>OY294068.1:48343644-49678644 GCA_958510875.1 Endomychus coccineus | reverse complement strand
AGTCACGTTTCATTGCGTAATAATTATTATCAACATATTCCACAATTTTCATTTCAAAATAAGAACAAATTCCTTTGCTCTAAGATTACAGTACGTAATCAGAGCTCTCAAATAAATATGAATGTATTTATTTAGCGTATGGCAATAGTATACATGGTATGATCTTATATCTTAACACAAAATTAACTAAAAACATTAACAACACACAACAATAATATAATAATGTAGCTATATTTTATAATATTATATTATGATCAATAAATTTGATAAAGGTTTAAAATATCACTTTGAATCTTCGAGGGTAAAATGTGGGGTTGTGACGTCATACTATCAGAGCCCATTGTAAACGTTATTTGAAAAATGTGTTTGATGTCGTAGTAAGCATTTCCGGTTATTTAAGTTATGCCTCTTTGTATATCACCGAAATTTTGTTTAATAAATGTTCATTCAATTAAGATACATACTCTATTTTGTAATTTTTGCACAATATGCATTTGAGTAACAACGCTTTTGTGTGTCAGAAAGTATATCTGTATTTTTACCTTATCTTATACTTGCACACACTGTATAACGATTAGCAGCATCAACCAAAATCCTTTTAATCACCTTTCATTGCGAATATTATACAGGTAAGTCTACTACTAGTTGTCTTACATATCCCACCAAAGGTTTAAAGGCAACGCTTTCACTTATGAATAAAGGTGTTCGCCGTGGGCTTAGCAATTAAGTAGAATTAATGAAGTAATCGTCGAATGCTCAGCCGATCCGCAAGTGTTTTGATTCGCAGATTTATGTATATTCAAAAGACATACATTCATCAAGATGTTACGTGTAAGTATATTTGATGAAACATTTCAAATTATAAATCTATAGTCATCTAGTAGGATTAAATATACTAAAAGTCTTATGTTTTACGAAATGTTTTTAACATCCCAACGATAATATTGATATGCCACACTATTTTTTGTAATTCAAAATCCGCAAATAGCTAAATAATAAGTTTCCATTTTCTGGAATTCTTAACCTGTGATGCTTCTCAACTATTTTCTTTACGAAAGTCTTTCAGCATTAATTCGTGATAACTACGCTAAGAATTATCTAACAGAAAACAATAATTTGAGATGAAACCGCCGAATAATGGAATTGACATTATTGAATATTTTTCCATGTCTGTACTTTTGACATTTCGACTAACATTCTAATTCGGTCATGGCTAACGAGATCTGTAAAATTAGCGTGATTTAAAAGTCAAAATACTGCAGTATATTTGAAATATGAATTCCCACGATCCCTTGAACTTCATTTTACCTCCAAATTCAAGGCAAGAATTCCATTAAATGTGTTGTTGCTTTTTGAATATTCGAAAATAATGGTAACGGAATACAAAAATTTGTCGAATTAAATTGAGTAAGAATCTGTAGCTAATATCATAAGAGTGCACCTAGTGATAATAATTAATTTATAACTAACAGAATTTGAACGGGAAAATTTATCTTAGTTATAATTACATTGTTTAACTCATCTCATAGCATGTGCAATGTACATTAAACGTTTCCTCTGGGCTGGGAAGCTTATTATAACAGTGATTTAGTTTCATATATTAGTAATACCTACATAATTTGCGATAATTATTCAATTTCCATAAAATACGCACTCACAACATTGTTGAGATGGGTTTATAGTTTAGATATGAAAAATACATTCAAATTATTTTAGAATATCATTATAAAGATTAACCCATTGTTAACAGTATACTTTTTCTGAAGATATCCCGATGAAGAGAGAAAATGTATGCAGTGGGTACATCATGTAACTCTTTATGGCCAACTTTTGGTGTTTTATGAGTTTTGAGCAGCATTTATACCATTTATTGATAGCCATCAGAGTGACACATATCTTCTTTAGAAATGTTATTCAAGAAATTTTAGAGTGCTATTTAAAAATATGACTTATCTACTTAGAAGAACCGTCGTATCATGTAATCGGCTTATATAACGAAGGTGCCGATATATCTCTCAACCAGATTAATAATGATTCTCGACATGACATGAAGTCTCGGAAAATAGGTCACACTAACACATATGCTTATTATTTTCGTTTTTACATACGTTTCGGTCTGACGACCATTATCAAATGACGTATTATGTCTAAAACGGGATTTATTAAAACTAATCCCCCACGTGGCTGAAACGAACAGAAACACGAATAATCGAAACTGTAACAAATTAATGTTTCAAGTATATGTATATGTATCAAGAATCCACTGCTTAGCAATTTTCTTATAATATACGAACTCATGTCAAACGAAGTCTGTATTCGACTGAATCGAAAAAATATAACGCTCAAGTATCTACTTCCGAACCAGAAGTTAAAGATTTATGAGGGAATAGAAAAAGGTTGTCATACCTTATTAGAAATATTTCCATTTAGCATACTACCTAAAATGTACTTTTAACATTATAAAGACGCATGTAGGAATTCAATTAATTAAATAAGTATAAATCTGATTCAATGACTGAATATCTGTTCTATGATTTACAGACTTGGGAGTCACGTTATGTGAATCATCTCCAGAATAGATCTTTTATAATAATTGGTTTCCTTAGTTAAAAAAAGTTTTTGTTTCTTGTACTATATTTATAGCCATACATTCTTTTTTGTAAATTTGAGATTCCTGTCCCATCGCAATCTAAACAATTTAATTTGTATACTGCGTGGGTTTGTTTATTTTTAGGTATTAAAGGTTTTAGATTTGAAAAATATTTCCCAATACAGTTAGTAGGCTTATGTGCAACATTTATGTCATACTTTCTTTTAAACATTTCTCTCTGAGGCTTCCGGGATGTATGGTAATGTTGTAAAATTATCTGTATTACCATTTATGTTATTTATACATGACGTTCCATTATATATTTTATCATCTATATACCGTTTAAAGAATACTGGCTGAAAATCTAATGAATTTATTACTGATTCCTCTAGGCATTCCATAACTAGGTTAGCAATAGTAGCTGAGATAGGAGATCTCATTGCAGTCCCGAATATATATATTTGCCCCAAATATTGCTCATTGTATTGAAAATAAGTGCAACAAATTTTACTGCATTTATAAATTCAGATTGATTTAGAGGTATGTGGTTTTTAATCTCTGCCCAACGTTTTTTGATGCTACTCAATGCCAAAACGGTTGGTATATTTGTAAATAAAGAAACAACGTCCAAGGAAATTAATAGATGATCTACGAGTACGGATGGACTTTTTATAAATTCATTAAAATATCTTTCACATTAAATTCATTTTTTCCTATTACATTTTTGATAGATTTTGATACAAAATTTATACAATTTAATTAATTAAAACCCTTGCAAATTCCTACATACGTCTTTAAATGTTAAAATTATATTTTAAGTAGGCTCAAATAGCAATATTTCTAATAAGATCTGACAACCTTTTTCTATTACCTCATACGTCTTTAACATCTGGTTCGGAACGGGATACTTGAGCGTTATATTTTTTGGTTTCAGTCGTATAAAGACAGTCACCCTGGTCAACAAAATTTTGAGAACAGTTTTATTTTTATTTTAATAACCATTATACCAGTATATTTTGTTGCTTATATTATTTATATAAAGTTATATTTTTTTGTAACCCCAATACGACATGCCTTTGCACGCCACTGATTTGTGCTGATACAATTAGTTTAAAGAAATCCTGTTTTAGACATGGCCGTGAGACCGAAACGTACGTAAAGACTTAAATAATAAGCATATGTGTTAGTGTGTCCTATTTCCGGAGAATTTATATATGATATGGAATTTGATTATTGTTGAATTTAGTAACCTTTCTTTGATCAAGTATAGTTTTTCACATTCTTATGTTTGAATAATGTTATAGGTTCTGATGGTTCTATCGTGTTCGTTGATGTGTTATATCAAATGTGAAGTTTTACAACAGTACTTGAAGGAAGAACACATAACTTTGCCTCCTCCGCCTAGACCTTACGCATTTGGATATGCAGCAGGCCGATACCGTGGTCAAATAGATAGAACCCATTCTGAAGTATCATATGGCGACGGTATAGTTCAAGGTAACGAATGATAAAATCATATTAAACTAATGAATAATCCAAGTTTATAATATTGCAAGTGGACGTATAAGTCAAAACCCAGATGGATTGTGCCGACCGTGCAACAAAAATGACGACTCGTCAGAAAATAAAATATCACTAAAACATCATCGTCTTTTGCCTTTTCTATTACGGTTTGACAGAATTTTATTCTACGTACATTGTCTTCAGGTAAAAGCTCATTAGTTTTGGTAGATTTATAAAGATGGTATTTATTCTTTTTTAATCTTTACAAAACCATCGTTCAGCTCACGTCAAGATTTTCCGCAATTTTGCGGCTTAATTGACCGGGATCTTCTACAATAGATAACTAAATTAATGTAAGTATACATATCATCATTTACCGGTTGAGCAGTTTTATGGCTGGATGGGGTAACGCATCCATAAGTTTGAAAATTATTTATAATACTCCGCACTATGGCTTCAGTTGGGATGGACTAGCTTCAAATGCAATAATAAATACATCTCAAAACAAGAATTGTATTCGTGAAACCATTTGTGTCATTTTAATTATTTCTCCCAATTTTAAGGGCATTTTTAGTTTGGTTATTTAAGAATAAAAGTAAATGTAAATCCTTACCAGAACTCGAACAGACAATGCTAGCGTATTAAATGCAGATGCATTCAGGCCCGTTCCTGCACGCTGTAGCCGAAATTTAGGAGTTCCAATTCTAGCGATAAATGAATGAAAATGTTTTGCATATAATTCAATTCATCATGGCGCATACGCATAAATATAAATTTTGCACAGAGGCGCTTTTTACCCACGTAGAGGTGCTAAGATAAAACACCTTACGCACCCATATCTAATTAGTAAAATGCTCGAAAATCCTAATTTAAGTGAATGCCACAAAGGAATAAACAGTAGTAATATTAGTTATTTTACTGAAAATAATAAATTCATTCCATACAAAGTTCTAAATCCTATTTCTGACACACATACAGAGTCGCTTACAGATATTTTAAGTTATATTACAAAAAATAACCTAAAATCGTTGAATCCAAATTTATTTATAGCTCTGAGAATACTTTTGACTTTGCCTATATCGGTAGTTTCGGGAGAAGGAAGTTTTTCAAAATTAAAATGAATGAAAAAGTTTTTGAGAATTTCTGTGTGCCTAGAACGGTTAGCAGATTTAGTTATTATTTCAATTGAAAATTTGTGACAGCATCGATTATAATAAAAGATGGACGAGTCTGCGTCCTTGAAGGCCATCAGACGTATTGTTTTGTGTTTTTTCTGTTTTATTCTTCCTAGTTTGTATTTAACCTTCATTATAACTTCAGTGTTTTCCTTTAATTATTTTTGTTGGGATTTTTGTTAACACCTACTGTTTATTCTATTGTCTTATCTTTATCAAAAATAAACTTTTCATTATAAATAAATTATTTAATTGATGTCAAAATTAACATTTAAAATATTAAATATATAAGTAACGTGCGCCAAAAATCGCACGTAGACCTGTTGAACTCTCAGGAATGGGCCTGGATGCACGTGGTGCACTATGTTATCATCATTGTAGGCGTGCAGCAGCTTTTCCTTCTTTTGATTTCGTAAAAATAGATTAACACACATGAGGCTATATTTTAACGCTAGTGAAATCTTGTATCTACTGGTTTTTAAATTCGAATCTGTATAGTATACTAGGAGGCCGGCTAGTAAGCTGTGCATATGACCAAAAGGTTAAGATGGAGTAAGTGAGCGAAAAGGAGTTAAGATCGCGAACCGCTACGTTCATGCCGTCCGTCGTTCGCATATCTCGATCAAAATCGCGAGCCACAGTCTATCTAGTTGCGTGAGCTCGATACATTAGCAATATTTCTCTCTACAATCGGTCAGACAGTTAGCGCTTCGAACAGTGGGCGATTCTTTCGACAAACCGCTCTGCTCTATATCTCGAAAACGGCTTAAGGTACGACATTGAATTTTTATGGCAGTAAATTTGGAACATAATATCTAGTTTGTGTCAAAGTTTCTAGTAGATTGTATCTACCATTTGGCCGCTACACCAGGACATACGTTGTGCCATACAACCTGATTCAAGAGACGACTTCGTTCGCTACGATCACTCCGTCTTAATAACAGGGTCAATAAGTGTTTATATTCTGTTCTTATTTTAGGTTCATATTCATATGTCGATCCTCGTCACGAAATTCGAACAGTGGACTATATCGCAGACAAGAATGGATTTCATGTACATCTGAATAAAGAACCACCAGCACTACCATCAGATACGAAAGTCGTGGCTGACGCTAAGAACCGTCATTTACATCAATATGCTGCTATCGCTCAAGCACATCAAACGTCACCACATTTAGTTATTGTTCCAGTTGAATCCCTAGCTGTACAACAAGCCAGAAATCGTCACTTGAAACAGTATGCCGCTATAGCCAATGCACGTCATGCTAATCCAGGATTAGTGGTAGTTCCCGTAGACACTGCAGCCGTACAGTATGCAACAGCCAAACATCTCAACTTATTCGAAAAAATAGCACAAGAACATGCTCAAATCGCTGCAGCAAGAGGCGAAATCTTAGATGAGAACTATCTTCATTAGTTTGCTATGATCATCTTAAATAAAAAGAATAATCTAATGCCAAACTGCAAGTAAGGTCCTGATATCATTCCATTCCTTCGCAGCTATGTACAAATACAATTAATTCTCGAATCGAATTTCAAACTCTATTTCCACTGTATTGAGTAATTAATTTCACATCGTCAGTAGTTTGACAAATGAAATAAATGTGAACGCATCGAAAATCACTGTATTAGTTGATGAGTTGTTATTTCATAAAATTTATTTTTGAGGTAATTAAGATTTATTTTCCTGAGTATAAAACCTAAATAACATTGAATCTACATATTATATGGTGTATGATTTGGTATTGTCATATTAAGAATTGATACCATTCAGCAGCCAAAAGTATATTTCAACATCTATCTTTCGAACCGTTCAATTATTTTTCAATTAATTAGTTTATGTTGAATACAAGTGTTATTGAATTTTTAAGTAAAGAAGTTAAATTTTGCATAATATGAATTGTTATAAAGAGAAATACCCAAAAGGTATTCTCTTTTATGTCCAACAAATGTAGAACTTAATTTCCCTATATATTTATTGTTTTAGCCGTTATTAGTTCCCATTCACATTTTTCCTGAAATTTTTGTGTAATAAATTATTTTTTATTAATATGTTTCTTCTTCATAAGTTTAATATTAATCACCCCTCTTACTTGAGTAAGCGTTGAGTACAAAAAATATATCCTATAATTTATCTTCCTATTGGATCTTAGCTTACCAAACCAAAATATTTGTGAATTTTTATAAAAGGACCCATAAAAATAAATGGATAGTCCCTATTTCTCCCATTACTCATGCATAAATTCCTGAGGCACATGAGTATGAACGCTCTAGCTAGGCTAGGAGAGGTAAATCAAAAGATATAGTTATATTAAGTTGTTTTAAATCTAACGTTCAATCCGAATAAAAAAGTTTCCTGTACGAAAAATTGTACCAGTGTAACCGTAAATAACTCGGTAGTGATGGACTTTCACCCACGAAATGGGGTAGCATCCATCCCCTACGGCAAAAGCGCAGCCCGGGACCAGGTCAAAATTTTATTTTGGTCCATCCCCTAAATCTTCCCAAAGTTTCATAATCGGTGGCGGTGCAAACAATTCGGAGGCAAAACCGTCATTGACTGAACTAGATATAAAACTTCCATTTGGAATTATGAGCCGGAATTTGGAGCAGACGTAGACGCTGCTCGAAATAATTTGTGTTAAAAATCTAACGTGGGCACAAAGTTACTAACGAAGTGTCGTCAAACAAGTATAATTCAGTGGTCTCACTTGTTGACCGATGAGGCACCGCCTACGTTGGATCCGAATTTCAACTCAGCTTGCTTAATCTGTGCTTAATATTTTCTTAGTCATATAGTTATTATCACGGTCGTACATACAGGTCTGGGAATTCGTATGTTTGACATGAGTCTCTTAGATGTCGCCAAACTCGTAGTCCCTCGCTCAGCCACCAGCTAGCGCTTGGATCGAAGTCACAATCACATTATTAAGTAAAATAATTTTTCTCGTAACGCAATATTTACTATTCTGATTTGAGAGAGGAATAGAACTGTTACTCTTGTCAAAATGTATTACTCACCTTCCCCTTTTTCGTTATACATGCTCGCACACATAAAAACCTCGTTAAAACGATTTCTATCCGGAATCGCAAGCATCCACTTTTTTCGCATTTCCGCATCTTTCGGCACTTTAAAAACAGAAGTTTCTTACTTTACACTTCTGTACCCCGTTTTGCATTTCGGCACAATGCAAGGTTTCGTAATTTTTTTCTAAAAGCGCCGGTATTCCTTGTGTTTACAAGTCATACGTGTCAGAGATCATTCTTCGACTGACGCGCCACCTATGCAACAAATGACGCTTAGCAGACTCACTTCTCACATAGGAAACAGCCTCGACTTCCCAGACCTGTATGTATGACCGTGGTTATTATACATGTATGTCCTATGCACTCATAATAATAATAATAATCTTTATTTTCCTGTTGACATTACATGGAATGTATAGGAAAAGTCACAGTTACATATGATAAAATGTCTTAATTAAATAAGTAAAAAGCAGAGCGCGTACATTTAAATCTAAAATAATAAAATTCAATATAACGTTCAACATGATATAAAAGTAATACTAGGATTTAGCATGTTCATTATATTCACTCAATGTATAAAAAACATTTTCCGGTAGGAAGGATTTCAGACCAATCTCGAAAGAGGAGATGGAATCACAGTTTTTAATATGATCTGGGAGGTTATTGAATAATTTGACACCCATATGGCTCAATGAATTTTGTCCTACTTTAAGCCTCCTATATGTGGGCCGAATTTGCTCATTTTATCTGGTGGCATAGTTATGTATTTCTCTGTTTGTAGTCAACTTTTCTTGATTTAAAAATACTTATACACACATTTCCGAAATTAGAATTCCTGTAAGGGTTAAAATTCTATATGTTTTGAATAATGATCTGCATGAATAATTTCGTGGTACGCCTGCAATGCAGCTGATTATTTTCTTCTGATGAACGAATACATCAGAGGCTAGAGTACATTCCCCAAAGGCAAATTCCATATGCTAATCTGGACGCAACATGCCCAATATAAATAGCTAGCAGATAGCAGATGATTTAAATTTAAAACATGTTTAATATTTCTAAACAGGTAATTAATTGAGTTCAATTTAGTCATTAGATCCTGGCAGTGCAATTTCCAGTTTAAATTCGTATCTATGGTTAGCCCTAGAAATTTTATATTATCAATGCTTAAGTTTAATATTAAGTCATTTTTATTCTGGTAAGAATGAAATTGGATGTAGTGTGTCTTAGATACTATTAGGTGCAATAAGTTTTAGGTAAACCAATTGGAAAGCGCCAGAATAGCTTCCTTACAATAATTTTGTATTTATGATTTCTCACCCGTGATTATCACGGATGTGTCATCAGCATACATAGATGGAGATGCTGTAGTTTTTCTAGATCGTTTATGTAGAGTGAGAATAGTTTAGGTCCCATAATTGGGCCCTGTGGTATTCCTATATGTTTCTAAGCAAATGGAATTCACAGATGTTCTTACATTCTCTGTACACAGTTTATTGACACATATTGTTCTGTTCTCTGTTGGCAAGAAAAGATATATGTACCTTTACAGTATCACTGTTACTATAACTACGCCACAGAGTATAGTATAATTATGTACAGTGTGACTATACTTACTGTCATAGAATCATTTTTTAATAAGCAAATTATCTATGTTCAATTGTTTGATGTCAAGATGTCATGTACACTGAGCATGGATTAACCTCAATTAGTAATTTGTCAAGGCTTAAAATATTCGGCCAAATCATAATAAACATTTTTTAATATATGCTTATGTAGATATGGATTAACTTTGAATGAGCATACAGCGATTAATATTTTCCGAATATGAGTAACATTTACATCTTAGAACCTCCGACTTCAGGAAAGGTATGATTATTTTCAGTTTCTTGATATTCTCGCTTTAAAACAGGTTTGCTTCTTTCAATCCTCAGGTTTTATTGAAAACTACAGTGGGTGATATAGATATTGAATTATGGACAAAAGAAACCCCTAAAGCATGTAGGAATTTTATTCAGCTATGTCTTGAACGTTATTATGACAACACAGTATTCCATCGGGTCGTGAAAGATTTTATAGTACAAGGAGGAGATCCTACAGGTGATGGAACTGGTGGTGAATCAATATATGGAGAACCATTCAAAGATGAATTTCATCAAAGGCTGAAATTTGCTCGGAGAGGCTTATTGGCAATGGCAAATGCAGGAAAGGATGACAATGGTTCACAATTTTTTTTCACTATGGCTGCCACACCAGAACTGCAAAATAAACATACAATATTTGGTAAAGTGACAGGAGATACTGTTTTTAATATGCTTAAGCTTCAAGAAGGCTTATTAGAGGATGAAACTCCAGTGTATCCACAAAAAGTAATTAGTACAGAAGTACTTCACAACCCCTTTACTGACATAGAACCTAGAATTAAAGAAGAGGAAGTGAAGGAAGAGAAGAAAGAAAAGAAAAAACCTGGAGTGAAGTAATGATAATTTAGATTTGTAAAGTATACTACTTCAATTATAACAATTGTTGGGTGTGTTAAAATATATTGCATTTTACAGAAATTTCAAACTTTTGTCCTTTGGTGAAGAAGCAGAGGAAGATGAAGAGGAATCATCAAAAGAGAGTAAAAAATTCCTCAAGAAAGGAAAATCAACACATGATATATTAGGTAACAAATTTGGATAATTATTATTAATATAATAAAATTCTTGACCCAGTATGAATTATATAAAAAATTCTCGGGAATTAGATCACATTAACACTCTGTTATAAATGTTCGTCTTTACGTACGTTTCGGTATCACGACCATCATCAGAAGACTTATTTTGTTAAAAATGGGTTAACTAAAACTAATTAGCACAAGCGTCCATATCGCATATCGATTGAAAATTGTGCGATATGGACGCTTGTGCTAATTAGTTTTAGTTAACCCGTTTTTAACAAAATAAGTCTTCTGATGATGGTCGTGAGACCGAAACGTACGTAAAGACGAACATTTATAACAGAGTGTTAATGTGACCTAATTCCTGAGACTTTTTTATATAATAATTATTATTGGTGTTAACTGACTGAGATTGTCCTTTTGACACATATCTTGTTCCCCACTTAAATTTTATTTCATTTAGATGATCCAAAGTTAAGTTCTCAAACCGAAAAAATTGAGAAAAATGAGAGCGAGGAAAGCTCTGACACAGATCATGAACAGCAATTAGAAAACATTAGGAAGAAATTGAAGACTAGTCATAAGCGAGTGACAGTCCCAATAATTCCTTCTGCTGACTATGAAGATGATGATGATGACAAGAGTACAGAAAAACAAAAGAAATTGTAAGTGTAATCACATGTGATTCAAAAAGTTTGTTTTATTCATGTTATGATACTAAAAATTAAACCATTCAACTGGTTGAACATACCACAGTAACTCTTTGAAAACATGTGTGTAAAGTGACTTGGTTGGAGTGGAATGATCAGAATATAAAAATGCCTTTATGTGATTCTTACATTCACTGATCTTCACTTGAACTTGGAAATACAGCATGATACTTGTCAAGTGGTCTTATGTTTGTGACTCCAAAGCTCAAAAAAATGTCCATTTTTGATTTCTCTATATATTATATAGAATTCTTATTCATTTTACTGAATGATGCTTGGGAAACTCTTTTCAGTGATGCAATAAAGAGTGAAATTAAAAATGTCAAAAAGGAATATCACCAAAACAAATTGAAAAAAGAAAAAGAGAAAGAAGAACAGAAGATGGAAGAAACCACCAAGGAAAGCACTTTCAAAGAATATCAAGAAGAATTTGACAAATATAAAGATAAAAAGAAATTCATACCTAAGAAAGGAGCTGGCCGAGAAAAGTTTACTTTGGATCTGTTGGAAAAGTTCAAGAAGAAATTACAGGAGGCCAAAGAAAAGATTGAAGAACCTGAAGAAAAAGAAATAGAAATTCCAAAACCATCAGAGGAGATTGAAGATGGAGAATCATGGTTATATAACATAATACAAACAATGCTGAATAATTATATACTGATCAAAACTTTTAGGATGTCCCATGAACTTCACTTCAAAGATGATAATCCTGTTCTAGCAAGAGATGCAAATACAAAAGATGATGATTGGTTTGAAATTTATGATCCTAGGAATCCTTTAAACAAGAGAAGGCGAGGTGAAACAACTGATAAGTTGAAAAAATAATGTCATTCTGTTCACCTTAATCATTATAATTGTAAGTAAATCATCGTTTACAATAAAGTGTTTAATTAAAATAACATGAAACTTGATTATCTGAATCAAATGCTGCAATAAAAAAATCATCGTTTACAATAAAGTGTTTAATTAAAATAACATGAAACTTGATTATCTGAATCAAATGCTGCAATAATGTAAACATATTCAAGGTAGGTATTATTAAATAGTTAGTTATATGATAATCTTTTTGGATGCTTCAACCAGTAACAGTAATAAACAATCCAAAAACAAGCATCACAAATAATCAAAGAGGTATTCAGATATTTGAAGGAAGATACTTTTCTAATGCCACATATATTGCATAAAGGATCCCACACAGTGAGCAGTTGAGCAGGCTGAGATCTTGAATCACTAATCTTTTATACATCTGGATGAAATCGGTTCCTGTGTGGTGGCGGCCATGTTCCTGAGGTCCACAGAACAACTATAAAATTATGAACTGAGGCCTGCAGTGCTATGCTGCTAATAGTTATAGCCTCATTTCGGACTATAAAAGCAACTGTAGCTGCCTTCACATTTATCTTATAGCCGGTTTTTCAATATTGGTATTCTACTAGCCGCTAAAGTCTGTTTTGGGGTCTATAATGAAAGTCGATTTTATAGTCCATCTTTTAGCCGTCAAGATAGCTGCCTAAAGCTTTATAATTTCATTTACTGCAATTGAAAATGGCATTGATTCTTATAGCAGCTTTTTTGCAAGAAAGAGAAAGAACTCATGCTGATATATTTCATTTTAACATACAACACAAGTATTTACGGGATACTTAAAATCCGTTCGACGTACGAAATATTGAGTTTGTGCGATTATTCCGAGTGAATAAAACAACGGCATCGCTCTTAATAAATACGTTGAAAACAGAATTCAATCTATTCGTACTGATGGATTATTTGTTCAATTGAAGCTAAGTTTATTTTTAAGTTGAGAATATAGCCTAGTATAGTTAACATAAATCAAAAACATTCCTCTACTGATGGCAATTTACTTTATTGCACTTAGAATAAAAGTATTTAATCAAATGCAATTTAAATGTTTAATTGCTATTGAAGATTCCTTATTCGAGTTTTCCAACTGTGATCAGTTTATTAATGTCAGTTGGAAATACTTTAGGGTCCAAATACCGATGGAAGAACAAGAGATTGAGCCAGTGCCCCAGATTTTAGTGAATATTGCTAATGCTGAAGATAGAGCAGGAAGAAGACGGATTAGGCAAAATATTACCACTTATTTCAACAATTAACCACAATTTTTTTCACCGCGTATATTAACAAATTTCCCTGTGGCAACAAAGTCTTTATTCTCCAACATAAACTTCAATAAAAACTCTATTTGCTTTTCGGAAGACCGAAACCTCTTCTTGCATTCTCCATAACTAAATAACATAATATAAATGAGATAGGACTGAATATATTACATTCATTGTACTTATTTATGTCCTATATCCACTTCTTTTTGATCGTAAACAGAAAATGTGAAATGTGAATCTGTGAATAATATCTATGAACATATCAAGCACATAAACATAACCCATACGATAATTCCTATAAAACTAACAATTAGTGTTGTCATTTGTCAAATATATAAAATATGCAGCGTTGCCGGTATATAAAATAAAGCTACATTGAGAACGCTATAGTCTTTCTTCTAGTCGAGTTATATTTATAGACCGACTTAAATTAGAATTAACAGAATACCAATAGACTATAATTTTTGGTCTATATGTATAGTCGGCTATACTTATAGCCTGGTTTATAGCCGTTTAGCAGCATATCACTGCTGATGATGCTGATGGTCTGAATTCTCTGAATCAAATCCAGTATGGCCTGAAACCACGGTCGTATACACAGGTCTGGAAACTCTATTGTTTGATATGAGTCTCTTACATGTCACCAAACTCGTAGTCCCTCGCTCAGCCCCAGCTGGCACATGGATCGAAGTATGTTGTCAGGATTAGGCGCCATATCGTTCAAATTTCAAGCCCCACAATACAAAGATTGCCAGAGAACATCCCTCGACTCATGCGCCACCCGCGACGTCTTTTGGTACTACGCAACAGTTGACGCTTAGCGGACTCGCTACTGACATAGGAAACAGCCTCGAGTTTCCAGACCTGTGTATACGACCGTGCCTAAAACGAATGTTGACTTGGTTGAAAATATTGAAATGTATATAATGTGGCAAGGCACAGGGAAAAGGAAGTGTAAATATTTCATAGGTGCAAATGATGTTTATTCGAGTCATTTATGATCCTCGGTACAAAACTTTCACACTGGTTATTTGATACCTCTTAAAATCAAGGCTAAATTGAACATATGTATGTCACGTAATTTAGACGTGCTACCATGTGAGGAGCTTGTGCAAATAATTTCATGGATTTAAAAAATAACAACTGGCGCTGCCAACTGTTCTTTATTACAAAGATTTTACATTTACTTGACTATTTAGGTCTAAAGATTTATTGAAACCTAATGCGAACTCAAAACCAAGATGTTTAAATAAAGTTCCTTCACAGTCTGGATGCAAAATGTTTTAACTTGGACGATATGGCAACAACTATGGAGATGTGTTTCATTATCGATAATGCGGTGGCATAGCCGACCGTTTGCGCAGCCATTGTGCATGCGCATGGTTTGTTTAGTTTACGCAGATTTTGCTTCACAAGTCTGTTGTAATTTTACTAGTCTGTATTTTATCTAGACTTCTTGCTCACTTTTTATAGTTATTAGTAAAAGTAAGAAATTTAAAACTATTAATATGCATTATAAGTTGTGTTCCCAGATGTAGCGGAAATTATAATAAAAAGTGAATGTTTAGATTTACACCGACAGGTTCATACGACAAAATATGTATTTGCATTACTAGGGAGGTTATTTTTTGATGCCCGACGCATAGCGAAACTATTTTCAATTATATATGTTAAGTGCATACTTAAACTCACTAAGCGAAATAAAACGTATTTTTATTATAAATGATTTATAAAACATACTAGACTGAATTGGATATTTTCGCTTATTTTGATATTAAATTCTCGTATAAAAGTCCATTTTAGTATGATGACAAATCAGTAAAAAAATTTAACTATCAAAATTTTACAGTTAAATTTAAATCAATGTATTAAAGAAAGTGATAATTTAATTGATGTAATAAAACTTATTACTTTATTTTGTAATATTAAGTAACGGCTGCTTCCGTCGATTTTTTTGATAATTTAATTTATCACGTAAATAAATGTTGTAACAGTTTTTACTACAAAATATAATATCTAACAGTAAAAGTTTATCACATTATTTGACAATTTTCATATTTTAGATTTATATTGATAATTACATCTTTAAAACAATTAACACTTTTAATTAATCTCTGTTTCATAACTTGTTCATCTAGTACTCTAGTATCCATTGGAAGGAGGTAAGATGGCGGTCGAGTATGCTCCCCTTTCTAGTACCTTAGTTTTTCTGAAGCAGTAGATGCCCTGGTTTAACTCATGGCCCATGGATACTAGTTAGACTAGGATAGGAAACTACTTATGCTACATAATAGAATGCGGTAAGTCGATATAAGTTAGCCTTGACGGAGTAGAGATGGACGCATCGCTAACCAACTGATAACATGAAGTATTTTGTGTTCTACAGTTTTTCCTATCTCAAGTATCAAAGGCGCATGATAGTTTACGAGACCGATGAGGCACCTCCTCCGTCGGCTCCGTATTTCGACTCAGCTTGTCATTGGTTCTAGGTAGTGGGTAGGAGCGTCGCCAAACTCGTAGTCCCTCGCTCAGCCACTAGCTAGCGCTCGGATCTCGAAGTGGTAAAACGATTTCTTTCCGGAATCGCAAGCAGTGTTACTAAGTATTCTGATTTGAGAGAGGAATAGGACTGTTACTCTTGTCAAAATGTATTACTCACCTTAAAAATAACTTCCCCATTTTTTATACATGCTCGCACACATTAAAGACTTCGTTAAAACGATTTCTATCCGGAATCGCAAGCATCCACTTTTTTCGCATTTCCGCATCTTTCGGCTTTAAAAACATAAGTTTTTTGCTTTACACTTTTGTACCACGTTTTGCATTTCGGCACAATGCACAGTTTCGTAATTTGTTTCTAAAAACGCAGGTATTCCTTGTGTTTACAACTTAAGAATGACTGTTGTCAGAGAATACTCTCACGTGACGTCTTTTGGTACTACGCGACAGTCGACGCTTAGCGGTCCCACTTCTCACATAGGAAACAGCCCCGAGTTTCCAGACCTCTATGTACGACCATGGTCAAGGCCACGGTCATATATACAGGTCTGGAATATATGTTTGACATGAGTCTCTTACATGTCACACACTGTCGTATGTCCCAGAGAACATCCCTCGACTCATGCGCCACCCTTTTGGTACTACGCAACAGATGACGCTTAGCGGACTCACGTCTCACATAGGAAACAGCCTCGAGTTTCCAGACCTGTATATATGACCGTGGTAAGTACATCATGATGATTTCATTTATATTTAAGTATTTGGAAATTTTCATTTCGAGCATGATGCATAACATGTCAGGTTGTGAATACCGGGGTCATATGCGTAAAAAGCATCAGGTTTGAAAGATTTAACAGTAATAATTTGATTATTTTTACCGAAAAATATCTAATAAAACTTTAATGAGCAATGGATAAAAATGCTTGCTATAGTTGATATTAAATTACAGATTTCCAGTTTTCCTGAGAATGTACAACATAATTATGATTTGGTAACTTTGGAAACGTTAAGCCACTGCTTAACCGGAAACATGAATCCGCCATTTGTAATAACCGTCGTGTACTATTCAGCCAATGCTCCTACCTGAGATGTTATATTCAAAGGCTTTTTATATATAGATGCAATAGATCATAGAGTAAATTTGTTTACATTTTATATCCCATCCCATAACCCTATTTTTATGTTTGAATTTGAATAACTTACCTATGGCTTCGAGTTAAAGTGAATGAATAACTTGAATTTGATATCATAGATAATTTGTATAATTCTAGTTTGATATTATTCATGTGAATGTTTACCGTTAGACATCAATCATTGTTCTTTTAGTGGGAATAATTCAGTTTCCTTTATTTTATTATTCTGCAGGAAAATATTTATTATGACCAAGTGGCAAAAACTTAATTGTAAAAGTTCCGAGTTACAACTGTTGGGAACATTGAATGGAGGCCAGAGTTTTCGGTATATTCTAAAATTCGTATTAAACAATCTGAATTTCATATTCTCATAATTCTAGATGGCAGAAATTTATTCCAAAAGATAATAAGGATCAATGGATTGGAGTATTCAATAATCGAGTCTGGATATTACAACAAAATGAAACTGATATATGTTATAAAGTTCATGAACAAAATGGTACTAAGCCACCTGTTAAAAAACAGAAAATATTAGATCACGGTGAAATGTTATCAAAATATTTTCAGCTGGACCTAAATTTAGAAGAGTATTATAAAAGATGGTCAGCTTCAGATCCTTATTTTGAAAAAGCTGGAAAACAGTTCTATGGAATAAGAATTCTGAAGCAAGATTTGACAGAGAATATATTTTCTTTTATATGCTCTTCTAATAATAATATAACAAGGTATGAAAAGTTTGGTTAATTATCTAAAATTAGTATGAGTAAAACGTTTTTTTTAGAGCATATTGTTATTTCCAGAACAGTATCTTCAGAATTGATAATGAAACGTTCATTAATTGAAACTTTTGTAGAATATCGAGTATGGTTGAGAAATTGGCTATGTTGTATGGTAAGGAAATTTGTACAATTGAAGGGAAGTGTTATTATACATTTCCAAGTGTTGAGGATTTGGCTCAAGATGGGGTTGAAGAAACTCTTAAGGCAAATGGATTTGGTTATAGGTCAAAATATTTAAGCAAATCTGCAAATTTAATAATGGACAATGGAGGAGAATTATGGCTTGAAAGATTAAAATTGATGGCTTATAAAGATGCCAAAGCTATTTTAATGACATTAGTAGGGATTGGTGCTAAAGTAGCTGACTGTATTTGTTTAATGTCACTAGGTCATCTAGAAGCCATACCTGTAGACACTCACATTTATCAAATAGCCATGAGATTGTATATGCCAAAATTGGTCAAACAAAAAACAGTTACTGATAAGATTTATAATGAAATTGGCGATCATTTTAGAAACCTCTATGGACCTTTAGCAGGCTGGGCTCACACTGTGAGTAAATATATTGGTGTCTAATATTTATAATTAAACTTGCAAATAAGAAAGTACTAGTATCATGCATTTTGCTTATATAAGAACAATTATATATAAATTCTCAGGGTCACACTAACACATTATGCTTATTATTTTCGTCTTTACATACGTTTCAGTCTCAAAACCATCCTCAGAAGACATATCAATGTCTAAAATGGGATTTCATAAAAAAAAAATTGTATCAGCACAAAGCGTCCTTATCGCACAAATTTCAATTAAAAATGCTCGCGTCACCGAAACGATAAGAAACACGAGTAATCAAAATTGTAAAATTAATGTTTCAAGTATATGAATATGTATCAGGAATCCACTGCTTAGCAATTTTCTTATAAAATTCGAAGTCATTACAAGCAATGTTTGAATACGACTGAAACCAAAAAATATAACGCTCAAATATCCATTTTAGAGGTAATAGAAAAAGGTTGTCAGACCTTATTAGAAATATTGCTATTTGAGCATTCTATCTAAATATACTTTCTACTTTATAGAAGCATGTAGGAATTTGAAAGGGTTTTAATTAATTAAATGAATATAAATGTGACTTAATGATTGAACGTCTGCTCTATGATTTACAGACTTGTAGTCCCGTTTTATGTGAATCATCTCCAGAATAGGTATTTTATAATAATTGTTTTTTTTAGTTTTTAGTTAAAATATTAACATTTTTGTAATCGAATTGATGGTTATAATCAAAACAAAGTTTAGCAAGGGTGGTGAAATTTTCTAAGTTCTTGTTTCTAGTACTATACTTATGACCATATATTCTTTTTTGCAGTCTCATCGCAATTTAAACAATTTAATTTGTATACTGTGTGAGTTTGTTTATCTTTAGGTATTAAAGGTTTTTAATTTGTAAACTGTGTGGGTTTGTTTATCTTTAGGTATTAAAGGTTTTAGATTTGAAAAATATTCACCAACACAGTTTTTGCAGTCCCATCGCAATCTAAACAATTTAATTTGTAAACTGTGTGGGTTTGTTTATCTTTAGGTATTAAAGGTTTTAGATTTGAAAAATATTCACAAACACAGTTTTTGCAGTCCCATCGTAATCCAAACAATTTAATTTGTAAACTGTGTGGGTTTGTTTATCTTTAGGTATTAAAGGTTTTGGATTTGAAAAATATTCACCAACACAGTTTTTGCAGTTCCATCGCAATGTAAACAATTTAATTTGTAAACTGTGTGGGTTT
This sequence comes from Endomychus coccineus, assembly GCA_958510875.1. Taxonomy (NCBI): domain Eukaryota; kingdom Metazoa; phylum Arthropoda; class Insecta; order Coleoptera; family Endomychidae; genus Endomychus; species Endomychus coccineus. The sequence continues at coordinate 49,658,660 of OY294068.1, read as the reverse complement.
GTTTATCTTTGGGTATTAAAGGTTTTAGATTTGAAAAATATTCACCAACACAGTTTTTGCAGTTCCATCGCAATGTAAACAATTTAATTTGTAAACTGTGTGGGTTTGTTTATCTTTGGGTATTAAAGGTTTTAGATTTGAAAAATATTCACCAACACAGTTTTTGCAGTCCCATCGTAATCCAAACAATTTAATTTGTAAACTGTGTGGGTTTGTTTATCTTTGGGTATTAAAGGTTTTAGATTTGAAAAATATTCACCAACACAGTTTTTGCAGTCCCATCGTAATCCAAACAATTTAATTTGTAAACTGTGTGGGTTTGTTTATCTTTGGGTATTAAAGGTTTTGGATTTGAAAAATATTCACCAACACAGTTTTTGCAGTTCCATCGCAATGTAAACAATTTAATTTGTAAACTGTGTGGGTTTGTTTATCTTTGGGTATTAAAGGTTTTAGATTTGAAAAATATTCACCAACACAGTTTTTGCAGTTCCATCGCAATGTAAACAATTTAATTTGTAAACTGTGTGGGTTTGTTTATCTTTGGGTATTAAAGGTTTTAGATTTGAAAAATATTCACCAACACAGTTTTTGCAGTCCCATCGTAATCCAAACAATTTAATTTGTAAACTGTGTGGGTTTGTTTATCTTTGGGTATTAAAGGTTTTAGATTTGAAAAATATTCACCAACACAGTTTTTGCAGTTCCATCGGAATCTAAACAATTTAATTTGTAAACTTGTGGGTTTGTTCATCTTTAGGTATTAAAGGTTTTAGATTTGAAAAATATTAACCGACAGTTTGTAGGTTTCTGCGCAATATTTCTTAATTTTCTCTGAGGTCTCCAGAATGTATGGTAATGTTATAGAATTAACTGTATTACCGTTTACTTTATTTATATATGACGTTCCATTATAGATTTTGTTTATTCTTTCTTTAATGATTGGATTGAAAAATGTTTTGCTTAGCCATTCATTTCCAGTGTATTATAAACAATTTTCTAATTTTTGGGGCAGTCCTATGAGCGAGATAATTTCACAGTGCGATATGTAAGGCTGTTTCTAACACTCGTTGGTGCAACTGAATTATAGCGAAGATATTGTTGAGACCACCTTTTTAGTAAACCATGAAGATTTTATTTTTCCACCTGAATCATGCCCAATGTTCATATCTAGGAAATTTACGTCTTTATTTACTTCTATTTCACAAGTCAATTGAAGTGTACAGTGGAAATTGTTAAATTTATTGATCATGTACTAAATTTTATCATTGGCAACACATTAGGCAATCATTTACACACCCTTTAAAGAATACGGGTTGAAAATCTAATGAATTTATTACAGATTTCTCTAGACATTCCATAACTAGGTTACCAATATTAGCTGAAATAGCAGCTCATTGCTGTGTCAAATATTTGTCCAAAATATGGCTCGCCGTATTGAAAATAAGTGCATGCTAAACAAAACTTTACTGCATTTATAAATTCAAATTGATCCAGAGGTGTGGTTTTTTATCTCTGCGTTTTTTGATGCTACTCAATCATTGAGTGCGTTGAGGACGCTTTGTGCTGATACAATTAATTTTAAGAAATCCCGTTTTAGACATTGATACATCTTCTAATGATGGTCGGAAGATCGAAACGTATGTAAAGACGAAAATAACAAGCATATGTGTTAGTGTGAGCAACTTCCCGAGAATTTATATATGATTTATACCTGGGTCAAGAATCATTATAGAAACAATGAAATTCACGCATTTTTAATATAGTATTAATTCGAATAAATTATTAACATTTAAGAAATCATTTATAAGACTAATATTAATCTATGTACTTCTTTTAGGTGCTTTTTTGTGCAGATTTGAAAAAGTTCCAAGATGGTGATGTAAAACAAGAAAAAAATAGCTGAAATAATTTTGGAAGCGGTAACTCACTAAGGCCAGTACTCTCTCAAAAAGAGCATTAGCAAAATATCTCAACACAATGTTATATATATTTTTATTTATAACAATGATAATTTGTTATTATATTATTTTATAGATATTTATGTTTTTGATATTAACTGGGAAAAGGGAGGTAGGTATTAGAGATGGGTAGTACTTGTATGATTCGTATCCTTCCAGTGATTCGAATGGTGCGAATCCAACTAAGGATAAACCTTCGTATCATATATTTTGTATAGAAGGGGTTAAGTCTCTGTGTAGGTGATACCACGGTACCGGTACGAAGTCACAGATAATATATCTGTGATGAAATGATATTTTTGTTGCGATGCTAACATGCAACGCTCAGACTTTATTAGTAAATTAGGCGCTCTGCTTCTGACGTTAATAGTGGTACCATATTTCATATGAATACCGAACTTCGGAATCTATACTAAAGGTACGAATCTCTTGAAATGATTTTTGGTCGACTGCGGGCGGACCTATACGATTAATACTAATATGGAACTTTGGTATTGCAATGTGTTGGTGATGTGAGAGATAACAGAGATAAACTAAAATATTTTTCAACTAAATTAGAAACATTTATTAGATTTTATTACAAAATAAATATTTAAATATAAAACAAAACAAGTGGAATATGACCAATAATTGTACCTAGGTAACATAAAATAAAATAAAGTAAATCTCTGATTCATTGGTGTTGCATAAATAATTAGGTACTTTCACTTATTAACAAAAAACAAAATGGAATAACAAAGAGTAGAATACAAAAAAATGATTAAATAGTTACGTGTCTTGCATTACAATTTATAAACAATAGCTGTGACACTTTATTTGAACTCCCTTTTAGAGACAATTCGCTCCGCTGGCACCGAAGTGGCTACAATGCACAATCTTCTTTTCATTACATGAAATAAACGAGGATAAACGATATTGCCTTTTGCACCACCACAACTATGGATTTCCGTTTCTGTTCAAACGTGGCTCTTGTATGTATGTATTAACTTCTACAATACTTGCGCCGTCAAATTTTTATTTCCTGTAAATTCATCCTTTGTTTTGTTATCATACTCATTCCATACAGAGGTTTGTCTTTTTACATTTGTCTGCTTCAGGATTATCCGTTACTCCGTCTTCTGGCCGATTTTCCTCTTGTAGTATAACACCAGCGCAAAGCTTTTCAACGATTTCCTTCGCATTCTTATAGGAGTTATCATTAGAAAACCCATTACTTTTAAACCAAGGATCTAAAAATGTAGCCTACAAGCATTAAATTATCTTCAATATTCATAAAACTTTTTTCTATTTGAGTTACTAATATCCCTGTAAAATTTGTACTCTCTAACGGCTGATCAACTTCATTTCCGAGATTTTGGCAATGCTTCAACATTGCCTTGATCAATACCAATAATTTGGATATTGTTACATTATCTTCCGCGCTTATTTCCACTGTAACTTCCTTGAAATATTCTAAAGCTATGCAGGCATTGGCAACTATTTTCCAGTCAGTGTTAGTTAATAGGTCATGATCAAAATTCTCCAAAAGTGCTATCGTTGTGATTAGTGTTTCCTTCATTTCTAAAATTCGTGCAAACATCTCATTATAATATATATTATACCTTGTTATATTATACCTTGTTATAACGTCTTGGTTTAATGTTAATTCCTTGTATCCCATTTGTTTTTCTCTTTCTTTTAATTTAGCAGTGGCTGAGGGGCTTCTTTTGAAAAATGTGACTATTGCTTTTACTTTTAATTGCACCTGTTCAATTTCCTTCAGAGCTGATTGAACAATTAGGTTTAAAGTATGTGCATAACAGGGAAGATGCTTGTTTCCAACCGCATGCACGGATAGACGCCGTTACATTTCAAGCATTACCTGTCACAATGGCCACCATTCACGAAGGATGCGTTTTGTTTCGGTCGCTAAATTTTCGGCGGTATGTCTGTCAGAATATCGGAAGCAGTCTAACAAAAAAGATTTCATATTGCAATCACCGTCAACAAAATGAACAGTACATGCTAGGTAGCTGTCATTACTAACGACGTCCATCCATCCGTTGTAACCGATATTGCTGTGACTGTATCTAACTTCTTCAGCCACTTGATTATACAATTGAGGAAGTAAATTGTTTGAAACTCGTGGGTAATGTATAACGGGGATTAAACAAATTTATTAAATCTTGGAAACACCTATTTTCAACGATTTTGAACCGGTGATATTCGGACGCTATCATTTTCAGCAAATGTATAACTATTTTATGTTTCTTATTTTGTGAGATAGGCCTCCTTGTGGATTGAGTATCATCAATGCGTTGCTGCAAATACTTCTTTATTGTCGACTTGGTACTAGCGATTCGGATTTTTGAATGGATGGAAGTGCTTGTGCAAGCGCTATCCATAGCCATTGTATTACTAGAGCTTTGACTCCTTTGATTACTACTACAGGCCACATTTTTTGGTAATTTCTTTACATCAGCGTCGTTGGTGACATCATGGTCGTCATTCTCACGTTCTATGTTAATTAATGTTCTAGTACTGTCCTGATTTAAATTTACTGAAGGATGTTTATTTTTAATATGACGAATGAAGTTAGCAGTTGAACCACCTTTTATAGAAAAATAAGTTGAACAAAAATTTCATTTTGCCTTTATAGGCTAAATTTTCTCAAAATGGTTCCAAATAAAACTAAACTAAAACTAGTTTTATTCATATTTAGTCCGTTCCTGTAATATTTTATATTTTAATTCCATTTAATAAATTATTGAAGATTCAAATGTTACCTCTGAGTCGTCTGGACGTCTAAAGTCTACAACAATAACAACCAATTCATAAATCAAAACAACTAAACTGATAATGATATGAATCTGCTGAATAATAATACTACTCCACTGAATGAATAATGAATTGTAATATTTCCAGGCAGGTGAACAGGTTTGAAAGTCTATGTTACTGCTTGTAACACTTGTACTTGTAACAGTCGGCTGGGTATTATTTCAGGTAGCGTTAATACCTAATCGACGTGTTATGTGAATTGAGAATTGTTTGTTTGAACCTGCTCGGGTATCAAAGATCTTAGTTGATCCCAGGTGAACAGGTTTGAAAGTCTATATCACTGCTTGTAACAGTCGGCTGGGTATTATTTCAGGTAGCGTTGATACCTAATCGACGTGTTATGTGAATTGAGAATTGTTTGTTTGAACCTGCTCGGGTATCAAAGATCTTAGTTGATCCATGTACCTTTAAGGTTCTTTAAAGCTGTCACCACCAGGTGTATATTTCAGCCCACCTAGAAGATGTTTTTGACTATGATGCCTTGATCCCTTCCAAAGGACTGCCTCGTACAGAGATTTTCCCACCTAGAGTTTTTTGGGAAAAGTAACAACGGAATCATGATCAGCGAACCAAAAAACATACTAGGGGTCATTTTCGGCTCTTAATTTATTAATTTTCTAAACTTTAGGATTGTTTTTATAAGAATGCTCCTCTGAGGGGTTGAAACCCCGTTTTGGGGGGGTAGAAGGGTCTACCCCCGCGGTCTTGATAGTCATGAACGATCTATGGGGTATTAGGAACAAATTGCGAAAATGTTTTTGAAATTCTAGCTTACTATATATTTTTTTTATTATGGCCTTTTTCCCGGATTATTGCCTGGACTATTAATATTATGGACTTACATAATTAGTAGTTCAGGAAAGGTAAACAGTTCTGCTTTATATCTTATTTACTTTAATCTAAAAGATTCTTTCCAATTACAATCAAAAGCAACATACAAGTGTTTCAATATTGATGAACCTAAAATATATATTCAACTTGTGGGTTATTGAGATATGAATTGAATATCAAAGATTCAATCAACTAAGGTAAATGGAAAGCAAGGTAACAGAAATTTGCTACTTAATCCAATTGCATCTGTTCATCATCATCATCCTTTTTATCATCTTTGGTTACAGCCTTATTTTTGTCTTTGTCAGATGTTCCACCATCACCAGACTCTGTACTCTTTTCCAAAGCTTTTACAAACTCTTGCATATTGCCTTGAGCGGCTGCTGCTACTGCTTCTGGATTTACAGCAAGTTGAGAAACAACTGGTCCTAACTGTCCTGATTCTAATGCACTTGAGAATTGGGATACTGCCTGAAAATAACAAGCTAATTTAGTTCCTTCCACTTGATATCTCTTGAACAATAATTATTGTTCATTTATCTTCATCAGTTAATTTATGAATTATATATAAATTCTCGGGAAATAGGTCACATTAACACTTATGCTTTATATTTTCTCGTCTTTACGTACGTTTCGGTCTCACGACCATGATCAGAAGACTTATGTTTAAAACTGGATTACTTAAAACTAATTGTATACACAAAGCGTCCTTATCGCACCAATCTCAATTGAAATGCCCACGTCGCCGAAACGAACAGAAACACTAATAAACTAAATTGTATCACATCAATGTTATAAGTATAATATATCAAGAATCCACTGTTAAGCAGTACTCTTAATAAAAGCGAGTTCATGTCAACAAAGTTTATGAACGACTAGAAACGAGAACATTGGGTTCAAGTGTCCACCTTCAAACCAGATGTTAGATTTACGAGCTAATAAAAAAGGTTCGTCAGTTATTGGAAATATACTATTGACATTCTACCTAAAATATGCGTTTAACATTATAAAGACGCATGTAGGAATTTGCAAGAGTTTTATTTAATTAAGTTAGTATAAATCTGACTTAGTGTCTGAATATCTGTCCATGCGATGGAACTTACAGTGAAATCTCTAAACAATATTTACAAAAAAGAATGTAAATCATAGGACAGATATTCAGACAATAAGTCAGATTTATACTAACCTAATTGAATAAAAACTCTTGCAAATTCCTACATGCGTCTTTATAATGTTAAAAGTATATTTTAGGTAGAATGTCAATAGTATATTTCCAATAACTGACGAACCTTTTTTCATTAGCTCGTAAATCTAACATCTGGTTTGAAAGTGGACACTTGAACCTAATGTTCTCGTTTCTAGTCGTTCATAGACTTTGTTGACATGAACTCGCTTTTATTAAGAGTACTTCTTAACAGTGGATTCTTGATATATTATACTTATAACATTGATGTGATACAATTTCGATTATTCATGTTTCTGTTCGTTTCGGCGACGTGGGAATTTAATTGAGGTTGGTGCGATAAGGACGCTTTGTGTAATACAATTAGTTTTAAGTAATCCAGTTTTAGACATAATCCTGGAAAACAGGAGTCTCTTCTCTTGTGCGTAGCCTGAAAACAGCAACCAGGCGCGTCCCCAGGTGGCGGATAGGGGAATGCTCATGGCCCTGTTGCCAGCAGGGTCGAGGGCAGGAGTAGATATACTCCCGCGGACCAACAGGCACCCAGACCCTGGATAGATTATGGGTCTCCCAGTCACATGTTCCTGAGAAGAAGGTGACGGATAGATTGCGGCTGATACGGAGAACCATATGTTCCGGAAGAGTTATCCTATCATAGATAACTTACTGAAACACACAGGAAAGATCGACAAACAGATTAAGTACTGAAACACAGGTACCTTAATATTGGGATAAAATATTTTGGTACAAAACGAGACACAACAGGAAACATCCATAGCGTGATGGAGTACTGGAAACCCAGAAACCAGAACAACATGGTTAAAACGAAACAGACAGGAAATATCAACGAACCGATATAGTCCTGAGACTGAGGGTACCTTAATATTGTGGAAAAACAATATTTCGGTACAGATACACAGGAAAGATCCATAACCTGTTCGAGTACTGGAACCCAGAAACCGTAACATCGGTAAAAAACGAAACATAGGAATTTATCCACAGAGGATAAATCACTAAGACAAAATACCGTAACATTGGGTATCAACCATATTACGGTATAAACATAACGTGAACATCAGCGTATACTACGAATGTAGATATTTTACGTTTAATCAACGTAAATATCACCATTAAACATCAAAAGAAACTCAGTTTGATATAACATCGACAAACAAAGAGAAAGACGCAGTCCATATCCTGAAGCAATGTGATAAACGGTCCCGGGATATGGATGAAGATATGAGAGGTTTTAGCAGGTATGCTCTAATGAACTTGAATGAGTCCTGCACTACCTGAAGTGATAGATAAAAGCTGACGGTGTGCATCAAGCATTTCCTCTCAACAGAAAAAAAAGTTTTAGACATAATAAGTCTTCTGATGATGGTCGTGAGACCAAAACGTACGTAAAGGCGAGAAATTATAAAGCATAAGTGTTAACGTGACCTATTTCCCGAGAATTTATATGTAATTCATACCTGGGTCAAAAATCTTTATTGCTAATTTAGGATATTTATTTCAAATGCCTTCTCGGATTTTCTAGGAGAAATATAAAAAATTGATTTAAAACAATTTATTGGTCCTTGAGAAAATAAAAATGGTGTCGGCTGTTGCAATTTCCTTAACTTAATAATGCAACCAGTTATAATGATTTAATGATTATCCCATATGGGATGAAATGTTACATCACATAAGCCGTTTATCACAGTAGAAATGTTTCAATTGAATAAATGTTCATTACATAAGATCAGAATAAAATACGCTACTCACATTTTGAAATTGCGGTGATGTGAGTGTGGTTCTCAATGATTCTTGCGGGTTGGATACTTCCACTGGAGGAAGGTGACTTTGAAGTTGTTGAATAGCTTCTGGACTGCTCAGAACCCCTGCTAAAGCGTCAGTCGTTAATGCAGTAGACAAATCAACTAAAATAATACTTGCAATGTATTCTTGCATAGACAATCACAGAATGCAAACATGAATCCAATTAATTTCGAGCAACAACCGCGACAGCTCCAGAAAAATACCGCTCTACTGGAATGGTTATTTTCATAACCCATAAAACATAATACCAGGCCCAGGATGAGTGGAGTAGCAGCAAGCTTTGGAACCCCTGAATATACCACGCGAATAATATAATTTATAAAACACCCACATACAAAGTCTACTTAGATTTTGTGTGTCAGTGAATACTCATTCCGAGTGCTTCTACTCTTTATATATAACATTTATGTATATGAAATACAACAGTTATAGGCTCCACAAATACCAATCCATCTGTAACTGTAACATCCAATGTATGGGTCCAATAAGATGAAAACACAGGATACTTCAAAATAATGACCACTAATGAAATATTTTTATGTTCTTTGGAATTAATTTGGTGACTGAATAATATATACAGTCATCTAATCCAACAATATAGTACCATTTCTGTTTTGAAGTAGTAGACTTTCAATTTAACAAACATCAAGTCAAATTTACAGTTGTTATAAATGCATCAAGGTTCATTAAACACGATAATAATTGTCAATCTGATACATACCAGATTGCTGTTGGGCTGCGGCAACTGGAGAAATTCCTTGAAGAAAACTTTGTAGATCTGCTAATTGAATTGGCTGCGATGGTGGGGTAGTCTCAGCTGCAGCTGCCGCTTGAGTAGAAGACCGAGTAGCTCTGGGAGCATCAGGAGTTGCAGTTGGGATAGTTGCTGATTGTGGCGTTGTGAAACCTGAAGTTGCAGAGCTTTGGGTGTTAGTTGTAGTTGTTGGTGTGCTGGGTACAGTTCTGTGAGTTACTGCAGGTGTTGTAATTGTTCTGGCACTACCACTTCCTGGACCTCTACAAAGTTATAAAATATACAATGAAAGTGTGACAAGAAGGAACAATAACTGAGTTCCAATCAGTTATCAAGTGATTATGGACTATACACTAAAAGAGTTCACAATTGTAGATTCACTGTAACACAAATAAGTACAATTATAGGTGGCTTGTAACACTACAATTATCATATCAACATGTTTTTTTGTCTCAAATTATAATAATTCTAGGAAATTGCCTAATATATCCAGAGATGGAACGGACTTAAAATTCGCCGGACTACCGGACACCGGAAATCCGGCCAATCTACCGGACCGGACGTCCGGCCGAACTATTGGGTTCACCAATTAATAGTAAAATTCGATAGTATTTTGGTCTTTCGCGCTCATTTCTACCCTGTATTATCATAAAATCTACAAACAGCGACAATCCGTTCTTGCCTTAGGGTTCTTTATATGCGACAAGAGCACGCTGCTGTGATGCGTAGCGCGGGGATATACCGACCTTGTATCTGTGAATCCCCGAATGTTAACAGAGCGATACAGCAAATGACAAATATTCAGTCGCCTGTTTAATTTTCAATCGTGTCCGTCAGTAGCTTCGTGTTTTGTGTAATGTCATTTAATAAAAGTAAAGTTTGGATTTTTTTCGTAATTTGTGATGACAATAAGTCTTTCGGTAAGTGTGATATGTGCGAAAATAAGTTTTCTCGCGGAGGTGAAGGAAATTCTACGTCAACTTCGCCATTACACAGACATCTAAAAATATCTCATCCAAACTAGTCAAACATTCATTTTACCAACAAAAATGAAAACATTATTGCAATGTTAGTCAGCCAGGAACAAGTAGAAGTGTGCCGGATTCTAGGATAATGCAGTCAACATAAGGACAATTTATAAGTTCAAGAAACACTTAGGATTGTTGAACTCTACTTTGAAACTTTTGCGGCCCTATGAAGAGGTAACAAGGACAATTAGCTCTACAGAATCTATAATTTCAGATGTAATACCAATAGTAACAACTTTAAACAAAAAATTGTTGATAGATTCTGATATTTATGGAGTCGGTACAACCAAAGAGGCCCTACGAGAAAACATTACCAGAAGATTTGAGAATATCGAAAAAAAAGAGCATTACATGATGGTCACTGTATTAGATCCCAGGTATAAACTGGCTTTTTTTCATATTGTAATCTTATAAAGTAGATTGTTCTAAATAAATTAGAAACCTCAAAAAATATTGAAACATTTAATGATATGGTAGCTAGTAATCTAGAACGAGAGGCTAATAATGAGGATAGTGAAGACGAATATGAACCATCAAAAGTTGCTAAACGTGAAGAATTATTGTGGAAGTGTTTTGACAGTATCGCCAGCGCCACCATCTCCAATTCCAGTTTAATAAAAAGTGATAGCACCATTAAGGAGTTTGAGGACTATCTAAGGGAACCTTTACAAGAAAGATGTCAGATCCACTTGTTTGGTGGAAAGATCACCAATTTGTGTTTCCGAACCTGACAAAAATTTCAATGACAATATTTAAGTGCTCCAGCTAGTAGGGTGTATTCTGAAAGATCATTTTCAGAAATGGGAAATATTTATGAAAAAAAAAACGTTCCAGACTGATTCCACAGAATGCAGAACAGCTTTTGTTTATTCACCATAAATTAAAAAAGATATATTTTTAATAAAATACATAGTTTTCGTTTCGCTTCTGTATGAAGTGTTAATATTTTGATTTTCTTAATTTTTTTATACATTATTGACTAAATAAAATAGATTTATAAAAATTAATATTTTACTTGTCTTTTAGCGTCATTATTTATTTGAAATATATTTTTTTATAAAAAAAAAATCCGGCCAAAAAACTGGCTAAATCGGACTTCCGGTGAAGAAGCCGAACTCGGCCGGACATCCACTCCATCTCTAAATACATCATGTATTTTTGAAAATGAAAATAACCTAATATATTATAGGCAAGATGAATTACCCAGGTGTAGTGGATAAAACTATATTTACCTAATTGTTCCCAGCAATGAAGACAAACCTCCCATTTGACCAACACCATTTCCAAATAGCTGTACCAGCTGGGACTGGGACATGTTATTGAGCAATGACTGTAAATCTTGCTCTTGAGACTGTCCTGACTGCACAGCACTTGAAGGATTATTCAGCAACTCATTGATACGTTTACAGTTTTCTTCATCTTTATCTGTACGAGGTTCCTGAAGAATAGAATATCCCACATTATCTATGAATTGCATTCAATAACAATTTATTACTTGTAACCAAAAGAAGAATTTACGACTGGATGACTTGAATTTCAACAAGTAGGCTCTACCAGTTGTACACTGAGGAACTTTGACATATTCACAATCATCAGGGAATATGATGAGATCATCTTCCACAATACCTTAAAACAATTATACTTAGATTACATGTGACATGTGCATTGAATTTTATTTTACCTGTAGCACGATCTTGCCAGCAAAAATGCATCAAGGAATCATCACTTTGATATACATACAGCAATCCCTTCCTTTTGTCAGGATATATCATACGGCCTATAAATAATTCAAGATGAGTAAAATTGGCATGTTAATACAAGTATTCAATTTAGCATATATAATTTGATACTCGTAAAACAATGCATGGTTGACTCTCAATCCTGTGACCACATATGTATAATGATCAAATTTTTTGATGCAATGAATATTGTGTCAACACAATTTTCAAGATGTTGCATATATTTTCTAGCAGAGAACATGTCATTACTACTATTTGATTATTCCTCATTTGATAAGTATAGAGGTAACAATTCTGTTCCGGTCACATTGTTCCTCATTTATAGCAATATTTCTATAAATAACATGTTGCTTTGTTGGCAGTAGCCATATAACAATGATATGTACCACAAATTTGAGCAGACTTGAACTGTTAGATATCCCTGTTTAGACCTTTTGCTTGTCCCAATGGCAACGGTCATTTTATTGCATCTCAGGGCAGTTACATACCATAAAATATATATTTTTCAGTTTCTAGGAAGGCAACCTTGTTGTGTCGATCCTTTTAGATTTACAACACCATTTCTATTGTTAAAATTAGTCGTAGTTTCTCAACCCCATTTCATATTTCATTTTTATTCCTATTTAAAAAGTCAGTATCGAAACAGCCTTGTAACCAGTAACTTAGCAACTTGTACATATTATAAAACTACTGTAAATAAATTATTGAATATAAAAAGACGAGAAGTTTAATTAAAGAAGATACTCAACAAACAAATTTACTAGACTAGGTTCTCGACCACACAAATTAACAGTGGATTATCGAACCGGTCACAACATTTTGGTCCTTCGAGCCGGATATGGCTAGTTAAGCTTATCATTAAAATAAATAAGTGTTTCTTTGATGATTGACTAAGTGCAAGTTGGTAGTGCTACGAAATATATTGACTTTCTTTAGATTCGGATTTCGTGTCCCATCGGGTTAATACAGTGCCATTTATATCACATCGCCTTAGCATAGGAGATTCATCTTATATTAGACAACAAAGTCTTCATCAAACATCAAAACATCAGGTCCAGGATACACGCAGGTTAGTAGTCGCCTTCCTAACAATTGTTATCCTGACTATTTTCTAATTCGAGTAAATTGCTCGAGTGTCAAGTTTGCCAAGCATATTATTTGATAGTATTTTATCAGGTAAATTGAGTACTCAGTGAAATGACTGAGTCCGTTGAATTTAAAGCTTTAGTTTCGACCCGTGGGAAGTTGAAGTCAGCTTTGTCTCGTTTTAAAACTTTTTGTCAAGGCCCCAATATTGCAAACATTAGTTTAATCGAATTGAAACGTCGTTTGGCTAAAATTGAACCGTTATACGATGAATTTCAGAAGGTTCAAGACGATATCGAGGATCTAGACAGTGGTGAGATTCAAGAAATAGAGCGGTAATCATTTGAGGATTTGTTCTTCAAAATGACCAGTCTCGCAGAGGGTCTCATTCTAGAAAGGACAGATGACATTGTTCAAGGTTCAAATAATGGTACCGCAAACCTTATAAATTCCAACCATACGCCTAAAAGTAGGCTTCCAGAATTAAAACTTCCTGAATTCGGTGGAAAGTACGAACAATGGCAAACATTTTATGAAACATTCAATTCTCTCATTCATAACGATCAACATATAACCACTATCCGAAAATTTCATTACCTCAAATGTTCTCTAAAGGAAGAGGCAGCTAATTTAATTGAAACGTTACCATTGGTAGCTGACAGTTACGAAATTGCTCGAGAACTGTTAAAGTCGCGGTACGATAATAAACGGCTGATGATATCGAATCATGTAAAGGCATCGTTTAACTTACCAGCGGTCACAGAAGATTCTGCAACTTCATTGCGAAAACTAATCGATGGTGCAAATCTACATTTGAAGGTACTTAAATCATTAACTTTACCCACCGATCAGTGGGATACATTAATTATTCATTTATTGACATCTAAATTTGATTATGATATTCAACCAAGATGGCCGCCGGGTCGAGTGCGTGTGCAGATCTGCTCTTAGAAAACAAATATCAAACGATTTGCAAACACTGCAATAAAAATATTATCAAAGATAAATCATTTTGTAATAAGTGCAAACATAATTTTCATCCAGGATGCTGGAGACAATCACTTCAACTAAAAAACCCAGTGTGTATTCATGACCCCGTGATGGAGATAACAAGTGCTGAATGTGAAGACGCTGATTTCTATAGTGCTATTGACGAAACTTGCAACAGTGAGTCTAAATCTGATTATGTTTTCATCAAATATATTCTCAAACAAAAAGATATCATAATCCAACAACTACAGGAAAAAATCAGTTTACTGAATATTCAAATTGAATTCATGAAAGAAATTAACTCTACAACAAAACATGCCAATAAAGACCTGGGGCAAAAAAGTGATAAGGTTGTTACCAAAAAACCCTGTCCTGACACTGACCAAAAAAAACAACTCTCTTCCAAAGATAAACAAACAAAAGAAGAAACTTCCCACATGAGTCATAAAAAGACAGAACACAAGATGAATGAAATTCCACTCTTAGATAGTGGAAATGGAACACGGAAACCAATACAGGGTGGAGCCTACAAAACAACAGAAATAATTTATGAATTAGAACAGGATCAAACAAAAATAATGAACAATATTATAAATTTGGATTCCGAAGAACATGATAACCATAATAACGAAGGCTTCATGAAACCCAAAAGGAGGCATAGAAAACAGAAAAAGGTTATTTATGGGACAGGCGAAGGTGACCAAAATTTCCAAGGAAAGGTTGAAAATAAAAAGATCTGGTTATATATTACAAGAGTCCCGGACCACACATCTCAAGATAACATCAGCCAATACCTACAAACTAAACTGAATACTCAAGATGTCAGCGTGAAAAAGTTGGAATTTCCTAACTCCCGCCCAGAGAACCAATCCTTTATGATTGGAGTGAACACTGATAAACTACAACCAGTCTATGACCCAAACTTTTGGCCTAGGAAAATAGTTTTTGAAAGGTTCGATTTTCGAAAAGGTAAGAGATTTTTAGACTCAAGCAAAAAACCATCAGCAGTTAGCACATCTCAATTTACATCTTTTTTAATGTAAGAACTACTAAAGCAAATCTTCAGAAAAATTCAGTGAAGATTTATCATCTCAATATACAGTGCCTAACAAATAAAATCGAACAGTTACAGTGTTATCTCGAAGATGAATTATGTGATGTCATATGTTTGACTGAACATTGGCTCAACATGAACTGTTTGAAAACCGTTAATATGAACAATTTCACACTAATTAGTTGCTTTTGTAGACAAAACATGCAACATGGTGGCGTTTCCATTCATGTTCGCAAAAATATATCATGTAAACCACTCCTTCTGGATGCATTTTGCATTGAACAACATGCAGAATTTTGTGGAATTGAATTATCGAAAACGAAAACCGCACTGATAACGTCATACAGATCTTCTTTATCCAGAGAACACGACCTGTTCTTCGACAAAACTGAAGAACTTCTAACAATGTTGACAGCAAAATATAAAAACATTATCTTGCTTGGGGATTTTAACATTGACATAAACAAAAAAGATCATATCTCCAAATCCTGGTTGAATATAATCGAATCTTTTGGTCTTAAACCCAAAATAACTATGGCCACTAGAGTAAGTCCTACATCCTCCAGTTGCATAGATAATATAATGACAAATTTAAATGATAACGAATGCTATATTGGAACCTCTGATCCTTGTATTTCTGACCACAATGCACAATTCATAACAATCTCTAATTATCCATTAGATACCCATGAACAAAAATTTAATAGAATACACAACAAGAGAGGATTGGATGCTATGAAACAATCTCTTGAACTAATGGGTTGGCAGATGTTTCATGATGATCATATTTCATTGGACTCACTAGCAGAGTTCTTGAATAATACTTATAGCTCTCTTGTCTGTCAACACTTCCCTCTGAGGCAAATGAAAAACAAAAAACTGGATAAGAGACCCACCGTTTTCTTCAATAATGAATTACGCCAGAAGAGAAGCACCCTACAAGCATTACAAACAGTCAGTATCTCCTCAAAAAATCCTGATGATAGAGAAGTCTATAAAAAATACAAACTCAGTTATGAAACAGCTATAACACTGGCTAAACGAGAATCATACAATAAATTCATAGAAAATTCCAACAAAAAATCCAAAGACATCTGGAAGTTAGTTAATTATGAGCGAAATTCTGCTAGTAAGTTAAATGTTATCGGAAACATCAGCCCTAATGAATTCAACACATTTTTCTCCAACATAGCAGAAAACATCATCAAAGATCTGCCAACTAGCAATATCAACACATTAAATTCCATCCCAAGCCTCCCAACACCAAGAGATTCCTTTTTCATGCTCCCGGTGACACATGAAGATGTAGCACTTGCTATCAAAAAACTAAAAAAATCCTCTTCCCGTGATATATATCATCTAAACAGCCAAATTATCGAAGAAACAGTTAAATATATAATTGAACCATTAACCATTATTATTAACCGTTGTTTCTCTGAAGGGGTTTTCCCAGATATTTTCAAGGTGAGCAAAGTGATACCTATCTTCAAGAAAGGGGATCCGGATTCACCTGACAACTACAGGCCAATTTCTATTATACCTATTTTGGGGAAGATAATAGAGATAATAGTTAAAGAGCGGCTAATGACTTTTATCAATAAATACAATTTACTACATGAACATCAATATGGCTTCATAAAAAAAAGATCAACATCAGATGCAGTAGTCGAAGTAATACACAATGTAATCGATAATGTAGAAAATGGTAAACACACTTCCTTGACTTTGTGGGATCTAAGCAAAGCATTTGATTGCATCAACCACAATATCCTAATAGAAAAACTTTCATATTACGGAATCCGAGGAACAGCTTCAAACTTTTTTCAATCTTATCTACACTCAAGAAAACAAGCCGTCAGTGTGGATGGTGTTTTGTCAAATGAAAAAAATATGTTCCATGGTATACCCCAAGGCTCTATTCTGGGACCGACACTTTTCATTGTTTATATAAATGACATTTTTTATCAGTTACTACCCAGCACAATTATCTGTTTCGCAGATGATACCACAATGTTAGAATCTAATTCTGATATTGATAAACTACTAGAAAAGACTGAAGAAATCGAAGAAAAAGCAGAAAACTGGTTTGCTTGTAACAAATTAAAATTGAATAGGGATAAAACCCAGAATCTCCTAATCTCTTCAAATAACAGACTTACTAGTAATGAACACGTTAAACTGCTTGGTATAACCATTAACGATTCACTCAAATGGGAAAATCACATCGATCAACTCTGCAAAAAACTATCCACTCAATTATTTCTACTCCGTCAGATGAAGAAAGTTTTAAGCCCCCAAACACTACTAACCACGTACCACGCATTATTTCACACTCACTTAATATATGGGATACTGCTTTGGGGAAAGTCTACTAATGCCCTAAGAGCATTCCGTATGCAAAAAAAAGCTGTCAGAATTATAGCTGGTGTTCCTTTGAATGAACACTGCCAACCACTCTTCAATAAATTGAAGATAATGCCTTTGCCCTGCATCTATATATTTCACACTTTACTCCACATTCACAAGAATAAAAATTCATACTCCACTCACTCAGACCTCCATGATTACCCCACTAGAAATGCAGGAAAACTCCGTCAACCAAAGGTTAGGCTCGAAATGTCGAGGCGTAACTCGCTGGATTTCAAATTATATAACCACCTACCTTTTGATCTGACGCTTTCAAGCATAAATGTGTTCAGAAGGAGGGTGAAAAAATATCTTCTTGAGAATTGTTTTTACTCTATCCAAGATTTTATGAATTGTACATTAACAAAATGATTTTAAATTTAAATTTATTTTAAAATTTATTTTAACAAATAAGTGTTTTAGATATTCATTCGAAACCCATTTGTGTTGACTATTGATGTAAGTTTTAAATTTTTACAATTATTTACTATGTAGTACTCTGTACCCATTAATTCCTATGACTTGTCATAAATGTAATCCATTGCATAACATGATCAAATAAATCTATCTATCTATCTATCTATGTGACAAAACGCGAATGGGAAATAAAAAACACCGTAGATATCCCCACATTCAATCAGATTTTTTGATTAGTCGATGTCAATTACTCGAGTCAATGGAATCAGGTAGAGCTCCGAATAGAGGTGACAATTATTTATGGCATGAGGCTAATAAATCGAATATTAAAAGAGGTAAGAATTTAGTTTCCTCACACGTTACCTCCACCTATAACACTTCATGTAAATTATGCAAAGAATCACATTTTTTGCATCAATGCAAAACATTCTTGCAATTACCAGTTTCATCTCGAATAAACGAAATGAATCGTTTGAAGTTATGCTTAAATTGCTTACGCCCTAATCATAAAGCAAGTAGCTGCTTTTATAAAAATAGATGCCAAACGTGCAAAGGGTCCCATCATACTTTGTTACATGTAGCAAACAAAGAATATTCTAGTGACACTACTGTTATAAATACACGTACAGACGGTAGCAGTTCAAATTATGCTGGTCCTAGTGGGTCAGTAATAAATCATTTATATAGTGGTGAAACGAAGATACGGGTTTTATTGACCACAGCAGTTGTTTGTGTGAAGGATAATTTTCAGAAATATCACAAAATGAGAGCACTTCTGGATATGGGCAGTCAGTCTAATTTTATTTCTGAAGCTGCCTGTAATAAATTAGGACTTACCTTAAAGGCGATAAGTGTACCTATAACAGGAATTAGTCAAACATCCACAAATATTACAGAATTTACAGAAATACACTTCAAATCACAATATAATTCATTTAAATCTTCACGGGCGTGTCTTGTGCTACCAAGAATTACGCAAAATTTACCTCAAATTAGTTTCGATTCCAATGAATTAAAAATACCCTCAGGCTTACAATTGGCAGATCCTGAATTCCATAAATCTAGCCCAATTGATATTTTATTTGATTTATTTCATTTATCCAATGATCCCAATGACCTTAATGCACTCACACCTGCTCATTTCCTTATTGGCGACTCACTAACCGCTCCAGTAGAACAGGACTTATCTAAGGTGAAGATCAACCGTCTATCCCGCTGGCAGTATGTGCAACAATTAACTCAACATTTCTGGAGAAGATGGTCTGAGGAGTATTTGACACATCTTCAGCAACGTACCAAATGGTCCAAACAAACAGCAAAGACACTTGCGATCGGTACTCTCATAATCATACGAGATGACCAGCGACCGCCCCTGCAGTGGCAATTAGGAAAAATTGTTCACACCTATCCGGGTTCAGATGGCATCGTTAGAGTAGTGGAGATAAAGACTCATAATAATATTATAAAGCGTTCAGTGACTAAAATTTGTGTTTTACCAATAAGTGACAATGAAAAAATGACTCAGTAAACTTCGAATATTAGATGTTTTAGGCTTTCACACATTTTATTTTCTATTATAATTTCAAAAAAAATAAACACAATTAGGAGATTGTGATATTATTGTTCAACATTTCACGTATTTGTAATAATTAGTTAAGGTCACATGCATAACATTCATTTTTTATTATTAAAAGTCAAGCAGACTTTCAATCCCGGGCAGAATGTTTAGAGATTTTGCTTGTCCCAATGGCAACGGTCATTTTATTGCATCTCAGGGCAGTTACATACCATAAAATATATATTTTTCAGTTTCTAGGAAGGCAACCTTGTTGTTTCGATCCTTTTAGATTTACAACACCATTTCTATTGTTAAAATTAGTCGTAGTTTCTCAACCCCATTTCATATTTCATTTTTATTCCTATTTAAAAAGTCAGTATCGAAACGGCCTTGTAACCAGTAACTTAGCAACTTGTACATATTATAAAACTACTGTAAATAAATTATTGAATATAAAAAGACGAGAAGTTTAATTAAAGAAGATACTCAACAAACAAATTTACTAGACTAGGTTCTCGACCACACAAATTAACAGTGGTTTATCGAACCGGTCACAACAATCCCAAAGAAGAGTTATCGATGTTAATAACGAAATTAAGATAAATTGAGGAATAATTCATCCAAATATACCTATCGTTACCTTTCAAATTCATTTTGCCGGCCCTCATTTCTACCAAGTGTTTGTTCCCTCCAGTAGATCCTGGACCTGTGGCCGCACTACCAAATAAAGCACCTCCAGCAGGCATCTTTTAAGGATTTATTGAGAAGACTAAAAAGTTGAAAAACATGTCATTTCTAAAGGGAGGTTATGTTTTATTATAACATGATCTGCACTTTTGAACACAAATTTATATCGGAAATAACTTATTCAAGGGATATGGAATCTTTATCGATATATTCATTAACTTACAATTCACGAAAAATAAATATAGAAGAGGTATTAGATTAAAGGTTCAGGGGTATATTTATTAATCAATTATTGCACTACTTTACTACCAAACGAAGGATAATAATGACAGTTTAGCACAGAGTAGAGAGGGATCCATAGAGGACTCTACTACTGGTAGTAGAGTTATCTATGGAGGGATCTGAGTTGACTTCAAAACCGAACAAGATTGACGATGCAGTTGCACCTAAACTGAAGCAGAATCGCACAATCATAGAATATACATCTAGTTTATGTCCGTTGTCAGTTCTTTACTGCTTTATGTGGACACTATTAATTGTAGTATGCATCTAATTATTTTAAATTTAATATAGAAAAGAAGACATAGTTGATATTAAATATCATTAAGGCAATAATTTTCTAGTGCTTTAATATAGCATATCATACTAAGATGTTGATATGTGCGATCTATCGTAAAATAATCACAATTGATAATAGAATCATAAACTTATGCAGCACGGAATATATCTATGAATTCCTCTAAACCCAATACAGAAATGTCTGTGGTGCCGTAGAGGTTTTAGGTTATGATTCTTTCTTGTCAACGTAAAGCCGACTAGCCTACAACCGACTGACTGTTAAACTGTCAGTTGCGTCAGCATCAGCCTCTTACTAAATATAAATACTATTATTTGTTAAAATGGTTTTGGATTTAGATTTATTTCGAACAGATAAGGGAGGCAATTCTGATACAATTAGGGAAAATCAGAAAAAACGGTTCAAGGATGTGGAATTAGTAAATATCGTAGTTGAAAGGGACACCACATGGAGACAACTCAGACACAAAGCTGATAATTGGAATAAACTTAAAAATGTATGTAGTAAGGAAATAGGAGAAAAAATGAAGAAAAAAGATGCTCAAGGGGACCCTACAGCTGATGTTCCCAGTGAAATAAAGTCTCAACTAGAAAGTTTAAACAGTGACATATTGAAGCCACTCACGGTCAATCAGATTAAAAAGGTGGGTGGGTGAATAGGCTGTGATAACCACTTGGTGTTTTATCATTTTAATAATCCGTTTCACAAATGGTAGATTAGTTTTAAGACTTAATGATGAGTGTTTAGAATGTCTTTTTGATTTCACTGTTTTGGGTCTTTGAAATCAGAACTAGATTTTGTATCAAAAGTTGTGTTACAGGAACTCTAATTCCTATTTGTGCATGCAGTTCAATTGCTTCATTTTCTAATGTCATTTCTATACAACATGTATAAGTGTAGGTATATATCAATATAATATAATATGTATCTTATCCTGTTCAACTAACATGAGTTCAACACCAAGATAGAAGGTCCAATACATCAGTGATATAGTGTGACAAAAATTAGCTATGAAAAATGTACACTTTTTCAGTGGGTAGTCCTTGAGACAAATTTTTAATATTTCTAGGTTCGCACTTACATAGATGAAGCAATTCTGCAAAATGATAATGATTTACTGAAAACTGAAAAGGAAAGAAATCATGCATTGAGAGAAGTTGGTAATCATTTACATAGCTCTGTTCCAGTGAGTGACAATGAAGATGAGAACAAGATTGAGAGAATGTTTGGAAATTGTGAAGAGAAAAAAAAATATTCTCATGTTGATTTGATACACATGATTGATGGTAATTATTGATCTGATACATATTTAAAACTAAATGTATTAAAATCTACTAAGATTAAAATAAAAAAGTTCAGGCAAACTAAATGGTTTACAACAAAAAATTCATTTACCTAGTTTTTTCATTTTGGATTTGTACAATTAAAAGGCATTGAATGAGAAAACTAATTAGAAAAAGTTCATATGATTTTGGTGAAGTATATAATATTTTAAGAATTGGTATATGTTGACCAGGTATGGATGGGGAACGTGGAGCAGTAGTATCTGGAGGAAGAGGTTACTATTTGACAGGACCAGCAGTGTTCTTGGAGCAAGCCTTAATACAGTTGTCTTTAAAATTATTGCACAAAAAGGGATACAAGCCATTGTACACACCTTTTTTTATGAAAAAGGAGGTAAGTATTGTAATACTTATAATTGTAGATTATATGATTGATCATCTGTTTGTCTTCGTCCCAGATTATGCAAGAAGTTGCTCAGTTGTCTCAGTTTGATGAAGAATTGTACAAAGTTGTAGGAAAAGGAAGTGAAAAATCAGATGAGAAAGATACTGAAGAGAAATACTTGATAGCCACTTCTGAACAGCCAATAGCAGCTTTCCATAGAGATGAATGGTTACCTGAAAGTATTCTTCCAATCAAGTATGCTGGTATGTCAACATGTTTCAGGCAGGAAGTAGGGTCACATGGTCGTGACACCAGAGGTATCTTCAGAGTGCATCAATTTGAAAAGGTAAAGCCTTGTGAACAAAAACTATTTGCAAAAGTTTTCTCACCCTCTACTAAAATTACCAATTTGTGATTTCAATTATCATAATTTCTTTGCTAGTAACTAATGTGAGATACCTAAATTAATGGAATAGATATTGATAGTTTACAAAGTGCTAAAATGAACTATTCTTTTATATGAACTAGATGAATTAGTTTGGAATTTTATGAGTCAATGTAACAGTCTAAACAAAACATGAATTATTTGTTAGTCACATTTTAACATGCAAAAACTCCAAATATAAATCTGAAAACCCACGATTTTATTGTAAAATTCCTAAGTTCATAGGTATCGGGAATGAGATCTTGAAAAACAAAGTACATTAATTTTTCTAGTAGTGGCGAGCAGAATGAAAGAAAAATTTGCCGTACGTTGAATTGCGCATTGCGCTAAATATTATGATGTTCACCATTTGTTCTTTATCAATTTTCTCTATTACAAGCATGTTGAACTTCTCATCTACAGTAACTCTCATTTGCAATAACCATGTTTATCTTCCAATACCCATACCTTGTACCCTCTTATTATTATTTTTTTCGGAAGGTAATATTTTAGTCAAGAACATCACTTAAAATTTAATCATGATTCATCAGTGGTCAAGATTCAGAAGGTCTAAGGTGTTTCATAAAATTTGTCTGCAATGAAGATAAATAAAGCACTAAAATAGGCCAAACCTCCCAAAATTGGCGCAGTTGGATGGATTGAGATGGCATTCAATTCAGAAAGTGATTTATTTTGTCCGGTATTTTTTTTGCGGAAATTTTTTTTTGGATTTCTATAGCCGAAAAATGCATTTTTCTGAGTGCCCTTTTAGAGGTGAATAAAAAAACGGACTCGAATTGATTTCTCGTGGGTTTTTGGGGTCGCTGAACACGAATATGCTTCCCTGAGGTCCCCTTGACCCCCCCCCCCCCCAGGGGTACCTGGGCGTCCTGATGCCCTAGATATCGATAAAATTAATTAAAAATTCATTTTTAATGTTTGTTAATTCTTCAAGAGGTGATATAAAGGTTGCTAGTGATGATTACGACGTGAAAAAACTCTTCTTCACTACCTGGTGTACCCTGAGTCCGGGTAACCACGTCATCTTCTAGGAATTTGTTAATTTTTCTTAATTATATGTAACAAATTCTAGGTCTCGGGGGTTTTAAAAGTCACCTATCACTACTATGACACTCACAATGTTCTGCAAATTACCTAGGGGTGTTTCCGGGTCCCTGGAGCCCTCTGTATCAACGTCATCTTCTAGGAATTTGTAAATTTTTCTTCATGGAAGGTAACAAATTCTAGCTCTCGGGGGTTTTCAAAGTCGCCGATCACGGCTATGTATGCCCTGTGCATCTACGTCATCTTCTAGGCATGAACTTTCTGAGTATCATTATCGTGATCGCTGACTTCGAAAACCCCCGAGAGCCAGAACTTGTTACCTTTTATGAAGAAAAATGAATAAACTCCTAGATGACGTAGATGCACAGGGCTCCAGAGACCCGGAAACACCCCCAGGTAATTTGCAGAACATTGTGAGTGTCATAGTAGTGCTCGGCGACTCTGAAAACCCCCGAGAGTTAAAATTAGTTACATTTAATTAAGAAAAATTAACAAATTCCTAGAAGATAACGTGGTTACCCGGACTCAGGGTACACCAGGTATTGCAGAAGGATTTTTTCACTTTGTAATCATCACTAGCGACCTTTATATCACCTCTTGAATAGTTGAACAAATATTAAACATATTTTTTAAATTAAGTTCATCGATATCTAGGGCGTCAGGACGCCCGGATACCCCGGGTGAAGTCCAAGGAGACATCTTTCTTGATAGCATATTCGTGTTCAGCGACCCCAAAAACCCCCGAGAAACCAATTCGAGTCCGTTTTTTTTATTCACCTCAAAAAGTGCACTCAGTAAAATGCATTTTTGGCTGTAGAAATGCAATAAATTTTTTCCGCACAAATTTTCTAAATTTCTTTCTGAATCGAATGCAGAAAACCGCATCTCAATCCATCCAACTACGCCGGGTTTGGAATGTGGAATGCTTTATTTCCTCGCCTAATACCCAATAATTGCAATTCAAGAAGAAAATAGATTTGTTATTCTTACTTCTTATGGAGAGATCCTGAAAACATTCAACATCCTTTTGAAACTGCATAATTTGAATATAGCAAATTATACAGTTTCAAAAGGACGTTGAATTTTTTCCTAAATCTAAAACATATTCCATAGAATAATAAAGACAATACCATCGATCCATTTGACTGACAGCATGAAATTATCGTTTGTGTTAATTTTATTTCGTACGCGGTACACCGGCTCTAAACCGTGACATGTGACACAGGCGTCATGTAGTTAAGGTGATGGCCTCTAGTAGAGATGACTATGTATCAACATAGTACTGTTTAATTTTATAATATGAATAAAATCTATAGATAGAGATAAGATAATTAGATTTATTTAATATAATTTAGTTCACACTATCACCGTTTTTCCACTTAAACTTCACTTTTCAAGTTAAAAAAGGGCCATAGCTTAAACTAAATTATATATTCCACAGTGGTACCTCATAGTATTATATTTATTTAATGTAATGGAATTAAAGAAATATGCCGGTATAAGAAAAAGCCTTATGCTATGTTCTTGCAACCAAATGTAAATATAATTTTATAACAAATAATATTAATAAATAATAATAAAACTCTTCTTTTTGAAGGCATCCTAATTGACTCGGAACAATATACAACAGAAAAGAAAAACTACACTTCAATTTGAATTTAACAATCTAACCTTTTTGTCAATGATGGGTAGACGTGTATTTCTTCATAACATCCTAGAAAGAGCAAAAGAACATATTTCAAATTTAACTACATCCTAAATACCCTTCAAGTCAAAAAATATTTAAAAACAAAAAATATGAAAGTATCTTTGTATCGATAACTGCAGTTTTTGCCGATACTGAGGAAGGTTGCGGTGCTACTCTTATTGGAACAAAAGAATTGATACTTTCCTTTGCCAGTATTGGACTGTCCCTAGTGAGATGCTCATTGAATCTTAACAAAACAATCTGTAACACCCTTATCCCATATTCTAAATTTGTATTCTGTTATTTCAGGTGGAACAGTTTTGCCTTACATCTCCATTTGATAATAAATCTTGGGAAATGATGGATGAAATGATCAACAATGCAGAGGAATTCTATAAAGCCCTTGAAATACCATATAGAATAGTTAATATCGTATCTGGTGCTCTTAATCATGCAGCTTCAAAAAAACTCGATCTAGAAGCGTGGTTTCCAGGTTCTATGGCATTTAGGGAGCTAGTGTCTTGTAGTAATTGCCTAGAATATCAAGCACGTCGATTGTTAGTAAGATATGGTCAAACTAAGAAGATGAATGCAGCAACTGATTATGTTCATATGTTGAATGCTACAATGTGTGCTGCTACAAGGGTTATATGTGCGATTTTGGAAAATCACCAAACGGAAACCGGAATCAAAGTACCGCAGGTACTGAGAGAATTTTTACCTGAGGATTATCGCGATGAAATACCTTTTGTCAAACCTGCACCTATTGATGTTGAACAGTTATCTAAAAAAAGTAAAAAACAAAAAGAAAACAAGCAAGGAGCTGGCGAAGAGTAATGGCGTACAATTTGATTTTACTTTAAGATGTAAAATTTTTCAGCTTATTAAAGTGGATCTTCACCTAGTATAACGTTCAAAATGCATTTGTTTTTTATATATTTCGATTAAATTATTATTGAATATAAAGCAGTTGATTTGCAACCTTATCCTAGAATCCTACCTGTTATGTTTAGATGGAGACATTTGGACTAGTTTTGTGTTTTAGCATTGTATGGTAATTTCTGTTCAATCCTTATTATGGACCACGGTCGTACATACAGGTCTGGCGACTCGTATGTTTGAC
Organism: Endomychus coccineus; assembly: GCA_958510875.1. Classification (NCBI taxonomy): domain Eukaryota; kingdom Metazoa; phylum Arthropoda; class Insecta; order Coleoptera; family Endomychidae; genus Endomychus; species Endomychus coccineus. Next base: position 49,631,784 of record OY294068.1, on the reverse strand, counting down.
ATGGGTCTCGTGCGTCGATAAACTCGTAGTCCCTCGTTCAGCCACTAGCTAGCGCTTGGATCGACGTGGTAAAACGATTTCTTTCCGGAATCGCAAGCAGTGTTACTAAGTATTCTGATTTGAGAGAGGAATAGAACTGTTACTCTTGTCAAAATGTATTACTCACCTTAAAAATAACTTGCCCTTTTTCGTTATACATGCTCGCACACATAAAAGACCTCGTTAAAACGATTTCTATCCGGAATCGCAAGCATCCACTTTTTTCGCATTTCCGCATGTTTCGGCACTTTAAAAACAGAAGTTTCTTGCTTTACACTTTTGTACACCGTTTTGCATTTCGGCACAATACACGGTTTCGTAATTTGTTTCTGAAAACGCAGGTATTCCTTGTGTTTACAAGTCAACTGACAGTTGTCAGACAATACTCGTAGACTACTGCGTCACCCGTGACGTCTTTTGGTACTACGCGATAGTCGACGTTTAGCGGTCCCACTTCTCACATAGGAAACAGCCCCGAGTTTTCAGACCTGTATGTAGGACCGTGTTATGGACCCAGTAAAATTGTCATATTTAGTCCATGCTGTTATGAACTTTATTTTGAAAGATTGGACCTTTGGTCTTACAGATTCAACAACAAATAGACATAGACATAACTTGGTTATTGTCAGCAAGACTGCCTTGGAAAAACCAAAGAGTTCTATATGTAGAGTAGACAAGTAGTATATTAAGCATAGGAAAGCGCTGGTAACTAGCCGGACATTCTGTCCTTGCACATGTAGTGCGCTCTCACTCAGGCTCTCCCCTTCTATCACAAGAGTATAAGAATACAAAATAAGTATAATGCGCGCACATCATGCGAGTGAGAAAGCAGTATGTCTGTCAACTTTCCAGTGAAAGGCTTAGTAGTCTACTCTATGTATAGAACACTTTGGGAAAAATAATGCTTTAAGTTTTATTGATGCGCAGTGAACGTACCAAGCAAAGAAGCGGTTTGGCATCCAGTCAAATTGGACAACGTTGCATCCGGCTTTGCTCGGCCGTCTTTCAATCACAGAGATGAATAACAGAGGACCAAAAAATTCTAAAGCGTGGCTCCCGTTTATTTTTGTGCGGTTTTGACTCCGCCCACTTCGAGCAGCGCGACATATTTTGAATTAATCAATGGCAAAATCTCTTATTCTAGTTAAATCAGAAAATGTATTTACATCGCTACCTTCTACTAATTTTATACAGACGCTACATTTATTTGTGTAATTATCATTAATATATTTACAACAACGACCAACTGTATGTTTAATTATTTGGTCTTCATATAAATCTGTATTACTTAAACTATTTTGACTACAATGATCGTGTTTAAATTTAAAATAACTATTCAATATAATATTTGGTCTTTTACTCTCAGGAAATCGTTTTTAATTTTTCTACGTGGAAAAAGTTCTTTACGAACCGTCAAAACTTCAGCATCGGTCGTCTCGCTAACATTAGATTTTTTATCAAAATTAATTAATGAAAGAAGACTCGTATCGCCTTGTGGTATACAATTAGAATTTTTAAAACTAAAATCATCCATCCGGTGAATTAATAACTTATTGAATGAATTTTTAAATTGCATAGTTGTAGGATTAGTACAAGCACCATTTAATTGACGAATAGACGCAAAGAATAATTCTACATGGTCTTGCGATGTTTATAAGATAGTAAATATTTAATTTCATCGGGATCCAATAGCTCTTTGCTCAGGTTAAACAAGCTCGTTAAACTGACTATAAAACTTACAAATCCAGTTCGAATTCGAAATATATATAAAATAAAATAGAAGATTTTTATACAAAATATAAAAATTTTCAAGAAGAATGAAGAAAAAAGTAAACAAAAATCACACGTGACGCGTATACTGCTAGAGAAATAATACACATTTCTCTACTTTTAGTTTAGATCAAAGAGTTCTATATATAGAGTAGACAAGTAGTGTGTTAAGCATAGGAGCGCTGGTATTCTGTCGGACATTCTGTCCTCGCACATGTAGCTCGCACATCTAGTGCTCGCACGGTCTCCCCTTCTATTACAAAGAGTATACGAAAGCAAGAATAAAAATACAACGTGCGCACATCGTGCGAGAAGGACATAATGTCCGTTAACATACCAGTGAAAGGCTCAGTAGTCTACTCTATATATAGAACTCTTTGGCTTAGATGGCGCACACCTTCGCGCATGTAATGCCTTATTACCGCATAAAAAATAAACGGGAGCCGTTCAATCCACATTGGGTATATACATAGTCAAATTATAAAGGTCTGTTGGAGCCTCCCTACCATCGTTTCGAGCGCTAGATGACGTCACCTAGCTCCTCCAATCACAGCCTTGCTCTCATCGGCTCGTCGCCGCCGTCAATAACATTAAATAAACAAAATAAACGACCAATCAGCTTGCACTCGAATATTGAAAAGAGTTGAAGGGAGGCTCCAACAGACCTTTATACTTTGACTATGGGGTATATAGGCCTCTAGTACTCTATTCTTGATCTCTCTGCTCTCAACCGATCAACTTTACATTTTGTACATAATTAGAACTGAACTTAATACAGGTCGTGACAGAGCTCAAATTTTAAAATTTAAACTGTGGCCCGAGATGTTAAACTTTTCCGATAGGCACTAAATCGCATAATTTGATATATTAATACAAACTTTGATATTACAGCTCTTGATGACAGGTTATTATACGCTATAAACCAATGAGTATAACCTAAAGTCATTGCTATGAACCCTCATATTATATATCGATAACGAGCTCCGTCTCATATCCGCAAACAATGCTCAACTTAACCGAATCGTCGAATGCCGAAAATGTCGCTCAAGTAAATCACATCAACTTGGAAATCATTATGAAACTAAAAATTCATCAGTTGCATTCCAGCGTGTCAGTAAATTTCATTGTTTGAGAGATTATGAAATCATGCTGCGCTTCTGTTTAGGGAATGAGGTTCAGCCTAATAAATATTTCAGAACCCAATTCAAAGGAACTTTAACTCTGTGCAAAGTTTTATAATGAACTTATCATGCCTGAACTCTGCAGTTGACCTACAATGGATTATTTTAAAGAAATATAATTATATGCCACTTGATTTATGCTATTTAAGTAGCTAGATGTGGAGTAAAATCAAATTTTCCGAACCCAATGCGAAGAATTTACTCTGTAGAAAGTTTTATAATGAACCCTTCAGTTGACCTCCAATGGATTAGCTGTCTTTCAATGGGGTCATTATTTAAGCTCCTTTTGAAACCTATACGAAGTTCCGATTGCGCAGGTCGGTAGTAGGGCGTATGGCTGCCATAGCTATTGAATTATGGCCTTCAATTCCCTTGTACCTGTATCCAACTATGTACAAAGTCGCCACAGGATTGTTAGTATTTAAGCATTATTTAAAAAAAGGAATCAGGTACTCAATATGTTTGAATGTTACTTGACTACTTTATGTAGAGTAGGTATATAGATAGAGCCTCATATTTCTTAGAGAAACAGTAAACCTCAAACGGTGTTGATCTAATCCAGATAGAGTAAAATATCTATGTTCATAAATTGCTCAAGTAAGGGAAAATTGGACATTTTTGATAGTGTATTATAGGCGTATAAAATATACTGCCTTAATTCATTTCCGAGAGACCCAGAAGATTATTTAAGATTAGCTCATAATATCTCAACTAATTGTCGATCATTATTTGAATTAAATTGGAATTTTTCTGAAATAGATGAAAATAATTAATAATACGACAATTACACTACCCCTCTCATTTTGAATTTACATCTAGAGACAAGGATTTAAATAAGTATTAGATTATAGTCAACAATCAAATTGCAGTGAATAAAGATAATTTTTCATTTTCGTACACATATATATTAATCTTTGTAAATAGGGCCTAATTATTTTTGAGAACCACTAATGTTTTCTTAATAAGCTAAGATTCTATGGCTATGCTTGAAGGGTGTATTTAGTATTACACACATAATCTATGATTATAAACTAATATGAATCATTTGTTTTTGGATCCAACTAGAATAGGGTGAGTGACGATGTTTCATTAATATTCTATTGAAATCTTATGATGAATAATATTGACTGTGATGATGATTTCTAATGAAATAAATTTATTGTAAATCGTTCTTGAATTTGAATATTATTAGAGCTAATTAATATCCTGTGGAAACCTTATATGTTGATTGATATTGTCTGTGATGATAATGGATTTTTAATTTAATAAAGTTATTGTAAATCGTTCTCGAATACGAATATTATTAAAGTTCAATTGGTTAAAAGAAAGGAATAATACAACGGATATATTTTCAAAAAAGTATTGCTTATTGATATCGGAAAAATGTAAATTTCAGAGTGCCACTTTATTATAAGCGAGAACGAAAATGACGCAGTTACAATAGTCAACCATTTGTGTTAAAATTGGCTACGATAATCCAGATTCAGATAATACTTGTAAATAATGATTTATAACATTGTTGGATGAAACCGTATCGTTGAAATGTTGGTGGCAATAAAGCATTTTTTCAGCATTATATGATGTAAATATGAGTGTAGATCTCAGGTTCTCAAACTTTTTTTTGGGTAGGATCACATTTGACATTATGAAAAATTCACTTAGGTACCAAACATGGGACATAATTGAATTTAAAATAACTAATACAAATATCTTGAGTTTAAGTAATATTTAATTTTAAATAATACAAATAAATGTAATTGATGAAAAATAATGAGACGCATGGACGATGCTGTATATTTGAAACGAGCGATTTAATGCCTGATTCAAGAGAACATTATTTTAATCGTATGTAGAGATCAAATTTTTTTTTGGAATGGTGTTTGTTCTTTATTGCGAACCAATAAGAAAAACCACTTTCGTATAAACAAAATAGTTGAGAATGAGAGTAAAAGCTTGCTGATGTTTCGTTATGCGCTGGTTTGCCAAGTTGTGTTCAATTTCTTAAGGTTTGATAAGACAGTAAATGAAAGTAAAATGTTTTTTACAGTTAAAAAATAGTTTCTTCCTCCTAAAATCTTGCGTGCCATCTGGGATATCTTCGCATACCATAGTGGTATGCGCACGACAGTTTGAGAACTCCTGATGTAGATGTGATTATATAACAATATGGTACCATTGATAATAATTCTAAACGACAATATTGAGCTTTTAGTGGTTTTAATCAGGGACTAAAATTGTTCTCGATGGTTGTATTGTAAATTCGGAATTTTGTTAACCTTATAAGTTTAGTTCAACAATGATTAGTACCTATGCTTTTTTCCTCCCATCTTTGGTACCAATTGGGGGACTATTGCCATTTGCTGATGAAATGGTTGCGGTGTAAGTGTGAAGTTAGCACCTAATGCTATAATGATTATAAGTACCTACTCAACGCTCAATGACAATTTTGGGGTTGGTGTTTTTTTTTTGTTAGTATGAAGATTTCTTATTATTATTTCTTGCTGGAGAGGATGTTGGGAATGTAGGGAGTTTCACATGGTGACATTGCATGGTGAACGAGGCAACAAAAATAAAACAATTCGATTATTAAGTGTTAATATCTATAAATATTAATATTAAAATTTAGTTGTAACATATTGCCGTCTATCCAGTCGCTGAATAGCGCTACGTTGACATAAACTCCTGGTGTGTTTCGATATCCACATGTTAAGCCCCACGATACAATCCCCACTTGTTCATACCGGTCATCTTGTCCAATTATGGGACATACTAGAGGACTTCCACCATCACCTTTGCAAGTGTCTTTGTTCGCTTCACCTCCTGCACATATGAAGCTACGATGCAGGTGGAACAGTGGTCCTAATCTTGCATCACGAAGTGACTTCAGACACTTCTGCCTGCCAACAACCGGTAGATCCATTTTTTTCAGCGTACTTTGGTAGGTTCCCTTCGTGTATGAGTTTTTCCCCCAACCTGAAGTTACGCACATAGTGTCATCATACATCATGCTTTGTGGTGGTATACAGGCAATTCCAACATTTTCTGTTAATTTGAAAGGTGTTTGTAGGACAAGCAAAGCGATGTCGTTCCTAAGGGATCCAGAGTGGTATTGGCTGTGTATTATGACCTGTAAATATCAAGAAACTGGAATTGAACATTTTCCGAAATTGAAGAATTTCCCATATTCTTAATAGATGACTTAGGTAACGAAACTAAATGTATGACTGAAACGGTAGCGCCTAATGAATGCACTAAACCAGTGACTGCTAAAATCTATCTATAGAAATTAACTAACGGGGCTAACATTCTTAGTATTCTTATCAAATGATATGATTATTTTCGAGAGTCAATTGCTGTATTTACCTGTTCAGTAAGTCGATCTTGATGTGGTAATATTTCATCCCGGCTCTCCCAATTCCATTCTCCAGCTCTTACTTTGTAAGGACCTTTATTATCATACACGCAATGGGCGGCTGTCAAAGCCACCTTTGGATGTATAAGTGAAGCCCCACATCGGAATGTCCTGTCAATTAATATGCCAAGCATCCACGGAAATTCGGCAAACTCTGCTTCATTGTTGTCGCCTAAAATACGGAAACCAAACACTTCCGAATAATCATGTTGTTTTCGATATAACATTCCCTCTGTGTCGGCTACAACTGTTCGTTTTCTCATTCCGCATTGTATATGACAGCAAACATCGAAATCGCCTGTACATGGAGTAGGTGAATTTTCCGCATTCCTCAGAACTCTGGAAAAAAGAGAATGGTTTGTGATTTTACTTCTAGTAAAATTGTTACATCATTTGTGCATTGATTATGATGAAATATTTCTCAAACAATTGAAATGGAAATGATAAAATCACGAATTATGTTGGTCGTTACTTCGGGATATAACATTTTGACGGTAAAAATTAAAACTACGGTTGTTCGAATTTTAATATCCAATTGGGAGAGCTTGTATATATTTATTTGTTTGGCATAAAACGTGACCTTTAAATTTCCTGAAGTTTGGTAGTAAACGATATCACTTATGCAGGCAGCTTATGTTGTAGCAGTTGTATGTTCCTTGGGCCAAAATATTATAATTGAGTCTGACAGTTGTTGATAAAATCTTGATAGAATTATAACTGAAATACATGACAGTTTTAGGAATATCGGTATGAAAATCTGCACACGGGGGTTTTCTAGAACAACGTATCAAAGTAGTCATTAGTTTTTTATAAATTTCTAGGTGGTGGCAGCGACTGATTTTTAATCGAAAAAGGTATATCTGCTAAATGTTGCTAAGTAACAGTTCACGCACGCGCGATCATACAACATTAGTATTTTCAATTCAACTTTGCTCCTTTATGCCATACCACTTACATACATTTTATCACCCTTTTTTCGGAGCAACTTTCCTATTAAATAGACATAGGGCTGTTTGTTTGGTTTCTGCAATTCTTCCTCATAGAAACAACCGCTGATTGGTGAGATTTTCATATATTCCAGCAGATAAGTCACTGGGTGTGTAATGCTAACTGCTGTAATTTTAAACAATTTCGTACTTCTATTGGGTGTGTATTCCTTTTCAAAAGTATGTTTGGCTTCATTTATTCGCACAAAATCTCCCACATTAAATTTATGTGGTAGAGCCAACTAATGAGCGAGTAGGATTACTTCAATATCTGGCTCTCATTCTGTTTCGTAACTGGTGCCACTATATAGTTCTATGCTTAAGTGTATTATATTTTCCGGTGACTTCTACGTGTATTCATTTGGATTTGCCGCTCAAACTGAATTGGTTGTACAGTTTTCAAGATATTTAAATATTTTACTGCTGCCAACTCATATTCGGCTGCCGTAAAAGGGATCACATTAACACTGGGGGTAGATACGCCATTTAGGGCCATTGTTTTAGGTCCTCTGCAATGATGCCACACCACTATCAGAAGGAGTTGAAAGGGTGTACATACCGTGCAACTATTCTCCCATATTATTAGAAGAAGCGAAAGCTGTCATAAGGAGGGGGATGTGTCAGGCTTAGTTCACATTTTTTTCAGTACATGAATATATTTTGAAGAAAACAAATTATTTTAAATGTCACTTTGCTACTAAATTTGTATAAAAAATTTCATAAATATATGCCGGCGAGTTTTTTTACAATTTCTTATGCCAAAGAAGGATTTCTACGCCGCCTATTTTCGCAACCTGCCAATATCATAGCATATATTGCCTAGAAGACGTTTGTCACGATGATATACTTACATGCGAAGTTAAGGTAAAGGTTTCTAAGTTAATCGCAAAAATGTCAAAATCTGCTAAAGTATCACCGTTTTACGGTAATGCTTAAAGTGGGAAAACAAAGGAGGCTTTGCTCGGTTATTATTTTTATTATCCACCGGCATACATCTCAATTAAAATCAATCAAACACACTTATTATGATGAAATCGAAATACGTAATTGCTAAAAAAAGAAAAAGCTGTTTGTAGGAGGTGCTAGATAGCATGGTAATGTTTAAAATGCAAATATCTTGAAGAGTTAGAAACACTTAACAGATATATCTTTTTATAAGAATATGTTTGACCACAGTCGCAAAAGTTATAATAGGTTATTTAGACATGTAGTGCAAGTGGAGTAACTACATACAAACTAATAAAAATGACAACTTTCAATGTCGTTCAAGAAACCCCATATGTACCGATATGTCAAAGACTGTCAAGATCATATGAATTAGTTAGTATTCAGATTTGATCAACAACTTAGGGTCAATAGCAATATTTTGGACCAAGAACATACAGTTGCTCTAAGGCCTTTCAATATGAAACACCCCATATATCATTTTTACAAATTTCAAGTTCCATTTTCCTTTTTACCTTTGTACTATCAGCGGGAGTTAGATCTACAAGCTCTCAAAAACGTAATTGCTTGACGTAAATATCTACAAATGGAATTTCCTTGCCTTCTGTAAAAGCGAACAGACCGTGGCTAATTAATAATACATCATGTAAACCTTGCTGATGTGTTTACCTTTTACAATCTATAACATATAACTACGTGAGTTAATTCACTACATTCTACTAAGCTGAATAGGGTAGGTATACTTTGAATCAATGGAGTTTAAAACCAACCGTACCAATTTTCGTATATCGGTCCATCACTCGCATATGATTATTTTATATTTGGCACCTTGGTTCAACTTGATTTGGAACGGTTTAATATGCGTACATAATATTCTATATTCTTATACAAAACTTGAATAATACGAGTTAATAAATACTGCCGTGATTGGAGATAAATATGATATTTTAACCGAGGTTGTAGCAATAATAATAATATTTTACTGATGGAATACACTTCTATAAAGAACTAGTTATATAAAATTAGAAGTACTGAATGAAATCTACTTAAACAATAAATTTAAACTTTAATAACAATATAGTAACAATTGTTTCACCACACAGTGGCATCCTCAGAATAATTTCTTGAAGATAAAAAATAATAAAACTTGAGGTTTTTTTGGTTAACTATTACTGAATTTATTCCATAGACATTGATTGCAATTTCGAATGTAATAAGTTAATTTTCAAAACATACAATAAGTTAAAATTCAAAAGTGAATGATTTTTTACCTATTAGATACTAAACACGATCTTAAGTGGTGAATGAATGACAACGGAATTTCTATTAGTTCAGTCAATGGGGTCAATAGAAAAGGTGGAAAATTAAAGGCGAACGTAATCGGAACTGGTAGATAACACCGCTTTTATCACGGGTTCCGTAACTTGTAGAGCTTGGGTAAAAATGAAGAAACTAATACACTTTTTTGGCCCAAAATAAGATGCTTATAACTCTTGTTAATTTTTCTGAAAAATTAATATTTTCCGAGATATGGCCACTCCTAAAAGTGGGGGAGAGGAAATGTAAAATCTGAAAAATTTAAGTGAATATTATGATCGAAATACAAGTTGTTTTTTATTTACAACTTTTTTTTTAAGTGCGTTTTGTCTCGACAAAAAAAAATTAAGTTTTTTAATCATTATACAGAAACAAATGTTTTTTTGGGAAAGTTATTGATGAAAAAGTCTTATTTTAACTGTCTGTATCACTTCTCACACTCTTAACAACTTTTAAAAAATAAAAAAAAAACATTTGTTCCGGTATAATGATTAAAAATGTTGTCATCGCGAAAAACTTTCTTTAACTCGGAAAATACGCATGTAAATTTTTTTTTCAAGAAACAGAAATTGTTCAGAATGCCTCAATGTAAAAGTCTGGATTTTTTCAATTTTGAACATTTTTGAAGCTCTAGAATGTCAAAGTAATGGGTGGGCTTTCAAGGTTTTTTGGAAAAACTCGGACAAAACGCACTTGAGACAAAAGTTGAAAATAAAAAAACTTGTATTTAGATCAGAATTTTTGCTCCACCTTTTATATTTCCCCTCCCCCACTTCTAGAATTATTTGGTTGACCATATTTCTGAAAATAATCATATTTCAGAAATATTCGCAATAGTATAAACCTATCATTTTGGGCGAAAAAAGGTAAGTAAGCATATTATTTTTTTGCCATTTTTACCCAAATTCTACAAGTTACGAAATTCGTGGTAAAAGGGGTGTTTTCCACCATTTCCGATCATTTTGGCATAAAATTTCTTTTTACATTTTCTATTGACGTCGTTACACACCCACAAGGTTTCATAAAAATTCATTTTGTAGAACTCAAATAAGAGATTATGGTCATTTTAGCGCTTCGTTGACTGAAATATATAAAATTATCAAATGACATGTTGTCATGTTGATAGTAGGTGTTCCGGGTACAGTATATAAGGCAATAAACTATAAAAGAGTTCACATTGCTATAATAATACTATAAATAAGAAACAATTACCCTTATGCACTAAAAATACGTTTCAAGTACTGAGGACCTTTGCTACTAAGTAGCCATCAGGAGATTAATATCAGTTTTTCTGATGATGGCTACTCGGTAGCTGAAGGGTCTTCAGTACTTCAACAGTATTTTTAGTAATAAAGATTCTTGACCCAGTATTAATTATATATGAAAATTCTCGGGAAATAGGTCACATTAACACTTTGTTATAAATGTTCGTCTTTACGTACGTTTCGGTCTCACGACCATCATCAGAAGACTTATTATGTGAAAAAGGGTTTATTAAAACTAATTATAGCACAAGCGTCCATATCGCACAAATTTCAATCAAAAAAGGCCCACGCCGTCGAAACGAACAGAACCACGAATAATCGAAATTGTACTGTCAATATTGTGCTATAATTAGTTTTAATAAACCCTTTTTGATATAATAAGTCTTCTGATTGTTCTGATGATGGTCGTGTGACCTATTTCCCGAGAATTTTTATATATAATATTTTTAGTGGATGAGGGGTATTTTTTCTTTTTTTATGGTGTATAAAGAACGTTGAATTTGATCGGCATGGGGCGCGAGGCATTAGAATATGACTTGATTTGAATAAAAGTTTGGCATAGATTTGTCGATGATATTTGCGCGATTATAAGTGAAGATTTTGATTTACATGGCTTTTTGAACATGCTTAATAGCCAATTTCATTCACTCAAATTCACTGTCGATATAGAGACAGATAAGCAGCTTCCTTTCCTTGATATTAAACATTATAAAATATGGCAATCACTTGGAATTTAACATATACTCCTGCGCATTCATTATTCATTACACCAATTAATTATAAATTACCTCCATTCGAAAATCTTGTTTATAGATTATTACACGTCTCTTCGAGCCAGCAAAATTATAGTAACGAAGTTGAGAGACTTCAGTAAATAGCTTTGAACAATGGTTAGAACAAATCTTTGATGGATAATTTAATTTCTAAACAAAAAATAAAATTTAAACGCAACCAATTAGAGCCGCTAGCTCCAAATAGTTCAACAAATTTCAAAAGTTTCACTTAATAAATTCCTTAATTTATTTTCTAAATTTGCAATACAACCCGTTTATAGATGTAACCACAGAGTGAAAAATCATTTAGCAACCCCTTTCATAAAGTTACCGACTTCGAGAAATTCGGGACTTACAAAATCGTGTTGAAATGTTATGTCGGAAGGAAAATTTCAACTCTGCTCAAGAACATTTTGGCCATATTTAGAAAATAATGGAAAAAAGCGTTACCCGAACATAACGAAATAGCAAATTATTAAATTCAGATTCATCCAGCTGAGGATAATCCCTCGTTTGTATTATTAACCACAAATAGTTTTAAACAAACTTTTGATTTATAATTCAGTTTTCTCTGATGATGGTTACTTGGTAGCTGAAAGCTCCACAATACTTTAACAGTGGGTAAGAAGGATTGTTTTTTATTTATAATGTCAAAGTAAAGACATTTTTCATAGGTTAGCTTAAAAGCTGCTGATTTTATAAGATTGTTCGTTTGGTTTTAGCTTCAAAAATATATATGAGAAACATTTTGGCATGGTTTAAAAGCTGAATGTAAATTTAGATTGGAAAGAATGCTGAAAAAAGTAAACCTTAGTTTTATTGTTATAATGGAATATCACAAAGTAACGGTTCACTCAATTTGGTAGTTACTTCTTGTTAAAATGAAAACTTTCCAACTCTATCAAATTTTAGCATGATGTTCGCCGGTTTATCTACTGAAGTTCAACGTTATGTATTTTTATTTATTTAGTTCTCAAAAATTAATTATGTGAAACATTTCAATCATATCATATACATATTCATACTCCTTCCTGTAGAAAAACGTTAGTTTTAAAATTGCTTACCGTATATCCATAAGATCATTACCATCGTCGATTACGCCACTATAGTCTTCTTCGCATTGCCAGTAAGGAACACATACACAATTGAAGTAGTCAGTAACTGTATCATTATATTGTTCTTGGAAATTAGCAAACGCATAATTTAAGTCAAATTCATAAAATATTACAAGTAATATAACATTGATGTATAATCGCAACATTTTGCAAACTGTTGTCTTCTTTGATCCGAGGGCTATATATACTACCTAGATTCTGGGAAGGATTATAACGGCATCCCTACTGGATGATTCCTGGTATTGCGTCTGTAACATACTATTAATAAATCAGAAAAGTTGTAAGATATTGGACACAAGTCTGAATTATAATTATTATTAGATTTCATAGCAATCAAAATCATTTCGAATTGAATAATGAAGTATGAAAAAACACAAATTTACACTTGAATAACGATACATATTTATTATAATGGGTCAAACATAAATTAATATTTTAATTGTGTCTATATACTGTTTTATTTTATTTCAAACTCAAATATAATTCTATAAATAAGAAATAATCACCATTATCCACTAAAAATACTGTTAAGTACCGAGGACCTTTCGGCTACCAAGTAGCCATCATCAGAGTAAACTCTGTCTCTATTAATCCCAAATAGTAAATAAACAGTCACATTCTGATTTCTTATTTAGTTTTCTGTGATGATGGCTACTTGGTAGATGAAAGGTCCTCAGAACTTAACAGTATTTTTAGTGGATAAGGGTGATTATTTCTCATTTATAGTGTTATAGTGTATACACAGTGTGAACTCTTATAGTTTTTCAAATATATACTTGTGAATGAATTTTTTTTCGTAAATCTTTCAAGTAGCGAAGATAAAATTGATATATCGTCGGCTAGTGAATTAACCAGTAGATCTCAAACTCCCCCCACCCTCATTTTATTGGCACAATTTTTCGTTTTTGGACTCTTCTGCGGGTTGAATGTATGATTGTAATATATATCAACTAGCTCGTAGGAACAGTTATCTAATATATTCCAAATGATTAGAAACAGTCGAAGGCATGGAAATACTTCAATGACATGACATACGTATTTTACAAGTCTATGTTTTATATTATATGCATTATTATAATATTTTGTTGTCAGATGAACTGTCAAACTCATTGACATAAAAGTACTATGGCCCATGACTTATAGATCTTAGGAATATCTCTATGACGACAAACACAAAAATCTGAAGTCACTAATTTTACTTTTTACATTTTTTAAATAAATGTGTGGATTGTGAAATACGAGTATACAGGATGTCCCAACGATACGAGGAACCTCCATAACACCGTTGCTATTTGAGATATTGACTATGTTTTTTTTATATTTTTCAACGTGCAGAATATAGCTAACATTCTGCATAATTTAAAATTATTTTCATCATTTATACATGGTGGTGCACCATCTAATGTTTTTTGAATGCAAACCTCCCTATAATTTAGCATAAATAGAAACCTCTTTTGTTTCCCGTTGAAAATGATTTTAATGTTAATAGGTGAATTACGAACCGCTTAGATTTGATGGTCGAAAAAAAGAGTGAGAAAGGCCATATTAGAAAATCGTTACGATTTTATTGTTGAAACTAAATAAGTGACTAGACTATCCAGTGTATTTCCATGTCCTGAATTTTCATTCCAGTGCTCATAAATAAACCATTACGAATTACCATTTACACAGTGTCCCAAATGGTGTTACCATATACAGAGTGTGCACAAACGAAAAACAGTGAATAACTCAGTTTTTCAAATGGAAAATCCTGTATCTTTTTATATTGTTGAATAGCACTTATGTTAAGCTTTCCAACCTATTTTGATATAAAAACAATTTATTGAAAAAAACCATAACATTTTTAAGTAATCAGTATGTGAAATAAGAAATATTATTCGTTTCGAGAACGAAATAAACAAGTCAATTTTTCATAGGAAATGTTCAAATAAGACACCATTCTGTTCTCTACAAAATTGCCAAACGCCTAACGTATGAGAGCTTTACTCTTTACTCTTATTTTCGATAATGATTACCTAAAAATGTTATGGAGTACTTATTTCTAATTGTTATATCAGATTCAAAGACAATGCCTTTTCAATTTTTTGAATAAATAACATGTGAAAAACGGACGTTTTTCAATAAAATCTCATCAGCTTTCAAAATAGACTACATTAGCCTTGTATCGTTGGAAAAAAATGATAAACTTGTTTTCCTTGTTTATATGAAAAACTTTAATATTATTCCACACAACTTTTTCTCCTGTTCTATTTTGTGATAAGGGTTAAGATTATAAAACCCACCCGCTTTAGAGCCTGAGAGGCAGACTGTGCAATTACCTTAGCTATTTCAACAACTTCAAGTCGTTTTTTCTTTGAAGTTATCTTCATAATGAATAGTAAGGATAACTATTATTACGCAAGAGCAAATACCACTGTTACTTGACAACTCTTTGTCGTTAACTGCATCTCTGGTGCACAAAAAAGACAAGTTGAATTGAATCTAAGACATCATTGACAAATTACAGAAACTGCAAGCGCGATATTAGGACAACTCGTAAAAAAAGAGACAACTTAAACACTTTTGTATACGTTTTGGTGCAGTATAAGGATATTTTAAAATGTCTTACTATTTCACTACAAATTTTAGGCTATTTGAAGAATTCATATCAATAATAAAATACAATTTTTAAAGTCGTCTGCTTATTGCACTAAAAATAAATGTCGGTTGAAAAAAATACAACACTAGTATATGTGTTTTTTTGAACTTATAAAATGTCTATTCAAGAAGTTACAATATTGCACCAGCAAATATAGCAATTTAACATTCAGAATATGAGATTACTTCAAAATTGAGAATTTCTAAGTTTAAGTATTGTGCTAGCACAGCGATATAATGATGTTATTAAATTTTATTGAATAATATGTTATAGGTAATCCTCTTTAATTTGATGCATATATGAATGGGAAACATATCTATCTATTTCTATCTTATATAAATCCCATTGAATCACGACGAGCCTATTTAAAATGTAAACAATTGCATATTCAGGTGCTGTATTGGAATTCAAATGTTCAATTTCAAAATCAACATTACACACGTAATCTCGTAAAATACTGCACTTAATTCATTATTTGATCGTTGAGTACCTATAACAAATTATGAATTCTGAATATTTCGAATGGTTGATTGAATTTACTATTCCACAAGAATGGCCCAATCGATGACACTGAATCAAAACAGAATTGTCTCGAAATTTAAAATCTACAGCAGTTCTCTTTCCAATTTATTATGATAATTTTTACTTAAGCTGAAAATGCAGAAATTATAGTTAACTCTGGAGATTTAATAAATAATAGGAATGTTGACACCTAAAAGTAAAATGAATTTGATTATTATTACGTAGTAAAATATAATTCAATTTAAAGTGGTTGACATGTCATTATTTACTACTTTACAGCTTGGTCTTTACGGGGATGCTCATTAATAACAAAGTCAGCATTATTCAACCAGATTCATTGCGAGAAACTTGAATTTAGTTGCTATTATGTTGTATCAGGGAATTTTAATAGAGGCTTATTACAATTGCAAAGGCTTATTCCATCTATTTCTGTCTGAACCGTTAATATTGGGTTTATTCACAGTTTTAAATAAACTTATAATTAGTTCGCAATATTGACAGAAAAGGTAGGATCATCAATAATTCCTCGAATTTACTTTGTTTATATTGAGGATTATACCAAACGCAGTGATGCTGAGAATAATAATATACATAGTGAATAACTTTAATGGATTTAAGACTATACAATAACCGTCAAAATATCACATTCGACAACCCTAATTAATCTACTTGCATATGGGTTACTATTAATGATTACATTTTCATTCACATTACAACAGTTTACATCCACCTTTAGTATATGTAGGATTTGGAAAATCCTTGCTTCACTATTGATTAGAAATAATCACTCCTATCCACTAAAAAAACTATTAAGTAATGAGGACCATTTGGCTACCAGGTAGCCATCATCAGAGTACACTAAATTAAATATCAAAATGTGTCTGTTTGAATACTATTTGGGGATAATAATGTAAAAAATGGGTGGAGATAAATCGGAATTTAATGAACTGCTTTTTCGTGTATACATTTCCATCCTTTCTAAATTACCTAGATATGTGTCTACTCTGTCTTTTAAAAGGCTACCGCAGATTTTTCACCATTATTTTTCTTTATATGGGCAAAATGTTCCACATAACGAGTTGAAATGTTCCTTCTAGTTTGACCCATTGCACATCCGCTTGTTTTTTATGCAAATTTTTTTTAAAAGTGATATTATTTTGCTCCATACATAAAGGTGTGAGGATCACGTATTCTGTGCAGTTTCTATCGGGGATATTAATATATGAAAGCCATTTATAATGTTTATCTACTCAGGGATTGAAGTACTTGTAAACAGTGAAACAACATCAAATGAAACGAGAGTATCATCAGGTTCAACTTTGAAATCTTCCAATTTTGCAATAAGTTCCGAAGAATTTTTCAAACAAACTTGGTGCGGCTAGGAAGCTGCTAAATTCCTTCACTAATCATTTTGCTATGTTATACGTATGACAATTAATGTTTAGAATGATTGGTCTCATGGAATTACTTGGTTCATGAATCTGAGGTAAGTAATACATCTTAGTAGTAGTATTTAAACAGGCACATTTTGATGTATAATTTAGTTTACTCTGATGATGGCTACTTGGTAGCCGAAAGATAATAGTATTTTTATTGGATAAGGATGATTATTTCTTGCCAATAGTGTTATAATATATCCACAGTGTGAAGTCTTTTATTGTTTATTGAAGCCTTGGTTATTTAACAAGAATTGTTATGCTGAGAACATGGTTATTATGCTACATGGGATCTAGTATATAAACGATACGTGTGGCACTCGGGGACTGCCGCGGTGAAGCTATTGCATAGCATTTTTTCTCAACTTATGCAATTATAATTATTTATTTTTTTAAATTTATGCAGTATTTTTTTTTCATTTGATATTTTAATTCAAGTTTTTTCTTTGATATTAATTCAAGTTACTTTTGAGCGTGGTGACCGATGAGAAAACAAATTTTTTCCTTTTATTGAATAAATGAAAAGTTAATACCGTTTAAAATATTTTTATTATCTTACAATACATGTAGGTTATTCAGGAATTTGTCAACCGCTCTGATTTTTTATCAGCGAAGTTGATGTTAAAATCGCCAGCCAAGATAAGTGGAAATTTATTACCATTTGTACCAAGTATTTTCGACCCTTCTTCAGTGTACTCCAGTAAAGTGCGATGAATAAAATGCTCTACCTCGTCCAATTTTGGATTCGGAGAAATGTAAATTGCTACCATGACTATGTGTAGGCCATTTCTAAGTTTGCATAAGCACGCACAAATATCTCCAACAAATGAGCGCCTAACATTAACATCGCTAACGTGTGCAATATGTATTTCAATATTCGGAGTCATAATATTAGTAACATTATTATTATTTTGGTAAATAGCTACCCCACCTTTTGGAACAGTATCTCGTTTGAATTGAACAATACAATTGAAATTAGGTATTTTAATCGGATTATCATGCGCCATGCAAGCTTCGGTAAGAAGTAACACATTTGTTTGTCTCGTAACTGAATCTTGTAAATCGTATTTGTGACTATTTAGACTTTGGCAATTGAAAGTCATTATTGAAATGCCATTTCTATTACTAATGAAATCTAAGACACTTTGAGCTGCCGTCTGAACACTATTTAAAGGCAGTCTTTTGAATTTTTGCAACAAAGATGCAGTCGATGCAGCTTGCCTTCGATTATTATAAAACTTGAATGTAGAATTATCGTTTTTTGTCGTGATATACAATTTTTCAATATTAGTCACCCGAGAGAGCGCAACATAAGCGAGTTCCTGTTATTTTTCGTTACAGAATTTCTTGATTTGGTCGCCGCGCTCAAAGGCCGCGATAAAAGCTATATGCAATATATGCAATAGCTTAATAGAAACAGGTACTCTCAGGTCTCCTAGAGGCATATGTCAAAATGATTTCGTTCGTAGCTAATTACAGAGGACGTCTGGAATTCATGCAATTATGTTTTTAGATAATTCGAACCTTCTAATTTTGATAGGCCACGTGAAAATCCCGGAGTCTAAAGCGCTAGAGTGTTATAACATTCGAATAAAATAGCGAAATTTCTCACTTTTAGAAACTTCAAATTAATTAATTAATTTGACACATGTTAGGTGTTTAGGTCTTACATTATTTTTCGTTACGGAATTTCTTGATTCGGTCGCCGCGCTCAAAGCCCGCGATAAAAGCTATATGCAATACCTTAAAAAAGCAGAAATAGCATAGAATGCAGTTAAAATATGATTTGATACAAAGTTATTGGCACTCAATGTAAAAAAATCCAATTTCATTTGTTGAACTTGTCCTTGTGATAATAATAGAAATATTCACACAACAAATTGCAATTGCTATCAAAGAATTCTTTATAGTTTGGATGGAGCTGTCCGTTACTTTGTGATATTCCATTTTTACAGATAAAACAAAAAATTTTACTTTGTTAAATATCACTTTATTTAAAAGAAAGGAAAGGATTGCAATTCCGAACTTAACAGTTCATTATCAAAACATACAATTATTGTATGTTTTGATAATGAAATGTTTTTATCTGTATCTGTTATCTCATTAGTCCATAAAACTAAATATCTAGGATTATTCTTTGACTCACACATGAAATGTCAGCACCAAATAGAATGTATAACAACAACATTAATAAAAATCTATTACAAATTTTATCAAATTAGAGACTGGTTATCAAAAAAACTAAATAAATGTCTAATGTGCCTTAACAGAATCAATATGGAATCACGGCCTTATAGTATGGGGTGCTGCTGTAAATATGTCTTGTCACCATTAATTATTACATAGAAAAGAATTTAAAAAATAATACTACTTAAAATCAGAAGAAACAGGCAAGAGTTCTGAAGCTGGAGCAATTGTATATGAAATGTGTGTATTTTGTTACTAAATACGAAGTTTAGAACATATGAAGTTACACATCGTATTACTACGACAGCTGTAAGTTTAAATCAAGTTATATTTCCAAGCACCTATTTTTTCATAAATACAAAGATCATTCTATTATATTGCACCAAAAATATTCAATATTATACTTTCTCAATTTAAAAATCGGCCATACAAGGATAATAAAACAAAAATAACATTCTGGTTGCGAGATAATAAAATAAAATTACCTGCTACTAATTGAGCCATTATTAATATCGTTTATATTAAACATTATTGTATTTACTGTTATAAAATTTAATTTCTATTTCCATTGTTTCATACACATCTTTGTAATTTCCAATTTGAATTTTGTTTTTAAGAGGAATAATAGAAGTAACACACATTCCTTTAAGAAAATCGTGTATTACAATTAATAGTTTTCCTGTAACTCATTTGAATATTGAAATAAATTACTTTTTTTATTTAACGAACTAATTTAACAATGAAATAACTGGAACTTATTACTGTTCGAAAAATGTATTCGTTTCGAGTTGCACCATGCTTCTTTGTGAGATTACCGTGGGAGGAGTATGGTTTCAAATTACGTTTTTAATAATATCTTGGAAAAAGTTTCCAGCTCGAATCTTGATATTTTTATTATTTCCGTTGTAATCCCCGCAAATATAAAAATATATACAGTAGGACATTAAATTGTACAACTGGTATAGGATGGGAAAATTCGAATTAATTAATATATTATATTTACTTTATTGAATAATGGAATTTTGGATATATATTTGGTCAAATAAAACGACACTTGGAAGTTTTCGGTACTTCAAAGAAATATTAGAAATTCCTTATGTTATAAGTTGCCAATTTTGAGTTTTCGATTAACTTTGGGAAGCTCTAATTGTATGAAAGTTCATCCTAGAAAACGAGGTGAGAAACTGGAGTAAAATTAATCAGTTCTTATTGGTAATTGATAATTTTTCCGTCGGTAGTTGTGTATCTGTGATTTTGACCTCTGCAGGTTGTCCCTCATAGTAGGGACACGTAGATTCCTCCTTTTTCCTAGCATTCAGCTGACATATCATGAGGTATCAAGAGCGATTTATAAATATAGTTTCGAACCACATTTTATAAAATATTCATTAATTCAATTAATGTATAGGAGATATGATTCGTAGCAGCCTGGGTAATTTACTCCAACAACTAGAGAATCTCGACAATCTTAGGTTTCACATAATCAACAAAAAGTCATCATGAAAAATCTTGACTTCCGGATGGATTCCGCGTCACAATAGGTCGACTTGATGCCGACGTTTCGCCAACCATTACAGGTGGCATCTTCAGGGCAGGCTTGAGGCTTGAACTGACAGCCAAGATTTTTCAAGATTAGCTATCCGCGGAAGTCTACTATCCAAAAAAGTCATCATAACTTGAAAACTATCGAACAAAAGAATTTGGAACATTGATGCAGATCGATGCGGAATTGAATTCTCATTCATTTGGCAAAAGAAAAAATCCGTTCTCCATTCGGAAAACATTAGTGAATTTTTATTTGTTTTCACCTATAATAAATACCACAAAAGAAAGGTCCATCTTTTTTCTTCTTGATGCTCGAAAACGATTTCGAAATCAAAGATTTTCAAAGAGAAAGTGCAAACATTATTTCTTGCGTGGAAAAAACATTACGCAAACCAAAGCATCCGCTTGTTAAACATTATGGAGACTCTTCACCATCGATTGATTTTCGTTGTGGTGGTATGACCACAAAGGACCCCGAACGTTCTGGTCGTCCAATTGAGGTTTACTACGCCAGAAATCGTAGATAAAATCTATGGTATGATATTGGACCCTCGGCGAGTTAAAGTGCACGAAATTGCTGAGGCTGTGAACATCTCAACCGAACGGGTACGAAACATTTTGCATACATTTTTGAACATGAGAAAGTTATCAGCCAGATGGGTGCTGCATTTGCTCTCTGTTGATAACAAGCGCTATACCGTGTGACAACTTCAAAGGAGTGTTTGGTGATGTTCAAGCGCGATAAGAAGAACTTTTTGCGCCGTTTCGTAGCCGTGGACGAAACATGGATCCATCGCAACACACCAGAGACCAAAAGAAGATTCGAAACAGTGGACTTGTCCTGGCGAATCGAAGCCGAAAAAGGCCGAAATGGGCTTATCAGTCTTTTGTGATTTTGGGATTCGATGCCGATTTGAAGCGAAAGCGGCCGCATTTGGCAAAGAAAAAAGTGCTCTTCCACCAAAGCAACGCATCGGCGCATAGGTCCGTAGTCGCTATGGAAAAATTGCATGAATTGGGCTACGAATTGGTTCGTCATACACCATATTCTCCATATTTGGCCCCCTGTGATTTTTATCTAATTCCAAACTTGAAGAAATGGCTCGGCGGAAAGAGATTTGGCTCAAACGATGAGGTCATTGCTGAAACAAATGCCCATTTTGAAAGATTGCCGAAATCGTATTATTTGGAAGGGATCGAAAAATTATAAAAACGTTGGATGAAGTGTATTGGACTGCAAGGAGATTATGCTGACAAATAAAATAAGTTTTGACCAAATAAATCATTTTTCAGGAACTTTTCCCCTTGCCCTCGTATATGTTTAGTTTAATCCGTATATACATATTCTAATTAGTTTATCTTCAAACTATCATTTATGCCCAGTTGCCCAAAAATATCATCCTGGTGCATATTTAGGTTCTAATGCTAAGCTTTATATCTTAAAAATAAACACATCATATTGTTTTTAATTTCGTTGCAATGGCTAAGGAGATTTGGCTAATATACTATTCAAATAATTATAAGGTTAAGATAACTTCTTGAAAGGTTTGTTATCAGAAAATTTCCAACAATCAGTTGTTATCTATTGTAAAATAACAGGTTTTGTATTTGAATATGTAAAAGCCATTAGGGCCAATCCATTATCAGAAGCATAATATTTGCTGATATACTGTGTCTGTTTTGTATCAAGGCATTACAAACATTGGGAGCATTGACTATCATGATTAGAAAGATGGTACGATTAATGGTGAAGTGGTTGTCACATCATTACTTATACAAGTAGCTACCTACTGCTTTCACCAGGAGATTAACCCAAAGTTTATTGCCATAATCCGCTACACGTTATTTAATGAGATTCAATTTGTCAAGCACGACATTTTTAAAGACTTTTCTCATTTATTGTTCTCGAAACTGTCAACATTTAGGTTATGCCCAGTTTTAAGTATTCTCCTAATTATTTAATGGTAATGCTATAGTAATTGCTGGAAAACACAGACCGGAATATTGTTCGTTTGGATTAATCTTAATATTGGTAGAATATCGGATAAAGCTCACCGCAGTAGGGCACTTGATAATGAAACATTTTAGTTATAATGTGCGCTGGAATTTCTTTGGGAATTTGCATAACTTCAAGCTGGTTTAATCACCTTCCTTTATGAAATTACGCAACGTTATTTTATTAGTTGGAATAGTGTTAGTTGGAATTTATAACATTTTTCAACATGCAACATTTTTGGTTAGCTTAGAGATTGATTTCATGTTGATGCATTTTAGGAGACGAATAAAATAGAAGAAATACATTACACTGTGTTTATAGTACTTGTGAACATATTTTGAAAATGGATCGAAGTGTTTAATAATGACCAAAAGTGTAAAAACATTATCCTAAATAATAAAATTTATTAAGAAAGATGTATGCGTTACAGATGCTTGCATTTTGACATCTTACGAAAACCATCCTACTCATAAGCACCTAGCTGTAATATTAATAAGTGGAAATCTCCGTGGCTTGACAGTAGTATTCATGATTCATGAGTGGAATATGGAATAATTTCACAAAGAATGTTGCTCTTATTCTTAAACAGATCCACTTGTTCAGGATCTAGGCCAGAGTTGTTCACCAAATACATTAAATACTTTAGATCCTTATGATAAACTTGAATATGCTCAGATTCTGTACAAAAGGTACAAAGATTGTATGTATTGCAATTCATTTTATCATTAAATAATTAATTATCTTGTTTTTTACAATACCTAAACATCAACAAGACCATTATCTTCAATGAACTTGTCACATCAATTTGAACCACAACCAACTTTATATTATTATAACGCGTAAAATTATCATTTATTTTGTATGCATTATTATTTAATTATTTTAATACTTTTGCCTTACTTCTAGTAGTATAAATTTATGGAACGTTTCAAATATAATAATTATTTTGAATTATTATTTAAACCATCTTTCACTAGAACACAGGGAAAGTACTAAAAATGCAATTAAAACTGCTTCTAAATTACCAAAATATAGTAATATTATTAACAATAAAAGTTTGAATTGTTTTTCTCTTTTTTCTAGTACTATAAAGTTGTATGATATAAGTAGAATGTTTTATATTTTATTTAATTATCTAATCCTTATTCTACTAGAACATAGGTAAATTAAAATATATGAGATTAAAACCGCAATTAATGAATAAAGGTGCCACCGATATAAAATCATTAGCGTCTAATAGAAATGGGCCTTAATTGTTTTCATTTTTCTCTAGTACTATAAAATTGTGTGATATGGGTGAAATATTATCTACTTTATTTAATTATTTAAACCACATATTACTAGAGCAAAGGGAAATTTAAAAATTATCATCTCACTATTTTCTGTTCCAAAACGTGACATTGTCTAATATAACAAACAAAACGTGACTAAGCTTTTGGAACTTATCAGGCAAAACGTCAAAATACCAATTAGATTACCATTCCTATGTAACACTAACAACAACCTACAATGATGTCCCTTACATAAGTTTGTATGTAAACAATTTAATTCTGCTTTCAAATAATTGCAGCATAAAACTTTCTTACCGAATCTCCCAGGAGCTTGAATTAATATTCCGGAAATTTTATCTCAGTTGCGAATTTTTTGAAAATTTTCCCGAGGCGCTAACCGAGCAATAATCCAAGCAATAGGGAGATTAGTGAAATGTATTTAAAACAAGGTTTCTATAAATATTTAATTTCCCAAATGCTCTACGTCTACACTATATATATAAGGAATAATCACCATTCTCCACTGAAAATACTGTTTAGTACTGAGGACCTTTGAGCTACCAAATAGCCATCATCAGAGTAAACTTAACCGCCTCAACTTCCTCCTATACTATCGAGGTTTTTCTCAGATAGATCACTTCATGAGGTGGTTGACGTAGTTTCTTCCGATATAATGCTATTAATGCTGGTGTTCCACAGGTTCTTGGCATCAACTTTGTTACTGTTCCATATCAACAATCTGTTGCCCACTGCCCATTAACAGCTTTGCAGATGATAGTAAACTTCATACCGTTTCCTTATCTAGAGCCACTATATCATCTAATGAACCCAGAGTAGCGAAACAGATGCAGGTCGACCGATTAATAAAGTTTTGGCAACTATTTTGAAATGGGAATCTGATAATCTAGTAGAGTAGTAGAGTTTAATGCAACCAACCGAAGCTTGTATTTTGGCCAGGAAAGCGGATCTAACAATCCCTATATGTCTTCCACATCCATTCTAGGTATCATCACCAACAGCTCCCTCTCATGGGACTATCATGTGAGGTCTATCGCGAAAACCGCTTCACAAACACTAGGTTTTCTATTCCGTGCCAAGAGATACTTTACATATTCGAAC
The DNA here is from genome assembly GCA_958510875.1 of Endomychus coccineus. Taxonomy (NCBI): domain Eukaryota; kingdom Metazoa; phylum Arthropoda; class Insecta; order Coleoptera; family Endomychidae; genus Endomychus; species Endomychus coccineus. The sequence goes on along the minus strand of OY294068.1, from coordinate 49,606,267 downwards.
TGTCCTGGAGTACTGTTTACATTTTTGGCTTTCAGCTCCCAAACATACGCCGAAGCTCTTATATTCTATTCAGCTATTCGTCTGATCGGTGATGTCACACTTACGAACTCATTTTGCCAATCTAGAACATAATTTAGGCGGACTAGACGAGCTGAAGTTGGTCACCCCTTCATTGTCATTCTTGAGAAATGCCGAAGTGAGGTGTTTTCTTACTTCTTTACTCTGCTGGTGGCTACTTGGTAGCTGAAAGCTCTTCCAGTGATCAATAGTATTTTCAGTGGATAAGGGTGATTGTTTCTTATTCATAGTGTTATAGTGTATCCACAGTGTGAACTATTTCAAAGTTTATTAGTGACGATGATTTCTCGGTTAAGTGAGTTCAACCAATTTATTAGATTCATTACGTTTAGATTATTTTGTACTAGAACTTGGTAAAATGCATTTTTAGATTAATTATATGAAAATCTGGGAAATTGACAATATCGAATTCAAGATGAATTCTTTCGTGTCTTGCAAAAGATGTATGAGCTGGGAATAGAGATAAACAAAATTCTCCCGTTTTGAATGATTTTTTCAATTTTGAATATAACCCAAAACTGAGTTTTCACTTCATTCATTGAACCATGGTTGTTGTAAGAAACCATGGTTGTTTGAAAGAACAAAGGAAATATAATTACCAACGTTAGCAAATGAAAATAGTAACTATTCAATATCCCTGAAATGGGATATTGGATTCCTTATATACTGGAAAATTATGTTACATATTTTAATATCGTTATGTCGTATTTCAATGAAATTTCGTCTTTCATTTTGACAAAGAGGACAGACAAAAAATGTGTTAAAGGTTACCAATGGTTGTGTTATCAGTATCGCAAGAACAGTTTGAATTTTCTCTAATACCAATTTCAGCTACATGTGAGGGGAAATTCCCATGGTTTAATATAATTCTGGTTATTATAGTTTGATATTTCCTGCTATATCCACCCCAGCATTTATATAAAATATGTAGAGACTCTGGGATACTTTGACTACACGAGAGGAAATCCTATAATAATGTTTGAATAACATCGTGCGAGCCAGCGGTGGAATGTTGGGAGAGGATTTAGGCATTCGAGTTTTTCTTGAAGGTTGGAGGTTATAGGCATAGGGATAGACCTCACTAGGCAAATAGTTGCACAAGGCTGTTTGATAAACAAATTAAGTCTGGTAGGAATACGTTCGGCAGGTCTCGAGCTTGACAATGAAGGCTTGAGCTAGTCTAGTCCACCTATCCGGAATTTCTCCGACCATGGAAATATCTATAGAAAAAGGAGAGATCGCTCACCTTTCGAAGATGTTCTAGAGAGGTCAATTTATTCGTAAGTGTACATCATCAATCAGATGAATAGCTCTCTTCTGGGTATAATCCAAGAGCTTTAGTGTATGTTTTGGAGCCGAACTCTAAACATGTGAACAGTACTCGAGGATAGGTCGAATCTGTGCTTTGTAGATTATAAGGAGCTGTTGGGATGTAAAGTAGCTCTTGGCACGGAATAGAAAACTAACTTTTTTGAAGTGGTTTTTTCAATAGATCTCACATGATCATCCCATGACAGGATGCTGTCAGTGGTGATCCCGAGAATGGATATAGAAGACTACATAGGAATAGTTGTACCTGACATCATCATATTAGGGATTGTGGGATCGCCTTCCTAGAGAAGACACAAGCTTGAGATTTTGTTGCATTGAACTCTACTAGATTAAAAGATCCCATTTTAAAATCAGTGCCAGATCTCCATTAACTGCGTCAACCTGTCTCTGTCTCGCTTCTCTGGTTTCATTGGATGGTATAGAGGCTCTAGATGAGAAAGCGGTATGGCATCTGCAAAGCTGTGAATGTAACAGGTGGTCACTACCAGCAAACCGTTGACATGGAGCAAAAACAAAGTTGCTGCCAAGATAGGTCCCTCTGGAACACCATTGCTGATAGCCATTGTATTGGAGCATACTCCGTCAACCACCACATGAAGTGATCTATCTGAAAGAATACTCGTTAAGTTGAGTCGAGAATATGGAATTTTTTTAAGTTTTCATAAAATATACCCAAATTTTATACATTCGTCGCTAATATAGTGTTTTGCTAGACTGAAACATCTATTTCACCCTGAATTAATTTTTTGTAGCACTGTCTACTGAGAAATTCCGTTTTATTTCAGCGTTTTCTTTTACATAGTTCATTTTGGTGCAATTTATTCTTGAGCAAAAGTAAAAAATAAATGTCAACTTAAAGAGGGAACTTTAGATTTAATTATACGAGTAAATTGTAGTAGGAAAGAAATTTGAAATTGTAAACATCAAAATTACCAAAAACATATCACCTGTTCATTATGCGGGTACATTTCAGTACTGAATACGCCGAAATTATCGAAAAGGCTTTTAGGGAGCATCCTTTCATGAACCAAATTCAAATTTAAAGAATTTCATTAGGCGGGTATAATACAGTTAGAAAATCGAAACGGTTCATTTTGAAATTACTGAAAATATATCATGATTCTATAATGTGTATAATAGTAAAATAGAGCTGGAAGGGAGTAGTATCTGAACTGAAAAATACCATACAACCGGATGAATTGCATCAAATTGTGAGGAAGATGCAATGTTGACAAACTGGAGTTCTAGGGGTTAAAGCAACTGTTTGTCTAGAAACGTTGCACAATTAATATGAAAATATTACTTATACCTGATATTCAATTCACTAGTAAGGTTGAACCATACCTCAAAATTAATTGAACAACAAATGAAAACACACTTACTTTTCTAGATTATAGGAACTACAATTATTTGGAATGATGTGAGACGGTGTCCTAATTTGTTTTGACTCAAATCTAAATTAAGAATGTGAAAAATGTAAATTTTTTGTTGCCTTCGTTTTATAATCTTCTAGCATTAACTTTTTCCAACTCAAAGAAACGTACACTATACTTTTTGCTGTCGTATCAGGTTTCATTTGTAGATATTATGTAGTATTGTCATATTTCCACATTGATGTGACTTTTGTTTTTTGAATATATTTGACTGTAATGGATAACCTTATATTATATAATGTAAATTTAAGTAGTGTCTTGAAAATATTCACCTAATATTGCTAATTTCAAAATCATGTTCAATAACCTTCGTATCTCGAATTAACCATAATTCAGGTTTCCAAGTTATCCATAATATAATGATTTAACAATGAAATTGTGTTGTTAATAGTGTTCTACCCTTTGTTCGTTGATTATGATAATTGATTGTGATTAATTTGTTTATTTGTTACTTAAACATTGTGTGTGACCTTCCAATGGATAATATTGTGAAACCTTTTAAGGGGGTAAATATTGCAAATGATGCTTTAATCATAAGTAAACATAGATGATTTCAGTGGAGATCTTCCGTTCCACTTGATGAAGTTAATTTTATCTTGAAACGGATGGTTCAATTCATGAGGATTCAGAGTGATAATAATTGTGAGTAATTTCATTATTATGATAAAAATTCGCGAAATTTAATTCCTACGACCCACGCCACGCTGTCAATCATAGAATAATCAGAATCTTTTCGAAATTATAATACACGGTTTGATAAACCTAGTGATATTGGAAGTTATGATATTTTTAGTTAATATAAATAGATACGTGTACGGAATTAGACATAAAAATCATCTGAAACGTTCAAATTTTGAGGAGCATACAGACCTGGTTTTTTGGGAAGCTTTCGACTTCATAATTTCACAACCCGCAGATGAATGGAGGGATGATTTCTAAGATGTATCTATATATATATAAATTTTTTGCGGTTTTTGGCCGTTTTTTGAAATTTAAGTGAAAAATTTGAATTTTGGTGAAAATTATTAGGAGAGCAAAGTTGTAGAGCGAAAAATTCCCATTTATATGTTTCAAGACTTTTTTTGAAATTGCCTATTTTCACAGCTAGAACGCGCCATAGAATGTGCGCGACATAGATAATCAGCTTTTTAAGTGATTTTTCACATTATCAGTATGAAATACTAATTTTGGTAAAAATTATCAGGAGAGCAAAGTTGTAGAATGGAAAATTTTTTATCATTAAGTTGCAAAATATTGTTATAAGTTTGATGAATAATCCATTTGAATCATCATCGTCAGAGGAAGAAATATATAGCGCAAGTAGCGCGAGAATGAATATATGAATGGGAAAAGAGCAAAAACTGCATTAAAATGTGATTATTGTTATTATGTACAATGAAACAAATGTATAGAAAGTATTATTTTTTTGTACAAATATGATCATTTAGTATACTAATAAAAATTATTATTTTAGTTAAAAAAATTGATTTCTTGACTCACACTAGAAAAATTCCTGCATAAGCTTTTCTGTATCATTTCGCAAAAATTGATAATTAAATCTAAATAAAAAAAGAAAAAAATAATAAAAAAAATGAAAAATACTCCAAATTCAAAAAATTGTCTAAACGGTAGACTATGTATAATCCTATACCTTATTGGCACTTTCTAACTGCAAAAATTAGTAATTTGAAATAGTTGCAAGATTTCCGTTTTCCAACTTTACTGTTAGTACAAATATTGTGCTTGGGAATAGAATTTAGTAGAATGAACAACACTATATCCATGCACCAATCTAGATATGTAACGAATTATTGAATGAATTTGGAATGGTTGAATCGAAGCCTGTTTGCTCTCCGGTGGACCCTGGTACAAAATTAATGAAGAAGAATCAGCCTCCGGACGAAAACTTACCTTATCGGGAATTAGTAGGTGCCTTAACCTATTTATCTATATCGACTAGGCCTGATATTAGTTTCGCAGTCAGTTATTTGAGACAGTTCAACAACTGTTATGGAAAAGAGCATTGGACTGCGGCTAAACGAGTATTGCGATATTTGAAGGGAACAATTAAACTTGGATTGGTCTTCAATGGAAAGTCTGAATGTCTCAAGGGCTACGTGGATGCTGATTGGGGAAATTGCCCTCATGACAGGAAATCTTATACGGGTTTTGTATTTATGCTAGGAGGTGGACCTATTTCGTGGGATTCTAGGAAGCAGAAGACTGTCGCACTTTCATCCACAGAGGCGGAATATATGGGGATAACTGAAGCCATAAAAGAAGCTACGTATCTTCAGTCTTTTCTCATGGAATTGGAACTGGAAAAAATGTCAAAGACAATCATTTATGAGGACAACATGGGTGCTATTAAATTGGCTGAAAATCCTATTCTCCATGCTAGAACTAAGCATATAGATATTAGGTACCACTTCATAAGGGACGCCCTGAAAGAAAATGTTTTTAGCCTTCATCATGTTCCTTCAGCTGAAATGGTTGCTGACGTTTTTACAAAAGGACTCCCTGGACCTAGACATACAGGATGTGTAAAAATGTTGGGACTATTGAGTGTACCACGCCCGAACGTATCTTGAGATCAAAATGATCAGCGTACAATCGCGAGGAGAAGTGTTATTAGTACAAATATTGTGTCGCGCTCTCCGTCGCATTTTCCGTATGTCACAGAGTAAGGAGTATCTGTGGGGGCTCTCTTACGCTGATATAAATATGTTTAATTTTGACAGATTGACGTGTTAATTCGATTCATGTATATTTTATAGTGTTCTACTTGTTTTCAATAATACATCGATTAATTCAATTGTAGAGCTGTTTAATTTCCCGTTCTAACATTTACTCTCTTAACTATTTCCACCAATATTAGTATTTCGTACTGAAAATATGAACAAGCTGATTATCTATAATCGCACACCTTCTACAGCGCGGTTTAGCGGTGAAAATACGTAATGTCAGGAAAAAATGTCTTTGCAACATAAAAATAGGAAATTTTCCGCTCTACAACTTTGCTGTTTTGATAATTTTCACCAAAATCGGCATTTCACACTGAAAATTATTATTTCACAACTTCAAATGTGAAACATGTGAAAGCTGACTATCTATAATCCGCGCCTCTTCTTTGGTGCGTTCTAGCTGTGAGAAAACGCATTTCAGGAGAAAATTTTGCAACATAACAACAAGAGTCATATTTGGGGTCATTTCTGTTCCTTTGTTTCATCAACGGTATAAAGTATATTTTTGAGATATGTCATGTTTTTGCTTTCGCTTATGATTTAAAACTGTTTAGTATCATTAAATCTATTTAAAGTGCTCTAACCGTTCGAAAGGAGTTAACAGAGCTGCGTACAGACTGTATCAAGAATGGGATGAAGAATGTTAATAAATGCTGTAATGAGGTTTTATGGAACCAATAGTTTGTTGATTTTGATTTTCATATTGATAACAATAACAGAACTACGGCATCTTGGTGTTATTATGGACAGAAAGCTTACTTTTAAGGCAAAGTATGAGTATATAGTTGATAAAGCACTTAAATTCTTAGGTTTTATAAAAAGAGTTTCTAGCAAATTTTCTAAGCTTTGTTTGGTTCATTGAACTTCTTCAGTAGTGTTTTGTTAATTATAATTATAATTTCTTTCCCCTACAGAGGCAGAGAATGGAGTGTTGATACAATTCTTAGAGCATAAGCTATTTTCACACAAATAATTTAAAACATCCAAAGGTTTCATAGAATGATATGGCAGAATTTGGGAAACATCGCGAAATTCTCCTTGAAGGTCATTTGCATTTATATCCATTTTCGACCGAAATTATTGACTGGTGTTTCAAACATCATATGACAACTGAAATTTTGTTCTAAGGGTTTCCATAAGTGTGCTTCGCTCATTCAGAGACTTAAGGGACTTACGACCTACGTTTCCTAAAGATTGGTTGTAAAATAGTGTTATCTCAAAACTCATTAAAATATATACATGTAAGAACAGGAAAATAGATAAAATCATTACCTCTGCAAAACAAAGATGATTGAAATGAGAAATCAGTAACAAATATCATAAACTAGATCATTTACAACTTTTAGCTTATAATTTACATGTAAAACTGACTTTTTAAACATCATACGAATTTGAGTTCGTTTATTCTAAATTACTAACTAAACACAGTTTCGGCATAAAGCAATAGAAAAATTAAATCAATCAACAATTAATTTCACAATTTTTTACCAAAAACCCTTAGAGAAGAAACTAAGAATATCAACATTATTCACAATAAAACCGATATTACAGTCAATGAAAAGGAAACGAGTTTGTTAAATAAAGGTCTGAATTTTGAAATTGATTTTAAGAAATTACCAACGCAGGATTTAATTAATGATATTGAAAATACATGGTCTCTCATTTATCATGCTGAAGCTATTATTCGTAACAAGTGCAAGAAAATTCTTGAACATTCAAATAAATCATATAAAAGTTCATCCAATAATTTAAATAATGTTTGTAAATCAATAAAGGAAAAAATTGTTATTACTTGAAAGCAGATGAAAGAAATTTTATTGTAATTATGTACAGAGAGGATCATAACAATTCGGTGAATACTTTATACACTAAGGAGTTCACAACTATGGGTATACTATAACACTAAGAAGTACGAAATAATCACCTTCATCGACTGAAAATAGTATTGAAGTACTAAGAACCTTTCAGATACCAAGTAGTCAACTGAGTTTACTCTGATGGCGCGAAAATACCTGTAATTTTTTTGCACTGATTAGAAATCTTCCCTTACACTATATGCTACGTATAGTATAGACAGTTTTTTAATATTAAAACACAGTAATGACAACTATCTAGGTAATTTAGATGGGATGGAAATGTATAAGAGAAAAAGCAATTTAATGAATTCAGATTTATCTCCAACTGAGGGTAATTCCTTTTATACCCTATCAATTCCAAATAGTATTTAAACACGCAAATTTTGATCACTAATTTAGTTCACCCTGATGATGGCTTCCTGGTAGCTGAAAGGTCCTCAGTACTTTAAGGATAAGGGTGATGGTTTCTATTTTTCCCATTTATTTTTTTGGCTCTAACTTCAATTTCGGCAGGAAATTCTATACTGCATTCAAGATTCTCTGCAATCTCATTTGCAGTAATTTCCATTTGATCATAAAATCTAGGTACTCTATAACTTACGGTGATCATCTGGTGTGGTCGTGCCACTGAATCATAGCACGACACAGCCCTGAAACGGAATACGTAAATTGAGTGCCATTTCCATATTCCTACGTAAATTCAGTCCAACTGATAAAATCATACTACGTAAATTGAGTCCCGATATTCAATATAATTCCCAAAATATTCTTATAAATGAGAGTGTTGAGATTAGCTTACAATATTTGCATTTTATGTCACCAAAGTTAGGTAAGCACGTTAGATTGGGTTAGGTTAGGTTAGGTTTGAAACAAAGGGGGTACAATAAACAATCATTATTGGTTATTATGATAGTGTTAAGATTAGCGCGATTACAATATTTGTATTCTATATCAACAAAGTTAGGTTAGGTTAGGTTAGGTTAAGTTAGGTTAAGTTAGAAGCGAAGGGGGTACAATAAACAATCATTATTGGTTATTGTACTAGGCAGCAGGTACTACATGCTAATTATCTGACTTGACAACCAGGTACATACCTGGGACTCAGTTTACGTAGACCTTAAAAACATCCGAGACTGAATTTACCTACAAAGGCAATTAATAGAAGCCGGACACAATTTACGTCGACCCCCCTGAACACGCCCCTCCTTCTAACTCTGTCATGTGCAACACGTCAAATGTTGATGTCTATCTTCAATCATAAGGTCATATTATGGTTTGTAGTTCATTGTGATCTTTAGTACAGTCATCTTAGGAATATGAAACAGCTTCTTATGCATTTCATCAACTTCCGGTTCCAATTGGTCAATTTTCGGACGTTTATAGATTGATATTTTATCTTTGAATTTGGTATACCGATTGTTAGCACAAAAAATCAATTGAATCCATTTTTTGCAAGAAAAAGGTCTAAATTTTGGTAAATTTCATCAATTCCCGGTTCTAATTGGCCAATTCCCGGGGGATTATGAATGATCTCGTTGTCTTTGAATTTGGTATAGGGATTGATAGCTCAAAAATCCCAATTGAGTTTATCTTTCGCAAGATAATGGTCTAATATGGTGAATTTCATCAACTTCTGGTTCCAGTTGGCCAACTTCCGGGCGATTATGAATGACCTTGTCATCTTTGGAACCGGTATAGTGATTGCTAGCTCAAAAAAACCAATTGAGTTAATTTTTTTGCAAGATAAACGTATAAATTGTGTTAAATATCATCAACTTCCGGTGCCAATTGGCCAATTTCCAGGTGATGATGAATAATTCTGTTATTTTTGACTTCGGAATCGTAATTAGAGACCCCAAAAACCTCCGAGTGGGTATTTCTGTTTCAAAATCAAAATTTTTTTTGGGATCTGGAAAATTTGTTAATTTAAATTGCTTATAAACGGTCAATTTGTTAATAAAACAATTGTTGTGCCAATTTCCCATGGTGAGACTGGGTGACCAATGATTCTTATAAAATCGAAAACATTTTGTAACAAGCTTCAGACAAAGATCAATTGTACAGAGATATTCCGAAATAAAATCTTTAAATGACTGTACTAGTTATATAAATTAGACATGTGAATTTGTCAGGATTTGAAGATCCGTAGAATGATGCTTCAACAACTGGATCACAGAGGTTCTGGAATCTTATTACAACCTAATACGTTATATAAATAAATTATAACATACCTACCTAGGTACCTGAAATCTTAATTTTCAACTTCATTGGATGTAAAAATTGTTCTTCCACGGATGGAGTGCATATTGAAGACATATCTAGACCGATATGTAATCCCTATGATTCAGCACAAATATCACTAATTCTTTTAATTACAGGTCCAACTGTTAGAATGTCTGAGCTTGTAAATAGTTCATTATCACTCTCCAACTCATCAGTTGACGAATTTTCGTTTCTCGAGAGAGATTCTGCTGCAAGACGTGAAAAATTAATAATAGAAATGGAGGATAATCCTCTCATAGACCAAACAGAGCAAAAGGCTGCTGAAGCATCAGAAAATCATTGTCTGATAAGTAAAGTCATTGCAGATACGAATATAGAAATTGATAACAAGATCAACTCACCACAGGAAACATGTTTCAATCTGAAACAAGATGTAGAAATTCATAACAATGGTACCAGATGTTTCGAGATAAATCAAAAAATATTTTTGCCTCATGATTATGACCCATCTCAAATCGTGAAAATCAAAATCATAATCCCGAAAAAATTATCAAAAAAAAGAGAACATATTGGTAACTTTTATCGGACGGATGACATTGAGACTACTTTTCCAGAAGGTTGGAAAACTCCTTCAGTTGAATTTGACCTTGTAAGACACTCAACTAGATTGACTTCTGAGGATAATGAAGCTGAAAAAGATGATAGTCGCCGATGTACTATACCCATTATGGGTAGAAATGCTTTGATGCGCCGTACAAATTATATTAAATGTGACGCTTCAGAAACAGACGACTCTAAAATAATCCAAGAATTAGTTTTAGAACGCTATAAAGAAATTCTAAATAATTTTTCAAGGAAGAGGTGCAATTCTCGTAGACTTTCTAGTATCAAGACTGATGATTATGAGGAGAATTCAAATCCTGATTGGGGAGGTTCTGAAAATATTTCAAATATTTCTGAGCATGACGATGTCTTCAACGAAAAATGTCTAGGAGGAACATTTACACATTCCAGTATCCTTAGTCAATCGGATCAATGGGATGAAAGAATGCTAACTCTGTCGAATGAAAAGTTAGGAGACACTTTTTCATTGGGCGAAGCATCTTATCTTGACCACAGCTTACCAGATAATGCTGACGAAGTCCAATACGACTCCAGGCTGTTTCTGCAAGCTGCACTGGGAGATGAGATCAACAGTTGTTCTTCGGAGTTAAACTGTTTCGTAAGTGCTTTATATTGATTGAGTTCATCATTTCAGTTGAAAAATATGTTTGCTATTTCATTTCAACATTTGGTTTTGAATCATTTTTGCGCTATGCAATCAATATCCCCCATATCATGTTTTAGAGAAAAATCGGATCAATTAGTTTGTAATAGAATCACTTTGTAATTAATTTTATATTGTATGTAAATCCTCGTGAAATAGAAATATCACATGTGCTCTATTAATTGAATTTGTATAAGTCTGACTCAATGATTGTACATCAGTTCTATGATTTACCAGAATGAGCGTCACGTTTTATGCGACTGGACTCCAGAATAAATCTATAATAATTGTAAATATTGTTTAGAATTACGAAAAAGAATGGCCAAGTACAGTCCTAAAAACAAAAACTCTGCCGTCCTTGCTTAACATTGTTTTGATTATAACCATCAGTTCGATTATAAACATGTTAGTATTTTAGTTTTTAAACATCTTCTGATGATGATCGTTAGACCGAAATGTACGTAAAGACGAAAATAATATACATATGTGACATATGTGACCTATTTTCCGAGAACTTACATATGATTCATACCTGACTCAATGATTGTACATGAGTTCAATGATTTACAGAATTCGCGTCATGTTTTATGCGTATCAACTACAGGATAAATCTTTTATGATAATTTTGAATATTGTTTAGAATTACGAAAAACAATTCCACCACCCTTGCTAAACATTGTTTTGAATATAATCATCAGTTCGATTATAAAAATGTTAATATTTTATCTAAAGAAACCAATTATTATAAAAGATCTATCCTGGACATAATTAGCATAAAATGCAACAGTAATTATGTAAAACATAGAACTAATGTACAATCATTGAGTTAAATTTATACAATTTTAATTAATCGAGTACTGCAAATTTCTACATATTTACAATTGTGTTTATGTAGAAAGCTGATACAAACCGGTCAATGTTTAATATAGCAAGGCCCTTTCCGTTCGTAGTCATAAATTAAAGACATGTAAATTTTGAATACTTCAGCGCAGTGTAATTTATTCCCGGTCAGACTATCTTTACTTCTTTATTGATATAGGACTACCGAAACATTGTATTGGTTTTCTAATACACATTCATATATTTTACACTTTAGTGTGTTACATTTTCAATTATTTGTTTTTGGTTCATTGTTGCGACGTTACATTTTCGATTGAAATTAAGGTGATAAAGACGATCAGTGCTTAGTGCAATTAGCTAAAGGGATCCCGCTCTTTAGTGATGTGAAGTAGTTTTCGACCATCTTCTGATGATGGTCGTGAGACCGAAACATACGTAAAAACGAAACATTTGTGTCAATGTGACGTATCACCCGAGAATTTACATATGATTCATACCTAGGTCAAGAATCATTATTAAATTATAATTAGCTAGTGATAAACATATTTTTGTTTCAGATATCGTCTAGAATATCGGATACAAATCCGAATTTTATTGATGACAACAGCATTGGGACATCCGATATGTCGTGTCTGATTTCAGCTCACAGTTTGTACGCTTCAGACCATAAAAGGAACAGGAAACTTATTCGCGAAGAACGTAAATCGCCCTATGTATACCAATCTATTCCAGAACGTAATTCGTCAATGGTAACAACCTTCAATGAATCAACTCAATTGAATCCTGAGCTTGACACCATGATGCATGAATTAAATGCTCAACAGGAAATCATTCTTCAAGTATCCAAGGCTTTGAGGTTCTGCATACAAAATAAACAATTTATGGATAGTTTTGAGCGAATGGAAGCGGAAAGGGTTCTCCTTATTTCCTGTAAGTTTTCTGATTTAGATATTGAAATATTTAGATTTCTTGTTGAAGATTGATCTCGCTAAAATAAATTTATTTAAATAACATATTTATTAAATGAATATATTATTCAGTTATTTTAAAATTTGTATCCTGGTGGAGCATTCTTAATTATTAAGGGCTTATTAATAAAATTGAAACATATATTGTATTGTATATAGTATTGAATTTGTTTCAGGTGAAAGAAAAAATGCACTACAACAAGAACTAGAGAAGATAGGATACGAGGATATACCAAATTTTAACTCCATCGGCCGAATAAGGATATCCAAGCTGTGCTTCCCTCTGAAACAGTTGCAAAGTAAAACAAAAAAAGCAGTCAAACTGAATCCGTGCATACACTACTATATATGCCTTGTACGATGTGGACCTGTAATTTTAGCCAGCAACATTGCAATTCCTGATAGCAATGGAAATATTTGTTTCGACAAAACCTTCTATATAAACAGAATTTTCCCGGACTTCGAAATAATTATCAGTATATATTGTATGAAAGTGGAAGGATATCAAAGAAAAAATAGTCAAGAATATTTAGCTCGTTCCAAGAGGGTAAGATTCAATGTGTTGAGTGTTCCAATTTAGGTTATACAGGGTGTCCCACGACGTTTTGACAGTTCAATTTCTCGAAAACTGTTAATATGACATATATGAAATTCGGCAGATATAAATAGTTGAAACTGATGCTTATATTTATTATAAAATGACTTCCGTTTTTCCTGTCATTTCGGGTCACGTGACCCCAACATCATTTTTTTAAATAGGACGACCTGTATAATATTACAATTTTGTCATTCAAAAAAAAATTCAACGAACACTTGTCATCATTGTATTGTGCAGTAATGATAATAAGGACCATTTATTTTTACTAAATTTACTAAAGCACACGTTTTACATTCCACAACCACCCTTGACCAAGATAATTCTTGAATTTGTAGTTCATTATTGTCTTACAACTGAAATAAATAGGTATGAAATTTGAAGGTTATTGATGATGTCAGTGTGACAGTGACATAAGTATTTCAAACGTAAACTAAGACACATGTTCTAGATTCCACAACCACCCTTGACCAAGATAATTTTTGATATCCCGGTACAAGACCTTAGATCTCACCACGAACTGTATCGATTGACATCACAAAAATAAATACAGAATTTTTTGGAAAATTTGGCAGCTGACCATAGTCAATGAGTACTTTTTATCTAATATGCAATACCTACCGTATGGAATAAACATGTTGCCAACATTTTTTATTATAATGTTTCACTTGTTAACAAATTTTTGTTTTTGATGTTGAATTTTTGTTAATTGATAAGTAACCTGTTCTAAAATTATTCTTTGTCCGCTGATAATTGCAGTGATTCAGTAAATAACTAAATAATACTTGGGTTGCAGGAGTCTGATTGGGTTAGAGTCAAAACGCTAATAATATTCATTACCTACCGCATGAAATACACATATTTTGACAAATTTTTCATAGCTATGATGATTCGTTTGTTAGCAAATTTATGTTTTTGATGTTGGATCTTTTTTCAATTGATAAATAACCTGTTCTTGAATTATTCTTTTCCTGCTGATAATTGCAGTGATTCGATAAATAATTAAATAGTTCTTGGGTTGCAGGAGTCTGATTGGGTCAGAGTCGAAACGCACTCAAAAATTTAGGTGGCTATGAAACAAATAACTATTGTAGCAACGACATAGGTTGTCATTCAGTATTGTTAGGTGAATTTCATTATCTTGTGAAGACACTGTAATAATAAGTAAATAATGTCTTCAATTTTTACTTACGATGAATATGTTGACATGCTACTTATTTATGGAGAATGTGGAAAAAACAAAACTCATGCTCAAGGTTTGTACAGAAATCGTTTTCCTCATAGAATAACTCCAAGCACAAATACTTTTGCCTATGTTGAACAAAAGCTAAGAACTGGTTCTTTTCCAAGCGGTAAAAATCAAGTTCCTCGTCAGAAGACCGCTCAGACAGATGACAATGTGATAAATATTTTGACTTATCTTCAGGTAAATTCACACGCCTCAATACGATTTCTTGAACCAGAATTACAAATAAGTAGAAGTTCATTACAAAGAGCATTAAAAAATCACAAATACCATCCTTATAAAATACATTTAACACAAGGTTTAGCTCCTGCAGATCCTGAAAGGAGATTAAATTTTATTGCTGAAATGTTAGTACAAAGTAATGATGACACTTCTCTTTTAGAGAAAATATTATGGAGTGATGAAAGTAGATTTCATAACAATGGTATTGTTAATCGCCATAATTGTCATTATTGGTCGCAGGAGAATCCAAAGTGGATGCGCGAAACCAATTTTCAAACAATATGGGAAATCGAAGTTTGGTGCGGTTCATTTAACGGTCGGTTGTCGGTCCGTATTTTTATGAAGGAACATTAACGGGGCAAAGATACTTAGATTTTCTTCAAAATACTCTACCAGAATTACTTGGAGATATTCCCTTACATGAAAGGCAAACAATGTGGTGGCAGCAAGATGGAGCATCTCCTCACTTTTTTGGGCCAGTTAGAGAATATCTTGATAACACATTTCCTGAAAACTGGATTGGTCGAAATGGTGCGATTCTGTGGCCACCCCGTCCTCCGGATATTACACCCTTAGATTTTTTTCTCTGGGGTTACTTAAAAGGTCGAGTTCATGTTACACCCCCGGCTGATTTAGATGATTTAAAGGATAAAATAAGACAGGCATGTCGGACCGTAACACCCGAAATGATTGCAGCAGCACTTACAAGAAATCTTTTAACAAGGTTTGAACATTGTGTCAATGTACATGGTCATCAATTTGAACATTTTCTTTAATTTTTTCAATTACTTGTACTTTTTAATTCCCTATGTTACGTTTTTTAATAAAATAATTTATTTTTGTTAGCTACTATTTTAAACTATACAGATTTTCATTTAATTGCCCCTATTATCATTATTGCACAATACAATGATGACAAGTGTGGTATCGTTGAATTTGTTTTTGAATGATATATTCAAAATTGTAATATTATACCGGTTGTCCCATTTAATGTTGGGGGTCACATGACCCGAAATGACAGGTAAAACGGAAGTCATTTTATAATAAATATAAGCATCAGTTTCGACTGTTTATATCTGCCAAATTTCATATATGTCATATTAACAGTTTTCGAGAAATTGGACTGTCAAAACGTCGTGGGACCCCCTGTATAATTACCAAAATGGTTCGCGGGATGCTAATAGTAAAAATAAATAGGTACATATCATATAAACATGTCAGTCACATTGACTGAAGATTATGTTTTATTTATTGGCTTATTTGATCAATATTGATTGTAATATAGTAACAAACTTGCAGAAGGAAGCAATTTCCTACAAGAGTAAGATTTCGTAAAGGTCGTAACAGAATATGATAACAAGAATATAATGATAGATGTTTCATTATTGTTAAAAGCAGGAATTTATGAGATTCAGATTGTAGTTGATACTCACATTCAGTTTTCGCTCAGTCGTTGAATCGATTGTTACTTAGAACTGTAGGTGCCAACTGGAAACCTTTCTATTTGCTTGTTCCCTCAATATACACTGTGGTGAAAATGTAACGGCTAAATTAGTTTTCCACGGAATTAGCCATTTTTGGAAATTATCCTGAAACAGGTCGATTTTTGTTTTGCAACTGCACTTTTTCTCTGATATTCGTTTAAGATCTAACTTCAAAGCTGTTACGGCTGTGCCGTCATCTATAATTATTCGGTTTTTCGAATCTGTATGTCGATTTCAGAAACCTATCACACTTGGAGTCCAAACACCTGAATTCCTGAAACCAACAGTTGGAGAAAAGTGGAATGAATTCTGAGTAAAATAGGTCCCTTATAATTTGAGAAATAAGTCCATTGTAACTTAGTTGCTTACGGCTGAAGTTGTAAATTTTTCGGTGTAAAAAAATCATGTTTGCGAATGATTTTTCACTAATAACTCTGAAACCTTATATTTATTAATTTTTATATTATATATTATATCTTGATTTTTGGGCCACCCGATAATGAATAATGTTAATAACGGAGTCATGGATAAACTAAATTCATTCCCCACATGTGATACCGGCTTTATTAGGCATAGTTCACAAACAGTGTGGTGTTCTTCCACTCAACCTCACTAGTTTTACACAGTTTTTACAATGTTTTGATTACATTTTTAAATATATATTCACAAAGTGTAAATTGAAAAAAGTATGACTTAATAAAGATATGTGGGTGAATCATATATCAATTACAGAGATTTTAGCTTGCGTAGTTTGTATATCACATTCGTGTCTATCGCTGCTAGGTATTGTCTTAAATTTTGGGAAAGAAGTCAGTCTGATGTTCACAGGGATCCCATTGTATTGTATTTGTCATTTTTGATCTGGCAACACATATTTTGGATATAACACCATTTTACTATTAAGTCATTCAACTTTGAATGCTGGTATTTCTGTTTTCGATGAACAGAACATACCTTCGCCTAACAGTAATTCGGTCAATATTACTCCTACCGACCTAAATAGAATTGCCTTCAATTTTTGACGTGACACCTTTTCCTATAAAATGTGAGGTTGCTTTTTTACCACAAAAATGTACAATTTCAACCGTGAATAACTAAGTAACAATGAACTTTACAAAAAAAGTGTGGAGGATCTTTTTTACTTAGAATTCATTACTCTATTCATTCCAAATTTCAAAATTTTCATCCACGAGAAGGAGTGGCAACCACTCCAAGGGTAAAAGCTCCATTCAAAAGTCTTGTTCATAGATTAGTAATAGTCCAGTAGCTCTGATTTTTTGACACTTTTTATGTTTTTTAGTACGCTGATGCTTCAAATGAAAATTATCGTAGATCGCCGATCTTTATTTTTTATGGTCAAAAATGCCATATTTTCAGTTCACAGTTTCACATTTTAAACAAAAACTATGGCTAGAAGTTGGAAAAAAAATTTGGACTCGGTGTAGGCTCATTTTTAACGATTTTCTTTGCAAAAAATAATTTTTTTTTCAGGTGATATATAAAAATAGAAATCTCGTTCAACGATAGCATTTTTATCTACTATTATATGAAATTTGATTTTTTTGCTAAACTCATGAAGAGGCTCCTCAATCGGAAATTTGCGATTGCAAGCCGAATTTTGGGTCTTTCCACCCAAATCTGAACGAATTTGGAAGATTTTGACATGTTCTATCTTGGATTGAAAACTCAAGCATTTTCATTCAAACGCAACAATTTGGCGTGATTTTGAAATTTTCAGACCCCAACAAATTTCAGGTTAGGATACATTGATCCTGACCAAATTATCAATTCTGTTAGTGCTTGTTGAAGCGCGTCCAAGGGGATTTCTTCGGTTGAGCGAGAGCCGCCATATTAAAACGGACTTTTTGGGAAAAATTTGAATTTATCGGAGGAAGAATAATAAAGCTATCAAATGTTCAAAATTCGTATTCCTACATGATTTTGATAATATTCAACAGCGAGTTTAAGAAAAAAATTACGCTGCGGTCAACTTATTTCATGGCGAGCGAGTCTCGATAAAACCAATTTCTTTTCTTTTGTCTTACAAAGCACTCTTAGAATAATTCTTAGAATATTAAATGATAATTAACCTAATGCACAAATTGTTTCTCAATTCATCCTGTATTTTCCCGAAATCTACCTGTTTTGGAATTTCCGATGATCCCTTATTTTTAATTGTTTACTTCATAATTTTGTACCTGTTTGATAATGGCACTCTGCTGTTGAAACTGTAGTAACGGTTCCATGTTATTATTAAAAGTGGTATAAAACCAAAGTAATATTTTTTTATATATAAAAGTTTTAATCATAAAATATTTTTCTATTACAGGCGTGCATTGTTTAGTATTCAGAACTACAAATTAAACCTGCAGAACTAAATTCAGAAAGTAACGAAATTCAAAGCTTATATATTATATTTTTCATAATCTAATCAGCCGAGGGCGAGAACTGTACCGAAACTTCTGCTTGAAATTCTCTCTCTCGACATGAAAGCTCTCGTTCTCGTGCATTCTCGTCTCGGGTCTCGCTCTCGCCACAAGAATGAGAACGAGATCGGAAAATTCCCGCTCTGATTCTAACCACTCATGATGGTCAATGCCATACTACACCACTTTATATATTCTTTTCTTTTCTACAGGACTCGAAAACATTGTGTCCAAAGTTTCGAATATTCAAATTGAAGCGGAAGATTAAAGAAGACGAGTATTTTGTTCAAAACTCTTCGTTCATCCCATATGGAAAACATTCAATCTGGATAACAAATATGACAGAACCGGAGTTCCAACTTTTCAATTCTCCTTTGTCATCACCGTTAGAAGGAATTTTCACAGCGGATTTCCACACTCAAGTTGAAATGTTCAATAGGAAAGAAGGCTTCTTAACAATCGGAGAAGAAGTTAATCACGTAATTATCTGGAACAGATTATGGTGTCGGATGCTGGGCCCAGAATTCACCTGTTATTACTATCCGGAAGAGTCCGATCCTTGTAAAACTGTTGATATAACATGCAGTTTCAACCAACAAATCAATTTGGCAGACAGAAGCTTTTGCCCGAGGCCGAGAACATTGTTGTTAGAACTTGGCCCGAATTCTCATAATGTTGAATTTCGGGTTAGCAAGTTGTACCTGTCCGCAGATAACTCGGAGGATCTGCAGAACTGGCAATCTCATCTGAATAATGTGTTATTATCTCTCATTCAGTGGAATTGCATGAAAGATTATTTTTATAACTCCTAATTAGAAAATATAGTCGATGATTTATGTTGAGTTTTCGGATCTCTATGAAAGTTTATATTTGTATCATATTTATTATTATATATTATTAAAAGTAAGTTCCAGTATTTTGAAAAAAAAAACACTATTGCTCAAAATATAGTACTATAGTAGACAAATGTTTTGAAATATTAGATATTTAGAATGAGTGTTGTGACATTAGTTATTATTTATTTATATTAGCTTGAAAACTTGTAGAATAAAATAATCAAAACCAGTATTGTGCAAAATATAGTACTATAGCAGACAAATGTTTTGAAATATTAGAGATTTAGAATGAGTGTTATGACATTAGTTATTATTTATTCATATTAGCTTGCAAACTTGTAAAATAAAATGATAAAAACCAGTATTGTGCAAAATATAGTACTATAGCAGACAAATGTTTTGAAATATTAGATATTTAGAATGAGTGTTGTGACATTAGTTATTATTTATTTATATTAGCTTGAAAACTTATAAAATAAAATAATAAAAACCAGTATTGTGCAAAATATAGTACTATAGCAGACAAATGTTTTGAAATATTAGATATTAAGAATGAGCGTTGTGACATTAGTTATTATTTATTCATATTAGCCTGAAAACTTGTAAGATAAAATAATAAAAACCAGTATTGTGCAAAATATAGTACTATAGCAGACAAATGTTTTGAAATATCAGATATTTATAATAAATGTTGTGACATTAGTTATTATTTATTTATATTAGCTTGAAAACTTGTAATATACATTTATCTTCAAGCGTGTTTTATTTATTAGTTTGCATAAACGATGTCAAACAATCTATTCCTGAATTAGTTAGTCCTTCAATGTTTGAATTAGTTCACTCCAAATGAGCGGTTTAGAATACCTTTAACTTTTGAAATATTTTGGTACCACTTTGTGTTTCACATTTAACTGAGCTGGTGGAATGAGAACAACAAATGTCTGTACATCCGGACTTTCCAAAGATATATTCACCCATTTCATAATTTAGGTACAATCAATTTGGTCTTTCACAAAAGTAACTACCAAGAATAAGACATTGCAAAATTGCTCATCCTCTTAGCGTAGATAAGCTGAAGCTCATTGGTATAATCCATTGAAATTAAGGATCTTTAATGAAGTTCATTTAGAGTAACGTGAAGTTAGTGTGGATGTTTGATACCAATTTAATGTTGGAAGCTTAATAGCATTACAAAGGATTATCACATTTATTCTTATAATAGTAGTATTAAGAATACTACTACTTTTTCTGCCTTTATTTTAACTACACGAGAGGAAAAACCTATAATGTTCGATGAACATCGTGTAAGCTAGCGGTGGTGGAATGTTGGGAGAGGCTATCGAATTTTTCTTGAAGGTTTGAAGGTTATAGGCGTAGAGAAAGCAAATGCTGATTGCTGGTTAATATAAATCTGAATCTAGTTTGTTTGGCTCCACATCTAGTATGAATCAAAATTCGAACAATAGTATTAATTTAAACAACAGTGTTGAGATTTCAGTTTTATTTATAATCACGTTTCTATGATTATGGATAATTTTTTTTCATTACTGGCCAATTATAAATGATGTTTGTTGTTATTCAAGTTAATGATGAAGTTCATGAATTTCAGACGAACATATTTTGTTGTGTTGTTGTGTTGTGCACAAGCAGTGCGATGAACGCAAGCAACAATACGCACTTGAATGCTTCTATCATTTACTCTAGTTTTTTTTTTCGATTGATATCATTTGGGATACTTAGTTGAAGGTATGGTCGATTTAATTTTGATGAATATTCTGAATTAGGCTTAGTTCAAAATTAATATAAGTTAGCTTTCTGAACTTTTTTCAGTTTTGGGGATTTATTTCTGAAATTGCGGAAATACATGGTTTACTCAATTATTTATTTTCACGAATTTCATATTCCATGTAATTATCGTGACTAGTTTTCATTGTTCACAAACTAGAGAATATAGAACGTATTTTGTGAATTAAACAAAATGTTGAAGGTATAGTCGATTTAGTTTTGAGAATTTATTTCTGAAATAGTTTACTCAATTATTTATTTTCAGGAAACTCATATTCCATGTAATATCATCATGGTGGAAATGGATTAAACCCAATTTGACCAGTTTTCATTGTTCACAAACCAGAGAATAAAGAACGTATTTCGTAAATTAAATAAAATGCATGTGCATTTACATATAAGATAATGCTGCCAATTTGGAAAAAAATTGATAATCCTCAAAATGTACTGGAAACTTGCAGAAAGAGATATTTGTTAGTGGTTAATTTTAAAAAGAAACTGTTTACTTTGACAATAATAAGTATTTTTCCCAAAAATAGTGTTACACAATTTATCTTAAGAAATCAGAAGGAAGTTTGCTGCATCATTTTTAATAGCAACCTTTTCTCAATTAGGTCGTGAATCATGTTTGATTCAATTTGCATTAATTTTTTGAATAGCAAGCTTTACTCTTTGATATACAATTCTAGATTTTCTGTATGAAAATTCATTGAAATTGAATGAATTCATTTAAATTGAAAAAATTAATCCATTCAAATTGAATAAATAAATTCATTCAATTGCATAAATAAATTCATTCAAATTGCATGAATGGAGTCATTTGAACTGAATAGTAAAATGTGAATAAAACAGATTAATTTAATTA
The DNA here is from genome assembly GCA_958510875.1 of Endomychus coccineus. Lineage (NCBI taxonomy): Eukaryota > Metazoa > Arthropoda > Insecta > Coleoptera > Endomychidae > Endomychus > Endomychus coccineus. The sequence continues at coordinate 49,584,067 of OY294068.1, read as the reverse complement.
ATTAAATTATTAATAAAATTAATAAAATATTATATAATTTAACGAATAATTGTGTTGCAACAAATATGTTGGCAAAGTCATTGATTATTCTAATATATTCAATTCAGTTTTTTTTATTGTAAATGCACAATATCTCGGCTGTGGATAGAATTATGATTATTATGTTCTCACAGTTTGTAATTTCTCAAATGTTTTTGAAAGGGTACACTGATACCGCATTGTGTGTGTCCTATGTATATGAAAGCGCGGTATCACAGAATCATTAATGAATCTAAGTATTGTTTAAAGTTTCAAAAGAGATTTGTATATTCTAGTTTGTCAGAAATGTAGAACTATTTTCTGACCTTTGAACTGTTCACTTGGCAATTTGTTGGTTGATTTATTGTTACTAAATTGGCATGGTAAATTTTGACATGTAGTATTTGAGGAATTATATTCTAGTATTATGCAGTTGAAAACTCATTTTGAGGATATCACTGTGTGGTGGAACAATTGGTTAATATATCGTTATTAAAGTATATATCTTGAAAAATAGAATAGAATTTCTTGATTTCCTGTTATTTTTATTCTTATTTTTATTTTTATTTTTTATTTCCCTGTGTTACAATAAGAGATTTAATAAAATAGAGCAACTTCCTACTATCCGACAAGACTGCGCTTGAGAAAAATACGTGGAATTACTCAAGAAGAATCAGAAATTGGAGTTTGAATTTTTTGAAATAATTCCTCAAACAAAAAAATTAATTATAACTAATTACATATTTCACCAAATAGTACCTACAAAATCAACAATTAGAAGCCGTAATTCAAACGGACTGATTTCTGGAAGAGCCAATCTTCCTACATTAAAATTTTCCCAACGTCAATACACATAAACTAATCAAGTTAAAAAGAACGTCTTCAAAGAATAGTTAAAAAAAAAAAATATTGAGCAACAATGAATTGCAAACTTACAGCTATACAAATAACCTACACAAAAAATTACAGAAAATATCATCATCCCAAATTACAACATAATTAGTATCTTCCAACTATTTAGTGTAACATATAACATGATGATTTTAAAACCTCAAAGAACTAGCTTTCACAGTTTTTCATTGGAATTATAACAATAGTTATTATTTGTGTTGGCGAAAAGTTGGATGTACCATGATTGATAGTTCTTCCGAATGTCATTCAGTTTGAATTACGGCTTCTAATTGCTGATTTTGTAGGTATTATTTGGGTAAACGTGTAATTTATTGTTCGTACAATTTTTAGTTATTAAAAAAATTCATACTCCAATTTCTTCTTGAGCATTAGGATGATCAATTGCACTTATTTTCCTTCAATGCAGGCAATTTCATAAATTTTCGAGCCATCATGCGTTACACGAGTGTGGAATGAAACATACCTAAAAAATGATGTTGATGATGGTTGAACGTCAACTAAAAGTCGGATGATGAAACTGTCATTAACCGAAAAAGTGTAATTTGTGTATTTTGTTCTATTTCTAGCGGTACCTACCTCTAGAATACGTTAAAATAGGAAATCCAGAAATTCGGTTTAAGAAATGTATTATTGGCAATTTTTTTTCTTTCATATGAACGACCCTTTAATTATGCAACTGTTTCCCCATTTGGCAAAAACTGTACCCGATATCCGCATGATGAACATCCTTATCTTGGACACCTTACAGACGTTTATATAGTCCAATCAAAATAACATGATTACGTAAAATAATCTCAAAATATGAGAGAAAATTTCAAGCCAACATATGTTCCTAACGGTACCATGGCAACCTTTCTCCGTTTTTTTTCCCTGCGGGTCTACCCTGGAAAGTATTGCAGTGGAAATTTTTTGACATAAAAATGACAGCAGGCCTGTATGAAATGATAATGACTGCCAACAAGCAACACATTTTTTATGAACTTTGGTAATTCCATATTGACCACTGAAAATAGTTCAATTATAGTTAATCTACCGATATCACCTTTATGTGACTAATGTCGGTAAATAGAGAGTTATAAAACTCTAACTTTTCATCAACACATTATCTTACAATAATGAGTATAAAGTTGAAGGATATATTCTTAAACTTAAGGAAACATAATAACGAAATACCAATTTTAGTAATACAAATCGGACAAAAACAAATATAATTAATAACTATGCATCTACCGATAGCATTTTTAACCAACTAAAATAAGTAAATATCAATTGTTTTTATATATTAAACAATATCTATAGTCAGTTAAGTAGTAACCGTACACTCTAAAATATAATTTTCTAACGATTTTACTAAATGAAACTCAATATTAGGAAATAATATAACATATTGAAAATGAAAATACCAAAGTGTGGGAATGTCATTTCTCAGACCACAAAGCTCAACAATTGAGTTTGAACATTCCAGGCGGGTGTGAATCAAAGAAATGTAATAAATACAGACCATTAACAGAAAAAGGTTACGACAAGTTTCATTCTATTATTGAAGGGTTAAATTGTGACTATGTAAGGGATGTTAACATTGATGCCAATACTGCTTTTGATGATTTTTACCGAAATTTTGTTGAGTCTTTCCTGATTAGTTTTCCTGAAAAGAAAATCAAAGTAGGAACAGTCAACTCTGATATGCACTGGTTTACTAATCATCTCCGGTATTTGAGAAATAAACTTGATATCTTCTATAATTTATATAAGAAGTTTAAAACAGAAAACTTCAAAATCACAAGAAATAAGCTTCGATTAAGCTATAAATTAGGAATCAACAAAGCAAAAATCAGAGCAAATGACTACAAAATAAAGCAGTCATCAAATCCCAACAAAACTATGTGGGATTTAATCAAAATCAACAAAAGATCAAATAGTTCAGTTTCAGAATGTAATATTGATGCAAACAAATTCAATGAATACTTTGCAACTATTCCACGTAAAATTATTGATTCTAGTCCAATGAATGTTCCAAACGGTGTCGGACTATTCTGTAAAAACATCCCACAGCATTTGAAGTTTGCATTCACTGAAGTCACATTTATACAAGTTAGAGATGTAATATGTTCCTTAGAAAATAGTTCCTCCAGAGACTTCTATGGATTGGATAGTATTGTTTATCCACTTACAACTCTCATTAATAGATGCCTCAAGGAAGGAATTTATCCAAACTGTCTGAAAATTTCACTCTTTAAAAAGGGTGATATTTCTAGAGTTGAACATTATAGACCTACATCCCTTGTTCCTGTTTTTTCGAAAATTATTTAGAAATTGATGTGTGCACAAATTATTGGTTATTTTGACACAAATAAATTATTTACTAATCATCAAGGTTTTAGGAAGAAACTTAGCACGATTGATGCAATAATTGAGTTCGTGAGGCAGTGCTGTAAAATGTTTTGAAAAAGGGGATTCTTTTCTTGCAGTTTTCTTAGATTTATCAAAGGCTTTTGATTGTGCGTCTCATTCACTTCTCATGGAAAAGCTTGAGAGGTACCATTTTGATGAATCAAGTAGGGCTCTTATACGATCATATCTCACAGACCGCCAGCAGTATGTGTATGTAAATGAAACCTGGTCCGAAATGAAAATAATTGATATGGGAGTTCCTCAATTTTGTTTCATTAATGATTTTCCGGATTATCTTGGTGACATCTTATCCATACTTTTTGCTGATGACACTGTGGTTTCTGAAAATTGTGCCGATCTGGTGTCTGTTGATGAGGCGTTTGAGCGCATACAGGAAAATACCTTTGCATGGTTCTCAGGAAACGGGCTAGCTATGAATCGGGAAAAAACGGAAGAAATCGTTTTTAGTATGAGGCATGTTGATGACGCTAATGCAACATTTCTAGGTGTGTATTTGGATTCGCGCCTTACCTGGAATGTTCATATCGACCATCTTGCAAAAAAAGTTAGTAAAAACGTATATCTTTTACGTCGATTGTCTGGTTCTGTTCCATCAAATGTACTTAAAACAGCATATTTTGGTCTGTGTGAGTATCAATTCAGATACGGTATCATTGTTTGGGGAAACTATGGTGAAATTCACAGAATTTTTAGTCTACAGCGAAGAGCAATTAGAATAATAGGTAACATTAACTATAGAGCTTGTTGCAGAAGCACATTCTTAAAACTGAACATTTCAACAATACCTGGCCTTTTTATTTTTGAATGCTTATCGTATGCTCACAAAAATGCTGAACTTGTCAGTTCAAATAGCGACATTAATCCGCATTATACCAGACATAAGGATGATAATCATTTGCCATTTTTCAAACTCAGCAGGTCACAAAACTTTCTTCCCAAATGTTTTAACAGATTACCGATATGTATTCGTAGTCTTCCATTTAACAAATTTAAAATTGTAGGTAGATCTTACAAAGTAAAAAATGTATTGTATAAAATAGATGATTTTTTTAATCTAAATTTTAATAATCTGTTAAGTGACTGATTTTGGTTTTTTATTAATTTGTATTTTGACTTTTATCTTTAAACTGACCTGTGCAAATAATGCTTATATTATATTAGCACCAAATAAAGTACTCTACTCTACTCTACTCATATATATTAATAATATTAAATGTCAAACTGGTGTTTCTATGATTATTTCTGGATATAATTTGACCTTTAGTGGTATTACAAGTGAAAATTTCACGCCAACATATGTTAACCAATACCATGGGAACGTTTCTGAACGTTGCAATGGAAACCTATGTATTTCTTCGGGGTTTTCTCGTGCTGGGGTACCCTGGAAGGTATAACAGTGGACATTTTTTGTCATAACAAAAAGTGATAGCGGGAGTTGAAATGATGATGACTGTCAACAATCTAGAAATGTTTTACTAATTTTAGTAATTCCAAATCGACCACAGAAGATAGTTCAAACTACAATTGATCTACCTTGTACCACCTGTATGAAATTAATCTCGGTAAATTAGGATTAATTATATAACTCTTAACATTTCATCATCAACACATTGTCTTACGATAATGAGTTAGAGGATATAGATGCTTGAAGTATAGGAAAAATAATAACAAAATACCGAATTTGGTAATACAAAACCAACAAAAAAATATCTTGGATTGTAGACTTCCGCGGACAGCTAATCTTGAAAAATCTTGTCTTCCGGATGGATTCCGCGTCACAATAGCTCGACTTGATGCCGACGTTTCGCCAACCATTACAGGTGGCATCTTCAGGGCAGGCTTGAGGCTTGAACTGAAACTGAACTGAGTTTCAGTTCAAGCCTCAAGCCTGCCCTGAAGATGCCACCTGTAATGGTTGGCGAAACGTCGGCATCAAGTCGAGCTATTGTGACGCGGAATCCATCCGGAAGACAAGATTTTTCAACAAAAAAATAAATAATCAACAATGTATGAAATAAGTAAATACCAAGCATTTTCATAATACCTATAGTCAGTTACGGAGTCACCATACACTATTGCAAAAAAATAGTTTTCTAGCAAATTTAGTAAATTAAACTTTATATTAGAAGAGAATATAAGATATAATAAATTAGAAATTATTGTTCCTAAGCAACTAAAACCTAATTAAAAGCCTACTATATTTAACCATGATTAACTGCTACGAAGTAAACACATTTTTCTGTTGAAATCCATTTTGTTGTGAATGTTCATACTGAATATCGAGCTCTAAAAAATATAGTTTGACCTCTAGTGGTATTACAAGTGAGTATACACTTAATACAGATAATTCAAGAATGTTACGAATGATAATCACCGAATTGACCATTTAGGAAGGGGTGGTTTCCAGTTTATCTATTTAAGGAGTGAATCAATGTAATCTGGTTATTCTTAGTATCTTTGTGCAAGTACCCTTTTGTAGTTGTGATAGTTTCAGTGGAAATCTGTTCTACTAATGAAAGACGTTAACGTTATTTCCCAATAAAACAGGTGGTTTCCAAAGTAAGTAAATCTATTATTATTGAAATAATGCGATATATTCGTAAAAAAATATTTTCCATTAACTCTTTATATTTATTCGATTATTAATTAATTATATTGATTATATCTACAAAGTTTTTCTGTGAATGAACAACACATTGATTCAGCTCATATATTATTAATTTAATTCTGAAGCTATTCCCAATGCAACTTCCATTCATATGCATTTTAAACACTAATAATGAATTATTATTTTTAGAATCGATACTTTTGCTATAACATCGTGGTTTTAAACTCCTTTCTGAGCTATTCATAACTTAATAATTAGTAGAACTAGTGGTTTATATAACAATACTTTACACCTTTATATTATTGTCACCTGATCTCTGAGAAATTACTAATATAAGCAAAGTTTCGTTCAATATTGAACATCTTGTTTATATGGTAAATCTTTATTTTTCCAACATTTGGATACAAATGGGATATACAGTTTGTGTATTTGATATGAATCACGCCTATTAGATCTTTCTTGAATTTAATGGTATTGCTTATGGAATCCAGATTGAAATATCGTTCACAAAATATAACATTTTGCATTTGATGCAGCTGAAAGTGGTAGGTGCTGAGTAAATAATCATGTAAAAATGTCTCTACAGAGACTGATTCATCGTGATATATATCTCTCATCTCCTAAATGCTATCAGATTTTCAATTAAGTCAATTTTAAGTTCAAGGGAACAGTCGTAAATCTTCTTCCAATCTTCGAATTGAGGTAATTTTAATTTGTTGGTACGATGAAAATTAAGTAGTGTGTGTGGTGGTTGTCTACTGTTAAGTATTCAAAAATATTCCAAAGCGCGTCTGATATACGACAAATTTAAAATCTAAATTGGCGTCTTTTTCCATTTGTGACAGAATTTAGCCAGTTGATAGAATTCTGTCTTCCTCATTGTATGTTCTTTCCGTTGCATGTTGATTATGATGAATCCACAGACGCGATTGTAATTTGGGTGCTATTCAAATATCATGTGACCTTCGAATGGATAAGATTGTGAAGCTTTCTAAAGGGGAGTACATTATTGCTAATATAGCTATAATCATAACTAAACATTGTAAATCTCTACTACTTGACAAAGGCAATGCAATGTGTGCAATAGAATGGTTCAGTTTGTTCAGAGATAATATTTGTTAATCTTTGTAATAATATTCATTATTGGTATAATGCCATCTATTCGGAAAAAATGATTTTTACATTCATGAAGGCTAATAACATTTCTCTGCAACCGTTGAATATAGAAATTATAGAATAAAATCAGCCTTTACGTGATGAAAATCTACTGTAAACTCAAATAAAATAGCTATTAAATGTTCAATTTTCACTATTTTACATTGTTAATATCAAGTGAAGGAAGCTGCTTATCTATTTCTATTTCGACAGTGAATTTCAGTGAGTCAAATTGGCTATTAAGCGTGTTCAAAAAGCCATGTAAATCAATATATTTACTTATAACCGCGAAAATATCATCAACATATCTATACCAAACTTTTGGAAACGGATTTAATTTTGATTTTGAGGAGGTTTCAAGTTCGCTTAGAAAAATATTGTCCAAAAAAAGGAAAGAATTTGCCCAATATTTTTCTGAGCTACTTGGTAGCGGTAAGGTCCTCAGTACTTTAACAGTATTTCCAATGGATAAGGATCATTATTCCTTATTTATAGGATTTATAACATGTTAAGCCTTTCTTACCTTCCATAAGTTAAATTATACTTACTGAAAAATATGAACAACCATTGTTGGAATCAACATTTATTTGTTCTAAGATCTGTAAAATTGTAGAACAATACAATGTTAGATTATTCGTTTAATTAGGCCTAAATGACATAAGTATACTATTTAGAATGAATTTTTTATGAATTATTCAATGGATACAATTTTCTCTAAAATCTATTAAAAATGATAAAATCGGCCCAGCATGATTTCCATACAAAAATAGAACTTTAAGTCATAACTCGAACAAAACATTTTTTTTTTCGTAAAGTTCACCTTAAACTTATTGCACTTTTAAAGGAATATTTCAGAAATTGCTTAAACCTAATATGTAACCTTTATGTTTGCTATATCTGATATTGTGTTATGAAATGAATATTCACTATCTTAATTGAATGTACTGTGCAAATATTTAAACAATGATATGCCTGAATTTGAATGGAGCTGTCTTTTATTTTGTGATATTCCATTCTTACAGATAATACATAAAATTGTACTTTGTTGAATAACACTTTGTTTAAAAAAACGTTGATTGCAATTTCGAACTTACAATGAAAAATCACTGAAACATCATACATAGTATTTATACGAAATTTACAATGAAATGAATCGATTCTAAGAATTAATGGTACACATAGCTGATAAGGTTAATTGAGTTCAGACAGCGATCGACAAGGGATTAATAAACTGTTGGTAATTACATTCTAAGAATTTCGTGAATCTAGTTGCACGTTAAGTAGATTGTTTGGAGGATTATTGTGTTCGGATATTCCTATAGATTCTAAAAGATTAAGTTTTCCACCCTTCGAAACTGTATGTAAAATATTTAGGTCTTCTAGTGGAGGAAAACTGTGTTGGGTTCTTATGAAGTGGTATGAAAATTTTGAATCACTTTTATTTGATTGAAATGACTTAAAATGTTCTTCAGATCTAACTTCAAACGATCTATCTGTTTGACCAATGTATAGGGCATTACATTCCTCGCAAGTTAACTTATTAAAAAAATGTAATTAATTTTTCCTTCAATTATAAAATCATTAAATTTAATTTAAATAATAATATATTTACTGCTTGTAACGTTAATGATATTGCTGAAAATTTAAATGCTTATTTTATTGAGAGCATTGAAGAAATTATGAGTTCAATACCTAAAAATAATGTTTGGGCAATGAATAATTTTGAACCAATAGTAGTGAATAAAATAGATAAGTTTAAAGAAGTGTCATTAAGTAGCTTAAGTAACATAATAGGAAAAATTAAAAATACGGCTAATATTTATGACATGCCTAATGGAAAAATTATAAAAAGTACTTATAACGTTATAAATAATGAAATATTGAATCTAATCAACATTTCTTTAAATTTGGGTGTTTTTCCTAATAGTCTAAAAATAAGCACAATTATTCATATTCCTAAAATTAAAAATAGTAATGCGGCAGTTGACTTTCGTCCAGTGAACACTTTACAAACTTTAGAAAAAAATACTTGAACTCTGTGTCTATGAACAACTTCTATATCATTTTGATTCAAATAACTTATTACACAGTCCGGTTTTCGATCCAAACATTCTTACGAGACGTCAATTCAACTGACATTAGGGAAATGGTTTAAGTACATTGATGAGGGATATTACATTTCAGCGGTGTTCCTTGATTTCAAAAGAGCTTTTGAGACTGTAGACCGAAAAATTCTTTTACAAAAGCTTTAATCTTATGGGGTAAGTGGCATAGTCTTAAAATGGCTAAATGATTATCTGTCTGATAGAAATCAAGTCACCAAAATAGATAATACTCTTTCATCCGCTAAAAACGTAATACATGGAGTTCCCCAAGAAAGTGTACTAGGGCCTTTATTATTTATTATATATCTCAATAATATTATTCAGTTTTTAGGTGATGATTGTGACTTCATAAAATTATTTGCTGATGACAGTCTGATTGTTATTGTTTCCAAGAATCTTCAAAATGCTGTTACAAAAATGAATGATGTACTTGTTAAGCTGGAATATTTTTTAAATATTAATAAATTAAAATTAAACATCACAAAATAAAAAGCTATGGTAATTAGCACAAAACATAATTTACGCAATGTAAATTTTGAAAATATTAATTTAAAAATATACAACGAGAGTATTGAATTAGTTTTACAAATAAAATATTTGGGTGTCATTACTGATAATGAACTTTCTTTTAAAAACCACTTTGTCTACACCAAAAATTAAAATATCCAAAAAAATATTTTTCTTTTCTAGAATTTCAAATTCTCTTTCTTTAATGAGTAACATTACTGTACATAAAACAATAATACAACCACACTTTGATTCTACACTTCTTCACTTACTGGATAAGAATTCACTTGCGTCATTACAAAAACTCCAAAATAAAGGAATGAGGATAATCCTTAAAGCCAATCGATATACACCGATTTCTATAATGTTATACACTCTTGAATGTTATCTGTTGAAAATAGAATCAAATATTTAACTATGTTATTCAAATTTAAAATTTTAAACAATGTACTACCAGATTATTTCAATCAATTTATTATTTTCAATAGGAATATTCACAATTATGAAACAAGAAATCGAAATAACTTATACTTTAACAGGACTCACTTTAAATCCAATACGAAAAATTTATTTTATAAAGGATTCACTGAATATAATCTTTTGCCACCAGAAATAAAAAGTAATAGAAATATGAGAGTTTTTAAAATTGAATTAATAGAATATCTAAAGTCAAATCAAACTCAAAACATCTGATTTATTCAATAATACTTCATAGTCTGTTACCACCATAAAGGTAACAGTTTATTTATTTGATATTAGTATCATTGTTATAATTTTTGTTAATAGACAGTCATATTCTTATAGTTCTTATTATTACAGGCAGTAGTTGTGAATTATTTCAAGTTTCGTACTTATTAAGTTAAGATAATTACATGTTATTTTGTATATTAGGTTTTCCTGTTTAAATATATATTATTATTATTATTATACACTCCTGACTTCCGAAAGTTATTAGATTTAGTTTTTGCAGTGAAAAATAAGTTTGAAAGTTTTTGGCTTGGTCTGAAAGCTAGATTTAACTTTTGTTTCTTGAAGATATTCAAGATTTTTTCAGATATTGGCCAAAGTACGTCGATGTAACATATTTTTTCTCAGTATTCTAGTGCACGTTGGGATACATTTGATGTATAGTTAATTTTAAAGATTTTCATTTTATTAAATTATTTATTAACGATACAGAATAGCCGTTGTGTATCGCAATGTTTCATATAGTGGCTAAGTCAGTCAAAATCACAGGTTTTTCCAATGGTATGGAAAAGGCTCCACGTATCATAGATTGGAACGCTGCTATTTTATCTACATCTGTATGAGTAGAATTTCTATAGATGTCAAAAGCAAATTTGTTATTTTTTGTGTTCTATTGTGGGATTTAATTCGAGGTGAATGCGGCTTAAGTGTTCATGAATAGTTTTGAGTTCATCTGTATTACCTGTAAAATATGCTATAATGTCAGCTACGTATCTGTACCAAAAAATGAATTTGTTTGCTTGTAATGATTTGAAACATATTGTGTCAAAGTTGGACATACATATGCCAGCCAATAAGGGACTCAATGGGGAACCCATTGCTAAAAATTGAGTTGGTTTGTGAAAATTGTTATTAAACTACAGGTAATTTTCTGAGATTAAAATAATTGTAAAATTTCATTTTATTATATATTATAATAATATTTTGTTCCTGTAATATATTTTTAATTAGTGGTAGATCTTTTGTAGTAGATCTAGGTATTGTTGAAAACATACTAGAAACATTAAACGAAATGAGTATTGAATTGTTTGGGATGTGAATGTCTTTGAGTTCTGTGTGCGAGTTCGAATGCATTTTTTATACTATGTTGTGATAAGATATTTGAAATTGTTTTGAATTTAGAATTTGGTTTAACTGAGTTATTTAAGGGGTGAATTTATATGAAAAATTACTGACCTGATGGGCTGCACTACTTTATGCTTTTTAATAAGACCATACAGTTTGGGTGCTTAATTGGACATACATATTATAGTGCTATTTAGCACTATAAGATGTCTTACAGGTTATACAGATGAACTTACACACATTTAAACCCCATTCACTCAGAATTCAATATCATAATAAAAAATGAAAATAATTCAACAATCAATTTTTTGCACCTAAAATTGATGAGATAATAAGATTTCTATTGACATCTATAGAAAACCTACTTATACATATGTAACAATACCTGCAGGTTCAACACACCCATTTACACATAAAATAGCAGCGTTCCAATCTATGTTACATAGAGTCTTTTCCATACCATTGGAAAAACCAGCGCTTCTGACTGAGTTAGACACTATAAGAAAAATTTCGATACACAACGGCTATTCTATACCGATAATAAATAATTTAATAAAGAGAAAATCTTTAAAATTACCTATTAATCAAATTTGTATCTACTTTGGGCCAGTATTTGATGAAATCTCGAATATCTTCAAGGTACAAAAGTTGAATGTACCTTTTTACCAACCTAACCATTTTCAAACATATTAAAAAAAACTAATCTAATAAATTTCGGAAATCAGGAGTATATTAGTTAACTAATGAGGAATGTAATGCCTTATACATTGGCAAAACAAGTAAATTGTTTGAAGTTATATATAAGGAACGTTTTGAGTCATTTTAATTGTATAAAAGTAGCTGAAATTTTCAAATCGTTTTCTCACTTCGTTTTCCTCTCTAGAAAACCTAAATATTTTAAATACAATTATGAAGGGTAGAAAACTCAATCTATTGGAAATATTCAAACACAATAATCCTTTAAACAATCTACATAATGAGCAACTAGATTTAGGAAATTCTACTTCGTTCACCCTGTTAAATTCTACGTAATAAACTCCTGAGAATGAATTACAGACAGTTTAATCCCTTGCCGATTACTATCTCAACACAATTAACCTTAGCAGCTATGTGTACCATTAATTCTTAGAATCGATTCACTCCATTGTAGATTTCGTATAAGCACTATTATGTTTCAGTGTTTTCTCATTGTATGTTTTGATAATGAACTATAAAGTTCGAAAACTCAATAAACGATCTTTTGAATGGAGTGATATTTAGCAGAGTAGAATTTTTTGTTTTTATGTGTATTGATTCCTGTTGGATTCATGATTGAATAGTTCTCGTTAGATATTGAGAGATCGAATATTATCTACCTACATCCACCTAATTTCAACAGCTCCTGATTGTAATGGAATCTGAATGAAGTAGAAGATGAATGCATCCGTACATCTACTCAAAACCAATCAATTATTCCTCTTTCGTCAAATATCTCAAAAACTACAAATTCAACTCAACATTAATTCGGTGGCAGAAAAATGTTTTTATATCAATCAAAAGAATGAGCTTTCATATTTCCAGAGGTCAATAGTGTACTTTTCAACTAGATAAACGTATGATATAACGAAATAATAAATAAATAGTATATTGTACAACAAGTGAGAAATATGTCGTTTTCTCACGAATTGTAAATTGTACTTTTTCTACGGATGCGTTGTTTTCAAGTATTGAAAATTAAAATACATATACAATAATACTTGTATGTCATTAACTCATTTTTATATTTTATTCAAAATAGTAATTAACAGTTATATTTGAACTATTTTGTAAAGTAATTCCTGGTAGGTTGTTTTGTTTCAACATGTTTTCGGTAAATATTAGCTGCGGTCGAAGTTGAAGTTGATGAGGAAACGTACTGAGCTTCCACAGCATTGTTGTGTTCAGGTTCTAATGGCACTGGAGGCTGAAAGGATTCTACTATACTTTTTGAAATTTTCATTTTGTTAGCTATGGAGTTGTCGATATAAGATTCAGCAACATTGCTGGATTTCCAACCCCCGTGGCGTTTTAAAGTTAAAGATCTGCCCCTGCATTAACTAAAATAGTCGCAGATGACCTTCGAAAACAGTGGCCAGTATATAATTCAGGGTTCGGTAATTGCAAAAATTTCGCTATTTCTTTCGCCATGGTGCCAAATTTATTTATCCCCACAGGCTGTTTCGTACATTTGCTATTTTTGTGATTTAAAAAAAAGGGTTTCATTTGTGCATGGTCGAAGCTTTACATATTTTTTGAAAATTTTGTAGAATTCTGCTGTGACTGTGAAATTTCTAGGAACCTTGGTTTTAGAATCGGGTAATTTTATTAAAAGGGCCGAATTAAGATCTTCCATGTCATCAATTTTTAATTTTCGAAGTTCATCACAACGGCATGCCCCTGTAAGGCCAATAGCTAAAGCAGCCTGAAATCAAAACCAAACATTCATTTTCCGGTAACAATTTAAAAATTTTCAATTCATACCTTTATCAGCAAATACTTTTCATCAGGTGCATATTTTAAAAATTGTTGAATTTCTTCAGAAGTTAATGTTTTTGACTGTTTTGGAACATATTTTTCAGATTTGCGTTTTAACACGTAGTTTTACGTATTTTGATACATCAACACAGTTTTTAATCATTAAGGTACTTCTTAGCATCGAGTACTGAGACCATAATGTTGATGATTTCAATCTTCTTGACAACTCTTCAAAATAAACTAACACAGTTTTTAATCATTAAGGTACTTCTTAGCATCGAGTACTGAGACCATAATGTTGATGATTTCAATCTTCTTGACAACTCTTCAAAATAAACTAACAAGGTATTTTCGGAACAAGAATTTATCTTGGCTTTCATTTTCCAGTCCATAAAGTTTCTGTAAGCGATTTCATATTTTTCTCTTGATGTGCTTGGTAGCAAATTATTGCAAACATCTATTGCTTTCTATATAATTTCTGGAGGTGTATTTTCCGACTCTAAATCTTCGTATTCCATTATATTCAATATTTAATGAATCTGAACTGTTTATATTATAACAAATAACAATAAAACTATTTTCGTTGGTTAAGTTGACAGCAATAATTATGCAGTGCTTCGGTTTTGTTGTTATAGAAACGCCAACAATGGGCGACTTGGATATTGCACGCGAATCGTCGGCGTAGCGTTGTCAACGTGGAGAACGTGTCATATCAATCTGACATGTAACAATTCATGACTGACTTGGGTTATCGTGATAACAGTGAGAAATAATTTCTCACTGTGAGAAATTATATCTCACTGTATTGGCGGATATTTCTCACTGCGTGAGGAATCTTTCGTTTTGAACGTATGAAAGCGATGAGAGAAGTGGCACATTGTATAGCATCCGTAGAAAAACTACTTTGTTATACTATCACCGATATTTAATATAGTCGTTACTATAGTTTCAACACTAAACGTGTCATCTTCAGAAGAAAACGAAGGTATGAATTTAACAAATATTCTATCTACTATTTATAGGTTAAAGAAGGAATATAAACAAATTCTATGACTATAGGAAATAGTTCTAGGAAAAACCAGAGAGGTTTAATAAATAGAAAGAGACAAAAATTAATTTACAATAGCATTTATCTCTTTATAAAAGACAACGATAACTCATTAAAATATGTTTCTTTAACTTATTTTGGTCCTATAAGCGAAAAAATGGCAAACATGTTATCCCATCATAACCTGACCATCAGCTTCAAACCCCCAAACAAATTATCTCATATTCTGTTCAATGCAAAAGATAAAACAGACAAATTTAAAAGACCCGGAGTCTATAAACTAACTTGTTCAGAGGGTGATCGTTTTTATATAGGTAGATCTTGCCGTAACATAACAGTTAGATATAAAGAACATTTTCGTTACTTTAAAAATAATAAAACCGATTCTTCATTCGCAAATCATATTTTAGAAACAGGCCATACCTTTCCTGATTTGAATAATGTCCAAATTTTACATAGTCAAGATAAAATTTCAAAACTAAATATATTAGAGTCAATGGAAATTTTCAAAGGAATGAAGATGTATGATAATAAGATCCTAAACGATCAACTAGATTTATACTACAGTAATCTCTTCAATATATTAATAACCTGATTTTCATATTTAAAGTCCGTTAGTAAATATACCCGCACCTCTAAGGTCTTCACGGAATTACCTAGTCACCTTAACCCTTTCTGGTTTTTCCTAGAACTATTTCCTAGTCATAAAATTTGTTTGTATTCCTTCTTTAACCTATATATAGTAGATATAATATTTGTGAAATTCATACCTTCGTTTTCGTCTGAAGATGACACGTTAGTAACGACTATATTAAATATCAGTGATAGTCTAACAAAGTAGTTTTATTTATTATTTCGTTAAAATGATAAACTATCACAAAGTAACGGCTTACACAATTGCATTTTCGTATGCTATGAGTTCAGTTGTGAACTAAGGGAAACATCATGTAAATAGCTATATAATATGCTACTTCTAGACCCCATATATTCTAACCTCATTTTCTTACTTTTGTATTCTTCAGCAAAATTTCAAACCTCGATTTCATTGATCATGAGCTGCATCACGTCCTTCTCTAACCAGTCATACGAAAATGCTCTATTTTTACATTTCAGATCCAAACGTTAGAATGTCCGAGACCAATAACAGTTTATTGTCATACTCATCAACCGATAAATTGTCCGTTTACGGAAGAAATTCTGCTATAAAACTTGTTACTAGAATGTCTACAATGAAAACGCAATATAATCATTTAGACGAGATTAGAAATGGAAGCATCGAAACTAATTTTGTGCCAAAACTTCATTATCCACAAACGGCAACTGTAGATGCGATTAATAACAAAACAAAACAAAATGTGCAAAACCTGAACGATGGTGACACCGCCAGAAGTTTTGAAATAAATCAAAAAATATTCTTGCCTCATGATTATGACCCATCCCAGATTGTGAAAATTAAAATAATAGTTCCAAAAAAAGTAGCAGAGACAACTGCACATGGTGTTAATTTCTCTAATATCAATACAGGGTCGAAAAAAAGTGATGAATCATCAATTGTTGGCAATAATTCTAGAGAATATTCCAATAAAATAAATAACACCAATTCCCATGGAGATTCAGACCTCAATCATCAAATTGAAGCTACGTTTCCAGAATGCGAAAAAAGTCATCCCATTAAAGTTAACGTTGCAAGACAATCAAATCGATCGACTTCTGAGGAATATATCAAAAGTAATAAGAATGCGGGAGTAGATAGTCGCCGATTTACTATTCCCATTATGGGTAGAAACGCTTTAATGCTTCGTTCACATTATTTCAAAACTGATGCTCCTGATACAGAAGAGTCTAAAATAGTACAAGAATTGGTATTGGAACGCTACAAAGAAATTCTGAACAATGTTTCAAAGAAAAGGTGCAATATTCGAAGATTCTCAGGTTATAAGAGTGAAGAAGATTATAAAAATTTGAATTCTGATTGGAGAGATTCGGGAAATATTTCTATACATAACGAAATTCTTTTAGGAGAAACATTCACAAAATCAAATAGTCTCAGTAGATCGATTGAAAGATCACCCACCTTATCAAATGACGACTTTGGAGATACATTTTCCTTAGGCGCATTATCTTCACTCGATGATGGTTTACCAGATAATGCTCAGGAAGTCGAATATGATTCTAGACTGTTTTTGAAAGTTGCATTGGGAGATGAAATCAGTAGCTGTTGCTCGGACTTGAACTCCTCGGTAAGTTATTTTCAGTCATTAATTAGAATACTCCATATATTCAGGTATGCATGGATTTTAGAAGAAAATGTTCCAGAAAGCTTTGGTTATCGTTATAGAAATTGCACATTGTAGAGACCTACTGGGTACGAGGACAAGGTGAAAAGGCCCTGAAAAATGAAACAAGAAATGAGTTATTTGGTCAAAACTTATTTTATTTCTTAACATAATCTCCTTGTAGCCTGATACACTTCGTCCAACGTTTATCAAATTTTTCGACCCCTTCCAAATAATATGATTTTGGCAATCCTTCAAAATAGGCGTTTGTTTCAGCGATGAACTCATCGTTGGAGCAGAATCTCTTTCCGCCGACCCATTTCTTCAAGTTTGAAAATAGATACAAATCGCAGGGGGACAAATCTGGAGAATATGGTGAATGACGAACCAATTCGTAGCGTAATTCATGCAATTTTGCCATTGTGACTGTGAACCTGTACGTCGTTGCGTTGTCCTGGTAGAATAGCACTTTTTTCTTTGCCAAATGCTGCCACTTTCGCTTCAAATCGGCGTCGAACCGATCCAACAGCTGTGCATAATATAGGATCGTGATCGTTTTGCTCTTTTCTAGGTAACACATATAGACGTTATCGTGTGCATCCCAAAAAATTTTGGCCTCCCTCGGCTTCGATTCGCCAGGACTGTTTCGACTGTTCTTTGGCCTCTGGTGTGTTGTAATGAATCCATGTTCCTTCCACGGTTACGAAACGGCGCAAAAAGTCTTTATCGCGCTTGAACATCTCCACACATTCGTGTGAAGTTGTCACACGGTAGCACTTGTTGTCAACAGACAAATACGGCATCCATCTGACAAATAGCTTTCTCATATACATTCGAAAGTTCATGCAAAATGTTCCGTACCCGTTCGGTGGAGATGCCCATAGCCTCAGCAATCTCGTGCACTCGCCGATCGTCCAATATCATGGATTCTATAATTGTGTTGTAACCCAATTGGACGACCAGAACGTTCGGCATCCTTTGTGGTCATACTATCACAACGAAAATCAGCAACAAAAATCCGAAAACCACTTTTAAATCGTTCCAATTGATGGTGAAGAGTTCCCATAATGTTTAACAAGCGATGCTTTGGTTTACGTAATATTTTTTCTACGAAAGAATTAATGTTTAATGAAGCCGCGAAATTCACTTTTTTTCATGCTTACAAAGATCTTGCTTTCGATGGATGTCGAACAGAACTGTATCACATGTTAGTCTGAAAGTTATAAAGCATTCTGGTACATCATAAATGTCATATGGGATTTTCGATTGTGCCGCCATCTATTTTATTTTTCAGGGACTTTTCACCTTGCTCTCGTAAATTATAAATAGCAATGAAGAAGTTATCCGTTATGTTCTAATATTAATTCGGGAGCTGGTTACATCAATTAGGTGTATTGGACCCGATGAAGCCGAATAGTACTACAACTTAGTGTTTCTATTTCAGGTATCGTCCAGATTATCAGATGTAAAATCACAATATATCGATACCAACAACATTGAGACTCCTGGCACATCATGCCGAACTTCTGCTCATAGTCTTTATACTTCAGTTCAGAAGAAGAGCAAAGAACTCATTTGCGAACAACATCAAACATCCTGTGACTATCAATCTATGCCAGGAAGCCGCCACTCTCCAATGGAAAAGGCTTCGAATGAAATCTCACCCCCGTGTCCGGAACTTGAAACCTTGATGCACGAGTTCAACACTCAACAAGAAATCATTCTTCAAGTATCTAAGGCTTTGAGGTTCTGCATGCAAAATAAGAAATTCATGGCCAGTTTTGAGCAAATGGAAGCGGAGAGGGTCCTCTTGATTGCATGTGAGTTCTTGGACATTATATTTTGGAACTTTTGATTACAATTCACATGAATTTTGAATCTTTGATGATAATAACGAATGATTTGAGGGTAAAATTTATGAAAACAAAAAAATGCAACTAATTTTTGGAAAAATTTGAATGAAATGTTTGGTGACAACACTAAATTTGAAATAAATTCGGTAAAAAAAAACAGGGAGACACTGTATTGGATATGAATGAAATAGTAAATATATTCAATGACATTTATATTGATAGGGGAATAAATCTAGCGGGCAACGTCAAACTATACATTTAATGGATACGTTGATACAAGTCCAATATTTTTTGAACCAAGTTCAACAAAAGAAGTTGTTATCAATAGAAATGTATTTTCGGGTTCGATTCCACAGACGGAAAATTTGTTCCTGTACATTTTCTCAAAACCTTTAATAATTTGAACATTATTTAGTATTTAGTTGTGTAAAGATAATGGTATAAATAATTCATTTCATCATCTTTACACAAATGTGAAGATTATATTATAGAATGTGAAACAACTATATAAAAATCAGTAACCAAATCAAATGATTTGCGAAGAACAACTTTGCCACGCACACTATTTATCTATTCTCCAAGCGGCAACATATTTCTATTATCACCAACTTCTTTTGTTGAACTTGGAGAAATATTGTGCGTGGCAAAGTTATTCTTCGCAAATCATTTGATTTGGTTACTGATTTTTATATGATTGTTTCACATTCTGTAATATATTCTTCACATTTGTCTAAAGATGATGGAATAAATTATTTATTCCATTATCTTTACACAACTAAATTGTCTACCGAGTAGGAGTCAGCTGTCCTGGTCACTAGATCGCATCGCTATTTCTTATAAATTGTTAAGGTTGTTGGAATTTGTGTGAACGCAGTTATAAATTAACTTAAATTTTCTCTAAAAGTTTTGAATCGATTCAACGTATACCTTAGAAATTGGTATAATAGAAGACCTTGTGTCAATATTTGTATAATTACATTTTTTCGTGGTCTTATAACTCCATTCTATTTATTATTCATTTTTGTCTATTTCCATTCATAATGTATGTGTTCGCTACCCTCGTTCCGTCTTAATTCAATTAATGAAAATCAAACTAATATATTTATTTTATTTGATCAATTTACTGTTCGCTGCGCTCACTCCGTCTTAACTCGAACTCTAAGAAACGTATTTGTTCTAACAATTGTATATTCTGTGTTATTTCTACGTATTAAACGATATAAAACGCGAATTAACCAGATCCTTTAATTGAAAATTGAATCAACGGCGGATCTCAGTTATACGGATTCGCGATTATCAGGATAGAAAGTAGCGTCTGTGGTCTTTACAATGTGTATTTGCATGATATCAATTTTGTTATTGCCTATATTTAGTAGCAACTGAATATTATATTTGTTATTATTGTTATTATTATAATGTGGTAATAAATGGGTAGGTTATGTATATAAATACTATTTTCAGATATTCGAGATGTTTGACTTTCATTTGGATATTTTAATAAGTTTTTTCATACTTGACATTTTCCATTGCAACATTATATAACATTGTATGATTCAGATGTAATTGATAGTTTCCGTTCATGGAGTAGTAATGATAACAACTCATCGTTTTATCTGAGACATTTGCTGTTGAATATGTTTTGTCAATTATTATCAGAGAATAGATTGATGTTATCAAATGTCACTTTGTATTCAGATGCTTACACGATAAATCATGCAATTGTTAGATCTGTTGAAAAACTGAAGTGTCACTCTATTTTGCAATGATTATTCCACTCAATATACTTGTATCCAACTATCCACAAATCAATCGGGATTTAAACGAAGCAGGGGTCCAGTCTAGGTCTTCATTTATTTCACATGACCGTTGATTGAGAGAGTTACTTTCAATCAAACGTTAGGACCCATCAACAGGTATTGTTGCTACAATTCTGGTTTTCAGAAATGCTGTTCAAACAATTGTAATAAAGTCCAATAAAAAAGCTAGGTATATTTACAATATTAACTGAGTAGTTAATTTTGTTAGCAATGTGTTAGAATTGCAGGCTTCATTGGTGGAGTTACTAGTTGATTTTCACAAGCCTCCAATGATAATCTACTCGTAGTAGGAAGTTTTCAATAAAATTTCTATACATTCTCTGAGACCGACGTGGTTTCCAGGGTCACATGCGTCAAGGTGGATTATGGGCATTTTTAATTATCATATTCGTGTTCAGCATCCTCGATAACCCCCCGAGTAACAATTTTGAGATAATTTGTTTTCAATAAAATCACATTAACACATTATTAGCTCTGATATTTCTCAAAAAGTCCCAATTATTATTGTTATTGTGACGTTTCAAATACAGATAACACTTTCATGATTCTTACTTGATTGTTATCAAAATAGTCAACTATATTTTATGGCCCTGCAAAGATAAAACAGGAAATTTTTGAAAATTAATGATGATAAACGCGGTCCCTCATGTGGAAAGGGATTGGTAATCGACTGGGGACCATTTTAAATCAAGATTCCACGGAATTACTGAACATTGACTTAATTTTTCCTTCGGGGAAATGAAGACACATTTTGGTCCTTCGTGAGACTCTGAATTTCTAGTGTGAAATAGCTTAGTTCATATTGCATAAAAATTATTCAACATCTAATTCACGGTAACATTCACTCGCCACCACTTTTAGCCTCTTGTTATTCATTGTTCATTATGAACATTGTTTTCACCCAAAATGATTCACATCTTTAGCAATGCATCTAAGGCTAAGCTTTCTGGGGAAGTCAAATTGTGTTTAGCGATGAGCACGTTGTAGTGTTACCTCACACATCCCAAATATGATTGATTTTGAAAATTGAGATTGATATTTGAATCAGTGGCCTCGCTGGTAAACCATATAATCTGAAAATATTTAATTTTTTTCCTAGGTGAAAGGAAAAAGGCACTACAGAATGAATTAGAGAAGATAGAATACGAGGAGATAAAAAACTCCAACTCCATAGGTCTAGTGAGAATATCCAAGTTGTGTTTTTCTCTGAAACAATTACCGAGTGTAACGAAAGAAGCAGCTATACAGAACCAATCGACACACTACTATATTTGTCTTATACGATGCGGACCTGTGGTTTTAGCAAGCGACACAGCAATTCCTACTGGTAGTGGACATATTTGTTTCCACAAAACCTTCAACATGGAGAGACTTTTACCCGACTTTGAAATAGTGATAAGCATATATTGTATGGAAGTTCTCAAAAAGGTGAGGTTAATTTTGCAACGTAAAGAAGTTTCCAGACATAGTACAGTAAATCTGGCAGGAAAATTAGGTTTTGGTAGAAGGAAATGACTGAAGCTATTTCGTTATAAATCGTTAGCGGGACATGTGACGAGCGTAAAATCAAAAAGTTGTTACCCCCCACCCTTGGGCATTATTGGGAATACTAAAATGTTCTTGGATTTTTTCCGCGAAAACGGCAGAGCGTAGCGAAAAATTAGGTAATCAAAAATTGTAGAGAACCATATTATCTACAATTTGTCTCATGCAGTCACTAAACTAGAACGAAAAGTACATACAGGAGAGGGCCTCAAAGTGGCCAAAAATGACTTTTAATATTATTTGAGGCGAAAAAAATGTTCAATTGAAAAACACACACCATTGAATTGCCAAAGAAGAAACATATATTAAGAGGCAAAGCCAAAAAATTATATGGAACGAATTGTTATAAGACTGTTTAACTACAACTTTTTTACAGTTACAAAATTCTTTTCCAACAATATCAACATAATTATGTTTAATTGATGGTTGATCTTCAAAGTGGTTATTAACAAAATCTTGTATAAGGCGATAACACTGGCATTCTATACGTCGATATTAAAATAAATTGTACTCCATTTTAATGTCTATGAATTATCATTACCCTGCATTCGATGGGGATTTCCAAAGTAGTACAAATTAGAAAATGAAAGCGCTGTATCTCCGTAATAGTGCATGGTTTGAAAAAGTGCATATAGGGTGTATCAAAATAACACCGGAAAAATGTAAGAGGTGATTCTCTGATGAAAATTAAGGGGGTTTTGGTATCCATTTTTTTGAAAAAACCCTGCCCTGAAAATTACGCCCTCCAAAAAATTCAAAAAAATGTTCTTCTTTCTTAACTTCCCTCCATATCAAGTTGAAGAAACGAAACTTGGTGAACATTATCTATTTTTTTCAACCCTGAAGTATTTTTGTAAGGAGTTGATATAACCTTTTTTCTTATTACTTTTTGTTCGATAGAGCCCCATTCATTCACTAACTTTTCGATCCTTTCAAGTTTTTTTGAAAAGTTACGGATTCACGAGAAAACAAATAAATGTATTGCAATGCATTTTCACGGGAGGTTGTAAGAAGTGAATAAATAAAGGTATTGATCGCGGCCTATCTTCTTCAAATATATGGTTTTGAAATTATTTTACTTTACATTCATTACTTGGTTAGGTAAGTTTAATTTCAGGGTAAGAAGATAAATAATTGGGAGAAGTTAGGAACATTATGACTCATATTAAATAATATTTTATAGAACAGTAGTCAACCAAATAGTTGACCTATGATTCTACTAGGCTAAGAAATTCAGAACAAGGAATAAAAGTGAACAAACGATGAATAAATTAATGTTATTACAATTCAACAATAAACAAAAACATGTCGAATATTGACAATACAATCTACAAAAATTTTTGAAAGTGATGATCGCCTTCAGCTTCAATACAAGCATCTATTCTATTTTTAATAGCTTCAATAGATCAAAGATATCCTCACATGAAAAAATCCAAAGGATTAAGGTCAGGGGAGCGGGCCAGTTTACAGGTCCTCATCGAACTATCCATCGATTGGCATACACCTAATCCAAGTGACTTCTTGCACGTATACTAAAATGAGCTAGCACCGTCGTGTATAAGCCATACATGTTGCCTAAGTTGAATGGGAACGAACGTCTTCTAGGAGAACAGGTAATTTTTTAAGAAGATGACAATCTGAGTCATCATCTAATCGTAGTGGAAAAAATTGGGGCCAATTAGATGATCGTCAATAATTCCCAGCCACACGCTCTATGAAAATTGATACTGATGATTTCCTGCAAAAATGCCGTGATGATTTTCTTCAGTAAAATGTGATTCGTTATAGTTTCTTTAATTGAATTAAGTACGGCTTCTTTTACAGCGTCAGTTCTAACTTCCCAAGTACGGCCAGAGTCATAACTTATCTTATCAAAATTACCCAGTTTCCTCAGGCGTTGGTG
Organism: Endomychus coccineus; assembly: GCA_958510875.1. Taxonomy (NCBI): domain Eukaryota; kingdom Metazoa; phylum Arthropoda; class Insecta; order Coleoptera; family Endomychidae; genus Endomychus; species Endomychus coccineus. The sequence goes on along the minus strand of OY294068.1, from coordinate 49,559,603 downwards.
AATATTTTTGAAGGTAGTATGATGGGGGTAATCTACGCTCTGGGTACTGTTCACCATAAAGTCTTTGCGCTTCCAATGCATTATCAGTAGCACGCCCATATGTAAAATGCGTATCTGCCATTTCGATTTATCAACTAATATTTTCTACACAAAATCATAAAACTTAAGAAAAAAACAACAGTAACTGACATTGTACAATCCCGCTTTCAATTGTTTCTATGAATCCCATTACAAAGAATAGTCTACTAGATCTTACGGCAAAATACACTCGCGTTAATCTGTTTGAAAGTGCATTGCAATACATTTATTTTTTTCTCGTAAATCCTTACTTTTTCAAAAAACTTGAAGAGATCTTGAAGTTAGGAAATGAATGAGGCTTCTTAGACATTTTTTTTAAAACGGAAACAAATTCACAGAAAAAAAAGCCCTGCGAAAATTTTTCTTAGGTGTTGACTATTTCAACTCTTTACAAGAATACTTCAGGGTTGAAGAAATTTCAAAAAGTGTAGTCTTATCGATAGATAATGTTCACCAAGTTTCGTTCGTTTAGCTTAATGTACAGGAAAGAAAGAAAAACATTTTTTTTTTAAGTTTTTGGAGGTTCGTCACTTTTAAGGGTAGAATGCTTAAAACATAATTTTATACCAAAGACCCCCTTGATTTTCATTAGCAAATCACCCCTTACATTTTTTCGGTGTCACTTAGATACAACCTGTATATTTTGTAGGTTTCTAAGGTTCTACAATTTTTATATTTCCACTGGAAAAGGAGGAAAAATTTTTGGCAACTTTGGCTCTTTCTGATTTTGCATTTTTGGATTTAGCACAGAGACTCTATGCGATAAAATATTGGAAATATTGTTCTCCACAATTTTTGTACACAAAATTTTTCTATACGACCGATTATAGTTCTCACGGAAAATAAATCCAAGAACATTTTGACATTTCCAAAAATGCCCAAAGAAGGCGGACACAACTTTTTATTTTAAGCTCATCATATTTATATAAAAGGTTCCGTCATTTTTTTCCAAAAATTTTTTACAGATTTACTATAGGTACTAAAAGAATCACAACAATTTGTGAATGGAATACCCAATGAATTCAGGATTCCCAGACTGTTAATATTGGTGTAAGTTCTCATTAACATTATTTGAATAATATTTCGAATCAATAGATAAAGCTTCATGAGTTCGATAAGATACCAAGATTACAATAGAGCCGTTACATTTCCTAAAAACCTTAGCAATACGTTATTTTGTTTTTTTGTTGTTTGATATATTCACAGAAAAATCTATCAATATTAAATACAATAAGGGTAAAGTAGGAGTGTTGATTGAACCTTTCAATCAACGGTGGGAGTGAGTCCGAATGAAACTATGATTTGTATGTAATATTCTATTGAGTTACAAATTGTTCGTGATGGCAATTGTTTTAACATATCCAATACCATAAACACTTACTTCACTGATTATCTCTAATAGATACTTTGACAATTAATTATAATGTCGAACTCTATATTTTTAAATTCTCTACTTGAAAACAACATTTTTGATGAAGCGCTTCAGTAGAAAAATACGTATGTAGATAATTGTTTTCTTCTAATTTAGTAGCAAGCTTAAGAAGGGTTTCTAACCCCCTTAAAGTTATATTGAAGTAGCCTTATTGTAGAGCGCTACGAAGAAAATGTTAGTTGAATGCAATAGTTGTGGATACCATCTACAAATCTTCATATTTTGGTATATTTTCAACATTTGAATCATACTTTTGTATGTTACAGGACTCTGTCACATCGTGTCCAAAGTTTCGAATATTCAACATGAAGAAAAAGATGAGCGAAGACCAACATTTTGTCCAAAATTCATCATTCATTCCCCATGGAAAACATTCAATCAGAATATCGAATTTGACCAAATCGGAGTTTAAGATTTTCGACTTGCATTCGTCATCTCAATTGAAAGGATTATTCACCGGAGATATTCATACTGAAGTTGAAATGTCTAATAGTAAAGAAGGCTTCTTAACCATAGGGGAAGAAGTGAATAATGGTATTATGTGGAACAGGTTATGGTGTAGAATACTAGGTCCAGAATTTAGCTGCTTTTACTACCCGGAAGAGTCTACTCCTTACAAAACCATAGATATAACATGCAGCGTTAATCAAGAAATACATTTAGTAGATCGGAGTCATTGCCCAAGGCCTAGAACATTATTGTTAGAAGTCGGCCCGAATTCTGACAATGTTGAATTCCATGTGACCAAATTGTATCTGTCTGCCGACAACTCTGCAGATTTGCAAAGCTGGACCTCCCAGTTGAATAATGTGCTAACATCTCTTATTCAATGGAATTGTATGAAAGACTATTTCTATAACTCCTGAGTAGGTGATGCAATAGGTGGTTATGTCAATTTCTATGATAGTGTGTTATATAACATTATTTAAAATAAGAAAAATTGTATATATGTTGAAATTGGAGATAGTGTAGTATACTGCTAGTACAGGAAATAGACATCATAGAATATTAGATACTCAAAACTAATGTTTTTATTTATTTATTTATTTATACCAACTTGTGAATTTGTAATATACGTTGATTCTTAAACGTGTTTTCTTTATGTGAGCCAGAAATTGCTTCTGGGTGATTTGCAGAATGCATAGAAATCCTTACCATATACTAGTGATGAAATGTAGCATTTGAATAATATTTTGATCACAATATTCACTTATTATTTTCGGCTGAAGTATGCGTTACTTTACTCTAGTTTTCTGTTATCTATAATTTCAATAATAGAAAGATATATTTTCGCAATTTAATGAATCGAAATATTAGTCACTAGAAAATATTCATCTATTGAATGAACATAGTAATTTGAGATATGTATGTAATATTTGTATGTATACGACATTTTTCCAGGAACATGTCAATACCAAAATTTATTGCATACATAGGATGTGAAACCGATGAGTAAACTCATTTGGGAATTTTTGAATTGCTTGTGATTCAGAATTATTTTAGCATCAGTGATATGGCAAATATAAAAAAATCGGCGATATTAACTTCTTTCAACATAACTCCGCAACGGTTGAAGATTGTCCCTATCTGAAAACGAATCTTGAGTGTCCTCTGGAATCTTCCAAATATTTCCAAGCGAAAGTATACAGGACTGGAATTGCAACATTATGAGAGGAAATACTGTGGAGCCAGGCTGTGGAAATTATCCATCTTGCTAAAACTTGCGCATTCTGTATTTCTAACGTAAATTATTCATGTTTATATCATTATGACTAAGTTCCTATAGATATTCACTCTCTAGATAGTTATTCATTATTTAAACAAATTTTACAAGTTTGTACTAGTATCGCTACTTTGACCTTAGACAATTTCCATAGATGTGATTCATATGCTCACATGTTACCGAGAAACAATTGCTATTCCAAGTACAATGGAATGCCATAGCGGAATTAACCTTTTTGACCTCATGTCCAGGCATTTAAGGAATTTTTTTATCCGAATTTCGGCAAGTTATAATTGTGGTCTATTCTTTTGTATTTTGACGCGCTGAATACGATGGTATAGTTTAAGTTTGGATTAATCCTCTGCTGACCATTTATTGGTCTATGAGTTGCATGAAAAAATGTTCAAGACAAATGCTATTGGAAAAATTAATACGCGATTTTTGGCTCCGGTCCGAAATCGATTCGAGGTCGTGGGCCCAAGATAGGTTCCATTATTGTACCGACGCTCGCTAAATGGAATTCCGCGCTAGATTTTCATGATGAATTTCGTTATAACTTGGAATGGTGAACAAATCGCCGTACGCTGTTTCAAACTTCAATAGCCGATGTATTTCCCAAGGTTAGTGTCGATAGGTCTAAAATTGGGCCCATACACATTTATTAGGATTAGGATTAGGAAAGGATTAAAATTCTCGTTATGAAAACCTGTAATAGAACTTAGAATTTGGATTCCGTAACAAATAGGTAACTTCAATAAATTTGGATTTTTCGATGGTTCAAATTTTTCAAAATGACGCCAAAGATATGTCTTTGAACCAAAATACTTGAATATAGCATATTAGGTGCAAAATAATGAAATCTTTCGAATGAATTTGGTTTGAGATCGATAACATAAGTATTTCGTCTCAAATTCACAAGATATTGATTTTTCAAAATGGCCAATTTTAGCTCCTAAAAATGAGGTAGGTCAAAATACCAAAACCAAAAAAAAAGAGAAATAAAAATAACATCTTTTCATCGAAACAGAATATGAATAAACAGAACCTCTTTGAAATATACTCAATTTTACAATGGGCTAAAAACATATTAAATGGGCCCTATCTTGGGCCCACGATCTCGAATTGACTCAGGACCGGAGCCAAAAATCGAGTATTAACAACTCTTGTTCTAAACATTCGTTCATACAACTCATAGTTTTCTCTCAAAACGCAAAAAATCGAAAAATGGACAAATTTTGGGTCTAAAAAATGGCCATCGTTTTTCGAACACAGGGTTAATCCAAATTTAAACTACACCATCGTCTTCAGCGCGTCAACAAACATAAGAATAGACCAAAATTAGAACCTGCCAAAATTAGGATAAACATCATCAATTTTCCTACTTAAATGCCTGGACTAAAATTCAAATGAAATGTTTACTATTCCTGTTTCCACCTAATTAATCAATGAATTTGCTGATTATTAACTAATTCTTACTCATAAGATCGGACTAAAAGTTCCTTCAGTTGATACTGAATCATTGACAAACAACAACTCTACCACTATGAAGCCATTCAAATGAGAATTTGATCCGTGGGTCACAAACAAATTGTGTATTGCTTCACCATACAGATTTAACAATTCTTGGAAAATGTTGACCTCGCTGCTTCATAATCACCTGCTAGAACCATTCTGACGCTAATGAAACTGAAACTCGAAACAAGAAATTATCGTTTGTGACAGTAACACAGGTTTTTTACAAGGAAACTTAATTCATCATTTCGAAACAGGCGCCTATTCGACAAATGTGATCCCAAATACTACAGATTATGATCAATTGATGAAAACAAGAATAATCAAATACTTCGTTCACATATCAAAATGGGTACTCCTGTGTATTTATTTATTTTATGTACCTACTGACTCAACGGGAGGACAAGTTCCCCTTCAAGAGCTTAGGAGTAAAGGTGATATAAATACAGACAATATAAGCGGAACATATCGTTAACGAATACAAATCGTTATACCAAAATTGTTTGGATTCCATTGCGATACATCAACTATATTACTCATGACATAAGCGAAGTTGATAAAGAGGTGAATACAACAATGCATTTGTTCTACAACTTGGTTGTATGGAGAGGATACGACAAAACGAGTCATTTGGTATGAGGGTGAATTTAAAAAAAGATCAATAACTTTATACATCAGAAGTGCTTGAATCGAGTTAATATAGTTTATCTTGTTTAGATATAAATGAGTCGATCGAACAATGTATGAAAGATATTTTGTTGTAAAACCTTGTTGACTTACCTTACCTTGTTGATAACGTTCAAAATGTCAATTATGCTAAGTAGTCACACTGATAACAAACTCATTTATATTGCCTCAATTGCTTCATAGCACAGGTGACATTCTTTGCGATAACATGGCTGGTAAGTGCGCTTTCATATATAATTTAATAAGTGTCAAAACAACAGTAAACTCTGATGATGGCTACTTAGTAGCCGAAAGGTCCTCACTACTCTATTAGTATTTTTAGTGGATACGGGTGATTATTTCTTATTTATAGCGTTATGGTGTATCCACAGTGTGAACTCTGTTATAGTTTATTGTAATAGTCAAGTGGCACCTTCATGTTCCTTCATTTGAACCAGATGCTGCATCTTCAACTTGGAACGCTATTCCAACTGCACCGTTACATCCGTCATCGGAACTGAAGGCAGCAATATATCACTCGTCAAATAAATATGCAATCTGAACATAACTGGATACAGATCAAGCAAGCCTCTTAAATTGGAGGCATGCTTAATTTGTTCATTCCGGCAGTGTGTTTTTGATTAATTATGGATAACGATTATTTTTCGATTGTTTTGAAACAAATACAATTCCATAGTCTTGATTTGTCAATAATGTGGATACACTATAACTCTATAAATAAGATATAATAATCACCCTTATCCACTAAAAATATTGTTGAAGTACTGAGGACCTTTCGCCTATCAATAAGCCATCAACAGAGTAAAAAAAATTAGCCGTAACCTTTTATGTATAGTGAGTAATGTAATACTTGTTACATATTAACATGATTTGACCGAAATGATAGAAGAAAGGTCGATGCACAAGTGCCTTTATGGAATATCAAGGTTGAAATTGATTTAACTGTTCAAATATTCATTTCTTCAGAGATAAAAATGATTCAGGAATTGCAATAGATTTTGCCAAAAGCCAATCACACTTTGAAGTAAAGGACCCCGCAAATTCGTTACATGAATTGGGTCTCGGTGGATATTTCTGAATTTTTGACATGATGTAGTCCATATAATTCTGAACAGATGTTACCATTGCGCCAACCCCCAAAAATGAACAGTTATTCTTTTAGGAGGGGCTATATTTACATTTTACTCATAATAGACTATTTATTTCTGAAGACGGGAACAATATTTTAACATGCTTCATTCTAGTTTATGTTGCACAATATTGCTCTTCTCCCATAAAAGAATGTCGAAGCCCCCCTATACACCCCACCTATTATATGAAAAAATATACCTTTTCCTGGATCACTTCAAAAACCATTGGAAAATGTTTTAATAAGCTGAAATACGGAATCCGCACTTGTATATCAAAAATAAACTTTCACTTTGATCAATTGAAATTAATTTAGAGGCGGCTATGAGCAATCTTTTATATTGCCTTAAGAACCGTCAAACTTATGCACTGCGTCTTGTCATCTTGTTTAATATTAGTGATTATTGTTGTGATTTTCTGCATTATTGTAGTTTTATTTACTGTTTGTGGCTTCTAAAATTAATGGACTACCTAAATCGTTTTGATTGTTACGTATGTGGATAACAGACGCAATTATGATATAGAAGTGCAGTTTCCGTATCTGAGTTTATTTAAGCCTTTTACAGTGGGGTTAGGGGGTAGGGGGTTTCAAAATCTCTCCATGGAAAAAGAACAATATTATTCAACATAAGGTAGAGTAAAGCATGTAAAAATATTGTACTCGCCTTCAGAAATGAATAAGTGTGTTATGAGTCCCCCCCTAGTGGAAAAACTGTCCATTCCTCGGGGTTTGCGCATGTATTAAATTTGTTCAAAATTGCATGGACTACGTCATATCAAAAATTCAGAAAAATCCACCTACATTTTTTGTGCATCCCCTATTTGAGGGCGGGGGGAGTTGATTTTTGATATACAATTGCGGATTCCGTATTTCAGCTTATTAAAAAAGTATATTTTTTCTATTCGAGGGGGGTTGGGGGTATAGGAGGGGCTTCAAAATCTTTTTATGGAAGAAGAACAATATTATGCAACTTAAACTAGAATGGAGCAAGGAGCATGTTAAAATATTGTTTCCGTCTTCAGAAATAAATAGTCTATTATGAGTAAAATGTAAATATAGCCCCTCCTAACAGAGAAACTGTTCATTGTTGAGGGTTGGCGCAATGATAACAGTTATTCAGAATAACTTGGACTACATCATATCAAAGATTCGTGAATATCCACCAAGACCCAATTCCCGTAAGGAATTTGCGGGGTCATTTCGTGGGCTTCCAATTATAATAAAGCTATTCCTCTGTGGAGTTGATTCACCATCACAGCATCTCTGTTTTCATCTGATTCGATGTTTTTGCTTGTTGGGAGGTGGTTGAAACCTTTTATAGGCACCTTATGGGCCTGTAATATTCTACAAGGTAGTGTGCGAGTCCCTGAGTTCGAGCTTAATCACCTCAGATATACCCACTAAACACTCCATCTCGTGTGGTAGGCTCGATTCTGCAATCAGGGCAGTATCGATGACACCTAGCCCTGACGGCTCATTTTCTGTTGCCTGACCACTTGCTCGGGCCATGGGAAAAATTCCGCAGTCGGTGAGATTCGAACCCGCGACCGGAAGCCACAGTGATTAGAAGATCGATGCTTCTACCACTGAGCTACCTGATTTGGTGCTAAGAATCCTTCTGATGGACTTGAATTATGTCTAGTGTTTCTATCTTATTCAAAGTGTGCGCTTGAGCTAATTAATAAAAATTGTCGAGAAATTATGACAGTAGTTCTCACACTCATATTTTTCTGTTGATTCTATGTTCCCAATGTATACCATGTACATTCAATCTTTTCGATCGACACTCTCAGTTCACCATGAATCATACAATTATTGAGAATTTTTCTCTCGATATTTTGGCGCAAAAAGGTAATGGGGTATAGAAGAACTTCACCAACGGTTTTCGATCAAAACAAAAAATACTCATTTTTGAGACAATCAAACGTAGTCATGATTCTTTCAACAATAAAAATTGAATAGTAATTAACATATTGGTAATAAATCAGGTGCCTGCCGGATAAATTTTAATAATTGGAATATATCATTGTCATTATCTACAAAATATTGATGGCCATGATGAAAAATAATATCAATGTACTTGATTATTGTGCAGTGAATTGATGTGAAATCTTTACTATTTACCTACTTTGTTTTCTGAAAACAAATGAATATCTTTCGAGAGCAATATCATTTACTATTGTTTGAAACTTTTTGACATCCTGTACAAATTCGTTCTTGATGGCGTCGAAAGAAATAACATTCATTATGATTCCATATCAAATGGGGATATTCAAGACTATTATTATTAGTATTAGTTACTTGACGATTACGAATAAGTTCTGGTATTGTTCTATATGTATCCAAGTTAATGCCTATCCTGTTATCCTTCAGCATATCACTGGGTAAACACAAATACGCATGGACACGTTCCAAGCTCTGCTGTCGAAGGTGGCGTGGATAGTGATGGTTCACCTATCTATGTAGGACGAGCCTATCATGCAGGAGACTGGATTCCAGCTAAAGTGATTCCTTCCAAACGTGCTGCATATGTTGCATATGGCGGTGAAGAAATTTTGGAAGAAAACTACGAGGTAATTTGATCGATGAACTTTTTTTGACGTGGTGACATTTTGTTTCTTGTATGAAAAATACCCGAACCTAAATTAATACGTGCGTTCAAATAGCTGTCACAATCATTACTTGACTTCATTAGATTACAGATAAAAATAGTTAATATTCAGTCATTAAGTGTAATATTAAATAGCACTCAATGGAGAACTAGCGACAAATAAAGTATCTTGATAACTATTTTGAAACGTCAACACGGTGCACTTAACACATTTCATCGAGCCCATTCTCGAAAGACATCCAAAACATCTGGAATGCAATCTGTCGAATATTTTATAAATTTTTCAAATTATATACTTGAATGTTACTGATACTTTCAATGTTCTATGAAACTTTTGTAAGTGTTTTGGTTGAAGCAAATTTCACTCCATCATCATCATCGTCACTTGAGGGGAGGGGGCTTAACCCCCAAACGCACTTAGGCCACTTAGAGTTGAGCCCATTGTGCGCCCCGTGTTCAGAAGCCTATTCTATCCTAGCAGGTTTGTGGCCCGCCAGAAACCCAGAATATTACCAGTGCTGGCTTCCATAAGTTCTTCTGAGAGCAGTTTTGATTCTCCGGAGTGTCGGTGCCTGAGGGATGCTTATACTGGGCATTCCAACAGGATGTGAGAAGCAGTTTCTTCCGCCTCTCTGCCTTTCCTACATATTCGGTCATCTGTGATGCCCATATTGTGTAGGTGTTCAGAGAAAGGAGTTTCTTTGAGAGCCTGGCACATTGAAAAATTGAGTATATGTCAGAGAGTTCTTTTCATATTCTGTTTTAGTGAAAATATAGTATTTCCATTTTTATTTTTCTGGTTCCCGGTATTTTAACCTACCTCATTTTTGGCGCCAAAATCGGCCATGTTGAAAAATCCTTAATTTGCGAACTTCAGACGAAATACTTATCTATTCTTAATTCATATACTCAAAACCTTTAATGTGTTATAATTTCGATTGTTCGTGTTTCTGTTCGTTTCAGTAACGTGGGCATTTTCAATTGAAATAGGTGCGATAAGGACGCCTTGTGGTGGTACAATTAGTTTTAAGAAATCACGTTTTATACAGTGATACGTCTTCTGATGATGGTCGTGAGATCGGAACGTACGTAAAGACGAAAATAATAAGCATATGTGCTCGTGTGAACTATTTCCCGAGAATTTCATATATAAAATTATTTATTAATCTTATTTTTTTTGTTCAAATATTGAAATTTGTTATGTAACACCCTATAAAAGCAACATGTCACGGTCACATATACACGTTCACACGTCTACATGCACTCACATATTCACACAAAACGATGATAAGGCTTCAGGTACATTTTAAAATCATTAAAAAATCATAATTTCGCGAGCGGAATCTATTGTACCGACGCTCGCTTATGCCGCTAAATGACATTCCATGCTAGTTTTTAATGATCAAATTCGTTATAACTTGGTATAGTGAACGAATCGCCGTACGCTGTTCAAAACTTGAATAGCCAATATATATCTCTGTAATTTGATTCTAAAGATTTTACCGATAGGCTCAAAATTGGGCCCTCTAGAGGCTCAAACACGTTTATCAGGACAGCTTCACTTCTACTCGACCTAAATCGATCTGCTTGGAGTTAAGATACTACATCCCACAATTTGGATTTCGTGAAAATTTCTAACCTTGGAAAATTTGGATTTTTCTTTAGCCTAAAATTTTCAAGATGGCGGTAAAGCTATGTGTTCCGATCAAAATGCTTGAATTTTGGATATTAGGTGGAAAATAATGAAATCGTTCGAATGATTTTGGTTTTAGATCGATAACATAAGTATTTCTGAAATTCGCAAAATACGTATTTTCCAAAATGGCCAAATTTGGAACCAAATAATAAGGTAGGTTAAAATACCAAAAACGAGAAACAGAATATCAACAAAAAAACTTTCTAACGTATACTCAATTTTTCAATGTGACAAAAAACACACGAAATAAGCCGTATCTTGAGCCCACGACCTCGAATCGACTTTGGACTGGAGTTAAAAATCGGGTATTAATTTTTCTAACAACTTTTGGTCGAAACATTTCTTCCTACAACTCATAGTTTTGTCTCAAAACGCAAAAAATTGAAAAATGGCAATTTTTGGGTTCAAAAAATGGCCATAGTTTTTTGAGCACAGGGTTAATCCAAATTTAAACTACATCATCGTGTTCAGCGCGTCAAAATACATAAGAATATACCAAAATTAAGTCTCGCCGAAATTTGGACAAGAATTGTCAATTTCTTCCCAGGTTTTCCATGGCACAAGTCAATATTGCGTAGACCTCCGCCTGAAAAACCAAAAACCGTGCAGTAAGTGTCTAGGGTCACTGATATAGTGGTCTGTGGCCTTTTTTCATTCAAAATCTAGAATTATTTCTCGAGTTATTAATGGTTTTAAATTTCAACTCTGGCCGCTTTTAGTTATGAATTGTCTTCCATCTACGGCAAAATACCATTAAGTTGAACTTCGATGTGGATATATCTGCACTCACTATTTCTGTTATCTACATTATACTTATTTCATTCAACTGCAGCAATTGCCTAACTATAGATTCATATACGCATAATGTTTCACTTCCGGAATTGTACCATTGCTCATTGCTTTAGAGCTCTGCTGAAACTCAGTAGGTCCAAATCATGTGACCTCTCAGCATCTTCATCTGATTTGTTAAATATTTAGAACATTCTTCTCCATTTAAGAATACTTTTTGTTATTCAACGACCTGAGAGGTAATATCAAGGGAGGATGTTGTTTATTAGAGAAATCGAAGAGAATGAGCCTACTTATGTATATAATGAAGATTAGTCGTAACAGAAACAATAAGAATTGATTTGAAATTATAGAACTCAACAATATGGTGAAAATTTGAATCGATCAATAGATCAATATGAACTTAAAGTATTAGTGATTGTAAATGCATCAATTCGTAGGTAATGAAGAAGAAAATACGATAAAAGAGATCGAAGATCTTATGAAGTTGAAGGAATGTTGAACAATTAGTTTAAAAATTAGAATTCCGTCAGAGATTTTGAATGTTCTAAATAGCATAATATGAAAGTACTTACATTATTGTTCAGTGCAAACTACATATTCTTGATATTATTTATAACTATGCTATCAATTATCATAATATTTCAGGTATTGTGCGAACAAAAATTTGACTGGGTGGAAGCCAGTGAAGGGCATATTCCGAGGGGAAGTGTGGTAGGAGGTAAAACTAGTGAAGGAGAACCATTGTATATAGGAAGAGCCTACCATGAAGGATCCCATACCGTGGGAAAGGTATATTCAATTTTTACTCCTAGATGATGTATTGTACTTTTATTAAAAGTTACGATTTCTAAGCCACAACTATAGAATATTTAACACACGACCATTAAGATGAATCAATGTAAAAATTGGACCCGTAGGTGGGATTGGAACTCACATCCTTGCTTCTTCAGTTCAAAGCATCTTTCAATTAAGCGATTTGGGGCACCATATTATTATTTTTGGTGAATGTAAACCTTTGGAGGGAATGTAGATCATTGACTCATCTAATCAGTCATATGTTGAATATTTTGAACTGGAATAAAATAACTACTGAAAGTTTGATTTGCACTAATTTAATTTATTAAAATGCGACTAGTTTTGCCGTAGCTGCTTCAAACAGCTACAACAAGAGAGCTAATGTGATTTAAGTATAACGTTAATGATAATCCTAGAATGTTTGTTTAATGGATTTTTCTCTAAATGTAGTTTAACGCAAGGGAGTAAATGATAAATTTATAGTTTGGCATAGATACTTTGTCGGTATTACTATAGAGGGCCACCCACTCCCACTACTACCATTTAACAATTTCTTGGTCATGTCATTTAGTTATTGACGTAGCGTGAAGAACGCAAGATAATTTACCTAGATTCATCAAAAATAATAAAGGTAAATCTCCCGATGAAGACGAACAAATGTAGGTTTTACAAGGTGGGTTTTGATCTGGATTATACAATGTTCAAACTGAGAAGACCTTTAAAAAACAATTCAAAACCTTTGCTGAACATTTAAATTATGGAAAATCATAACTTTAAGATATTACACATTCAGAATAAGAATAAGAAGTTCGATATCCTTTTAATGATCAACAAGCGAAATTCTGTATATTCAAATATTACCTTTCATTGAAGAATGTATGAATATAAGTTTTCTGCTTGTAATATTGAGAATTCGCCAGGAAAAGTGGAAGAAAGGGTTGCAAGATGCGATGAATCTATTCATTGGGAGCAGGAACAGAACATTATTGTAACACTTTCCTATAGAAAATTTCACACCAACTTTTTTCAACCAGATAGAATATGTAGTTTTTCTAGTGTCACCATTCAATCCCAGGTATTTTTCAGGAATTTTATTCTGCAGGGCGAATTATTGCGGACATTTTTTACACAATTATAAGATAATTTGGTAACCATTATAGTATCTCAAACGTAACGTAATATATAAGAATGTACAGCGTATATTAAGTCTTGAAAGGATATTTCTGGACGACTACATTATATTGAGAGGAATGACTACAGAGCGAACTAAATCTGTACATGTAACAAAAATTTTGAAATTTTTTTTTCTATCAATTGAAATATTAAAAAATTGAACATGTTGTGAAATAATGAGCTATATTAAATCTTAGAATAGCATTCCTATACAACCACTGTTGATAAAATAGAGAATTGAAAGCTCATGATTTTTTTAGCTACTTATTACTATATTGGTACAACCATAATTTATAAAATGTAATTTTCTACCGGTCATAGTAACTCGCATCTGACACAATATGAAAGAATGTACTGTGATAAATCTAAACTGATATTTCTGTGCAACTACAATTGGTAAAATAGGGAATCTTCATAATGTCAAGAGCAAAAACAAAAATTTTGAAATAATTTGTATATACAATACAATTGGTGTGAAATTTTCTTACCAAATATCCCCCTCGCTCAAGTTATTCGAGAATATTCTCGGAAATAAATTGAGCACTAGTGATATTACATGTGAAAAATATATAAGTACAAGTTCTTATCAAGATTATTGTATGTTTTTCCTTTTGTATTGCAGGTTCATCCAACTCATGGAGTCTGCTATATACCATACGCTGGCAGGGAAATCAGTTACCCTAACTATGAAATTTTAGTTCTTAGAGGATAGAAATATGTTTTGTAAGGTGAAGATATCTTTTGTGGAGAAAACTACTTATTGGTAGAGGCTTCGAATAAATGTTCATTGTATCTATTTTATTATTTCTCACTTTCCAAGTTTTTGAGCTTTATGTTCGCTATCCTCCCGAAATAAGTGATGTTCGCTATCCTCCCGAAATATTTGAATAATAATAGAAATAAAACGCTGAATTTTTTAAATTTCATGGTGACAACAAGCAGACTGATTATATTCATAATAATAAATCTGCCGGTAGTTCGCACTTCTCTGTGTCGGCTCCTATTTGTCAATAAGAACAGAACTTCTAAGAGAGTTATAGGAGGAATTGGAAATTTACTCATTTAATTATTTGCCTCATACCGTATTAGTTACAAAGCAATACAATAATAATCTTTGGACAAAAAAAAATTTTCAAGTAACATATTGTATTGAACAACAGAGAAGTGAACCATTCACATAATATTGTTTTCAATTGTGTAATTCATTTTGAAACCACATTTGTTGATTACCTATTTAAATAGTTTGCTTAAAACTTTAGTTTGTGATATAAATAATTGAAATTTACTTAAATTTTGTTCTTAGTGGCTTAGGATTTGTTATAGCTAACATGGATTATTATTTAGGGTTCAATTTCATTGTACCAGGATATCAAAAATTATCTTGGCCAAGGGTGGTTGTGGAATCTAAAACGTGTGTCTTAGAGTCTTAGTTTACGTTTGAAATATGAAATAATTATGTCACTGTCACACTGACATCATCAATAACCTACAAATTTCATACCTACTGACACGCAGCGAGCTTCTCGAGGCATATGTCAAAATGATTACGTTCGTAGCTAATTACATAGGACGTTTGGCGTTCATGCAATTGTGTTTTCATACAATTCGAACCTTCTAATTTCGATAGGCCAAGTGGAAATCTCGGAGTCTAAAGCGCTAGAGACTTCTGAGTGTTATAACATTCGTATAAAATTGCGAAATTTCGCACTTTTAGAAACTTCAAATTAATTAATTTGACTTAATAGATTCTGACACAACAAAACATAGTCAAAAATTTAAAGTAAGACACACGTTTAACATTCCACAACCACCATTGACCAAGATAATTTTAGATATCCCGGTATTATCAAACTTTCCATTTCAACCACAATACTTCATTCTGAAACATTTTAAATTCTCTTCATTATTTATTCATAAATTGTTACGGAAGTTGTGACTAATAATGTCATTAGGAAATGTATTTACTAAAATCCTAATCCGTGTCTAGTTGATTAGGTATTGGCTTCTCTGATATTATAAATAGAACAAACTTAATGAACATCAAAAACAGCAATTTCTATATTTTCAAATACACATCTATCTTGAAATATCAAAGAAATGTACAGGATTGATCGATATGGAACATTACAAACATAGAATGTGCTAAAAATAACATAGTTCTGATAACTTGTATAGATGGGAGCATAGAATTTCTAATCTTATCATGGGTTGTTTTAAATATATCTAATAGTCATTGTATTAAAGTTCTATGAAATATGTGAAGTTTCATTTATTTTCATGGTTCATCAATAATAGAACATAGCTACACAGATCACAGTCAACCACTTTTTTTTTGTAAATTATCAGCGCTTACGCCATTTCAGTATTAATTTTTTGATAAAAATTTGACTTTTTCTGGTATAATTTGAATTTTAAAATAAATGAAGTATGTTATGTTATGTTAGTAAATCATCTAAAATATTTTCAAGATGTGGTACTTCCGGTTGTACAGACCGACTGTGTTATTTCAAATGAGACATCCTATAATTTATTGCATTTTCCGACTCTTCGGTAATTTCAAGGTACATTTCATCTATCACGTCTTATACCTAAAGATAGATTTTGAGATATTGGTAATTAAAGGGAAACAATTACAGTACGTAATTGACAGTTTCTTCATAAAGGCTGCATATTCCGTAACGCGGAATAATACTTTTTTTTCAACTTTCCGAAGCGAATTTCCAATAGCGGAGGAAATTGAATCGAATAACTCATGATATGTAAATTGACTCATTCTACCATACATCTTCCCATACGTTATTCAGATTTACAAAATAAGAAAACTATAAGAATATATTGAATATTCAATTTGGGAAATCATTTGGCGACGCCACTGATGGATCGGCAACGTTCGAAAATTTTTTAAAGGACAACTTTGGCAGTCAGCTTCACGTTGCTTAACATACATTCCAAATGGTTCAAGAATATAAATAAAAGATCATATATAGATATTTTTGATAAAGATAATAAACAATTATAGAAACGTCAGAGAGAATTTTTATTTTATTTTCAGTCTATCTACCAAATATATATATATATATATATAATATATATATATATATATATATATATATATATATATATATATATATATATATATATATATATATATAAATTATCTAAGTTATCTTCATAACTCAGAAAATTTAATTCTATATCTCTTAAGTTACATACACGATAGTGGCCAATTAGGCAAAGAAACTTTAAACTTGTTTATAATTAACCAGAACAATTCTCAGTCAGTTCTATTGAAATATATAAGAACCAGGATGCTGTCATTTGAATAAGAACTGTCAAGTAACTGCCAACCATAGCAGTACTAACCTACAATCCTTACTTCAAAAAACGACTGAACTTTAGATGAATGTGCGTGAATAGTTGATCTATGGTAGGGCATCGAATCGCATTGTGTTCATCAATGATCTACTATCCTTTCAGAGGTTTATATTTACAAAAATATAAAAATCTAATAGGACCGAAGTGGTGTAATTGGTAAACACCCTGGACTAGAAATCCAGAAATGTGGGTTCGAATCCCGCCTATGGTTCAATCTTTTACGTTTATTCATCTTTATAATCCTATGTTAAATTATCTAAGTTATCTTCATAACTCAGAAAATTTAATTCTATATCTCTTAAGTTACATACACGATAGTGGCCAATTAGGCAAAGAAACTTTAAACTTGTTTATAATTAACCAGAACAATTCTCAGTCAGTTCTATTGAAATATATAAGAACCAGGATGCTGTCATTTGAATAAGAACTGTCAAGTAACTGCCAACCATAGCAGTACTAACCTACAATCCTTACTTCAAAAAACGACTGAACTTTAGATGAATGTGCGTGAATAGTTGATCTATGGTAGGGCATCGAATCGCATTGTGTTCATCAATGATCTACTATCCTTTCAGAGGTTTATATTTACAAAAATATAAAAATCTAATAGGACCGAAGTGGTGTAATTGGTAAACACCCTGGACTAGAAATCCAGAAATGTGGGTTCGAATCCCGCCTATGGTTCAATCTTTTACGTTTATTCATCTTTATAATCCTATGTTAAATTATCTAAGTTATCTTCATAACTCAGAAAATTTAATTCTATATCTCTTAAGTTACATACACGATAGTGGCCAATTAGGCAAAGAAACTTTAAACTTGTTTATAATTAACCAGAACAATTCTCAGTCAGTTCTATTGAAATATATAAGAACCAGGATGCTGTCATTTGAATAAGAACTGTCAAGTAACTGCCAACCATAGCAGTACTAACCTACAATCCTTACTTCAAAAAACGACTGAACTTTAGATGAATGTGCGTGAATAGTTGATCTATGGTAGGGCATCGAATCGCATTGTGTTCATCAATGATCTACTATCCTTTCAGAGGTTTATATTTACAAAAATATAAAAATCTAATAGGACCGAAGTGGTGTAATTGGTAAACACCCTGGACTAGAAATCCAGAAATGTGGGTTCGAATCCCGCCTATGGTTCAATCTTTTACGTTTATTCATCTTTATAATCCTATGTTAAATTATCTAAGTTATCTTCATAACTCAGAAAATTTAATTCTATATCTCTTAAGTTATATATATATATATATATACATATATCTATCTACCAAATACATATACATATATATATATATATATACATAACTTAAGAGATATATATATATATATATATATATATATATATATATATATATATATATATATATATATATATATATATATATATATATATATATATATATATATATATATATATATTGCCTAATTGGCCACAATTTCGTGTGGGTACATTAAGAGATATAGAATTAAATTTTCTGAATTATGAAGATAACTTAGATAATTTAACATAGGATTATAAAGATGAATAAACGTAAAACATTGAACCATAGGTGGGATTCGAACCCACATTATCGGATGTCTACTCCAGGGTGTTTACCAGTTATATCACTTTGGTCTCGGCAGACTTTAATAATTTTATAAATATAAGCTCAACTATTCACGCACGTCTCTCATGGCCTCAGACGACATGTATGCTCTGCCGAGGTATTCTAGCCTTAGAGAAGGCAGTGCTGGACATCCTAGGATTCTACAAGGATATGAGAAGCAGTTTCGTCCGCCTCTCCGCATCTATTACAACCTGGTTCATCGAGGATGCCCATCAAGTGTAGATGTTTGTTCAGATGACAGTGCCCTGTGAGAAGTCCTGACTACAGTTTTGAGCCTCTTCTGCTCATAGAGAGAAAGATTTTCGAGCGTATCGGCGAGGATTCCGCGATGTGGAGCTTTGCCTGCCTCATACCGGAGGCACTGCGCCAAACCGAGAGCCACTATCTATTGAGTAACTCTCTGAGGGCGTGGAGCACGGTGGTCGATGAGATTCCGATTCTTTGGACCCCGTTTAGACAATTTGTCGGCCACTTCGTTTCCTTTCATGCCAAGGTCGGCAGGCCCCCATACTAACTGAAGCTAGTTCCTTCTGGCTAATTCGTCCAAAGTCTCCATTCACTCCAAAACAACCCTAGACATCCATTCTATGGGAGCGAAGTGCGCTCATGGCCGCCCGACTGTCAGTGCAGATATATAGCCGCCAACCTCGGTAGTTAAGTCTCAGGTTTTCCAGGGTTTTCTGGGTGTGCACAAGTAAACTCCGGCTCCGCTGGACTCGCCAGTCTTGGACCCGTCCTTGAACCAGACGAGTCGCCTTAGCGGAAATGGCCCGGAGTCCTTGTTGTCCACGTTCGACTATCGTTCACAACCATTGTGTTTTATTTTTATTATGCTTAAAATGGTATGTTAAATATATTTGTGTTTTCCTGATTCAATAAGTAAATTTTATTGTCACCACATATAGCTACTTCTGTAACTTCTGTGGTTTGTTCAATGTTCATTTGCTTTTTGTTTATTTGATATCAATTTTGTAATTTACCTCATTCAGTAGCAAATGAATATTATTATTCTTATTATTATGACCAATAATGTGTCTTCCATATTATCTGTATGAGTTCTGAAAATCGGAATATTATTAATATACTGTTGTAACAAATGGGTAGGTTACTATGTTCAGATATTCGAGTTATTTGAATTTGATTTGAATTTTTGGATAGTTTTTTATATTTCAGATTTTCCATTGTTAAATTATATAACATTGCGTTACATGAAGTAGTAATGATGATAACATGTTATCGTTTTATCTTTGGGGAAATTTGCTGTTGAATATTTATAATGATTTGTCAATCATTATGAAAAAAATGATTGATGTTATCAAAGGTCACCTTGTATTCAGATGTTTACATGATAAGTCATGTAATTGTTGAATCTGTTGAGAAACTGAAGTGTCACACTATTTTTCAATGATTATTCCCTTAATATACTTGTATCCAACTATCCACAAATTATTCGGGATTTAAACGAAGTAGGGGTCCAGCCAAAATTTTCATTTCTTGAACATGACCGTCGATTGAAAGAGTTAATCAACGATGACTCAGGTATTGGTGCAGAATGATGAGATTAACTAAAAATAAATCAATTAAAAAAATTAGGTGTGTACAATATTAATTGAGCAATTAATATTCCTAATGTATGAGAAGGCTTTATTCGCCTCCAATGATGATTAACTCGTAGTATATAGTTAATTAAGGTTTTAATGCCTCGGAAGGATAGCTTCTAATGATTTTGGATTCAACTAGTTTGTAGGTGTTAAATTGGTATATTTCAGGTAAGCATTTCTTTAATTCTAATAGTTCTCAAAAAGTCCCAAATATTGTTATTGTGACACTACAAATAGAGAAAACGTTTTCATGATTTCAACATTTTATTCATAGAATAATTAAAATTATTGTAGTCAAAACAGGTGAATTATTGTATATTGCAAAGATAGAACAAGATATTTTAGAAAATGAATGATGGTCCCTCATATGGTAAGGGTAAGCGACGAAGAGATACGTGCCATCATTTTAAATCAAGATTATGTTGTTTTGTCGATAGTTTAATATAACCTTGAAATGAATTCGGTGGCGAGAACTGAAAACGAATCCATGAGATAACTGAATATTGACTCAATTTTTCTTACTTAGTATCTTAGGCTTAGGGGAAAATGGAGATCCCTTTCTAGTGTAAAATAGCTTAGATCATACTTCATAAGATTCGAAAAAAAAAACATGGAAATCAATTGGTTCCTTCGACAGTTATTCAACGTCTAATTCACGGCAACCTACACTTCACCACTTTTTAGCCTCTTTGTTGCTTCCACACAGAATGATCTACCTTACAGGGTTCTAATATGATAGACTTTAAAAATTGAGATTGTCAATTGAAACAGTATCTGAGGCTTCCTACTTAAATCATAAAATCTGTAGATATTAAAATTCGTTTTAGGTGAAAAAATAGGCACTGCAGAATGAATTAGAGAAGATAGAATACAAGGAAATGAAAAATTCCAACTCCATCGGCCTAGTGAGGATATGGAGTTTGTGTTGTTGAGTATAACGAAGTAAGCACTTATACAGAACCAATTGATACACTACTAAATTTGTCTTATTAGGCAATCCAGCGATCTGTCAAAATGAAAGCAATATGGCGGCTGAGGGCAAACATTGTGTTTTGTCATAAGCGACAATAGTGATAAAAATGTCCAGTTTTGTTATTTCCTGTGCGAATTTGAGTAGTTTTCCAATTTTGGATCATTATTAGTGCTTCGACTGGAGTAAAATGCCCTTTACTTGCATTGTGGTTGGCTGTGGGTCTTGCCACGATAGGGACACAGTCCGGTTTTACTCGGTTCTTACAGTTGTATATCACAAGTTTTTGACCAGTAAAAATGACATATCGAGGAAGATACGGGATTTATGGCTAGCTGCAATCAAGCGAGAGGATCTCATGGATTCGAAAATCAAATATCATAGAGTCTGCAGCAGACATTTTATAACAGGTTAGTCGTTGTAAACCCGAGTGTCCACTGAAAAATATTTTGCGTGTAGTGAAAATTTATTCATTTGTATAAAATTATTTTCAGGGAAACCTGCTCCTTTAGAGGACGAAACCAATCCTGACTGGTTTCCCTCACAGAACATGGAACATTCGTCGTAAAATATTGGGAAGAATGTTGATGCAGTCGAAAGAAAAGCGAGGTTGGACAAGAGAAAAATCAAACCAACTAGAGTAAGTGGTATCGCTTTGGCAATACCCTGTCACAACCTGTCTTTACTTTCAGAGGAAAAAATTTCAAAAAAATTAAAATGAATGTTCATGTACCTCCTCTAAGAACATTCTTATAGCACACTTGTTAATTACTGTAATTTTCTCAGGATTCTGGTGATTCAATAAATAGAAATATTTTGAAGTATGTGTGTTTTTCAATTTGAACCTGTTCTTTATTGATATTTCAGCCAAATGTGGAAAGAGTCAATCAAGTTTTATGATGGGTGTTCTGAATCTTTTAGAAAGTCTTGAAATCAATAAGCACAAAATAAGGCATTAAGTCATGAAATCTGTTAAATAAAATATAAATAGTCTTCTTATCAAAGACAAATAGTATATTTAGATTGATTTGAAGACAATATTATTTTTTAATAAAGATCTGAGTAGCAAGTCAGTTGTCCAATACATTGTGAGATTGTTTGATGATGCTCAACAGAACATAAAACTAATAATCTAACTGTCACATTCACTGCAATACCAAGCACAATCAGGAAAGTGTACCAATCCAACACATTCAAAACGGAACCATTCTGTTTCACACTCGTCTCCATCACATTTTATAATTGGTCGTCCATCATCAACAGCAGTGCAAATGCAATAGTAAAAAATTTGGCAGAACCTTCTTTAGCTGTGAAGTATTTCCTTAAAAGTTCTGGCATTATAACTTCTGAATCAAATTTCAGGGCAGATTCACAGCCCCTTTCCCACAATTCCAGATCTGGTAATATCCGTTCATATGACAAAATCACAATACCCAACTGTGAAACAAATAGTTGCATTTGAACTTCGTAATAGTAACTGTGATTTTTATTCAGTGTTATTAGCCCCTCTTGTTTGACCAAACATGAACTTTTCATATTTAAATATTCACTTATGTCCTGTACCTGATATGTATATAATAAGTAGGGAAATTTAACTTCCAGACACCTCCCTGAACAACACTCACAATACACCAAACGGTCGGGAGATGCACCCAATTGGGGCCACTTCTTGTTAATGATCAGTCCCACTTCATTCACTTGAAAACATTCATGATTTTCTTCCTCCCTATTCGTCTTATATTCTTTCACTGCATTATTTTCATGAGATTTATCCCACAAAGTTGCCCTGGTATTGCATGGTATTGCATAACATTTTTGTTGATCAATCTAAACATCATTTTATACCTGAAACAAACAGTGATAAAAATGTAAACACAAGATAGGGATGTATTTTCACGCATACCGTTCACCAACGCCTCTGTTTTTCAATAATAGGGTCTTCAGGTAATCACTCCATCTGAATATTATTGATTAACAACACTCAGGCTTCGATAATATCCAAAAATACATTTTCACAAGTCCAACGACCACACTGACAATGATATTCTTATGGCGATTATCAGTTTGTGTGCCCTCAACCGCCATATTGGGTCACGTTGTTTGGATTGCCTAATACGAGGCGGACCTTTGGCCACAGTAATTCCTAATATATTCCAGCTGATGAAGCCCAAAATCGACCAGACTAACTAAATTCCCCTCGTAAGTCATCGATTTTGATCTACTATTGTAGATCAAAATCGATTCGTAATCACTTACATACAAAAGCCGACCTCATCTCAACAAGGGGAAATTGTTTATACGGCTAATAAACAATGAATAACGATAAATGAACGACGATTCTAGTATAATATTTAAAAAAATCAGAAAATGCATAAAAATGGCTAATATAGACCAAATATTCTTGGTGGTTATCAAGTCTAAATTATCCGAAATCGACTGTAAATTCAAACCTCGCACCAATTTTTTTTCGTTTATTTATTGTTAACCAATAAATTGTTATAAATATAGATTCTGCCGTTCAATTGAATGAATATATGCATTGCCATCCAAAATTAGTTCAAATTAGCCATTTTTATGAATTTTAAATAAAAAAAAAATATTGTATTAGAATCGTCAATTATTTATTTGTTGTTTATTAGCCGTTTAAATGATTTCCCTCAGTTGGCATATGGTCGGTTTTTGTATAGAGATGATTACGAATCGAATGAGTCATTGTAGATCAAAATCGGTGACTTACGAGAGAATTTACGAATTAAAGGGGCGACGTTGAAATAGTGATTAGCATATATTGTATGGAAGTCATCGAAAAGATAAGATTCATTTTGCGACAGAAAGAAGTTTCCAGAAAGTATTACAACACAATGTGGATAAAAAACGTAATGAATCTAGAATAATTCCCAGATTGCTAATATAAGTCTCAGTTTCCCATTGACGCTCATTTGAATCATGTTTCGAATCAATAGATAAAGCTTCATGAGCACGATTGGGCATCAACGCCGGATTAGAAGAGAGCCGTCACATTTCCTAAGAGCCTAAGCAAAACGTTATTCTGTTTCTCGAAATATTTAAGGAAATAGATAGATATAACAATATCAGATTTAAAAAGGGTAAAGGGGGAGGGAGTTCGAATGAAACTTTCAATTCTATCTATATATTGAGTGTTACAAATTGTTTGTGATGGCAATCCACATATCCAATATATCCAACATATCCAATACCATCAACACTTGCTTCACCGAGTATCTATAACAGATACATGATTTGACAATGGATTAAAATATCGATCTTTCTATGTTTAAATGCTCTTCTTGAAAACAACATTTTTGTCGAAGCTCTTCAGTGAATATCTATACGTAGGTAGTTATTTTTTTCTACTCAAGCAAGTTTAAGAACTCTCACACAATAGTTATATTCAAGTAACCTTATTGTAGAGCGCCACGCAGCAAATAGTAGTTGAATGTAATAGTTGTGGATGCCATATACAAATCTTCATATGTTTGTATATTTTAAACATATGAATCATTCATATGTTGAATCTCCTATCGTAAATTATTCATATTCATGTTATGATGACTAAGTACCTATACATGTTTACTTTCTAGATATTTAATCATTATTTCAAATAATTCAACCCAACTAGCTACTTTGACCTTAGGCAACTTCCATAGGTGTGATTCATATGATTACATGTTACCGAGAAAGAATTACTATTCCACGTACATTGGAATGCCATAGCGGAATTAACCCTTTTAACTTCAAGAATGCAAGTGAAATGTTCACTTTTCCTTCCGAGCAGAATGATCATGATCGAATATAAATAGCACAGGGTCTCTGTGAACAAAATGTCTTAATGAATTTGATGATTCCCAACAACCGACTTATAATTTCGAACAAACAGTTGCTTCTGATGATACTGAATCATCGACAAACAACGACTCTACGACTATGGAGGCATCCAAATGAGAATTTGCTCCGTCTGTCATCAACAAATTGAGTATTGTTTCACGATACAGATTTAACAATTATTCACAAAATGTTAACCTCACTGCTCTATCTCGATGTGCCATTTGATATATGAGAATCGCATTTCAGATCCTTATGAAGGATTCTGTGGACGTTTCCTTTGGATACTTCTAGATCAAGTGATCGTCGATAATCGTACCTGTTAGGACTTCTTGTGAAAGCTGGTCTCACTTGTTCAATTATTGCAGGTGCACAAACCGTTCTTCGATCTTCAGATTTTCTAATGCTCTGCTAGGACCATTTTGGGGGTAGTGGAACTGAAACTTTAAACGATAAATTATCGTTTGTGACACTGTCACAGATTTCTGACAAAGACAACTAATCCACCTTTTCAAAACAGGCGCCTACTCGACAAATGTGATCCCAAAGACTACAGATTATGACCAATTGATCGAAAAAGTGAAATACTTTGCTTAGATTTACATCAAATATGAAAATGGGTAGTCCTATGTATTTGGTTATTTGATGTACTAACTCAACATGACAAGCTCCCTTTCAAGATTTTAGGAGTAAAGGTGATGGAAATGCAGTTCTCTCTATATTGCTGGGATTCCATTGAAAAAAGCAGCTATAGTACTAATACTCTCATTACATAAGCAAAGTTGAAAAGGTGAATACCAACAGTGCGCTAATTTGTTCTACAAATTGGTAGAAGAAACGTATGTGCATGTGGAAACACTATGCCAAAACGAGTCATTACGGTTCAGACAACTGCTATGAGGTTGAATTGAAGAAAATGAGATCAATCACCTTATACATAAGATGTGGGTGAATCAACTTACTATAGGTTATTATATGTTTAGGCATAGGTGAGTCAATGGAAAAGCTGCACTATTATGAGAGATATTTTGTTGTTAACCGCGTTAACTAACGATAACGTTGAAAATATAAACTTTGCTGAGTAGTCATCATGATAACAAACTCATTTATAATGCCTCATTTTGCATCCACTGCTCCATAACAAAGGTGACATTTTGTGCGATAACATGGCTGGTAAGTGCGCTTTCATATGAGAATAAATTTGTATCGAGAGCATACTGCTTTTTTAGGCTGGTTTTCATCTTCGATTATACCTAGTGAAATTCATTCATCCAATTGTTCCATTCTCTTATCCATATAGTTCTTTCCACATCCTCACCCTCAAGTGGCATCTCTGTATGTTCCTCCATTTCTACCAGATTCTGCATCTGGAACTTGGAACGCTATTCCAACTGCACCGTTGTATCCGCCGTATGTTTACAGGGTTCCTCCCAATAGTAACTTGACCGGTACGATAGTACATGTCATGTTCCAGCTGAGCATAATAAATATCATCCTCTAAACGAGGCATACTCAACTCATTTATCACGGCAGGTTGCTTCTGATTAATTTGTAAACTATTATCTAAATGTGACTTTCAGATGATATTTATTCAGTGTCACAACAAGAGTTTTTTATCCACAGAAAGTAATAGATATTTTAGTGGAGTCTATCTACGGAAAAATAGGACGATTTTCGTATAAATTTGATACAGGTTAGCGACCTGGAAAAAATATCTTATGATAAAAATAATAAGATCCCCATATTTGTATTACCAATATTGGGTGGAACCGTGTCTAATCTTTTGAAGTTTTTTTTTTTGGACCCTTAGACTCCCGGCTAAAGTTTGAAATTGATACCCTTTTATTGTTGCTATTTGAGGCACCTTCAGTCTAAATTTCGTGACATTGTGTTTACCCCCTGCCCCTCCTGGAATATATACATATATATACGTTTTTATTTTGGCCAAATTGCAACCAAATTGGATGAAATTTGATGAAAAAGTAGGTCGTGGCGGTCACAATAAGGGATTTGAATATGGGCTGAAAATATTGAATGATTTTGCTTAAAATCCAAATTTGGCAAATTTGGCCCTCATTTTAAAGTGGCTCACCATTTTGTCAAAAAAGTCGTAGCGTACTCTTCTTAGGCTCAAATTAAAAGTGTTTGTAAGTTCTTTAATGTGGTGTATGCTCGTCAATACTTTTTTTACGATTTATCAATTTTTTGGCCATTTACAGTATATGTTATCATAAACCATTTATGATATTTGATGTGGATCATCGATACATCGATACTATAAAATACGTTATTATTTTGATGTTACTATATATTTATTATAGTAAAGTAAAGAACATCATACACAAAATTCAATTTTTGAAAAATATTAAGTAAAATTACTCACTAAAAAAATAATACATATACATAACTTAAATGTGCTGAAATTATTCCCATTCATGAATCAAAAAGTAAACATAATTCTGAAAATTACAGACCTATTTCATTGATTTCAAACTTTGCAAAAATATTAGAAAAAATTTTACATAAAAGACTTTTAAACTTTATTAGAAAATGTAACATTATATCAAATAAACAATATGGATTTTAAAAAAATAAAGGAACCAAAGATGCATTAAATTTTATTGTTGACAAAATACTTAATGAATTAGATAAAAGCAAACCTATAGCCATCACCTTTTTAGACTTAGCCAAAGCTTTTGATACTGTGGACCATGAAATACTGCTTCAAAAATTATACAATTACGGGATTAGAGGCAATGTTTATAAATTGATATCAAGCTATTTAACAGGAAGATTACAGAAAGTTAGAGTTAACGATGTTACTAGCAATTTCGATGAGGTGAATGTGGGTGTTCCACAGGGAACTGTATTGGGACCACTTCTGTTCATACTTTACGTAAATGATTTACTTGTAAACTCACCAGAAGGTGTGATAGTGTCTTTTGCAGATGATACTTCTCTAATAACGACAGGAAAAACCTGGTTAGATGTGGAAGAAAAAATGAATAGCCAATTGAATGAAATAGCTGACTGGCTAGCATTAAATAAATTGTCACTAAATATTGATAAAACTGTATTTATAGCGTTCGCTAATTATTGTGATAGTGTACCTGACACAATGCAAATAGCAATCAAAAACAAAGATGTAAAAAGGGTTGAACAAAGTAAATATCTAGGTGTAATTTTGGATTATAGATTGAAATGGAATACTCATATTGAGCAAATAGTGAAAAAAACAAAATATTTAGCCTTTATCGTTAGAAAATTATCGAAAATCATGCAGCAAAAGACTCTAATGATAATCTATTATGCACTATTTCATAGTATATTAAGTTATGGTATCATAGCTTGGGGAGGTGCCTATCCAACACAAATAATCTTACTACAAAGATTGCAATATAAATTATTAAAAATAATTAGTAAAAATAGATTTATATATGAAAAAGTTCCATGTAACATTGAGCAACAATTTGCTCTAGAATCAATATTATACCATTATGAAACCCTTTCCAAAATATTTGCTGAGTCAACCAGAGTTACTAGATATAAGAGCATTCAATTACCCAAAAGAACGAAAACAGTCAGCAGTAAAAGGAGTTATGTCAAAGCTATACTTATATTTAATAGCCTATCTAATGAATATAAAACTATTGTAAATAAAATCAAAAGAAAAAAAGAATTGAAAAAATGGATAATTGCAAATATTAATGTTGCATGAAATATAATTTGAATAAGCAATAAAAAAAAGGATAATAATAATAACAACAATAATAACAATGATCAAATCAAATTTACCTTAATATTAATTTTCTACTTTAATATTAAAGTCTATTTTTTTAGTTAAGTATAATCTAGTTTAGTTTATGATTATTCTCTTAGTTTTAAGCAACCAGTCTCACAAACAGGTGTGAGCTCCGTGAGAGTATACTGGAAAAATTGTATACTTCCTATGTATATTTTCTTTCCAAACTGGTTCAATAAATAAATAAATAAATGAATAAATGAATAAATAAATAAATAAATAAATATTGTATGTTCAAAAAGTAAAGAATATAGAATTGTTTTTTTTTTAATTCAAATAACACAGTCGTATTTATTTAATAACCTTCACCTGATGTGAGCTCAAGGGTTTTAATTTTTTTTAACAATTTTTTTAAAAATATTTTGCAAATATGTTTCCAAAAATAAAATACTTCAACAAGTTTATACTATACTAGAAATTGAACATTATAACTCACAAAAAAAAAATAAACAACTATATATTATAATATGCCTTCATTTTTTTCCTTCCTGACATTGTCTTCAATAAAAGCTCTCTATTATATTAATAAGAGGCGCATTCCTAAATATTGGATGACCATTTTTATCGAAGGGTTAATAAGGGAATGCATATACCTACCTGTATAATTAGATGACTTTTTTTTACATATTTTTCAAAAATAAAATTTTGTGTATGATGTTTTTCTATTAACTATAATATATACATATAGTAACATCAAAATAATAACGTATTTTATAGTACAAAAATGTGACGTTGATGTGGATCGCAAAAATGGTTTATGATAACATATACTGTAAATGGCCAAAAAATGGATGAACCGTAAAAGAAAATGATAGGGGCATATACCGCATTAAAGGAGATCAAATAACCTTCAATTTGAGCCTAAGTAGAGTACGCTCCGACTTTTTTGATAAAAGGTTGAGCCATTTCAAAATTTGGGCCAAATTGGCCAAATTCAAATTTTACGCAAAACTGCCCAATATTTACAGTCCATATTTGGACCACTTATTGTGACCGCCACGACCCACTTTTTTATCAAATTTCATTCAATTTGGCTACAATTTGGCCAATATAGCCGAATTTGATTTTTTGGTCCAAAAACGTATAAATATATACATTTCAGGTGGGGGGAGGGTAAACGGAATGTCACGAAATTTGGACTGAAGGTTCCTCGAATATCAGCAATAAAAGAGTACCAAGTTCAAACCTTAGCTGGAAGTTTAAGGGGTCAAAACAAAATGAAACTTCAAAACTGACCTAAATAAAAAACTAAAAACCAGTTTTTAAAGCTTAGAAACGGTTCCACCCAATATTGGTAATAGAAATCTTAGGGTCTTATCACTTTTATCACAAGACATAATTTTTTCCAGGTCGCTAACCTCAATCAAATTTTTACGAATCTCGTCCAATTTTTCCGTAGATCGACTCCACTATTTGTAATATAAGTATCGTAATGATTCATATGGGATAGGCTTGATACTCTATCGATTACTGTTATATGAATGTACGATACGAATATAGTGCAATATTGTATCTACTACCAATAACGTTAATTATTTACTCAAATATAGTTAATATTCGTGAAATTAATGATATAAGAAACATGCAACAAGCCAGCGTTGCAAATGTTGAACGTATACCCATCATTGATTTATTGTGTTGAGACTA
Source organism: Endomychus coccineus (assembly GCA_958510875.1). NCBI lineage: Eukaryota > Metazoa > Arthropoda > Insecta > Coleoptera > Endomychidae > Endomychus > Endomychus coccineus. The sequence goes on along the minus strand of OY294068.1, from coordinate 49,529,113 downwards.
TGATAAGAGCGAAACATCTTTAAGTTTGTTACTGACTGAACATTATCACTGAAGCAACTGAAATTCTAGTAGCTAGTCCAGACTATGAACCGGCAAAAAAAAAACATGTAAGTTCGAATGAAAAATTTTTTTTCGCATTAGCTTCAGGAGGTTCTCAGGATCATTCATACACCTTAAAACCTCTTGAGATCCCCAATCCCACCCATTGGGGGCGAAAAAGGTCCGAAATCTCCAAGTCTTGAATTGTATTTTCTACAAAAAAAAGGTATTTTGGCATTTCGAGTGCACCTAGGAAGTTTTTTGGGTCGCTGAACACGAATCCGTAGCCAGATTTACTTGCAATCCATCGTATGGTGGTAAAATCGACGAAATTGGCCAATTTTGCACTCCTATATGTTATTTCGCAATTTACGTGTTTCAGGCATTTCAAATGCACCAAGGAGGTTTTTTTGGGTCGCTGCATATGATTCCGAAGCCAGATTTACTCGAATATCATCGTAGGGGTGGGAAATTTAAAAAATAGCTAATTTGACAAGCTTCTAAATTTTTATTATTTTTGCATTTTAAAATTACTTCGGAGTAAATCTGGGTTCGGAATCTTATTCAGCGGTGCATTCGAAATGCCAAAATCACGTAAATTGTAAAATAACATATAGGGTGCAAAATTGGCTAATTTCGTCGATTTTACCACCCCTACGATGGATTGCAAGTAAATGTGTCTGCGGATTCGTGATCAGTGACCCAAAAAAAACCCTTGGTACATTCGAAATGCCTTAAACACGTAAATTGCAACATAACATATAAGGGTGCAAAATTGGCCAATTTTGTCGATTTGACCACCCCTACGATGGATTGCAAGTAAATCTGGCTACGGATTCGTGTTCAGCGACCCAAAAAACCTCCTAGGTGCACTCGAAATGCATGAATACCTTTTATTGTAGAAAATACAATTCAAGACTTGGAGATTTCGGGCTATTTTCGCCCCAATGGGTTGGGTTGGGGTTCCCAAGAGGTTTTAAGGTGTATGAATAATCCTGAGAACCTTCTGAAACTAATGCAACAAATTTACGATTCGAACTTACATGTTTTTTTTTTAATTACAGCTAAAATCCCGGTTCACAGCCTGGACTAAACTGGAAATCTCAGGATAGATACGAAGAAGAAAATAAACTAGTTAAAATGAGAAAAAAATTATAATTTTTTACTTTATCGCACTAGTGCGGTGAAGCATCTTATTACGAGGCTCATATCAGTGTGGTAATATTTGACATTACATATTGGTAGTAGATAAAAGTCTTTTACAACCAGGATGTAATAGCATATAATATATCAAAGAATAAAGTGTGGCGTTAAATTCTGAGTTTAAAAGGGGGATTCCGAGGGATCAAATGGCATTTTAGTCCTATGGTATATACGCTATCTTTCGCACTCCCGGAATACATTTCTTGAAATTGGAATCTACGTTATATGAAATTGTTAGCTTTCAGACAATTGACAGGTATTGGAAATCGCCATATCTATTTTAAGACAGGGACATTAGTTTTTGTATTTCTTTTCATAAAATATTGTCCAAGAGTCCGAAAATTTTCTTATGTGATTAGTCCCAAACGTTTGAAAAACAGTCAAACAATCACAGTAAAATAAATGATGAGTCAACAGCAAATTTTCGACTGAAGCGTCACTTTTGCTTAGATTTAATCCCTAGTAGGGAGCAAACATGACACTTCAGTACCTGAAAATGAAGACTGAACTAGCAATCTTAGTTCCGGCAGTTCAAAAAAGACTAACTTGAATCCACCTACAAAAATTCAAGACATTATAGATGGTTGAATCGGTTCACCATTCAATTTATTATTATCAACAAAAACATACATTTTAACAGCCAATCATTAATAAACAACTGAATTAACGATCATAGTCTTTGTAAGCAGTCCAAAAATTGCACTTTTCTTCATCACTTTCTGAGAACATGTTTTATGTTTTTATCCAATTCCAATGAGGAATTTATTGAATAAACTGTCATTAACTCAAGATTGAAAGAAAACTAATAGATTTGTTGACTGTTTGCTACAGCTTGTTTGTTGCGTTTCTATCGTTACTACGGCGCCAAAGAATATTCGATATTAGAATCAATTGTAGATGATATAAATTTAATGTGAAATAAATATCAAAATTTCCTTTCGACATTTTTAGTAATTTTTGAACTGTGGGATACAGTTTCGAAAATATATTATTTGATACTCAATTGGGAAATCCTTCGGCTTCCTCGAATGCAAAAATGTCATTTCGCAAAGAACTTTAGGAAACTATGGAACAGGGAGGGAGCATTAATTAGTACAGTAATTCTCCCACTCATCTTTTTATTTTTACTTTATGTTAATGATATATAACATTTACATTCGATCTTTTCCATCCAGACTTTCAGTTCACCATAAAGCATACAATTGAAGATTTCATTTCTTCTCTCGACATTTTGACCCATTATATTTGGGTCTAGATAACTCATCAACGGTTATTGGTCACAACAAAAAATACCTATTTTTGAGAAAATCAAACGTAGATATGATTTTTCAACAATAAAAATTGAACAATAATCAAAATATTGGAAATAAGGTAAATATTATTATATGGATAATTTCATTGCATTTATTTACAAAATATTAATGGTCATGATTGAAAGTAATATCAATGTATGATTCTTGATTATTATACATATTATGTGGAACCTAACTAACCTAATTTTTCTAATACAAATCAATATCATCAACAAAGGGAGGTTCGGTTCATATTTTGCAAATTCCAGACATCCATCTTCGAGAGCCATATCATTACCTATTGTTTACAACTCTTTGACACAATACAAATTGCCTTTGGATGGCGTCGAAAGTACTAACATACATTGATTCCATATCAAATGGGGATTTTCAAAACTATGTTGTTATCAGATACTTGACTATTACATTCAAGTTATGGTATTGTTCCATATACATCTATGTTACGTAATGCCTGTTCTGTTCTCCGCTAGCTTATCACTGGGTAAAAACACATACGCATGGACACGTTCCACTTTCTGCCGTCCAAGGTGGCGTGGATAGTGATGGTTCACCTATCTATGTGGGACGAGCCTATCATGCAGGAGACTGGATTCCAGCTAAAGTGATTCCATGCAAACATGCTGCATATGTTGCATACGGCGGACAAGAAATTCTGGAGAAAAACTACGAGGTACTTTAATCGATGAATTTTTTTTTGACGTGATGACATATTTTATTTTCTATATGAAAAATTCCTAAATAGTAGAAAAAATGAATGCATCAACCTCTTGTTTTTTATTACATTGATGGATTTTCATGAAACCTGCATTCGCTTCATTTTTTGATTAATAAAAAATATCTTAGTTTAGATTGTGGCGGTCACACCCCTGTGATTGCTACAGGGGTTGATAGCACCCCTATTTTGTATCTCTATATTTTGGTTTTTCGTTTCAAATGTGGAAGCACTTTGCCAAATTGCAACATTTTGCTCGAATATTTTCACGACTGCCAATTTTCTTCTGTTGAAGAACGTACTTGTTGTGTCACATCTAGAAAATGCATGTGAAAAATGCATATTCTGCGTTGCATGCTGGTACTTTTGAATCTCATTTCTCACTTTATTTTGTAAAACCGCATTTGAAGCAAAAACCGTTCTCGATTGTTTACCACTTGGTGGTTTTAAAAGGTAGATTTTCTCATTTGTTTTCTCCAAATTAATCATTAAAACCAGTATATCGGTATCCTCTACCATGATGACCACCTTCTTAGTGTTGTTAGTGAAATTTAAGATTGCATCCATTTTCACAGCTGATCTAACAATTTTCCTATCAGCGTCACCCTTGGTCTGTAGCCAAAATATTCCTGCGTCAATTACCTTCTTTTTTAACCTCTTTTATAAACTAATCTTTGTTTCTGGAGTTTGAAAGAAACCTTTTTTGATCAATTTTCAAGGTTATGCTATCACCAAGCCTGATATCGATAGAAGATTCTTTAGTTAGTGTCCTCCGGTGACGCTCAGCAGATTCAATCGACGGGTACTTATGACCGTCAAAGACAACCATTATGTTTGTACCGTATTTATTTCTTACACGTCTAACCTATCGTTGACATATATCAGAATTACATTATCCGATATGCGGGGAGGGGGTGATTACCGATTCGGGTAAGGGGTAGTCGTTTAATGGTATTAAAAGTGAAATATTCTCAGGAAATTGAATTCTAAACACTTTTTGGCTCTTCATATTTTTCTCTAAAGTCAAATGTAAGGCTAGAAAATGTAATTTAATATTTGAAGCCACCCTTTTCTAGCCGTCATTTTGAATTTTGGAATTCTATCAACGGATTCGTAATCAGCGACCCCTAAAATCACATGTACATGAATTTTAAATCATTCGGTAGAAAACTCGGTGAGATACAAAATAGGGGTGTTATCAACCCCTATATCAATTACAGGGGGTGCGACCACCACAATCTAAACTATGACATTTTTGATAAATTAAAAAATGAAGCGAGTGCAGAAAGTTTCATGAAAATCCATCAATACAATAAAAAACAAGAGGTTTGGGTAATTTAAAAATTACATCATTTATAAGTGCGTTCAAATAGCTGTCGCAATAATTCATTGTTAGATAACAGATAAAGATTCAAGTTATTGATTGTAATAATAAATAACACTCAATGGATGAATAGCGACAGATAAGGTATCTTCATGTTTTTCCTTTCTCCTATCCTATTGTTTTTTCTTCTATTGTCTCGAACCAGGTTTCTTTTTTTGATGTGATGGTGATATCTCTACTATTATCATCATAGCTATTTTGTGAATCAATCAGCTTAAAAAATTAACACCAACACGTTCCACATTTCATCGAGCCCAATCTCGAAGATATCTAAAACATCTGGAATGCTATCCGCCGAATAATTCATAAATTTTTCGATTTATTGTTACTGTTCTATGAAGCTTTTGTGGAAGTATTTTCGTTGAAGAAAATTTCATTCGAAACCTAATTATTTCTTGAGTTCTTAACTGTTTTAAAACTGCCTTCGACCTACAGCAAAATACCATTGAGCTCAACTTGGATTTGAATATATTGGCACTCACTTGATCTGTTATCTACATTTACTTATTCAATTCAATCGCTTCAATTCTCTAACTATAGATTTATATACACAATGTTTCACTCCGAAGAATGTTACCTCATTGCCTTAGATTTGTACTGAAATTCAGTAGGTCTAATCGTGTGACCTCAGCAGCTTTGTTTGATTTGTACTTTTTGAATATTTTGACTAGTCTTCTCCATTTATGAATAATCTTTGTAATTCAAAGAGAGGCTAGGTAATATCTAGGGAAGTTGTTGTGCATTAGAGAAATCGAAGAGAATCAGCTTATGTATATAATGAGGATTAGTTCGAAATAATTATGATAAGAATGGTTTCGAAATTATTGAAATCAGATCAAAATGAATCAATCAATGGACGAGTATGAAATTAAAGTATCAACAATAATGAATACATCAATTCGTAGCTAATGAAGAAGATAATATGATTGAAGATGTGCAAAAATACAGATTCCAAGATCTTATAGAGTTGAAGGAATGTCAAATTCACGTTTAAACAATTAGTTTGAAAATAAGAATTCTTTCAGAGACTTTGTATGTTGTAAATAGCATAAATATGAAAGTACTTAAAATTATGTTTAAGTGCAAAATACATTTTCTTGATATTATTTATAAATATTCTATCAATTACCATAACATTTCAGGTGTTGTGTGAACAGAGATTTGACTGGGTGCATGCCAGTCATGGACATATTCCGGAGGGAGCTGTGGCAGGAGGTAGAACTTGTGATGGAGAAGCATTATATATAGGAAGAGCCTACCATGAAGGATCCCATACCGTGGGAAAGGTATATTCAATCATCACTTTATAACGATGTATCGTACTTCTATTAACAGTTACGATTTCTGAACCACAACGATAACTTTAAATATTTAACACACCATTGAGATGAATCAATTTAAAAATTGAACCCGTAGGTGGGATTCCAACTCACATCCCAGCATCTTCAATTCAAAGCATCACCACATTAAAATTTTGGTGAATATAAACCTTTGGAGGGAACGTATATCATTGACTCATCTAAGCATTCATATGTTAAATATTCTGATCCTAAATGAAATAACTATTGAAAGTTTGATGTTCACTAATTTAATATATCAAATGCTACTATTTCCGCTTACATCGTAGCTTTTTCAAACACATATTACAAAATACCAACCTACAACAACAAATAAAAGACAATCACCCTTATCCTCTAATCATCAGAGTAAACAAATTAGAAATCTAAATTTGGCTCTTTGAATACTATTTGGTATCAATAGGGTATATAACTCTGCATTAGAGAAACATTTTGTGAAATTAGGCAGTGTAATACTTGAAAGTCAAATGTTGGAAGACATTTTTGTAATAATTCGGAATAATTTTCAAAATAAATATGACCGCGAGAATATTTCCGGATATAAATTAAGCACTGGTAATACATGTGAAAAATCTATAGGTAAATAAGTTAATTAAGTTTATTGTATGTTTTTCCTTTTGTATTGCAGGTTCATCCAAGTCATCGAGTCTGCTATATCCCATACGGTGGGAGGGAGATCCGTTTCTCTGAATATGAGATTCTAGTTCTTAGAGGATAAAAGTAAAAACTAGCTATTGATAGTTTCGAATAAATAATATAATCTATTCAAATATTTTTTATTTCCTACATTTTTGAGTTTCAAGTTCGCTATCCACCTGAAATAGTAAATCTATGCCAGACGTTCTCGAAGCATGAACGAGTTATTGGTTTCACCAGAATAATCAAACAAATCACTTCTAATCGTTGAAAATTGAATTTCTTTTGTGTCATTTAAATTTCACTGGGGTGTATGAGTATGAGAATATTACAAGGTTAATGACCGCAATGCAACCAATAATTGAAAAATTTATACACACTTTTTAAAATTTTGTAATAATAAGAAATTAGATTGGTGTTACCCATGTGCAATTCATTTTCAATTTTTAAAATTTGATCTTAATTTTGCCAATCAAGTAGATTATTACTACCGGTTTTGGGATCTATTCCTATATTCCATTTCCAGGTATAATAAAGGCTTCTAATTAAAATAGAATTCCCTGAATTTGTAAATTTAAATTGAATATTGACTATTAAGCTATTGCATATAGATTTTATCGCGGGCTTTGAGCGCGGCGACCGAATCAAGAAAAAAAACAACAGATTTAGATTTCTGTAACGGAAATCCAAAAAAACAAAAAACAAATACTGTAACGAAATATCCTGACACCCACCATTCCGCCTACCATGTAGCTCGGCCGAGCTTACAATTGTCGAAATGTTTCGAAATGTTAACTTTGAACCTTTTAAACGGTCGTGATAGCCCCAAACTGGGTCGAAAACTGTTTTGAATTGGTTAATTTTCGATAAATCGAATGACGTTCACGTGAGAAGCGCGTGGCTCGCGAAGTAGAAAAAGTGCAAATTTACGGTACATAGAACGTCTTAACGAACACTTTTCGCTCCATGTCGTTAGTTTATGAACGGGGCCAACTAAATAGCATAGTCTCGGGCCCCAAAATGTCGATTAAATAGGAAAATTTAATTAAACAGTTTTAGGTATTCTCAGTTGTCACCTACTAGCAACTGACGTGCCACGTACGAGAGGGAATTTTCTAGATACTTAAATATACCGGAAGCGGGTAAAAGCTAGCGGCCCATAGCCCAAAATACTTTATTATAGCTGGCGCCGGCCGCACGGGGTTCGAAACGGCCCCAAATTAACAAAATAGAGGTAAAAGTATAAACTCTAACTTACGTGCAGCGAGCTCCTGGAGGCATATGTCAAAATGTTTGCGTTCATAGCTAGTTACATAAGACGTCTGGCGTTCATGCAATTGTGTTTTTATACAATTCGAACCTTCTAATTTCGATAGGCCACGTGAAAATCCCGGAGCCGGAAGCGTTATCGAGATCTGAACGTTAAAACTTTCGTATAAAATTGTGTTTTTAAGTAACTGTCACCATAGATAACTCTACTACCGGTAGTAGAGTTATCTATTCTTGTCACAGAATACTCTTCATAGAGATCAAGATGATACTCTTACGTGGGGCCTTTTATGTTTCCCCTACGTGGCGTCTTTTGGTACTACACTATATGTTCAACAGTCAATAGAAAATTTGATTTTGAGGAAAAAAGTTCCTATTAACATATATGAAGACGCTTAGTTTTTGAGAAACGTGTTGAAATTGAAACAAAAATTTCGTTTTTTGCAAATATCTCCGGAACTGTTTATCGTACAGAAAACATCTTTTGCGAACATTTTCTACTCATAGCAAGCTACGTTCTACGCAATCAAAAATTTTTTTCACCCATAATTCGTGAAGATTTTGAAGGGGTAGTGGATGTTTTTCTGCCCAACTTTTTCCAGTGGCGTAGTGCTATGCAATAGCTTTACCGCGGCAGTCCCCGAGTGCCACACGTTTAATTTTTTTTTTATTCATATTTTTGAAATATTCAATCGGTATCTGGAACAATAAGTTAAGAGTTGAAATTATTCTGAAATTGAATATACATTTTCAGTTGTAAAATGTAAGAAAAATAGTAATTTTATTTCAAGAAGAATAGTGAACGATACAATAAATTCTTTTTGGTATGTCCACAATTAATACCTTAAATTTACATTGGTACTTACGTTATGAAGTGATGTAATTATAATTTTAGATTTATATGTATTTAAAACATATATATTCGGATGCCACTACTATAGTTAACTATATAGCTGCATAGTAGGATTTCCCAGACGATACAAATTGGTTTTTACTCAGTAGTCTAGCTTTCATACTAGACATACGAACCACAATTATTGTAACATTCATTATTCATTAAAAATAAATAACAATTTTCTTTTAAACATTTTAACAATTAAAAATATATATTCACATTTAGAACAATTTTAACTTTTAGTTTATTGTTTCACATACAAGTTTAGGATTTGAAAAATTGTTGATATTCAACATTAAAATCACAAAGGGTTGAAAATTAATTTTCATTGGTATCGTTTATAATACCTGAAGATGAGGTAACAATAGACTTGAAACCTGTAATATATACTTTCGATTAGATGATGTCGTATTGCGAGAATTAAAGAATTTTCGAAATTAACAATGAATTGTAACATAATAAAAACAAAGACACATAAGTAAAACAAAATCAAGAAATTAATCAAACAAATTTTCACAATCGTTTTCATTATCGCCTAAGAATTCACTGATCTTTCAAATAAGACGATGACCAATAGGAAAGAAGGATTACTATTCTCCCTCTTCCACATAATAATAAAACCACGGAATATGCAATGAATTTGAAAAAAAACCGAGCACTGGTGATAGAAGTGAAAACTGACATTATGAAGTAACCATTTTATTTTATTTTTTTATATAAAAATTCTCGGGAAATAGGTCACAATAACACTCTGTTTTAAATTTTCGTCTTTACGTACGTTTCTGTCTCGCGACCTTCATCAGAAGACTTATTATGTAAAAAGGGGTTAATTAAAACTAATTAGCACAAGCGTCCATATCGCACAATTTTCAATCAAAAAGTCCACGCCGTCGAAACGAACCCAACCAAGAATAATCGAAAATTGTATCGTTAATATTAAAGTATAATTTTTTTTGTAACAAGAATCCACTGTTCAGTAAAATTCTCATAATATACAAACGCATATTGCTATGGTCTCAAAGCAACTGAAGTTCGAAGCTATTTGTTGATATTTACTAGAAACCAGATGTAGATTTATGACGTACTTGAGAAGGTTTTAGACCTGCATTGGAATTTAGTTTGAGCGTTCTTCCTAAAATATACTTTTAACATTATAAAGACGTATGTAGGAATTTGCAAGAGTTTTAATTAATTAAGTTAGTATAAATCTGACTCAATCCCTGAATATCATTCCTATGGTTAACAGAATTGGAATCCCGTTTTATGTGAATCATCTCCAGGCTAGATCTTTTATAATAATAGGTTTCTTTACTCAAAATATTAACTTTTTTGTAATCAAACTGATGGTTATAATCAAAGCAGTGTTTAGCAAGGGCGGTGGAATTTTCTAAGTTATTATTTCTTGTGCTATACTTATGGCCGTACATTTTTTTGGAAATATTGTTTAGAGATTCTTATATAAGAGATTTTTATATAAATTCATACTGGGTCAAGAATCTTTATATTATTTTATTTTATGTTATCTTTGAATTATTGTAGCATTCGAAATTACAATTTTATTATTTTTAAATGAAAATTGATATAATTAGTTTTTCTTTAGCTTTCACAACTGTCAGAATTTCAATCAACAATTATATACATTTTTATATTTATTAATAAAAAACGTATAATGGGCGGTACAATCCCAGTAAAGTGTATGAATATAACCCAATAGCCATTATAATAAATACACATTATTTTATTTTTAAAACATATTATTTATTGATATTTACATCGATGTAATGTTAAACAGCATTTTCTTCTATTGCGTCGTCATTATCGGTAACTTCGACCATACTTAAATTATTAGATTAGATCCAACCATGAAACATACTGTGGAATCAGGTATGCTCATATATAAAAACAGGCTACTATTACCGATCACACATAATTTAATTATTACATTTTACTCTGTAATAATTGAAGTATGAGTATTGCAAAAAGAGGTCTATTTTTTCAGTTAGCATAAAAATATAACTTTCGTCTGCACGAAGACGGAGGATTGAGTAAATGAATAACGTCGAGTATATGCGTGCTGTTGTAGATGTATACAGTGTATATTGTGTATACGCAGTGTATCCGTATACCTGTCCAGTATACCGTAATCGAGAGTACTGGCTCACACAGGTAGGTTCACCAACACCGACTCAGATATGCACACGTGTGTAAGTGTATAGAGAGACTGACTGACGCCTGACCCGAGTCCCGCACTACCGCAGTTGCGCACGCAGCAGTATATATAATACATAATATATATAGCTACAGCGTGACGGGACGTGACGGACTCATGGTTTTACCCCTCATCTGAAATAGTCCAACGCGCCTAAAGAAGTTTTCACTTCAAAAAATTAAATTGGGAGGAATATATTTTTATTTCCGACTAAATGAATTCAACTAGTTCATTAATTTTAGCTATGACATTCATTTTATAATGGCAAATGCTTCGAAAATATACATTTTATTATCTCTAGCCCCACCAGTCACCTTGTTTCCACTGAAAGATGGAAGATATCTACCTGTCTATGAGAAGTCCATCGGTAACTGAAAATATATGTAGCAGATGGCGCAAAATGCCAATTATTAAGGCGCTCCCATAAAAAATGAGTCGCAAAGTAAAATCTAAAGAACGAAGGTGACTAATTACAATTCATCAATCTTTCGTCAGAAACTGATTATGGTTTACATTAATCATAAAAACACAGGACTGTGTGTGGAAACGTGCTACCACAACGTGTAGATTGTATAAAAACGTAATTCACAGTGGGCGTTAAAAAAATTCTCGAGCTGATTAGATTCTGTATAAAACACATATTATGCTCTCTTTCGTATTTCAAAGTTCAATATTTGATGAAGTTATTCTTGCTTCGTAAATGAAATACATAGCATATGATTTGTTCTGCATCACATGAGTATTGTTTTAACTGATAAGGAGCTTGCTCATTTATTATTCTGAAGCAATTCAATTTAAGTTAGTTCAATCAGTGCGGTATTATGGCGGGTAAGTGTTTTGCTCTTTTAACATGAATTCTCGATAAGCTGTATGTTAATGTTTCTAGACCGTTACGGTTTTGTCCATTCACATGCGCCGAGTGCACCCAAATCACATCCTGAAAATATTTCATTATATCCTTCTCTACATTCCCCTGATCCTTATCCTTCATACCAAAATTCTATTCATCCTCCAGCTTCACAGTTCCAATCAAGTACTTTACCCAGACATGTCTTCCCTGTACCATCCCCTCTAGCTCCCACTGGTTCTGGACGATTCAATGTTCCAAGTTCTAATAATCATACAAACATACCAACTTGCAATAGGACTGGATATAGAACAAGTAAGATTTTCTCTAAAGATGTGATCACTTCGAGTATTAGATTTATGAATGAAATCTGTCAGGCAACATTTCTTTAATGTTTGTGCTTTCTCAAAGTACATTAATTATGATGAGAAGATATAAGATAAGTTATTACTGAGAACAATTCGTATCAGAGATATTAAATATGTTCACTTGTGAATCACACATCAAATTATTGGTACTAACATAAAGCAAGCTAAAGATTAAGAATTTCTTGTTCGTAAATCGTACCCAATATGTTCGAAACATTTTTTTAGGAATTAACTCAATTTGACTGGAAGAATTTAACTAGATCCTTCAGGTAATTGATTTTCTCACAATACTGAATTGTCTGGCAGACTGATCAAAGCATTTATTCGTGCATGCGAAAAATGCTGGTCTAGATCCCCATTGATGATTTAGCCGTTTGTAGTCTAGTAATAGGTAAATATTTATGTAAGTATTTAGATATAAATGAATATTTGAATATAATCATTTATCTCATGTTGGTTTCCGCCAGGTAACATTGATAAGGTATTTTTAGTCTTGATGAATCAGTAATGCCACACTTGAAGTAAATGCGTATATTTATTCATGCCTAAATTCTTACATTGCTTTGATTTGGTGTCGTCATCTCCCGCACTCAAGGAGTCTTACCGGAACTACAAAGTTCGAGAAATCTATAAGTCAACAATGTCGTAAATTGTCTAATTTTTTAGTGAGACATCTATTCGTAGATGGCATGAGGTATTTTGGTATTTTTACCGTACTGTTGGAAGGTTATGTATATCTTCAACAGAAATCCGTTCTGTAATATCGCAAACTTTCTCGTTTTACTGATGACCTCTACGAGAAGGGCAAAACAGCTGTATAGAACTATTAGTTTGTGGCATTACTGTTCGATGTAGACTAAAAACACCGAGCTATTGAGTGTCGATTCAATTTCGTATTTTTATCTTCTCTGGAACCGAAAAAATATTTTATTGATTTAAGTATATCCTACAAACAAGTTTAACAATAATAATTTAAAAAGTATATATGAGAATTATTGTAATTTCAATTAGATTTTATCATTAACATGTCAGGTTGAAGTCATCATTAATTAAGTATAAGGTGTATAATTATTATTATTTTCATAACAATTTACAAAATAAGACGGAAATAGAATAGATTATAAATTTTTCAACATTCATAAAACATGAAAATCATGATTGTACCTTGAATGGAGTAAATTTGTACATGAAATAAGTAGAATTCCCCAAAATTCATGATATCTATAGGTAGAAAAAAATAAATCTAAAATTTAATTAAAAAATCGATGGCGGAAGCCGTTTAGTCGTGATAATTTTGAATATGGTCATTTTGGTGTTCCTATAATATAAGTGAAAAAACTAATAAGTATTTTATTATACAAATAATATTTGGTTCGTGATTAGTGTTGATTCATTTTTAATGTTTCAATTATCAATTCAAAATTTTTGGCCATTTATGAAACCAACCCACTTTCAGGGAAAGATAACAAATAACAGAAATTCATATTCAAAAAAAATTAGGGTGAATAGATTTAATGAAGGCAATTTAACTTCCGTTTTAGTAACAATTGATGAAAAATCAATTTAATTTTGTTCAATTATTTCGATTCGAATGTCAACTCTAAATGTGGATCATTTTAGAACTATTGTTTTAATAAAAGAGTAGGTACATGCAAGATATGAACAACTTGCAGACAAATACTAAGTGAGTACAGCAATTCGTAACTTTGCACTAACTAATAGTCTGATGTAATATAAAGAATAAGAAAAATTTGTATTTATATGACTCAATTCTCACAATCCATTATAATCGATCCGTACTAAACTAGATCAGGGCAGAAGAAATTGGGTTATAATTTAAAGCTATTTGTGAAATTAAATTCTCTAAATGGCATATGGTTTTCATTATGTCACCACTAGATGTCACGAATTGTTAAGAATCGGTTAAATATTACCTTTCAAAACAGATTCTTTTTTATAATACGTTTTGTTATCTGAAGTCACACATTCCTTACTACTACAATAACTAATCTGTAGCTTCCTGAATTTCAAAAGATGTACATTATTGGTTATTAACTCATAAAATGAAATTTCACACATAAACTTGAAATTGTCGAATGAAACCATGTGAAGTCGAAATAAATTTTGTGTATTGAATAAAAGTATTACTAAAAAAAATTTAAACAAATTAACATTTACAAATATTATGAAATTAACAAATATTATTTTTGGAAAAAACGAATGAATCTTAACACTATTTAACAAAATTCTGATAGATTCTTCTTTAACATAGCCATTTGTTATATATACCTGAAAAAGAGTAATAAATGACATTGAAACCAGTACGGATCGAACCAAATGGAGTATAGTGTTTCTTTGCCTAATTGGCCACAATTTTTTAGATAATTTAACATAGGATGAATAAACGTAGAACATTGAATCATAGGCGGGATTCCAGTGTCTGTACCACTTTGGTCCCGTCAGATTCTTATATTTCTGTAAATATAAACTTTTGAACGGATAGTAGATCTTTGTTGAAGTTTAAATTTACAAAAATATTAGAATTTGACGGGACCAAAGTGGTGTACTTGGTAAACACCCTGGACTAGACATCCAGTAAAGTGGGTTCGAATCCCGCCTATGGTTTGATGTTTTACGTTTATTCGTCTTTATAATCCTATGTTAAATTATACAAATTATTTTCATAATTCAGAAAATTTAATTCTAAATGATAATAATAGTGAACATTTCTTCAAATGTAATATGCCAGCTCATTAGTTGAAAAAAGAACATCATATAGAGAATGAAAGTGGTTCAAGAGAGTTAAGCGATTCAAAAGTTTAGAAAGGTAGTGAGTCATCTGCCGAAAAAAGGTAGAGATGTATAGCGAAAACATTTATACTGGTTCAGGAGTGTACGAAATTGATTTGTTATACTGAAACAAATATGAAACCTAGTTTTTGGCCAATTTTGTTAATCGGATCTTTGTTAATTTAACAAATTACTGAAGAAATTTCCGCTTTGGAAGTATCAAGACGATTTTTTTTTGACAACGCAATTCATCGAACCTCTTATAAGGCTGTCACCAAGAATTTTTTCAGAATACTTTATTCATCCCCCTCCTGTTAAGTATACATGGTGTCCGAGTTGTAATATGCCTTAGCAGTCGATAGAACATCGAAAAATAAGTCGACATGCATAACATAACTTTCTTTAGAAAATTTCCAAAATAATTTTTTATCCATATACAACTAGATATGAAGATAATAATAACAATGTTCAAAATAATAGCCATTTCAGTTTCATAAGTGGGCATCTTAGGTTTCATCGAAACATTAAACTCCATTTATTTGAAAAACGGATGCTCAAATCAACATTTCGCTAGAATTAGTCGAGTGAAATAGGTATTAAAACAGGCCGACTTACGAAAATCGAAAGATATGAACCGATTTTGATGAAACAAAGTGCATTCGATTCGGGATAACGTCTAGAAAAAGCTTACCGGTTAATTTTTTGTGTGAATTTGTTATTTTTTTTTTAAACGAAAAATTGACCAATTTTTGGCTAACTATTGGGAAAATTTAGTGGGAAGTTTTCGGGGTCACTGATTACGATTCTGAACTCAGATTGGCCAAAATCGAACTCCCCAGCTGGTAATTGACCACTTTAATTGACCATTTGTCATCAAGTGACCATTTGTGATCAAAAATAGTCAGGAAAAATCACTCGGGGGTTTTTGGGATCGCTGAACTCAGAGTGGCCAAAGTCGATCTTCCCAGCTGGTAATTCTGGTTAGTTTTGATGAAATTTTGGAAATTGGTCAATTTTGTCCAATTAAACCTGCCAATTACCAGCTGAGGAGTTCGATTTTGTACAATTTGACTTCAGAATCGTACTCAGCGACTCCGAAAACCCCCGAGTAATTTTTTCTGTCTATTTGCGATGAAATTAAGAAAAAATGATCAATTTTGTCTAATTAAACTGGCCAATTACCAGCTGGGATGATCGATTTTGGCCAATCTGAGTTCAGAATCGTAATCAGCGACCCCAAAAACCCCCGGGTGATTTTTCCTGGCTATTTTTGATGAAATTTTGAAAAATGGTCACTTTGTTCAATTAAAGTGGCCAATTACCAGCTGGGGAGTTCGATTTTGGCCAATCTGAGTACAGAATCGTAATCAGCGACCCCGAAAACCCTAGCCTAAGTTTTCTTAATAATTAGGCAAAAATTGCTCAATTTTTCGTTTAAAAAAAAAATAACAAATTTACACAAAAAACTAACCGGTAAGCTTTTTTCTAGACGTCATCCCGAATCGAATGCACTTTGTTCCATCAAAATCGGTCCATATCTTTCGATTTTCGTAATGAAATACCTATTTGACTCGACTAAATATCTTTTTACAAATTGAAAAAGGAATCAAAAAATTTTTCGAAATAATGTGGGAAAAGGGAAACAACCCCCGTAGACAACATAACCGAACAATTTTGTAAAATGTTCCCAGTGTCAAATAATAGGTATCTAATATTTCATCTTGAACCAAATTGGACCAAAATCGCTGTAGCGATTAGTTACGACAAAAAAAGATTTTTCAAATCGAATTTTGAAGGGCTTCATCTCTCTGAGCATTTCTGAAGATAATCATATCACGCTTGTAGACTATCGACTGCTGAAGTTTGGCAGATCGTATCCTGTATGTATTAAAAAAGCCCAAAAATGTGTTTGCATATATCTCAGTTCCCGATTTTAATGAAATTTTACTTGCAGGTAGTTTACCTAGAAACCCCATACTAGATTTCAGCCCGAAATATTGGACCGTTTGGTCAAAATTGCATTTAACAAATAAAAATTCATAATTTTATAATGGCTTCCCTATTTGGAAAAAAGGTGGCGAGACAAAAAAATGTTCCCAGTCTTCATGTAACAGTTATTAGGGACTTCTACGTGGAATAACTATATTTATTGTTAATAATATCTTGTATTTTAGGCTATAAACGCGCAACTCGTGTAGAAGCAAGTTAATATAGTAAGCGTTGTGCCTTTATGTTTTTTATCGTGATTTGTCGAATTTTTTTCATGCATGATATAAATAAGTCAATCGTAAATAACAATTAGCCGCCTATGCAATCTCTCTTATAATTCTTTAATAAATAAACATATATGGTGTAGATAAGA
Organism: Endomychus coccineus; assembly: GCA_958510875.1. Classification (NCBI taxonomy): domain Eukaryota; kingdom Metazoa; phylum Arthropoda; class Insecta; order Coleoptera; family Endomychidae; genus Endomychus; species Endomychus coccineus. The sequence goes on along the minus strand of OY294068.1, from coordinate 49,511,728 downwards.
TATTTTTAGCAAATTATTCTGTAATGGTAGATTTAATGGTGTTTTCTACTTTGAATTATAGCCTAGGAGCCAGAGCGATATTGATGGTCCGAACATTAACCCGATGGCACTATGGTTTATCGTTAGAGAATGGTTCAATGACCAATTCATCTCACATACCGAATTTTCGCCGGCTGCTAGATCTCGAGATACAGCATACCCATTTCTTCTTTCGACTGGAGATTAACCCTTTCCAAGTTGCGGTTACTTGGAAAGCATGCCATTGTTATACACTTGCACCACGTGCCATCATTTTTATCGTGTCCGTTTATCAGGCCGACCAGCTCAAATTGAACCGCAAATGGACTGCAAGTTAACCCTTCCAAACCTGGTGGAAAATGTTCATTGGTGTTGGCAATTGTTAACATACACTATGCCATCAAAAGCTCTATTTCCGAGTAATTGGCCATTATTTGGACCAAATATGTTTTTTTTCCATTTTGTGGCTAATCCTTGCGGATTACAAGGTAACATGATGGCACCATGTTAAATGACTTCATTGGAGGTCAAACTAAGATTCAAAGCTATTGCCATCACTCCTTGCATATTTCAACCCCCCAAAACCTCCTAAAACCACCCCCAAAAAAATATGAACAATATGGATAATATGACCTATTTTATGATAAATTAGTCAATTATTGAGACTCTGGCTGGATTTAAAATCGAAACGACTCTTTTTCATTTTGTTTTATTTTGCCGGATGATCTTAGGAAAATTGGGGGTTTGAAATAGGCAAGCAGTGATGGAAATTATTTCAAATCTTTATTTGACCTCCAATACAGTTATTCAACATGGCGCCATCATCATTGTAATCTGCAAGGTAGCCACAAAATGAGAAAAAAAACATTGTTTGTCCAAATAATGGCCAATTACTCGGAAATGGACCGATACCTTTTGATGGCATAGGCTATTATAACAATTGTCAACACCAATGAACATTTTCTAGTAGGTTTGGGAGGGTTAACTTGCAGTCCATTTTCGGTCCAATTTGAACTGGTCAGTCTAATAGACGTATTAAAAATGATGGCACATGGTGGAAGTGTATAAGAATGGCATGCTTTTGAAGTAACCGCAACTTGGAAAGGGTTAACCTCCAGTCAAAACAAATGCAGACGCTGTAACTCGAGGTCTAGCAGCCGGCGAAAATTCGATCTTTGAGATGAATTGGTCATTCAACCGTCCTCTAACGATAAACCATAGTGCCATCGGGTTAATGTTCAGACCATCAATATCGCTCTGGCTCCTAGACTATTATATTCTAAAATACTAAATGATATGCATTTTTACAAGGTATAAGAGACCGAACATAAAATATTATGTTTGAACACTATAATTTCAGAAAGTTTTCCTGATGTCCACATTTGTTCCTTTACGATTCTTGACGTTTAATAACATTGTATATTCATTTGAAACATTAGCAGATTGTAGTTTATCTGTAGTTAATTAATATAGAACATGAACATTTGAAGCGAGTTTAGTAATATGAACATAAATTAATCTCGCCTACACCATATTGTACAATCTAGAGTAAACACATAGCAAAATAGAGCAATAAAGATAAGCGTATATTTACTTTTTATCCAACAACATAACAACAATACTCAGGTACAAGTATCAAATGCCAGTTTATGGATCAACATCGGCATCTGGTAATAATCTGGTGTATAGTACACCATTGTCATTGCGAACTCTTTGACGAATATTTAAAAAAAATTCCTTGGTTCGGCCGGGCCTTCCCCAGATATACCGTTATTTGCATAAGTAACAATTGAATGGTATGGTAAGCTTCTGACCTTATGAAATTATGATCTGGTATCATAAAATGTATAAGAATGTTCATACAAGCATAATGTTTTTTCATGGAAAGTGTAGAAGTGAAACGGCTATGCTAACGATTCTAAAATAATTAACATTTCTAGGCTACGCATTCCAAATTTTACAAAAACGAAACTCCAGAAAGGTAGCACCAGTCTAAAATTTCAGTAAAATTTTTAATAAAATTTGAATTTTTTTATTTTTTTTTCAATTCATTGGAAAATGCATGTCAAGGCTCAAAGCTGCAGATTTGAATAGCTCTCGACGTATAGAACAAGTTTTTATGACCCCAGTCAGTGTGGAGGATAAGAATGTGTAAAAATTGGGCTTTTTACTAAAAAGACATTTTTCAATATTATACCGCCCGTTTTGATGAGATAATTTTTAGTATAGCTTTCTAACACGGTGAACCTTAACTCACAGGGTTTCACAGGTAATTTTTTTATCCTACACCAACTTTGATGGTCATTAGCGATATACCCTTACGTACGCATGAACTCAGATAGTCTTTAGTCTGTAAAGCTTTACCATATATAGAATGTTTAACAAAATTGTCAAATATGCTTGGCCGTTGATTTAAAATTATAAAAAAAACGAACTTTATGATTTCAAATCAGTTGATTGATTTTATAACTTATACATTTAAGAAATCTTTAATTTCAATCTGTCTATTTTCTAACTGATAAATTGTGAATTCAATCAACGCTGAGTTGTTTTGTGCAAGTTTTGATATTTGCCTACGTTCATTATTTTCTAAAGAGTTTACAAAAATTAGCATTAACATACACTGACTCTTGAACTATCTCAAGTGAACTATAGGCTGAATAAGGTGAGAACAATTCTTTGAAAAATACTTCTTACTCGCATCCTTACTCGGATCCTCAAGTGCTAATATTCTTTGAAAATTCCAGCACTACGCGTCATTTCTATTATTTTGAATAACTATGAATTGACGTTCTGAATAAACACATGCGTTTTTTTCAAGCAAAAAATCCAAATTAAGGTGATTCAATTTCCATCATTATTTAGGTCGAGCAAACAAGGTATTTACCGAATTATGTCAATAATTACGAGGGAATTCCCCTTATCTGCTTTCAAGTGATAACAGTATTTTGCTTCCAATGATATACAGATATTATTGAAGTTAGTGGAAGTACTTTTATATGATTTAATTGTATGTTCAAAAATTTTCTTACACTTGTTACGAATAACAGCTTTATCTGGAAAGGTGGAAGATCAAATCGTATTGTCAATATCAATAATTAAATCCTCCGTGAGTAATTTCTTAGAATCAATTGCAAAATTTGAACCTCCATTTAACAATATTGTTTCCAGTCAATTGAAATTAATATAAGTTTTATTGTGGGTATTGTTTATATTCTTAGTTTACTCTCTAGGGGTTATTGGTAACAATTGTTGATTGATTTAATTTTTCTATTGGATTTTGCCGAAACTGTGCTTATTAATTAGAATGAAAAGACTGGAATTCGTATGATGTTGTTTCAAAAGCTACTTTTAAATGTAAGTTATAAGCCATTCACAACAACATGAAGCAAGTTATTGAATTCCGATTTATCTCCAGCTGAGGGTGACGCCTTATTTACATTATTACCCCCGAATAGTATTTTATTGACTCATTAGTTAGTTTACTCTGATGATGGCTATTTGGTAGCCGAAAGATCCTCAGTATTTTTAATGGTCAAGGGTAATTATTTCCTATTTATAGTAACATACTATGTGTTTTTGTATCTGTTTGATAATGCCAGTATTTTTAGTAGATATGGGTAATTATTTCTTATTTTAACGTATTTATACATTTAAATTATTAGTTTGCCAAAATTATACTGCGTGCCCCAAATCCAGACCTCTCCGAAAGATTCAACGTTTTGAAGATGTTTCATTGAAATTCAGACAATGCAAGAAATTATGAAAGCTGTTATTTATTTTGCAGAGTGATTTGTAGTTGCATAAATTTGAAAAATATGTTTAATGTTTTACAACGAAATAATTTTGACGACTTGGAACGGCGAAATCTTGTATTATTCAAATTGAATTGAATTTAGTGAATACTTCATACCTCAGTCCCAGGAAGTACGTGAAAGAAAATAAGAAAAAGTTGTTAATTATATTTAAGACACAAACTTTTTTGTTTAATTTCCATTGATTAGAACCCCTGACAGATTTCAATATATGTTCCTCCTGGATGAACAGTTCACACTCTGTATTGAAGAACATTATTTTACAAATACTCTTATGACACCAATATCTTACTTCTTTCCAGCTTATTATTGGGTTGACACTTTTACACGTGGTCACTTTCCCAGCACGGCTATTCATGGTGGAGTGGATAGTGATGGTTCACCTATCTATGTTGGACGAGCGTATCACGAAGGTGACTGGCTCCCTGCTAAAGTGATTCCTAGCAAAGAAGCTGCCTACATTGCATATGGCGGAGAAGAACATTTTAAGGATCAATATCAAGTAAGTCGGTTATCAGGGAAGGAATCCGTAAATTCAGCCTCATTAATTCAATATATAGATTATACAAGTAGAACTGTGGTAGCTGGGCTGCTACTAGACAATTAGTTAATAAAATCATTTATTGAATTCCTTCCGGAAGCAGGTTTTGAAAATTACAGTCAAATTCATCATGGTGGGACTCTCAGTGCGCACTTCGTGCTCATAAAGCAAGTTCTAGTCGTGTTTTTGGGAGCAGAGGCTCAATTAGTCTTGGTGAACATACTTCGGTTAATATGGATACCAGCTCACCCTTGCGTGAGTGAAAATAATTCAAGTGCCCAATAAATAGGCCACAAGGGGCCCCCTAGGAGCTCCTGGCTTAGATCCAACGATCCAAATCTCTTTGAGTGCGCGTTGCTCCTGGTATGAGTGAGGCGGAGCCGAAATTCTCAAAAACCCTTCACTCTATGAGTAGCACGACTGATGACAGAACTTATTACAGGCGACTGTCTCCTGAACAGACATCTTCATTTAATGGGTTGATGACCCAGGTAGTAGTAAATGTAAAAATGCGGACACTGATTTCTTATGTTGCAACAACTCGGCGAAGCGTACTTATTGCCTGAGGCCATAACAGATATTAGCGTAAGCAGTATTTGATGCTACCTTCGGCCTGTTGGATTGAGTCTTGTACCAGTCGGCACACAATTGACCTATTCTATAGGTCTAAGTGCACTGCACGGTGTCCCCCGTATTTTATCGATTGATTGATCATGGCTGAATCCAGAACGTGGAAAAAGATTGTAAGATTTCCGATTATTGTATATTATTCATCCCATATTTATCGCAAGACCGTAATTGTGGTTTTGGAAGAGCTTCAAGAGCGTGGCTACGGGGACCATCAGTACTTGCAGACGGAAAAATATACTCGAATAATTCATATAATTATGAAAAAAGTTATCTTGATGCTTGTTTCGCGCCCACTATTTCGCTTTTCAGCTATCCATCATTCGAAAGATCACTATCATGAGAGAAGGTACATATAATGTGAATCCTTCTGCCAGGTACTAAAATGCCCTCTAATTTGGTATCTCAAAAATTGTGACTTAAAATCGACCAACAAAAAACATACGGACCGACAGAAAGAAGAACTGATAATAATAATAATTAATAGTATCACTTTTTTCCCAGACACATCTACATGATATACAGGAAACGTCAAAATACAAATTATGTTCATGGAATGACACTTAAGCGGTCTAATTAGCATGATAGATTACGAGTTTGAAAGATAAAAGCTTGAAATATAAAAAATTGAAAGTTGTAGATCATCTGTTGAAAAATTCGGTTGGAGAATCGAAACAAGTAGAAACAAGAAAATGCTTCAATTTAATTTCAACTATCGACAAGATTTATGACAGTTTTCATGTCATTTTGTAGTTTCTTATAAACTTCTGGCCCTAAGCATCTGTGGACATGATTCCAACACTAAGTTTGTAAAAGGGGAACTCAGGTTATCTTGATGTTTGGTATTGAGATTGTGCTTCTGTGAATTTGTTTCGAAACTGTCTTAATTTTTGTAAATGTATGAACGTAATTCAAACATGAAGATCCAAGGTAGAGTTAGTAACTTGAGATTTTTGAAAAGGCTTCTACAAGAAGTTCGTCTACTCATTCCGACAATACGTCTGATAACCCTCCTCTAACTTATGAAAACGTCACACACTTTTGTTGAGATACCCCTAAAGCAGACCCCGTAACGCAGGCGAGATGCTACCAAAGCATGGTAAATAGGCAACAGCTGCTCAATGCTCAAGTTGTCTTTCAGATTTCTTATAAGAAAGCAAGTTGAATTTATCTTGGACATAATCTCAGTACAATGTGTCTTTCAGTCCAACCTGTTTTCTGAGGTGATACCGAGAAAACTAGCTGCTACCATATCAATTAAGGTTTCATTGACACTTTGATGTAGGTCTAGATCAGTAGTACCCTGAGAGTTATGAAACATCAAATAGTTGGTCTTTGAATCTTTCAAATGTAAGTAATCAGAACACCTAGACATGGGAGAAAAAGTTAGACTTGCAGGCAACTTTGCAGATCTGGTGAGTTTTTCACTGATGTAATATAATATAAATCGTTGGCATAGAGTAAATTCTGCAAAGTGATCAATAACATTTGGCCAATCATTGATATATAGTGTGAATAACATAGGGCCCAGCATAGGTCCCTGTAGAACCCCTACCGTGTAATCATTGATTCCCGATTCAATGTCTTCAGAGGTGTTGACTCCGCAATGACGTATGCTGATGAACCTCTTTCCAAGAGAACTCGAGACATAAAATAGAGAGCTACAGTCCGGACACTATACAAATTTAACATGCTCAGTAACAAATCATGGGATACACAGTGAAATGCCTTGCTGAGATCGCGAAAGATTCCAGTACGACACTAGCCTGACTCCACGTACCTTTTGATCTTATCATGGAAAAAGTGTATCTCATAGTTAGTTGATATTGGTGGTCGAAATCCGGATTAATTGTTATTTTCGATTATTCATCTAAGAAGCATTCTAGTCTTGCCAGAAAGGAATATTCAATTTTCTTATGAAAAAGAGACGTAAATACTATAGGCTATAGGTCTGTACTATTCCATCTTGCGGACCTCGCTCACCTTAAAAAACGGGTGCAATTTTGCAAATTTTAGGTTTTGAAGGGAATACTTCAAAACTAAAAGTTGAATTCACTGAATGTGGATTTTACAAGTTTTGGAAATTTTGCGCTTACATTATTTCATTCTAGGTATTATGCGAACAGAGATTTGACTGGGTAGATGCTTTTGGTTCGAATATTCCAAATGGAGCTGTCGAAGGAGGAAGAACAATCGATGGAGAACCGTTATACATAGGAAGAGCTCACCATGAAGGATCTCACACAGTGGGAAAGGTATGATATATTATTTGAACTGCATTTATGACTACTCCTAACGGTTTATAGTTGATTGGGTTTTAGCTTTACAATTTCATAAAAAATGCGAAATTTTGCAAATTTCGAGTTTAGTCTAGACAGTGAAATAGTTGCAAGAAAATTTTTCACATATTCAAAAGACTCTTTAAATTTCAATTATTTGTTTGTACCAAAGTAGACTGAGTAACTTCTAGTAAATGGTGTCAACTCCACAAATATATCCATTAATCGCTTCTATAATATAAAACCAAATAAAGTGAAGATTCAGAATTTTTTACAAATCTTCACGATTGAAACAAAGTCTAATTGTTCTTAACTGTTGAATATGTTACATGATATTGCATCAGTTCTTGCAAGTAATCTGAAATAAAGTTTTCTGTTCTCTAGTTTGAGCCGTAATTGGAATTTCTTTGTTAATACCACTATGAATGTTGCTAATTCGAAAGTTCCCTTTATGTGTTCAATTTTGAGTTTTCCAAAACGACTGAAAATTAATTCAATCGTGAGTGGTTTGTTGAAGATATATCCACCCACTAATTTTCGTGGTAATTCGGTATTAACGTAGCGTATAAAACGCAGAATATTTCAACTAACAGAAATAATAATTATAAATTATTCGATGCTGACAAATGTGGGTATTACCTTGAAATATATATTGGTCAGATCGGATGGACCTTCGAAAAACGTTCAACGCTTGCAGAAATTATGGAAAATCATAACTTTGATGACAATTTCAGTATTGTACATATTCAGAATAAAAGTAATGAATTGAATTAGCTGGAACCCCTAGAGATTAATATATATTTAAGACTTGCAACATCCAATTCAACGATCGACAAATACTTCATAATTCTTCCTTTTTAAATTTGTATAATTAGATGTTCCGTTTGCACCAGTTTGAGCTAATTCCAATTAGGTAAAATTCCACTAACCATCTATCCAAGACTATCATTAAAGTCATCAGGCTAGCTAGCTCTTTCGTAGTAAGTTAGTGCTTTATAATATTATTTTGTTTGAAGAAACTTCGGTGTAAGCAGCACTATAGTTACATTTATTTATTAAACTAGTGAAAATCGATCCTTCAATAGTTATTTTATCTAAGCTGATTACTATCACTTTCTATTACAGGTTCAGCCTAGCCATGGAGTTTGTTATATTCCTTACGGCGGCCGGGAGCTTGCCTACAATAATTTTCAAGTTTTGGTTCTCAGATATTGAAGGCTTCCATTATTGTACAATTAATTTCTCCGAGTGAAAAGTGTTACGTTAAAATAAATGATTTTTATTCCAAAATTTCGGTATTTATTGCGCATCCCAATTTGTATATTGAATGAAATAAAATTTTCACTAGAATAATATTATATCAGTTAATATTTCACCATACAATAAATAGCGTTCTTTCCGAGGAGGGCACAGGAATGTGAAAAAATGTTATCCCATATTTTTCTTTCCCTGTTAATCATAGTCGTTCATCAGGAGAGGCATGAGGAGTTCAACCTCTCCATGAGTTGTCAGCAAATAAAGAATAAACCTCCAACCTGATGCTTTTCATTATGGTATTCAGCAACTGAATTTCAATATTTACTTACAAGAGTATATGTAGTATTCAAATTAGGAACTACTACTTTATTGCAGTCTTTCTCAGAAATTATTCTGTTTATCAGTGTTTACGTGTAATTGAGGAAAGAACAGAGATGACTATGAATAATGCAATTCATCTGCAGCCGACTTTTGTAATAAAATGGAATCAAAACTGTGGTAAACATTGGATTGGCAGTGTGTAAAATTATAATTTGAGAAGATGCTAAGGTATTATGATGTATATGTTTCCAACCTACCATCCTAGACGTATTTCCAGATTTAAAAGTTTTATAGAATTCCAACTTTCGTTAGAATGTTTTTTTAAAAAGAACCAACTATTCTGTAAATATTTGCAATATTTCTCGATTCCCGGTTATACCGGAAGTTGATATAAATTTTGTTATTTAAAAATAATAAAACACTCTGATTTATATAATATTTATAATTATGGAATGTTAATTTGAGCTTTACGAATTCTCATTGCGAATTGAAAAACAATGTTGCGGAACATTCTTTCACTATTCGTTGTTATAGCATGGTGAAATTTTCGAAAAATAATTAAAACGTGAATTTGTTCATTGAAATGCATCTATAAAATATGATGTATTTTTTCCAGTTGAACATTTGTATTTAAATTATAAAAATATGCAACTACGTTGCTGTCAAATGTCGAGGTACATGAATGAAATGCATTGATTGATTACAGCACGTATTCATTGTTCACTATTTTATATCGAATGGAATAATCTATGCAGTTGCACTGTTTTGTACAACTGTAGACAATCATTGAACAAAGGATCAATTCCTACAGATTCATAGGAGACTCATGATAGCGGCCAATCCAAGCGTAAATATAATTATATCTGTTCAATGGTTTGATTTTTCTTAGAATTTCAATATTGGTCTTCTGGGTTTAATACTGAATTTCCATATATGTATTCAGCCTTGTATCTGAGGATAGCGAGGGAATTATAATGGAAATTTTCAATTCAGCAATGAAAACTTCAATACTGCATTATTTTGATATTCTACCATGTCATATACGAGGGCACTTTCCCTGAAAAATGAAACAAGAAATGATGATTTATCTTGTCAAAACTTATTTTATTTCTCAACATAATCTCCTTGTAGCCTGATACACTTCGTCCAACGTTTTTATAAATTTTCGATCCCTTCGAAATAATACGATGTCGGCAATCATTCAAAATAGGCGTTTGTTTCGGCGATGACCTAATCGTTGGAGCCAAATCTCCTTCCGCCAAGCCATTTCTTCAAGTTTGGAAATAGATAATAATCGCAGGAGGCCAAATCTGGAGAACATGGTGGATGACGAACTGATTCGTAGCGCAATTCATGAAATTTTGCCATTGCGACTGCGCACCTGTGCGCCAGTGCGTTGTCTTGGTGGAAGAGCAATTTTTTCATTGCCAAATGCGGCCACTATCGCTTCAAATCGGCGTCGTAACGATCCAACACTGCATATAGAATTTATGCAAAATGTTTCGTACCCGTTCGGTTAAGATGCCCATAGCCTCAGCAATCTCGTGCAATTTAACTCGTCGATCGTCCAATATCATACCATGGATTTTATCGACGATTTTGGCGTTGTTACCTTAATTGGATGACCAGAACGTTTGGCGTTCTTTGTGGTCATACTACTAGAATGAAAATCAGTAAACCACTTGCGAATCGTTCCAATCGATGGTGAAGAGTTCTCATAATGTTTAACAAGCGATGGTTTGGTTTGCGTAATGTTTTTTCCACGAAAGAAAGAACGTTTAATCAAAACGCGAAATTCACTTTTTTCCATGTTGACAAAAATCTCCAAAACAGAACTAAATGGCATATTAGTCTGAAAATTTTAATGCATTCTAGTTAAACATGGTACATCACAATTATCACATAGGTTTTTAGATTGTGGCGCCATCTGTTTCATTTTTCAGGGACTTTTCACCTATCCCTCGTACATAAGTAAAAGATCTCCAGTAGCAATTTACATTATTCAGTTCATGAAAGAATAGAAGTCGACAGAAAATAGCATTAATGAGTAAAATAATAAAATGTTGAATTTTAAATGGTACAGTTATCCTCTTTTTGATATGGGATTAGAACGGTATTACAGGCTTAAGGATTTACATGAAAATTAAACATAATCTCATTCATTCCCGAGTAAGGAGGCAATGCAGAATTGATATATTAAGCAGAAGCAACAAGTTAGTGAAACATGATAAAACTATTAACTGCATTCTTTGTTGTTTATCGTAGATAAATGAAATGAATTAAAAATATTGAAAGAGGAACCATAGAACTGGAATGATCTATATTTTTCTGTGATAATGTATAGTGATAATAATTGAGTGGATTATGTTCTGTAATACTGACGGTTTCATAACTTATATTTAAATCATGTTCAGAATGACGGAACACCAATGGAACAAATGGGTAGAAGCGGTGAAGATGGAAATTACAAACGATAGAATGTAGTCGACATACTCATTTGTTCTAGATGAATGTCAAATATTCGCAGTTTTTTCGCCTCACTAAACGTAGTAATAAAGTGAGGAAAGTATTGTAATCGGCCAAATAAGTCACGATTACTCCGTGGCAAATTTTCATAGTTCATGTGATAGCATAAAACAGGTTACATTATAGTGTGAATAATTTAGAACGTCAACCTGACAGCAGGGGGTCAGTATAAAACATAGAGTTGTGAAATACATTATGTGGACCATTTGGAAAAAATTTCAATGAAACATAGAATATAATGTAACGTATTGCATTAGCGATTTGTAAATTATTCCCAATATATTTTGTGTTCCTACAGTCATTTACATTTGACCCGCAGAAGCTTCTGAAAATTATTCTGTTAACAAAAGTGAGGGAACTCATATGATCAATTGATCACAGGTCAATAATTGTGTATTCTTCAAGACTTTCAGTTGTGTATCGTCAAGACAGGAACATCCTAATCGATTCTAATTTCTGAATTTTAATTGTTTCTGACAAATGGAAAATGTTGTAACGCATGCCAATGAACTTACTTTATCACTTACTAGTAGATTGGAATATCGTATGAATCAAAACATTTCGTGTGAAGCTGTTTTTTTTCTCAATTTGGTACGAAAGATATCTCTGTGGAAAATGGACAGAATAACCATTTGTGTTGATCATTCAGCAACATTAGAATTCCTACAGTTGAAACATTTAACCTCGAAAATTTGAAAACTTTGCCAGAAAATAGACAGTTACACATCTTGCTCCGAGATACTTTTTCATTGAAATCACATTTTTTCAATCTTTCCATTATGGTGCTTCAAATAGAGTACACTATTCGGGATGCAATCTTCAACATTAAGAATTATTATGGCAGCTAAATTTCAGCTAAGATCTTCATTTTCAATCCCCAGCAACATTCAAATAATCAAAGTTCGGATCGGAAACAGAAGACAGAAAAAGTACGTTACATTTTCTTGAAATACTCATCGATTTCTAATGTTTCTCTAATAAGTTAAATCAGAATTCAGTGAGTGCACTGAGAGCGGCTTATTTCTCTTTAGACAGTATTTATAACAGCTATCTTCTTCATTTCAATCTCATAATATTGTCATGACATTTTAATTTGCTGTCTCTCAAAACATTCCAATTTTTTCTTCCAACGATCATTCAAAGATAGGTAAGATAGATTTTGAATATTCAACTTGGTAGTATAGTAGGAAATAAATCGAATCCATATTTTTTCCGGTTGGGAATTTGTTCTGGAAAGGTGTTTACTGGAGCCAATTCATTTCTATTTCAACAATGATATTGTCACGTTTCCGTTTTCACCAAATTCAAATATTAACAATCTATATTTTTCTTCAATATCGTAAATCATTTTTATTCCTATTACAATATTTCAGATATTTTATTTCAATGTGTTATCTGATTACAACATTTACTTTAAACCATTTCCTGTAAGTCGGTGAAAATTTCATTCTCAGATAATTTTGTATTGCAAATAAGAAGAAAACAAGAATCCTCAGGGATACACCATGCCTCTCGCCCCTAAGCCAATATTCACTTAAAAGCATTCATACTCTGGCGCGTGGCATGTGTGGGAGGCGCCTTTTTTTGCATGTGGTGGAGGCGCCGTTTTTTTAACATACTTAGATATGTTAAGGAAAATATTTGTATAATTTTAATTTAAATTACTGAATACACATAATTCACTAATTTGTAAGTGCAAAATAAATATTTTTTTCATTCATTATTTAATCATCTCTGGAATGTGATTCTTATATACCTAATACATAATTACAATTAATTCTCCATTCATTTATTTTTATTTTATACATATTTTGTTACTTTTTCATTTTCTGCGTCCATATATACAGTGTAATTTGCCCTTATACTATCATGTGTTTGTTTTGTTTGTTTCACTTAAGTGAAACATTACTATTCAGTTTTGATAATATTTACGTTTCAAAAATGAGAAAGACGTTGTAAATAATCTTACACAAACTGAAACTGATATGCATAATTTGAAAAATTTTATAAATAATTGAAGAATTCCTTATAGCCCAATAGCAGCAGAACAACATGAGCTTATACTTTCATTTATTTCATGAGTTATCAAATGTCAAAAAAAAATTAAAATATTCAAGTCACTGGAGCAATTAAATGTCAGAGCGTCATTAATTCATGTAAACAATATCAAATACCTGTAATTATTTTAGAGCCTGTTTACAGCATGATTTATTATTGTTGGAAAAAACTGGTTGCTCAAGGGCTGGCCATCCCGAAAATAAACTTTTACATTCAACTACTAATCTTCGACTGTTCATCCTTGAAAGAGACATTCGTAATCCATTTGGGAGTCACAATTTGACAAGAAAATGTCGCATGGTAGCTTGGTGAATTAATTACCGCTCCGTTTTCACACTGACGAGAAGTAGGTACAGCAAATCTGAGACCCATAATATCCATCTTAAAGCTAACAATTCAGAATGCATAATTTTCAATCTTTTGGGTAACTTCAATCAGGCTTCTGTGAAGGGAATTTCAGAGAAAGTGTTGAAGAGTATTTGAGAAGATTCGTGTGATTTCTCATACAGAAACAATTTCCAATGTTGAGCGACGGGCTCGAGAAACAAGCAAGTTTTTCAGCAACACTCGAGAACGTGCTACTACCAGATCTCAACAAATGTGATTTCTTTCTTTGGGTAACGTTAAAATAATATGCTCGCCAGTTGCGTCTCAAGGAGAATTGTGGAACCGCATTATGGATAAATGCACACTCATTAGAAACAATCAACATAGTTATTGGATAGAGTAAACTTCCATTTTCGAAAAAGAGTAACATTATACCTAAGAGAAAACGGTGATCATTTTGAACAATATTTATAACTTAAGTAAATTGTATTATGTTATTTCTAGTAATAATGTTGTTTGTTTTTCTAATAAATTATTTCTATCGCGATTGGGTTAAAAAATTCTGTCAAATTTTGAGGGTGCACCATCTTTTATCAACCCTTTAAAATGACCCAACTGAACTCTGCTTACTATCAATCAATACTCTTGGAACGCATACAACGTGTACCAAATTTGTTTTTTCTAAGTTGAAGTATAACTGAGATATTAATGTTTTTCAAAATTTAAAGTCCCACTTTGAGGGCCTATAACTTCTGAGGGGTGTGACTTGGTATAGAGGTAAGTTGCGTTGAATCATCATATTTTGGGGTCCCCTACATGCTCCTGCTCTGTGTCGGTTCTCATGCGGGACATCCTGTATTTCCGAATTGAAAACAAAGCAAAAACGTCAAACTAATGGGTAATGGGTATTAGGACTCAAATCTGAACATCCAGACCTGTATTAATACATAAACCAGATTCCGTTTGAGACCTACATCGATTTTCAATCTAGTCTAAACTTTTGCTGATGGATGAATAATCTACAATTTCTAATTTGCATTCATTATACTAAATACTACCTTAAGGTAGTTGTCGTGGTACAATATTGTAAGAAAGTCTTGTATCATGCGCGCGGTCAGAGAGCACACGAGCTTGTAGCAGAATGTGCTATAATTTTTGTGTAAGACTGTACCCATGGAGACGTAACCCACACAGTACTCATATCATATGCATGTATACACCAATACTTTCTCATAAATTGTTGAACTTGAAATTAATATTTCTTGACAATGAGACGGTCAATATTTTTTTTTTTTTTTTAATTCAGAATACAAACATTAAGTGACTGTTAGTTTTTTAAAAATTTCTGACAGTTAGTTTCTTATAAAAACTGATAAACTGGTACAAACTCTATGTAGTGCCTATACTCTCCATGTTAATGGACCGATTTTTAATTAAGTGTATCTTGAGTTAGAAACGGTCAATTGACTTCAAATTTTAATAGTAATTGTATTACCATGTCCTTATTAAATATACAAAAATTCAGAATTTTCTGACTGTACGCGTTTTTCACGACAACTACCTTAACATCATAATGGAAGTTTCATTCACGAAATACTCTACAATATTATCTTACATTTATATTTCAGTAATCGAACTCTTCGGACTGTTTTAAATTATTAAACTTGTTTTTCCTTATCTAAAATGAGAATTTTGATTGAAATATGAAATTCTTTTATAATGAAACCAAGTTGAAAAACAGAACCGTTGTTATCTAAATTTAAATCAGTTTTTATGTTATTAGGGAAATGAACGTTTGTAATCAATTCGCTATCTGTTTTTTGTGTTTCATTCAAGCGTTTAGAATATCGGTAACGGGCTTTCACTTCTGCTTTTATGACACTCGCATATTGATCCATTCGAAAAGCACGCAAACGTCAAACATAGATTACAAGATATGTATTGCTTTATGAATTTGTTGACAGTGTAACATCAAACTATTCATGACTGATGTTCGTTGTGTTAGTTGAATCTATTGAATATTGGATACAATTTGTTCATTAAGTCAGAATAAAAATCTGAAAATTACATTGCCATATTTGAATAATTTTAAATTTGATTATTTGTAATATACTCACTCATTCCTTTGTTCAGGTTTCGTTCGAAAACGTTATTTCAAATTATAATTAAAATAGATTAAACTTTGATACCATCGCATAATGAAGTCATATATCTAGTTGCCCTTAATCAGTCTCGAATCCCCCTATTCGATTCCATAAATGGATCTTTTTCTCTTAGTGATTCACATTCAATTTGTAGCTAACCAGTTTTCAAGTATATAATGGAGGAAACCATTACTTTGTGATAATTTATCATATTGATATAATAAAATAAAACACTTTTACTTTGTTTCTTATCACATATATTATAGAAACAAGTCGTGACTACAGCTTGGACACTTTAGAAACTCAGAAAGATAACAAAATACATTTCCTAGACCTTAGGCTCTCGTACAATAATAATATCATTACTTTCAAAATTAATAGAAAACCTACATTCACAGATACAACTATTGTCAATTCATGTTTTAGTTCACAAATTAGCTGCATAGAACTCTATGATACATAGAGTCTTTTCGCTTCTCTCTTTCTCCTGAAAACCTGAATGGAGAATTGAATATAACCAAGGTTATAGCTATTAAAAATGGTTTTCAACCTCAAATTATAACCAAATTAATTGACAGAAAAAAACAGAAATTAAATTACTCAATCCTTTTTCAAAAAATTCTGACTCTTCATCAAAATAAGTTTCCCTCACATATTTTGGTACAGTAGGTGAAAGAATTGCAGACATTTTATCGAAACATAATCTAAAAGTTAGCTTCAAACCTCAAAATAAATTGTCCTATTTTTTGTTCAATGCTAAAGATAAAACAAATAAGTTCAATAAATCTGGAGTATATAAATTAACCTGTTCAGAGTGTAATAACTTTTACATCGATAGATCTAGTCGTAATATAGAAAGGAACATTTTCGATCTTTTAGAGGAAGTTACAATTTCACATAACCAAAGTAGAGGTTTCAAATTAAACACACTAGAATCAATATAAATTTTCAGAGATATTAGGAATAATGACAATAAAATTTTAAACGATCAATCAGATGTGTACTACATCATTCTGTTTGATGTCTCGATAATGTGAAATTTTCATAATCCTCTTGTGCCTTCGTAGTATACCTCCGCATTAAAGTTTCCTTATCACAACATCAACTCTACCTCATTATTCAATTTCAATTATACTATTTAAACGATGTATTTCCCCAACCGGAACCCCACTTGTTACCTGTGTCTTATATTGTACCATAAATATTTTCATACATTTGTATCGTTTGAAGATGGCACGCTGGTGTCGAAACTATAGTCACCATTTCTTCCTATAATATATGTGATAAAAAACAAGGTAAAAGTGTTTTATTTTATTATATCAGTTTTCAAGCAACTGATAATATGAGGACACTGAACTTGAACTTAACTGAGAACCACCTTTGGACGGGTGTTCCATCATCGTACATAAGAAAATGGAAAACGCAAGGAGATGTTGGTCTCGTGGAGATGAACGATTCGCAGCTTGAAAGTGTATAACACCCTTCTAATACACTTCTAATGAGTATAGAAATCCATAATTAATAATCTCCATATTTTTCGATAATCTCCATATTTTCGATAAGAGTTCTAGTATTTTCGGGATTTCATCGACCACCGAGGTCTACGCCCTCAAGGAGCTACTGGATAGACAGTGGCTGTCGGTCTGGGGTGGTGCCCCCGGCATGAGGCAAGCGAAGCTCCACATTAGAGAGTTCTTGCCTAAACTCTCTAAAACCCTACTTTCTATGAGCGGAAGAGGCCTAAAACTGGTGACAGACTCCTCACAGGACATTGTCATCTGAATACACATCTACATACAATGGGCATTGTTGAAGATCCAACTTGTAGTAGATGTGGAAAGGCGGATGAAACTGCCTCTCACATCCTAGCAGAATGTTCAGCATTGGCTTCTCTTAGGCTACAATACCTCGGCAGCACACATATGCTGCTTGAAGTCATAAGAGATATCAGTCGATGAAAAATCTTAGGCTGCGACACTGCCTTAGGCCTGCTGGACTGATTCTTGTATTAAGGGGCGCACAATGAACCCAATCAAGCGGTCTAGGTGCTCCAGAATTGCCCGCCCCTGTTTTGATTGATTGATTGATTGACTAGTGTTTTTCTCAATTATTAAACTTATTAAAACATATTATATTCACTATTCAGTACGGATTTGATTCATCCCAATGGAATTGAAGATTTTAAATATCAATTTTGCTCAGTTTTTTGTCAGGAATTCTTTGACTATATCTTGGAAAATCTGAAGATTTCGTATATATCCAGTGTCAGTTAGAGCTTGTGAGTGATCAAATGTGCTCTATATGATGACTTGGTTAGGGGGTCGGGAAGTAGGCTGAAGCCGATACTGATATTGACTCGAAGATGAAAGTTGTTGTGGGGTCCAAGCAGTTACCAATTTACCTATTTGATAGACTGAAGTTGCTTGAAATCCTTGATATAAGATAATATCCAGTTGCCAGTTATGATAAAAACCACTTTGTGTTTATACCATTTTTAATAATAACATGATAACGTTACTATTGTTGCAACACCGAAGTGCCATTATCAAACAGATAAAATTAGTATCGTTTTCATGATATTATGTGCTATGAAAACAAAGTGTTTATTGTTTGTTTCATTTAATCATAATGATAAATTACCATAGAATAACGGATTCTACTATCGATTTATAAAAACCGATTATCTCCACACACATGAAGCTAACATAATACATCAAAAACGTTGCAAACTACATAAATTGACAAAATATCTGAATCATAATATATTAATATACACACGATCTTACATCTCGAATTGAACTGAATTATGTGGCGTGTGATAGTTTCCTTCTGTTTTAGAATTTTCGTTTTGGTTCCATAAGTTTGACAATCATTTTTTCCTAAGGTACACTATAGCCCCAGAGTTCTGCTATTGAAGCATTGAGTTAGTGAGAAGATTATTGCATCCAACAAATGGAAATCAATATCTATTATTTTAGAATGTACTCGCTTAAGTCATGACTATTCACAATTCACTCTTGTATTCATTTTCATTAGCTTGATTCAGTAGATATGTTTCAACGAATCTGAAGAAAGGTGACTGCAGTAAAATATTTGGAATTGTATTGATAAATTAAAATTGAATTGTGGAAGCCGTTACTTTGTGATAGTTTATCATTTTAACGAAATAGTAAATAAAACTACTTTGTTTTACTATCACTGATATTTAATATAGTCGTTACTATAGTTTCAACACTAAACGTGTCATCTTCAGACGAAAAATGAATTTAACAAATATTAAATCTACTATATATAGGTTAAAGAAGGATTTCAAACAAATTTTATGGCTATAGGAAATAGTTCTAGGAAAAACCAGAGAGGGGTAAGGTGATTAGGTAATACCGTGAGGACATTAGTGGTGCGGGTATATTTACTAACAGACTTTAAATATTAAAATTAGGTTATTAATACATTGAAGAGATTACTGTAATATAAATCTAGTTGATCGTTAAGGATCTTATTATCATACATCTGCATTCCTTTGAAAATTTCCATTGACTCTAATATATTTAGTTTTGAAGTTTTATCTTGACTATGTAAAATTTGGACATTATTCAAATTAGGAAAGGTATGGCCTGTTTCTAAAATATGATTTGCAAATGAAGAATCGGTTTTATTATTTTTAAAGGAACGAAAATGTTCTTTATATCTAACTGCTATGTTACGGCAAGATCTACCTATGTAAAAACTATTGATCATTCATCAATAATATTCATCCCAACATAAAATTCACATTAGAGACAGAAAAGGATCACAAAATAAATTTCTTAGACTTAACATTATCACATCATAATAATAGCATTCATTCGACATTTACAGAAAACCTACTTTCACAGATACAGGAATTTGTACCTCTTCACATAGCCCCTATAGTCATAAACCAGCTGCTTTTCATTCAATGATACATGGAGCCTTTTCCCTTCCTTTATCTCAAGAAAATCTTAGGAAAGAACTAGATACAATGGAAGTCATTGCTACAAATAACGGTTTCGGTCCTCAAGTAATTTCTAAATTAATAAATATAAAAAGACAAAAATTAATTTACAATAGCATTTATCCCTTTATAAAATACAAAGATAACTCATTAAAATATGTTTCTTTAACTTATTTTGGTCCTATAAGCGAAAAAATTGCGAACATCTTATCGCATCATAACCTGACCATCAGCTTCAAACCCCCAAACAAATTATCTCATATTCTGTTCAATGCGAAGGATAAAACTGACAAATTTAAAAGGCCCGGAGTTTATAAACTAACTTGTTCAGAGTGTGATAGTTTTTACATAGGTAGATCTTGCCGTAACATAGCAGTTAGATATAAAGAACATTTTTGTTCCTTTAAAAATAATAAAACCGATTCTTCATTTGCAAATCGTATTTTAGAAACAGGCCATACCTTTCCTAATTTGAATAATGTCCAAATTTTACATAGTCAAGATAAAACTTCAAAACTAAATATATTAGAGTCAATGGAAATTTTCAAAGGAATGAAGATGTATGATAATAAGATCCTAAACGATCAACTAGATTTATATTACAGTAATCTCTTCAATGTATTAATAACCTGATTTTAGTATTTAAAGTCTGTTAGTAAATATACCCGCACCACTAATGTCCTCACGGTATTACCTAATCACCGTACCCCTCTCTGGTTTTTCCTAGAACTATTTCCTATAGCCATAAAATTCTTTTGAAATCCTTCTTTAACCTATATATAGTAGATTTAATATTTGTTAAATTCATTTTTCGTCTGAAGATGACACGTTCAGTGTTGAAACTATAGTAACGACTATATTAAATATCAGTGATAGTAAAACAAAGTAGTTTGATTTATTATTTCGTTAAATTAAAGTTGATTCGTTCAATGATTTGATCGTTCTTTGAATTTGAATCACTATAAATAAGCAACAATCACCATTATTCACTAAAAATACTATTATTTGTATCTCGTATCTTCCAAGTAGCTTGGTAGTTGGAGGGTCCCCAGTACTTCTACAGTATTTGAATGGATGAAGGTGCTTGTTTATTATTCATAGTGTTATAGTGTATTCACAATTATGGTTCATTAGAAATTGAATCTTTTTTATACTTTGACAAGATGAGAGGGAAACCTATAATGTTCGAAGAGCATCGTGTGAGCCAGCAGTGGAATATAGGGAGAGGAGATCGGCATCCGTATTCTTCTTGAAGGTTTGAAGGTTATAGGCAAAGGGAAATACCTCACTAGGTGAAGAGTTCCACAACTTCACCGTTCGATGAAAAAATGGAGTTTGGTAGGAGGAAGTTCGGCAGGTCTTGCGTTTGACAGTGAAGTGGTGACTAGTTTGAGATCGTCTAGTCCGCTCATCGGGAATCTCTCGTGGTTGAGCAACAGACGAGATTTCTGATGAACACCGACCATGGAAATATCTATAGAAAAGGGAGACTATATTCCGGAGAGGTCAATGAACTGGTAAGTGTGACATCATCAATCAAACGAATAGCTTCCTTCTGGGTAGAATCGAAGAGCTTCAGCGTGTATTTGGGAGTCGAACTTCAAACATGTGAACAGTACTCCAGGACAGGTCGAATCTGTGCTTTGTAGATTATGAGAAGCTGCTGGGATGTAAAGTAGCCCTTAGCAAGGAATAGAAAACCAAGTTTTTGTGAAGTAGTTTTGGCAATGAACCTCACATGATCGTCCCATGAGAGGGTGCTGTTGGTGGTGATCACGAGCATTGTTATGGAAGACTTCATAGGAATAGTGGTATCCGCCTTCTTGGAGAAGATGCAAGCTTGAGTTTTGGTTGCATTAAAAGTTGCGTCAACCTGTCTCTGTCTCGCTCCTCTGCCTTCAATAGAAGCTATAGATGATGATATGGAGCAGAAACAAAGTTGGTGCCAAGACAGAACTCTGTGGAACACCAACGTTGATAGCCATATTATTTAGCCATGGGTATTTAGCTTTGTATCTGAGGTTAATAAGGAACAATAATGATGCTAATATCCATTTTAGCAATAAACACTTTATTATTGTATTGTATTGATATTTTACCATGATGTGTACATAAGTAAAAGATCTCTAGTAGACTCATAGTAAACTTGAAACATTAAACGAATTATCATATTATTTATTTCACAAATTTACAATCATATCATAATTTCTTCACAGTAGAGGAAATTATCGACAACACACTTGAATATAACAATATTTAAATTAGTGTATTTATATATTTACAATCTGTGCATAACAGACTATTAATAAAGCATTAATTTACATGGATTCAGTCTATAAAAGCTAGAGGTCTGCAAAAAATAGTATAATTTAATAAAATCTTCAGAATCTCAAATGGTACAGTGTACAGTTATTCTCTTTTTGTTATTGGATTAAAGCGATATTAAAGGCTTGAGGATTTACATAAAAATTAAACATAATCTCACTCATTCCAGAATGAGGTGAAAATGCAGAATTGACATACTAAGCAGAAGCATAGATTTGAATGCATTCTTTGATGTTTATCGTAAATAAATTTGAACGAGGAAACGTAAAACTGAATTAATATATACATTTTTATGATTATGTAATCATGTAACTTGATATTATTGCGTGGGTTGCTGACGGCTTTACTATTATTCAAATCATAATCAGAATGAAGGAACATTATTCGGATGAATTAATGGGCAGAAGCGGTGATGATGAAAATGACGAATTCTACAATATAGTCGACATGTTATTTCATTGTAGATGAATCGAAAATGATGCAGTTTTTTTCTCAAGAGTAATGGGAACTGTTTCAAATTTCAAGTTATGAAAGAGTTGATTGGTGGTTCATGAATAGGAATGCAAACGAGTGTCTTAGGGAACCTCAAATTAATCAATCTTTTCATAAGTAAGGAATTGAAAAATGTGTATAAGTAATTTCGGGAAATTAAACATTTTACTTTTATGACAATCAATTATGTTAGAGTACGGCACTGTTAAGGACGGTGTGAGGAAGTCCCATAATTGGTCCGGGGAGATCCCTTGATGCGTGGGCGATGAAGAAGGTATATAGAAGTTCGAGGAAGGCAAGAGTGGGATTACGCATTCAGCATTACAGAGTATCAGACGTATTATTGACGTTATATTAATTATGATTGTAATTCTTTTAGAATATAATTAACTTTTATTTGATAAGTGTTTCCTTAAAAACTCTAACAATTGAGTAGCTATTTTTTTGATGATACAACGATTGATTTGGATGAAGCTTATTAGTGTTGGAGGGAGTCTCTCATTATACAGACTCGATGTGATTTCCTGATGAAGCAACAATTTTATTGAATGAAACTTGATACGAACAAATTCGATCATAGCATTTTTGAAAGTGGAACCCAAATTGTGAAATCAGTCCTGTGGTTCGAGATATATTTCAACTATCTCGACTTTCCACTTAACACATACAACATCAACCAGAATTGTGTAAGGTTCTGTGGTCTGTACACCCCCGGGTTAGGTTTGGTGAAATCATTAAGCCTAGTAAAGTATGATGTTTTGTAAATTTTTCTGGGCTCAAAAGATTGATAGCGTAGATGCTTTCAAGAAATTATTTCTCTAGAAAAAATATAAGGACCTAGAAATGGATGTTTTTATATTTTCCCTCTTAAATCAATTTTCAGACATTTTTGAAACAGAGAAGCATCTGAATTCGCTATCTAACTGTCATCTCGGTTATTACAATCCTTAATAATTTTTGGCGCTAAAACGACCCAAAGTGACTTTTAAAAAAAATCTCACCATTTTCAAATGGGTTTAAAAAACCGTCAAAAGGAATATCGAAATTATTAGGTTTTTTCTGTTGTTATCGTGTATCAAAGCAAAATTCTGAAAAATCGTATATTGGACGTAGGAAACGGAAAATCGGATCGCCAAAAACAAATGATCGTCGATTGTTCATCATCTCAGACTCATGCTAAGATGTCATGAAATGAATATGACAGGAATATTTCTAATATTAATCAGCAATAATAGCTGAAATATTTAACTTGCTTAGATATCAATATACATAATGCCGAAACCAAAGATTGGCAGTTTTATAGATTTAAGTCATTGCTATTCGAAGATTGAATCACATAGCATATGGCATAGATACCAATATGGTGATCAAGAAGTCTAGTTTCGTTATAAATCTCGGTTTTGACGTAAATGCGATTATGTTATTCACTTCATCAGAATGTAAATCCCTTCACCTACACCTTAATTTTACATCTATCCACATGATATTCAAGTAATATTACATTGATGTTTAGGAATTGTGTGATTTGTAGAATACCATTCATGGGTCATATTCCCACTCCCTGTATTCAATCACCCAAAAGATGAGAGTATACATTTTCTTCTATGGACTCTGCTGAAATTCAATGTACATGTATCCATGATTGGCTATTTCTAATGAGATTGAAATTTCAATTCACCATTGTACAATTGTGTAGAAGAGATATAATTTTTTCAACTACATTTTTGCATAGTTAAAATTTCAAAATGACTAGATTTCAAAAGTTAACAGGAAACTATTTTGGTATGCTGAAGCGGTTGTTCTAATTTGATCAATCTCGCATAGCATATTATGACAATTTCTCCAGAGTTGGTTATACGAATGAACTATTCATAAAAGGGGGGAATAAATGACAATCAGTAAATCATCGAAAATACGACTTTTCCTAAAAATCAGCTCAATTCGAGGGAAAAAACTAGGAATGCTCACCCCTCATTTGATTCTCCTAACGGAATTGAGAATTGGCATTTTGATTTTTGTATAATCTCCAACCTAAGAAAATTGATAATAGATTCCTTAATATTTTCAAACTTGTCAACACAAGACTGTTTACTCCTATGATTATGATGACTTCAAAACCATGATCGTTTCTGAAAGTTTTTTTTATCCAGAAAAATACAAAATCGACGAGTACTATGGTATTTTGGATCAGGTTTCTTGACTGAAATTGATTTATAATGATCTCTCATCCCATTTATGTAAGATACTACAAATCAACAATTTGGAACATTGGATAGACATGTTTCAGGTCATGGAATACTAATATTATAAAGGAAAATTGTATTCTGTTTCATTCTGATAAGTGATAGTGAACCGTAATTCATATGATGATTAATTGCCAGAAGAAGAGCTGCTGCCATATTCCTCTCACTATTGTGGCCGGGTTAGAAAACAAAACGGTGACCAAACATGGCAGTAGAGCGGCATGTCAATTCAAGTCAATATATATATTAGGTAAATACCTGCTTGTAAGAAGCTCAACTTATATAATTTAAAAGATTGATGTAGCCTCATTCGGAATCTTCGTGTTTCAATAAATCAAATTTTTAATTAAAATTTATTATTAGGAAGTAGGTCTGGTCTGTTCCAAGCAAGTAGAGTCATTAAAATTATAAATATACAATCCTACTAATTTACAGATTAATCTTACATTAAAAATTTCTCTAACTGATGAGCTATGGTGGTGGGTAAATGATATTTGAAAGCTTCCCATTCTAGGAGTAGAAGTCTCTCTAGTTCAGGATCATATTATGACCAATTGCTGGTTTATAGAAACTGATTGGAAACTACTTATATGGCTACATCCTCATCATCGAATGAAACTAAACATGTTAAAGTGAGATATTCATTAGAAAGATGTGAGCAGCTAAAATAATAGCTTCCATAAGGGTGAAGTCTTTAAGCTGAAAAAACGCTAATGAGTCTTTTTAAGATATAAAAAATTACTGCTATTTTCTCGTGACGATTCAACTCATGTTTCAAAGTTTCTACCCTAATCAGTATCATTGTGGAAGTTTTTGAAGTCACAGAGGCCTCTGATTTTAGTTAAGCCGAAATTCTGCATTTATACGTTTTCGCTAGAGGACAACCAATAGAAACCATTTTCATTCTGTAATAATGTAACTCTTTTGTCTGTAAAATGTTAAGCCGTGAAAATAATATGACTTAACAATTGTGAATTGGCTATGATAAAAGATGACGTCACTGAACAACTATAATGACATATGAATGAACATTGTTATAATTCTCCAATGGAAACATAACATCCGAAAATCCTAACGGCGTTTTCATAAAATTCCAATTTTAGGTCTTTGTGATACGAAAATTGTAAAAACTAACTAAAGTAATCGTCAAATTGAAGGCAGTTGTTTTTGTTCTTTTCAAGGTTGGCTAGCATGATGGCACTCTCACATTGAAGGAATGCCTGAGTCATTGAAAGGAAAGTGTAGTTTCCGATGTGATGCAGTTTCGAAATAAATAAGAACATCAAATTTGGGAAAACTGGACCAGTTAAATCTACCGATATCAATTTCTGAGATAAAAGCACTTCATGGTATGCTTGCCGAAAATTGATCTATCTTCGATGGACTCGGTGAAACTGGACATATTATGTCCACAGAGAAAACTGACTGAACACTCCTCTGACCATGGACTGGTCCTAGAGTAATATAATGATGCCTGTTATTTCAAAAGTAGCTGTAGCATATACCACTTGATTAGAACTTAGTATTATTGCATCCTTTTTGTCAATTTGGTCCGACCAACTTCATGGTATGGAAGAATATTCAGTAATATTACAGGAGATTAAACCACTAACTGTAGATTATCTCACACTCAATAACTTGATAAAACAGAAAAGATTATAGCGGAAATATTTAAGAGATGATATAATACATGCGACTTTTCATGTAGATGTCGTACTATCTCAAGTTAGAATAATGAAAAAGAGTTCTATTCAAATGTTCAAAGAGTGAGAGATAATTGCATCTAAAAAAAACCAGTACCATGAATGCGACGCCATATCGATGGTAAAAGAACATTTTGAAACAAGATACCCATTGTCATTGAAAATGAGTCATTCGCCGGAAATAATAGACATATGCAATTTAGAGTGATTGCCTCCAACTGCTCTAGATGTGATAGCAGGGTAGGAGAATAGGCATTGATTTTTCATTTCTATGTGAACGTTGTGAAGATAACAATTTTACGAATTGAGCAGAACAATAAATGGGGTGTTCTTGATGATGATGGGGGTGATGAACAGAGAGGTTAATGATGAATGTTTATGAATCTTGATGAGAAGATGAGGAACATATCACAACTACAATATCGAATTGTGATAGTGACGAAGAACGAATTCGTTAGTTCACGAAACAAGCGAAGATCGGTGACCAACGAGGAGTTTTTATGAATGCGTCACTTTGTTCTTTCCAAAACTCTAGTGTTATTAAAATCATTAATCTTCTCCTTGTTGTCTTTCTTCCACTCATTTCCTATCCGATAGCAAGTTTTACAGGCAGCCCTCCAGAGTTGCTATGTGCTCTCCACTTTTTCCGATAATAGCTGATATCTTCCTGGAAGTTTTTGAACAAGCTGCTATTGATTCACTCACGCCGAAATGTTCGTTTATATATCTCAGCGACATTTTTGTTATATGGCAACATGGTCCTGATTATCTGATTCCCTTCCATTAATTCATTAAAATTCACTACATTCCCATATCCGCTTTACCATAGAACTTCTTCCGAAGGGTGCACCTCGGTCCTGAAGGTTACGAAAATTTCTTGACGCTATAGAAATCCTGAATCACTTGACTTATCTGAACTGTAACTCAATATATTACTTCCCCACCATTTGAGAGCTCACTCTCGAAAATTCCACTTCGAACATGATCACACAATGGCAGGGTCAAGTACCAGAGCAGAGTCAACCAAAGGCAGTGAGCTATAGCATGCCTTTTTAAACAGTAATACTGCCAAAGAAACCAGAAACATTCAGTTTCACTTCAAGCCTCAAACACGCTCTGGAGATGTCACTCATAATGGTTGGCGAAACGTCGCCATCGAGTCGTCCTACTGTGACGCGAAATTCTACAAGAAGTTAAGAATTTGCATAATTATCAATTCGCAGATGCTTAATATTCAAGATAGTGCATTTTCAGTAATCTGAACTAGTTCTGAAAGAAACAATTAGTGCGCATCTGGTTTCAGCCAGATTGAAATTTTCTCAAGGTACATCCTACACTCTAATCAATCATTATAGCAGATTGGAACCTAGTATGGAATATTCAAATCAATCACAAAATTATGGAGGTATTATGATTTCTTTGTTTCAATTTGATACGATAGTCGTCTACTAGTATGTCTATGGAAAATGGACAGAATAGCTAACTGCAACAACGTTGGAATTGCTAAAGTTGAATGATCGAGCCTCGAAGATCTGAAAGTTTGCCAACAAAAAAGGCAAACGATATATTCTTGTATAAAAGCTACCAATATTGCATCTTTTGCTAAAGGTACTTCAAATTGAATTGTACACTATTCGGAATGCAGTAGTTAACGTTTCCTACATCAACATTCAAATTACCAACGTTTCGCGACCGGAAACGTGAAGGTGGAAAAACTGGTTTGCTTGTTTTTGATACATTCATCAGTTTCTATTTTCTTTGTGGTACTACCGAAAATGCAATATATATTCTTATTCCAATTCAAGGATAGTGGTTAAACTGGAAAGCATTTGTCTATGCAAAATGGATAGAATAGCTAATTGATGATACTGCACCAACGTTCGAATTGCTAAATTGAATGATCAAGCTTCGAAATTCTGAAAGTTTGCCAGAAAAAAAGGCAACGATATAGTCTTGTATACAGACTACCCATATTTCATCTTTTGCTTGAGGTACTTCAAATTGAATTGTACACTATTCGGAATGCAATATTTGACATTTCTTACATGCACATTTGAATTACCAAAGTTTCGTGACCAGGAAGGTGGAAAAACTGGTTTCCTTATTTTTGATACATTCATCAGTTTCTATTTTCTTTGTGGTACTACCGAAAATGCAATATATCTTTTATTCCAATTCAAGGATAGTGGTTAAACTGGAAAGAAAGCATTTGTCTATGCAAAATGGATAGAATAGCTGATTGATGATACTGCACCAACGTTCGAATTGCTAAATTGAATGATCAAGCTTCGAAATTCTGAAAGTTTGCCAGAAAAAAGGCAACGATATAGTCTTGTATACAAACTACCCATATTTCATCTTTTGCTTAAGGTACTTCAAATTGAATTGTACACTATTCGGAATGCAATATTTGACATTTCTTACATGCACATTTGAATTACCAAAGTTTCGTGACCAGGAAGGTGGAAAAACTGGTTTCCTTGTTTTTGATACATTCATCAGTTTCTATTTTCTTTGTGGTACTACCGGAAATGCAATATATCTTTTATTCCAATTCAAGGATAGTAGTTAAACTGGAAAGCATTTGTCTATGCAAAATGGATAGAATAGCTGATTGATGATACTGCACCAACGTTCGAATTGCTAAATTGAATGATCAAGCTTCGAAATTCTGAAAGTTTGCCAGAAAAAAAGGCAACGATATATTCTTGTATACAAACTACCCATATTTCATCTTTTGCTTAAGGTACTTCAAATTAAATTGTACACTATTTGGAATGCGATATTTGACGTTTCTTACATGCACATTTGAATTACCAAAGTTTCGTGACCAGGAAGGTGGAAAAAATGGTTTCCTTGTTTTTGATACATTCATCAGTATCCATCTTCTTAGTGGTACTACAGAGAATGCTATATATCTTTTATTTCAATTCAAGGATAGTGGTTAAACCGGAAAGCATATGAAGGTGATTCGCAATACAGAAAACTTATCAAAATCAAACAAAATGCGGAAGTTCAAGGTAATTATCTGATATATTTATAATATTTAGTATAGATAACCATCAAGTAAAGAACACACAATACAGCTATAAGTAAAAAAAATCAAACTTATTGGGTAATATTCGTATTTACAAATATGAAATTCAGTATTATATACAATTTATCGCAGACTAACTAATGTATTTACAATATTATTTAAACGTCTTTCCATTCAAGTTCAAGAAATGTTTCATTGAAAGATATGTGAAGAATTGGATCCGCATTTTTACCTCTTTAAAATTCTTTGGTTTGTAAGTAAAACTAAAGTCCTGTTATTTACACACAAACCGATTTATTTTAAACACAACTTTCTTGTTGACATCCCATGAGAGGTGTTCTAACGGTGACCACTTCTCTGTGATACAATCCTGGCTTAGATACTGGGAAGAGCGACGAAACTGGTGATACTAAAGGAGAAGTTAACGAAGGTTTGGCAGGTATGGGTGGCGGAACGCGTCTGTTGTGGTCTATTTGTGCGTATATTGTTGGTTCTTCTTTATTACGTAGTGTTCCATATTGACTGACTCCATTTTTAGCACCGTCCAACGTATTTGCCCTTGCTATGGACAATTCGGCATATGTTACTTCATTAGTTCCCTATAAAGAAATGAATATTAGTTATGATCTCAAAGTGTTATGTTGTAGTAAATGCTGAAAAGATTTATATCATAGGTATGTTACTTATTCGGTAGACAACTTGTGATGCAATATATTGATTCCAAGGAACATACAAGTCTGATGTATCTTATTCGATAGAGGCATACGTTTATTTAGGTCAATTAACAGGTAGTCAATGAAAAAAAAACACGTTTTTAAAGTTATTCATTCACAAAAAGTCAGTTAGCTTGAAAGTTACAAATTAAAAAATATATATTACTGTATACTGTTACTGAAATTTGTAACTGGGTTTTCTCAGATGTCCACAATTTGTTCATCATAGAAAATACTCTTTCCAATGGAGCATTTGTAGCAGGCGAACATAAAATATATTCAATTAAAATAGAAAAATTTTCATGCTGAAGATTGTTGGCTTGAGAACGAAAAATCTATCAAACAATTAGTCAACAAAGCGCGAGCTATGAAGTCTTGGCTACTCTCGGCTATCGTCGCGTCGACCGACGACGCGGTCTCGCTCTCGCACACCTCTCGCGTCCGGCCGGCTCCACTACTCATATCTTCGTGCGGTTTCAGAAAACGGGACAATTTTGCGTCCCAGAGTTCATTTCGGGGACACCGGGACTCGTAATTATAAAAAGGGACAGTCCCTTTCAAAACGGGACGTCTGGTCACGTTAGGCATACGTGTTCGCTATAGATAATCTCATCTTGTGAGATTACGAATGATTGGTTGAGAAATAAAATAAGACTCTCAAACTCTTGTTGTAGCTGAAAGTACTTAGAGGAAATGAAACATCATCTGTAGATACAAAGACATCGACAGCAGGAAATAGTGCAGTCAAATGGGTATAAAAATAGGCTAACCCCGTACATCAAGGTCGATTTTGATGTAGTCCAAGCAATACGGCATGAAATGAGTGATTTTGTGACATTAATACTACCTGAAAACCGACTGTGCCGTTATGTTCAGCTAAGTGGAGACATTGATTGTATCATGTTTTCGACTCTCAAATGTGGTCACTCTATTTATTACAAACATTTTAAACAAAAAAAGGCACTTTTTTTAGTTTTTTGTTAATAACTCAACAAATAATGAAGTAATCGAAATGGTATAAGTAGACAAAATGTAGGTAATTGAATTACGAACAAAACAAGCTTTCGAGCGACTAGATCGGATAATTAGAAGCCAAGAAAACTACGGAAAAGCGGGAACTTCGACGTTTTTTAAAAAATTCATATCTCCGTTGTTTATTATTTTGTAGGATCGAATCTTTGCAAAAATGTTCTAGTACTTATGCACTTTACGTGTGCAAAAAACTGTCGCTGTGAATCAATCAGTTTGGGTGTAATTGTAATTCAAAGTTTGATTTGAAGCCCGGCGCAGCGCGTCTCTATATCTGTATATGTGTGCCTCTCCTTCGCTCCCACTACTCGTGCGTTTCTTCGCGATCCGCCGCTTCGAACCGACTTTCCCAGAGTTTTTAAGGCTCTTCCCATCATTTGAATTGATAACGAGAATATACGTTTTGTTGTATGGATCTTATATTTTTCAAAACCGTTTTAAAATTTAAAATCGGATTATCTCAGACGCATCCAGCGATTTTGCAAAATATTGCTTAAAAAACTTTGAATTACAATTACACCCAAAACAATTGATTCACAGCTACAGTTTTTTGCACACGTGAAGTGCATAAGTACTAGAACATTTTCGCAAAGATTCGATCCTACAAAATAATAAACAACGGAGGTATGCATTTTTAAGAAACGTACAATTTCCCGCTTTTCCGTAGTTTTCTTGGCTTCTGATTATCCGATCTAGTCGCTCGAAAGCTTGTTTTGTTTGTAATTCAATTACCTACATTTTGTCTATTTATAACATTTTGATCACTTCATTATTTGTTGAGTTATTAACAAAAAACTAAAAAAAGTTCCTTTTTTTTGTTTAAAATGTTTATAATAAATAGGGTGACCACATTTGAGAGTCGAAAACATGATACAATTAATGTCTCCACTTACCTGAACATAATGGCACAGTCGGTTTTCAGGTAGTATTAATGTCACGATTAAACCCCTATTGCTTGGCCTAATGGGAAGTCTCCCTCATAGATAGTTGTGCAAATTGTTTATATTGATTTATTATTATTAACAGAATCTTATTTACAACATTATGAGTAATAATAATAATAACAATAATATTCTAAAATTATATACACCTACGCCTGTATGTGTACAGAACAATTTATTATTGTATTATTTTGCTATTTGTATATTGTATGTATTGATATAATAATATTAAGAAAATCAAATTTCGTGTAATTGGAAAGACAGGCGTAACAAAAAAAAATAGAATAGATTCAAATTAGTAATTTTACAACTAAAGAGAATTAAGTTGCAACTACAAATTATGATGCTATTCAGATAACATTGTTTCGAATTAATAAATACATGTATTCACAGTAATTATATGCTATTTAAGTATTTAGTTTTGTTTTTACCTACACACTGTTTAGATTTTTTTGGAAAGTTTCAAGATTGTTTATTTTTTAAATGTTTGGTGATAAAGAATTGATTATTTTAGGAGCTATTGACGTGATGAACCTCTATGGTAAGCATCTTTCTGATAAAAGGGACTTATTAGTATATTATTAACTTTTGACCGAGTTTCATGCTTATGTGTTGGACTGATTTTCAAATAGGGATGTTTGTAGATGAATATGCATGATGTGTGATAATACAGTGAGCGTATACTCAGAAATTCTTCATTGTATAGTAAGCTTGTTGAATACAATTTTTTTTTTTAAGTATTACTTCAATAATGTAATTTTGAAAAACGGTCAGGGGCTGTAAGGCATTATTATGAAGACCACCCCACACAGCAATACCTTATCTTAGGATAGATTCAATTAATCATTGGTAGAGAATGATTAATAATGTTTTATTTATAAACTTTCGTAGCTCATAAAATTTATATATAAATCTTCGAAGTTTTGCTGTTGAGGTAATAATGTGGTATGTCCATTTAAGGTGTTTGTCAATATTTATACCCAGGTATTTGGTTTTACCAGTACTGTTTATTTCAAGATTCGTTCAAATTTTAATCTAGATAAATCAGGTCTGTTTGCTTCTGTCAGAGAAAAGGCTATAAATGACGTTTTGCTTACATTTAAAGACATTTTGTTGTTGTCTAGCTAGGTTTTAACTATGAATATGCCATGTTGGGCCTTTTCTTCAACAGTGTGCCATGTGTTATCTTCAAAATGTAGAACTGTATCATCAGCATATGATATTATAGTGCCGCCCGTATGTGTGTCTAGTAAAGAGTTGAAGTAAGTAATGAAGAGCAGGGGTCCAATAACCGTACCGTGAGGTACTCCTATCTGTATATCATCAGTGTTGCTGTACGCATTTCTTATTTTTACAATTTTTTCTCTCTATAGTAACTAATTTTTGGAAATCTCCAATACAATGCCTCTCACTTCATATTGTTCGAAAGAGTTTAACAGTGTTGGATGAGGAACCGTGTCGAATGCTTTCGCTAAGTCAAGGAACACTGCAGCACATGTTTCCTCCATCTGATTTCTTTTAATGTGATTTATTAATTCAAACATTGCTTCATCTGTGCTTATACCTGGCCGAAAACCAAACCGAGATTTTAAACATTTTTCAAATAATTTTCCAAAAGTATTTATAAGGCTCATAGGTCTATAGTTGTGAATGAAATTTTTGTCACCATTCTTATATATAGGTGGTTACCGATAGTTCAAAATGCTCAGGAATTCTTCCAGTCAGGAATATTACATTTATAATATGAACCAGGGGTTTTAAAAGGTATTTGTGACATTTTTTCACTAGCGATGATGTTATTCCATCCATACCAGGTGCACTGGTTGATTTTAGCTTATAAACAATAAATTAGCAATATAATTAGCTCGTTCTTGAGATTACATAAAAAATACAAAATTTGACCATTTTTGATCGGATAAAGACTAGTTTTGGTGAGTGAACATTGAAACTAGTCAAACGAATAGTAGAATTAACTTCATTTATTATAAACAATTTATAATCAATTTATTTATTAACAAATAGATGAATTCGCCTAAGACCAACACTCTGAACTAGATTTTTTGAAAAAATTGATGAAATGTATAAAGTCTTAATATGCTAAGAAATACTTCATAATTCCCGCTTTAATGCCACGCAAAGAATATTTTTCTTTCAAATTCTAACATCAACGAATTTCAAATGAGAACCGTATTAACCCTAACATGAACATTTAAATGATGAGAATACGCAGGTATTAAAAAAAGAAAAAATCCTGTACCGCAGCTGTTCACAAAGACGACCCGTCATTTCAGTATATCAAAAGTCGTGACATCGTCGAAAATAATTTCATGACTATGATAATCTAGATAGTACGAATGGACAAGACTTCGATGACAACATATAAGATATAAATTTTTTCTGATTCTGATGTTAGCGACGATACTAACTAATGTAATTTTTTATCTGAATATTATTTTACTAAGTTTTATTAAATTTTATTAAGCTTTATTAAATTTTATTAAATTTTATTAAATTCTATTAAATTTTATTTAACTTCTTACATTTATTATTTGAATATGAAAATTAAAACAATTGTTTTTTTAAATAAATACAAAACCCAACAATTTATTTCACAATTTGTTTGTCAAAAATTTCTTCTCTGAAACTTTATTCAATATTCAACGTCCAAATTTCGTGCACACAAGATCCTCGATAAAATATTTTGTATTTGTTCTTTTCAAAATTGAGATTTTTCTAGTAACGTACACATCTATTTGTTCTGATTTTCTTGATATAATTTATTTGATTATTGATAGATTGATTCTAAAAACACTTCACACTTGGAATTTTGGCACAATTCGTATAGTTGTTAATAAATAAATTGCTTATAACAATTAAAGAAATTTATGTATGCATTTAAAGACCATAATAGCAATAAAATCGTACTCAAGAGGCCAAAATTATCCGAAAACGACTATAAACTCGACTTTTTAGCCAAATACACTTGGTAATGAATAATTTAGTAATAACAATTCGAAAATTCATGTTTGTATTTAAAGACCATAATAGCAATAAAATCGTACTCGGGAGGTCAAAATTATTCGAAAACGTCTATTAATTCAACATTTTGGTCAAATTCGTATATTTATTGATAAATATGATTTGCTTATAACAAATTAGCAAACTTGTGGATAAACATTCGACGATATTGACGATAAAATCGAACTCGGAGTGCCAAAATTATCCGAAAACGATCCTAAGCTCGGAGTTTTGGTCGAATTCATCTATTTGTTAATAAATGAATTGTTTATAACCAATAAAGTTGATTCAACTATTTGTTTAACTAGTTTCATATGTTCCCTGACCAAAAATAGTCTTCACCTAATCAAACATGGTCAAATTTAGCATTGTTTATGTAATCTCATAAATGATCTAATTAAATTGTTAACTTATTTTTTATAAACAGTATGAACAATTTGCACAACTATCTATGAGGTAGACTTTGTTTCTTATAACAATCTGAAATGCACTTTGTCTCATCAAAATCGACTCTTTTCCCAAGGATTCACGGGTCCAGTACCCATTTGATCGCACTAGCAGTATATTATGCTGATGTTGGTTGAAAATGTCCTAAATTCTTCTCAAAATAATTCATGACATGCGCTAGGACGCACAAAACCATATTTTCTATATTCTTTAGTACCTTGTGCGGATAAATAGTATTTTAGTATCAAAAAATATGTAGGATAATCGAATAAAAAATAAATTAAAATTTACAGGAACTGCAAATTCTACTTTCTGACAAAAGTTCCATCACGCATTATCGAAGCAATTTATTATTGTCTTTAGTACGCTTCAAAATCTCTATTGATTCCAGAATGTTTGTATTTGAACTTCTTCCTGAATATGTAGAATATCAAGATTTAGAGTAAAATTATGGTTGGAAATTGAACAGTATTTAGTTCATTATATAGTATAATATTATCAAAAGTCAGTGAAATATTCAGGAAATTCATAAATTTGATAGGTTAAAATGAAATTCTGGAGTAGTAAAAGAACTAATCGGTCAGTATTTCTATATTCATTATAGTAATTATAATGGGCAGTAAAAATTAATAAATTGTCAGTATGTAGCAATCAGTAATACATTTGAAAATGTGCAGTACAAAACTGCAATTAACTTGATATTCGAAAATTATTATGATCTACCTGATTTAGTTATCAAAAGTTAGAATTAAAAGAAATAGAAAAAAACCAATTTTAATGGTTATAGGTCGATTAGCTGCTTTCTCACTAGTACGAGATTCTTAATGCAAATTTCTATGCGATGTTGTTAATTGTTATTTGTTTCTGGAAAATAGGGTTGAGTGATTTGTACGATACGAGAGATACACCAGAATATGAAACAAGTTCCGCAAGTGAAAGTGAAGAGGTCATCACGAAGAGGAGGGAGAAAATAGACAAGAAATAAGAAATGGAGAAAGTTTTCGTGAATAAAGCTTCTGCAGTGGCTGCAGTTCAAATGGAGCACGTTTGGACTTTGACTTATGAGAATGTTGACACAGCAGAAAATGTAAAATTTTTCGATGGTACAAACTTTAAAAAAGAGGAGAGCAATGCGCGGCAGGATTCTATCTACATTATCCCCCTATTACAAGTGAGGTACATTTATACCGATCTCTATCGGCTTACACGTGTAATGTTATTGATACAAAAGTCAAAAGTAAAATGTCTAATGAAATAAAAGAGGAAACCAAGTTCCTGTTTGACTTCGATTCAAAAATAAAAGCAAAAAAATTCTTGATTACTAAGTAAGACTGACCTTAATAATTACTTGTCGTCATTGAGAAAAGTTAAATATGGAAATAATATTATGAGCCTTGGCGAGTTTGGAAATATTTGTTTAGAAAATTCAAAATTTCCTGATTATAGAGGCAGCATTTGTTGTCACCTACCAACATGGTGTATGAAGAAAAGCCGTATTTCGACTTTCTGTTTCGACTAAAAAATTGTTGAACTTGCCCTGTGGTGCTAATCACACAAGTGCTGATGCGACAAACAAATTAGTATTGCAAGGTTTTCCCGTATCATTATTGAGAAATAGAGATCGGGAACGTATGTTTCCTATTATTATTATTGGGCTAGCGGTTTACTGGAAAGAACAAACTGAAGATCTCATAAATTGGTATTACCATACGTGAGGTCATTTTAATAACAATTGAAGATTATAAATTTTAATTCTCACAATTCTCTTCCAGATAAATACTACATGTTTCGGAGTATATGACTTACATTATCAAGTATTATCAGTGACTGTAATGTTTCAGTCTTGATAATAGATTTATTAATACATCAATTAATATGAATTTGGTAATAAAATTATATAATATATTAATTCTTCAATATAAATTGTTAAAACATATATTTTTAGTTAGAATATTGGAATATGTTAGGTTGTGAATTGAAAAAAAATATTGAACAATACAGTTTTGGTAATTTCAGGAATTATAAATTAAAGTAGGTACTTACATTCACATTATAAGAACTAATTTCTAATTACAATTAAATCTGTGCTAAGATTCAATATTTCTAGTTCCATTTTATATGTGTTTCAGGTTCAGAATTCAAGAAGCTACAAATGTGAATTATTACAGTATCTTATCTCGGTTTTCAATCAATTCTAAGCTATGATATGCAAGTTTTCCCACTTTTGAAGAATTTAACTGTCGCATTCAACATTGGGACTACTGCTATTCCGAATGATTTTGACAAACGGATTGAAGGCACTTGCAATTGCCGGGGATTTTTTTCGAAAAAAATAATTTATAAGCATGTAGTTGGTATTGTGATATGGCTGAAATAAGCAACCCCACTCGCTGAAGCCAAGTAAATTCCCATTGGAGTCGCAAGAGGACGTGATCGACGATCCAAAACAAAGCCAATTAAGTATAATTATATTCAGATGATCACCATCACCTAATTTACTATTACATCTCGGGGTGGGGGAGGGCTTTCCTTCATTTAGTTATATTTTCTTTTATTATTGTAGTATTCACAGATCTTACTGACCTATTATTATTTTCATTCATTCTATCATTTTGAGAGAATAAATGGAATTTCAAGGAAGGGCTTTAGATTAGTTGCAACGAACAATTTCAAGCAAATGTCTTCTATTTATAAATTGATTGCTGAGTAAGATAGATACAAAAATATTTATTGAATTTTCATTAATAAATAAATCCACTTCTATTTTAGTTTCGTTCAAGTTTCTTTATATTCGTGAAATTTATCATGAATGCGTACATTATTCAGCAAAGAGACGAACAAAAAGACATTATTGCAAAATTCATACCATCGATCACTAATGATTTACAGCCGTAATAAATTTAGAAATAGGTCTAATATTTTGGATGCCTTTTACATGTCTTTAATCACTTGCTAAGTTGTTCAGAAGTGAAAACCACTCGAAGCCTTCTAAAAATAATTATGCTCGACTTTGTCAATTGATACCCACGAATGCACCGATAGATTATATTATACCTACTATAAGATAGAGGAGATAATTTATGTATATTATTTGGTAAATTTTAGATGAACTGAAGTGTTATAGGGGTATATTCGACTGATTACAACTAGGATAGTAATTAATTCTACATTAAGCTACTCCACACAATTGAAGGGAATATCAATAATGAATCTATCACTGATGTAATTAAATCCTATTGGTATGTAACGGCAGTAATATTAACACATTCAGTGCAGTGCAACACGCAAAGTACATATTATATCTCTGCGTCCTCCTTCTCCAAATACCCATACTCATTAAAGGAATTTAGCCTAATGCATTGGAAATGTTACGTAACATGCAGGCTGTTAATTCAATCCCTCAAGAGTAATGTGCATACGATGAAGAATCATCGATGGAACTCGCTGTATTTTGGAAGGAGTTACATATTGCTAATGCTAATGCTTCGCCACTCTTCACTGTCAAAATAGTCCTATCATATCTCGAAGTCATATTGGAAATGAGAAAAGAGGTCTCTAGAAACCTTCCACGAAAATTGGGAGAAGCTATTCCCGTGAGGTGTACTCACGTAAGAGATTTGTACTCCACTATTCAAAATTTGGAGATATTGTCTCTTGATGAAAATTAATCATTGGAATTGTAAGGGCAGATTGAAATCTAGGCCACCGGGAAAGGAATCGAGAATGAATCGTTGAAATAACGAGGGTTGATCCTAGAATTCTAACAACAATGTATAATAATATTGATGTGAATGTTAACAAATACGGCGATGTTGTAGTTCAATTCCATCTGGTGTTAAGGCCATTCCGAGTTGATTCTGGTCAAATCAGAAGACGACAATGGATCTGTAATCGATTGATTTTCGAAATCATTCTTATCATCGGGGGTTCTTGAAATATCTGAAATTTCGACTATGTAGAATAAAGTGCTTCTCTCATTCATGATCATTAATATGGTTTCGACTGAGTTCGAAATATTCTACTATTTTGATGTTCTTGTAATTTGTGTTTTTCAAACAAATATCTGCACTTTGACTGAAAAAGCATAATCTGCAATTGAATTCTCTTCTGGGTAAAAAACAAACAACAGATTATTTTTCATGAATTCCAATAAAATACAATAATATCGAAAGCGGGTGAAAGTATACGTTTGGTAAATATACCCTCAGGGCGGTTGTAGGTAAATAGGTTCCTTTCCGAACCAACCTGGTTCCGTCGTTCATGATTATGTAGTAAACTTGACAAAGAGATATAGCAGCAATATCAATTCTCAAAATACTGGAATAGTATATTACACTAAAAAGGAGGTAAGTAGATTTTACTATTCGAGGACGACTTTGCACCCGAGCCAATATTCAATAAATGGCAAAATTTTTCCTCAATGCAGTTGGCAGCACTGGCAGCTTTAGTTATGACCAAAATTGGAACGTGATAAAACACTTTCTGACAGGCGGAACATTATTGTTATCAATGTTCATTACTCGGAAACCATATGCCAACATTTTCTATGCGTCCATTTCAAGAATTTGATATCTTTGCCAAAAATTGGCAAAATCGTCTGAAATTGAAAGAAAAAAGTTGGACCTCCTTGTAATGAGTAACGATAACAAAAATTTTCCGCCTGGTCAGAAAGTGTTATACCTCATTCCAATGTTGGTCATAAGTAAAGCTGCCAGTGGTACTAACTGCTTGGAGAAAAATTTTTGGCATTTATTGAATATTGATCGCCAGAGGACCCTCTTTGACTAGCACCAAACACCAAAGTGATACAACACGTTCCAAAATTGAATATTTCCTGGGGCGGCTAACTCAAGATGGTGTGGGATGGGAAATCCAACTCACATAGGAGAAAATACTCAGATTAATAATGGCTAGAATATAACACATTTGTCAACATGTTGTATCTCAGGCCCAAAATATGTATCTATCTTCTAGACTATTATGATGGAGTAGTAGTGGCGGTCTTAGGCCTTGCAGGAGCATGTCGCTGTGATGAGTTATGTAAACTTACGTTGGACAACATCAAGTAAAAAGATTACAGCGACTTCATTGCTGTTGATATTACAGATTCTAGAAATGGTATGTCAAGTACGTTTACAATAACTTCTCGTCCAGGTAGTGTTTGTCATCTAGAAATTCTCGAGTAATATATCACGAGTAGATTACAAATTAAAACTGACAATACACTCTTCTTTATGCGTGATAAATCAGGCAAATGCTGCAATCATCCTTCCTGTGATTCCTGGTAAGATAGGGCTCTTTTTGAATCTAGAAAATTCCAAAACATATGTAGGTCATTCATTCGTGAGAACTGGCAGTCGATGTTTTAACGATCAAGAGATAAGGTTGGTAGAAGTCAACGACGATTACAGAAACTGTTCCTGACAGTCTGTGTAACAAAAATGAAGTAGCTAACAGGATTCTT
The DNA here is from genome assembly GCA_958510875.1 of Endomychus coccineus. Taxonomy (NCBI): domain Eukaryota; kingdom Metazoa; phylum Arthropoda; class Insecta; order Coleoptera; family Endomychidae; genus Endomychus; species Endomychus coccineus. Next base: position 49,470,430 of record OY294068.1, on the reverse strand, counting down.
AACAAAGATACTTTATCTCTCGCTTGCAGTACTGCTAGGTCGCATCAGGTTGTTATAATAGATGAGACAGAGAAAAATGTGCTAGTAAGTGAAGTTATCCACATTTTGTTAACAATGTTTAATGTTACTTATTGTAATAATTGTACTATCAACATAAATACTAATTAATTTCGGGAACAACACATCTTTACCTCCTCTTTTATTACTCGAAATCACTTTTTTACCCAAGGAAGGAAGTAGCTTACTTCCCTCCCGTCATCACGACCAGCATTTAACGGGTTACGACAACTTACCTGCTATTAAACAATGAAACAATAGCCTAGTTGCCATAGTGGGAGCAGATAAATGTCAATTAAGATGGAATATTATAAACGTCAGCGAAGCTGTATTGGTATGCTCAAATACATATATCTAAGTTCTTTATATCTTTAATAGTCTAAACAGGCTCACCTTCATTTAATTTTTTTGGATTTATATCCCAATTTGCTTCGGTAAAGTATAGGATATGAACATAATCAAAAATATATGATTTTCAAAATATTCTTCCAGCAACTTATTTAGTACTAAATGAGTAATGTAATGTAATAATGTAATCATTACATTACATTATTACATTATTATATTACATTACTTATTTAGTTACCGCTAATTATGAAAAAAACAATTGCAGAGCTAAAAAATTCCATGGGGAAATATTAAAATCAAAAATTGATTCAAAATTTGGAGGTTAACTTTGAAAATGATATGAATTATTAACTTATCAGTACTTATGGTTACATATATGTAGTTACATCCTTTTGTCTAAAAATAATTTGCAGGAGTGTCCGAAATTCCCTTTTAAGATTCATGTGACGTGTTACAGTTTATTTCATGTCTACTATGTGACATTGAACTATACTCTATACGTTATAGTTCTATGCTTTGTGATATGAAATAAGGTTATATAATTCTTGAAGGGACAGGTGACAGCAGGTGTCAGTATGAAACATTGTTGTAAAAGAGATCATGTAGAAAATGTGATTAAACTTTCATTGCCTCATAGAGTATAATTTAATAATTTTATCAGCTGTTTCCAATGCAATCTCTGCTTCTAAATTATTTCCAATTGATTTTCTGTTCAATCAATCATACATTTGACCCGCAGTAGTGTCTGAAAGCGAAAAAAAATTGTGCTAACAAAAGTGAAACAAGTCAGTGATTTTTGGAATTATTCCATAATAAGTGAACGTCGAATCCATAGAGATATTTCGATGTTACATAATATAATGAAGTATGGAGTGAGTTAAGGAGGTTATCTTCACTTAAGTAATCACAATCAGCAAACGTACATTCAAGAGGCATAATATCTTGTGAATTGAAGTTCAGGTACCTATTATTGATTTGAACTTATTCGTCAGACTAAATGTTTTATGACGGTCACAATATATTGCAATTCTACACACAACGTTACTAGGTTACTTAGTTACTAAGGATATTTGAGTGGGAGAGTTAATATAGTGGCGTATTCCCGGTAATTCCTACCCTTCATTCATGAAATTAATGTACATACATTGAATAGTAAAATTTGAATAAAATATTATATGATACATTTTAGAAACAAAATATTAGCCATTGTGGGCATTCGGAAAAGTATTTAACATATTATTATAAAAGTGTGAAATTATGTTTTATTCATATTCGCAATTTATTATTCAATTGATATGAATTCGCAAATAGTAAATGCTGGAATAGCTGAATAATCGAACAATTAATGTTAAGCCTCAAACTTTTAATGGGAACTTGACGTGACTCCTATAAAATTTCGAATTTTCTTTATACTTGGGGAATTTTTCTTCAAAATGCCATTCATAAATCCAGAGAATTTATTTATATCATTTCAATTTCAAACGGAAGTTATAAACAGAGAATGGTGCAAATAAATGACAAAAACTTCGGAAGAAGATATTTAATATCATCTCTCTTATTTTAATAATTCTCTCTAAATTTTGTGCTTTTAATTTTATTCAGCAAGTATAGAAATGCAGGAGGACGTTGCTAGGTGCGGAATAAATGATAACGGCTCTAAATAATGCTTGGTTGCATATTCTGAATCAATTTTCTACAAAATTCTCAATGGGGCTCTTGTTTCACGCTGCTGAAGGTTTATTTTCGGGGCATGATTCCGACGCAGCGTGCTAAGAGAAAATTAACGTTTCACGGCTTTGATACGAGATTAATCAGTTCCTACACCATTTATGATATTCGGAGGTGAAACGAACGAAAACAACAATTTTAATGAAAATTTGTTGAAACGTTGATGGATCGGTCAATTAGTACCCAGCTTAGAAATAAATCAAAATACAAGTTCAGAATTTGGTCGAGAAATAAGTTCGAATGCTGTAAATCGGAGAATTGCTTGCCAGATATCGCACTGATATTTTTCACCAACAAAACTCTTCAATTTAATGCATTTTACTGTGTTAAATTGAATTTGAATGGAGGCATCATCAACTCATTCTCTCATATTCAACAATAACTTTAAGACATAAGTCGGAATAGCAATAATGTCTTGTAACGCATTCACTCGTCTAGCTGTCTTTAGGAAATTACTCCTTTTGCTATCCCAAGAGATCGGTGTACTCTAAGTTCAGCGCCTCCCATTCAGCTCCCGTCTGAATTTGTCCCAGTTCTTCGTCCACCGAGCAGGTGGTCTTTGACAAAGTCCCATTTCAACACCCACACCTTCGACCGCTTCAGGTTATTTGACCCTCGCACCGAGGATTCATTAAATTTTATTAATTTCGGAGTTAATCCTGGGTATTACGAACAAAGAAAAATTATTCATGTTATATAATAATAAGGTGAATGATGGTTTGATTGCAAAATATACATTATCAGAATACACAGAAAGGTAGATCAACTATTACATGAATATGTATTCACAAACACGCAAAATATTAAATAATCGGAATACAGAAGAAGGTGTGCGTTCATTATCACATGATAATTACAAACAGTAAGAAATTACTATGTGTATCTCTGGATCGATCAGGTAAATAACTCCAGATAGCTGTTTCGCTTTCTTTAGCTCATAAGTAGAATGAGTAGAGCTGTAGTGCCACCGATCGTTATCTCTGAAGATCTATACATAAACCAACTAGTGCTAGAGAAAAATAGAACAACTGAAACTATTACCCCACGGATAGATGTCCCTTAGAAAAACCAAAGCAATGTGAACATTGGCAAATGATATACTAAAAGAGTTCACAACTGCAGATAATCTGCACACTAGTGAGTACGAAATAATCAACTTTATCCACTAAAAATACAATTAACGTACTAAGAACCTTTCAGCTACCAAGTAGTAAACTAAATTAAAAAACGGAATACCTGGTTAAATATGAATTTAATAAATTGCTTTTTCCCCTATACCATTATTCTTTTTTATATGGGCATACTGTTCTTTATAACAACGAGTTGAAACTACCCATACAGTATTTTGAACAGGACTCACATCAAATTTTGCAAATTCCAGAATTGTTGAAATCGGGAACTTTATTGCCTAAACTGGTTTTAAGCTGGTTCCTGCATCTATAAACGGGTTTTATTGCAAATTTAGGAAACAAATTATGGAATTTATCGATTACTGATGGATGACGACTGAAACTTTTGAATTCCTTTGAATCATTTAAAAGTAATGTATTTAATTTGGTTAGTTGATTGTATTTTCGAGAGAGGAGGCTGGACATAAAACGTTTTTGTAAAAATATACTCTATTCACAGCCTTTTAACCTTTACACAGCGACCGTCGCAGCTACTTCAGTGACAAAATTAATTGTTACCCAGCAAGAACAAACGTGGAGGTATAGAGTTTCTCTTGGCAAACAATTTTTTTGTTCGTTTTCTGTCTTTTATTTTTTTTGGATTCTTAATATTTTTTCTTTTTTTTGAATTTTTCATATATTTTTTTTTCAATTAATTTTATTAACTTTTTTTATATATTAACGGAATTCTACGGTCTTTAGTTTGCGAAAAATGATCAATAATATTATCAAAAAATGTATCATTTTGTTTTAAGTGTTTTACTAAATCTTTTTCAACGGATATTAAACTAACATTGTATAAACGATTTTGGCCCATTGTATTTGGCATGTAAGTTTTAATTCGTTTGAGAGTAGAAAATGATCTCTCCACCGATGCCGACGTGACAAGAATGGTGACTGTCAAACAAAGTAGTTTATAAAACAATTTCCGTTTTTGGTTAAAAATCAACTTTTTCAAATTTCAAATCAAAGATTTGGTGTAACCATTGTCGGTCGCTATTTGCTAAAATTCCTCAACTTCGTTGTTATAATTTTTCTGGGTCAAAAGAACGTTTCATAATCTATGACCAAGAGTATTGAAAGTAGCTATCTTATAATTAATTGATATACATGAACCCGCTGAAAATAGTCCAAGCAATACGGCATGAAATGAGTGATTTTTTAAGATTAATTCTACCTGAAGACCAACTGTGCCATTATGTTCAGGTAAGTGGAGACATTAATTGTATCATGTTTTCGACCCCCAAATGTGGTCACCCTATTTATTATAAGCATTTTAAACAAAAAAAGGCATTTTTTTAGTTTTTTGTTAATAACTCAACAAATAATGAAGTAATCGGAATGGTATAAGAGGACAAAATGTAGGTAATTGAATTACGAATAAAACCAGCTCTCGAGCGACTAGATCGGATAATTAGAAGCCGAGAAAACTACGGAAAAACGGGAAATTCGACGTTTTTTCAAAAATTCATATCTCCGTTGTTTATTAGTTTGTAGAATCGAATCTTTGCAAAAATGTTATAGTACTTATGCACTTCACGTATGCAAAAAACTGTTGCTGTGAATCAATCAGTTTGGGTGTAATTGTAATTCAAAGTTTTTTAAGCGATATTTTTCAAAATCGCTGGATGCGTCTGAAATAATCCGATTTTAAATTTTAGAACGGTTTTGAAACGGCGGATCGCGCGGAAACGCTCGAGTAGTGGGGGGAGATAAGATAGCTTGCGTCATTGTTAAGATATTATAATGCAAAAATTTGAAGCCCGGCGTGGCGCGTCTCTATATCTATATATGTGTGCCTCTCCTTCGCTCCCTCACCCCTCACTAATCGAGCGTTTCCGCGCGATCCGCTGTTTCGAACCGACTTTCCCAGCGTTTTTAAGGCACTTCTCATCATTTGAATTGATAACTCTCCCATACGTTGACGAACGTCATTGACAACTTCTTCTGTACGAACTCTTGGTCTACCAGCACCTTTCTAATGAGTCACACAACCAGTTTCGCGAAACACTCCAACTCAATTTGTAAGGCACGCATAAAAATTGTCCGGTAATATTGCCACGTTTGGGAAGTGCTCTCGAAAATTGTCCAAACACAAACGTTGACTGTATTGCCAATTTCCATTAACTAGTGCACCCGTTCGAAAATAGGCATCATGAAAATTTTGTGCTGTGTGGTAAGAGGCATGATTCAAAAACTGGATTAGAAAATTTCAGCACAATGACTTAACAGATTCTGACACAACAGAACATATTCAAAAATTTAAAGTAAGACACACGTTTTACATTTCACAACCACCCTTGACCAAGATAATTTTTAATTTTTAGTTCATTATTGTTTTACAACTGAAATAAATAGGTATGAAATTTGTAGGTTATTGATGAAGTCAGTGTGACAGTGACATAATTATTTCAAACGTAAAATAAGACTAACGTTTTAGATTCCACAACCATCCTTGACCAAGATAATCACTTTTAAAACACAGTACGGCAATTATCTGGGTAATTCAGGAGTGATGGAAATTTTAAACGAAAAATTAATTCTTTAAATTCAGATTTATCTCCAGCTGAGGGTAAACCCTTGTTTACATAGTAACCCCCAAATAGTATTTAAATAGATACATTTTGTTTTCTGATGATGGCTACTTGGTAGCTGGAATGTTTTTTTAATAATAGTATCTAAGTGAATAAGGTTGATTATTCCGTATTTTATATTGACTGATTTTCTGTACTTAATAAAAGTCACGACGAGCGATGTGAGGATAATTTATGAAATATATCAAGCAGAGTATGTGAAAAAGCGATGAACATATTGTTTTTACTCCCTTAGAGGAACTCATATAGTTAAATATTGTATTGTCTCTTTAAGGATACAACAATTTCAAAATCGTAACCACGAATCTTCTCTATATACGTGATAATGAAAATCCACTTCGAGTATTGGGAGAAGACAATAAGAAGACAATATACGAATATAAAATTATTGTACGCTATAAAGAAGAATAATTTGTTCGAAATAAGTATTGTAGACCGGTTGGTTTTAATTATTGTGGATTCATTCTCAATTAAATCTTTCTTTTCAATAAATTGAAGCCGAGCTGTCCATTCTGCGATCTCTACTTAAAATTCCAGATTAGAACATGGTTAAAGACGTCGTTGAAATACGCTTGAAAAGAAATTTCTTGTTACATTTTTGCAATTCTTTTAACAGAATAAACTGATCCAATTTAAACCCGTTTGTTTCATGCTCATTTATAGCCTGGTCTCGTAAAACCTCTTCCTCGTCAAATACCAATGTCTACGAATTACCTCAAAGTTTCTACTGTTTAAATTAAAAATACCTCGAATTTTCTCTGCTCACATTTTTCAATGTTCGTTTGAAACCTCAGAACTGATATATTTGATGAACATTTTTATATTCTCCCTAGACTTATCAACCAATTTCGTTCCAACATATTGTCAACGCATTCATATACATTTTCCGAGAGTCAGTTGCAAAAGAAAATGGTCGTTAATTAGGATATAAATCATTGATCATAAAATTCCTGAACACTTGTTGTTGCAAGATTCGAGAATGTAGTAAATTCAATTAGCTGCAAAATTCGTTCCAAAATATTTTGACGACCAGGAGTAGACGAAATGGATGTAGGAATGTATATCATTTTCGCTTATTGATTCCACAATGAATTTGATACAATCATAAATTACCATCATTAGTTTTTGAGAATCACAGGGAATCCAAAAGGGGCTATAACTATCGGTGTTTGATTTCGAAGCTCATCGGACACCGCTTCTGATAATAATCTCACACTATGGATCCAAAACGTCTTATCATACAAGATTCACCATCACCTTCGAATTTCAGAATTTTATCAGTACTTTCACATAGCTCAAATTTGTATAAATTTGACTCAAAGATTGAACGTTCGTTCTATCATTTACAGACTTAGAGTCACGTTTTATGTGAATCATCTCCAGGATAGATCTTGATTCAGTTCAAAAATTTATGATCTCTGTGGGCGTTTTTATAGTGTCGAATGATTTGTAGAGCGAGATTCACAACAAAAATTTAAATTTACTTTTCAATTTTTCGTATGATTACTCAGTTGTCATTTAGGATTGGCCTATGAGTAAGCCACTTGCAGTATCTAGATGGTGTATTGCTGATTGCAGATATATAGATAAACTAGCTGTAGTCCACGAGCTCCACCCGCAGGAAGAACGTCCGTTAATAACGATAAAATACATAATTAAAAAACAGATCTCTTTCGATCCTGTCTCGTGAGCATAATCTAGATAGAAATGGCGGAACTGGTCTTTGTATTTACTTCTTGTTGGATAAAATAACAATTTTTGCTAAAGTATATAATACATCCCAATTTATCAAAACAAAATGATATAGTTTGACATTCTGTCACTGAAAGATGTTGAGGTTTGAAGTCAATACATTATTGATCATTAACTTTACTTCACTTTGCTATATATAGTTGTCATCAAATCTATTTCCACGTGAATTTCATTAAAGGGAGAAAATTTTATCTAATTCATCTATTTCCATCCATTTTTTGTTTAAATTAGCGCTATTTTGATTTATCTTACACAATAGCGTAACGATAGCAAGAACATAAATGAACTGTGGTCAATCGATCTTTGACTTTTCTCCCGATTTTTAGTTTAATAGCTTTCGGTCACTTCTGCTGGTCAAATGTATGATTGTAGGAACAGAGAATATATTCGAAACTATTTCGAGACTGCTAATGAAAGACGTTAAATTATACTCTGTTACATTGAAATTGTATTCCATGTTCTACTTAATGTGTTTTACAACTCTCTGTTTTATACTAACAACGCTGTCAAGTTGACACTATAATAATGATAACCTCATTGTTACTGACACTGAACTATCAAAAGTTTCCACAGAGTAAACAGATATAAAATAGATTGTGACACCACATCGATGACGTATCTTGAATCTTAAAATGGGATTTTCGGACACTTCTCCAGTTTGAACATATGCGTGTGCTAAAAAATACTACAAGTCAATTTGAAAAATAAAGACGCATATCAGTCAAAAATACCACTAGATACGAGGTTACCGAGCCCAGATAGATATAGAGATAGATACATGAATGAATATACTAATAACAATAACTCAAATGTTGTAAGATACGCAAACATTTGAGAATATTTGCATGCAACATTTTGAAAACGCATGAAGAAGTTGGACTCATTGTGCTGCTTGGGGCCAAAAAAGTTTATGTTCTGATTAATATCATTGCCTTACGTTGATTCATGAAATGTATGCAATTAAAATTTATATCAACTATAATTTGAAATGATTTTGGAGCTCGTATATCTTCACTCAGAAATGAGGAGCTCTTTCGGACAAATGGGAATTACCCACACATCTATTCTTTTCTTAGTACCATTATCCAAATTCAATTAATTATAATGCAAAATGGGTCTGAGAGACACAACTTCCTGACAAATTTCATGGGAACCTCTTAATAAGAGTTCTTACATAATAGCGTTGAACAACGCTTACGACAAATCTTTGATCAACAAATTAATTTATAAACAGAAAAAGAAAATTAGAACGCGACCAACTAACCAAATCAGAGCCACATCCTTCAAATAGTTGGAATAAAATTAAAAATTTTTACTTATGATCCTTCAGTAATAAATAAATTCCCATAATTTGTTTTCCAAATTTGCTATACTATATATACTATAACCCGTTTACGGATGTGAGAACAAGTTAAACTCCGTTTAGGCAACACCTTTGATAAAGTTCCTGACTTCTACAAATCTGGGATTTACAAAATCGATTGTGAATTTTGTTCAAAATACTATGTGGGTCAAACTAGAAAGAACATTTTAACTCGGTATAAAGAACATTTTACCCATATAAAGGAATGGTGAAAGATCAGCTTTATCCGAACATGTTTTGAATACATGTCACACCATTTCTCAAGAAAGTTTATTACTTTTGAAAGACAGTATGGACAAATATCTAAATGATGGGAATGTATAAATGAAAAAGCAATTCATTGGATTCCGATTTATCCCCAGCTGAGGGTAACCCCTTGTATGTATTATTATCCCCAAATAGTATTTAAATAGGCACATGTTGATTTACAATATAGTTTAGTCTGATAATGGTTACTTGATAGCTGGAAGCTCCTAAGTACCTACTTTTGGTGGATAAGGGTTATTATTTTTTATTCATAGCAATCCGCTTAGATGATGAATTAAACTCATCTTTCAAAACTTTTCAAAAATCTCCCTTTTTCATAAACAATTACAAACGTGGGTATGAAAAAATTAAAGTATCTATTTTGGAAGTTGATTTTGGAATCATCAAAATGCAAATACCGGTAGTCAGATGGTTGATTGGCTACAAATGACACAACTCTCCCATCTGTCATTCGCAATGTTGTACCTAGAAAATATTTGTTTCCGTTTACTTAATTATGATACATAGTTTCAATTTAAATCAAAAATATCTAGAATAGCATACCATACGATAGATCTCAATTAATAATAATATCAATAATTATCAATAATTAGATAATGTTTCTTATTATATAAAAATTTTCGGGAAATAGGTCACACTAATACATATGCTTATTATTTTAGTCTTAACGTACGTTTCGGTCTCACGACCATCATCAGAAGACGTATTATGTCTAAAACGGAATTTCTAAAAACTAAAAGTATCAGCACAAAGCATCCTTATCAAATCAATTTCAATTAAAAATGCCCACGTCGTCGAAACGAACAGAAACACGAATAATCGAAACTGTAACACATTAATGTTTTGAGTATATGCATATGTATCAAGAATCCACTGCCTAGCAATTTTCTTATAATATACGAACTCATGTCAAACAAAGTCTGTATACCACTGATTTCAAAGAATATAACTCTCAAGTATCTACTTTCGAACCAGATTTATCAGGTAAAAGGAAAAGGTTATCAGATCTTATTAGAATTATTGCTATTTGAGCATTTTATCTAAGATTCACTTTTAACATTATAAAGACGTGTGTAAGAATTCGCAAGGGTTCTAGTTAATTAAATTAGTATAAATCTGACTCAATGACTGAATATCTGTTCCATGATTCACATACTTGGAGTCACGTTTTATGCGAATCATCTCCAGAATGAATCTTTTATAATAATTGGTTTCCTTAGTTAAAATATTAACATTTTTGTAATCGATTTGATGATTACAATCAAAGCAATGTTTAGCAAGGGCGGTAGAAGTGTTTGTTTCTTGTACTATACTTATGGCCATACATTTTTCATTCTTCCGATGATGGTTGTGAGACTGAAACGTACGTAAAGATGAAAATAGTAAGCATATGTGTTGTTGTGACCTATTTCCCGAGAATGTAATATATAATGCATACCTGTCTCAAGAATCATTATTGATAATGTTTTCTATTTAATTTCTCAAAATTAAATTTTGTTCCATAAACTATAAGCTGTTAGACCTGTTATTAAAAGAAAAAGGTAATGGTTAAGTTCAAGGGGGAGGGGAGTAATGACCCCCATGACACACCTCCGCTTAAACCGCGCCGAGTACCTATAGATAAAGTAGGAACGTTAAAGAGAATTTTTGGATTTGCATCAAACTATTTGCAATAGCTTAACGATACATGCGAGAAAGTAGAATGGGAGAACTGGCGAGTAGCACATTCTTCATTCTTCAGTTTCTGGTTATGGAAGAAAATATTCAATATGTATTCACAAAACTTGGGAGAGTGCAGAATACGAAATGAGGGAAACGTGTACCTACCGAAAGGTTGAATATTTGATGAACACAAATTCTGCAAAGTTTATATCGACAATGCAGATTAAAATATGTAAATTAGTGAGGGATTATAAACTACAACAAACAAACATCAACAACTTGAACACGTTGAAAGCTATACTTGTTAGAAAATCAATTATTATGCTAACTTACGTGCTGCGGAACATAGGCCCTATCTCTAGCCATGTACGCCTCCGCTAGTGGTGTAATATTCTGCTGCTGGGAATGGGCAGGCATCACATATTCCGTTGATGCTGTCACTGAATTGTTTAGGCCTGGAGTTTGTGCCGCTGAACCCAGTTGATAATCCGAATCTGGAAATATGGAATTGCGCTGAAGTTAATAAGAATCTAGCTCCACGGCGAACTATTGGTAACAACTAAGGAGGCTACAAGCTACAAGACATTTGAGAATATATTCATTTCAGCTCTATATGAGGTTCCTCTTAAGAATGTATTCAACAGAGCAGTATCAATATTTTGAATATTGTTTGAGATAATAGTGCAGTCAAATGGATATAAAAATAGGCCAAATCTCTAAATCCTTGGAAAATGGGTCGATTTTGATGAGAAAAGTGCATTCTCTTCAGAATTTTATATGAAACAATGTTGAACACAGATATAGTTGCGCAAATTTTCATATTGTCTATAAACAATAAATTAACAATTTATGAGATTACATAAAATTTTCTTGAAAATGCTAAATTTGACCGTTTCTGATCGAGTAAATACTATTTTTGATCCGTGAACAGACAAGTAGTTGCATCAACTTCATTTGTTTGAACAATTTATTTATTAACAAATAGACGAATTCGACCAAAGCTTCGAGCTTGGGGTCGCTTCCGGGTAATTTTGGTCTTCTGATTTCAATTTTATCGTCAATATCGGCGAATACATACCCACAAATGTATTAAGTTGTTATAAACAAATCATATTTATTAGCAAACATAGGAATTTGATCAAAATGTCGAGTTTGGGGTTTTATTCGGCTTATTTTTGCCTTTTTTTTACGATATTATTGTTATTATGGTCGTTAACTGCATAAATAAATGTTTGAATTCTCATAAACAAATTATTTATTAATAAATACAAGAATTGTGATAAAATTCCTGGTGTTCAGTCATTTCGTACTATTTTAACGATACAATTATGTGTTTATTATAAACATTATTGAGACATAGACATATATTTATATCTACTTAGTTCTTCACAAACATATCACGAATAATACTTCAAAATTCTCGCTTTAATGCGAGTTCTAAGATGATTATATAAATGATGAGACTGTATGCAGAAATTGTATGGATAATTATAGCAATACTTTTAGACAAGGGATTTCCAATTTGCCTGGAATGACGACGATAATCTAGATGAAATCGATGGTACAAAAAGATGACGATGACAACATAGAAAAAGATATTAATGATATTTATTTGGATTCTGATGATAGTGACGCTGACAACTGATGTAATATTGTTTCTGAATATTATTTATTAAAATGTGAGTTTTAGAACAATTGTTTTTTTAAATACAACAAAACCCTTAAATTTATTACTTCTCTGAAATTTTATATTTATATATTTTATTCATTTCACAATTCGTGCTTCACAGGAGGATGCAACTGAATAGAAGGTAAGCCAAAGATACCATAAAATTATAAAATTGAAAAAGTGATGTTCCTTCACTGTCCTGTGAAATGTATGAAGAAGCTGACGCGAAAATTGTTTAACAGGCAGAGGTATAAAGATTTATTGTTACAATTCATTAAAAAAAACCATGCTATCTGTTGATACAGGATGTTCTTTAGTGACTGTTAGCTTAGTGAGTTTTCGAATTTTGAGTTGTCGTAAAGGCACTCTGAATCCAATGGTGTAGTAATTTCTGTAATAAAAAATAGCTAATAAAAATTTTTCATTTTCGACTCAAAAAAGTATCGTAGTATGCCCTGAAAAATTGGAATAAACGCTCTAAATTTTGTCCCGTAGTAGACGTTACATTAATTGACAATTAAAAAAAAGTTGGTTGAAAATGGTTGATACATAACTTAAAATTTCACAAGGGTGATCTAAATTGGTCACACTGTATATGTCAATGATATTCTCGTAAGTTGTAAGTGAAGACTTTGATTTAGATGGTTTTTTGAACACGCTTAATAGCCACTTTGATTAACTGAAATTCACTGTCGAAATAAAAGCAGATAACCAGCTTCCTTTCCTTTATATTAACATGAAAAAAGATGGTAATCACTTGGAATTCAACATGTATAGAAAACTCACTCATTGCGGAATCAGTTACATCAATTAATTAGGTAACAGCTACATTGAATAGTCTTCTTCATAGATTTTTAAACGTTCATTTGAGCAAGCAAAATTATAACAATGAAGTTGAGAAACTTCAGTAAATAGCAATGGTTATGACAAATACTTGATGAATAATTCAATTTCTAAACAAAAAAGGAAATTTTAATGCAACCAAATTAGAGCCACTACCTTCAAATAGTTCAATAAAATCCGAAAAACCTTCGGTTATTAAAAGATTTCATAATTTGTTTTCTAAATTTGCAATAACCCTTTACAGATGTACAACATGATCAAGCTAAAAAACCGTTTAGGCAAAAACTTTGACTTTCACAAATCCGGGATTTACAAAATCGATTGTGAGTAGTTTTCAAAATGCGATGTGGGTCATTCTAGAAGGAGCATCTTAAGTCAGTATAAAGAACATTTTGCCAATATAAAGGAAAATAATGGTGCGAAATCAGCGTTAATCGAACATATTTTGAATTCCGGGCACACAATTTCTCAAGAAGGTTATCAGTTTTAAAACATAGTACGGGCAAATATCTAGGTAATTTAGAAGGGACGGAAATTTATAGACGAGAAATCAATTAAATCTTATTCTGTGCTGTATGCTGCTGTTGTTAACACTTCTTGTATGACTCAGTATGATGGTAGTTGGATGAAGAAATAGCACTTGATGAATTTAAGTTATTTATTCACACCCATATACAGTTAGGTACAAACTACACTAACAGAACTGAGTCGCCTTATTTATGAAGGTTAGTTTCCCTAAAGTTGTAATTCTCTAGGTTAACGCTTGATCATAAGATTGATGATATGTTAATGTTATTGCAAGTAATAATGTTGCTCGTTGGAGCGATATCGTTGTGATTGTTATAGTAATGTAATGATGTTATTCGATGATTGATTTTAATGTGATTGTTGCTTTTCTTAAAGTCGTTTACTTCAGGCAAATTTAAGACTAAGTAGAGTTTGTAAAGAAGGGTAGTAGCTGCTATCATTAGCTACATCTGTTAACCAGAAATCCCAGGCAACACAAAGCATTCTTAGAAGTACCGATAATAAATAAGCCATGTCAACTCATCGATAACACTTCGTCGGCTGATGACAAATTGACACAAGAATCCCATTTACGACTGGATTCCAGATGTGTCGTAAGTACATTCACAGAGGCTATATTAGCTAATATACAGAAAATGATACTTTGAATGACTTGTCATAATTATTGTCAATATGTATGAAAATATGAATAAGTTAAGCTTCAACATATTCCGATTTATTCCAAGATACCCTCCCCTTGTTTGCATATCAACTGCAAATAGTATTTAAACAGCCACATTATGATTTCTTATTTGGTTCACTCTAATGATGGCTATTTGGTACCTATAAGGTCCTCAGTACTTCAAGAGAATATTTTTAGTGGGGAGAGGTGATTGTTTCTCATCTAGAGTGATACAGTGTATCCATAGTATGAACTCTTTTATAGTTTTATCCCCAAACAAGATTATAATATTGTGATGTTTCTAAATGGGTATTTTTGAAAGGGATTATTGACTTCCCGCATGATCCCCTTGTCTATATTCCGACAGTTGTCCAATTAAATGGATCCATTCTAATAGGGAGTTGACTCCACAAATGAGAGATATACAGCATCAAATACCGCTAATTGCAATTTGCAAATGGTGAATTCGTAACCAAATTTCTTTCATAAAATATGGAAGTTCCCTTGAGATTCCCATCCCCGATCAATATATGAAAATTGAGTTCGAGTTTAATATGTAGGGAAATATAAATAGCATTGATTTGAACACATTTCAGAACTAATTCAAACGAATTACAATTGTTAATTGAAGTTAATTCCATCGAGTATGGAAATTGATCGATAGAGTATTCAGTTAATTGAATCTTTTCCGCTTTAATTCATTCCCCTCACTGTTAGATAGAAGTTCTTTTCCTAGACTTAAAGTAAGAAAGCCATCGGCGTTCCAAATTGAAACGGTCACTTTTACGTTACGATCGAGACAATCGAAAACATCGCATGATTAAAGTTTCTAATTAACTTGGCGACGCAATAAAAACGAGGGAGAATTAAAATTAAAGACTGATAATCCCTCTAATCTCAGAAACAATTAGTCATAAAAGAGTAAAAAAACGCGGATAGATCTAATTACCTTTATTAGCTGGGATGACGTCGGGGTTTTTATCGTCCTTTTCAAAAAGTTCGTCGGATTCGGAACGTAATGGAAGTGTGACTTTGTCCTTGACAGCTAGAAAGCCGGGTCTGAGAGGTCGAGATCCTTCACTTCGAGCTGCTCGTATTTTAAGCGCTCCCAGTATTACAACAGTCAGGAGCAGCAAAGCGGTGACCAGGCCAACTAATATTCCTAACACTGGTGCTATGTCCAATTGGTCTCGAGTTCCTAGTGATAAAACTGCAATAAAAATCATCCCTTAGTTTGCAAGACCTCGTTTTCATGTTATAGGCGGGAGTAGTTGCTTTATAAAATATTTAAACGTTATTTCCGCTGAACACAGTTTATCAATGGTGCACTTGTATCATAGAATAGATTCTTTCCATGATAAGAATACAAATAAGTTCCAAACAAACGAAGATTCTGAATACTTTACAAGGTAAATTAAGATAAAAATACAATGTCGCGTGTGGAAAAGTTCTTTATTCATAGATTAAATAAAATGTACAAACAATTTTTATATTTGTATGAAAGCAGCTAAGCGCAAATGTTTTAGTGTCACTTTTAGTGTATATCGAATAATATGGTTATATGAGGAAGATATCGTTGATAGGAATCGTTCAAAGTATTCAATGAGGGAAAAACGTTAAATGTTGAAATAGTTGTTTATACTTCCACGGAAAAAATAGTCTAAGAGTCAATTACTCCTAATATTTATGTATTTACGTCCATATTTATCCAAACTCTTCGTCGAGTAGGTATATTAATTTCCTCGAATAACCACTCAAGTGCAATACGACTTCTTGTATCATAACTTAATGCATATCGTTTGTCATTGACTTGAAGGTCTGAATAGCATTCTATCTTGTCCAGAGATGTATATGTTTTTGGGTAAGCGAAATATATTACAAAAACAGGGAAATTATTAGGAAATTTTAGTAATTAGTAGCCTCTAAGATTCGTACTTGAAGTGGGGTTTGAGGCCTAAGCAACTGAGTGGATCTACTTAGCTATTATCATCCCAAAACGGATGAACCGGTAATCGTATGGTGGGAAAGAACCGAACTGGTCAAGACCCAGAAACTACTAGACGTAATACAGGGGTTCTTACTCGAAGACATTACATGCACGAGGAAGAGTACACCGATTGTCATCACTATCACTCATGATGTGGAATCTCGCAATGATGGCGTTCTACAGGCTTAGATGCAATGGCTTCCTAAAGAGATGGATTGCAGATACATCCTGTCTTTTTAAGTGGCAGTCTGAAAAGCAGCAATTGGAACCACAGGACAGAATCAAGGCCCCTTGGATTGAGAAGCAGTATTTCAGGATTGTTATCCCATGAAAGAAAAATGGGCAAATGGAAGATGCTAAAGCACAGCAAAAATTGGTATACTCATGTGTCTAGAACATACACAAGAGTCAGAGCAGGCTTTTGCGGTCGTAGATATATCGATAGCTCCTTCGTTCGAATGAGGGTCTATAATAACAGTTTTCCAAACATAGTTCCTTGCCATCTATATATGTGCGGAGAAGCTGATGAGCTATGGAAATATGAATGAGACCATCTGGATCTATTCAGACAGTCAATCGGCACTCACAGCATTGAAAAGCCCGACTGTGTCTTCGAGGATTGTCAGAGATTCTAAGGAGATATTTAACAGGCAGGCCGTTGGCAACAGGCTCAACCTGTCCTGGATCCAGGGTCACTCAGGTGGGAAAGGAGATGAGAGGGAGGGCAAACTGGTCAGAGAGGTCAGATTGAAATATTCTAAAGATTCTCTTGCTGGTATCTCCTACAGGAAATGAGTTTAAAGATCTTGCTGAAACATCTGAGAGATGAACATACCTCAGCATAGAGTGCGATCCTCGCGCTGAGAACACAAGGCATCAGGTTAATACTTCAGATCTTCACAGGTAACGGAAATCTGAGGAAATTTGCACATACAGTAGGGAAGTGTAACACTCCCTTCTGTATGAGACGCGAGAGTGACAAAGTGGAGTCGTTAGCCTACTTTCTCTGTGAATGACCTTAGCTCATTCGTACCAGGGTAATCCTGCTAGGTCCGGGGATAATCACCTCCGATGACATGAAGGACCTAAGAGTAAAGCAGATCTTACGATTCTGTCGAGCTGCAGAAATACAAATACCATCTGAAAAACTTAGCAGGGGATAGAGTTCAAGGGTCTTTGGCTGAGGGTACTGAACTTTTTATTAAGCCCGATACCATCTCGAACAATACCATTACTAAAAGATTCACACCTTGACAATCATAGTTAATATCGGAAAATTGTTACGAAATATATTGAAATTTTCTAATACAGATTTTGAAATTGTTGACAGTAATGGAATGAGGACAGGAAGAAGAACCCCAATAAGTTTTTGTTGCTGCAATGTTTCCGCGGCGAAATCCAGAAAACTGTATGATACAGATTGAAATCGTTTCAGAAAAAGGTGTTCCGGGCAAAAAACTGCACGGCTGTACGGTGAACGTAAGGTTGGTGTATTTTAATGGAATTTCCAAGAAATACGAATCGTCTACTTCAGGGCTGCATAATACGATCCTGTTCACTGGTGGATGATAACACTGATATAAGCAAGGATCCAAAGATGTTGGCATTTGTAAATATGAATGCAGAAAGGTAGCGGGCGAAAAAATATGAAGTTACAACAAGAGACAAATTGAAACTTTCGTTTCAACAGTAGATGATCCTTGAGTTTTCATTTGTATTCATGATACTTTCAAAACATAATATAAACTTCCCAGGGGAAAAATGTGACAGAGTTGCTCCCTAAACAGTAAATGCTCAACCTCTATCACGATTTTGACTACAGAGAAACCAACTTCTACTTTCACTTGCGTAAAAATAATATAGAAATGAATAGTGAATTTGCTAAAATTATTTTGATACGAACAATTGTCTTCGAATAATTTATCGAGAATAACTGCTATGAACATGAGCAAAATCGAGGTCTGTTGATTATTTGGATTTTCGAATGTAGAGAATCAAATTTATTTCGAAGAAACCATTTTCACCTAAACGGTTGTTCAGATTTGATGTTCTGCTGTTTCAACCATTCTTGTTTATATTTTCTCAAGAACCTAATTCACTTTGTAGATCTCCCCATATTTTTATATTCAATGTTCGTCAAGGTATCGAATGATATATGAAAGTATGCTTCTTGCGCTCGACTGCGTGAGCTGAATATGTTGGCAAAGTGAAAAGTCCCTGAAAAATGAAACAAGAAATGATTCATTATCAAAGTGAATTGAGTCAACTCTTTGTACATGGTGTAATAAGGGTTTTTAGTACAGGTTGTTTCCAATATTTAAAAACAAAATCATTCTTAGTAAATTAAAATTTCATGTTAAATTGAAATATCTAAAAGTAAAGAACATCCAGGGGTTGCGAGATGTTTTCAATATTAAATGTAGCTTGAGACAGTTGAGGAATTTCTAAAATAAACACAAAATTAGTTTCACACTCTGCTTCACTGCTTCATCGTGGGTGATATGATACCATAGCTGATGAGGTCAAGAGAGTTGCAATATGCCCACAAAAGTTTGGTAATAAAGGATATAATAAACCTGTCAAACCAATAACCGATATAGGACGAGAAACTAATGGTTAGCTCCATGATAAAGCTTAATGGGTTTACCATCTGGAGATGTTTTATGTACATTCAAATCAGTTAGTGATATTTAGAAAAGGACAGATAGATTCAGAAATCTCAATTGAAAACATTCTGAAGTAGATACATCAAGAGAGGAATCTTATTGCTTATTGGTCAAACAATTCAGGGATCATTTTCCAAGTTGTAGATTGGTTCTTGCGAAAAAGAACGCATTAAAGATACTAGGGATAATGCCTAAAACCTTCAGTTATATTTTCTGGCTTGAATTAGTCTCTTGAGAAATCACGTGATACTTAATTTCAATTAATTTAACTTAATAGTTTCTTCAGAGTGTTTTTGGTGAGAAGGGTGGATTTCGCTTAATCAGAATTGTTTTAGATTTTTGATCAAAGTTGTTGTTCTCAGTATTTATTCAAGATAAGTTCAATGATACTTTCAAATCATTCCATTCATTTTCGATCCCCTAGGTTCATCCTGGTTGGGTATCAATTTGATAATCTTAGTTTTATTTCTCTTTTAGTTAATTTAGATTATCTAGGTATTTTATTTGAGTATAGATTTTGATCTTAGTTTTTTATTCTTATTACTAATAAAGTTAATTATTATATTCATTTTTTATTATCTTTAAATATCATATACAATCTTTTATTATTATCATTATCATTTAATTGTTATTTTTTTATTGTTGTTGTTGAGTACGAGTTTATCCGATTAATCTTGGCGTTTACCCCTTCCACTTACCTTCCTGTGTATTAAAATCTTATGTGACTTGTGAAAGAAAAGGGTAAGTGTCAATGATATTTTTCACGTTTGTTCTGGCTAATCAATGATTGAGATCAAACTCCAACGTGTCATGGTTCTCTAAATTAAATGGCCACACTGTTAATAAATAAATAGCTTGAGGATTAGGAATAATATAAATTCCTTAAGTAAAGTTCACAGATAGAGTACCATGTTACAATAGCAATACTCTACCACACGATAGTCCATTCTTGTAAAATCGTTCATGATCGTTACAGTGATGTTGACTAAATTTGTTCAAGTACTCCTGAAATAGATAAGTACTAGAAGCATGATCGGATTACGTTATAAGACACCCCCACGTTAATACGTTATCAGGCGCCCCCATGCCAACAAGAGGTTGCGCCACCTACTTAAGGAAATCAAAAAACAAAAAATACCCAAAAATTTTATTTTCAAAAAATGAATTGAATTATTAGTGTTCTAGATTATATTAACTTTTATCTTTCCTCGTGTACCTATACTATACTCAGCACTCATCTATTATATTTGATTTTGGAAAAAAGACATTGGTAAGTCTTGATAAGGCGAAGTTTTGATTTGCCGAGCTCGTGATAACGCCGCTAAGAACCTGCCGCCCTACATCATGGCTTATTTGGCGTGTTGGGTAATTCAAGCCAGAACTAGAAGCCCACAAGCATAATAATGCAGCATGGTTTCAAAGTAGAAGGTTTTCTTATTACAGCTCTTGATGACATGTTGGCAAGTTAGTTATCTATAGATGAAAGTTTACTTATTCTTATTTGAACTTATGGAAAAAATTAAATTGAATTTGAATTAGTTCTGTTTTGGTTCTGAAGCTCGAAGGTGAAACAAATCATGTAGGTCGTTGGTGCATGCACGTGTACAAATAATTAGGTCAGTAGATAATTTTAATCTTCGGATAGAGAAAATCATTTAAATAACTGTATTCTGTATAATGGAGATGAAACTACAGGGTATATTTCTCTGAGTTAACGCGATCTATATGGTGCAGTAAAAGAGTAGTATCATTATGAAAATTTGAAGAGATGGTGAAGGAATTCAACCGAAATATTCTCGATATTGAGACAATTCCGGTTATTCCGGATGTGACGTCACCTTCGTTTATTTTAATGGGACACGCTGTATCTCACAAGATGAGTGATATGCAGTGACTGTATCATGAATATTGAAGGTTCAATCGATCACTCTTCATTACCACATAGACTGAATGATTTACAGGTCTTACATAAATTTGGGTTCAGAACGTGAATGAGGAACATTGAAGATCCCGATTTTTTTACAAATGGAAACCTTTTTTTAACGTACACTTCGGTCTCACTGTCATTATCTGAAAACGTTTGAACAGTAATTCACGTCACTAAAGTGCGTGATTCCTTGAATATATTAGACTAAGCACTGAGCGTCTTGATCGCAATAATTTCAATCAAAATGTCTACGTCGTAACAAGGAGCGAAACGCGAACGATAGAAAATGTAACTCATTAATGTGTAAAATATATGAATACGTATTAGAAAAACCCTACACAGTAATGTTTCTACACTTGAAGACGTCATATCTCGCGGAAGAAACAGAACGGTCTGACTACTCTGAGCTGACATATGATGCGTCTGGTTCTCATACTCTCACATTGATTCACTATGTAACACACTTTTTTGCCTAACCTTCTCGATGTTTGCGTTCGATTCTACATCTATTTCGGATAATCAAAAGCCACCTTAGAAGGTAAAAAGTTTGCTTTTGCGCTCAGGGCGAATTTTTTTTCCAAAAGTAAAGCTTCGCTGTAAATATCCTGGAATAACTTTACATAACCTTGACTCAGCACGAGTCTATGATGAATCAAATTATTCGCAATTGTGTGGAGAAGTGAGATAAATAGTTAAAAGTTGCATATGTAAGACTGTTTGGCTGCTATCTGCAGAAAAGTAAAAAAAAACGCTAAATTTGCATCAAATTTGACGTAAGAATCGCCAAATAAAAAATCGTAGAACCAAATTGAGATCCACATACCATCTTTTCGCAATTTGTATCTGTAGAATGACTCATTCCGGAAAGATTGATACCATTCCGAGGTACATAATTACAGTCAAACTAACTACACAGTTCATAGAATAAGTATAAAAAATACTCGTGTTTTTTTTATGCCGAAATAATTGTTTAAGCATTAATTGTTCAAACAATTGTAAAAAATTATCGGAATTGTTTCGATTTGAGGGTGCCGATCGACTTAGAAGACCAATGTACTACGAGATCCTCGTATTTTGCACAATTGTTTATTGTTAAAACGCTCAATTCAGCTGTTGAGAAGTCCATTAGATCCATGTTCAGGAAAGTGCTTAATTATGAAACTAACTACGCAGATCATAGAATCAATGAAAAAAAAATTACCCGTGTCTTATTGCTTAGTCAAATTGATTACTTAAACAATTATAAATCAACAGAATTTCGTCTATTTGAGGGTGCCAATCGACTAAGCGACGGACTTTTTGTCGCAAACCCAGCAATTGTATATTGTTGAAACGCTCATTAATAAATGATTGTTCATTGTTTAAACAAACAATCAATTTGACCAAACAAAAGAAAACGTTTTTTTTTCCACTCATGCTATGAACTGCGTAGTCAATCTGACTGTAATTAGGCTGCGTTTTGCCTGAGCCTTGATGGGTTAAATATGTGAAAATTTTCACGAAACTTAATCGCGCTATAACTTCTTAATAAAAGTTTGTATGTACTTCGGAATGTTATCAATCTCTTTGTAATGAGTCACTCTATAGACACAAGTTGCGAAAAAATGATATTTGAATCTGAATTTGGCTATACGATGTTTTATTTGGCGATTTTTACGTCAAATTTGATGAGAAATTAGCGTTTTTTTTTACTCTTTTGGAAATAGCAGCCAAACAGTCTTAAATTAATTTGCAACTCCAAACTGTTTATCTCACTTCTCCAAACAATTGCGAATAACTTGATACATCATAGACTGGTGCTGAGTCAAGTTTATGAAAAGTTAATCCAGGATATTCACAGAGAAGTTTTACTTTTAAAAAAAAATTCGCCCTGAGCGCAAAAGCAAACATCAAAAAGGTTAGGAAGAACAAAAAGTTGAATTTTGTTACATATTCTTATATACACCACTCATTCTAATTCAATCTGTATAATGCAGCTTTAGGCACATTAAATACTTATCGGATAAAGAAAACTGGAATTTCAGAATGGGGAACTGCTATAGTAATTAAATATCCATATACTCTATCTGTCATCAGAATCAAGAGGATTTATTTCCTGATATTAGAAATGCTTGCTCGTGGGAAAAATAAGAACGAATCGAAGTAAAAGAGGAAAGTTATAATAGAGGTAATATTGAAAGCTATTGTAATATGTAACGCTGGTATTTACTTTATTTGAGAACTGAAATAAGTGTAGGGTGTGAAATTTACCTGTTTGTTTTTCTGCAACTTTCAGCGTAAATCCTTCCAATAAAACAACTTCACTCCTTCCCTTCGAGTTGGCAGCATATACGACCATTTTAAGTATTTTTCCTGCCTCCAGTCCACTAACTGTAAACATCGGAAACTTGGCCGATACATTAGCCTGAAGAATGTCCGTCTGTTGGTCGTAAACTTCCAACAGAAAGAACTGTGGTTGCCCGCCGTCAAATCCTTCGTTGCATTCTACCTCCAGCGATTCACTGGTCTGATTCATAATTGTGCAATTAAACGGCGGGTCCGGCTTTCCGGCTGCTATGATATGGAAAATACAGGGTTCGTTCTGTTTTCCGGCCAAGTTGGTTGCCCAACACATTACCGTTCCATAATCAAGTTCGGTTATCGGAGTATACGTTAGAGTGGAAGAAAAGTGATGGATTCCTGAGTTGAATCTAGTCTGTGGTACGTCTATGGTTTCGGCGGAATTATTGAAAGACCATTTGAAACTATCGGGAGGAGGATATGATTCAACTTCACATAAAACTTTGGCATTCTCGTGTCTTGCCACACCGTAAACACGCTTCTGGTCTAGCCGACAAATTGGTTTATCTGAAATTACAACGACAAATAAATAATATTAATGTCTTACATAGAAATTACATTACAACCACAGATATTAGAAGATATTCCGATCAAAATGTTACCGTTTTTGTCCACGTAAGATTTTTATCTTTTTTTGCTAGTTCGATAGGAAAATCTGTCACGAAACAAGTTTTTACTTGTATTGCAATGAGTTCTTAAGTCTAGCAGGTAGGTGAGGAAGTGATCGACTTTCAGTTCGATGTGATATGGATATCATTGTATCGTCTTACTTGTTATTTAGGCGAGGCAAATTAACACAAAAAAGGCCAAAACTTCTTAATTCCGTCCGGATAAATGAATTGAGATGCGGTTTCTTCAATTCAATTCATGAAGGTATTTAGAAAAAATGTTCACCTTGTTTTTATAGGAGAGGTGAGTGATCGCATTGATGCATTGAAAAATGCATTTTTTGAGAGCATTTTCTGAAACTGTTATAAAAGAAGAATTATTACTTGGTAAATATTGATCATGACTATGATGATCAAAAAGTCTACCGATGTACCTGGAAACCAGGGTGTCCTGGCGGAGAGCTCATCTTCGAGAATTACGTTTCAGTTTCGTTCAAAGTGCATGATCTTTCTTTCATCATTCATTAATAGGGGTGTTTTTGAGATCGCTGATCACGACTATGATGTTCAAAAAGTCCCACGATAGACCTAGGGACCAGGGCGCCATGACGGAGAGCTCATCTTCGAGAATTAAGTTTCAAACGTGTGCAAAAGCAGGGACAGCGTCTGTCCTAGAACCCCGCAGAATCGTGTCTGCCTCCACCCAACAGGCACATTATTACTATTATTATTATTATTAGACCCGAAAACATGTGTCTCAAGGATACCTGTATATATGTGCAAACGTGTGCGTGCGTATATTCGAAATCCACAGAGATAAGCGCTTCCAGGCACGTGGTCTGAACATTTTTTTGGGCGGGGGACGAATTTTGTATTTCTTTTGATAAAAAAGTTTCAAAATTCTTGCTCTACATATGACAATCAAAACCCAAAAAATTTTCGGAGGGGGTGGGAGTCTTACGCCAACCCCTGGCTACGTGCCTGGCTCAAAAGGGCGCCCTGGTTTCTAGGCGCGACCTCAAAAACCCTCCGAGTAATGATCTTTCATGCACTTTGAACAAAATCGGAACGTAATTCTCGAAGATGAGCTCTCCGCCAGGGTGCCCTGGCTTCATACGAAGTACAATACCTAATCCTTACACACTTTAGATTTAACAGTTAATCTCCCAGATAAAAATCATACCAAGTCTTGCATTAAACAATAAATAACCAATCTATGTACTTGCGATTTGTTTAAAGCGGAATAATTCTTAATTTGATAATAATATTTAAAACTAAATTTAAAACTGATTTGACACTGGGTAACCCGTTGAGCCACTTATTAACAGAAACATGTATGTATAATAATGATTTTGTTCGCTACGCTCACTTCGTCTTTCGCTTAAACCGATCGAGAGCACCAGCCGCAGTCTATCTGGATTCAAGGTACTGTTAATCGAGGTCAATGTTCGACCGCTATGTAGAAACTAACAAACAGCATGCTGTATGAGCTGAAAGTGGGAAAGACTTCGTTTGCAAAGCTCACTCCGTTTTTCGCACCTGCTCAGCTGTACGAGCTTTGGCACTATTATTATATGATTATAGATAGTAAGCGCAGCTAACAGTGCTTGAAACTAAGCGAATTGCGTCAAGTATTTCGACGGCCCGCCCCATCAATAACTCGAAAACGACGTAAGGTACTACATTGAATTCTTATGCCAATAAATTTCGAGTAACATATCTAGTTTGTGTCAACATTTCAAGTGCATTTACCATTTGGCCGCTACATGAGAACATACATTTGCCATATAACCCGATTCAAGAAAGGTCTTCGTTCGCAACGACCCCTCCGTTTTAATAGTCTAAACTTGGAAAATAGTTTCTCTGCAGGAGACAAATAAAACCTAACCTAAAACTGTTTTGGAAACCATTGTTTCTGGTCGTATTTTGAATTCTATAATCAAAAAAGGATCTCATATATACAAAGCAATCTGTATTATTACTATATTATGAACTTACACATTATCTTTAAGTCGACCACGTTACTGTCACCATCGCCTTCCACATTTGACGCAACACAGGAATAATTCCCAGCTTGCCCTTTGTAGACTTTCTGCAACGCTAGGTCCTTGTTACTAACGATTACGTGCTTTTGATTGTATTGGATAACTTGTCCCTGCAACAAAATGGAAGAAACTTAGATATTGGTAAATCGTGACCGAAACCTAATGTTCATTTTATTCCCACAAATTTTAATTTGTTATCAAAAATAAACTACGGAAACAGCGAATAACGTATACATTCGCGAGTATATAATACTATATTACGTATCAAGAACTATTGAGGAAGGTATAAAATATTATAACAGTGATTTTCATGAAATTATGTCGCTTTTCTTCATAATGCCTAGGTCACCATTCTACTATCGTAACTGATAATTAAGTAGCAAGAAATGATTCTATGTTTACATCCCTCACTATACCTAGTATAAAGTTTCAGTCAGAATGAGCGGTGTATAGGATTAATGTGAGAATATGAGAGAGCCAGGGGCATCGTATCGTTAATAAGATCAAGAGAAGAACTTGTATTGTGCGATAGGGGTAGAGGTACGCGCATTGTCCAGGTCGAATTCTTAGTGAGCGAGAATAACGAGATGTTATTCAGCGATCTGTTGTTGTTTACCAACTGTTGTTTCATAAAAGCAAATTCCTGAATGTCACAATATTTTGTCTAATATCAAATAGCAACTGATCTTTCGTACCTCTTATTTGAAACTGTTACTCAGAGATTTGAAGCAGTAATAGCACTTGGTATTATGATTATGGTCTGTGTCGTTAGTTAACAGGTACTGACATGCGCCTTATATATTACGCCTATTTTGTGTCAGGTTGGAGTTACAAACTATTTTCTACTGAGTCGATTCTTCATAGGACTTATTAACTGGCAATACACTGAGCTATCTTACTTATTCTGTATACTGTAAGGGAAGTATTGATATTGGCACACAAAAATTTTTTCGGATTTGCACCACATTCGAATGTGTTCAGCCAAATATGTCTATGGGTGAATTGGGAAGAATCTTGAATCACGTGTCAGTCAGTCATATTTGCCGATCATGTAGAAATATTCACATGAACAGAAATTCTGTGTTACACTTCGGAAAAACGCAGATTGTAAAAACCCATTACAGAAATGGAATTCGATCCAGAAATATGAGCGGATATTTTATTGGAAGACTAGGGAAGCTTTGGGAGCTGTCATCCTGGAAGGTCGGCACCCTGAGGGCCATAGCACCTTCATCAGGCATCGCGCCCGGAAATTGAACATCAACTGCAGCACTGTAATAAATCTGAACTTAGGATTTGCACTTCCAAGCTCATAAAACCTGAAAACTGAAGCCTGTTGATTACATTCGATAACAGATTCATTCTAAGCGATGATGCGCACTTTAATCTCCTCAGTTCTGAGACCCAGGAAATCCTTATCAAAATTTGTAAATGTAACTGAGAAAAAGTGTGAAAATGTCTTCAGCGACTCAGTCGGCTTTGTCAAAGTGTAAAGCGACATTTTGTTCATTCCAATTTCTGCAACAGAGCTACTAGATATGATGGCTGTCTCAAGATATGACAGACAGAAACGGCGCGCAATTTAGAATATTGGATAACCTTTTGAAAGTTAGACGGAGCGTGTGACATTCCCCGAACATGTAACCAATAATTTAGTCCACAAATTCCAGGATTACTTATAACAATTTATAAATAAAGACTAGTGTTCCGCTTCGAAACTTATCTGCCTTAACGGATGAGGTTGTTTTTCCGGAATTTCATGTAGACAGTAACTTTCCTTTTGTTTTGAAGGTGAAGCGTGGAATAATCAAGAAAAGGGGTATGGGGTGTGCAACATTTCACCAAGATCGGCCTTAAAGATATGTGAATTTTTTCGGAATATCACGTGGACAGTGACTTTCATCATGTTTTGGAGGTTAAATGTGCAATATTTCATCAAGATGGTATTTATTCGATTCAATGGGTGGGAAAGGCTTTTTCGAAATCTCATATAGACAGTGACTTTCCTTTTGGTTTGAAGGGCAAGTATGCAAAATTTCATCGATATCGGTACTTATCTGATTCAAATTGTTGGAAAGGGAGATGAGTTGTTTTTTCTGTGAATCTGATGTAGACAGTGATTTTCTCCTTGTTTAGAAGATGAAATGTCTAACATTTTTAAAACCGGTACTCATCTGCTTAGGAGTAGTAAAGCTCGTCAGCTTCGACGTCGAATCAGTCTTTACCAATGTTCCCATTCCAGACACCCTTTCCATAATTTCTCAACTGTTGCCTGCCAAAAATATTTTAATGAATGAATCTTCTATATATTTTCTGTACTATGGCAAGTTTCACGAGCACTCCTCGGGAGCTACCATGGGGTCCCCACTTTCTCCGATCATACAGTTACTAATGATAAATCACAATCACAACATGATAAACCACGTTACGATGAAATTTCATTACTTCCAAATTCATCAAATCAAGTAAGTTATATTTTATAACCGAAGAGACGAAAAATATTTTCTGTATGATAAAGCAATGTGGTAAAAATTATTCACCTCCCTAAATGATGAGATGCCGGAAGCATTAACATCAAACGTAAAGCACAAAAGGAATTTCTAGCATCGCAACAAACAAAACAATTCTTAAAGTATAATATTTCAAATCATGGAACTTCATGCAATCGTATCACATATAAAACACCGCTCTCGCTACTATTCAATTTCAATATTTCAGCTTACAAATTTCCATAATAAAATCAGTATACAGAAAAACATTAATCCCAGAATTGTTGCGGAAAACGGAAAACAAACTGAACAAATTGATATATTATTGAAAATCTAAGCAGAATATACAAAAATTGTATAAGCTTGAGTCACTGCTGTTCATCACACTTTAATTAGAAACATCTCGATTCATAAGTTCGTCATGATGCACTTTTAGGAGAATGAATATTTGAAGACTACATATAGTCGGGTCAAATTAGACGTTAAAAATGTGAAAGCTCGGAATTTTTTCCAAACAGACCAATCAACTTAATTTTTTTTGCAAATCATTCCTGGACGGATACTGAACGACATTGGACTTTAAGATCTAGTCGCTCGGCCATTTTTCACCTGTTAAACCGGAAATTGACCAATTTTCATGGGAAAATTTATTGTAAAATTTGTCAAATTGGTTAGTATTGCCAAAATTGGCTGGAAAACTCCAATTGGGGGTTTTCGGGGTCGCTGATCACGATTCCGAAGTTAGATTTACCATTTTCGACCACAGTATCTAAAAATTGGCCAATTATATGTCTGAAAAATAGTCAAATTTAATAATTTCGTAATTTTTGTTGAAAAAGACTAAAACATTCCACTCGGGGGTTATCAAGGTCGCTGATCACGATTACGAAGTTAGATTCACCATTTTCCACCGCGGTAGCCTGAAATTGGCCAACTTTATGTCCCAAAAATGGTCAAATTTAAGACTTTCGCAGTTTTTGTTGAAATTGAAAAAACATTTCACTCGGGGGTTTTCGAGGTCGTTGATCATGATTCCGAAGTTAAATTTACCATTTTCCACCGCGGTAGCTAGAAATTGGCCAACTTGAAAAATGGTCGAGCGACTAGATCTTAAAGTTCAATATCATTCAGTCTCCGTCGAGGAACGATTTGCAAAAAAAAATCAAGTTGATTGGTCTGTTTGGAAAAAAATTCCGAGCTTTTTTGCTAAATTGACTCGACTAACAAGGAAGATTCAAATTAAGTTTAATATTTGTAGTCGCAAATATTTCGTCAGTCGTTACATTAAAGAACTGTTGACAGTGGTCAGTTTCACATTCTCCAAGGGGTAAGACACATGTCTCCCCACCATTATATTTACTATCGCTTACATCTTCTACCATACACATACCAATAACCAGCTAACCAAAGTGGAGTGCAAGTTGGAAGAACAATGAAGCAACTTTATTTTTTTAACTTATGAGAATCGATTGACTTAATTTTCATTTCCAATTCCATATTTTAAATTTCTTTGCTTTCAGTATGTGTCTTCGCATTATAATATTACTTCATAAACATTCTGAAAATAAACTAACGAAGCGCTGAGAACAAGTTTTGTCCAAGGATGAATACTGTTGAGGTCGGAAATGAGAAATTTTTCGCTGGAAACGCCATAAATGAAACTGAAAATAGCTTTTTTTGTGTTTTAAAACATTAAAGTCATTACCATTGACCACAAATAACCCTAACGCTACATTCGGGGCTAAATTCATGTTATGACCAAGCGTAATGAACTGTATTGTCTATTTTCAAACATCAAATTCATTGCGATACCACTTATGAAACCATCTCGAAGTTTTCTTCAAGCATAATGATTAATTTGTGGAAAAAAGCGATTATTGGGTAGAAAAATCAGAATTATTGCCAATCATGTTTCCTTAGTAATTGAATATTTTGTATTTATGACATTACTCTTACGGAGGTGCGATATGGAATAAACACAGAATTCACAGCTGATCCGTTTGCGCAAGACCTCAACGCTTATAATGCTTTTTACATACAATAGAAAATGTTAGTAAAACAAACAACATATTAACAATTGTCACTATGTGGTGAAACTGGCACTATGTGGGAAAGCAATTGTTGATATATTATTGATAACAAATAATCACCTTCATGCACTTGAATACTATTGAAGTACTACTCAGGGTTACCAGACGTTCGCTTTTAAGCGAACATGTTCGCTTTTTTTGTCCCGTGTTCGCTTGTCCGCTTTTTCAGCGAAATGTTCGCTTTTTTCACTCGATTGGACAGATCAACTTTTTTCATCGTATCTTGCATTAGTATATGAATATATTTTTTGCCTGACAGTTGGTAGGCACTAGAAATAAGAATTGCGAACTAGGGAAATTATCAGCTGTTTCTCAATCGATATATTCACGTATCGTAATATATCGATCAATATACTACACTACATTGACTTTGTATGCGCAGATTATTCAGCTTCAGTCAGCTGATCATATTAATATTGTCGGAATGTCGGATATTGTAATCAATTGCAATTGCAGACTGTTGTTTTGTCGTCTCGTGCTCGTGTCGTGTTTTTCATTATAAATCGAATCGTCTTGATTTCAAATAAATCGCAACTGCACAGAAGAACAGGTAAGAATTTATCTCTTGTTATTATTACCGTACATTCGCTACGTTTCATTTTTTCCACATTCTATCATATTTTATTAGTATTGCCATATTATGATGAGTTTTTTTTTCCTAACCTATTTGTTGATTTCATACTCATTTTGAGAATGAGTTGATACTTATCAAGGAAAGTAATTGTAGGGAGAGGAATCGGTGGCAATTTGATTTATTAAAAAACTTTTAGTTACAGTAATCCTGAAATGGGGGGGGGGGGGGCTTGGTTGTGGAATGTTCGCTTTTTTCACTTTGACCATCTGGTAACCCTAACTACGGACCTTTGAACTACCAAGTTGCCATCATCAGAGTAAACTGAATAAAAAAACAAAATATAGCTGTTTAAATACTGTTTGTGGATAATTATCTAAACAACGGGTTACCCTCATTTGAAAATGAATCGGAATTTAATAAACTGCTTTTTCGTTTATACATTTCTATCTCTTCTAAATCAGTTAGATATTCGTCTGTACTGTGTTTTAGAAGTGATGAACTTTCTTGAGAAATGGTATGACCTGTATTCATAATATGTTCGGCTACCACTGATCTTCCACCATTATTTTTCTTTATAAGGGCAAAATGTTCCTTATAACAAGTTAAAATATATCTTCTAGTCTGACCCACATAGCATTTTGAATACGACTCACAATTGATGTTGTAAATCCCGGATTTGTCGAAATCGGAAACTTTATCACAGGTGTTGCCTGAACGGTGTTTTAGCTTGTTCTTACATCTGTGAACTAGTTGTATTGCAAATCGAATCCTTCGGGGTATAGCTACACCATTCAGATATAAAATGCTCCATTTAATAGTCTAGTTCATACATCATTGAACGTCTCTTTCAGCCAGCAATATTATAACAACGATGTTGAGAAGCTTTAGACAATGGTTACTACAAAACTTTGATCAATTATTTAAATCTTAACAAAAAAAGGAAATTGGAACTTACCCAACTAACCAAATTAGAGTCATTACCTTCAAATACTACAATAAAATTAACTTATCATCTTTCAGTAATCAATAAATAAAGTGAGGCAAATATGAAGAAAACAAAGTAGGAAATATGATCATATATATGAAAGAAATTTAGCTGAAAAATGAAAAAAAAAATTTAAATAAGAAATTATTTAAAAATTAATATTTCAATTTTCACAATCAATTGCTTTTTAATGGGGTAGTTTGAAATAAAACAAGACAGAACTATGCTGTTCTATTAGAAACCTTTTCTCAGATGTAATCTACAAAGACGAAATACCATTATGTAGAGCAAATTATTCAAATAGGTACCTAAAATCTTTGACAAAACAATTCATATAGTGGCTATCACCTATTTGCCACAGGGTGTAAAAAACTTAAGTTAACTTCCACATTATACGAGCCCCTATATATTTTAAAACATGGAGATTTAATCTAATTTGTTTGTAACTTCTCAAATCATATTGGACTACAGGGTGGGATAAGCCTTGGTCGTAGTTCTATAACTCCTTTCAAATAAAACTTAACAATTTTTTCAAATGAAACTGGTAAACGGTGGACAAAAACACGTATTCTATAATTATTTTCATGTATACAGGATAATCCAATAATAAATTATGCAAATATAACCTATTTTTCCATAAATTATTAAATGACAAACTTTTTTTATTTTCTTGGAGCCGTTTTAATTACCGCGACGTAACCCTGAAATACGTTTTTGATTATCCAGCCGAATTCTGAGAAATTTTTTTTTTAGAATATGTGCTTTTGTCCACCATTGAACGGTTTCATTCAAAAAAATTGTTTAGTTTTGTTTCAAAGGAGTTATGGGACTACGATCAAAGTTTGCCCCACCCTGTATGCCAGAGGTAAGGAACACTCTTTATACCGAAAAATCCTAATATTTGAAATCTTAAAAAGTTACGTAAAATACACCTTGTGCATATTTAATAAGCCCTCTTCATGACACACCTTGTATAGCTTGTTTTTTAGAAACATTTTTTATGTTGAAAAGTCTTTATAGCTTTGTAAATATTAAATTTGCACTTACAATTTTGCTGCAGACTGAGCAGAATACTTTTCCCATGTCCATTGACAACTCTGGAAATAGTTTAATCCACATAGACACTTTGATACCACTTGCCATTTTAAATAGACACACTGGCACACTTCAAAATCTAAATTTAAATTAACTCTAAAATTGTCGACACAACTTTAAAGAAAACTTTTAATAATAATGCCCCTCCTCTTGCCCTTAGTTTGGCAACAAATCAATGAACGGTGTCGGGTAATTAATTCTTAGTAGTATGTACCTACTTCCGGATTAAGTGAATATTTTGAACATCAACAATATTATTGGGTTTTACCAGTAATTGTTCTTTTCTCAAAATTATACCTGCTACATGCAAAACCAGTTAAGCAACACAAATTGAGAACTTTTAAATTTACTTTACCCGCAAGAATAATAAAATGTGTTGGTTAAATTGAATAGGAAGGAATTGCTTGTAAAATTGTTACAGGTATGCTAAAAATTAAAAAATAGTTAAAAATATGAAAACTTCGGAAAAACTTCATATAATATGAAAAATATGCCAAATATGAAAATTTCATAAATGCCTCACTTTATTAATAAATCTCATAGTTTGTTTTCTAAATTTGCAATACAACCAGTTTATAGAAGTAAGAACGAGCTAAATCACTGTTTAGGCAACAGCTTCTATGAAGTTTCCTATTTCGACAAATCCGAGATTCACAAAACTGGAAGGAACATTTTAATTTGTTATAAGGAACATTCTGCACATATAAAGAAAGCTAAATCAGCGGTAGCCGAACATATTTTGAATAAAGGTCACACATTTCTCAAGAAAGCTTATCACTTTTAAAACACAGTACAGGCAAATATCCAGGTAGTTTAGAAGGGATGGAAATGCATAAACGAAAAAGCAATTTATTAAATTCCGATTCATCTCTAGCTGAGGGTAACTCATTGTTTACAATATTATCACTAAATACTATTTAAACAGGCACATTTTGATTTATAATCATTAGTATTTATTCTAATGGTGACTACTTTAGTACTGTAATAGTATTTTCAGAGAATAAGGGTGATTATTTCTTATCAATAGTATTGTATATCACAGTGTGAACTTTTTTATAGCTTATTCTTGATATAGTGTTAATAAAGTGTTAATTATTCAACCTGCTAATAAACACCGCAAATCAATTAATATTGTTCCTCACATTCACATAATAATGAATGGAAGTGATGTAACATATAATAATTTTAGGTTACAATAAAATATACTTGTTTTTTCTGACTCTTGGGTTATTACTTGCGTGCCTCCTGTAATTTTTGATCCGTAAATAGATTAAGAATGGAAAATAGCATACTAGTTTGCGAACTTCTATTCAATCTAACAAATAAATATAACTTTTATTGATTGTAATTGGATTATTGGATCCAATAACAAATTTAATTGGTTCATCCATCATATTTGTAATAGGAAAGTAGGTACATGCATATTTTTCAGTAACGCTGAACGTGAATGAATTATAAGTTTATCTTGCATTAAATGAATGGTAGTAATTTATTTTCTCTATATTTTTGTCGATTACCGTTCTATTGATATTTGTATTTTCCAGCAGTTACACAATTAATACTGACGGGTATATTTATTCCAATATCGCCTATTGTTCAGTGTTCCTATAATAAATTCCGACAAATAAAAAGTTTTTCGGGTTTCCGTTCATAATAGCAGGAGGAGGCGATGCGATATAAATACCTGTTTCAGTAGGGCCAATAATTAAATTAAATTTGAAAATAGTTCCGCATCCAATACGGAAGCCATTAACAATTAATCGATTTTGTAATTAAAGACTGGGAGCGAGTTACAATCTGAAACTCACTCAAACATGTGGATCATTTAATAAGGGGAAAATATCGAATTTCAGATTTGCAAACTTCTGGAACATTATGAGAAAGTTAACCGTTTAAATATTTTCCACCTATTTCTACTTTTCATTCTGTTCATTCTTGTTCGTTGAACGTTGAACTTGTATTTTATAGGGGGTTACAGATGCCAACTGTCTTTTCATTTTCAAATCTCTAATCCTAAGGGGCTAACAGAGATTGTAATCCAATAATTTTGATAGTTCACCTGGTGGAAGAATGATAATACATAGAGTGTAAAACATATGTTAATCTGCTTAATGATTATAATTATAATCTAAGATGGACTCATAGTTGGAGTATGGTTTCCGAGTAATGAGCATTGATAACCAAACTTTCCGCCTGGTCAGAAAGTGTTATACCACGTTCCAATTTTGGTCATAACTAAATCTGCCAGTGCTGCCAACTGTAGAGAGAAAAAATGTTGGCATTTATTGAATGTTGATCGCCCTCTACGACTAGCACCAAACACCAAAGTGTTATAGCCTGTTCCAAAATTGAATATTTCCTGGGGCGGCTAACTCAAAATGCGGCAGGGTGAGAGGTCCAACTCACATAGGGTAAAATACTCAGATTAATAATTGCTAAAACATAACACATATGGCATGTTATATCTCAGGCCCAAAATATGTATCTATCTCCTAGACTAATAGGACACATATCCTAGATTATATAATGAATATTCATCTTGACAGGTTTATGATTTCCTTTAGAACAAGAAACTTATGAGAAATTATTGACCATCTAAACCATACCATCTATGGTATCATATCACCATCCTTGAATGTGGTGTGAATTATCTTATATTTATTTTAGAAATTCTTTTACTTAATTCATGCTACATTTGTTGTTGATACTAAACTGAAAATATCTGGCAACCTCTAGATGTTCTTGTTACTTTTCTTTTAGATATTTTAATTGTAGACAAAATTTTAATTTTCTAAGAACGATTTTGTTTTGAATATTGAAAATAACCTGTACTAAGCCCTTATTACACAGTACATCCATATTCAGCAGACAAGAAATACATAATTAGTTTGTTAACGATTTTATTCAATTACATGGGTCATAACTATTGGTTGTTAACATTAGAGAGTCATTGCAACTTAGAAATAAGCGCTGAGTTTATCCCGAGAACCGCTGATAGAATATCCTCTAACACGATTTCAAAGTTGAACCTTTGCAAGGCTTCGCCAAAAACGAAAGTGACAGGTTTCTAACCTACAAAGACTGGTCATCTCTCTACAAAGTTAAAATTTATATGATTGTTTATGAATATATCTTGAATTATCAAATTCTGGGAAATGAGTAAATATTTATACAAATCATAACATACATCTGAGTTAAATGGAATGTTTGGCATCAGGGTGTACTAGATTACTCTGATGATGGCTACTTGTTAGCAGAAAGGTCCTCAGTACTTTAACGGTATTTTTAGTATCCAAGGGTGATTAATTCCTATTGAGTGTTATTCTTGAAGAATATTTGAAGTTGATAGAGAATTATCGAGAATAAAAAGTATGTGATGGTGACAGGAATGAAGAACAAATCTGTTAAGATAAAGGAACTTCAAACAAAATATTCTCTACCTTTATTTACATAAAGTGAGGGGAACTTTTATTATAATTAAAGACATCGTGACAGTTTGACTCAAACGAGCATGCTTTATTAAACTATATTTATGAAACAGTAAAACGGACGTTGAAATAACTCTCTATTGTCAATGACACTGATTATCTTTAGATGATGTGATCTCCATGGTATGATAATCATAGTTCCCACGTTTCACCTGAAGGAAAAACGAAACACTATGGGGAATGCTCCGGTAGATTCGAATAACCTTGAATTTTGCAGTTTCTCTCTCATTCATATTCCAAATCCGGAGCTGAATTTACAAAATCTCATTTTAAAGTGGAATACAAAGTTGGCAGTCAATTGTGGCGATATTCCTGCATTTTCTGCGTTAATGTTCGCTCGAATAAATTTAAATACCATGTGAGTTAAAAGTAACGAAACATGACCGTAACATGAGAAATACAGATTGTTTAAGAAAACTTGGTATTCACGATTTCAATTTTTAATTATTCAAACATTTATTTAATAATTAAAAAATTATGTAGTCAGGTGCTCAAACTGTGTGTATAGTCAACAGCTCGACAAATCGTAAGCTCACGTTGATGATTTCTTAAATAATCATCAATATCTTATTGGGGTATTCTATCAATGTCTGAGCGAATTCTTCATATTAGGCCCTTCTACTTATCTATGAAGAATTGAGTCAGAAGAGTCAAACATGTTTTTTTTATACGATTCGCATATTTCAAATTTATGGCTTCGTTTCATCACTTTTCACTCAAATGCTGTAATTCTCTACTCGAACTCATTTGAAATTTTACGTTTAACTGATGCTCATTCAAATAATTGTACAATAACATTGCTATTGGAAATATCATTAGATGAATTTCAAATTATAATGATATACACTATGCATTGTTGCATGTTTGAGTGGAGCTTGATTTCCAATTCAAAAACATAACATTTGATTAATGAAATTACTATTTTCGTATATCGTTGTATTGTTTTCCATTATTGTAATGGAGAATAGCTTTCACGAGTGTAATTAATAAAAGCATCAATTCTATTTCGAATTAATGAAATTTCAAACGAATTATTCGCACTTTATTGACACGATAATCGAATTGTAGTGGCGTCCTATTTTTAATATAATTTTTAAATAATTATTATTTATTCAAGATTAATGATGAAATGAAAATGGAAGAATACAACAACGGCTGCCAAGGCGGTATCCTGGTTTAAAATTTACAATTACTATTTTATCCTCTCAAAATTCAGTCAGCTTGCTATTGACGACGATTTAAAATGTTCAGAACTGCTTATCATAGTAAATCTCAATGAACTATCACTTGCTGCACTTAACAAATTTACATTTATCATATATTCAACAATTTCCACGGTGAAATATTCACATTAGAAACCAATTCTGATATTACACTTTCACATATTTTAAACCAAATTGATCAGAATCAAAATGAATAGGACGATACGTGAAATATAAATTGGGAATACATTAACAATAAATAGTCTGTATAAATTTTGCAGTACTTTACTAATGTGTGCTCAATTTGTATAAATAGTAGAGGGAATACAGTAGAAAAGGTCGAAAAAAAAATCGGTAGAATGGATTTTGATGATTGTTCATTTAAAAAAAATGTTACCAGATTATTTTTTCAAGATACGTATTTAAGCATTTCTACACAGGAGAAGGAATATTATTAAATGCATTTTCAGGAAATTGAAAATGTTGAAAACATGATATAGCCAAAATAGGCCAGAATTTCTTACCCGGGGGTTTTTGGAGTTGTTGATCACGATTATGGTGTCAGATTTAAACTACGATGCCCCCGGAGGCTCAGGACATTCTGGTACTATCGTCATCTCCAGGGAATTTGGGAAATGTCTTTTGCAATGAAGTGAAACTTGTGAGGGACGTTCTATTGAGGTTGCCGGTCATGACCATGAGACTCAATAGTAACCTGGTGTTTAGAATTTTCTGATGACACAGGTCATATACCACGCTCTAGGGCTCGGCATCTTGGTACTATCGTCGTCTCAAGGGAATAATTGAAATTATCTTTTGGAATGGGATGAAACTTGTGAGGAAGGTTCTTTTGATGTTGCCGGTCATGAGTATGAGATTCAATAGTAACCTGGTGATCAGGACACCTTGATTACCTAGGTCTTCTCAGCGGACTGTTCTTGATATGCTCCGAAATGCAGCCAAATTCGTCTCTCTGGGGTTTTTTGGGGCGCTAATGATAATAGTAATGATGAAACCACTTGATTTTTACTTAGATTATATTCCTAATAAATAATTAAAAAAGCTTAAGTTTGTATTTTTCGATATGGTTTTTATTGTTTTTTCTTTTAAACTTTGTTGCAGATCCATTCTTATAAAGCAGACTTAATTATTACAATTTTCAAAATTTTTTCCATTTAAATCAAAAATATTTACCTTTAATTTTTTTTGCCCTTGACAAACTCAATCTTGCACCGGTATCGTGATCATCATCCCCAAAAACCACCGACAGATGATTTGGGTTACGTTTCTGAACATATTAAAAAACAATCCATGGTCATCAGGGTATCCTGCCCACCAGGTGAGTATTGAGGGTCATGATCACAACTGCCAACCTCAAAAGAACCTCCCATACAAGTTTCATAACATTTAAAAGATAATTGCACGAAATCCCTATACACGACGATAGTACCAGGATGTCCTGAGCCACAGGTGCGTTATAGTTCGAATCTGGCACCGGAATCATGTTCAGCGATCCCAACAAAACTACGAGAGACGAATTTGGTTGCATTTCAGAGCATATTAAAGACAAGCCAGGTTGCTATTGAGTGTCATGGTCATAACTGGCAACCTCAATAGAACGTCCGTCACAAGTTTCACTCCATTGCAAAATATATTTTCCCAAATTCCCTAGAGACGACGATAGTTACAGAACGTATTGGGCGCCAGGTGCATCGTAGTCTGAATCTAGCACCGTAATCGTGATCTGCAACCCCAAAAACCCCAGGGTAAGAAATTCTGACCTATTTTGTCTACATTCGGGTATATTTATTAACATTCTCGATATTATCTCCTGAAAATGAATTCAAAAGAAAGATGCATTCATTTTCCTCTGTAGAAATGATAAAATTAATATCATGAAAAAATAAACTGGTAACATTTTTTAAAATGACATCCAGAATCGATTAAAAAAATTATCGAAATTTATTTTTACTTTGATCTTTCTTCTGCTTTATTTCCTCAACTAAAATGAGAATGTTACTAGTGGTATTTCAGAAAAAAGTATAGAGAAAAATGTCTACTGTAATTCATGTTTATTTAATCATTATAACTGACATCGTATTTTGATTGAAACCTCCCTTTCACTTCTAATGACTTTTCGTTAATAATCGAAAGTTTCATCGTGAATCAGGTTTGACGAACAATATTAGATGTTTTCTTAATATTCTTGTTATTACATCAAGTGATTAACGGACATAGTTCGATTTATTGA
The DNA here is from genome assembly GCA_958510875.1 of Endomychus coccineus. Classification (NCBI taxonomy): domain Eukaryota; kingdom Metazoa; phylum Arthropoda; class Insecta; order Coleoptera; family Endomychidae; genus Endomychus; species Endomychus coccineus. The sequence goes on along the minus strand of OY294068.1, from coordinate 49,430,042 downwards.
TAAGAGTTAACACAAAAACCAGTTCACCAGAATGAAATTGCCTTCGTAACGTAGATATTCAAAATAATAAATTCGAGAGAGTTCGTTTTTGAAGTAGGATCAAATTGTGAAACCACATAGATTTATATTCATTAGTGCTCCGAAAATTAGGTCTTCCATATTCTTCCGATTTCATATCTTATTTTTTTGATATTGAGCTTGGTGGTCAATAAAGCATGTTTTCATGAGTAATTTGTTTCTATGTTAAGATCATGAAGAAAATGTAAGGATTTTTCAACGCCCCGCATCTCGATAATGAAGTGTCTTAGAGATGAAGTTTACATCAAAGATCCCAATTATTATCAGATGTTCCATCGTTTACAAATATGGACGAAAAAACGGACCATCCTGTATTAACGCATTCCCGACAATTTTTCTTAGACTACACGAGAGGGAAACCTTTAATGTGAGGCATTAAAGGTGCAAGAGATCTATGATAATGCTCAATACTTACATTAAAATGATATTCTCAACAAAAATATGTCGATTTGGGATTCACGTCTTTGCGTCGAGCCAATTCGATCCACTTTTTCGGGAGGTTAACATATGCAATAATAGTTTAGTTTAGAATATTTTTTGATGTATTTTTTCATAGGTGTGGGAAACGACATTTGTAACTAGCAACTTTATATATAAATTCCTATTGAGTATATTGTCAAACTTACTTTACTCTTCCTTCATTTATTTCTTTTTTGATTAACTTTTTGTTTCCTGTAATTGGGCTTAATAGGTTGATTCCTTACTCTTATCATATATTTCATGGAAAAACCTGACGTCACAGAGCTTTCGGAATACTTCGGGCCTTTTCGGCTAATTTCCGTCAAAAACAAATTATCATATCAGTTAAATAAAGTCCAAAATTTTTCATTCTAATTGAATATCTCGAATAATTGATATTTTGGGTTCTCTTTTGATGTGGCGGAAAATCTAAAAACATAATGAATTATAGTGTTTCTCGCGAATATAATTTGTGTTTTGCACCGCATCGACCGAAAGTTGAAGGCTATACATATAGAAGTAAATTTTCTGAATTATGAAGATAACTTACATACTTCAACATTATAAAAATTAATAAGCATAGTTGAAGATTAAACCATAGAAGGGATTCGAACCCACATTCCTGGATGTCTAGACCAGTGTGCTTACCAATTACACCACTTTGGTCTCGTCAGAGTATTACATTCTTGTAAATATATACCTCTGGAAGGATAGTAAATCATTGATGAACACAATATGATTCGATGCTCCGCTATACATCAACGTATTTACGCACATTCATCTAAAGTTGAATCTTTTTGGATTGAGGAGTGTTGGTATGAGTATTACTATGATTTGCAATCACTCTGACAGTATTCATTCAATGACAGAATCCCGGTTCTTATATATTCCAATAGAATTGACTGATAAATGTTTTGGGTGAGTATAAACAAGTTTATGGTTCCTTTGATTAATTGGCTAGAAATTCGTGTAGTACATTAAGACATATAGAATTGAATTTCTTCGAATTATGAAGATAACTTAGATAATTTAACGCAACTCACCTCTATACTAAGTTTCACCCATAATAAGTTATAGGTCTTGAAAGTGGGGCTCAAATTTCGAAAGAAATCAATATCTCAGTTATACTTAAGTTAGAAAAACCAAATTAGATACACGTTGTGAGTGTACCAAGAGCATTAACCGACAGTAAGTGGAGCTCAATTGTAGCATTTCAAAGGGTTGATAAGGGATGATGTACCGTTAAAATGTAACAGAATATCTTAGCCCGTTTTACTTTGTTTTATGGGGAATTCAATTCTAAAACTTTCCTTTCTCTTGCTATTCTCAAGAAGCTTTATCGTTTTTAACATGAGCCCGAATAACTAAAAACAAGTATTGTAGCTGTGTGGAATCATCGAAAATTCAAAAGTTGGCTATGGATTTAAATGTCAAACTTAACGATCAGGATAACAAGTCATTTCATTTTAGTAATTGTTTGCTGAGTGTCTTGAAAATGGCAACTTAGTATGGAGGTCAGTTTCGTTAAATTACCATATTTTCTTCTACATGCCCTACAGCATCTTTCGGGTGATGGCTACTTGGTAGATGAGAGGTCCTCAGTACTTCTAGTGAATTTGGGTGATTGTTTCTCATTTCTAGTACAATAGTTTATCCACAGTGTGAACACTTTTATAGTTCATTCCTCATGTGTTGTTCACTCTTGGGATTGAAAATCAATCTTCATATGTAACATAATATTGTCATACTAGTTCATTATTGTGTTTTTATTGCTTAGTTACTAACTATATTACAGTATACTTTATGCCCATGCCAGCATTAAGTGCATTTTATGGCCCGAACGGACGTTAGGACAAATATTTTCTAGTTTACTCTCGATTTCTTCCGTAGCGAATCTTGTATTGCTCTTTTCGCTTTTTTACAATTTCGTGAGGAATTGTAGAACTTCCCCCATCTCGAATTTGACTTGATGTACGTAAATTAATAGAGTCATCGCTCTCGATTTATTCTGAACTAGCTAATTGTTTCCACGGACTTTGCCTTGTACGAACGTAAGTTCAGTAACGGTTCTTCCTTCAATCTGGTAAATGGTTGACATATTTCGATATATCTGAAACTCAATTGGTAAAGTTATCTTGACATCAGCAACGTTAAGAAATTGCTCGGAGACCCACGTCCATCATAATATTATCAATCGAACTTGTCTGAAATTTATTACTCAATCAATTACGTCAGACATGCTCCATGTTCCAACATTCAATAATATAGGTAACGTAGATGCTTTTATATGATTAATGATATAGAGAAATATTTCTGGAGAGTACATCTTGTGATCTTGTGATCTAGCATAATTAGCTTGTTAAATGCTAGCTAGTAGTGATACCATTTCTAAATCGTGTAAAGACCACAATAATGACTACGATAGATAGAGAAATACGAGTACTTGGATATTTTTGTAAGCGACAGAAGAAAAATTACGATGTTAGTGGCACAATAATCGGGAAATATAGTAATTTGGTCGAAAGAAACGTTATTAATTTCCTCTTATGATAAAAAATGAGTAGTGTTTTACTTGTGAAGCAATATAATTTGTCTGGCTCCAACTCACAAGACTTTATGTTTAGTATGGAACGATTCGTGAATAGCCGTATGTACGTATCACGGTGTATAATACTAGGAGGTCGGACTGTAGTCTGCGCTTATGGTCTAATGGTTAAGGTTGAGTGATAGAGTGAGCCGAAATAAGGAAAGACTTCGTTCGCTACCAAAGCGCAAGCCATAGGGTAACTAGTTGCGCGTGCCCGATTCTTCAGCACTGCCGAAGATGTGGATGGGCGATTGAAATCTGCATTCGAAAACTACTTATGGTACAGTGATCGAAGTCAGTAAATTTAACGCATCTATTATAGATGTGAATCGGAGTCACTGTTCGATCGCTTTGTAGAATCCAACGGCATGCCTTATAGTCTAGGATCTGGAGCAATGTGGTGGGCCTAAAAGAATACACTTTGGTACTACTGTATATTCGTGAAGAAGGGTTCAATGTACTCTCTCAAAGGACGAATCGTGTATTGTCAGGCTTATTCTTATACATTGACACCTAGTGCCAAGGTTTTTTATCGAGTTAATTTCTTGGAGCTGGTCAGTTCATTTAGTAGGCTACATGGAATGCACGAACACAGTTTCTAACCTGGTGCAAAATGTTTGAGTGCCAATGTTTTCTCCCAATACAACTCTTACCTCAAGCCCGAAAACCTCCCTCAAAAAAAATCAGTAATTTAATATCAATTTGATTACGCAATTATTTAAAAACAACTGGCAAACAATAACAAACATTTTCAACCATATTAGACACTGTGTTCGTGCATTCCATTTATCCTACTAAATTAAGTGACCAACTTCAGGAAATTGCCTCCATAAAAAAACATTGGCACTAGGTGCAAATGTATGAGACTTACATGCTTTTCAATATACAATAACCCCGGAAAAAAGGGTTCGTGCAATTGAAACGTCCGAAATTTGAGATGGCTCTAGCTTGGAAACGCCTGACAATAAACAATTCTTCATCTGAACCTTTTTTCACGAATATACAGTAGTGCCAAAGTGTATTCATTCAGGTCCACCATATCGTTCTAGCTCCTAGACTATTATATTATGAGGTATCTTGACGAGTAATTGGAACTGTCAAAAGCTGCACTGCGAGAAGAGTGCGATACTGAGAGTTGACAGACAGGCACAGTCTATGCCAAGTAAAAAGCTCATATGTATGTCCAGGCTAACGTTCAAACGGGGCGTTTTGCGGCATATTTTGCAAAATTATAAGGGATATAAAAACATCCATCTTTATTTATTTATTTTTACGAAAAGAAATGCCAAAATAGTGTACCTAACTAAAACGCAAGGAAAATAATACGCAAAATTTACTACTTAGTCTAGGATTAGATCCATGTAATCCGTTCAAATTTTTCCGTTGAGCTCGATCTTTTACTATGATATATCAGTGGAGTCCCGGTTATTTCTTTTTTGCTCAATAATTGTATTGTTCCTCATCTCCTTGTGTATCAAATTTTTCAATTCTCATCACAATATTAAAGTAAACAGATTCATTAGGAATACTGTACTGAGGACCGTTCAGCTGGAGGATACTTGGTGGCTGGAAGGTCCTCAGTACATCAACTGCATTTTCAGTGAATGAGGATGATTGTTTCTCAGTTATAGTGTGAATTCTTTTATTGGTTGTTCGTCCAGTGATTGTTCACTCTCGGAATAAAACGCACTTTAGTCCCTTGATACATTACATACTATTTTTATACTAAGTTATTATTGGGTTTTTATTACTTATCAATCAACTAAATTATAGTGTATTTATGTCCATGCGGGCATTCAGTGCACTTTATGGCCCGAACGGGCATTAAGAAATTTTTGGTGAACTCTCAATTTCTTTCGTGGCAAGTTTGGTCTTCCTTTTTCTGCTTTTTCACAATTTCGTCGGGAATTTCATAACTTACCTCCATTTTGTGTTTAACAGCAGCAAATTTGTTTCATGCCAAAAAGTTTAAAATTCCCTTACCAACGATAAGAAGGAAACTTTATTGGGATGAATTTGAATTTATGACCTTTCTCTCAATATTTATATTGTGGATGCAATAATGAACTATTATGAGAAAATTTGTATGCATCGCGGATATTAGTAGATCTCTAATACCATTTCCAATTTCCAGAACGAATTGTATAATGATGATTAAAGTGAGGCATTTACGAAATTTTCATATTTGGCATATTTTTCATATTATATGAAATTTTTCAGAATTTTTCATATTTTTAACTATTTTTTAACTTTTAGCATATCTGTAACTATTTTACAAACAATTCCTTCCTATACAATTTAACCAAAACATTTTATTATTCTTGCGAGTAAAGTAAATTTAAAAGCTCTCAATTTGTGTTGCTTGACTGGTTTTGCATGTAGCAGGTATAATTTCAGGAAAGGGACAAGTAGGTACTGGTAAATCGCAACAATATTGTTGATGTTTAAAATATCCAATTGATTCGGAAATAGGTACTGAGAATTAATCACCTGACACCGATGGGGTCCATTTATTTGTTGTCAAACTAAGTGCACGAGGAGAGGCATAATTATTAAAAGTTTCAAAGTTGTGTCAACAATTTTAGAGTTAATTTAAATTTAGATTTTGAAGTGTGCCAGTGTGTCTATTTGAAATGGCAAGTGGTATCAAAGTGTCTATGTTTCCAGAGTTGTCTATGAACATGGGACAAGTATTCTGCTCAGTCTGCAGCAAAATTATAAGTACAAATTTATTATTTTCAAAGCTATACAGACTTTTCAACATAAAAATGTTTCTTAAAACAAGCTATACAAGGTGTGTCATGGAGAAGGTTTATTAAATATGCACAAGGTGTATTTTACGTAACTTTTTAAGATTTCAAATATTAGGATTTTTCGAAGAGTGTTCCTTGCCTCTGGAACTCCTTTGAAACAAAACTAAACAACTTTTCTGAATGAAACCGGTCACTGGTGGACAAAAGCACATATTCTAAAGAAAATTTTTCCTAGAATTCGGCTGGATAATTTAGAGGCGGTAAATTTAATAAAAGAATTTGAGCAAAAATGCAAACTTGTTCCATGACATATTGGAAACCAAATATATAAAAAATTCGAAGCTGTAATTGATAAGAACCATGGCTACAAGATTTGGTTTTGATGAAACATTTATATTGGAACCAGAAATTTTGTCACATTTAAAAAAACGTCTCTATTACGTCTGTTGCCCTAGAGACAAGCTTTTCTGCATTTAAACATATGTATACTGATAGGATACGGAGGATAGGAGGCGAAACTTTTTGTTAGAGAATTTCTAGAAATACTTAATTGTTTATTGTTTCAATAAATAAATTAATCATTTAAAAATTGTTTTGGTAGATATATTTTTAAATAACAAAATATTGAACTATGTTTTGTTTCATGTCAAACTACCTCATTAAAAAGCAATTGATTGTGAAAAATAAAATATTAATTTTTAAATAATTTCGTATTTAAATTTTCTTTTTTCATATTTCAACTAAATTTCTTTCATATATATGATCACATTGCCTACTTTTTTTCTTCATATTTGCCTTAATTTAATGATGAGTACCTTTAAATACTAATTACCATATAGATATAGTCTAAATCTTACGAAATATCATTATACTGATTTTTGTGTGACATTATAATTATGATTTTGCAAAATCAAATATTGATTGCATCACGGGAAGTTAATTTAATGCTAATTTCCTTTTGAGGATTGAGAATATCATCAGTATCACTTTTCTTTTGGATCATAACAAGTTACTACCATTAATTTTATTTCAACTTTTCTTTGAGATGTTATAAAAATGTTCGCGTGATTCAATTTACCATCCGCGCATTCTGGATATAGACTCTTTACATTTTATTACTGTTGACTCCAAAACGTTCGGGAGACGTCAAATAACAATAAAGGTATATGGTGAAGTATAATCATCATACCACTGAAATTGCTACGTAAAACAGAAAGATAATATCTATATATATACGAACCTCACTATCAAATAAATAAATCAAATCCTTTGTGCTACGCGGAATTCTTACAATCTCAACCCAGTTAGCTGGCAGAGCCGCTGTTAGGAAACATATTTTCAAACAAGTTTGTAGCATATTTCACTTCGAGTATAAATAGGAAAATCCGTTTTGCATACCTACACCAGATTCGCTGTATAACTTATATCTGGGTATGAATTTAAACGTGTGCGGCCATTTTTTTTGTAAGTGCTACTTTAATAGAAAACAACTTATGGAGAGCAACTTCATGTTAAAGCATAAATGCAGTGGACATGAGTGCAAAGCAAATTGCTTTAATGTTTCCTCTGCTGAGAATTTAGAGAAAGATATGTGCGACCATTAATGATAAAATATTCCGAATACTTTCGCAATGTGGAAGTTTAAGTGTTCTACGTTCGGATTCTCATCTAGTTGGGACTCTTCTGCAATTACAATGAGAATTTGATATAGCGGTAGATTAATTGCGAAAGTAATGTACTGGAATTATGACGAACTAAGTAAGCATTTCGTAAAAGCAGGTATGTTAGAATTTTCATTATGATTTCCGATCCTGAAGTAACAGTTCCTGAAAGATATTTCAACTCATTGTTGACTTTGAGAACGCGTTGAATATCAAATTCAGAGCAAAAGTTATCGCTTTCCTAAGTGTTATACTAGAACGAGCAATTCTATAGCTACATAGATTTTCTGCACCAATCTAAAGTGAGATTTCTACAAAATGCCCCAGTTCATAATTGCAGGACTTCACCAGTCGACAGTTGATCAAAAGATTAGGATGAAAGACAAAAGATTAGGTTGAAAAATTTTAAATAATTGGATAACATTGAAGAGAGTTAGTGGTGTGAAATTTGGCATAGATGAGCTTTACTGTACTCTCTAGTGGACTGTACTCACCAATTTTTGAAAAAAATAAGCAACATTCAATTCAAAAATGTGTGCGCCACTGGCTTTTTTGAACAATACATGAATACAAAGCGCATATCAGAAATGTTTATTTTCTTGCAATTTTATGATAAAATGAACTGTTTTATGATAAAATGTAATGATTGAAATATCTGAATAGTACTAAATACATTTAAAACCGAACCATAACCAAAAGAAGGCAGTCATTTCTCATATCTTTTTGAGGTTGAGAATTATGTGGCACTCCTTCATTGCACCCAATTACAAATCACAGTCATTTTTCACAGACTTTCCATATTATACTGGAATCTCTAAACAATATTTACAAAAAAGAATGTATGACCATAGAGTCATTCCACGTCAGAACAGCAACGCTCAATGGGTCAACATTTCCGATTTCGTTCATATTTTGGGTATTGATTCTCATTACCGAAAAAATAAGATCCTGAAAATTTCAGGTCGATAGGAAATGAATTTTTGGATATATCGGCCAATAAAAAAATTTGGCCAATTTTAAGTCAAAAAATTCAAAATTAAATTTCTTCGGTAAAAATGAACTTTTAGGACCAAAAAAATTTGGAAAAGCTCAAATTGATAGAAAATTTTCCCAGGAATCCGATTAAATCAGAATATCTAGCATTACGCATGCGTAAAAAACTCGAAAAACTCAAAAATTAACTTTTTCCTTAAAAATTCATAATTCAGCTGCTGCCACTTCGATTTTCAAAAAATTTTCAGAAAAGGTAGCTGAAACAATGTACTTTCATGTGAATTATACGGATCCATGCTCTTCATATGAAAATTTTCGTCAAAAGATCGAAATTACGGAAATTTAATATTTTTTTTATCGTTATATTCAAGCACGATGAGCATTGTGGAATTCAATCTTAATTGAATTGAATTAAAAAAAATAGATTCACTCCATAAGTATAGCATGAAAACGGAAACTTAGAAAATTCCACCGCCCTTGCTAAACACTGCTTTGATTATAATCAAAAATTCGATAACAAAAATGTTGATATTTTACCTAAGGAAACCAATTTTCATAAAAGATCTATTTTGGAGATGATTCACATGAAACGTGACTCCAAATCTGTGGATCATAGGACAGATATTCAAACATTGAGTCAGAGTTATACTAATTCAATTAATTGAAACTCTTGCAAATTCCTGTATGCGTTATAATGTTAAAAGTATACGAATATTTTAGGTAGATTGCTCAGACAGTATTTCTAATTAGGTCAACCTTTTTCTATTACCTCATAAATCTTTAACATCTGGTCCGAAATGTAGATACTAGAACGTAATTTAATACGATTTCAGTCGTATACAGACTTTGTGGAGATGTATTCGTATATTACAAGAATATTACTAAACAGTGAATTCTTGATATATTGCATATACTAAAACATTGATGTGTTACAATTTCCATTATTCGTGTTTCTGTTCGTTTCGGTGATGTGGGCATTTTTAATTGAAATTGGTGCGATAAGGACGTTTTGTGCTAATACAATTAGTTTTAAGAAATCCTGTTTTAGACATAATAAGACTTCTGATGATGGTCGTGAGACCGAAACGTACGTGAAGACGAAAATAATAAACGTATGTGTTAGTGTGACCTATTTCCTGAAAATTTATCTATAGGATGCTTGATTATTATAATTAAATGATGTAGCTGAATCCGCCAGAGTACACCTATTTGTTTGAGTTGATTTTCTGTATATGTCAAAGTCCATGTGATTACCAACTATTATCATGTTAAATCTTTGATCAATAATTTAATTTCTACATAAAAAAAGGTAGTTGGAACACAACCAACTAACCAAAGTAGAGCCATCCCCTTCAAATAGTTCAATAAAATTTAAAAGGTTCACTTATCATCCTTCAGTAATCAATCAATTCCATAATTTGTTTTTCAACTTTGCAATACAACCAGTTTGTAGATATTACCTACGAAGGAAATTTGTAATATTATATACTCAATCTTCATTAATTTGATGTCATTGGTCACTTCAAACTCCCAGAAATATTAATAATTGTAGGATGTAAATATGATATTAGTGGCCAAAGCGACAAATACTATGTTTGAGCAATGTACCTAAATAATATAAAATTCCGCAGTTTTGTTGAACGCCAATTGTGCAAATTTTTACAAATGAAAATGTTAAGTAAAACTGGCAGTTGTACTCGATAAAATATTCTCGAGAGGATATTCTAATTTGCAAACGTAAATGATAAGAAGTTTGCGAACGAGTTGCTCTCTAGCCAAGCACTGAGGTACAATGTCCATGCGGGACCCGAGCTTAGTGTTTATTATATCAGGGAAGAAGGGAACAACGCCGTTCAGTAATTACAGTTGAAAGTCTGGACGTGTCTAGAGTTTCTGGAATTTCACAACGTTCCAGGAAGAGGTGTTCGTAAGTCGTGCATGCCGCTGCCACTAAACAACAAACTCTGACGTACAGAAATGAATTCATCCATTCAACAATATTAAAGCATGCATAAATTACACAAGGGTACAAATTATGTGTACTATGTATGTGAATACCTAGTCATAATTGTAACGTGTAATGTTCGAGGTTTTTGAAACAGTTTATGTGGAATATATTTCAACAAACTCATAAATAGTCCATAAATTGGTCTTCATATCGGGTAAAAATTCGCTGATACTGATAAGAGGGTAAGTGACGCCCTCTACTGATTTATTCGAGTTTTATACAAAATTTGTTAATAATGTAATGGTAATATGAAAAGTATAATTCTCTGGAACTTGATAGTCGGACAATATATTATAATAAATGTTTGAAAGTAAGTATTGTATATGATTGCAGTAAAAATTGGAAATTTATGTATTGAGAGTGATTGTATCATTCTTAGAAAATTAAAATTTCAAGTATAATTTGAATATCTAGAAGTAAAGAACATCTAGGGGTTGCTAGATGTTTTCAATAACAAATGTAGCTTGAGAAAAGTAAAGGAATTTAAAAAACAAATATAAGACAATTCACACTTGTTTCAACGAGGGTGATATGATATCATAGCTGATATGGTTAAGAGGGTTACAGTAAGTTCACAAAAGTTTGGTTGTAAAGGAAATCATAAACTTGTCAAGATCAATAAGCAATATAGGACGAGAAACTAATGGATACCTACATGATGAATCTTAATTTGAACCATCTGGAGATCATCAAAATTGTACTTAATTATAGTTGAAATAATATGTACATTCAAATCAGTTAGTGATATTTAGAAAAGGACAGATAAGTTTAGAAATCCCCACCGTTAACATTCTGAATGAGAGGTCTCAAGAAAGGGGAATAGAATTATAAACTATGTTATTACTTATTGGTTTAACCAGTCTTCCAAATTTACCAGTAATATTATTGGTACAAATTTATAATCAGGATCACTATAAGTAAAATCATTGGTTAAACAATTCGGGAATCCTACCCTGATTGCAGAAAAAAGGACGCATTATAAGTATCAACAAAATGCGGACAAACCTTCAGTTATATTTTCTAACTTGAATTAGTCTTTTGGAAAATCACGTGGCACTTTGTCATTTTAATTGAATCAATTTTAATAGATCATTCAGAGTGTTTTTGGTAAGAGTAAGAGTTTGTGTTTTCGCTGAAATCAGAGTTTCAGTTTGATTCAAATCAGTTGTATTCAAGTTGAAGTCAATAATATATTTAATCAGTTCACAACTTTTGAATTCCCTAGGTTCATAATGGTTGGGAAATCATTTCAATAATTTTAGTTTCATTTCGTTAGTTTCGATCACTTAAATTGTCTGGGTAATTCTATTTAACTCCAGGTTTCATTATTAGATTATTCTTATTAGAAATTTTATAATATTAGCAATAAAGTTAATTATAGTAATCTTTTTATTATCTTTAATTATCATATATATTTTTTTTTTTATTTATTATCATTATCTTTTAACTGTTGTTTATTAAACATTTTATTGTTGTTAAGGTCGAGTTTCTCTGATTAAATCTAGCGTTTATACCTCCAATTACCTTCCAGTGTTTCAATTCATAAGTGTCTAGTGAAATAAAAAGGGTAAGTGTCAATGATATTTTTCACGTTTGTTCCGGCTAATCAATGCTCCAACGTGTCATGGTTCTCTAAATAAAATGACCACACTGCAAATGAATAAATATCAGGGAATAGGAATAATGTAAATTCCTTAGGTTGTGTTTAATAGAGAGAGTAACATGCTACAATTGTCCAAATGTCAAGTTTCATAGTTTTCTACTTATCATATTACCATTTCATTATCCAATTTTGTATAAAACTCGAAAAGTCAATGAAGGGCTCTTTTTGAAATTCAATTCATGTATCTATATTATTAACATGAAGTCTTTATGAAATTTGTTTCTTCCGAAATAGGATAGCCGTTCAATTATTAGCACTGCGTCATTTCATTCTAGTATCTCATTCTGAAGTTGATTAATTAGGTAGAACTGTCAATAAATTGCAGTAGATGCATGAAATGTGAAATGTTAGTAGGTACACGCATTTCCGAATAATATATAATAATAATTTGATAGATATTCAATTTCACTAGATAGAATCCTCATCTATATTTACATCACTTATATGTATAAGTATTAGCTGTTGTTCGAGTACTTCGCCCACAGGAACATTGTCGCCGCTTTAATATATTGTAAATGACTAGAAACAGCTGAATGTTGCAATCGACAGATTAAACTCTATGTGGCTATTCTCTTAACAAATCTCTTTGTTGAAATCTTGTTTCAATACCTGATATTTGACGTTACCTTTCGCTTGTAGCACTGACGATCTTTCACAATACACTCGTCTCACTATCAATAATAGCCAATGTTTATTATTGTGAGCGCCACACTCTTTCCTTTCCCTCACTCTCGTCAAAATAGGATGTTATAACACAGGCATAAACTAGTATACACTGCTTGATAAATTCCAAGCTGTATGTAATACTCCTTGATCCTCATCAGTCATTATACTGTGATTTGACTACAACGTTATTTAGCCTCCATGTAGATGCTAGACTGGATTGGAAGAAACACACAAAGTAGCTTGTAGCAAAAATTAGCAAGAACTTAACACTAAAAAACGTTTCTTATTTGATCAATCCAATGGTCTTCAACAGTGTACAAAGCATACCAAAAAATCAATATTAGATATGGAATATGGAATATTTTGACGGTTTCCGTAAATATGAGTGAAGTATTTATTACATAAAAGAAAAAAGTCTATGACATATTTGAGCAAATGGAATGTCACAAAATGAACTTTAAAAACAATGAATTACAGTATATGGAATATAAGTGTTAGAAGCTACAACTAATTATTTCTTCCTATTTTTTTATTCTATTTTCTTATTGTTGACACATCCTACGCCAAATTGGTGTATTGTGATACTATTACTTATGTTGGTAAGTTATCCTATACCGGATAATGCATCAACATTCTAGAATTTTCTTTGCAAAAGAGAAATGTCAAAATATCCTGCATCTACCAGATTATACAAGTTCAAACGTGGATATCAAATACAGATATTCAGAAATTAGAATTTGATAGGAAACGGTCCTTCTAACTTACTCTTAGTGTGCTCTGCTCTAGATATTTTAAATTGAATCATAAACGAACTCTAGATTGATATATTTCTGTATCAACAGTCCATAACAATTCGACCAATGTTGAATCCCAATTGAAAGATCTTTTCTGAATTGAAATATTGAGTGGTAGTGGCAGTGATTATTATCTTACACATGCTGTGATAGATGCTACACAACTAATTTTCTATTATATCTACTTGTATTTTTTACAATTTTTATAATTTGATTGTTGGCACGTCCTACGCCAAATTGCTGAATTGTGAAATTATGTGGATAAATGAATGATATTGTTTCGTTATTATTATTATTGCTAGCATCAGGATTAGTACTCGATATCTTCATCCAACTATAGATGTGATCATTGTTGATGCCGTATAGGCTATGCTCTAGTACTTATGTTAGTAAGATACTCGATAATGGGTAATGCTGAAATTTTCTAGAATTTTCCTTCCAACGGACGGATGTCAAAATATCCTCCATCTACCAGATCCAGTGAGTTCAAACACGAATATCAAATATAGATATTCAGAAATTAGGGTTCGATAGAGAACGGTGCATTCAACTGATGTAAAATTAGCAAATTTCGAGAAGGGAATACCTTCAGATAATTTATTGAATGATATTCGTTGAAGAATCTCTGGATGTGTTTTCTATCATCTTAAATTCTCAACTCGGGACTATTTCGCTATTTACATAGGGTAGATAAGACGGCATTTCGAGTGCACAGTTCCAATAAAAGTGAAGGGGTTAATATTAAGATCTTCTCAAAAGACTATTGTATCCCCCTCACGGAATTGATTCATAATACGCTAGTGACATTCATATGTAAAAAGCTCAAGATTATTTTTGGTTCCAATGTTACAATTTTCTCTATGGTCAAATGTATAGGTGTTTCCTCCGCTTCGGTACATAATCTACAAGTTCCATCATTCACAAGGTCAATTCTTCTCATACTCCGTCATGAATGACGTTGCTGCAATTTTCAGGTTATTTCGAAGAATCCTGGACACTAAAGAGAACTTCAGAATTCAATACTGAGGACTTTGTCTTCTGCCCTGAAGATTTTCTGTATAGTGGGTGTTCCTATAATGCAGAAGGGTCCCATCATCACAGCGGCGATTCGGCTCTTTCACGTAAAAACGCGTCCGCCAGTTCATTCCCCTAATTAATGTATGTGCTAAAACCTAGTGGAAGGTATTAAGTTCTACACCCTCAGGTATTTATCCTGGTGTAGCTAAGAACCATTCTTGAGCTAATGATGTTCGAGTTCAACGCTTTTATCTTTATTTTTTTATCCTTTGTCCAGACTGAGGGGTTATAGACAACAATTTGACAATTCAAAACGGAGGACAAAAGGAACGTACGTTGAATTAGAATTCACAGAAATTCTGAAACAATACTAACGCAGTTGCTAATTATCAAATCAATTAGCGAGTCCGATACTAGCAAATCTGGAAAATAATCATTCTCTTTCAGATATTCATTCACTACTCAGATATTATGTCATTCTTGAAAGAACTTGCACAACATTGATTACAAGTTCCATATAACTGGCACGGAACGGAA
Source organism: Endomychus coccineus (assembly GCA_958510875.1). Classification (NCBI taxonomy): domain Eukaryota; kingdom Metazoa; phylum Arthropoda; class Insecta; order Coleoptera; family Endomychidae; genus Endomychus; species Endomychus coccineus. The sequence goes on along the minus strand of OY294068.1, from coordinate 49,414,826 downwards.
CTGAAGAATATATCGATGGGTTTTGACAAAACATTGTAAGCGACAAATTTGTTGAAAATTTCAACAAAATTGTGTAAGTGCTCGAAATCACTAACGTAAGCGTCAGTTTGATTCCATCAAAATTCCAATATCATCAAATTTTTGTTGGCTGAGTACGATTTGTGGGATACAGGAAGACATCAACGTTGATCACAAACTTTTTTATTGATGAAAATATGGGTACAATATATAACAATTAGGAAAACCACCAACGTCAAAATTCAACAACTATAACGTTTTATTTGACTTGAGCTACTAAATCTAGCTATACAGTCAAGTGTTTGATATGATAAATGTATTCCAACGGCCCGCCCTTCTGTTTAAAATAAGTCAAACCTTGACTCTTAGCAAACAACACATTTTTTTCTTCTCGACTGCTTTCGTAAGTGAATCTGCAACTTGCTTCTCCGTGGGAATATATCTCAACTCCAGTAACTTTTCATCCGTCTTCTTTCAAGAAATGGTGCCCCACATCTATGTGTTTGATTTTTGAACGGTAAGACCCATTTTGTGCAAGATTTTGGGCTCCTTGATTGTCAACATATATCACTGTTGCCTTTGTGCAATGTAATTACTATCAAGTAGTCTAATAGTCGAGGAAATACAACATTTCCGGTGCAAAATTTGTGCATTAAGATGGATCGAAATGCGGTTTTCTGCATCCGATTCCTTGATGCATTTTTTGAATCTTATGTAAATGAGAAACTGCATTTCTGCATCAAAAAAATGCATTTTCTTATGTGCAATTTCTGGAACAAATAAAAAAAAAACATTATTCGGTAATGCATCTTGGAAATCGACCTGGGGGGTTTGTGGTGTCGTTTGACACGAATATGATGTTAGAAAAATCATATGATGTAGGTACCTAGGGACCAGGAAGTTCTTGTTGTGAGGCTCATCCACGTGGTTTTCTCAAAATTTGCTTGGAATTTGAACCAAAATGTTCACTCGGAGGTCTTCGTTGAACACGATTCTGATATTGATTAAAAAATTCCCCAATACACCTGGAGGCCAGAGTGGCCTTGTTGTCTAGGTTGTCTCTTGGACATTTAGGCGAGTTTTTATGTAAATGCAACGACTTTGGTTACTCAGAGGTTTTTGGGGTCGCTGATCATTAATCTGATATCGAAAAATTCATATAATGTACCCGGGGACTCGCAAGTCCTGGTTGTGATGGTCATCCACAAGGTTTTTTAGTTCCAAGAAAATTTCGAGGAAACCTCTTGGATGACTCTCACAACTATGAATTCCAGGTCGCCAGGTACATTATATGGATACTCGACATCATATTCTTGATCAGCGACCACAAAAACCCCTGAGTGACCAAATTCGTTGCATTTACATAAAAACTCGCGTAAATGTCCAGGAGACGACCTAGACAACCAAGCCACCCTGGCCTTCTGATGTATTGTGTATTGTGTAATTATTTCAATATCAGAATAGTGTTCAGCGACTTCGAAAAACCCCGACTAAACATTTTAGTTCCCTTTCCAAGCCAATTTCGAGAAAACCTCGTGGATGACCCTCACAACCAGGACTTCCTGGTCTCCAGGTACATTATATGTTTTTTTCGACATCATATTCGTGTTCAGCAGCCCCAAAAACTCCTGAGTAACGAATTTGGGTTGATTTCCATGATGTATGTAATTAACTCCTCACTTAATTTTCTCAATACGGAGCTTCTTCGCTGCCATGCTCATAGCCATATATTCGCTTTCAGTTGTGGAAAGAGCAACTGTGGCTTGTCTCTTAGTTGCACGAGATGGCTGTATCCTTTTTCAGAAGGACATATCCGGCGACTGATCTACGGTCATCTGTCCGAATCAGCATCTGCGTAGCCAACAATTATAATCTGTACTTCAACGTACCTTTCAAATATCTAAGAATACGTTTTGTGAAGTGTAATGATCCTGGATTCTGGGTAAATCTACTAACATTATTTACTGCATACGTAATGTCGGGCCTAGATACTTGTGCTTCAAGTACAAGAAGGCTTCCTACTACTTCTTGATACGGTCCATTTTCTCAATGTCAGCTTCTGTCTTAGGTGACATATCCTTGGATAATTTCTCACCAAGCAAAACTGGGGTATCAATTGAATAACACTCCCACATCCTGTATTTCTTCAGCATATTTTTCAAATATAACACCTGATCCAACCATATTTTCTTATTCTTAGTCACATGTAATCTGCATCCCAAGTACAAATCTGGCTTCTCCTATATCCTTCATTTTGAATTGTGACATCAACTGATTTTTCAGACTGATTTTAGCTGCTCTGTCATTGGACAGAATTATCATATTATTAATGACTCAGTAAACGTGTAGTGAATACATGAATCAATTTTGGATTGAGTCAGTCACATTTTTTATTTAGACATGCATCAAACTTCAAATTCCAAACTCTGCTGGCTTGTTCAAGAATACTTCAGGTTGTGTCATATATATCTCTCCGTTAAGATCTTCCTGCAGAAGAACAGTGACTGTATCTAACTCACCGATATCTAAGTCGAATTCCGCAGCGATCGCAATTGAATATCTTATAGATGTATATCGAACAACAGGAGAAGAATAGGTCTCTTCATAGTCAATCCCTTTCTTTCGACTGCAACCTTTAATTACTAATCTTGCTTTGTATTTGACAAATTGTACCACGAGCATCTCTCTTTGCTTTAAAAACTCATTTGCATTTCAATGGTTTCTTGTCATCCTTGTAGTCTACTAACTCCCATGTTTTGTTGTCAATCGAAGCTGAATACTCTTCTTTCATGGCTGTTCTCCATTTGTCACTATATGGTCTGCTAAAAGCTTCTTCAGCTACTTGGTGACCATAGTTGCATAGCTAACATCATAATCATCAAGATTCTTAGGTAACTTTTTCCTGTTGCTTCTTCTGACTCTGTCAGCTGGAACCTGTTCAACTTGGTCTGAGACAAAATCTGGATCCAGGTCAACATCCAGATATTGTTCTTAATTGATTCGTGATTGATTTTTTTTTCATTCCGATCGGAGTCGTTAACCTCTGTAATATCACCTATGTCATAAGGAAATATGAACAAATCTTGATTATTACGAGCCTGTGCAATCAGTGAGTATCTTAAGCGACAGATAACATCAACATTATTTCCAGAAGCTATCGTATGCAACAATATTAAATTGAAATATAAAATTTCACTCAATTGTATTCACATGAACGATTTTTCGGCAAATGAAATAGAGTCTCACAAATTTGGATAGTTCGAAGTATGAATATACAGGTACAAGAAAAAGAGGCGCCTGTAAAATTTGCATTTTGTCGCTAACGATCTTTTGTGAAAAACCCATCGATATCTTGCACGAATCAATTTTATGCTTTTATTAAATGAAATCACGTAATTACATTCATATATAGAACTACTCTGAAGTAAGCTAGCCTTTTTTGTATGTAATTGCGATCGACAACCTTTTAATTTCGGTGAATTCTGTAGTAATAAGGGGAAGTTTATAACAGACAACGGGTACATTTATTCTCTTCCAACAGAAGCAAATAAACGTATCCTGTCATGGCCGAGCAAAAGCGTCCGTAGTTCAATAAAAAGGGGTCACGTCTTAACAAAATATACTGCTCTGAAATGTCGAATAACATTGAAGTTTAGGCATAGCAAAGACACAATTGGAGTACATTCTTTTGAATTCGTTTATATGCCGCTTTTCACAACACATTCTACCGTTTTTCTTTGTAATTCTGAATTCAACATTCCTAAATATACTTCGTTTAATATTGTTGAGAGTTATTTTTTGTAGATGCATTTCTCTCTTTGAAACATCAAACGAGATTTGAAAGGAGAAAATAAGAAATGAACAAACTGAATTTCAATTCATACATTTCTGTTGCAAAATGTACTTTGAATAGTAAAGAATTAGGACTGCAGATTTATACAAAAAACTATAATTATATTGCATATTATCAAACTTATTAATACGTTCCATTTTAGAAGTATGTAGGGCAAATTTCAATAGCTCACACTAATAATAGAAATAGAAAGTAACATTCTGATATTTTTTTTTTGGTGGAAATAGAAATTTGCTATCTTCTTTTGTTTTCGAGTTATAAACAAAACTGCGATTTTCCGACTTAAGGATTTTAGCCACATGTAAATATAGTGATTGTTTGTAAGTAAGGAGAAAATAACGTTAACATTCTTAAGGCACTTTTGTGTATAATCAAGTGGCGTCGAGAAAGTTTGATGAAAAAAGGGCAATGTCGATTACGTTTATTTTTATTTTTATCCAAGTCTCATCTACAGTGTTTATCCATTTGTCAGTAAATTGCATATTAACGATTCTGTTCTAGCCATAATAACAATCAACTAATTTAATCGTAATAGTGGAGATGTCTTACGTGTTAATATGCAATTAATCGATAAACAGATAAACAATATCATAGAAGACACCCGCCTACTTAGAATAAATATTGAAAAACGCAGAAAGTAATGTAATAAAATATTATTTTCGCTATTAAAGACTTATACAACCAAAGCGACCCAAATTATGATACATAGTTAGAAAGAGCATAAAATTTGTTTCACCTAAACCATAGCTAACTATGATTCCCATTTGAAAAAATACTTCAGGCCAAAACTCAAAATTGTAAACTTTTTTCAAATTTTCTCGACGCCACTGGATTATACAGGAAAAAGTACCTCTAGAATGAAGTTATTTTCTACGGAAATAGGTCACACTAACATATATGCTTGTTATTCTCGTCTTTACGTACGTTTCGTCTCACGACCATCTTCAGAAGACGTATAACTGTATAAACGTGATTTTTTAGAACTAATTGTGTCACCACAATGCGTCGTTATCGTACTAATTTCAAATAAAAAATACCCATCTCGTCGAAATGAACAGAAACACGAACAATCGAAATTATAACACAATTAATGTATATAAATCTATAAATTATGAATCCGCTACTGAGCAATACATTTATAAGCTTCATATACATATCGAATCACGGTATGTAATACGACTAAAGAGCTGAATTAAAAATATAACGTTCGAGGAACCAGATGTTGGAGATTTATGAGGTAATAGGAAAAGATTGTCAGACCTTATTAGGAATATTGCTTTTAGCCCAAAATGACATGACTAAATTAATAAATAAATATCACAAAAATAGAACAATCCCTATTAAATTGAAAAATAAATTAATTTGCCATAATGGGCAAACATCTTATATCTATGGGTTTCCAAAACTACTAACAAGTGATATACCTTCAAGACCTATTGTAAGCAATATTGGGTATGAAATTTATGAAAATTTGTATCAAAATCTATCAATAATATAATCGGGAAAAACTAATTTCATGTGAAAGACTCGTGGCATTTTAATGAATTCATAAAAAATCAATCCGTACCAGTAGATCATCTATTAATTTCCTTGGACGTTGTTTCTTTATTTACAAATATACCAGTCCTTTCAAACGTTGGGCAGAAATTGAAAACCATACACCTCTAGATCAATCTGAATTTATAAATGCCGTAAAGTTTTGTTTAGAATGCACCTATTTTCAATACGCTGAGCAATATTTTGGGCAAATATTCGGCACAGCAATGGGATCTCCTATTTCAGCTACTATTGCTGACCTAGTTATAGAATGCCTAGAGGAATCTGTAATACATTCGTTAGATTTTCAACCAATTTTCTTTAACCGGTAAGTAGACAATTGCCTAAAGTGTGTTCCCAATGATAAAATTCAATACGTGAGTAATAAACTCAACAATTTCCATTGTAAACTTGAATTTACTTCAAATCCGTTGCACTAACAAGTTATAAAAAAAGTGTTATAAACAGCCTTACAGAACGCGCGGTTAATTTGTTCCACACTGAGGACCGTCCCAAAAATTTAAAAATTGTTCATAATACATTGCAAATGAATGGCTACCCAAAAACATTTTTCAATCCCATCATTAAAAAAAGAATAAACGAAATCTATAATGGAACGTCATATATATAACATAAACGGTAATACAGATAATTTTATAACATCACCACACATACCGGTGACCTCAGAGAAAATTAAGAATTGTAAAAAAAAATATGATATAAATGTTTCGCATAAACCTACTAACTGTGTTGGCAAATATTCTTCAAATCTAAAACCTTCCAATACCTAAAGATAAACAAACTCACACAGTATACGAATTAAATTGTTCAGATTATGATCAGACACATACAGGAATCTCTAAACAATATTTATAGAAAGGAATGTATGGCCATAAGTATATTACAAGAAACAAACATTTAGACAATTCCACCGCCCTTGCTAAACACTGCTTTGATTATAACGATCAATTCGATTACAAAAATGTTAATATTTTAACTAAGGAAAGCAATTATTATAAAAGGTATATTCTGGAGATGATTCACATAAAACATAACTCCTAGTCAGTAAGTCATGGAACAGATACTAAATCATTAAGTCAGATTTATACTAATTTAATTAATTAAAAACCTTATAAATTCCTACATGCGTCTTTATAATGTTGAGAGTATATTTTAGGTAGAATGTTCAAAAGCAATAGTTCTAATAAGGTCTGACAACCTTTTTCTATTACCTCATAAATTTTCAACATCTGGTTCGAAAGTGGATCCTCAAACGTTATATTTTCAGTTCTTCAGTCGAATTACACACTATGATTCGATATGTATATAGAGCTCATAAGAATATTGCTTAGCAGCGGATACTTAAAATATTAATTGTGTTATAATTTCGATCGTTCGTGTTTCTGTTCGTTTCGGCGACGTGACATTTTTTAATTCAAATTAGTACGAATTGGGAGAGATAAGAAATCACGTTTATACAGTTAAACGTCTCCTGATGATGGTTGTGAGACCGAAACGTACGTAAAGACGAAAATAATAAGCATAGTGTTAGTGTGAACTATTTCCCGAGAATTTCGTATATAATTCATATCTGGGTCAAGAATCAGTATTAGTTATTTCCAATTAACTTTAGAAACAACTACGCTATACACATGTGTCTAAAAGTCGAAAAATTAAACTTTTGGTTATAGCTCGAAAACAAAAGACGATAGCAAATTTTTTTTGTTTCTGTCAGTGAATTTGTCTTGAAAAAGAGATCGAGAACATGATTTCTTTCTTTTGTATCTCCTATAGTCACCGAGTTAACCTATACAAACATCGAAATTTTCCCAGCATGTACATACGTAAGTTTATGAAATCATCGCCCCCGCTTCATTTTCCATCGAATCTGAAGAAATTTGTGCAAATACATATTGGATACTAGCAGCTGCATGCTATCTTATTATATTTAGAAATTCAAAATTTTTTAGGATAGATATTAACATTAATTGTACAGTTAGTATTATTGTTAATATGAATTCCGCACGTTGAAGCAACTGTATATAATGTTTCGGTATAATGACTATTAATACTAGACTAGACACATTGGAGATTCTTACCTCAGAACCAAGATTTGAACTACTTTTTGATGCATAACCAGAAATTGAACTAGAAATTTTCTAGACTTTTCAGGTACTAAACTCCCAATAGTAGAATTGACTACATCTTTTAATTCCGGAGGAGTATATGACATTGAACTAAAACGATGAGACATCACAAATTGAAAAAATATTTCTCGTAAATGTCTACGAAATTCCATAGAAACTTTTTCATTATTGTACAAAAAATAGTGTTCAAATTATAACCGCGAAATTTTTTAGCAATAATCGAGGTCATCTTGTCATAAAAAAAAACTCAAAATGTACCGGCCACGAAATGTTACGTCGGCGAAACGGCCGCGACGAAATGTCTCTGGCGACGAAACGACCGCGACGATACGGCTACGATAGTGACGAAATGGCGGACGAGTAGTCCCAATCTCTGTTAACTTCAACTTCGAATATATGGGGACCTTTATGAAATATCAAGTTCCATGTTCCGTTTCACAAAGTAAACCCCGAGATACGTTGAATTGTGAATTATAAATTATAGGTCACATTAAGACATATATTTTTATTTTTACCCTCGTCTTAAATAAATAAAGACGAGGGTAAAAATAAAAATATATGTGTCAATGTGACCTATTTCCAGAGAATTTTGTATTAGTTCATACGTGGGTCAAGAATCTTTATTATTATAAATTATTCTTTGCATAGAAAAATCCTCTTACATTTAGCAAGTGTGTGAATATGTGTATAATCGAAAACAAGAGAATAACGGAATTATCAATGTGAGATCAAAATATTTATATCTATGAGCAGCGAAAATTTGAATGAACCACAGAAATTAATGTTTTCTCAAAATATGTTATTCAACTAGACTGAATAGCAAGAAAACAACGGCGAATTATTTGACAACTCTATATATTATCATTTCAAACATATAACTCGAGCGATGTGAAGGAAAAATAATTGTAGTAACCAATTTAATCCATGATCTGACTGTTTAATGAAATTACAGAGCGTGGAGAGTATGTAACTCATGTCTCTGTGTAACGTAGCATAGCGGAGCAGGACGAATATACACAACTCATTACATTTTGAATTGTAGTGACCGTTGCCATTATACATTTCAGAATGAATCCAATTAGTGTTATGGCGTTCCTAGTTCTGCGGTAAACGTTGCAGTTACAAGAGAGGATATTTAATGATTGGTGAAAATTTATTATTGGATGTTAGGAGGTAATTCCAACATCTGGAAATTTCACTGCATATAAAATAGTTTTATTCAAGGATACTAAGGGGTTTAAATTGAGCAATTCATCTAAGTACCTTCAAACAGCCGGTTATTAAGCATCATAAAAGGAGAAGGCTAATCCTAAAATCCGCATAAAGCCCCAACTCAATGTTCTGTCCATATTTAGGACATGCAAAGAACATTTTCCCTCATCGTTAAATACAATTCGGAAGTACTGGTTAGAGTGTCGGTTCATTCGAACTCGATTCGTTTGTAATTCCTACAGTCGTCGTATTTCATCATTTCTCCAATTACATAGAAATCTCCAAACTCCACAATTAAACTTCAATATCATCTGGATATAGAGCAAAAATAGACTGGATTCATGACTTATCTCTTTGTGTCTTCGTTTCAGTAATCCGCATCCAGAGATTATTAGAATTTATAATGACCAACTACAAAATGATCATTACGAGAGTGACATCCTTCGTTGATGCACGTTTATCTGACCTAATCAGAATACTACCTTGCCCTGGATGATCCATATGTTGCAAATATGCCCTAACTGTGAATAATTCTTAAGCAACTAATATTTTCCTAGCTAACGCCTTGTATGATGTTGAATTACAAATTATATTTTATTGTACAGCTCAAATCACATGACCTCAGTTGCTCAAATACAGGAAGATATGTATTCATGGAACTTATTAACCACCTTTGTCCAATACATCTGACAAATAGGAGTACCCCGCCCGACATCGACCTACTCAGTTGGCTTAATGTGACATGGCGTTCTACTACCCTCCATACATTTGAGTGTTGACAGTTGTACACTTCTCCTTAAATTTCAATTGACCATCACGGCCAAATGACTTTTTCTAATTGCTCAGAATGTTTGGCACATCTACAGACTTTCGAACGGTACCTCAACACCCTACCCTCTCTGTACTTTCCTCTATCGAACTAGTCAGCTGGGCTATTGATATATAGATGTTCTTTTGATAGAAGCCGTCGGCTAATTTGCGCATAACTCTCAACTGACAACAGGCTAAACTATAAATAGAGGTTGCATCTCGCCTCACAATGTAGGTAGAGGCAAGAGCACTTGGTGCAGGCAATGACCATAAATATAAATTTGACTCACACGCTTTGCAGAATTTTTTAATGCAAGGTTTTTTATGAACGGAGTGGTCGTTTGGCAAAGTTAAGAGCCTTGATACGAATTTTTCTTTTCAAAATGATTTTTTGAAATCAAAAATAAATTGACAACTTTCAGTTAAATTTGATGACATTTGATTAATTTAAATGAAGCCCTTCGGGCTTTAATTGTTTCATGATAAGCATTGCATAGGCAATCGAATGACACTATTTTCAAGGGGGTGACCATTCAGGGCAAATTTTCCTTACGCATTATGGCCCAAAAAATGGGTTCTTCCATAATGTACATTTCTGGATTATGTACATTCCTATAAACTTTGTGATGCCATATCGTAATTTCATAATCCCAGAAGACTACCGTACATACGAACGTGGGCCTAACGATATGTTCTTCATTCTGAGAAACATCAATTTCGATTATAAAAAACATGCGCTATAACCCAGAAGGTTACCATTCACGGCTTTTTATATATATCAACTCTTGTACTATTGGGTATTGATGTGAATAGTAAGAGTCTATAATGTCCCGCATAAACATTTCCAGAAAAAAAAGTGAATAACAAAAAAATGTTCAGTGCCAGTGCCCTAAATAAATAACTAGGAAATAATAATGTAAAGCAATTCAACATTACCACCGAACTCACCAACTAAAGATAATAACATTTTAAATGGAATTGAATTATTAATGGATTGTTTATATGTCGGGTCATCAACATTATTACCAGCATAATCATCATCCCATTCAGTACAGTAACAATCCGCAAGAAATAAGCAATTGCCGTCACCTAAAATTCGAATTATTTTGCTTTCCATCGGTATTGAGGAACGGCTTATTCAGTAAAACTAATGGAGCTAATAGAATATGTGAAATGAAATAAAAAAAAACTATCCAAGTATAATAATACAAAACAACTAAAAACAATTTAACGAAGCCTACGTCGATACTCGCTGCAAGATATTGAGCGTAAATAAAGCTCGAAATCTGGCCAGCGACGGCAGTAACAATTCAATCAGTTTTTTTGCACGTGAAAATAATGACGGAATCATTTAAAATGTTTGATGACATATTTTGGGGTATATAGCGTTAATTTAGAAAAAAATTACAAACATCCGTCCAGTAGGAATCGCTTGCTCGCTCAGAATAGAAAACACCACGGGTTTTAAATATATGGATGCGTTCGTCAAGTTAAGTCAAGTATGAATGCACGTTTTCCATCAGACGTCGGTTAAAAATGGAAGATCTAAGAGAAATGTTAGCCATTTATGTCTGGTAACGTTACTATGTGGTTGGGTAGAAAAGAAATTACAGTTCTTCGCTACCATTTATCGAGAAAAGGTGATCCTGTTCTTTGTTTTTTATTGAAAGCGCTCTTTGTTCTCGAGTGAGTGGATTAATGTGAGCGAAAATCATAATTGTAAAAATGAAAATGAACTGTGATCAATCGATCACCGATCTCATTTTTATAAGCAAACTAGGTTTCGGACACCTCTGCGGATCAAATGTAAGGTTGTAGGAATATAAAATATATCAGAAATAATTTAGAAACTGGTAATGAACGACATGAAGATAGACTCTATGTTACATTGAAATTTTATTCAAATAGTCTACATAATGTATTTTATACTGACACCTGTTATTAGGTTGACTTTCGAAATAATTCACACTTTTAAATAACCTTGTTTTATACTGACATCTGCTCCCAGGTTGACTTTACAGTTATACACACTATAATATAACCTAGTTATACTGACAACTGCTGTCACAAAAAACAAAAAAACAAACAAAATTTACCACATAAACGCATAATATTGACTGTGATTTCCCATCGATGACGTCCCTTGAATCTTAAAATGAGAATTCGTACACTTGTGAATGGTAAATTATTATATATGTGTGATATATCATTTATAACCATTATAGCTAAATCAAATTATATAATTCCAGTTGGATAACTGAAGATGAATGTTGAAAATAGTTTTCGAAACGTGGCTACCTCGCCCAAGACTCACACTCACAGTCACACACTCATAGACTCACGCAAACACACACAATCATGTTAAAAATAGTCTGGATTGATTAAAAAATGTTAAAACGGACATATTCGCGAAAACTGGAGAAAATATTTTTGGAGCAGATTATAATACTTGCCTCACACACGTATTTTGAGGGAAGTAATAAAATGTTCATTATCAGAAGTATAGGATATTGCATTTAAGGTTGTTAAGGATGTTATCTGTTACATTTGACCCACAACAGTGTCCTAAACCTATTTTGCAAACAAAATTGAGGGAAGTCACATGATCAATTGATCACAGTCTTCTGTAATTGCTAAATAGTGACCTTTACACTGGGTATTGTTTCTACCAGACAAGTGCAAATTTACGTTCAATAAAAAGGCATGGAGGATGGAAACATTTCAGCAATGCAAAGGGATATTTGGAGGACCCTTTACGAGATAAAAAGCGGATTGCTTTTAAGATCCTCCCAAATAATCATCTCTTCTTGTGACTCTGATTTGCACCTCAATAATGGAAATATAATATTGTTGCAATGGATGAACAAGTTTGTTTTGAAACAATTCCGAAGTTGCATTTTCACAAGGGATAAATATTAGTAATTGTTCCAATTGTAATTGTCAATGTCAACATTTCTGAATACCCTATATCCATCATTACCATAATTGTAATTATTATCAAAACGTCAAGATGATAAATGGCTCCCAATTCACTTTTCACACTAGTGTTGAAAAGTAATACTTCTTACAAGTTCAAAATTTCGATTAATTTTTAATTCAAGAATGTCATTTTAAAATTTCCCCATATGTATTTTTCGATGCTAGATTGAGGCTATTGTTTCGGAAAAAGAAAAAGTTTAGAGAACAGAATTAAATTTATATAATTCAGACTTATTCATGACATTTTCAATTCGTAAGTTAGAAAGGGCTAGAGTAGAGTTGTATGTAACAAATGAAATTGAATAAAGTCCGTGAAACTATTTCTGGTCGAAGTTATCCATAGCAATCAAGTGGCCACTTGGAGGGTTCTACTGGGAGGTTAAACATCTACTTTAACGTTTCACAAATGTAGTATTTGCTTGTGTAGCCACAACAAAGGGACCCCACAATAATGCAGTTGAAATTTCGCATTATGGATATGGGGAATGTATCTGTCTTTGTCTGGCCGTTCGATTGAAGTCCAGAACTGCGGTTCAAAGAATGTATTTTATATAATGGAACTGCTCTCCCAGGAAAACTTAGCATTCCATGCGGTTGTTATAAGCTACGCAGATATTTCCAGCATTCTTTGGTAATTGTAGTACCTCTGTGATTCTATGATGTGCTGTTAATTGCGATTTCTGAGTAACATCGTTATGTAGAAGTTATTCGGAATATTTCACTACTCTCGACTGTGATTATTAGATTGAAGCTGTTTAAAACTGCAAAATTAGATTGTCACCTAATTGATGAGGGTGATCAAACCTGAACACTTGATCGTGACGTCACAAGCCAGAGGCTATATTGCAGCTAGTCGGGTTGACGTAAATTGAGTCCGGCATCTATTAATTGCCTTTCTATGTAAGTATATTCAGTCCCGGGTTTTTTAAGGTCTACGTGAACAGAGTCCCACGTATGTACCTGCTTATCAGGTCAGATAATTAGCATATCATACCTGCTGCCTAGGCCAACCATCCTTCTTTACGAAAGTATTTGCACAATAATCAACAATGACTGTATATTGTGCCCCCTTTTGTTTCTAACCTAACCTAACTTTGTTGTTGTTTGAATGCAAATATTGTAATCGCGCTAATCTTAGCATTCTCATAATAACCAATAATGATTGTTTATGGTACCCACATTGTTTCTAACCTAAACTAACCTAATCTCACCTAACCTAACCCACCCTAACCTACTAGCCTAACTTTATTGATATAGAATGCAAATATTGTGATAGCATTAATCTTAACACTCTCATGATAACCAATAATGATTGTTTTTCCACTACTAGCTGTGAAGTTGACAATTATTGCGTCTCCTAGCCTGCTGAGGAGTTGAATTTCTCTAGTAGTGGTTAATAATTTTTTCTATTGTTGACCTAGGTTAATAATGAACAAACTCAAATGTTTTGAGAATCCAGGGATAGTTGTTTAACAAAAACTTTTGCAACGTGATTTTGTATACCCAGGAGATTGTCTTTAACGTATTTGCTGCTTGAAATTACCTAACACGATAAAATTATTTGAATAAAAAAATGCCATTGGTTTAAAATTCGTGCTCAACATGAATGACTGATGACATTTGTGAATCCTGACCGTAACCTACAACGAGTGCCGGACAGAGCCGAGCTTGGTTATGTTACAAAACTATTTAAACAAAATAAGAGACCACGAGAACACAGAATTACCAGAAGACGACATTGAATAAAACTGATTATTTTTCAAGTGAGTAACCTTGCTACAGGCTACAGATAATAGATGGTTTTGTAAATTTTAGGTTAGTATTCGACTAAGTGAAAACAAGATTTCAGTAGTGAAAACGATAGAAAAGGAAAATAGTTGATCTCAACATAGAATAATGGGCCCATGAAGTAGAGGCCTTTTTATCACTCGCATAATCGTGGAAGTATGCCAGTAGTAAGTAGAAATCATCTCTACGTTTTTGGTACTTCACCAAACTGTCTGTACAGTAACTTTTTCTGCGATTTCCCGCATTTCTGGCGGTTTGCAATTTAAATTTTCCCTCATTCCGGCTTTTCACATGTATACGTAATGTATACGTAAATATTTCAACAATATTGTTTTTGAGAAATGTCATTTAATAGAAATGTCAAAATTGATTTCCAGCCTACTTACTTTTTATCAGACAGGAATTACGCAAGCATACGTATCAAATTGTTTACTTTATTTAACTTAAAAATATTGAATTCTAGTTTAATGTGCTAGTAGTGGAAAAAATAGTATATACACCACGGTTGTAAAGACATTTATAGACCTCGCACCTTATTCCGCTCGGGGCAAAGCCCCTCGCGAAATAATCTTGATGCTCAGTCAATAATAATAGTCTTCAACACCTTGGTGTATAATATACTATTATTGTACTTCCTTTATTTGTAACATAACCTTACCCAACCTACTAACTTAACTTCGCTGATATTTAATGCAAATATTGTGAGCACGCTAATCTTAACACTCTCGTGATAACCAATAATGATAGTTTATTGTACTCCCTTTGCTTGTAACCTAACCTTACCTAACCTACTAACTTAACTTTGTTGATACAGAATGCAAATATTGAAATCGCGCTTATCTTACCACTCTCAAGATAACTAATAATGCTTTTTTATTGTACTCCCTTTGTTTGTAACCTAACCTAACCTAACCTACTAACCTAATATTGTTGATATATAATGCAAATATTGAAATCGCGCTTATCTTACCACTCTCAAGATAACTAATAATGCTTTTTTATTGTACTCCCTTTGTTTGTAACCTAACCTAACCTAACCTACTAACCTAATATTGTTGATATTTAATGCAAATATTGAAATCGCGCTAATCTTAACATTCTCATAATAACCAATGATGATTGTTTATTGTTCTCACTTTGTTTCTAACCTAACCTAACCTAACTTTGTTGATATAGGATGCAAATATTGTAATCGCGATAAGGTTAACACTTCATATAGCTTTCCACATAGCCACTGATTTTTCAGTTTACCATCTGTGCCAACTTGATCCCTGTAGAAGTTAGTTATACCCAACATGTGTTGAATGGGGTTAAAAATGTAATGGTAACACGATTATTTGCTAAGTATAATGGTAGTGGCTTACTCATTTGTACCAAGATCAACAACAGTGGTTTAAAGGTGTTATCACAATGTGGGTATATTATTCCTACTAAGCCTTTATTGTATATCACATTTTTTGGGAATGCTTGTTGGTAGTTTATTCAATATCCACGATGGTGGCGATTCTTCTGAATTCATTAAAAATTGAAATTCAAACCAATTCAGGAAGTTGTTTTGATCCATTTCACCATGATGATCGACATCACATGGTTTTGAAGAAAATATTAGTCCTGCACTGGGAATAAATGCTGCTGTACAACCAGCATGATTTACGATACACATTGCTTCACCAACATTCATCTTTTTCACAGTTTTAATGCTAGAATCTTGCCAGGAATGACCAACAATACCATCTTCGAAGATCCATGTCCCGTCAAGATAAGCAAATAGACGTATTTACACATTCATCAATCAGTTTATTACACTGATATCAGAAAAATTAGGCAGTTTCCCAGCACACGATGTGAATGTACATAGAACGTAGAATTGAAGTCCTGAGAAGAATAGTTCATCTACTTTTGAAGTTTGATATTATTGAAATTCAGATTCACAACTGATATATGAACTGTCAAGTCGAATCATGAAATGTATAATTTATATCGGCAACTCTGTAATGTGTTGCTAACTGTAAAAATAGAATATACCTGGTTCGAAGAACATAGCGCGGCACTTACGGGAAATTTTTGAAATTAATTGGTAGCAAAAGAAACCAAGAATGACATTATATCATTCTTAATATATAATATCAATCAATCAATCAATCAAAACAGGGGCGGACAAGTCCGGAGCACATAGACCGCTTGATTGGGTCCATTGTCCGCGCCTTGATCGCGCTTGTTCTCCAAGCTGCATGATACACACTTGATCCGAATTGCAATCACCTGTTCAGAAAACAAAAGTCATATTTGGTACGACTGTTGTTAATCAATGATGTTAGTAAGACTTTCGAACGATTGCAATAATAAGTTGCATTGGGGCCGTTTTAGAGAAACCTAATTATCTTTTGAATAATCACTGAAACATAATTTGATCATTTATTAATTCGTCATGAATTAATGCAACGAAGTTATAAAATTCTGCAAATAATGTAACAAGGAATTCATCGATCGTGTGGAAAGCATAATATAGGAACTTTCAACCCACACCAATTTGAAAATATAGTTCTGAAACTTTATTGAAGAATTAAGGTAAAGTTTCCTCCAAGACAAAGTTTAGCAAGTCTGATTCAATTCCTTCCTTCTCAAGTTTGCTTCTATAAAATAATCAGACAAGTGAGCAAGACTGGTAGCGGGGTCTGCGGTGGGTCATGCATCAAATCCTACTCCGATAATAGTTCATCACATCATCCAAGTCTACATGGAAACACCGAATTGATGAAAGATAAATTACAAAGCACAGGGTGTTGCATTTGAAGTTTTTCAATTTCTCACGTCGTAGATAATAAAATAAAAGCGATGCTTTTATTTTATATTCATTACCTACTATGGAACAACAGGAGCGAGATTTATGCTGGGAGCGTAAAAAATTTGATAAGAAAGATACCTTAAACCAACAGTTACTTATAAATTTATGCAAAAAGGTCTTTCAATTCCTTTTTTCACCAAAAGAACGTAACAAGGAAATTTCTCGATAAGAATGTTCGCTAAACTAGAGGGAACTTTTCGACTCTTCAAAAGAACTTTAACCAACAACAAACATTAAAGTTTTGCGATTTCGCTGAGACCAATAGCGCTTTTTCTACCAGTTGTTTTTAAATTGTTAGAGGAAATAATTTCATTTTGTGCGATCTACTTTAATACATTCCCAGGGATAATTATCTGCCCATCAATTCAGTTTAAATTGTCAATAAATTTAAGGATTTCTAGGAACTTTTACAGAATAGTTTTGGTAAACTGCCTTTTGTTTCCAAGTTACTTTGAGAAGAAAATCGTACGAGATCCTGACAGTCCAAAGGTCAGTACCTCTGTGCTGGGAATTTGCGATTACTTTTACGACCCATTTCGGTTGATGATTCCCTGAATTATCTTAATTGGAAAAGAAAACCTTGCAAGACAAAAATCCGTAATCTAATAGATTCCTTTCTTTTCTATTTATTTGATTGTCTATTAACTCATTATTCCATGAACAAAATCAATTTGTGAATTCCAAACAATTTCATAAGCCAACAAACAGAACATTTGCTAATTGTAGAGTTTCTCATATTCAAAGAAAATAGGAAATTTGTGGCGGTACGACAATTTACAATAAATTACAATCTTCGGTAAGGTTGATTGAAAACGAAAAGAAACAAATTGCTTCCAATTAATACTCCATACCATTCCCGAACAATATTCTCAAGGAGGGCAAGGAAAATTTACGACACATTTTGAGTATTTTTTCAATTGCTACCAGGATCAATGACATTCCTTTGAGTTTGGTCGTACTGTTTACTGTCCCTTAGTACAGCCTTAAAATGTACCAAGGGACAGACAGTGATGGCAGTAAATAGGATCAGTAGGGTAAACTGAAAAAAACAAACACCAGTACAAATATACTTAAAACAATAAACTACATGAATCTATAGCAATTGAAAAAATTCTCCTTAACATTGCAAATTACCTATAGATATTCAACTATTCAGCCGATATTATTGAAGCAAACACGGAATATACTCTTACTTCGAACTGTGCCTCCAACCGGCATTGGAGGTGACAATTTAAAAATCATGTCTGCTTTAGGAACAGTAAGTATCTCGGTACAACAATACCGATTGTTCCTTGATTCCAAAAGATCCTATCAACATTCAAAACATTTAAAAACAACTAAGATTGATGTAAGAACAGCAACTCGGCCTTAAAATATTCATAATACTGAAAATATGGAGGACATAATATCAAAAGAATTGAGACCGTTTAATTTTCGAAACATTAACAAAGTCTCTTGAGTATTCCACATTTACTGCTCAACTCAGAACAAAGCATCCAACTGTCATAATATGTAAAAAAACAATACCACGAGGTGTGCACTGTTGAAACTGTTAATTAATTATCCAAGAATTATTATCACTTCAAATTCAGGTAAAAAAAATACATGTGTCCCCTGATAGACTTGTCCCTAGCTACCTAGGAACCTCCTCTATGTGTTTCACATCAAAAATGGAATGGTTCGAATTTTCACTGGAAATGTTTTCTCAATTCCTTGAAAATTGTTGATAAGACTATTTGCACAGTATTACAAGGAGGAACAAAATCAATTCGAAGAACAAGAAACACATTTAATATCAGGTTTGTCAAAATATACGTGATAAGGAACATGTACAACAAAAATGGAAGACATGAAACTTTGAACATTCTGTTGTCGATAACTGAAGGAAGTGTCATATTGAGCTGTTAGCTTTTTTTGCAATTCATTGAACTTCGTTTTGAGAATAATACGGAAACATTGAGAATTAATTCGCTTCAATTAGCCGCTGCTTCCTTCTTTTATTCTAAGTTAACAACCAACTTTTGTGGGCTTGCGCTTGTATAGGTTTTCACAAAAGTTCAAAACGTTCAGAAGGGAAAATTGGAATTGAACGAGAGTTTACTTCAAAGACAATGCTTAATGATGAGGAAACATGAGACAAATAGATTTAAATGTCACTGCTCTAAAATGTATGATGTTTGGCCGTGAAATGATCACTTTTTTATTAATGGACTGTGATCAATTGATCACAGGAGTTTTCTCACTTTTGTGAGCAAAATACTTTTCGGACACTCCTGCGAGTTGAATGTAAATGATTGTAGGAACAGAAAATATATTGGAAATGTTATATTAAACTCCATGTTAGATTGAAATGCAAATTTTCGTTGCTGATTTTATTGGAGTTTTACCAACCTCGGCTTTCAAAATAATCGACAGAGTGTACTATTCTGTTGCAGATTTGAAGCATCGTCATATAATAAATTATGTTACAAACCAAATTGTGTTCTTTACTTATTACATATAATAATACAATTTATTTGTAATCTTGAAAGTAATTCTCAAACATTTCTAGTATTTACCGAATTTTCGAAGGAAGAAAGCAGTACCTAATCATTTGAAAAACAAAAGAACATGGTATTTCCAGCTAATAGCTTAATATGACACTTTCTATAGTTATTGACAACAGAATGTTCAGAGTTTCAGTTTTCCATTCCTGTTGTACATGTGCCTACAAGTTCCTTATCACGTATATTTTGACAAACCAGAGATTGAATGTGATTCTTGTTCTCCGAATTGATTTTGTTTCTCCTTGCAATACTGTGCAAATAGACTTTCATGGAATTTGGAACAAATTGAGAGCTGAGGATCTTATCAACAATTTTCAACGAATTGGCGAGAAACATTTCGATTGTGAATTCGAACCAGTTCAATTTTGATATAAAACACATAGAGAAGGTAGCTGCACCTAGGTACAAATGTACTAGGGGACAAAAGGATTTTTTTCCTGAATTTGAAGGGATTATAATTCTTGGATAATTAATTTAAAGTGGCAACAGTGCACACCTCGCGCTATTTTTATACATATGACAGTTGGTTTTGAGTTGAACATAAACATTTTCTTGTGTTGTAGATGTAGAATATTTAAGAGACTTTGTTAGTGTTTTGTTTTGAAAATTAGACGGTCTCAATTCTTTTGACGTCATGTCCATTTTCAGTATTATAATTATTTTGAGGTCGATTTCTTGTTCTAATATCAATCTTTTTTTTAAATAATGTTTTGAATGTTGATGAGATCTTTTGGTATCAAGGAACAATCGGCAATGTAGTACCGAGATAGTTATAGTTTATAAAGTAAACATAATTTTTAAATTGTCACCTCCAATGCAGGTTGGAGACACAGTCCAAAGTAAAAATCTACTACGTGTCTTGAATAGTAGACTTCCGCGGATAGCTAATTTTGAAAAATTTTGGTTTCCGGATGCATTCCGCGTCACAATAGCTGGATTTGATGCCGACGTTTCGCCAACCACTACAAGTGGCATCTTCAGGGCAGGCTTGAGACTTGAACTGAAGAACAGAAGAACAAGAACAGTTTAAGCCTCAAGCCTGCTGTTCTCCTAAATCTCGTAAAATGGTACTGTTTGGAATTTTCTTAACAAAATGTAGGTAATTTACATTATTAATCTCATTGAAACAATACCAAATTATTTCTAAAATTGTGTGAACTGTGTGTGACCATGTAGTATGTGTCGGTGTTGTTGAGAACGGGTTGTTTACAATCACCTCAGTGGTTCTCATCCATAGTCAGTGTATGCCCCCTTCTCTATTAAACACCTAGTCTGGCACTTTCTCCAAACTTAGTCTTCTTATTTTGTTTCCTATCAATGTGATGAATCACGAAAGCTTATATTGTGAATTATATCAACTCTGTCAAATCTCCTACGATAATTATAGAATCAGATATGCAATTGTTGCTTCTTAACTAAAGGAATTTGGCAAAATACTTTCGAGGTAAACGATATTTGTAGGTAACAGTTCATTTCCAAAAGTGTACTAATATTATGGTTGATATTGAATTCAAATAATGTAGGTGTTATTCCTATTAGATGAATTATATTGACTTGTTACAGCAATAACACTTATTTCCATTCGTACGATATTCCTAGCAAAATAAGCTATCGATTCTCGTTTAATTTGGATGATCGATAATATTTTGTTATGTAATGAACAAGTATTCATGTCGTTGGAACATTGTCGTGGAAATAATAAATTATGTATTTGCGAAAGGAATTTCTGAGGTACCTATCAGATGAGATCGATAAACATACTTACATTATGTTTCCAAAGAACCTTGTAGGCTTCAGGATTTGCATCTACTTTGCAGCCAAAGTAAACGTCGTCTCCTTCTTCGATGTCGTCGGGATTCAAATTTTTTCCTAAAGACAGGTGTAGTATCGGCACATCTGAAATACAAAAGCTTTCAATCCTCTTTGCTAGGATTATTTACAAATACTTTCTCGAGCATCGGGTTGGATTTTAAATTGGCGTTTAAAGGGATGTAACAATTTTCCTTTTGTGCCTAATACCATTTCTTATTCTCTATCAAATTCGGAAGCGTTTTAGAAATGAAAATCATTGAGTGGATAATATATTATCTTGGAAACAAGATGAACGAAAAATATGTAATTTTATATTGAAAATTCCGTGCAGCAGGATCTGCAAATATACAGTGTATTAGGTAGATATTCCATTATTTTATTTCGTGACTGAAGAGAAATGAAAATATGGGATGCAAATGAGAGCTTATAAGATCTGAAAATTGTACTAAGTAATGATGAAGGTGGAAGGGAATATAACATCCCTTTATCATAGAGATCGTTGTAAGTAGTTGTGGATGGAATAGTCCAATGATTCGAACTAGTCACGTTTGTGCAAAGAAATAATAAGGATATATCTTCAATAAGTCCTAAATTAGGTGAATTCATAACATTACTCTATTTGTTTAATTGTTTACATGTTATATCAACGAGTTATATGAAGAGGTTGACATAATATACAAACTGAACTACATATTCAACGAAATAATAAATGAAACTAATTTGTTTTACTATCACTGATATTTAATATAGTCGTTACTATAGTTTCAACATTAATCGGCATCTTCAGACGCGGTTAGCGTTGGAACTATAGTAACGACTATATTAAATATCAGTGATAGTAAAACAAAATAGTTTTATTTATTATTTCGATAAAATGATAAGCTATCACAAAGTAACGGCTTCCACAATTGAATTTTTGAACTACATGTGTAATAATGTAATCTAAGCAAAGTTACTTTATTGTTGATACACCATCCATATCAACATTGATATGAATGAAATGTTTTGGAATGACGTAGCAACATCAATGTAGAAGGATAAGGAGAAGTATTTATAGTTTAGGATGAAGATCATAAGCAATTAGAATTAGAATTAATTATTAGAAATTGAGATATCATAAATCACTATTTACCAGTGATGAATTAGTTCTTAGTTATAAACCGTTATCTATAAGTGTAAGTGTCTCTAATAGATCTATGAAAGCTACTATAGTATAATTTGTCATACCACCATCAATCACAACCTCTGAATAACCTTGCACCTAACAATCACGGTATATCAAAAATAGCAATAGATATACAAGGTGTTCCATCTCAGACGAGCCACCCCGTATATTTCTTATCCCATAGTTAGTGGAAAAATCTCCCGAAACATGTCGAATGATTTTGTTTGGGGGACATCTTTTGACGTATATTTGAGGCTTGAACGAGCAACCTTCTAATAGGGAGCGCTTCAACCCCTCAAAATTGAATAGGGGAGAGGGGTTGAGTGATACGTCATTTGAAAGGTCTTGGAAGCCTCTTTACAATGGTGTATGAAAAACGTAAATTCGATGAACCCTTTTCGCCAAAAATCAATTTTGTTGCTAGAATGCGCCACCTTGAATATTTTGGTTATTTGTACAATGTACAAGCTCATTTTTGTTATGCCTTTTTTACAAACTTGAACAATCTTCAAAAAATCACATTCGTAAAAAAATTGAATTGTGTTGTCATGCTTACAATGAAAAAAATTAAATCTGCGTGTTTAAATCAAATGTTCAAATTGTACTCCATTGACTCCCATACAATAATACATTCTCTCAAACTAATAAATAAGAAAACAGCAAAACATTTCCTTATGTTGCCTTCATTTTTTGTTCTTAGAAGGTGTTTATCTGGTTTTAACGTTTCTTCGATCATTTCATGATTTAAATCAATCTGTTGAGTTACTACTTTGCTGATTTGTATAAAATTTAGAAAATATGGTGTACACATTGCAAGAACGTGTTGAGCTGGTTAGCCTTTATTACCAAAATCAAAATACGCCCGAGCGGCTGCAAGGATATTTAACGAAAACCATTCTGAACGTAGCGTTCGCCATAAGTACGTAATGGAATTGATTCCAAAATTTGTGGAGACGGGTTCAGTAATGGATAAAAAAGGGCACCCATTGGAATTGTTAATGATGAAGGAGCAGCTGTGGCGGTATTGGGACATGTTCAACTTATACCAAACACGCAATCTGTACGACAACTTTCTGCAGCTCCCGGTATTAGCCAATCTTACGTTTTCAGAATTTTACATAAACACAAGTTCCATCCGTACAAACTTAAATTAATTCAGGAATTAAATGATGATGATTGGGATCGGAGGCAAGAGTTTTGCGAAATTATGGTCGAGCGTATCAACAATAACCCAAATTTCTTGTACAACGTTTGCTTTTCTGACGAATGCACTTTCTTACTTAATGGAGAGGTTGACCGGTATAACTGTAGAATTTGGAGCGATACAAAATCCTCATATATTTCGAGAAGCTCACACTAATCATCGGGAAAAGCTAAACGTTTGAGTAATCTTGGGAGACCACCTAATTGGACCTCTGTTTATTCCTGGTGATTTAAATGGCGAAATTTATCTTGAAATGTTGGAAAACGCGATTGATCCGTTAATAACTGAACAATTAGAAAACGATCCTCTACTACTTGAACAACAATTGCAATTCGAACAAGACGGAGCTCCTCCTCACTACGCCGCACCAGTTCGCCAATACCTCAATTTGCAATACTCCGGTCGTTGGATTGGAAGAAGAGGTCCTATGGAGTGGCCTGCTCGATCTCCTGACCTGAACCCTCTGGACTTCTTCTTGTGGGGACATCTTAAGTTCAAGATTTTTGTGACTCAGCCTGAAAATTTGGACGAACTACGCCAACGAATTGTAAATGAGTGTCGTCAAATAACTCCAATTATGCTGAACCATGTTAGAGACGGTTTTCAGTCAAGATTGTATTATTGTATGGAAGTCAATGGAGGACAATTTGAACATTTGATTTAAACACGCAGATTTAATTTTTTTCATTGTAAGCATGACAACACAATTCAATTTTTTTACGAATGTGATTTTTTGAAGATTGTTTAAGTTTGTAAAAAAGGCTTAATAAAAATGAGCTTGTACATTGTACAAATAACCAAAATATTCAAGGTGGCGCTTTCGAGCAACAAAATTAATTTTTGGCGAAAACGGTTCATCAAATTTACATTTTTCATACATCGTTGTAAAGAGGTTTCCAAGACCTTTCAAATGACGTATCACTCAACCCCTCTCCCCTATTCAATTTCGAGGGGTTGAAACGCCCCCTATTAGGTGGTTGCTCGTTCAAGCCTCAAATATACGTCAAAAGATGTCCCATAAACAAAATCATTCGAAGTGTTTCGGGAGATTTTTGCACTCACTATGGGATAAAAAATATACGGGATGGCTCGTCTGAGATGAAACACCTTGTATATCAGTAATCAAAGAGATTTAAGTTGCAAACACAAATTATGATGCTTTACTTCCTGGTGTACAGGGTGTCCCATTTTAGGTACTTTTGCGGGTTATCTCCTTTATTTTTAAAGATAGAGAGTTGCGGTTTTCGCGACACTGTGCTACTTTTTCGTAAAACTCAAGATGCCGTCAACAGAATCTTCATAGCTCTCTTAGTTTTTAAGATACAGGGCATTTCTGAAAATGTTGCATTTTGTGACCCCCCTCGTATCTCCGTTATCCTTCAACTTATCGGAAAGGTAAAATAACATCCTTATAGTTTTTTTTTCCGTAGAATGCAGTGGTGTAGATAACTTTTGTTACATATTTACTGTTTTTGAGTTATAAAGCAAACTTATGTTTTTTTAAATGGAACACCCTGTATATTTATAGACTATAAAATTTGTCTTTTTTTAACCTTTTCAAAAATGTATGATAGTATAAAATTTTTTTCAGAAACACGCAAATATTTGACAATTTTCAGAAATTAAATACATATTTTAATAGTAATATTGTTTATGACAAGAAACAGAAATAAACATCAAATCTCTATTGCATTTAAGCTGTTTATTTTCGTTCTTTTGGTATCATTATTCAATAGATATTTATCAATTTTTCCGAATAATGGCAGTTTACGAAAATTATGAGAAATATGATATGATGGTATGTTTTATACAGAGTAATGAAAATTCTGAAGAAGCTTCGGAATTATACTTCCAAAGGTGAGTAAGCTATTATGGCTATGAAAATCTCTATTATCATTTAAATTTTTGCTTGTTAGATATCCAGAAAGAAGGCAACCGTTTTTTGGGATATTTGCCCGTTTAAAAGCAAATTTAGTTGAGCACGGATCATTTGTTCACCCGCGCCCTAAAACATACAACAAAGAGAACAGGGAAAGAAAAGAGATAGATACTTTAGGATATATAGAAGCAACATCTTCGTCCTCATGTAGAAAAATTGGTGTGCCAAAAACTAACGCTCAGAGGATCTTGAAGAAATATAAGTATCATTCATACAAATTTAATATACTACAACATTTGCATCCTGGCGATGCCGAGCGCCGGGCACTGTTTTGCCAGTGGTATTTGCAACAAATCGATGCTAACGATTTATTTGGCAGACTTGTTATCTGGTCAGACGAATGCTTTATTTCAAGTGCTGGCATTTTCAATCGTCACAACACCAGGAACTGGCGTAGTGAAAATCTGCATTTAATGTTTGAAAGGGCACAACAAGGACGCTTTGGAGTTGGGGTTTCATGTTTTATTTTGGGTAGACATATAGTTTATAGGATTTTTGAAGGAGGTCTTACAGCAGGTAGATACCTAGAAATTCTTGAGGAAGTTATTCCAGAACTGCTCGAAAACATTCCATTAGCTCAGTATAATGCTGTTTACCTACAGCAAGGGGCCCCAAGTCATAACTCTAGGCTCTTAAGGGCCTTTCTAAATAATAACTTTCCTCAAAGATGGATAGGTACCAACGGACCTGTTAGATGGCCTCCACGATCACCAGATCTCTCAATTTTAGATTTTTTTTTATGGGGTTATATACAAAATGAAGTATATAAAACTCGATATGACGGCATTGCAAAACTTCGAGAGGCAATTCATTTAGCTTTTCGAAATCTGCGAATGAGAACAATGGTTCTTTTGAACGCTATTCAAAGAATCTCAAAGATGTGCCAATTTTGCATTAGAGAAAATGGTGTTCAATTTGAACATCACATTTAATTTTTTTTAATAATGTTATTTTTTTGTGTTTTCGTTATATTGTCACTTTACGCCACAAAACTGTTGTTACAAACTTACTGTTAGAAAAAAGATCTATGGGAATTTTTTTTAATAGATACCTATATACAAGGTATCCAATTATTTGTTAGTAATGTGTAAGTTGCACTTGTTTATTATTGTTATCCATAGCCTACTATTAAAATATGTATTTAATTTCTGAAAATTGTCAATTATTTGCGTGTTTCTGAAAAAAAGTTTATACTATCATATATTTTTGAAAAGGTAAAAAAAAGACAAATTTTATAGTCTATAAATATACAGGCTGTTCCATTTAAAAAAACATAAGTTTACTTTATAACTCAAAAACAGTAAATATGTAACAAAAGTTATCTACACCACTGCATTCTACGGAAAAAAGTCTATTAGAATGTTATTTTACCTTTTCGATAAGTTGAAGGATAACGGAGATACGAGGGGGGTCACAAAATGCAACATTTTCAGAAATGCCCTGTATCTTAAAAACTAAAAGGGCTATGAAAATTCTGTTGACGGCATCTTGAGTTTTACAAAAAAGTAGCACAGTGTCGCGAAAACCGCAACTCTCTATCTTTAAAAATAAAGGAGATACCCCGCAAAAGTACCCAAAATGGGACATCCTGTACATTGTTTGGGATTGATAAATACATATATTTACAGTAATCATACGATATTTAAGTATTCAGTTTGGTTTCTACTTATATACTATTTGAATTTTTTTTGGAAGATTTTTTTCATGTTTGGTGATGAAGAATTGAATATTTTTGGAGCTATTGACGTAATAGACCTCTGGTTAGCATCTTTCTGATAAAAGGGGCTTATCAGTATATTATTAACTTTTGACCGAGTTTCATGCTTAAGTGTTGTATTAATTTTCAAATAGGGATGTTTGTAGATGAATATGCAGCATGTGTTATTATACAGTTAACGTTTATTCAGAAATTCTTCATTGTATAGTAAGCTTGTAGAATATAATTTTTTTCTTCGAATTATTATTTTAATAATGTAATTTTGGGAGACGGTCAGGAGTTGTAAAGCATTATTATTAAGACCAGCCTATACAACAGTACCGTATCCCAGGAACTTCCGTAGCTCATAAAATTTGTATATAAATCTTCGTAGTTTTGCTGTTAAGGTATTAATGTGTTTTGTCCATTCAAGGTGCTTATCAATATTTGTACCAGGTACTTGGTTTTGTCAGTGTTTATTTCAAGATTTGAGTCTGCAAATTTTAATTTAGAGAAATCAGGTATATTTGCTTCTGTTAGAGAAAAGCTATATATGACGTTTTGCGTACATTTGATAAGAGTTTGTTGAAGTCAGCCAGCTTTTAGCTATGAATATGTCATGTTGAGCCTTTTCCTCAACAGTGTGCCACGTGTTGTCTTAAAAACTAGAAGTGTACAATCAGCATATGGTATTATAGTGCCGTCTGTATGTGTGTCTAGTGAGTAGATGTAAATAATGAAAAGTAGGGGTTCAAGAACTGTACCTTGTACTGTACTCTTATCTGTATATCATCAGTGTTGCTGTACGTATATGTCATTTCTACAATGTGTTGTCTCTCTAGTAAGTAATTTTTGAAAATCTCCAATATAATACTACTTACTCCATATTGTTCGAGTGTGTTTAACAGTGTTGGGTGAGGAAACTTGTCAAATGCTTTTGCTAGGTCCAGGAATACTGCAATATATACTCTGCTTATAACAATTCGCGATTATTAGAAAAAATATTAATATAGTAATAATTGGCAATCGAATTGTACCTAATACATTTTAGAATCAGTCATGTTTGTCTGTCTGTCTAATCACAAATTTTCGCATCAATAGAAATGGAAATCTTCTCCAAATTATGATTCTCTCAAATTTCAAGAGAAAAAGAGGCGCTTCTCATCAATCGAAATCACCAAAATGTAATCAGTCCAGAATATTTTAAATTTTGAACAACATTTTAACGTACGTCATCAGGTGAACTAGGTTCTAGACACACATTCTCCGATAATAGTGTAATTAGCTGAGGTCATCAAGCATGCGTAGATGTTTTTGATTTTTACCGATTGCAGTTGAGGTCCGTGTAAAAATTGAAACTAAACAATGACACATTTTTATTGAATTTAATCAAAATATAGGAACGGGATCGTGACATTACTAGGACGGAAAACATTTCGATTTGTCAGAATAAACGATTTCATTTGAATTTCGAAATTTATCACGACTTCCATTCGAGACCGCAAAGAACAATGGCAGAGAATTGAAAAAGAATTAAGCTTCAGGAAGAGATGGAACAAACAAAGGAATTTCCTCGTTAGATACTGGCAATTAACAATGTAGTAGTTCTTATAAATGTTTCAGAAACTTACAGAAAATGTTTAATTTCACGGTTGCTTCTTCTATTCCATTTTGTACCAGGTGATTAGATGCTCTACACGTAAGCGAACGTCCATTGTCTTGTCTTATTGGGACGAACATCAGAGTAGATGTAGTTACATTGCCGTCGGCTGAATCCTGAAAAAGAAACACTTGTACAATTCTTATGTTTCGAGTGGAAAAATCTACAATCTACTACCTACTCATATTTTCCCGCTTC
The DNA here is from genome assembly GCA_958510875.1 of Endomychus coccineus. Taxonomy (NCBI): domain Eukaryota; kingdom Metazoa; phylum Arthropoda; class Insecta; order Coleoptera; family Endomychidae; genus Endomychus; species Endomychus coccineus. Next base: position 49,385,418 of record OY294068.1, on the reverse strand, counting down.
CATCACATTTTATCAAATACATTCATACTGTGGTTTACATTGATGATACACTAATATGCATAATCATCTGAGTAATTGATGGATATATGAACACTTCAAAAATACGTAGTTATCAATATTAACCTTCATTGGACTGACTTATTAAAATTACAATGATTACTGATTGGTATTCAGTCGGACCCAGATTTGCCAAGTGAACGATAATGCCGTACATCTGTATTAACACTGTAGTAATAAACATAACAACAGTTCTTTTCATAATTCCTACATTCGCTGAAGCTTCTATTCAATTCAGAAGAGATCTAATCTACTCTTGTCTCATTGATGTTGTCACACTTACGAATTTATTGACAATACTTGAACATCGTAGAATGGTATGCGCTCTCGCCATTTCCTATTGATATTTCCATCGGTGCTAATCAGAAATCTCTTCTGTTATTCCTCCACGAGAGATTCCAGGTAGGCGGACTATACCAATACCCTTTAGATACGAGATAAAGGTGGTGAAAAGTCACTGAAACATTAAATGATTTATTTCGTCAAAACTTTTTTTATTTCTCAACATAATTTCCTTGTAGCCCGATACACTTCGTCCAACGCTTTTCTGATGTTTCAATCCCTTCCGAATAATACGATTACGGCAATCCTTCAGAATGGGCGTTTGTATCAGCGATGACCTCTTCGTTGGAGCCAAATCTCTTTCTGTCGAGCCATTTCTTCAAGTTTGGAAATAGATAAGACCGCAAGGTGCCAAATCTGGAGAATATGGTGGATGACACCAATTCGTGAATCAATTCATGCAATTTTACCATTGCGACTGCGGATCTGTGCGCCGGTGCGTTTTCCTGGTGGAAGAGCACTTTTTTCTTTTCCAAATGCCACCGCTTCCGCTTCAAATCATCACCAAATCGATCCAACAGCTCTGCATAATATACCGGTGATATTTTTCGCCTTTTCAAGGTAATCGATATGAAAGATACCTTGTGCATACCAAAAAACTGTCGCCATGACTTTGTTGGCTGATAAACCCACTTTGATCTTTTACGGCTTCGATTCGCCAGGACAAGTTCACTCTTACAACTATTCTTGGGCCTCTGGTGTATTGTGATGGATCCATGTTTCGTCCACGATTACAAAACGGTGCAAAAAAAGCTTCTTTCCGCGCTTGAACATCGCCAAACACTTCTTTGAAGTTGTCACACGGTCGCGCTTGTTGTCAAATGCGGCAGAAAACTTTCTCAAATGTATGCGAAATGTTTCGTATTCGTACGGTTGAGATGACCATAGCCTCAGAAATCCGTGCACTTTAACTCGCCTATCGTCCAATATCATACCATACATTTATCGACGTATTCTGAAGTTGTGACCTCAATTGGATGACCAGAACGTCCGGCGTCCTTTGTGGTCATACTACAACATCGAAAATCAGTAAACTACTTGTGAATCGTTCCAATCAATGGTGAAGAGTCCCCATAATGTTCAACAGGCGATGCTTTGGTTTGGGTAATATCTTTTCCACTGAAGAAATAATGTTTAATCAAAACGGGAAATTCACTTTTCCCATACTTATAAGTATTTTCAATGTTGCTTGCTTTAGATGGGTGTCAAAACAGAACTGAGCTATAATTCCATCTTCACTTCTACATACAATTAGTCTACACGAGTGTAAGTTTTTAAAAAGTTCAAATGTATAAATTTTGCAACATCCAATAACTGTAAAGACAATTTCTTATACTTGATAGATTCGGTTGTTGAAGAACGAGAAATCTTCCTTTCATACGCCCAAATTCGATAAAGAATTCGAAATAAAAATGAAATGAACTTGATACTTTCATTTGACTCATCAATTGAGCCATTTTTGGATTATGGTGCCGGAAATATCATTGCTACAACAGGTTACTTGGAACAACGACATTTGAGTGTATGATTGTTAGTGTTAATTCAAAATTCAGAGAGGGTGTCTTGCCTATATAGAGGATGTTGACTAGACTAGTTTCATTGTCAATCTTCTCCCAACCAGACTTCGTTCTCCTATCGAACGGCGAAGTTGTGGAACGCTTTTCGTAAGGAGGTCTTCCTATTCCCAACTTTTCACCTCAGGCGCTCAGACGTTGGTCTTGAAGAGAAAAATCTATGATTTGCGTAGAACATTGTGTGAGGTAGAGTTGATAGGTAAGGAAAGCAAAGGCATCAGGAATGATCTCACTAGGCAAACAGTTCCACTACGACTTCGTCTTCCGATAGAAGACTGTCTCGTAAAAATTATTTCGGCAGGTCTCGACATTGACAATGAAAGGGTGTCCAGCTTGAGCTCATATTGTCCGTCTACCTGGAACTTCACGTGGTGAAAAAGCTGAAGAGATTTATGATGAGCACCGACCATAGAAAAGGAAGAGATCGCCCACCTTTCTACGATGTTCTAGAGACGTCAATGAATTCGTGAGTATGACATCGTCAATCAGACGAATTTCTTTCGAATATAATCTGAGAGCTTCTGGGTATGTTTGTGAGCTGAAATCCAAACATGGGAATAGATAGGTTAAATCTGTGCTCTGTAAATGAGAAGCTGCTGAGGTGTAGAGTAGTTTTTGGCACGGAATAGAAAACTGATTTTTTTGAAGCTGTTTTCGCTATGGACCTCACATAATCGACTCATGAGAGGGTTCTGTGTGAAAATACCAAGCATGGATATGAAAGATTTCATACGTGTGCTCACATAAATATATTCGGAATTTTAAGATCCGTCTCCCTGGTAAAAATTTAAGCTTGATATTTCATTGCATCAAACTACTAGATTGCCAGATCTTGATTCATTGCAACGACCTGTCCTTGACTTACTCCTCTGGCTTCATTGGATCATATAGAGGCTTCAGATGAGAAAGCAGTATTGAGTGTACCATCTCATGCAAAGCTGTGGACGGGACAGGAGGTCATATATAACAGAACATTAAAAAAACCGTTATTTTCGGAAATAAGAGTAATAATAATGGTCATAATAATAACATGGAAGGTATGAATTTTCAGAATTTCATTCAACAAAATTGAAATTATATTGTTCACTTTCCTTTGCTTAGGCTTACATCTGTTGGTCTATAACCATTTTAATTGAACTTCAATTTATTGTATTCAAGTAATTGAGTGTATTCCTTCATTTCAAAGCCATAGAGTCAACAGACAATCCGCAACACGAACAGGTAAAGAAACAGTGAAATGATTCTTGGCTTCCAGATGAATTCCGTTCCGGATGTTTCAGTTCAAGCCTCAAGTCATGAAAATTTAAAATTTCATTCTCTAGCGGAACAGATTACACTGCAGACGACTGGCAAGGAAAAGTATGATATTCTGCAAATATTATGATTTTATCCTCACTTCTACATACAATCGAAGATATGAATTTTCAGAATATCATTCAACAAAATTGGAATTATATTGTTTTCTTTCCTGTGCTTAGGCTTACATCTGTTTTTCCATAAATTCGAACTACAATTTGTTGCAAATTGAGTGATTTTTTTTGTTTTAAAGCCATTGCACCATCAGACATTTTGCAACACGAATGGGTAAAGAAACTGTGAAATGATAGGTCGAATCAAAATAATGAGTAACACATTGCTGGCAAGCCAGTCAGAGTTAAACACGAGGAACATAAATCAAAATACGAATTTTATACATTTCACGATTTTATTGGTAAAACGCTGGCTATAAAAAAAGATAAATTGTCTCAGCTGCTATTGGCATTGTCCCACTTTTATGACTGGAAATTTAGTATTTTAAAGTTTCATAAAATAGGATTGCATCGATGGAAACGATGGATACGGAGCGTGGTTTATGCATTACTGAATTGAACTGAATGTTCGAAATTTGGTTTTATTACGTTTTATTAATAACTTCTTGCTTATTGAAAAATGTTCATTGCCTACGCTTATTTTCTGTTTGACAGAATTCAATCCAATTTCGAAGTGAAATGGTTCTTATACTATTGGAATTTACGTATATCATGTACTTATATCAAATTTGACAGAAATTAAAATTTTGCGAAGGATACGCAAGTGTATCTCACTCCCAATTCGCATATGTGATACGAATTTTTATTATAATGAAAGTAGTTGCCTTCATAAGGAAATAACTCTAAAATGTATTCGTAGGATGGTGTCGAAGCATACATGTTAGCTAAAGATAACTTTCATTACGGATTAAACAGAATTATAGATATTGCTAAAAATAACGGTTATGATATGAAGAAATACTTAAAACTGACTTAATCAAAAAGTCCTCAACCTAATTTGTCCGCAGATTTATAATAATTCCAAATAGCGTGTCTAACATATTTAGGTTAACACTCACAAGACATATCTCAACCTCGTGAGAACCAGTATAAAAACGTCACCTTTGAAACCGCGAATAATCTATACTCATATATTAGCAGTTCAAAAATTGAAAAAGATCAATTGAAAAAATCTGGGAATCGTAGGCGACACATGATGAGTGTAATGCCTTGTACATAGGACAAACTGGACGCAGTTTCAGTGTAAGGTCTCACTAACATTTGAAAAATTATAGGCTCAAAATAAAAACTTCCTATATCAGATACAGAAACGTAAAAGCCCATTGAGTAAATCTACTCTAAGAATTTTGTATTTAGCCAAAAAAATATATAAATATACATATATCTAAAAATTAAAACCCATTTCAAATCTACACTTGAATGTGGTTCACTCACTACAACTTTCAACGAAGATTAATTTACATCATAAGCCTGTGTTTCATTATGTCGTAACAAATCAAGATTCATCTTGGATAGAATCGTTTACAGAGTATAACTTCAGAAAAGATGACTTTTCGAAATTCAAATCAGCCCATTACGTGGACTGGGATACTGAGCAATAAATAGGCGTACACTGGTCGACATTGGCTTAGTGACCATCCCAGTGACATGTACGGCGAACTGGTAGTCTACCACCCGCCATGCACCTCGGTGTGTTGACAGTTGCATGTATTCCATAATTTTCAGTGGCTTTACCTAGCCAAATGACAACTTTTTTTAATTGTTAGAGTATTTGGCACAATTCCAGTTCTTTCACACGATATATTAACTCTCTATCGAACTAGTCACTAACGCTATCATTATATAAGATGATTTAGACCTAGATGCACAACAGTGACACATCTTATTTCTTGCCATAAATAAATTCATTGCGGATGCCCCGTTGAAGTAGTGAGTCCAAATTCAGGCACTGCGTTTTGAAAATACAGTACGACCTACATTTGAAAAATAGAATGTTTGCCCAAACCCGATATAATAGTTTCTAAAATAGCTGAAACTTGTTTCGCGTGTAGAAAACCAATCTTTTTGATGACATTTTGTTGAAACTTGAGAGCAAATTGTGGTGTTGCTGAATGTAGATCACGTCAGATGGTTTCCAAATGGCAGACGAGAGTACCTTCCACATATATTTCTCTATTGATACGTATCTATAACGACGTTTTGCTTGGATCTAATGTAAGTACTGAGTATTTAGGCAAAAAGGTACTCTCTTTAGTTACTTGGTCTAGTGGCAAAATGTCTCATACCGGAGCTGAAATATTAGGTATCAAATAGAGGTTGAAATAGGTATGAATATCATGAAATTGTAATATATCAGTCATGTTATTGAAGATCTTTTGAAATAACTTTCAACAAAATGGTTCAAATTCAAGAATGCTAATCTACCAGGCATTGTTCATACAACTTCTATAAAATCTTGCAACAACAAGATTGATAACTTACGGTTTCAATATTTATCACTTACATATCATTCCGAGCTGTCAAGTACTTTGATTAATAAACAACAGTTACATAAATCAAGAATTAATGACTTAAAATCGTGGAAAGTAATTGTATAGTTAATATAATTTCGGCACCCGTTACACCAGCTCGGATTTTCATTAATCCTTTTGCATTCTATTACATTTGTGAAGTAATTGACACTCGGAATAATTAACATTTTCGCTTCCTATATTTACTACTTGAAAATTTTTTACGTGTCTCTTTTGTCGATTTCATCAAAATGCGAGAGAAGATATGGGAGATAAACTCAGCATTACGACGAGATTGGAATTTTGAACTTTACAATGTACCACTGAGAATGAGAGATAGAATCAGAAACTCTATAAGAATCAATTACTGACTAACATAAATACGAAAACATATTTAATTGTTTCTAGAAAGAATAAAGTGAATAAAGAAAAAATATCTTCCGTTCGGTCGACTGCATGAAATCAATAAGGTGCTATGATATTATGTAAGCAGCAAATTTCACTTTGGATCTACAAGGAAACGACCCTCCTCATGTTGATGCCATCCATAGCCATATGCCTGAAACTGTCTTTCGTCAGCACACGATGAGGCTATGAGACCAGACAGAAATCTACATGTTGTTCTCAAGAAATATGCCCCAGAATTGACATCAGTTGTTCATCTTTTCATATAAACTTGGTGTGTTTCCTTCCAGCTGGAAGACAGATACAGTCCAACCAACTCCAAAAAAAGGAAAGAAGACCCTTCCTGATAATTATGGACACATTGCACTATTACCTAGGTCTAAAGAGTACTGGAGAAAGCCATCAACATCGAGCTCATCCAGTACCTAGAGGGATCCAACAGCAATATTGCATTCGTCACCAGATCTGCTTCCCTATGTAACACAGATATGACAGACATCTACTGAGGAATATGGGAAATCTCACACCATGTGGTAGTTGACGCAGTCTCCTTCGATACAATATCTAATAACAATGATATTCTACAATAACTTTGTTTCTTTTTCATATCAACAATCTATTGGAATTGACCTCCTGTCCCGTCCACAGCTTTGCAGATGATGGTACACTTCATAACGCTGTATATCATCTAATGAAGCCAGGGTCGCGAAAAAGACATGCCTACATAATTAATCAAGATATGGCAATGATTTTGGAATGAGGATCTGGTGATGTAGTAGAGATTGATGTGAACAAAACTCAAGAATGTATTTTCTGCAGGGAGGCGGATCTCACAACTCTCAATATGATGATATCAGATACAACTATTCCTATGAAGTCCTTCATATTCATGCTCGGTATCATCACCAACAGCATCCTCCATGAATGGATCATGTGAGTTCCATTGCCAAAATCGTTCCAGAAAAACTTGGTTTTTTATTCCATGCCAAGAGCTACTTTACATCCCAGCAGCTCCTCATAATCTACAAAGCACTGATCCGACATATTCTGGATTATCTACTGTTGACGTGTTTGAAGTTCAGCACACAAACATACAACATATTTCTTGTCTGCACAACTGTACACATTTTTCTGTAGTGTGATTTTCCACTTGGAAAATGCCCAGAATCTGCCCAAGCTCTCAGAGTATTCGGCTCCAGGACCATATGCTCTTATTCCTTCTGTTGTTTTGCATCCATTTGTGTACCATTTGATGGCCATTCCACTGAGGCCTGAGACGGTGTTTTTATCCGTTCTGTGAGGTTCAGGATTATTTCTGTAGTACCCGTTGGGTATGTTTCCATTGCACCTGTTGTTCATACACAGGCTAGTCTTTGGATTTTCGATAGATTTATCCTTGATCTTACCCGATTATTATTGTTATCCCAGACCACTGGCCCATGTGTCATGATTGGTCTTACCATTGCAGTGTACATACACCGCAGGGTACTAGGATCACATCCACAATTTTTTTCTCGCCAGGTTTCTGCATACTATTAAGGATTTTGTGGTTTTGAGGGTTATCTTTTTTTCATTATTATTCCGAAGGAGTTTTCTATCTAGTTTATTTCCCAGATATTTTTATACAATTTATATTTATCACTATCAGAGTGACTTTTAAAATATAATTCAGATCATTAGCTTGATAGATTAGATACATAGATTGTGATTTTAAAACGTAGAGATAGGATTATGGTAACTCAATTTTCAATATCCAAATTGATATTCATGAATGACTTATGTGGAAACGCATTTTGTTTCCTATGACTACCTTAGAAAATGTAGATATTTATTTATATGAAGTATCATAAATGATAATGTTACTGTGAGCATTCGATGAATTTTCTTCAGCTGAACTAGCTGATTACCCGCGTTACCCGGTTCAACAAAATATAAGAATATTTGTAAGTTTAACCACGTTTTCAAAACATCCCTAGGGCTAAATTTGGGCTTGAACGACATTAAGCTGCTCACTTTACATCTCAGCTACTCCTAAAATTAGAATCTACACTATTATTGGAAGTTTTTACTCATTTCCATATGTCAACCCTTTGATACAACACCCTTAGGGGTCCTAGGGTGTCTTACGTTCGTATTATTCCAGACTACTCGTATCATTATGTCTACCAAGTTTGACTGAAATTGCTTCAGGTGTATCAGAGTCATGCTGGAGTATAGATACATATCTAACCTACATACATACATACCTACACACACATCCAATTTTATATTACATACGTTGATGCAGTCAATTGTGTTTAGTGATGATGAGCTCAATGTACTTACTGATTGGGAATAGTTGTATCGGTTTAGTTTTAATTCCTTGCCATCCATTACCCAAGTAATTTTTGCTGGCGGTCTGGAGCCGAAAGTCTGACAAGGTATTTCGTATTTTCGATCTGCAGAGAGAGGATTATTGCTACTCAAGATTTCCACGTTGAGAGGTCGAACTGAAAAGAAAATCAGTGATTAAAACATCTGTGAAACGAACATGCTGAATAAGTTTCCCATAATGACGAAAGCCTGCGACTTGGAATCTGGTTGATGAATCTCTATTCAATTAGAACGTGTTACTTTCATTAAATGTAATTTGATTTGTAATGCCCACCATGGTATTCCGTTAAGAGTATTCTCCAGTCATTATTGAGATTTTTTAGGCAATCAATTTGATGCAACTAGTTCTCGCATAGTAGTACCATAAAAAGGTGAAAATTTTCTCTATATTTTTATAACCACTTTGGGGATTGTGAACATCTACGTACGTTCATGACGTTTCGAATTAGAACTCGTTCGAACAGCTATCTCGAAGCCACATTTAAAAATTTAGAATTCATCAAGAAACGGCGAATTGTATTATTTTCTTGATGCGAAATTTGAATTTCTGACTTTTCAACAATAATTTATATATTATTAGGTGACTGGTGAGTGATTGTTGGCTTCTGGTTGGCTTAGACAGTCATTTGTTGCCATAAGTCGAAAAGGCCTACAAACGCTGATAAGGCCTCTTGCTTTATCAAGAACCTCTGTTCTTCATCGCTTACTTCTAAAATGTGCTTCGACAGTTAGATTGTCAATAGATATTGTATTTGAATAACATCCGAATACTTCAACTAACAACAACAGACTCCCAATCTCCAATCATCTCTAATAATTATTTCTTTACGGGAACGGGTGCTTCAAGCAAGTAACTGACATTAAATTTGAAATTAAATACTTCTTGAAGTGCGTTTCAAAAACACTTCAACCAAACAAAATGAACAACACTCTTTTTATTCACAAAACTTGTGACATTGAATTTAGAATTAATGCTGACAAATTCTACCACACTGAAGTTAGCACTTATGAACTTGAGCTAAATCTGGAATTATGCTATTAAATATGTTATTGAGGGATGGAGGTAGATAATAATTCAAGTGGAAGCTTATTCATAAAATTTTTGAGACGTGGTGAATTATAGACATCGATTTGATCATTTAATATTATCTTACTATTATTTTCTGAATGGAGTAATATTTCTATGAATTCTAGAATAGTGAGCTTACGTCCTTTTTCTTCTGGTATGTATGAGTATATGGAACCTTACACTGAAACTGCTTCCAGTTTGACCTACGTGCAAGACATTACATTCATGACACCTCAGCCTGTAAACTTAAAATCTTTTCAATTCATCTGTTTTGAATTTTGAATAACTAATATATGAGTACAGATTATTTGTTGTTTTCAAGAAACTGAGATATTTTTGTGTGTATGTTAGATATGCGAAATTTGATTTGGTATTATTATTATTTTGCGGATAAATTATGCTCAGAGCCTTTGTATAAATTTTATTTTGGAGTATTTATTCATCATCTCAACTTCATAACCGTTATTCACCGTAATTACTAAAAATATGATGTCAAGATAAAAAATAAAATACTTCAAAATAAACTTAATAATAAGCCTTGAACCTAAATCGTGCATGTCTAACATATTTAGGTGAACACTAACAAAATAAATTTCTCAATTTCTTGAAAACTAGAATAGAAACGTCGCCTTTAAGACAACAAGTTAAGGATATCATATACTTTTTTTGAACTCTACAGGCTTTGGCCTCAGTCCTAGCGATTTTGTATAATAATGTAATAATAATAAAAAAAATAATCTACTAATACTCAATTATCAATAATTCAAAATCTAATAAATATAAATTGATGAAATCCTGAGTTTATAAACTGAGGTATAATGATTGTAATGCCTTGTACATTGGACAAACTGGCCGCAATTTCAACACATTCATGAAAATAGACATAAACTCAATATTGTAGAATACATAGAAATTTAAAAACATCTAAATAATAGCAACATAATATCAAATCTCTGAATCGATACCTATAATTCACCACATGTCTATAGTTTTGTAAATAAAATCCCTCTCCAGCCATTGTCTATCCTTCTCACTCAATTTGTTTCACATTCAGACTGATTTCTAATATTTAATTCTAAACCGATTGTTGCAATTTATGTTTAAGTTTGAGTTTAGTTCTCTAACTAGAAGTTAAAATGGGTTTACATTACGTAAACCATAGTTATATAGTTTTTTTCTCATATTTACCACGAATCATGAAGTTTTGCCAATTATCTTCCTGAAATCAATCATTATTTCCTGATGGAACCGGCAAAATATTCGAAATTATTTATCGGAATCACGGAAAATCTTCATTGAACATAGAAATAAACCAACAACATGCCTCATCAATGACCAGGTGGTCTTTCTTCATTCTACCCCAATAGTCAAGTCAAATTAGACGAAAAAAGTATAAAAGCTGGGAAAATCTGCGAACTTCTCCGATCGACTCCGGGTTTTTTGCAAAATTTCCCTGAACGGATTTACAACAAAAAAACTTATACGTGCTTTTCCATTTTTCAATTGTTATAGAGGAACATAGAGGAAAATGGCCAATTTTCATGCCAACAATAGCTGGAAATACCCACTCGGGGGTTTTCGAGGTCGCTGATCACGATTCCGAAGTAGGATTTTCCGTTTTCCGATTTATTGGCCAATGTTGATGGACAAAACGCGTGGCATGATTTCGAAATTTTGGAAATTTCCTAATTTTTTGGCCATGAAAATTGGCCATGTTCCTCTATATTCCTTTATAACAATTGGAAAATGGAAGAGCACATATTAGTTTTTTTCGGGAATATTGTGAATTCGTTCAGGAAAATTTTGCAAAAAACCCGGAGTCGATCGGAGTTGCCTGCAAATTTTCCAAGCTTTTTTACTAATATGTTTTACTACATTCAATATTGTTGTAAATTCAATCCAGGAAATGTAGTTTTTTCCAAATGTTTTAACTTCTAAATATTTTTATAATCAAATCACAATATTGTATTGGTAATAACATGGAAGAATTCGATCAAAGAAATGTTGAAATAAACGTCGCGAATATCTTGTTTAGAAAAAAGGAATTTGGTTATGAGAATCGATTTGTGAGAGTACGTTATAAAATCAACGTCTTTATTGGAATCCCATCAAATTCCTATACCCTCAAACATCACAGCCGTCGTGATAACTATTTAGTTTCACAGATAAGTAGAAAGAATTATTATTACTGCACCACGAGGATTTGTTCGTTATAATTTCTGCAAGTGGAATAATGCAGGCTTCCGTTGCATTATTTCATTTGAGGGTTCGCAGATGAAAACTACTTAGACTTCCATCTGTTTGATCCTTGGTTGTTTGAGTGCTTTTATACCTGTCATACTTCAGAAGTATTACTGTCTGATAGTTGCTTCGAATGAAATAATTCAGGCTTTCTTCTTGTTGATCTTTGGGTGCTTGCATTATTTCAATATATGGTTAGCAGATGGAAATTACTCCCTTTCTTATGTTCGATCGCTGGTTGTTTGAATGCTTTCACGTCTGAAATATTTCAGCAAAATTACTATATGGTCGTTCGTTTCCTGGCTTATAATAATTTTTTGAAGTGAAACTGCTAATTGATCGTCAACCAGCCGACGTTCTATTTCATTAGTTCACATGCACCTGAAATTTGCATTACTTTCTTCTGTTTGATGTTTGGTGGATTTTATCCTTTCATGATTGTCATATTCCAGGAAAAATATTATTTGACCATTTGATGATTGATTAAACAGAAATATTTCAGGCTTCGATCGGTTTTATTGTCATTTGGTTCCATTATTTCTTCAGTTGGTCTACAGGTGAGCATATCACAGGCTTCGTTCTGTTTAATTGTTGATCGTTTAGGTGTTGTCAAGTCTGTCACGATTCACAAGCTTCACTATATGATAGTTTATTTTTTCGCTCATAATGATTGCTTCGAGTGGAATAATTCTTCAAGTTGATCGTTTGGCTTTCATGATTTCAATATATGGTGCATCGATGAAAATTACTATGTTTGATTGCTTTCATGTTTGTCACATTTGTTTACCGTTTTGTCTTTCGGTTGTTAGTTTATGATAATTGCTCCCAGTGAAATAACTCAAGCTTTCTTCTAGTCGATTATTGGGGTTTCATTATTTCAAATTTATGGTGCACAGATGAAAATTATGCAGACTTTCTTCTGTTTGAGTGCTTCATGTCAAATCTTACTATCTAGTCTTTAGTTTGTTCGTTTATAATAATTGATCCTGGTGAAATGATCCAGACTTTATTCTGATTGATCGTCAGTTGCTGGCTCTATTCCAATATATCGTGCGCAATCTGAAATCACGTGGACTTTCTACCATTCGATCGTTTGTTGTTTGATTGCCCTTTCATGTCTGTAATATTGCAAATCTTACCATGTGGCTATTGTTTTTTCGTTTATAATAATAACTTCGAGTGAAATAACTTTACTTCCTGCTAATTCATCGTCATTGGCATGAATTGTTTAAATAAAATTATGGTGTGCATATCTTCGATCGGTGCTATCGTCATGTGATATCATTATTCCTTCAGGCGGTTTAGTTTTTTTGCTCCCGTCATAATCCGCAGTGATGGCTTTGGGGTCGTTTGTCCATAATGATCAGAGCGAGACATTGAGTCCCACTTACCTTAGATCGTTGAGTGGGTTTATTATTTCGAATTGCAGGAAGATATGTTCATTACATGCTTTTGAGTTTATTTCAAGTAGGAATTTCCTCAATTCAAATATTTTACATTTTTCCCTTCAATACTGATAACACATAATTTTGAATTCTCTCCCATTTTCAGGCTCGAATAGAGGACATTTCCCACATCATTTAATACTTTTATTTCGAACTTTCATATTTTTGCAGAATAACTGAATAATTCATTGACATCATCACTCATTATTGTGTCTTTTCAGAATTTTTGTTTCTTCTAAATTAGAGTCTTCTAGGCAGATATCAAAGATTAAATAAATGTTAAATTTCAATTTATCATCCCGTCAGTAATTTTTATGTTGGTATGGTGCAATGTATTCAGAAAAGCATTCAATAGAATTTAAAAACATCAATTAAAATGCTGCGGTATATAAACAACTGAGATTTGTAGATCAGAGATTACAGAGCATTAAACTTCATACAAGGTTTTGTGGAACGCTGCCTGGAATTCAATGTACCATAAAGGTCGTAATCACGGATTAAATATTTGCATTAAATATTCCTATAAAATCGCGGATTATTTCCAAGTGCATTTGTGAATGCAATTTCGGTTGTACACGAATTATACGGTTCGTTTTATGTTGTAGCATTGTTCAGCTCAGATTTCATATCTAATGGAGATCAAAAGTAGTATAAAACTGTTTCAAAGTGAAAAAATAATACAAAATGTACTGTGTTATAATTACGTATAATAGGTACAGTGTCAACAAAAACCATTAGAAAATGGGAACTCTCCGAGAATTGTCAGAACAATTCAGAATACGTATTTAGGAGTAATCTGAAAAATGGAGTAATTTTCTTCAGTACTTGTGGTTTCGTTCGGTGATGATTTGCTACTTAGACTTTCCAATCAGGAAAATTAGGCGGAAAACTAGCACATCAAATTTTGTTTTAGATGCAGCTCGAAACATGAAGCATGTTCCCGATTTCTGTTTCAATAAAAATTATGAATTCCCCCGGTGTTAATAATTGACATAACATGACACTCTCCATGAGCTCCCAGAGAAAAAGATATTGAAGTGAATCAGTAAACTATTGCACAAGAACATCGTGATGCAGTATTCAGGATCACGAATCGAAAGATCAATCAATGTAGATTTCCTCAAATGGACAAAAAGAACCCAAAACGTTTGCTATGGAACACAACATTCGAGCATTTGTCTTAATGAGGACAATACTTAATTACTTAAATAAAAAATTCTATGTTATGTTGGGAGAGGAGATAGGCTTCAGAATTATTCTCGAAAATTTAGAGGATGTAGGCATAAGCAAAGACTTCATTAGGCAACTTAGTCATTCGGAGAAAAATGAAATCTGGTAGGAATTAGGATTGCTTCTATCCAACTAAAATGTAGAGGGTCATTTCTAATTAAAAATAACAAACAGAGTAATCACTAAATTTGACGTTAGCCTTAAATTTTGTTGTGAAAATGGAGCGGTGGCCGATTAATTGAAGAATTGTCTGTGTAGAGCATTTTATCAGAACTAACCGAATTAATCAGACTCAGAGATGGTTCCGAAAACAACAATTTGATATTATAAGTAACAAAATAATTATTGGCCGATCAGTTGAAGATTTGTTTGTACAGAGCATTTTATTAAAATCAATCGCATTAATCAGACTCAGAGGTGATTCCAACAACAATTTAATGTTCCGAGTTGTGAAACAATTGGAACTAGGAAGAAGAATATGGCCGCACAGGTTCACTTGAAGATGCATAGTGTACAAACACACTTCATGTTAGGAGTCAATGGGAGAAATTTTGGTTCACCGGGTTGAACATTGACAACACGGCGCTGCCTTCGGCCTGCTGGACTGAGAATTGTTTTAAGGGGCTCACAATGGACCCAATCATGTAGTCTAAGTGCTCTGAACTTGTCCACTTCCGTTTTGATTGATTGATTGATTGATTGATAATACGTCTTTTAATCCCAGGCAGCTGCTTAGCTCTTCTCAAGAGCCTGTCAGTGGACGAGGCAGCGATGAAGTAACTGATCAACCAACCCCGAAAGAATATGATAAAACACTTTCGAAAATGTTTGACGAACTTATATTTTCCAATACCATCTGCCGAAAAGGACATATTCAACTGAGAATGAATTGCACAATGCTACGCATTGATAATATAGTTCTCGCGAATCAAAGAATCTTTGGGGAATCAGATGGAAATATTACCACCAGGTGACGGCCCCGCAGCAATGCATAGTGAACTACAAGCAGATTTCATGTTAGAAGTCAATAACAACGTTTTGGTTCACTAGGTTGAACAGTGACAGTCACTTGAAGATACTAAACCTGTGCAAAAGAGGAAAATAGCGGGCTTGGAACGGGATATTTTTCAACTTAGAAACGGGATTGAAGCAAATCAATCCGTTCGAAACATATCTCAATAAGTAGGATGATCAAGTGAGGAGAAACCAAATTTGAAAGAATATTTACTGTCATTCATACAAATGGAGAAAGCTTGAGAACGTTTTCCAAATGATCGAACCCCGCGTTTGGAAATTTGTAGTTGAACTAAGAGGGGGTAAATTTGTTAACAACAACATTATGAGCGACGGAGCACATTTGTAATTTCGTGGCTAGGAGCAACAGTATCTTCGTTACTGGGATGCAATGAATTTCCAAGTTGTCTTCGAAAAAAAACTGCATTCATGAAAGGTAAATAGTGTAGAATATGCCCAGCTTAAAGTCAAAATCGGAGATGCAGTAGTTGTTAATAGTGACTGTTACCAATAACAGTCGGATTTGTCAGCTTTGGGTAATTTCTTTTCGGGTCATGTTGTGTACCAGAAACAATCTGAACGCCTGAAGGGTGTCATCTCAATGTTAAATTGCCAACGAAACGGAGGTCATCTGATCAATGTAGTTTACAAGTTTTAATTTTTAAATTACTCCTAAGCTTCAAACTTGTGCACTTAAAAATTTGGTTCCCAATACATTTGCTTATTACATATATTATTTCTGATTTTGAATCATTAATCAGTCACATACACTTTAACGTCAAGTTTGGAAGTTAAAATTACGACTACTAAGTGATTACTTTTTTGTTATATAGTATTGTTAACGATTTGGCGAAAGCATTTTTGTTTTGCACCTGGGCAAACACATTGTCCTTTGATTTACATTTAATGAAATTCGAGAAGACTGGCAAAATCCTACCTCTCAACAGAAACGTTCTTCTTTCTTGCTAATATCTTTATTAACTTTCCGTATTTCTTTACAACTCTACGTTAGGTAGCTGCTTCTTCTATAGTGAGTCTTGTATCCCAGCTACAGAATACTTTGCAAACGTCTTCTGATGATGGTCGAGAAATCGAAACATACGTAAAGACGAGAATATAGTTTACATATTGTGTGTTAATGTGACCTATTTCCCAAGCATTCACATATAATTGATACCTGTATCAAAAATCATTATTATTTTATGGTCAGTTCTATTCTGCAGACATATTTCAAATCTTTTCTGCCTGCCATTGAACATATTTCCTCAAGCCACACTTGCCACGTCTGGCGCAGGTTGCCGATCTCTAGTCCACCTGCCGAACGTACGCTTAAGCTAATACGATCTATTCAGAAGAGAGCCATTCGTCTGGTTGGTGATGTCACACGTACGAATTCACTGATCTCTCTAGAACATCGTATATAGGTGAGCGATCTCTCCCTTTTCCATAGATATTCCCATCGAATCTTCTCATAGAAAATCTCGTTTGCTATTCCACCTATCGTTGTCAGACGCGAGACCTGCGAAACTTTTTTATAATATTCTTAATTCTCCTATCGATTGGCAAAGTTGTGGAACACTTTGCCTAGTGAGGGCTTTCCTGATGCCTATAATCCCACATTGTGATGCCTACCTCCACTTCAATGTTATGAGCTCTGCCATCAATATTAGTCACAACTCTGGTCACTGGAAAATCAATTATATGTTTTAATAGTCCCAGTTTGAAGGAAACATTCAAAATCTTTGTTGCGCAGTTTATATCACTCGCCTATTTTGAACAAACTCGCAATAGACAAATCCAAAGTGCAAACGAAGCGCGTTTCCATTCAAGTACGTCATTAACGCCATATTGAAAGGAGTCAATCACGATAATATAAATTTACGTCTTTATAAGCAGGTCTTTATCAACAGGATAGGCAGTTAAAGAAGTGTAAGAGATCCGAATGTGACTGGCACGTTGAACGGGTTCATTACCGGTTCTAGCATCAGCAACCCTCAAGATCTTATTCCAATCACACCAACACAAACAACGCAAATAATTGTCTGGGAAAACGAAACTCCCTGCATCACTTCACATCAACATACGTTCCTACAATAAAGCCGGAAATCCTTCTCGTTCGAGCGTACTAAAATTGCTTTCGCCGAAATGAAAACTTATGTATATACTATTCGCCTTAGTATATCATTAAAAATAACTTAAAAGCATAGAGAAATTAATTAACTCCAAAGAATCTTAATGAGAAGGCATCCAAAACGTACAGGATCCGCACAATAAAATAAGTTAAAAAAATTGCTTCCAAAATACCTTTCAAAGAATTTGTATTTGTAAGTGGTTACAATAATTCTATAGTTTCAGTATTTAATACTTGTATATGATGTACTCTCCATTATTATCCATATTGTGAAATTAAATACTACTATGCTGATATCAGTTTTATTTGTAACTTCCGTTACTCGAGTTTCAGCGAGTATTCAACTATAAAAACAAGTTGTTAGTTGGTAACAAAGGATTACTGTGTTCGGTCATTCATGAATCGATAATTACTATAGGATTACAGAGTTAAGTTTTACATTCTAATAGTAATGAATTGCTATTCAAAGCAACATATGTAAACTGACTATTTCAGGAAAAGAATGATTATTGACGAAAAAGAATTCTGCACATATAGAACACGTTTAAAAAAAATCTAAAGCATCTTGTATGTACATCAAACCTAATAGAAAAGGAGCGTCCTGTTTGGCCTATATGAAAGGCAATTGCATACGACACAGCTCAACAAAATATTTCCACTGTTGCCTAAGACACCGAGGGTAAACTTTCTGATTGGTTCAGCTCAAACAAGTTGTGCTTAAATGAATCTAGAACTCAAAATCTATGTTTTACATTGAAATTTAATGAACCAACTTCTGTGAAGTATTTAAGATACTTAGGCATTCTCCTGGACCCCAAACTCCCTAGGTTTAATCATTGTACTTACATCTCCAAAAAAATACCAAGTAATATTTATATAGTGAGAAATTTGGATAAGCTTGTTGCTGTTGAAGTCTTTCGTGCAACTTAAATTGACATGATTCAAACACATCTTTTATATGGTATTACGCTATGGGATCACTCATATTCCTGATAAACTCGTATTCGCTGCTCAAAGGAAAGCTGTAAGCATTATATCCAATCTACACTGCAAAGAAGATTCCAAAAACTCGTTCATCATCCTTAAAATCATGACAGTTCCATCAGCATATTCCTATGAATCCCTAATATTAGCTCATGAACAGATGAGCACTGTACAAGGCATTCACATAGCATTTATACAGATTTTCACTGCGTGGATAAAAGCAAAACTGCGGAGGCTTATTACGGCCCGATCTTATACAACCATCTTCCGGCCATGGTAAAGTCCTTGTCAAGAATTAGGTGCTTTAGACTTCCAAAAACAGGTTCCATATTTGGGGATCATTTATTTGATAATAATCATTTCTTCACTGGAATAGACAATCTACATAATTTACATACATCCGATAAAGGCTTGAAACTGAACTTACTGGAATCTTTGGGAATCTGCAAACACAAAAACTGATCCCTACTTTCTGATAACGTGACATATCTGATTCATACACCATTATTCAAAGCTATGTAATGTATTTATTCCATTAATTATTGTCCTGCTCAGCTTGCATACCCTATTATAATAGCAATTCGTCATTATCAGAATGCTTAAAACCCATCTTGTAATCATATAGTAGTATTCCTCTAAGTTCATAAATGACTGACCACAGTAATCGTTTGCTACCTATCGATATGTGGAATACGTACTGAGAATATTTGAATATTTCAAGAAGTAATTTTAAGACAGGCATTGACAATGAGTCTGTTTTGAAGTTGAAGTGTAACCTCTCCAATCGTACCAAATAATTTTGATGAAGAAATAATTATTATTTCCAAAGAATTCGTGACAGTCAATAAATCTTCCGCTATTAATATCGAAAAGGAAGAAATAATCAGAAATTCGACTCGAATCCTCAATAAAATATTCAAAAATTCCCCTTTCAAACTCGTGCTATGTAATACTGTAGTAGGGGTTGGTAAGTATTCAGATCAACGTGCAGAAATTATCGGATTATGTCACGAAGGAAAAACGAATCATTTCGGAAATAACGAAACGGAAGCCCAATTAAAACATGAATATTTTTTCCTAACATCATAGGAAGTGTGACTAAATATATTGATAATTGCAAGCTATGTTCAAAAATATACATCAGGAATCCACGTGAACAAATAGTCGAATCAACGCCAGAACTTCCCAACAATAATAGATGGAATGGAAACTCACATACCCCATACCAACAAATCACCGTCATCTTGTCAACAATGGTTCAATAAAATCTGTTCTAGGGTCATCGCTTCAAGACAACAGCATGTTAGGGGCATGCTAGATGACTTTATACGTAGCAAATGTCGAGAGGTGGTAGAAATTGCCTCTCACATCCTGTTGAAATGTACAGATTTGGAATCCCTCAGGCATCGTTACTTCGGCGGAGTGGAAATGCTTCCGGAGGGACTTATGGAACTCATTCAGTGTTATTAACATTCTGAGTTTGTGAGTTTCAGGCGGACCACAAGCCTACTAGGAAAGAATAGGCTACTTATCACGGCTCGCACAATGAGCCCAATTTGGAGGCCTACATGCCTCAAGGGGTCACATTCTTGCCCTATAATAAAGATGATGATGATGCTATTGATCGCAAATTTATCGTATGAACGTAATTTTAAAAAATGCATCTGTGGATTGTTTTTAGGATGTCAACCTAGGAACTTCACGCAGGATTGACATTTCAGGAATTAAAGGTTCGTGGTATATAATTTTATTTTCCCTTTGACTATTTAGTGGGAATAGAAGTCATCAGTTACGCTTCCATATATTAGATTTTGGTAAGTTGAAATCTATAGATAGGAAGAATGATTTGAGCTTACTTTGGAAATTTTATCATTATGTCAGAAAATGTGCTCTGTAAAATAATTGGCCAATTATTCACGTTTGATTAATGGAATTTCGACTTGATCGTCGTTTAATCATGGTTTAAATCAGCAAATTGAGAAAGCTACTTTATACTTCAATAAATTTAAAGAGTTCGATTGTTTAAAGAAAATAGCGAATCAGTATAATTTACCAAAGTTTATCCAGTAATGAAGGTCTTAAAATTGGATGAGTTGATTAAACTTTCAACAGTAGCGGAAGGTGGAAAAAAGGATAACCTATTGAAATGAAATGAGAAAGGCGATAATTTCTATCTATCTGGAGTGAATTAGTGGAGCAGGCAGTTGGGTTCTATTCCATTGAACTTGCAGACATAGTAAATCCGTCGGTAACGGACTAATCTGCATAACGGCTTGTGAATATTGCTAGTGGTGCCACCACAGAGTACACGGGACTTCTGTAACCCAACCAATAAATTATATTGAACGTCAAAATGCACAGCTCCTGACTCTACCGAATATTTCTACGGAGATATTTCAATTATTTCTCTTCCAGACCGTAAATAAATCTAGGTTGTTTGCTACCAATTAAAACTCTAATCATGGAATTCAGGATGAAACTAATTACTTCGGAGATACAATACACAAAAATGAAGGTGAGATGTTTTCCAATTAGAATTTAGAACATACAACAATCATGTTTGGAAACACTAACAAGATAGTTTTTCATAGAAGTTTTTATATGTACAAATTTAACAATAAACACTACTTTCATCATCGAAATTCCATATAAACAACTCGAAATAATCAAGACATGTCTGTTTCGAACCAGATTATATTCCATCTTGGGTTCCGTATCTTCATTTTATGAATGATAAGACGAGCAACTATCTCATATCTTGATATTATACAAAATACGGCACTCAAACTTTCAATTCTAAAGACAAATTCAACGTTTTTGCATTTATTTTCATATATACAAAGAATTCAATAGTCAGCACATCCTGGAAATTTATAATAAATTGAAATATCTTCAAGGAATAGTTTCAGAATATGAAGAATACATTGTGAGAGGTAATCAAAATGTTATATTCGTCAAACAGAGGTGAATATTTCGAAATTCGAATAACAAATATGGATGTTCTACTTCACTAATGTTCCGCAGTTTTCCGAAAATTCTTCATTAGTAGATGTAATCATCATCGATACACTATAAGAGTCTTTTTAACTATCTTAGAAAATATAACAGCCGTTATATTTTCTTCAAAACCTTATAAATAACGCATGTATGCTAAACTTGATCTATATTGTTCGATATGATATGATATGGTCTTTACTTCCTTCACTACAGGTATTGTAAGGAAAGTATTAATCGTAATAGGACTGAAAAAATATTGCGCATTATTTCTGTGGGGATATCCGTTTCGAGCCTTTCTGAATTCATCCAAGACACATATGATGTTTGTGGAGACTATTGAACCGTCCTATTGGTCATATGAATTTAAAAATTTGCAAATCGCTTCAATGTTTTGAGAATAGGAACTGATTCGTTCTAGAGCGTGGTACCGCCCTTGGGAGTGATACATTTGGCATTCAATTTCAGTTCCTCAGAAACAATTCATAGTACTTTAGTATCATTACGACAACAGTGTTTTTCTGGTTACAAATATATATCACGTGATACAGTTAACTTTAAAAAATAACCTCACGCCATGGAACATGAATACTTCAAAATGAGGTTGCAATGAGTGGTATAGAAACAAAGGTAATTTCTTTGGTAATGATAAACTACCATAAATTAACGGTTTCTGATATCGATTTTTTGCAAAAAATTAATTACTCTGTGGTATGACGAAAGTTTACTTATTCCTCCAAGCCAATGCTTTTTAGAGTTCAGCTGACAGGAAAACACATATGTAGGTATATATATATATATATATATATATATATATATATATATATATATATATATATATATATATAAACAAGTTTAAAGTTTCTTTGCCTAATTGGCCACTATCGTGTATGTAACTTAAGAGATATAGAATTAAATTTTCTGAATTATGAAGATAACTTAGATAATTTAACATAGGATTATAAAGATGAATAAACGTAAAAGATTGAACCATAGGCGGGATTCGAACCCACATTTCTGGATTTCTAGTCCAGGGTGTTTACCAATTAATTAATTAAGTAATTGGTAAACACCCTGGACTAGAAATCCAGAAATGTGGGTTCGAATCCCGCCTATGGTTCAATCTTTTACGTTTATTCATCTTTATAATCCTATGTTAAATTATCTAAGTTATCTTCATAATTCATAAAATTTAATTCTATATCTCTTAATATATATATATATATATATATATATATATATATATATATATATATATATATATATATATATATATATATATATATATATATATATATATATATATATATATATATATATATATTTATACTTAGGGGACACGATTTAGGAACCTGAAGCTACTTACTGACCGATGAGGGGGAGTAGCTTCAGTGAACAGACTTTGTTTTTCTGGCGTAATTGCTTCGATATTTTTGGAGCGCGCAGCAGTCCCGACTAGCTATTAATGAAAAAAAAAGAACATACATAAGAACATTACATAAAAACCTGGTCGACTTTGATGCGCGCTCCGATGACCTCGAAGCAATCGCGCCAGAAAAACCAAATCCGTTAGCTGAAACTACTCTTCCTCATCGGTCGGTAAGTGGCCTTAGGTTCAAATCGGGTGACTCAGAATGACTGCCTTCTGCATGCGTTCTATCAAGATCTGTGCAGGTCTGGATGATCTTTAAGCTGGAACGCAGCGAAGACCGAATCCCGACAAAAACACCGATGATCAGAATCACTTTTTTTCTGTTTGGGAGGTTGTTGAAACCCTTTATGGGCACCCTATGGTCCTGTAACATCCCATAAGGTAGTGTGGGAGTTTTTGAGACTGAATTTAATCACCTCAGATATACCCACTAGACAGTCCACCTCGTGTGGTATGTTTCCTCACAATTTTCTTGAGGCATTGGGAAAATTCCGCAGTCACTGGATTCGAACTCGTGACCGGCAGCCCTAGTGATCTTCATTAATACAACCTTGTGACTTGTTTGTGGCGTGCAAAGCTCGAACAGGAATATCTTGATACGTTGTCCATTTTTCCTCATCTTTCAAGATTATGTTATACTCTGCCGGAGCAGAGAATTCGATGGAATACGAAGTTTTGGTTTGTTTATCAAGAAGGACAATGTCAAGCCTATTGGCTTATATGAACCTGACGGTCGGAAACGGGCAACTCCAGTAGATCAGTCATTCTTGGTTTTCGACAACGGACTCAATATATTTCGACTAAAGAGTCTTCTACCTCTCCGGTGACGTGAGAGAAAAATGTGGAAAACGAACGACCTACGATGCAAACTGTGATGGATACCCATCATTTTCTGGGCGTCTTTTTCGAGTCTACGCAGCTCATCGACCGTTCATTTAACCACTCTAAAAGGGTACGGTAGACACCTTGTTCTCACTCGAAAGCTTGGACGACCATATCTTTCGAACAAGATTTCTTTACTCGCCGCGGAGAGCCACTTTAACCTGGGAAGCTTCATAATTAGGACGCTGTTCCATTTCCAAGTATCGGGTCTTCTCAGCATCAAGGTGTTTAAAGATGCTTCCGCCGGCAAGTGGACTTCCGGAGATCGTCCTCTCCTCAAATGAAATACTGCGCACTTGTCCAATCCCAACTCCTTTCCTACGGCTCGTGTATATCCCTGAACCACGTTAAGAGCCTAATGGAGATTTTCTTCTCTCACTGATTGACTCACTCACGTCATTCACGACGTAGGCACCCGCTAAGAACGTATTTTTCGGAACCCCATCCCAAGCGGGCTAAAAGTGTTCGTCATGTCTTTGAAATAGTTGAGGAATATGTGATTGTGATTACGAAATTCATTTTAGGGAGTGTTTCATATGAAATTTTTCGATCAGACTATTTGACAAGTTCTTGAACATGAAAAAATGCGTTTTTCCACTTTCTTTCAAAACTGTTGGAACTTTGGGTAGGAATAGTACTTGAAAATGCTACTGTTGTGACCTATTTTTACTACTTTGTAGAAAACCATTATCAGAACTGAAATTTTGCCTTGAGAACATTTTTTCGATTAGTCCACTCAATATAAAATTTGCAAAAAAAATAATAGTTGCTTATCTGCATCACAACTTCATCTGAGGTCCAAATAATTTTTTCCATATTTATGGCAGTAGAGCTGTCTAGCACTCATTGGTTTTTTGAAAAGACTAACAGGAAGAACCGTTTATAAATTATTCGTCTTCAATTCAGTCACAACAAAACCAAACCTAACAACAAAATAAAGTAGCAGAACAAAATTAATAACAAAACACTCTTTTGCAGATTAACCTCAAAATACTCCAAAATTGGCTCTCCATTTACTAATTCTCTTCCACATCTTCCTGCATCTTGCCTTCTAGCTTGACAATTTATACTTTCTCCAAACCTTCTGTGTAGGTTTGGGGAAATAACCACCTTTGGAATTCGCCGATCAGGTTATCTTTCCATATACATTCTTCGGGCAATATCTGCATTACGATAAATCGAATGCATTTCGGCATATTCGTGGTTGAAAAACTTACCATAATTATTGGAAATATTCTCTCTAGATCAATTATGAAACAATTAAATCGTCTGGCAAGGCTATTTCTCATTCCTTTGCAGCTGACATATCGATTGAGGCCTCCCAAAGGAGTTGTTGTGCCGATATACTATCATCATATTTTTGCAAGCAAACGACGCAAGACAGCAGAATTTGTGTAGAGATGAAAAAGTTTTGTTATAGATTAGGATAAACGGAAATAGATTCAGGAGTGACTTATTCCGCATAGATCAAAACAGTAGTAGTAGTGCTTTGAATAATTTTGGAGAAAAGTCGAAGAAACGCATTTCAACCTCAATGTTCAAGTATAAGTTGTCAGGGAATAGTCTGGTCGAAAAATTTGATATGAATGTCCCTCCGTATATGAATAGATCGGATTATTTATTGCTTATGATTCCAACAACATCGTCCACGAAATTCATCGGGTGATCATTTGCTAGTTCGATAGTCCAACAGTTATAGCCTTATTGAGATTGGAAAAAATTGCACAGATATTATTTCAAATATAATTGACAATCCACATCTCAGGTTTCAATAGAACCCAACCTCGAACTTCTGATTTGCAGAATCTAATGTTCCGTAGAATGAACACATTGAAATAAAACAATGACAAGTTTTTACTGCAATTCTAGAGAATAGCCAACAAAGTGCTAAACGTGGCCATATAGCCAACATAGTCTGGTCACAATCTACACGCGTTAATATTTATTGGCCGCTTTAATCCCTGTCACGTATGTTATCCGGGCAACACACATGCGGAGCCTGCGACTTATCTTCCATAATTATCAGCTTGAAAAATTGCTACGGATGTAATTTATGAAAATAATGTTATAACGCTACACCGTAACCCGAATATAATATATTTATAATAAAATATAAATAGTGTAGGCAAGAAGCTTATAATAATTTTACTGGTCACGTATGTTTTGATTTCTTACTTCATACTGTTCATAATACTTATTATTAGCTGTTATCCGCGGGTCTCACCTGCAATAACACCCGTAGAAAAAGGCGACGGCTTCGGCGCCGCAATGTTATTCCCAAACATTCAATATTTAATGCTTATTTCAAATGAGTAGAATAGTTAATAATTATATAAGGGGATTAACAACAATTACATTAAGAATTAGAAAAGTCTTGTTCTGAGACACGCATTTGTTTATTTGTCGAAAAAATGTGCGAAATTGGCAGAAAAAGTGAGTGAGAATGCTAAAAATTTCTTCATTCCAGCTGAAATCCAGCAAGATCCAAGAAGCTAAAGAAGCAAAAAAAGGTGCGTAGGAGAAGGAGCAATTACAAAAGAGGTGCTACTAGCCTACCTTCTCAATGTGGATAAACGGTTTGTTGCCTCTTCAATGTGAATAAAGTATTCAATGCTGAAATCAATGTTGAAAGTGCATCTCTGTGCATTGATATTTCGGAATATGGTAAATTTACTTCAATTTGAAAGCCAGATCAAGAAATTATAAACCAAAAAAGCATAGTGAATTTCAATAATCCCGGTCAAAATGATGGAATAGTTCATGAGATAAATGTCAATGTCAATATTAATAATAATTCTAAGTAAAATGTTATAAATCGAAGCATGGTATTATGAATTTCAATCCACTAGTGTATTAGAAGGCATCTCATTCACGGAAAACATACGTATTGAACCTTCCTAATATAGTGGTCGTGGATGAAAAAACAAAAGGCGTGGGAAGAGGTTACATATTACTCTATGTCATATGAAAGTTTTGTCTGAATTGACAGGGATATCTATGTTATGGAATGGTCTGTCACGAACATAATATGAGTCTGTAATGTAAACAATATCCGTCTTGTTGAGGGATTATGTGTTGTCTCTCATAGATAATCTGAAGTGGTGTACGTAGTTATATTAGCTGTCAAAAACTTCAAAACAGTGGCGGCTCCTCGAAGGAGGCTAAGGAGGCTCAGCCTTCTCACCAATTTATCTTACTGATCATTCTCCATTTTATTTCCTGTTTCTCTGATAATTCTTTAAATTCCCCGTTCTCAGTAGTTATTTTTAATCTGGCAACAGTGGCCAGAGGCTAGATTCTCTATATATCTCAAACGCGAAATACGTGTGGTAAACACAGTTGCCGTTTTTCCAACCAGTCCAATTGCCAAATAGGGTGAAACAACGGATATGGCAACACTCTCTGTAGGCTAGCTTCTCGTTCGCACTCGGTCAGTCGTATGAAATACAATTACTTGCTGCCGTTGCGAGGATGCGACACATGCTCGTCAGTTACGGTTTTTGTTTCGCGACGCGAACTAAGGTTAAGTTATAATTTATCTGTTCGGTGAATTATTAGTTGCTGACTTCTTAGAAAATCCATTTAGTGGATTAACATATGACAGGAGAGTGTTTTTCAAAAATAAACGGCCTTCACCGGATTTGAAAGGATTAGTAATGTCAGGTAAGACATTAAAAAGAGTTTCCCATTACACTTTTAGATAACTTAGTTCTAAAATATAAATTTTTTGATAAAATAACACTGCACAATGAATTATGCGTTATATACTCGGATAAAGATATTTTAGGCCAGTACGACAGTCACGCCGATATGATAAAATATATGATAGACAATGAGTTGCAACAAGTTTTACCTCAGTTATATAAACTACTTTGTTCGACAGTCACCATTCCTGTCACGTCGGCATCGGCATCGGTGGAGAGTTCATTTTCTACTCTCAAACGAATTAAAACTTACATGAGAAATACAATGAACCAAAATGTTAGTTTGATATCTATTGAAAAAGATTTAGTAAAACACTTAGAACAAAACTGAGTAGAGTATATTAAAAAAAAAACGCTTTACGTCCCGCCTCCTCTCTCAAAAAGTTCACGAGCCGCCACTGCTTCAAAACATATCGCATCCTTTTACCCCGTTTGGGATTGTGTTTCATAAAATCATTTTTAAAGGGTGCCTACGTTATATAAGGAACCTGATAGCCCAATTTCTAATCGATCATCTCAATAGTGATGGGTGAGTGAGTGAGTCAGTCAGTGGTATTTGTCTTTTACATTATACAGGATGTCCGGAAATCAATAGTAAAACTTTGAGAAATAAGATAAAAATTCAATATCAACATATGTCCGGAATTGCATCAAGAGCTACGGCGCTTTATTAATTAACCAACGAAATAATTATCCGATAACAAAAATCAAGAAATAATTATAGCGGTTGCTGGAAATGTCCGCCATTCATGTCAATATAACTTTCCAGTCGATTGTTCATAGATGTTCGTACATTTCTCATTCCAAATTATCTCGCATTCCTCTATTACCCTTTGTTCAAGATGACCCTCGTTTTTAATTGCAACCGAATAGGCGATTGATTCCAAATACACCCAAAGAACAGAATTCAAGGAGTTCAAGTCGGGCGGACGAGGAGGCTACGCAACTGAACCGCTAGGTCCTATTCACTTCTGAAAGTAAACTAAATCAAAGTGATTCCGAACACTAAAATCGGTAGGTGCTGGATCATGTATAAGCCAACTTGCTCTTCAAATTGAATATGGCATATTATCAAAGAGATCTGTAAGGTTATTTTGCAAAGATTCCAAACACATTCCACTATTTAAGTGACGGAGATTTATGAAAGGTCCAATTGAAGGATTTTCTATTATCCCTGCAATTTAATAGTCTGAAGGCGTTGAATAACTATTGAATTTATTCTTTTGAATGAGAGCTCATTTCAAAATCGCTTTTAATCGACATTTTTTTTCAAGAATGCGTTTGTGGAACAAAATTAACCCAAACGCTATAAATATTCATGAAATAAAAAAAATTGCACGTGCTCCGTATCGTATAAAAATTTCTTAGACCTATAATAGTTACATTACTAAAATAGAACTAAATCGGGCTTACGTTCATGTGGAATTTTTTTCCTATTTTTTCATGTACAATCACCTCCTGAAGTTTAACTTACCAGTTTAAGTTATAGCTCAATGGATAAGATAAGCAAATAGTGAAATCACTATCATCACGAGAATCAAACAATTAAGATTATATTAGATTATTAAGCAGTGTTAGGTACAATGCGCCCTCAAAAAACGATTGTATCCTCCTTATAATACTTTCTTGCTCCTGTGGAGAATAATGATATTGTGCTTTGTCTTTTTCATTCTTGAACTCAAATCAGTTGTCCGAGAATTGGAATATGAGTGGTAGATTTTTTTAATTTTTCCTTACACTTCTATAAGGAGTAGTCTGATTC
Organism: Endomychus coccineus; assembly: GCA_958510875.1. Taxonomy (NCBI): domain Eukaryota; kingdom Metazoa; phylum Arthropoda; class Insecta; order Coleoptera; family Endomychidae; genus Endomychus; species Endomychus coccineus. The sequence continues at coordinate 49,355,959 of OY294068.1, read as the reverse complement.
TCCATCAGTAGATAGGTTCGCGAGAAGATTCGTTGATTTTTTGGATTCCTAACTCGATTGAATACGGTTTGTTGTTTGTATGCTAGGTTGCATGAAAACTACCACCTTCTCCTAGCTTTATTGTTTTTCGTGATGGAGGCACATATTCCAATAGGGTAATTATTTCCTGCTGCATGCGAGTGATTTCTTTTTTTCCTGTTGCATGCAGTTCTTTAGATCAACTCAGTTAAGCTGGTGCAAATCTACATTTATTTTATATTTTTAAGCAGCGTCGTAGAACAGTGACTGGATGAGACCCAAATTAATGTTTTCTCTTGTATCAAAGATAGGTGATATGTTTATGAAAAAGTTAAAATTTTTGTTTTGTTCACGTGAATGTATTGAATCATAATAATTATCACAAATTCATTGGATTTTCGGTTCGGATTTGGTTAATACGTCTATGTTATTGAGCAAAATGCTCGAAAGAATATTAAATGCATTCAGCTGGACAAGGGCTTAGCCAGATTATTGAGCAGGGATGGACAAGGTCTTGATCGATTAATAGTAGTTCCTTACAATAAATATTCTTCATCTCCTTCATTAGAGTTAATTCCGAATTATTTTTAGGCCAGTACTGATAGGATAAAATATTAGAAATAAAAAAAAATATTCGCTACAACAATATGACAGCGGGATATTGTAGAATAAAATATTATAAAAGAGGGAAAAATAAATCGAACCGACAGCTGCTATCCCGGATAGAATGGGGTGTGTTTTTAGGGGTTGAAAACAGTTTTTCATGATTTCTGGCTAAGCCGTGTATTCTATCGAAAAAAGTTATAGGGAATAAAAAGATCTACAACTTTCGTACTTACCATTTTTAGCCTTTCCTCACAATTTTACGACAAAAATGCAAAAAACCAATTTTTCGGTTTTTAATTTTTTTCTCTGACACATAAGTTTTCACGAAGCTCAAACTTGGCAAAAGATACCTCTATTTATTGCAAAGAGGCAATAATTTTTTCGGAGGGGAATATATAGAGGCTCTTGTTAAATTTGGTTTGAAAAGAAAGATAAAACAAATTTTGAATTGCGATTACGCTTGAAACTACGCTTCCTACAGAGTTCTGTTCTAGCTCACTTACTCTTTGTTACGTCTACTTTCGATAAACGGTAAAAAAGGTATACTGCAATGGAAAAAATGGCGGGAAAATTGAAAAAACCGAAAATATCTTTGTTTTCGTGGTAATTTGCATATTTATAGTTGAATAATTGTTCTTAATCAATAAAATCATTTTAATTTCTTTGTTTATGAAAACTATAATATTTTTGAAATGATGTCATGCATGTCTAAGACAGCAAATTATATCTGCTATATTTGTATCTTCGTAATCGCAGGATACGAATATATGACTTCTACGATCGTCGTACATGGGATTGTTACTATAAAACAAAACATAAGAAATGCACATTCCCAATATGCATTCAAGAACAATTTTAGTTTTTTACTCGGAATCGATTAGTTTACTAAACAAAATATAATCATACAATAGGTAGTGTAGTAGATCTACAATGATATATAAGGGTTTTGTAGAGTGATTTTCAGTTATAAGACAATATTTGCATGCTGCACTGAACAAGTTTAAATTGCAAGTATTTATTTAAAAAAAAATTCTATAAAAAATAATACATCGTGGAAAAATTGAAGCAGATCCCTCCTGTTTTTGGGTAGTAAATATTAACAACATGAAATTCATAAATGCGGTAAGAAAAATATTATATTATTTTGAACATGCTTAAAAAACTAAATTGAAAAAAGTATACATTCCCATAGATGCATTTTTTTCTAATCTTGCTTTCTTCGCAGAGTGTTAAACTTCTTCTTCGTCCAATTCAACACAACTGAACGATTCTCCAGTGTTTTCGAAAGTTTCATTGAGTACTGTTTCAGTTATAGTACATTGATCTGTTTCCATTTCTTCCAAGTCACTTTTGTGTATGGAAATTTGTGGAAGTTCAGTATTTGAGCAATTTTCTAAATTAAAACCATTTAAATATAAGTTGGTACGACTGAAGTATATGCCGTCCCTACCTCTCATTGGATTATAAGGCCTCTGGTTGCGTTCACATGCTGTCTTTAGCTTCGAAAGCAGCTCCTTAAATTTCTGATATTCGTATCCTGCGATTACGATTATACGAATATAGCAGATATAATTTGCTATCTAGACATGCATGACATCATATCAAAATTCGATCTATACAATAATTAAAGAAATAATGTTATAGTTTCTATAAACATAAGAAAATTGAAATGATTCTATCAATTAATAACAATTATTCAACGATAAATATGCAAATTACCAAGATAAAAGCAATTTTTCGGTTTTTTCAATTTTCCCGCCATTTTTTAGATTACAGTATATCTTTTTTTTTACCACTTTTCGAAAGTAGACGTAACAACGAGTAAGAGAGCCAAAAAAGAACTCCTGTAGAAGGCTTAGTTTCAAAAGGAATTGCAGTTAAAAATTTGTTTTTTTTTGTCTTAAATTGAATTTAACAACAACCTCAAAATATTTCCTTCCGAAAAAACTACTGCCTTCTTGCAATAGATAGGGGTATCCTTTGCCAGAGTTTGAGCTCCATAAAATTTTATTTGTCGAAGAAAAAAATTAAAAACCGAAAAATTGGTTTTTCGCATTTTTGCCGAAAAATTTTGGAGTTAGGGTAAAAACGGTGATCACAAAAGTTGTAGATCTTTTGGATCCCTATAATTTTTATATCCAACTTTTTTTGATAAAATGCACAGTTTAGCCAGAAATCACGAAAAACTGTTTTCAACCCTTAAAAACACACCTCATTCCACACCGGATAGCAGCTGTCGGTTCGATTTATTTTTCCCTGTTTTACAATATTTGTTCTAAAATATCCCGCTGTCGCATTTATTTGTTGTTCAAATACTATTTGTACTGGCCTAGTTCAGATTAGCGTAAATTAACGATAAATCATTCTACCATTCAGGAATGCTGATGCAATTTAAGTAATAACAAGAACATAAACATGTCGGTGCAAGTAGATAAATATGTTGATGAAATATCATTCAGATAACGAAGATTCGAGTTTATCCCTGCTCATTATAAGTTCCATAGATATAACTTCATTCTATCGCTACTTGAAATTCTATCGGTGATTGGTCGTTCAATATAAATATTTTGAATAATTCCATTGTCAGGTAACTTGTATAGAGGGAAAGTATCTTTCGTCGAGAATGTGGGGTTGCGGTCTGAAACTTCATTGATATTCAATACGTGCGAGAGGATAGCGCGTTTTAGAAGTTGGTTTTCCCTGTTTCTCCAAGCTGCCGGGAGTCTACTTCGCCAAACAACTGTATCGAACCAAGAATCGCCAACTATATCTCACAAAAACGGTCGTTATCAGGGAACCATCCAATATAGATTATATTGCAGATGGCTTGTCATCTTGACTTATGTGGAGTTTACTCCCTGTCTAGAATCTAAAGTGTACAGTAGAATTTGCTTTCCCATACATTCGGTTGGAATAGTTAACAAGGGTATTCTCAAGCGAAACGAAATCTAACGAGAATTATACTACAGAAGTTTTCTAAGAATATGTAACTGGGCTATCACTGTGGAGATAAGAGTAAGTGCTTTTGGGTTGGAATTATCAGCTACATTCATTCGGAAGTACAGATGAATTGGTTTACATCCCATAAAACTTGAAAATATAGAACAAATAATAAAAAGTATCTTATCAGTCCAGATATACTGGTCCTTCGGACCAGCTTTGGTGTTTCTCTCATTCTCAATATTTAATCAATGAGAAATTATAATAATTATTGGGTACATGTATACACATTCGATTTCACACAGAACATTAATTTGTACTGCTAACAAAAATTAGTTTTCATAGCAATAATTATTCAATTCAAATTGTTTAATCTGTCGCCCAGGGTGACGTTACATTCATATCACAAAATTGTCCGAAAAATAGTTTGTAGTACTAAAAAAATTAACTTATATATGTTGTCTCAGAACAACCTCGGAATAGAAGCGGTAACTACGGATCTGACACTGAACAACCATGACCCTTAGAATATACGGTCTAGCATAGCTGACGTCACAGGAGTTAACTGATTGTACTACAGCGGCCATTTCTAAGCCGTTAAGTGAAATTTACACGTTACAAATTCCCCCCTTACTTCAAGCAAATTTCCCAAATTTTCACCAGGACTAAACGTGGAAATTAGATCAGGAAACCAATAAAAACATGAGAACCAAGATCGCTATTTCTGAAGGAAGTAGGACCTTAAAACCACCCTCGAAATCCACAAAAAAAAACCCAACACTGAACAATACACCATTCTTTTTGAGGAATTATCCAAAACTAATGATATGCGCCTAAGTGAGAATCCAGCAGAAGGAACCAAAAGCTCGCCCTCCAATACGATAATGAGCGGCGTTAGATCAAATAAACGCTTCGTGCTCCCTAGGTAAATCCCGTCGTTGAGTTGTTCATCCGCGCATAAGGATTGCGTTCCCTCGGAACCAAACTACTAGCAATCAGCCAGATTCATAACAGACGGTAATGAAGTTAAAGTCAAATGAAAAATGAAAGAAAAAATAAAAAAAACAGCAAATTCGGTTAAAGATGGGGCACAGGAGGAATGACACAAACGGTAATCTCTCGCTCCCACCAGAACTTTAACCAGTGCAGGTTCTTAATGACGAGTGACCAACCCTCAATATTCCTTTAGAAGACTTCTACTTCAGGCGAAAGAAGTCGTTGGCCTATTCGCAACCCGGAACCAACACGAGTCAGAGACAACTGATAACACCCAACTCAAATAATACCCCGGTCTTCGTCTGGGTGTGCTTTCAAATCCTTAATATGCCAAATTCCCTTAACATTCCCCTCATCATCGCGCAACTCGTATGTCCAAGGAGAGATTTTCTTATTTATATAGAACGGACCTACGTATTTGGGAGCGAGTTTGCCAGAAAAATATTTGGAAGCATCAGACAAAACGTAATTTCTCCTCCACACCACATGATTAGGTAAATATTTCTCATGCCCTCGGCGCAAGTTATACCGGTGACAATTCTGTTTGGCAGTCTCCTCTAATCTTTCCTTCACGTCACGATGAATTCGGCTTAGGGTCTCATTCCTAGTAATATCAGAAATTGGTTCAGCGCCCTCATTCGTTGGTGAGTCAGCATTCTCATAATCTAAACCTAACAATTTCATATGTCTACCGAAATTAGTGAAATATGGGGATAGTTTAGTAGATTGATGCCTTGCCGTCCTTATGGCACACGCGATTTTCGGCAATGTCTCGTCCCAAAGACGATGATTATCGGATACGTAACTACTCAACATGGTCTTGATCGTACGGTTGACTCTCTCGATAGGATTACTACGTGGGTGATAAAAAGGACACAATGTATGGCGAACAGTATATGTTTGCAACAATCGTTGGAATTGCTTACTCCTAAATTGAGCACCGTTGTCACTAATTAAAACTCTAGGTACCCCAAACATTAAGAAAACATCTAGTGACAATAATTATTCAATAATTACCCATGTTGATTACATATTTTTTTATTAGAGATAAATATGTGATGGGAGAACTCTCAGTGTAATATGGACTATATGAAGCTGAAAGAATTTTCATCCGAAATCAGACATAGAAATAAATTGTACTACTAACAAAAACTAAATTATGGTAACGATTATTAGATAATCATGTTGTTTAAATATTATTTTCAGATTTTTAAGGTGTGCATCATGGTGTATTGGTTATATCAACCTTAGAAAATTTCCTTTTTGCATTATTCAAACGTAGAAATAATCCGTACGTAGTACTAGCAAAATTTACCTTCTATGAAAATAAAATTATCTAATCACTATGCAGCTTACATATTTCTTTTTACGAGATAAATAATCAATGGTTGACCCTGGTATTATATTGACTACGTGAATCTTACAAAATTAAATTCAAACATCTTTCTCACCTTTCATAGTAACAATTGTCTAATCATTATGTATTCTACAAAATTTTCACGATATGTATGTTGAATGGGTCAACCTGATTGTCAGTGGCATTATATTGGCTACATAAATCTTCTTAAACTTCACACTCATATTCACACTCACAATCACAGTCACAGTACCAGTTACACTCACACACTGACAAACTCACAAACTCATAAGCTCACACTCATACTTAAACACATAAAATGTATGAATATGTTCAGTTTCCCATCAGTATTCTGAGTTTATTATTCTTCCGTCTTGGTGTTGTCATTAGATCTGTTCTGGTTATAGATTCCTAGAAGTATCCATACATGCCTCATCTTTGTAGTTCTATCCGGTAGTCTGTCTATTACACGAGAGCCCAGCGCATTGATGACTCCTTGGCTGTCAGACATGATAATGATTTCTCATCTACGAAAACTTCTTCCTTTATTAAACTGGACACATCTTCATTCGCCGTGTGTGGAAGATACTCGAGGATTTACTTGAGCTTGTATTTGGTTCCAAGCCGATATACTTGCTTATATTCCAGTTCCTTCTGTAGTTTTGGAGTCATCCGTTGTAACGATCCGACTTTTGAATGGATCGTCACATATGATTATTCATGATAGAACCCTATAATGATTTGAATATATAACCTTGAACTTCCTCCCAATTGAAGAACTCTATCTTGAATAGTAGTATTCAAGTAATATGGAGCGGATCCAACGAATACTATATTGTAACCCCCACACTGAAGTTATTAATTAGGAAGAGAGAATCTGAATGAAACCGGTTGCGGATGAAAACTAGGCATCTTAGGTGTGACTGTGAATACAAGGTAATCAAAGTTATTCATTAAATTGTTTTTAGAGTTGAATTGAATCTTTTCAATTTCATTAACAATCAGGCTTACTCTGATATATACAGAACTTTGATTGTTTCCTGCTCTTGCAACAGGCATCAAGATCTCTTTATTATAGATCATTGTTATTTTATCTATTTTAACCTGATATCATTTATTCAATTGGCGAAATCATTTGATTCCATCATTTTCTGAATGCACGTGGGTTTATCATATCGTATATGTATTTGCATTGAACTCATCATAAAACGAACATCTGTGTAGCGTTACTCGAATTGAAAAGGTATGAAACATATAGAGGATGGGCTAGAACTAACCACTCCATAACCATAATTCCACGAGCCCTGTTTCAATATACCTTCGATTATAGAGATAACGTGAGACATGTTGAACTATCCCGTGGATCGTACTAAAGAGGCCTAATAATACGGAATCCACCCACGTGGTTCTAGGAATCTTCGAACCATAAATTTCATATTTTATTTCAAATTCAACACATTATTTCAAACCTTGTTTAAATTCATCTCATTATAATTGTAATGAATTCTGAATAATTGTCACATATTAATGTAATCTGTAATTGTAATTATAATTTATCTTGGCTTCACCTATTTAATATTTTTACCGCTTAACTCAGCTATTCTCAGCGTCGTTACTGAGTCATTGCACATATTAAATTTTACCTCTATTGTGGACATCCTACTCGTGTATTTTTTCTTTTTCGATAGGAGGATATTGGATCCACTACTGGAGATCTCGCGAAGTCACCATCAGGACCACAGGAGATACACAGGGGAGTAATTTTAATATCACATTGTTGCAACCTTCATTACCATGATGAATTAGATGCTGGCCGTAATCTCTAAGCATAACTGTTTCAATTTTATATCGGTGCTCCGAAAGGGCATGCGAGTTTGTTAAAGGATTTGCTATTGTGCATCAATATTTGAATATATTTGTTATTGTTTTTATATGCTTTGTTTCTTTTCCTTTTTACTTACTACCAATTCAATGATGCTTATTCGTTTATTAATAACAGCCTGAAATTCTTCTTTTTTCCGTGGTGGCGCCCAGGGTTTGTTGTTTAAGAAGTAATAGGGCAATTATCATCATTGTTAACAAAAAGGGCCGAACAACCACGGATTCGAGCTAGCTTGAGAAATATCAGTAACTTTGGTAAATTCATCTTTGTAATTAATTTAGAATCAAGGGAAGGTGGAAATTGGGTAGCTTACACCGTTTACTATTCAATGACCATCCCATTGAGTCTTGCGATGGTGTATTTGTCCCATCTATTTTTGCGATTAGGTTTGTGCTGACTTCATTTAAAAAGCTATTATTCTCTATCATCTTGCTTCTGAAAATATCCCAACTTTGCGAGTCTTCATGGAGGGGTCGATACTTGCGCTTATCACCACATATTAGTCCACGTGATCCTTTCTCTACCTCAAAATTGGAAATGTAAGTCACCAAAACGAATAAACAATTCCAATCTGCGATCTTCCTTCCAAACATATATATAATGGATTGATATTTGAGATGATTGCTAACATATGTTAAACTAGTTGAAACTCACATTATCCCGAAAATCTCTCATGTAGAAGATACAAGATGCTCAGTTGCCTAAGAGGCATGAATCACGTTACAACTTCACACGTAGTTTGGCAAACTACATTTGCGGATATATTTGTATGTAGGTATAGTGGTCTTCAATATTCGGCAAAGTTTGCAAATCGTACATAAAAGGAAATGGTATATACATTCCTACAACCTTAATATCCATATCCTGCGAGCATCCTATCAGCAGCACAGCTTCGGTGTGGCCGCGGTTACTGCATATGGCATATATAATAGATGCAGGGAAATGCTGGGAAGGTTTTATGAAATATAGTTAGATAACCGCACAGTTCCATCAGCATATTCACGGGGGCCACCGTACAACTTTGGATTTTGCATTTCGTAATCTAATATATTCAAATATTCCATCTCCACCAACTATTAATAAGTCATTGTTGGCTATATTAATTCCATACTCGGACCTTACTCATCTGCCGGTGTTCTATAATGTTGGTTGCATAGTATTATACAGGATGTTCCATCTCAGACGAGCCACCCCGTATATTTCTTATCCCATAGTGAGTGGGAAAATCTCACGAAACACGTCGCATGATTTTGTTTGGGGGACATCTTCGACGTATATTTCAGGCTTGAATGAGCAACCCCCTAATAGGGGGCGCTTCAACCCCTCAAAATTGAATTGGGGAGAGGGGTTGAGTGATACGTCATTTGAAAGGTTTCGGAAGCCTCTTTACAACGGTGTATGAAAAACGTAAATTTGAAGAACCGTTTTCGCCAAAAATTAATTTTGTTGCTCGAATGCGCCATCACGAATATTTTGGTTATTTGAACAATGTACAAGCTCATTTTTATTAAGAATTTTTTACAAACTTAAACAATCTTCAAAAAATCACATTCGTAAAAAAATTGAATTGTGTGTTTAAATCGAATGTTCAAATTATCCTCCATTGACTTCCATACAATAATACAATCTTGACTGAAAACCGTCTCTAACATGGTTCAGCATTATTGGAGTTATTTGACGACACTCATTTACAATTCGTTGGCGTAGTTCGTCCAAATTTTCAGGCTGAGTCACAAAAAGCTCGGACTTAATATGTCCCCACAAGAAGAAGTCCAGAGAGTTCAGGTCAGGAGATCGGGCAGGCCACTCCATAGGACCTCTTCTTCCAATCCAACGACCGGGGTATTGCAAATTGAGGTATTGGCAAACTGGTGCGGCGTAGTGAGGACGAGCTCCGTCTTGTTGGAAATGCAATTGTTGTTCAAGTAATAGAGGATCGTTTTCTAATTGTTCAGTTATTAACGGATCAATAGGATTTTCCAACATTTCAAGATAAATTTCGCCATTTAAATTACCAGAAATAAACAGATGTCCAATTAGGTGGTCTCCCAAAATTCCTACCCAAACGTTAAGCTCTTCCCGATGTTGAGTGTGAGCTTCTCCAAATACATGAGGATTTGTATCGCTCCGAATTTTACAGTTATGCCGGTTAACCTCTCCATTAAGTGAAAAAGTGCATTCGTCAGAAAAGCAAACGTGGTACAAGAAATTTGGGTTATTGTTGATACGCTCGACCATAATTTCGCAAAACTCTTGCCTTCGATCCCAATCATCATCATTTAATTCCTGAATTAATTTAATTTTGTACGGATGGAACTTGTGTTTATGTAAAATTCTGGAAACGTTAGATTGGCTAATACCGGAAGCTGCAGAAAGTTGTCGTACATATTGCGTGTTTGGCATAAGTTGGACATGTCCCAATACCGCCACAGCTGCTCCTTCATCATTAACAATTCCAATGGGTGCCCTTTTTTTATCCATTATTGGACCCGTCTCCACAAATTTTGAAATCAATTCCATTACATACTTATGGCGAACGCTACGTTCAGGATGGTTTTCTTTAAATATCCTTGCAGCCGTTCAGGCATAATTTTGATTTTGGTAATAAAGGCTAACCAACTCAACACGTTCTTGCAATGTGTACACCATATTTCTTGAAATTTTAAACAAATCAACAAAGTAGTAACTCTACAGTTTGATTAAAATCATGAAATGATCGAAGAAACGTTAGAACCAGATGAACACCTTCTAAGAACAAAAAATGAAGGCAACATAAGGAAATGTTTTGCTGTTTTTTTAAATATTAGTTTGAGAGAATGTACTATTGTATGGAAGTCAATGGAGGACAATTTGAACATTTGATTTAAACATGCAGATTTAATTTCTTTCATTGTAAGCATGACAACACAATTCAATTTTTTTACGAATGTGATTTTTTGAAGATTGTTTAAGTTTGTAAAAAAGGCTTCATAAAAATGAGCTTGTACATTGTACAAATAACCAAAATATTCAAGGTAGCGCATTCGAGCAACAAAATTGATTTTTGGCGAAAACGATTCATCAAATTTACGTTTTCCATACACCGTTGTGAAGAGGCTTCCAAGACCTTTCAAATGACGTATCACTAAACCCCTCTCCCTTATTCAATTTTGAGGGGTTGAAGCGCCTCCTATTAGGGGTTGCCCGTTCAAGGCTCAAATATACGTCAAAAGGTGTACCCCAAACAAAATCATTTAACGTGTTTCGGGAGATTTTTCCACTCACTATGGGATGAGAAATATACGGGGTGGCTCGTCTGAGATGGAACACTCTGTATATTGATTTGAATAAAAATCACAACAGCCGGAATTAGTTAAGAAATTTATTCGAAATCCTCACATAACATAATAATATACTACAAATAGCATTTACATCTGAAGTTTGTTTAGTCTTAGAAATAAGATGTTATTGTAGAACAACAAATCTTTAGTGAGTATATCAAAGCTTAACAATTTCGTTTACAATTTTTGCTCCCCTCACTATCTAGAGGACACACAGGTTTTAGCTATGTTGTTTCTTATTATTACATTTTATCTGTGTTTATATTTTCTTACAAGGAGGCGAATTTCGATGTCAGAGTAACCAGGAAACAATAGTAATTTGCGTTACAAATTGGATAGGTGACTTGTTACAGTAGTTCCTATGTCGCCTCATCCGTAATATCGCAACGGGTACAGTAACAACACCTAATGGACGTATATGGTATAATTTCATATTGTCTATTTGTTTTTCATGAAGCAATTTCAAATAATTCGTTAATGGTTTTAAGATATCGACATCTAGTTAATGGTTTACCTGTCAAAATCTTGATTCCGGCTATATACCATAGACAACCCCCCCTTTAGACCTGATATTGGCAATAGTTTCCCAATAATATGTTGCTAGGTAACATTTACCGGCTATAATACTTTAATAGCTTATTTACCGGCCGCAAATGAATTCGGGAATAGTACATTACGTATCAAGTTCAGAAAAGTGTAATTTTACTTGATTCGTACTCGTCAAATAAAAAATTCCACTTTTCTGATGAGGTGCGTATACTAATTTTTGTAGTTTGTAAATAATTATCTATTTTGCACCATGTTAAAATCTGTTTATAATAATCGTTACTGAGAAATCTGAAAAAAAAGTAGTATATCATAGCAATCTCAATAGGATTTTCTTTAATTGACAAAGGCCAGCATCAAAATAAACTTATCTTTGAACAGCAAAATTTGAAATAATCGGAATGGCTTTCATAGAGCAACTTCAACTAATTCGTTAATGGTTTCATTATATGTATATTCAAATTTAGCTAATGGTTTACCTGTCAAAATCTTGATTCCGGCTATATACCATAGACAACCCCCCTTTAGACCTGGTATTGGCAATAGTTTCCTAATAATATGTTGCTAGGTAACATTTACCGGCTATAATACTTTAATAGCTTATTTACCGGCCGCAAATGAGTTCGGGAATAGTACATTACGTATCAAGTTCAGAAAAGTGGAATTTCACTTGATTCGTACTCGTCAAATAAAAAATTTCACTTTTCTGATGAGTTGCGTATACTAGTTTCGTAGTTTGTAAATAATTATCTATTTTGCATTTCATGTTAAAATCTGTTCATAATAATCGTTACTGAGAAAATCTGAAAAAAAAAGTAGTATATCCTAGCAACCTGAACAGGATTTTTTTCCAATTGACCAATCGAAATTGCTCATGAAAACGACTTTGAACATATCTTGGATGCAGCTCGGGAAGCTTCTTCTAGTTAACTTCCGGTGAAATTTAAGGAGAGGTACAAAAAGTATGTAATATGTTTTGCGAGTGGAGGAACACCAAGAAATTTGAAGGAATTGATGAAAATTTAATGCTGGCTTATTCTTACGAAAAGTTTGGCTATTTTATATGATTAAACTGTTGTACATAGGTACTGATCTTATTGTCTGCTTTAGATAAAAGTCCTCAAATCTTCTAGTTTATGAGATCCTTACTCTATGATCAAAAGTACGATGCGAATCAATGAAAATACGGATATTTCACAATATAAAAAGGTAATCGCTCTCTTGAAACGTCATAATAGCAAGTATGAACACAAAAAGTCAAAAGTTTGAACAATGGAAAAATGTTACAAAGTTTTAGAACTAGGCCCCTAACAATACGATTTTGTCAATGAAAGTAGTATTAATCTTTTAGCTGAGTGGTGCATGTTGGCGCGCAGAATTCTTTTAGTTTACTTCCGCTGAAATGTAAGTAGAGGTACAAAAAACTGTGTAATATGTTCTGCGAGTGGAGGAACACCAAGAGATTTGAAGGAATTGATGAAATGAAAAATTAATGCTGGCTTATTCGAAAAGTTTGGTTATTTTATACGATTGAAGTGTTATATATATGTACCAATCTTATTATCTGCTTCAGGCAAAAGGTCCTAAATCACCTGGTTCATGGGCTCCTCACTCTATGATCAAAAACACGATACAAATCAATGAAAATACGGATATTTCACAATATGAAAAGGTAATCGCTTTCTTGAAACGTCAAAATGACAAGTATGATCCTGAAAAGTTGAAAGTTTCAACAATGGAAAACATGTTACAAAGTTTCAGAAAGAGGCTCCTAATGATAAGTTTCTGTTAAAGGAAGTGGTTTTAATTTTTGGGCTGAATGGTGCATATTGGCGGGCAGAATTATGCAGCTTAGCAACTAAAGATATGGAAGGTTATGTAACAATGTTGATTGTAACTTCTTCTTTCGATACCAAAACAAAGAAAACACGTGTATTTATTGTAGCCTTAGACTGCAATGGGTATGAAATCTACCACAAGTGTTTACTATTAACGCCCAAAATAGTAAGTCATAATCGATTCTCCCTGTTTATCGACATTGCAAATGTACAGTACAGCCTGTTAGCATCCATACTCTTGCAACATCTCACAAAGAATTGCGGAATATTTAAAGCTTCCCGAAGCTTCAAGTTTCACCGGCCATTGCCTGAAAAGGTCTTTTGTAACTTTTCTTGCAAACAGTGATGCTGATATTCAGGTTTTCAAACAATATGGAAGATGGCGATCTACAATCGTAGCTGAAGGATACGTAAGAGAAAGCATTGGTAATAAAATGAGAAATTCTAAGAGGATATTTGACAATGTCCAATTCGGAAAATCCGAAGAAGCCCCTTTAGAAATTGTGGTGAATGAAAAAAACATATCCAGCAACAACTAGTTAATGAAGCGAGGTCTGAAGTTTTCTAGCTTAAACAACAGTTCTTCTAATATTTATTGTCATAATACTTGAAATAAACATTTTCCATTTTTGTTAAATTGTGTTTTAAATTATACTGATGTTTCCATGCAGTACTGGTTGCTATGCAGTAAAACCTTCGATTACTGTACGATTTTGAGGTCGTTAATGCAGTGTATTAATGTACAAAATGCGAAAAAGTTATTCATCGGACAGTATGAAATAAAATAATTAATAAGAATGTAATTCCAATTTTATCTAAATCGACTGCAGCCCTTCTGTATTCAATAATTTTTTCAATATAATTACAAGCATACACAAACTTAATGTAGTAGAGGAAGTAATGTGATCCGGGTGTTCGCGAATATATCCGTCTTGAGCATGTAAAGGGATAAACTTCACTGTTTTTGAGCACAGTAACCTTGATTGAAGAGGTATCTTTGACATCCATCTCTAGTTTTTCAAATGGAGTTATAATTTTATTTCGGCTATATCACCCATCCTTCAGTTTCGTATATCGATAAAATTGGTGAATGCGCCAGGACAGAATGAACGATGGTTATAATGAAGAATCGTATAGCCCAATGACGGTTTTCTGCTCCGAACATTTTTTTAAAATCCTTTCCTTAGTGATGAAAATATGATGTTGATAAATCCGTGTTCAATTTAGTAATTGGCGATTTACTAAATGACAATGACTTATAATAAGGTATTTTCGAATGAGGGAATCTGTAGATTATCACAGTCTGGCGTTAAACGAATTTGTGTAAGCGATAGTCCAGTCAAAGATCGTCTGACCTACATTAACCCGGGCTTCCCTACTAGGGACCCTCAACAGGGGTAAAAAGTTATGAGGTTCATAACAGTTTCATGAAATATTACATAACCTACGAACGATTTCGTTAGAATATTAAAGATGCAAATGAGGCAAAATAGGAAATTATTGCTATTTTCCGTTGTTATCAAAAATTGTCGAAAATACTGTTCTATCTATATCTCTATCCACCTTCACCGTTTTGAAACCAAAATCAGTTTTGTTTAAAATAATAACGCGAATGCGCGATTTAAAATTGCCATTTTGGGCTGTAAATGGTAAGTTCACTAACAATATTGCCTTGACTGTTCCTTCTTCAGTCATGAAATAGACATTTCAGAATAAGTTTCTCAATATTAATGTGATGACGAATGATCAAAATTTATTAATGCTGATTCAAAATAGGTGTAAAATCAAATATCGACATATTTGACTCTTCTTACGTTTCCATGGTAGTTTCGAGCCATAGTGATAAAGTTGAAATTGAGTATTAGGAGAAAACTTACTTCAATACTTTGCGTGTGTAACGGAGTGTATCATATAAAGATAATTTTCACTAATATTAACTGAACATAGTGATATATATTGCTAAAAATAACAGTTATGATATCAAGATAATAATTGGAATACTTCAAAATAAACTTAATAAAAAAGCCCTGGAACTAATTTATCCATAGATTATTAATGATCAAATCTAATCTCGCATGTCTAAAATATTCTTGAAAACGAAAACATCGTCTTAAAATAACAAATAATCTATACTCATATATTTATAAATGAGTCAATAAGATGAAAAGATAAATTAAAGGAATCTGGGGTCTATAGTCTGAGATGTGATGAATGTATATAGGGTAAACTGGACGCAGTGTGGTGAGCGTGACCTTCCATGAACATTTGAGAAGTTACGACTCAAAGAAGAAGACCCAAATTACGCGAATCACCTATCCCATTTCAATCCTAATTCCAATATTTTACGTAAATTCAGTATTACAGAATCAACAGATATTAAAAGTCAAAAGAACAGCTGTCAACAATTTTGTGAGTGAACACTCAATCAGATCATAGTCTACTATCATTCTCAAATTTGTACCACATGCAGATTGATTTGTAATATCCAGGGATATATTTGATATTTAGCCTAAGTTGATGACTCCAAGCTTTGAAAACGGTATATTGATGCGAAGCATTTTGTAAGAATTAATTAAAATCTTAACGTTATAAGTTTTTGTGTGAATTTGAGTTTAAATCTGAAAACTTCAGAAAGTTTTGAAACGAAGAAAACCAATGTTCCAAACAACAAAGTCATATAGCTGATAGAACATTCTGTATTGTTTGGTCAATGTGTTTCCTGTAATTTAATACTGTGTAACAAATATGAGGTTCTATTTAATTAACTGTTTCCAACAAGTCAAATTAGTTACACTGGATTGAGAATCTAGAGAATTAATTTGATTGAAATGGTTCACCTTTGATACTAATGGACAATATTGTAGAAATTTCAGGAAAATGTAATCAGGTTACTGCAGGAATAGATAATTTGAGAAAATAATGTCATGCTCAGTTTTACAGTCATGCCGTTAATTATTTTATAACTCTGCTGGAGCCGAAGAGGAAATGAGGGTGACTATTTATCGTAAAATTAATAATAATTTACACGCGTTTTCCCTATGACACGAGGTTCTGTTTTAATACCTCTCTAATATTTGGAACTTATAATTCTCGTTTACAATTTGGGCACCAAAATGAATTTCCTGTTGATACATCTGATATTGCTTTATTTTTGATCAAGCAGATTGTTGATGTCCAATCTAACCAAGGGAATATCTCAATATTTCGTAACCATTACAAAGCTATGAACAAAGAATTATCAAGAAGTCATAGATAAATAGAAGCTTCCTCAAGGTTTCGGGAACTTCATTCTTCATAGTTTTCTGATAGAAATCAAAGCAAGGGCAAATTAAACAATAATATCAATTAAGGTTAATACATTGATACAATGAATAATAATATGGTAGATTCGGATAGAAAATTTGACCAGTGCCAGTTTCTGCAAGAATGTTCTACCCCTTTTTATTTGAAGAGGGCCTTCAGTGGATCCATTTAACTGGAGAATTATTGAACAATTAATGATAAAAATTGGTTGAAACCAGAAATGTAAATAATATTTGAATAAGGCATGTATAGAAAAAAGTCAAAGCTCAAAATAATGCCTGTTAATTCAGTTTAGCAGAATGAAATTACTACTTAAGCCTTTCCAGCAGGGCTTTTGTAGAGTGGCCGAAGCTCTGTCACAATATGAATATTCATGAGATAAAGTTATTCCATAACTTGCATGTGAGTTATCTCGCTAAAGCGGATGACTACATATCATTTTACACTTTTATTGAAAATAATGACAATTACAAAGTTACATGTTACATATTTTGTAATTGCACTCACGTTGATCTTATAACGTAGGAGAAATAGCTACTATTTGATTCATGACAGATTGAAAAAATGTTGTAGTATGGTGATTTCTGTTTTTTATTTTTTCGAGAGCTTGCTAGATATCTACCTCTTTTGGGAAGAAACTGAACTTCCCCGGTAGATGGTGAATTCATACCGATTGGTTGGCAAATATTTCGAAAAATATGAAACGAATCATATCTATGGTTTTGGTGTGTATGTGGTGTAAAATTATTTAACTTCCGGGAGTTGGAGAATCAAACTTTAATTTTTAATTTTCAATTAATGCTGACAAATTGTTCCTCCACACTATGGTATTTTCAAAGCTTGAAGTTATCAACTGAAGATAAATCTAAAATTATGTCCTCAAACATTGGAAGTCGATCTAAATGTGGTACAAATTGAGTGATGGGATGGATAATGGTTTGGGTGGAAGTTTGTTTATGAAATTGTTGACAAGTGTTGATTTATAGGTATCAATTTGGTTATTTTACATCATGTTACTAGGAGAGGAAATGTATGGATAAAAAGACTCAGGCCTCTCACTTTTTGTTGTAAGATGAACTTCCATGAAACTTTCTGCATTCGCTTCATTTTCAATAAACTTTGTTTACCATTAGATTTTCTTGCTCGCACCTCCTGTTATTACTGTGGGGATTGATAGCATCCCTATTTTATATCACTCAGGGTTCTCAACAGAATGGCTTAAAATTAAGGTATGAAGGGTTTTGGGGGTCGCTTATTACGACTCCGTTGAATTTGAAAATTCAAAATGGCGACTACAAAGTGGCAGCCTTAAATATAAAAATGCATTTTGCAGCCCAACGGTTGAGTTTAGAGAAAAATATCATGAGTCAAAAAGGGTTTAGAATGGAAATTTCTATGAGAATTATCTCAAAAAGTATGAATGATATTCAAAAAATTACTTTGCCTTCTATATCATTGTCAGTTAACACTATGACGGGTGTGTAATATAAAAAATTACCTAAGTATAAGATGAACTTTCTTTTCATATTTTCTTAGAAAAAACGTATTATTAATTTATGAAGTTAATATTTTTTTCAGAATATTATTAAAGATAAATATGGGGATATTCATGAAAGAATTGAGTGAAACCATTATTACGCATATGTCAATTAAATAATTCTACAAAATGTGTTAACTGAAAAGATTTTATAATTCATTAGAAAGATATATTTACATAGTTTTATTATTATCATATTTATTGAGCCTTAATCTTGTAAGTTTTCGTTATTCATATTTGAATATTCGGAAAGTTCGATATTTGCAAAATTCTTTCTGGAATAATTAACACACGCAGGGTTCAGTTAAGACCGCTTTTCCTGCAACTACAACCAACACCTTTTTATCCAGTTTTGCAAATATTGATTGAAGTAAATGTTCTGGAGCCGGTTCCCTCTTCATTTTTACTGGAACGAGTAAATCGCCTTCGATTTTCCACCCCCATTTTCATTTTGACAATGAACTTTGCAGCATATCATACTCTATCAAATCGTCGCTTAATATGTTTTGATTGCCATTGAACATTGGCAAAAGTATCCTCACTCCAGAAATAAATAAATTCCTCATATTTTGGTCTTTCTCTTTGAATATGAAAGCACTTTGTAAAATTCAAACCTACATTTTGTAGCTGCCATTTTGAATTTTCAAAATTCGCAATCAGCGGCCCTTAAACTCCCTCATACGTGAATTTTAAGCCATTGTGCCGAGAATTCTGAGAGATATGAAATAAGAGTGCTATCAACCTCCATAGTAACTACAGGCTGTGCGAACTACAAAATCTGAAGGTTAACAAAGTTTATTGGTCCAGAAATTAAGCGAATGCAGAATACGAGGTTAATGCATTCATTTCCTCTACTATATCTTTCTTTTGATTTGTTTTAAAATTTCAATAAATTCTATAATATGGTTTGTCCTTTTTCTTGTAAGATATCGGGATTAGGTGTGAAATTACGATTATGCTCCAATAGTATAATAAAATGTTATGAAAATCAAGAACCACGATTCGGAAATGATGTTCAATACCATATGGAATTAGCATTCTAACCTTATGGTACTATTGAACAGTTTGGTAGTGAGGATACTACTGACAACATTTGTTGAAAATGAGATTGAGTGGACTAAAAATTCAGCTTTTGCTATCCAACCAAGTTCATTTAGCGAAGATTGTGGTTCAAATATTAGGATGTAGATTCGCTAGTTGACACCTTTGTGCGCCTTTTTATAAATGAGTTGATAGGAAATAGTTTTTGACGTTACTGATCGATCTGGTCTGAAAAGATCTTGTCATTGTTATCTGGTAAAAGTCAACATGATATGAATGAGTATAAAATAAATTCATTTGTTTCTAATTCTCATACATTGGTTCAGTTTAGAGTTGCCACCTAACGTACTCTAGTAGTCTCATACTCCCCTAACAGTCAATGTGGTAGTTTGCTCGATTATTTAGCGGGCTATTCATAGATGGCGTGAGATAATTTGGTCGTATTACCACGTTGTAGGATGGTTATGACTACCTTCAGCCAATATCCTTCAGTAGCGTTGCAAACTTGCTCATTCCACTGATGAGCACTAAGAGAAGGGCGAAACAGCTGTCTGGAAATAGCTTGTGACTTTGCTGATCGATCTGGATTAGAAAGATCTTATCATTGTTAACTGGCAAAAGCCAATATGAGATGAATGAATATACACAGTTGTTTTTAATTCTCTTGTATTGATTGAGCAATCATTTCTTATCATATTTTTGCAAGTTCTCAATAAAAGATACATATTTCATCAGTTCTAGTTAATATTCAATTATATATAAATTCTCGGGAAATAGATCACATGCCTTATATTTTCTCGTCTTTTCGTACGTTTCGGTCTCACGACCCTCATCAGAAGCCATATTATGTCTAAAACTGGATCCCTCAAAATTAATCATATTACACAAAGCGTCCTTATCGCACCAATCTCAATTAAAATGCCCCCGTCGCCAAAACAAAGAGAAACACGAATAATCGAAATTGTAACACATCAATGTTATAAGTATAATATATCAAGAATTCAATGTTAAGCAGTACTCTTAATAAATGCGAGTTCATGTCAGCAAAGTCTATGAACGACTAAAAACGAAAACATTAGGTTCGAGTATCCACTTACAAACCAGATGTTAGATCCACGAGCTAATAGAAAAAGGTTTGTCTGTTTTTGGAAATATACTATTGACATGCTACCTAAATTATACTTATAACATTATAAAGACGCATGTAGGATTTTGCAAGAGTTTTAATTGATTAAGTTAGTATAAATCTGACTTAGAGTCAGAATATCCGTCTTACGATTTACAGATTTGGAGTCACGTTTTATGTGAATCATCTCCAGAATAGATCTTTTGTAATAATTGGTTTCCTTAGTTAAAATATTAACACTATTGTAATCGAATTGATGGTTATAATCAAAGCAGTGTTTAGCAGAGACGGTGGAATTCATGAGGTATTAAAAAAAGGTTGTCAGACCTTATTAGAAATATTGCTATTTGAGTTGATGGTTATAATCAAAACAGGGTGGTGAAAATTTCTGAGTTTTTGTTTCTTGTGCTATACTTATGGCCTTTGTAAATATTGTTTAGAGATTCCAGTTTAAGTCACATCGCAATCTAAACAATTTATATATATTATACTTATAACATTGATGTGTTGCAATTTCGATTATTCGTGTTTCTGTTCGTTTCGGAGACGTGGGCATTTTAATTGAGATTGGTGCGATAAGGACGCTTTGTGTAATACAATTAGTTTTAAGTAATCCATTTTAGACATAATAAGTCTTCTGAAGATGGTCGTGAGACCGAAACGTACGTAAAGATGAAAAAAATATAAATCATAAGTGTTAATGTGACCTATTTCCCGATAATTTATATATAACTCATACCAGGGTCAAGAATCTTTATTATGTTGATATTTAAGCTAATTAATCAATCAAATAGTGTGAAAAATTAACTGATCAAGAAAAATTAAGGGTTCATTCGGTTGAGAACAAGATACCTATTCAGTTTAAGATATAAGCACACGACCCAAATAGAAACATCCAGTTTCTCCCATTGGAAATAATAACGAATTTATTACGCAATAACTCAATATGCTTACAAAATGATAGGAATCATAGATTAGGAATTACGGAAGGCTTAGTAACGACAGAAGATCATTGTATTTTTCCTTTTTGATCGGTATTGTTTCCGAATATATGAGCTCTGTCCTGTTTCTCTATCGCATTTTAGGCTTCTGAACTGTTCAACAAAATTATCCTAGTATATGTTCCAATAGTCATATTCCGTTCTGCATAAGTAAGTCTTCCAATCTAATATTTACTCATGATTTATGGTTGGAACACCGTCTGATAATTGTTCACCAATCTTGGGGTTATTGCATTCAACAACTCTCTAGAAACATTTAGCTATGTCCGACCACCAGGAACAGGAGGTCTACACTTTCCAAGTGTGGGATTTGTTGGGGAGCCGTCAAACGCATGCTATTTGTTCAAGTTTTGTCGCCGAAATCTATCTCTGGAACATTGAATCTAATTCACTGAATAGAGCAATTATTCGAAGTAGCTGTATAAGCGAATGCAATTTCATAACTCTCAACTTATACTGAGAACTAATTTCTGCAAAAAACGGTACAACTAGATATCTCGTCAATAGCATGGAGGTGGCAATGGCTAATTCAACTCACCTACGTTCAGGACTATATATCATTTCGAATTTTACTTCTATTGTATAACATTTTTGTCGTATTTAAGACTTATTTATATTGTGCTACTGAAATGCATTCCATACTTCGAAACTCATCTAGTTGTAGCATTGAAAAGAGAGACACTTTAGTCATGGATGAGTGGATAACTGAAAATGAAAAAAAATGAGTTATCTACTCGTAATATTGAGAGGATGAATGGACTCTTCAAGGCTTTAAGACTTCCCAATCTACAGTGGAACATAGTGCTCACCCGGCGCATTCACCAATATACAATTTCAATTATGTAGTGGTTAGCCGTTAGCTAATGCACCCCAAATATTTCAGACGCTAGCAAATCTCTAAGCTTTGAAACTTCGCTCACTAGTGTTGGTCGAATCTAGCTCATGTGGCTGTAAAGTGATGTCAACGTTAATTCAATTAATCTGAAACAATTTACACAATACGTTCATAATACTATAAGCTGTATGGATAAATTCATTATTAGGAAGATGATCAATAAAGCTACTCAAATTAATAAAACTTGTTGTTTTTGCAGTGGTTCTGCAAGTCTATCTGAAGACATTCAAATAATAATAATTACAATCTGAAAGTTTATACACGGTCATAATCGACTATTTGCTGCTTCAATAATAAGTTCAAGATGGCGGATATTCAGGTTATACCGGAAGTGGACATTAACCTTGTGTTTCCATATTCCTAATGGTTTTTGAGATGATCTTCTGAGGATTTCTGCATACCTAAGCTTATCCGTTTTCGAAATATTCAGACTTCTCGAAACTTTTTGAGTTTTCACCTTCACGAAAATAACATATTATTTTAGAATATTCCCAATAGTTCTCGAGCACCAGGTAGAAACCAGGGAAATCTATTTCCAGTGTATTCATTACTGGAGAAAAACTATCATAAATCCTCCAAAATTTGGGGGAGTACCCATAACTCTTCTTACCAAATGGAATGCCAATTCTTCTCTTAGTGGAGTAGAATTCAATGCTCGTATCAATCTTCGCTATACCTAAGTTTGATTCTTTTCAAGTCTTCAAGATTTTTTTTCGACATTGGGGGAAATTCATTAAATCTAGATTTGAATAGCTTGGATTGTTCATATTTTGTACCGCCTTTTCAAACTATACAACCATAACTCTACGAGAAGTAGTACGAAGTTATGACATTTCTCATTTCTATGGCAAACAGTGCGATAATTTTTATCAACGTCACCGAAAAGACAACATAACTTTTTGATTAAGTTTAGTGGTTTTAGTCTGATTACTTTTATGTCCCTGGAAAAATCTCTTCAGACCTAACGCTTCTAAATATAACTTTTTTTAATTGTCTATAGTTGCATTGTCATGCAATCCTTCGTATACATTTAAACACATTGTCCATATTCTAACTCATTGGTACAAGTTCAAAACTAGTGATAGCTGCTTAGCTATAAATGAACTTTCATTTTTTAACGATGTATGATGGTTACAAAATACAAAACAGGTTACTCCGGGCCAGAATGAAGGACACGAATAAGACGGCTGGCACCGAGGGAATATTACTATGATAAGGTCTCTCTAGTCCAATTCGATCAGTATCATTACAAATAGTTACACAGCTGTTTCGCTTTCCTCATAGAGCACATGGTAGAACGACAAAATTTTAACTTACTGACCAATCATACCATTGAAGGTACACATAACCGACAAACTGACAAACATCGTGGTATAGAACAAGCAGCATGGTAGAAAGACCAAATTATTCAACGCCATCTATGAATATATGTAACACTAAGAAGTAAAATAATTCATCACATTAACTAATAGATTTCTAGAGGTTTCAAAGGAATGTGAAACTACTTGAGTACCAAACTGAATCAATGTAACAACTTTTCAAAAAAAAATCATAAGTTCCCCATAAAGCTCATCAGTAGAACGAGAAAAGTCGCAACTGAACAATCATTTTGTTGAAGGTGACAAATAGCGTGGTGAAAAAATAGCGATGGTGAGTTCGTTGGCAAAAGCCAGATAGCAATGTTTCTAGTTTCTAATTGACTTTCTCCAGATATAATAAAATGGTATCTCTAGCTGTTTCGCTATTCTCATAGATCTCATCGGTAGAACGAGAAGGTTTTAAGCGTTACTGACACATCATTCTATTCAAGGTATTGAGCTAATGTGATTCCCAACGTTTTTATTATGGGGGGTATTATTGCTATCTGAGCCATTTATTTCATCAAATTCATGGTAATCGTAGTTTTGAACTGAATAATCTTTATGCTGAAGTTCATGATAAAGAAGTGAATTATTAAGTTCTTGTTCAAATTTGAATGAATTGCTCATAACAGAATAAATTCCATAATAATGGACGGATGTAAGGTTATAGTTGAGGAGTGACGAATTGGATGGATCAGCGGAAATGGAGTTGTTTATCGGAAGCGTGAACAATGTTTTGCTGTGAGACTTCAACCGGAATTAATATTTCAAGAGAACAATTCGCCTATTCGGCAAGGTAAACATGGGATAATGTAACAGTTTGCGGGGAATTTACGTAAATAATTCTACGACCTGCAACTTAATAAGGCTATTCTTTTGTCATGAAATAACCGTTGCAGAACGAGGAGATTAGAACCAAAGTTTTAATAATAATCTGCTGGCAGCTTTATCGACAACATGCTGGCAGCATTATGTTCATCGTTACATCTAATAAATTCGTAATTCATGTCGTCCATTCGCAAAGTTATTATATGAATAATAACAATATTCCCAGACACAATTTACGCAACATATAAAATTGTTTTTTCAATTGAGAGAAATATAATGATGAAACTATAAAAAGAGTTCCCACAGTGCTATAGTCGATGCACGATAAGGGAGAAATGACGTCATATCAGCGTTTGCTAGTGTTGTCAGGTTGACCAGTAATACAGGCAATGAGCCGGAATTTCAACTATGATAAAAAAAGACATGTTAGTCAGAATCGGAAAATTTTTGTGATATTCGAATCGTGAGGTTATCAGGATCATTCATAACATATAAAACCTCACCGGTCACCCTCTCCTCTGCCAGAATTGGCCCCAAAAGGGTAATTTCGAATTTAAAATGCATCAAGCGGTCTTTTTTGGTCGCTGATCATGATTTTGACGTCAGATTTACTTGAAACCATTCTGGGGGTTGAAAATTGATCAAATTGGCCATTTTTGCACTCCCATAGATTATTTTGGCAATATGTGCTATTTTTGTATTTTAAATCAGATTTACTTCTAATCAATTCTGGGCGTAGAAAATCAGCAATTTTTGGCCATTTCTGGCCCCAAAAGAGTGGGAGAGGGTGACCGGTGAGGTTTTATGTGTTATGAACGATTTTGATAACCCCACGAATCAAATTTCACTAAAATTGTTCGATTCTGACTTACACGCCTTTTTTTGTCATTTTCCGGTTCGTTACCTAGACTACAGGTTTTCGTAGTTTTTGAATACAACTAATAGTGGAGTAAATCTGACGAGAAAAAAGGCAAGGCGAAAATTTTACGATGCTTAGTGACCCAGTGGAAAGTGTTTGTTAGGGTACCAATAACAACCTCTTGAAATTTCTATTTGCCAAAGTGGGTGCAACCCCTTTTTTTAGCCAAAAAGGAGTTTTTTGACATTTTTAAGGGTAGTTTACCAACAAAAAATTAATGTCTCTGGTTGTTTCGAAAATTAAGAAACCAAAGTGGAATCCTTTTATTGTCAATGTCCAAGGAACTTGCGTATCGGCTAACTCGTTCATTTTTCAACCGATTTGAACTGAATATAGGTATTATGGTACCAAAACTACCCTCCAAATTTCAAGTGAAAATCTCCCATAGTTTTCTAGAAATTCAACTTTAAGTCAATTTTTTAGTTATTTTTAAATTAAGATATTTCATGTCATTTACATCCGATCTGGATCTGCTTTGCAGGAAAATGTAGGTATTCGCATATAATTTTATGTCATGGAACTCAGTTTTCAATTTTTTTTCCAGCCTATATTGGCCATTTTCGGTATTAATATCCTTAAAACTTGTGTCAAATTAATCAATTTGAAGTTTCTAACAGTGCGAAATTTCGCAATTTTATACGAATATTGTGAGACCCAGAAGTTGATAGCGCTTTAGGCTCCGAGATTTTCACATGGCCTACCGAAATTAGAACTACTATCCAAGATACTAGAAGGTTCAAATTGTCTAAAAACACAATTGCATGAACGCCAGACGTCCTATGTAATTAGCTACGAACGTAATAATTTAGGACGTTTCCCTCGAGAAGCTCGCTACGCGTCAGTTAGAGTTTATACATTTTACCTCGGTCTTGTTATGTTGGGGACGTTCCGTGCCCCGTGCGGGCGGCGCTGTTGTAATAAAGTGTTTTCGGCTGTTGGCCGCTAGTTTTCACCCGCTCCGGGTATATTTTAGTAACTAGAAAATTCTTTATTTATCTCAAATTAACCAAAATGGCCAATATAAGCCGGATGGAAAAAAAAATGATAATGAGTTCCATGACATGAAACTATATGCGAATACCTACATTTTCCTGCAAACAAGATCCAGATCGGATGTGAATGACATGAGATATTTTAATTTGAAAAATAACTAAAAAAATTGACTTAAAGTTGAATTTCTGGAAAACTATAGAATATTTTCACTGGAAGGTAGTTTTGATACCATAACACCTATCTTCAGTCCAATTTTCAGCCAAATCGGTTGAAAAATGACCGAGTTAGGCGTTACGCAAGATTCCTTGCATATATGAGTATATATTTCTATAACGGGGAGGGGGAAGGTCGGATCAACCTGAAATTTGGACTGGAAGTTCCTTGGACATTGGCAATGAAATTGTTCTAATTTGGTTCCCTAATTCTCAATACAAAGAGAGTTATTGATTTTTTTTTGCTAAACTACCCTTAAAAAGGTCAAAAAACCCCTTTTTGGCCAAAAAAGAAGGGGATGCACCCACTTTGGGAAATAGAAATTCCAGGGGGTTGTTATTGGTACCACAACAAACATTTTCCACCGGGTCGCTAAGCATCGTAAGATTTTCGCCAACCATTTGCCAGATTTACTCCACTATAACCTGGAAATGAAAAATGAAATCTCATTCACATGTTATAATACCTAATCCTCACTCCAGTTCATTACACAACTACATTGAAAAACATGAGTAACCTCTAGCTGTAGCATTGACTATCTCCAAAGCATTCGACCGAATCTGGTACCTTAGCCTTCTTGGGAAACTTCCGTCATATGGTTTGCCAACTCATCTCTGTCGCTTGCTATCGAGGTTTCTATCAGATGGATCACTTCATGTGGTGATTGACGGAGAATCCTCCGAAACAATGTCTATCAACGCTGATGTTCCACAAGGATCTGTCTTGACGCCAACTTTGTTAGCTCCTCATGATTTACAAAGCACATATTCGACCTGTCCTGAAGTACTGTTCACATGTTTGAAGTTCGGCTCCCAAACATACGCTGAAGCTCTTGGATTATATCTAGAAGAGAACTATCCGTCTGATTGATGATGATTGATCTTAAGAGTACATTGACCTCTCTAGAACATCGTAGGAAGGTGGGAAATCTTCCCCTTCTCTATGAATATTTCCATGGACGGTGTTCATCAGAAATCTCGTCAGTTCTTCCACTACGAAATATCCGAGATAGGCAGACTAGACGAGCTCAAACTAGTCAGCTCTTCATTGTCAACCTCGAGACCTGCCTAACATCTTCCTACCAGATTTAATTTTTCTTTCGAACAACGAAGTTGTGGAATTCTCCAGCTAATGAGATATTTCTCTTTGGCTATAAGCTCCGAATCTTCAAGAAAAATACGAATGCCTATCTCCCCTCTGTTTTTCGAACATTATAGTTTTCCCTCTCGTGTAGTCACAGAATAAAAAAAATGAATTAATTGATATCACTTCACTGTTTTACATACTATAGGTTCTTTAAATATTGCAAATTGCACAATAACCCAAAATTATTCACTCTATCGATCTGTAACTATGATATTTTCACCTCATTCAAACGCCAGATAACGCTTACAAATTTCCGCTCATCACTTATATTTAATTTTCCCTCTTATTGAATTTCTTATCCTGAACGGGAAATTTCATGACTTAGGTCCTGAGAACAGCAAAACATCCTCAATTGAAAATGGTAATGGTTAAATAACCTTCAAAGATTCATTTGATTTAATTGGTACTGAATGGATAAAAGTCATACGAAATTCTTTAATTTCATATTAAAGACGTTTTTCCTTGTTGCACAATAGTTTTGGAAATAAAATCTGACACATCTTTAAAGGATGAATTTCCTTTTCATACACTTCACTTCATTTGATGCTGGACTAATTTATCATTGATTGGAATAGTGAGATTCAGAACCAATTTTTCATTATTAAGATTTAGGATTCTTTCAACCAGATTATTTATATGAGCATGTCGAATATCGATCAAATTCAACTCCATGGTATCTTTTGTATGTGTCCCTTTTTATGTGTATATTGAGAAGTTTCAGATTAAATTCAATTTAATAAATAATACTTCAACAAACTCTATGGTTATTTTCCAGAAACCGTTTCCAGATATTTGTCAAAGGAAAGTTTCTACGTTAGGGCATATTAGAAGAAATTAAGGTAGAAGTTTTGAATAATAACATCATAATGGAATAAAATGTTTCTACTCATATTCGGATTTATTAACAATACAATCCATTCAACTATTCGTGATTATATAACATCACAGGTCACATTGGAATCACTTTCGTTGAAGTTATATTTCTGTTTCATTTAATTCTTGAATAATATATGAGTATTATATACAGGGTGTCCCAATATTGCTGGGACACAGAGCTACCACGTATTCTAGAGGTCAAAATAAGTCGATTGAGCCCAATTTACCTGTATACCAAAATGTACCGTTTGTCCGTGAGAAGAGTTCAAAGTTTACTAAAAAAAATACATTTTTGTATGTTGTTCCGAAGTGCTTTATACAAATTTAATGAAATTTGGTAAATGTGTATTCTAGATGATTAGCTTACTTTTAGTAATCAAAAAAACCCAAAGAAAATTGTAGAGGGGTTGGAACCACCCTCACCCCTTGGCATTTTTTCCCCCATTTTTGTAGGGGTGGGAATACGGTTTTAAGACTTTTTTATCTGGAAGGCCTACTCATTATCTTCATTTTCTTACTCTTGTAAAAACTCCGTATTTTGCGTAGTTTTCAAGAAAAAAAATGTTTTCGCAAACACTGATAACCGATTTTCGGGTATAGGTTTAATAAAATTGTAATACAAAATTTAGTTGGCCGCGGACACAAAGACAAAACCAAATGTTATGATTTTGACAGGAAACATAGTTTATTGTTAACAGTAAATGTGTCAGTTATTTGTTCTCTTTTGCTTGTTTTTTTATTATTTCTTATTGTCATCACTGTTTTTGTTTAATTGTTATTGCTGTTGTTGCTGTTCCTTTGACGTCCCACAATTATGAATTTTCCTTTTAATGAACAGACCGACATGTTATTAGTTCTTGGATATTGTCAAGGTAACTGCCGCGAAAGTGTTCGCGTGTATCAAGAGAGGTATCCAAACCGGAGAATTCCAAACCATAAAACTTTTGCCCGAATCGAAAGACGTCTTCGAGAAACGGGGAGGTTGACCCCAGTAAGAGTTAACGCTGGAAGACCTCGACAAGCTCGAACACCTATTGCGGAAGAAGCTGTTCTTCAAATGATTGATAACAATCCTAATACCAGTACTAGAAGATTGCAACGAGAAGCTGGAATTCCAAAAAGCACTGTAAGTCGAATCATTAGAGATCAATTAATTCGGCCATTTCACATCCAGCCAGTGCAAGAATTGTTGCCACCTGACTACGAATTACGTTTAAGTTTTTTACAAACTATTCGGGAGCGCAGAGTAGTCGACAACGGATTCCATACTAAGATCTTGTTTACTGATGAGTCTTGTTTTACACGTCGCGGTATGACAAACCTACACAACGATCATGTTTATGCAGATGAAAATCCACATGCCATTAAAAGTAGACATTATCAACGTGAATTTAAAATTGATGTCTGGGTCGGAATTATTGGCGAATTTATAGTCGGACCGTTACGATTACCTGATCGTCTGAATGGCGATAGTTACCTCCGTTTCCTTCAACAAAATTTGCCAGAATTATTAGAAGACTTGCCTCTTAACTTGCGTAGAAATACGTTCTTCATGCATGATGGTGCACCACCTCATTTTGCACGTGCAGTAAGAGAATATCTTGGTGAACAATTTGGTGGCAGGTGGATAGGTAGGGGACAAGAAGCACCCATTCAATGGCCTCCGCGGTCTCCAGATTTAAACCCTTGTGACTTCTTCATCTGGGGAGAATTAAAAAGACAAGTGTACGAGGTTCAAATAAATAACATCGAACAACTGTGGAATAGAATTCAAAATGCTGTAAATGCGCTACGAGAAAATGACGATGTTTTAAGAAGAGTGCATTTCAATTTTTTACGTCGAATTGACCTCTGTATTAATGAAGGTGGAGGTCACATTGAACACTTGTTATAAAAATTATTGTTTGTCTTGTGTAAATGTATTGTGTGATTTGTGTCTAATAATTTTATTAAACCTATACCCGAAAATCGGTTATCAGTGTTTGCGAAAACATTTTTTTTCTTGAAAACTACGCAAAATACGGAGTTTTTACAAGAGTAAGAAAATGAAGATAATGAGTAGGCCTTCCAGATAAAAAAGTCTTAAAACCGTATTCCCACCCCTACAAAAATGGGGGAAAAAATGCCAAGGGGTGAGGGTGGTTCCAACCCCTCTACAATTTTCTTTGGGTTTTTTTGATTACTAAAAGTAAGCTAATCATCTAGAATACACATTTACCAAATTTCATTAAATTTGTATAAAGCACTTCGGAACAACATACAAAAATGTATTTTTTTTAGTAAACTTTGAACTCTTCTCACGGACAAACGGTACATTTTGGTATACAGGTAAATTGGGCTCAATCGACTTATTTTGACCTCTAGAATACGTGGTAGCTCTGTGTCCCAGCAATATTGGGACACCCTGTATTCTTGATGGAACATTAGATCGTGATTACATTATACATCCAACTGGAAATTCCAACAATATTTGATTATTGATTCTTATTACAACATTCTGTATTGTTGAAACTATTTTTGAATTCAATGGAGGATTAATTTGAATAACACGACAATACACTGCTTGACAATATTGAATGATACAATATCTTCAGTATTTGTATCAAAAAATCACATATAGAACAGATCTTCACAATCAAAATTTTCGTGAAAAATATCAAATGTAAAGGTCACTGCAAAAATTTCTATCAAGTGTGCTATGTTACTCTTTTGCGTGGACAACCATTTGTTACTCTGATAAATATATTATATATAAATCGTCGGGGAATAGATCACACTAACACATATGCTTATCATTCTCGCCTTTAAATACGTTTCGGTCTCACGAATCTCATCAGAAGACGTATCAACGTCCAAAACGGAATCTCTTGAAACTAATTGTATCAGCAAAAAGCGTCCTTATCGCACCAAATTTCAGTTAAAAATGCCCAGGTCGCAGAACAGATACACGAGTAATCGAAATTGTAACACATCAACGTTTTAAGTATATGAATATGTATCGAGAATCCGCTGCTTAATAATTTTCTGATAATATTCAAAATCACGTCAAACAAAGTCTGTATACGACTGAAAGTGAAGAATATAACGCTCAAGTATCCACTCTCGAACCAGATGTTGAAGATTTATGAGGTATTAAAGAAAGGTTGTCAGACCTTATTAGAAATATTGCTATTTGAGTTGATGGTTATAATCAAAACAGTGTTCAGCAAGGATGGTGGACATTTCAAAGTTTTTGCTTCTTGTACCATACTTATGACCATACATTCTTCTTTTAATATTGTTAAGAGATTCCTATGGAGTCCCATCACAATCTGAAGAATTTCATTTTTATGCTGTGTGGGTTTGTTTATCTTTACGTATAAAAAAATATTAAAATTTTAGATTTGGAAAATATTTCCCAACGTAATTAGTAGGTTTATGCTCAACTTTTATATCATACTTTTTCAAACATTTCTTATTTCTTAATTCTCTCTGATGTTTCTAGAATGTATGGTAATGTAATAGAATTATCTGTATTACCGTTTGTGATATTTATATATGACGTTCCAATATAGATTTTGTTCATTCTGTCTCCAATGATGAGATTGAGAAATGTCTTAGGGCAGCCATTCATTTCCAGTGTATTACGAACAATTTTTAAATTTTTGGAACGGTTCTCAGGGTGGGATAATTCAACAGCGCGATCTGTAAGGCGGTTTATAACACTCTTTCTATAACTTGTTGGTTTATCGGAATTGAAGTGAAGATAACGTCTCGACCAAAACTTCTTTAGTCAACCGCGATGTTTTTATTTTTCCATCTGCATCATACCTAATCTTCATATCTAGGAAATTCATGTTTCTGTTCACTTCTATTTCACAAGTTAATTTGAGTTTACAGAGGGAATTATTAATCATTAATAACTATATTATATACTTACGCAAGATAAGAAAACCAGTTTGTCATGCTTATGCTCAAAGCGTCTACTATATTATACTGTCGTGTATATGAGATTTTATTCGAAAATGTATTAGTTCGAAGTCATTCCGAAACTGATATTTCCTCATACGGGATCAGAAAATTGCAGGACTTTTCTGTTCAAAATTTTCAACAGATTTAATAAAAACGTGCTGTGAAAAATAACAATATGATATTATCTCTACGGATTGATATTCAACATTTGCGTTATAGCATTCCTTTCATCTATTCTGTATGTACTCAAATCAACATACTAACCTGTCGTCGAACATTTTAATCAACTGCATTCGTATATCTCAATTTCATGACGTAATTCACATTAGGGTTGAGGACATACGACAGTAAAGCTAGGTAATTGGAAAGCTCAGTGGGTGTATGCGATCAGATATCGTATTCTACTTATTATGGAGACACGGTCAACAAGGATTGCCTTTCACCTCTATGAAATTTGCCTCTGAGAGTGAATGTATAGAGAGATACAATTGGAGCGTGAGAGGATTGTTCACAATACTCTGATGATCTTTCCGGTTGTGATCTCTGTGCCGTTGTTAAAGATCACCGTTATTAATAATATTCAGTTGTTTCTATTTTCGGATGCATTTGAACCACTAGATTTTCAAATGCATCAAATAGAATTACTCAACCAAATGATATGAGAGTCTTTCTCAAGTTCTACCTATTTCTCAAATTACGGATGTAGATTCCAGAATATCGATTCAGTGATCAGTACATTCAAATGATGCCTTTGTATTGACGCTACAAAAGCTTATTGAACTGCAATATATTACTTTCCTCACTATATGTAGTATAAGGAAGGTATTGTAATCGTCCTGAAATTGGTTTAAAATATTCGTTTTGAACTATTTTGGATAAATCTACACTACTTTTGCAATGAGGTATGCTTATGTTCATATTTGTGGAGACCACTCATATTGGTCGTACGAGCTTAAAATTTTGCAAATAGCTTCTTTCAGTTTTTAAATGGAACTGTAGAATTTTATTTTTTTGTTTTTCTGGATATATCTCGTATACATACATTTATCTCGTTGTTGTCCGAAATTCTTATTTGAATGACGCCATGTTAAGCGTTACAGAAGTTTGACGTCAGATACTGTTATTGAAATAATTACCTCGTAAAATAATGAAAGTAAGGTTGACTTAGTTCATGTTTTTGAAAGTTCACCATACAGAAAAATATAATTGAATTATTTTTCCATAAGGTGTTAATATGGAACATCGTACTATCCCAATCATGACCATTTATTTCATAGAGGAACACATAAGGCTACAGATTTTACAACAAGAAATACTTACTCTGTGATACCATGAAAGTAAGGTTGATAGTACCAAGGCTTATGGAAGTACATCTGACCTCAAAGTATAATTTAATACATTTTGATGAGGTGATAATAAGCTTACGACATGTACGGACTTCGTAAGGATACGAGTATGTGCCAATTTTTATCAATGTTTAGTTGATGTTGTATTTGTTTCATGGATAAACTCATAACGCTCAAGACTTTACAAGGAGAATTATGTAAATTCAATTTAATTTATTCAAAGACTGCATTGGATAGTTAAGAAAAATCTGGTGTTATATTGGATTCCAATGGGAACAGGCGATCCCCGTAGACGTCTTATGGAAGTATCAAATATATCGATAAAGAGAATCCGGTTCTATATGCAAGTTTGAGAAAAAAATATCTTTGAGCTCGTATTCCTAGATGAAACTTCGATAATCTGAAAGGGGACTATTGGTAGCAGAACTCGAATAAGAGCAGCATGAAGATCACAAAAGTCTATAGGGGAAGGTACGTCTCAATAAAAACAATTCAATTTTGAGATAGTGAAATAATAATTTTATGATAGGTATGTGTTGCACGATGGCAATGGAGAGGGTTTGATCTAGATTATAATGGCAAAATAAACCAACAGAAGTTTCCTAAAAACTCAGCCGATCATCCTGTATAATAATAATAATAATAATAATAATAATGTTTATTTGTACAATACATAAATAATCGGACAAATAAACAAAAGGAAACCGCAAAGCCTAATTGGCTGTCTGCAGATAGTGTATACAATAAAGAAAAGTGTTTACTATTATCATAATATTATTTCAAAACATATCAAGAATGTTCAGCGCAAAATCGCAAAGCCAAGGGGCTGGGCTGTCTGCGTTGAATTTTCGCGAATTGTGCGGAACATCATTCAAGAATAGGCAACAAGTTTGGTGTAGTACATTATGGTTTTCTCAACTAACAGTAAGTGTATGCCTATCAGTACAAAAATTAACAAATCCTGGAATTGTTACGAGTACGGATTCCACTTAGAGTAAGTATGAACATCAGGTTCTATATTCATTTTCAATACCAATGAAGACGCGATTAATAAACATAAGCAGAAAGTCAAATATGAAATTTTAAGTGCTACTCTATACGTTCAGTTTATTATCCATTATATGGTGTATTTTTCTTCTGTCTTCTATCAAAATAAATTGCTCAAGCTTTGATTTGAATAAATTTTAATTAACTATACTTTCCAAGTATCATAATGTATATTGCTTCATTCCACAGCAAAGTTGTGGA
Organism: Endomychus coccineus; assembly: GCA_958510875.1. Lineage (NCBI taxonomy): Eukaryota > Metazoa > Arthropoda > Insecta > Coleoptera > Endomychidae > Endomychus > Endomychus coccineus. The sequence goes on along the minus strand of OY294068.1, from coordinate 49,320,672 downwards.
AATGTACACAAATTCTTTATCGCCAAAAGCGAACGAAATAGAAGAATGAATGGAACGGCATAACATTCAAATTTGAATAAGTATGTAACATATTTCTGCTGGAGCTCTTCATCTATAATTACATACATGCTTTTCTAGATAGAAACCACCAAAGAGGTACGTAATTGATCAATTAGCTGCCGAATGAAGGAATATAGTTTTGAGACTGCCTCCTTATCACTATGTCTTCAATTCAATAGAAATAGTGTGTAGAATTTCAAAGAAGGGTTATATACAGCAAATCGACAGAGATATAAGATCCATTGATCACTGCTTGATTATGAAGAAGGAGGCTTCAAACACTGCTACACATCAGTTTTATTGGAGCTGTGTTCATCATATAAAAGAGTAGAGTAGAGTAGAGTAGAGTAGAGTACTTTATTTGGTGCTAATATAACATAAACATTATTTGCACAGGTCAGTTTAAAGATGAAAGTTAAAAGTAGATATATCGAGGTGGTCTGAACGAGATGCAAGTTGCACCACCGAATATGAGAATATTCACATATGTTGTCAATTTGAACAATCTTTGAATGTCATGACGTCTTTCCACATTTTACTGGACAATAAAGGGAAAATATATATCGCAATCAAACATGAAATCCGCAGAAGTGCCCGAACGTTAACAATTATGCTCACAAACACAAATAACAATAGTAGTAGGTAGTTACTTTCGTATATATAATAATACAATAGAGGTCCTAGTATCGACCCTTGTAAAACACAGTATGTTATCAATTCGAATGAACTTCCAATGTAATGACATGAATTATATAATTTGGAATATATTTTATGTTCCTATGAGAGCGAAATTACAGTTCATTCTCATGATGGAGTGATCAAAATTCAATTGATTATTGGATGGATTTTGGGAAATTGAACCCTATCGATAATTCCATCATTAATCATTTACAAAAGAATGATAATGATAACCTTACAATGAAGGTAACTGGATCGTCGAATGTCTCCGTACGTGTTCGTGATTTCGAAGATTGAACTCTTATGAGTGAGAAACAATCACCTTTATACACTTAAGATACTGTTGAGTACTGAGGATCTTTCAGCTACCTAATAGTCATCATGAGAGAAATCTAAATGTGCCTATTTGAATACCATTTGGTATTGAAAATGCGAACAAAGGATTACCCCCAGCTGGACATAAGTCGGGATTCAATAAATTGCTTTTTTGTTTATATATTTCCATTCCTTCTAAATTACCTAGATATTTGTCTATATTCTGTTTTAAAAGTAATAAACTTTCTTGAGAAATGGTGTGACCTTAATTTGAAATATGTTCGACTAATGATGATGATTTTCACCATTAATTCCCTTTATATGGGCAAAATATCCTTTATACCAAGTTCCCTCTAGTTCAACTCACATAACAATTTGAACACGACTTACAATCGATTTCGGAAATTCTGGATTCGTCGGAGTCGGGAACTTTATCAAGGGTGTTGTCTTAACAATTTCTTAGCATGTTCTCACATCTATAAACGAGTTATATCGCAAATTAAGAAAACTATATATGGAATTCACTAATTACAGAAGGGGCCAGCAAAATATAACAACGAAGCAGTTTATTGTTGTGTAGTCACCCTTTTCTGTATATTTCCTATACCTAATATTGAAATGAAAAATGATAACAAACGTTGTTAGTAATACAAACTCTTTTTATCAACAAACAAACACTTGCTTACTTAGATCTGCGTTATTTACTTCAAATATTTGTATGGCACTTATAAACATAAAAGTGTATTTGCCACGTGAAAATAACATTAAGCAGAATAAAATTCTGAACAGAAGTAGAGAAAATCCAGAAAAAATCGCATTGGTCAATGGTTATGACAAATCGTTGATCAATAATTTAATTTCTAAACAAAAAAAGGAAATTGGAACGCAACGAATCAACGAAATTAGATCCACTACCTTCAAATATTTCAATAAAATTCGAGAGTTTCGTTTATCATCCTTCAATGATTAGTAAATTCCGTCGTTTAAAGTCGTGTTTAAAATGCTATATGGATCAAACTAGAAGAAACGTTTTGCCATGAAGAAAAATGATTGTAAAAAATCAGCGTTAGCCGAACATGTTTTAAATTCAGGTCACACAATTTCTCAAGAATGTTAATCATTTTCAAAACACAGTACGGACAAATATCTAGGTAATTTGGAAGGAATAACCCTTTGTTACATTTTATTTTCTGGTTTGGTTTACTCTGATGATGGCTACTCGGTAGCCGGAAGGTTCCCAGTATGTAACAGTATTTCTAGTGGATGAGGGTGATTGTACTTATTTATAATGTTATAGTGTAATCATAGTGTGAACTCTTTTATAGTTTGTTCTCCGTTCACCTAAGTTTTGGTAGATCAGCTTGACCGATATCTGAACTTATAACTTTTGGTGTAAGTTCTTCGTATATGTATCACTCATAAGAAGCGTATAAGTTTATTATTTTAGAATTCAGTGCCTGCTCTGATTTCAAATGGCCTAGTTGTTTTAGGGTTCCGAATTGTGTTTTCAGAATAATCAGGCTACAGGACCCACGATTAGATGCCATAGACCACTAGATATTGCTTCTTCATATTCATTTCTAATTGGATCTGAGACTGAGTATTGCTTGTTCTGGTGGATTATTCTCAGCTGACTGTTCTGATTTGTCGTTGAACACATGACCATGTGTTGGGTGAAATTAAGTACTATCTAGTTTACGATTTCATATCTGACCCATTACGGAAGATTCAGTTTCAGATATGTTCTCTACTTCCACCTAAAAATAGTAGTATATTTTGGTTACGGAAAAATCTCTATTTAATCGTGCAGAGCCTAACCGAAAAACAAGATAATTGAAGAATTTCACCAACGAGAACTGGAATTAGAAAGACAGTGTTGAAAACAATGGACCTAGTTCTGATATATGAACACATAACCTTCAACTCAAGATTAACTCATAAACTTCATAATATTCTTCTTAAAAAATGGTTCATTCAGGAAACAATTTCCGGAAAGTCATGAGTTCATAAGCACTTTTGGTGTGAAAGACACATTTCATATAATAGTTTTCTGTTCAATTTGAACAATATCAATCTCTGAAAGTACGAGATGCCTTTAAGATGTTCATCGTCAATGTTTATCTTTCATATATGAAAAATGAAAACGTTCTCTGCTCAATTCCTGTGATTAAAAGAAAATCAAAGTGCTACATTATTTGCTGGCTGGACTCCAGTTTCATTCTATTAGAGCGATATCTAAGACTAACATTTATGTTTACTTATTTATCGGATCATTTATTGTCAATTCCATCATGCTCTCTATATTACTTTTATCAATTTTCACACATTTTGCTTAATGCAGTCAGGGACATTAAGAAAACAGTGAAATCTTTATACAAGCAGGAGAACCATTACTCCAAATTATTCAGTTATTATTATCAGGATGAATGATGGATGACAATAAATTGTGGAATTCAAGTCACCATTCAATAGGATTGGTTTGAAATTCCATAATAAATCAACTAATTGAAACAATGTAATAGAATCACGAAATTCCCAGGACTCTTCAAACTTGAAATTTGGTATGCCCCTCAAACGACTTCGATATTTACCAGGAACAGATTTTTTAAAATTGATTAGTGAAGGGAATAGGAGTGGTTAAAAGCTGTTTATGGAGTTACCCAATTTTGTGAGACCAAATGAAAAATCTGAATGGACTCTGATGTTTTTCCTAGAAACTTGTTCCCTGAAATGCTCCATAACAAAGATACAGGAGTTGAAGTTGAGTTTTTCCGAAAGGTTTCTTTGGATATTCCAATATTTGTGACAGATGTCGTTCTTCGTAGATACTCTAAGATGATTAATAGTCATGGAAGCCACGCCATACAATTCCGATCTTCATAAATCTTAAGTTCAATTGTGTAGATCCATAAAATTAATCAAATTATTTCAAAAATTTCATTATGGAGTATATAAATACGTTTCAATTCACTTGGATACTACTGATCATCTGTCCTAAACTGTAAACTTAATAATTCTCAAACAACTGCATCCCAGGATGAGGAATATTTAATCATGAAGAATTCAATCATGTACCGATAAGGTATGACTGTGGAATATAACATAATATAATTGTCCACAATACCATACTTTTTCCACTTGAATTATAACTTATCTGAAACATACACCGGGTGCAATGCAGCTATAATTAAACACGTATTATGTAAGCTGAATTTAGAGGTAAGATTACAAAACGTGAAATACTTAGACTCAAATTGGGGAAAAGGTGAATTATAAGCAGTAATTGAGCTGCTATTATGTTGTTTTTGAAGAATAAAGGTACGGCTTGTTCGAAAATGAACATCAAGTATTGCAGGTAATATCTTAGTTAAAAAATAGTTACTTTTAAATAATAAGCAGGATTCATGTAATTTAATTCAACTACTTAAAATAGTTCTGAAATACAGCATCAGATAAAGGCAGCTATGTCTTAAGAGTTCGATTGCAGTTGCAGCAAATATGCTCATTTTAACAAAGACATAAACTCAAAGCAAGAACTCGTTTAAAGTTATTATACGCATAATCGATGAAAGCGAGGATGCGGATGTAAAAAATGAGGGTGGTATTTGTGTGTTCAAAATTTCATGTTTAGCCTTATTATATTCCATCTCATATGATGTATTCGTATCGCCTATTCCCCTCCCATATAAGTCCTTGAATGAATTTGCTGGAATTTGCTAAGCCATTGTATGGCAAGGAATTGGCGATGAGAGTGAGCAAATCTAGTTCCTAGTATCCGGAGCCCTGTTCCAACAAATCACCTTGAACCATTGTTTCGAATGAAAATAAAAAAACGTCTCATTGAGGGATAATTCGAAGTACATCAGGACCTCAGGCATCATGACTACAGGTCTGAGAACAACTTTCACAGGGTTAACTCTTTTTTGGATCCAGAATGTGGAAGCTCAGAATTAAATAAAATAGCCGAACTCCTGCTCAAAAAGGAACTGAAGATAATTTATTGAATCAGACTCGTATAATCGATGCTAGAAGGAGCAAGTTAGAATATTGAGCAAAAAACAATCTACAAAATACAGGATACAATGTCACAGAGTCATGATGGTGTAAAGAGGAACAATATATTATGGCACTCGTCCATTAATTCGCCAAGGCAAATATTTCGCAATGAAAACTATGGAAATAATACTGGATAGTAATCTTGTCTCTTTTATTGATTGTGTAAGAGACTGTTCTGTTTGGAGGTGTCCGCAAAGAGACAGATCAAGTGACCAAAATGCCATGATATGCTGAAGATGGATGAAGTAAAATTTAGATTACTTCATCCAGATATGAATCACGGTTTGCCGTTAATGGATATTTGGGAATGTTAAAAAAACAATATGAATTGAGTCTAGTAATCTTGTCTCTTTTATTGATTGTGTAAGAGACTGTTCTGTTTGGAGGTGTCCGCAAAGAGACAGATCAAGTGACCAAAATGCCATGATATGCTGAAGATGGATAAAGTAAAATTTAGATTACTTCATCCAGATATGAATCACGGTTTGCCGTTAATGGATATTCGGGAATGTTGAAAAAACAATATGAATTGAGTCTAGTGATCTTGTCTCTTTTATTGATTGTGTAAGAGACTGTTCTGTTTGGAGGTGTCCGCAAAGAGCCAGATCAAGTGACCAAAATGCCATGATATGCTGAAGATGGATGAAGTAAAATTTAGATTACTTCATCCAGATATGAATCACGGTTTGCCGTTAATGGATATTTAGGAATGTTAAAAAAACAATATGAATTGAGTCTAGTAATCTTGTCTCTTTTATTGATTGTGTAAGAGACTGTTCTGTTTGGAGGTGTCCGCAAAGAGCCAGATCAAGTGACCAAAATGCCATGATATGCTGAAGATGGATGAAGTAAAATTTAGATTACTACATCCAGATATGAATCACGGTTTGCCGTTAATGGATATTTAGGAATGTTAAAAAAACAATATGAATTGAGTCTAGTAATCTTGTCTCTTTTATTGATTGTGTAAGAGACTGTTCTGTTTGGAGGTGTCCGCAAAGAGCCAGATCAAGTGACCAAAATGCCATGATATGCTGAAGATGGATAAAGTAAAATTTAGATTACTTCATCCAGATATGAATCACGGTTTGCCGTTAATGGATATTTGGGAATGTTAAAAAAAACAATATGAATTGAGTCTAGTGTGTAAAATGGACGTTGAATTGATTAGATGCTGAAATACAGTCTATTGTACCTTGAATTTTCTTATACTATAACATAATTGTCTAACACCATTGATAGAAATATCCACCCGTATCCACTAAAAATACTATTAAGGTACTGGGGACTTTTCGGCTACCAAGTTGCCATCTTCAGTTCACCCAGTTCAAGTTTGAAATCTTTCAATTTTGCAATAAGTTACAAAAAATTTTCCACAGACAAACTTGGTGCGACTTGGAAGTTGCTAAATTCCTTCACTAACCATTTTACTATGTTATAGGTAGAACAATAAATGTTCGAAATGATTGGTCTCATAGAATTACCCGGTTCATGAATCTGAGGTAAGCAATACAGTTCAGGAAGATTAGAATTCGAAAGTATAAATCTGTATTTTAAATTATCGGAGACTACAGCTGTACAGGATTACAATGAATTATTGACTAGTTTAACGCATTGAGATAATGGATTACTGGTAATCTGTTCATAGGGACCATCAATTAATAAGATATTTACCGAATTGTGATAATCCCGTTGCCCATAATTACGAGGGAATTTCCCTCATCTGCCTTCAAGTAATAACAGTCTCTTTTGTTTCAATGATGTACGAATTGTATTGAAGTTATTGTAGACCCTTTTATACGATTTATTTGAATGTTCAAGAATTCTCTTGAACTAGTTAAGAATAACAGCTTTATCTTGAAAGTTGAGAGACCAAATCGTATTCCGGAAGTTGGAGAATAAAACTCAAATTTTACACAAGACTTCTAGACATTTAATTTAAAAATGTTGACAAATTGTTTCACCACATTGTGGCATTTTCAAAGCAAGAAGTTATCAACTAAAGCTGAATCTAAAAGTATGTCCTTAAATATCAGGGATCAGAATGTGGTACAAATTGAGGGATGGGGGTGGATAATGGTGGGAGTGTGTTTACAAAATTGTTAACAAGCGGTGAATTATATGTATCGATTTGATAATTCAATATTACATTATTATTGTTTTTCGTGTGTTTCAATATTTCTATGGATTCTAATATATTAAGTTTATGTCCTTTTTCCTGAATATGTAGAATATCGGGATTGAGGGTGAAATTGTGGTTATGTTGTAACAGGTGATTTGCGTAATTAGAGTCCTCTTTTTTGAGTCTGTAACTTCAAATGTTCGTCGAACCTTACTCTGAAGCTGCGTCCAGTTTGTCCTACGTACTCATCACATCTCAGTCTGTAAACTCCTTCCTTGGTATTAAAATCATGAAAATGATAATCATTTGAATTTTGACATATACAGAAAACCAACTCAAACAAATAAGTACATCCCGGCGCATTCAGCTACACCATTTGGACGTAAAATCACCACGTTTTATAGGCTAGTTCGAAGATTATTGAACGTTACTTCGAGCCAGCAAAATTGTCACAACGAAGTAGGAATGCTTCAGCAAATTGCGTTTGTTACCACAAATTTATGATCAATAATTTAATTTCTGAACAAAAAAAGGAAATTGGAGTCATAACCTTCAAATACTTCAATGAAATTTAAATATGTCACTCATCATGCATAAGTAATTAATAGATTCCATAGTTTGTTTTCTGAATTTGCAATACAAACAGTTTATAGATGTAAAAACAAGCTGAAACACTGTTTAGGCAACAACTTTGATAGAGTTTCCATTTCGACAAATCCGGGATTGACAAAATCAATTGTGAGTTGTGTTGAAAATGCTATGTGACTCAAACTAGAAGGAATATTTTAACTCGTTACAGAGAACATTTTGCCCATATAAAGAAAAATGGTGGGGAAAAATTAGGGTTAACCGAATATATTTTGAATACAGGTCACACCATTTGTCAAGAAAAATTATCACTTTTAAGAGTACAGTACAGACAAATATCTAAGTAATTTAGAAGGAATGCAAATGTATAAGCGAAAAAGCAATTTATTAAATTCCGATTTATCTCCAGCTGAGGATAACTCGATAACTCCTTGCTCGCATTATTATTCTCAAATAGTATTTGGACAGGCACATTCTGATTTCCAATTTAGTTCACTCTATTGTTGGCTACTTGGTAGCCGAAAGGTCCTCGGTCCTCTAATTGTGTTTTCAGTGGATGAGAGTGATCATTTCTTATCAATAGTGTTATAATATATTCACAGTGTGAACTCTTCTATAGTCTATAATTGTCTGATATTATTGTATGTATGATGTCTGCTATTCCATTGAAAATAAGTGCTATAGATGGAGACAATACATTTTGAAATCAAATAGCCTCTTGTCACTGGGAAGCACCTTTGTTAGAAATTATGAAGCGTACGCTTTCTACATAGATGCAATCATTATTTGGCTATAGATTCACACAATAGATTTTCAGTTATGGTTTTCGCTTGTTGGCTTGATATAATCATTGTTCAGGAGAAAACAATATAATTATTACGTGCATCATACTGATAGAAGTGAACTTTGTCCCTTTGCCATTGCTGACAAAGATTGAATAGAAAGTCATTCCACCAAAAGCGTTTGCTATGTTAATGCTTTAATATTTGCAACATGACATGAATACTGCAGTTATATTGATTCTTGATTTATGTTGGTAGGATATCTTCGCAAACGTACGTTATATTCCGTCGTAAATTAATGATCCAGGCATTATGTGATTAAATTTTCGCCAGGCAAAACTTGTCAATATCTTTATAATTATAAGATAAGTATATGACTATGAATAGAATAACAGCGAAATCTGAGAAACAGTCTAAGAATTAAAACATTTTGGAGAACTCACTGGTGACTACAGATTACTTCCTCTGGAAGACTACCAACAGGATGAAATGTTGATCACCCACATCCCTACAATTCGTGAAGGAACAGCTTGAAAAATCAGGGAATAGCCTTTGTTTTTGCAGAACATTGAAAAAGCTAGTTGCAATCATACAATAAATCGGCAATTAGACTGGGAACAACAACCATCGATGGAACACAGATAAACTATTCAGTTTGTGAAGCAACAGGAAGCAATGAACGAGATCAAGACCAATCATATGTAATACAAAATTATCGTGCTACTTTTTCACCACAAAAATTATCAATATGAATTTTTGATGAAAAAATGCAGTTGCATAGACTGCTCGTTGTCAGGAAATTTTGAATAACAATCTTGACATTTCGTTACAATTGAAAACGTATTGTATGGTCATGCCAAATAAATACTGTGGACAGACGAAACCTTATTTACTAATAGTTGCAATAAAGATTCTTGACCCAGGTATGAACTATATGAGTTCTAGGGAATTGGGTCACACTAACACATATGTTTATTATTTTCGTCATCATCAGAAGACTTATTATGTCTATAACGGGGTTTCTCAAAACAAATTGTACTAGCACAAGGCGTGCTTATCGCACCAGTTTCGATCAAAAATGCCCACGTCGCCGAAACGAACAGAAATACGAATAATCAAATGTGTTACAATTTCGATTATTCGTGTTTCTGTTCGTTTCGGCGACGTGGGCATTTTAAATTAAAACTGGTGCGATGAGCACGCTTTGTGTTAATACAATTAGTTCTAAGAAATCCCGTTTTAGACATAATAAGTCTTCTGATGATGATCATGAGACCGAAACGTGCGTAGAGATGAAAATAATAAACTAATTTGTCAGTGTGACTCATTTCCCGAGAATTTATATATAATTTAATAATGGTGGTATTTTAAAGTTGAAAAATACGAGTTATTTATTATGCAATCAATGATTCTCATCTAATCCGACATTAGATCATATGAGTCTTCTGATGATGATCGTGAGACCGAAACGTGCGTAGAGATGAAAATAATGAACTAATGTGTCAGTGTGACTCATTTCCCGAGAATTTATATATAATTTAATAATAGTGGTATTTTAAAGCAGAAAAATACGAGTTATTTATTTTGCAATCAATGATTCTCATCTAATCCGACATTAGATCATAAGTCAGATTCTTATTGGGTGTGTTAGTGAACTAAGATATGAAGAATTAGATTTTTTGAATTATTAAGATCACTTAGATAATTTAACATAGGATTATCAAGATGAATAAACGTAAAGCATTGATACATAGGCGGGATTCTAACCCACATTTCTTGATGTCTACTCCAGGGTGTTTACCAATTACATGACCCCAGTCCCGTCAGAGTCTTATATTCTTGTAAACATAAACCTCAGAAAGGATAGTAGATCATCGATGAACACAATGCGATTCGATGCTCCAACATAGATCAAATATTCATCTCAAATTCAATTGTTTCGAATTGAGGAGTGTATGTATGAGTATCACTATGATTGGCAATCAGTCTGACAGTACTCATTCAATGACAGCATCCCAGTTTTCATATATTTCAATAGAACTGACTGAAATATATTCTGAGTAAGTATGAACAAGTTTAAGGTTTCTTTGTCTAATCGGCCACAACTTCATGTAAATCCATTAAGATATATAGAATTCTATTTTCCGTATTATGAAGATAACTTAGATGATAGCAGAATACTTATGTGGTACATACGATTAAAATCTTTTGCTCTTTGCAACGGCAACAAAGTTCAATATGGCAGCCTTAAGAAAATTAAAAGTTGGTATCAATAATTCATAATCTAGTTCACGTATGAAATCTCCAATATTTCATAGTGAGAAACGTACGCCTGAGTTTCATAAGTTTTCCAATGACAATAAAAAAGTTATAATCAAGATATAATACATTTCTTCTCAGAATATTGAAGAACATAAGAATGTGCAATTTTTTTCGAATTGAACCGACCCTGTACCTTTTACTGTTTAAGAAATCACCATAGTTTGCTTCATAAAAGTGACCTTGCATTTCTACTGATTTATATTCTTAGACCATTTGTAGATGTATGTCTTGACGTTTTCTGGGTATTTTGATTCTATATTGAAAATGAATTAGATAAGACTTGTTTTTGAAGTTTCGATAGGTTATTTCTATTTCCATCAAAAAAGTTTGGAATCTACTATTCTCTCATAAGTGGAGTAACATACATTTTCAACGTATTTTGTTCAAAGACGTAATGTACCAATCATCATCATTATTCATTGAACCAATAATACTTGTCAATTTTCAAGGTTGTAGGAAAAAGTTTCGCTTTTCCAATTTCATACATGTTAAAAAAGCAATGAAATCTTATTGAATAGAACATTCCTCAATGTTTTTATTTTTCTATGTTTGTTTTGTTTCTGAGCAGCATCATTAGGCTCCTAAGCGGGCTTCCCTGTTTCAAACAAAATACATTTTATGTGAGAGAATGCGAAAACAGAAATAGTTCTACTCGTTGAACGTGATGAAAAGTGTGACAACTCTCTTGAATGGGTGAAACGCTTAGGTTGATACTTTCCTCTTCATGAACGAATAATAAGGGAGCGAGTGGCGCAATGCGAAAGCTTTCAAAATTAAATGAAAAGACACAAATTCTCCTTAATCTTCTGTCGAATAGGCTATAAATAATAAACGGATTCTCTCTCTTTTAAACGACATAGTTTACTATCATATTTAATCATACAATAAATCGGCAATTAGACTGGGAACAACAACCATCGATGGAACACAGATAAACTATTCAGTTTGTGAAGCAACAGGAAGCAATGAACGAGATCAAGACCAATCATATGTAATACAAAATTATCGTGCTACTTTTTCACCACAAAAATTATCAATATGAATTTTTGATGAAAAAATGCAGTTGCATAGACTGCTCGTTGTCAGGAAATTTTGAATAACAATCTTGACATTTCGTTACAATTGAGAACGTATTGTGTGGTCATGCCCAATAAATACTGTGGACAGACGAAACCTTATTTTCTAATAGTTGCAATAAAGATTCTTGACCCAGGTATGAACTATATGAGTTCTAGGGAATTGGGTCACACTAACACATATGTTTATTATTTTCGTCTTTACGCACGTTTCGGTCTCACGATCATCATCAGAAGACTTATTATGTCTATAACGGGATTTCTCGAAACTAATTGTACTAGCACACTGAGACCGAAACGTGCGTAGAGATGAAAATAATAAACCAATGTGTCAGTGTGACTCATTTCCCGAGAATTTATATATAATTTAATAATGGTGGTATTTTAAAGTAGAAAAATACGAGTTATTTATTATGCAATCAATGATTCTCATCTAATCCGACATTAGATCATATGAGTCTTCTGATGATGACCGTGAGACCGAAACGTGCGTAGAGATGAAAATAATAAACTAATGTGTCAGTGTGACTCATTTCCCGAGAATTTATATATAATTTAATAATAGTGGTATTTTAAAGCAGAAAAATACGAGTTATTTATTATGCAATCAATGATTCTCATCTAATCCGACATTAGATCATAAGTCAGATTCTAATTGGGTATGTTAGTGAACTAAGATATGAAGAATTAGATTCTTTGAATTATTAATACCACTTAGATAATTTAACATAGGATTATCAAGATGAATAAACGTAAAGCATTGATACATAGGCGGGATTCTAACCCACATTTCTTGATGTCTACTCCAGGGTGTTTACCAATTACATGACCCCAGTCCCGTCAGAGTCTTATAGTTTTGTAAACATAAACCTCAGAAAGGATAGTAGATCATCGATGAACACAATGCGATTCGATGCTCCAACATAGATCAAATATTCATCTCAAATTCAATTGTTTCGAATTGAGGAGTGTATGTATGAGTATCACTATGATTGGCAATCAGTCTGACAGTACTCATTCAATGACAGCATCCCAGTTTTCATATATTTCAATAGAACTGACTGAAATATATTCTGAGTAAGTATGAACAAGTTTAAGGTTTCTTTGTCTAATCGGCCACAACTTCATGTAAATCCATTAAGATATATAGAATTCTATTTTCCGTATCATGAAGATAGCTTAGATGATAGCAGAATACTTATGTGGTACATACGATTAAAGTCTTTTGCTCTTTGCAACGGCAACAAAGTTCAATATGGCAGCCTTAAGAAAATTAAAAGTTGGTATCAATAATTCATAATCTAGTTCACGTATGAAATCTCCAATATTTCATAGTGAGAAACGTACGCCTGAGTTTCATAAGTTTTCCAATGACAATAAAAAAGTTATAATCAAGATATAATACATTTCTTCTCAGAATATTGAAGAACATAAGAATGTGCAATTTTTTTCGAATTCAACCGACCCTGTACCTTTTACTGTTTGAGAAATCACCATAGTTTGCTTCATAAAAGTGACCTTGCATTTCTACTGATTTATATTCTTAGACCATTTGTAGATGTATGTCTTGACGTTTTCTGGGTATTTTGATTCTATATTGAAAATGAATTAGATAAGACTTGTTTTTGAAGTTTCGATAGGTTATTTCTATTTCCATCAAAAAAGTTTGGAATCTACTATTCTCTCATAAGTGGAGTAACATACATTCTCAACGTATTTTGTTCAAAGACGTAATGTACCAATCATCATCATTATTCATTGAACCAATAATACTTGTCAATTTTCAAGGTTGTAGGAAAAAGTTTCGCTTTTCCAATTTCATACATGTTAAAAAAGCAATGAAATCTAATTGAATAGAACATTCCTCAATGTTTTTATTTTTCTATGTTTGTTTTGTTTCTGAACAGCATCATTAGGCTCCTAAGCGGGCTTCCCCGTTTCAAACAAAATACATTTTATGTGAGAGCATGCGAAAACAGAAATAGTTCTACTCGTTGAACGTGATGAAAAGTGTGACAACTCTCTTGAATGGGTGAAACGCTTAGGTTGATACTTTTCTCTTCATGAACGAATAATAAGGGAGCGAGTGGCGCAATGCGAAAGCTTTCAAAATTAAATGAAAAGACACAAATTCTCCTTAATCTTCTGTCGAATAGGCTATAAATAATAAACGGATTCTCTCTCTTTTAAACGACATAGTTTATTAATTAAAAAGGTTCTAAATTTTGATGTTGCGAAACAAGCAACACGACGGAATGAAATATAATAGAGCGCTTTATTCGAGCTGCATCCTTGAATACATCATTTATTTATCATTAATACGAGGGAAGGAAAAATCACGTAGGATTTATCATATGCCTTCGTACATTTCAGAACAAGCAGACGTTTAAGTCACAGAGAGGTAATGCATAACTTATGTTTAGTTTTATTGAAAATAAAATACGAACAGTAATATTATTTAGCAGAACCCGGTAGATTCATATACGCGCTGGTATATGCGCATGAAATGATATGAGACAAAATCTTATCGCTAGTGGCCAAACATAGCGTGTATCGTGAGATTCTGTATTATATCCTTAAAGTCTCCATCAAATTTATCAACAAAATGTATTGTTAACTAAATTCTTATGAGTTTATTTTGTTTTATTTGTTATTAATAATTATATTTTTGATTCTACCGGCTAGCTTTTTATCTTTTTAATTTGATTATATTTGAACTTTGAATTAATGTTTATGAAGTTTTGAAGTTTATCTGAAGTTTATCTATAGAATAATTTTATATGGAATTAAACACAATGCTCTTTGATTTCACAATATTTAATTTCTATGACTCTTATTATCTCGGGTTATTCAATTTTATGTTTACAAAATCTATGACATAACCTTAAAATCACTTTTACAACTAATATTTGTTTATACTGTTGTAATCAACAATCTTCCTTTTACTTTACAGATAATACGGATAATATGATGTAGAAATTATAAACAAACTTACGTTTAGATAATATCCAAAAGTGTGTTTAACAATGTTGGCAATTTTCAATTTACTTCTTTTATAATTTCGTTGATTCACTTTTTACACAATACTATGCTATTTCACGATAATCACAGGTAACTAATTTTGGTTACTTCTTCTTGAGAATCAGGAACTGTTGATAATACTTTGTTTTATTCTTTTAGATAAGACATAAAACTTTTCGATGCTTTATTGAAATTATATTGAAGAATGGCAATCGTTGGATACTTCTTATAAATTGGAGGTTATTACAACCTTTTACTTGATTTAGATACTTGGAACACTCGTTGACTTTTAATAAATTTTATTAACTTCGGTTATTTGGAACTTATCGAAGTTTGGAACACTTCGTTACACAGTACGTTTCTTCACTTCCACTGAAATTCTTGTTTATCACTTCTTATTCTATTACATTGTTGTTTATTATGTTTTACATTGTTAATTTTAATATCCTAACTATTATTTAGCTTTTACTATTGTTTTTAATTCCATATAAATATCTTTTATTTGATCTTTTCTGATTTTCAAAGTTTGGTAAGTTATTATTTTTAAATTTTTATTGTTTATGAAATGAAATCATAACAGTATGTTAATGTTAATTCACAAATTATAGAATACTTTCCTATTTCTATAAGCCGAAAAGTCTCTTATTGCAAAGTAAGTTGGTAGAACAATTATCAATTTTACAGAGAAGAACAACAACAATCTTCTTGGTATCTTTTCAAAAATTAAACAACAAATGATTTATTTGGCCAAAACTTATTTTATTTCTCAACATAATGTCCTTAAGCTCGATGATACACTCCGTCCAACATTTTTCAAATTTTTCGATCCCTTCCAAATAATACGATTTCGACAGACCTTCAAAATAGGCGTTTGTTTCAGTGATAGCCTCATCGTTGTTGTCAAATTTCTTTCCGCCGAGCCATTTCTTCAAGTTTGGAAATAGATAAAAATTGCAGGGGGCAAATCTGGAGAATATGGTGGATGACGAACCAATTCGTAGCGCAATTCAAGCAATTTTACAATTCCGATTGCGGATCTATGCGCCGGTGCATTGTCCTGGTGGAATAGCACTTTTTCTTTGTCAAATCGTTTTGTTCTTTCCAAGTTAATCCATATGCACGATACCGTGTGCATTCCAAAAAACTGTCGCCATGAGTTTGTAGGCCAATAAATCCATTTTGGTCATTTTTGGGTTCGATTGTTCTTTGGTCTCCGGTGTATTGTGATGTATCTATGTTTCCTCTACGGTTACGAAATGGCGCAAAAAGTCCTTCTCATCGAGCTTGAATAATGCCAAACACTCCTTTGAAGTTATCACACGGTCGCGCTTGCTGTCAACAGAGAACAAATGCAGCACCTATCAGGCAGATGAGTGTTCTCTCATATGCAAAAATTCATGCAAAGTGTTCTGTACCCGTTAAGTTGTAATGCCCATTGCCTCAGCAATCTCTTGTTCCTTAACTCGCCGATCGTTCAATATCATATCATTGATCTCATTGACGATTTCTGGCATACTCCAATTGGATGACCAGAACGTTCGCCGCCCTTTATAGTCATACAACCACACCGAAAATCAGTAGACCACTTGTGAGTCGTTTCAATCGATGGTGAAGAGTCCCCATAATGTTTAACAAGCGATGCTTTGGTTGGCGTAATGTTTTTCCATGCAAGAAATAATGTTTAGTCAAGATGCGAAATTCACTTTTTTTCATGTTCACAAGAATCTTCAACGCTGCTTGCTCTAAATGGGTGTCAAAACAGAACTGAATGACATATCAATCTGAAAATTATAATATGTTCCAGTTTAAGATGGTACATCACAAATGTCACATACTGATACTGATGTACGGAAAAATTAATTCATCTTCATATTTTCATACATTTTTATCGTTTGAAGTCACGATATGTTTCCATATTATATGAGATGAGAAAAAATAAAAGTGTTTCATTTTATTATATCAATATGATAAATTGTCACAAAGTAATGGCTTCCACCATTGAATGTAGGAATGCAGTTACGATATTCTTTTTAGAGTTTTTCACATTTTAGAATTCAATGGCGCTTACGCTGCAAAACTTCGAATATGATTTTCAACTTTATCATATTAACTTACGTTATCTGGTACTTATACTACGGTGATAGTGATGAACTATTTATTTTATGGAAATCCATTTTGATGAGT
The DNA here is from genome assembly GCA_958510875.1 of Endomychus coccineus. NCBI lineage: Eukaryota > Metazoa > Arthropoda > Insecta > Coleoptera > Endomychidae > Endomychus > Endomychus coccineus. The sequence continues at coordinate 49,303,468 of OY294068.1, read as the reverse complement.
AATATTAAGTATAAGTAAATAAAATGAAATGAAACAATTTTTTGTCTAATTTCCACAAGAGATTTCATTTTTTTATAAACGCGACCGGTTTCGACTTTAATGATGTAAAAGTCGAAACCGGTCGTGTTTATTGAAGAATAAAATCTCTTGTGGAAATAAGACAAACAATTGTTTTATTTCGTTTTGGTGGAATTGCGTTTTCGGTTTGTTGGCTTTGTGCCATGAAGGCGTAGTATAGTTGAATAAATTGAAATAAATCAATTTTTTGCATAATTTCTACAATAGATTTTATTTTCCAATAGACACGACCGATTTCGACTTTTACATCATTGTAATGTGGAAATTAGACAAGAAATTGTTTCATTTCATTTTGGCGGAATTGCGTTTTTGGTGTCGTTGGTTCTGTGCCATGAAGGCGTAGTACCTACAATTAAATAGAATGAAATAATACAATTTTTTGTCTAATTTCCACAAGAGAATTTATTTTTCTATAAAGACGACCGGTTTCGACTTTCACATTATTATAATGTGGAAATTAGACAAAAAATTGTTTTATTTCATTTTGGAGGAATTGCGTTTTTGGTGTTACTGGCTTTGTTTCATGAAGGCGTAGTATAATTAAATAAAATGAAATGAAACATTTTTTTGTTTAATTTCCACAAGAGAATTTATTTTTCAATAAGCACTACCGGTTTCGACTTTTACATCATTATAATGTGGAAATTAGACGATAAATTGTTTTATTACATTTTGGCGGAATTGGGTTTCTGGTGTCGTTGGCTTTGTACCATGAAGGCGTAGTATAATTAAATAAAAACAAATAATACAATTTTATGTCTAATTTCCACAAGAGAATTCATTTTTCTATAAAGACGACCGGTTTCGACTTTCACATCATTATAATGTGGAAATTAGACAAAAAATTGTTTTATTCCATTTTGGCGGAATTGCGTTTTTGGTGTTACTGGCTTTGTTTCATGAAGGCGTAGTATAATTAAATAAAATGAAATGATACAATTTTTTGTCTAATTTCCACAAAAGAATTTATTTTTCAATAAACACGACCGGTTTCGATTTTTACATCATAGTAATGTGTAAATTAGACAAAAATTGTTTTATTTCATTTTGGCGGAATTGCGTATTTGGTGTCATCGGCTTCATACCATGGAGGCGTAGTATAATTAAATAAAAACAAATGATAAAATTTTTTGTCTAATTTCCACAAAAGAATTTGTTTTTCAATAAAGACAACCAGCTTCGAATTTTCCATCAACATGATGGGGAAATTAGACAAGAAATTGTTTTTCTTCATTTTGGCGGAATTGCGGTTTTGGTGTAGTTGGCTTTATGACATGAGGACGAAACATTTCATTTTATTTACTCATACTACGCCTTCATGGTACAAAGTCAACGACACCAAAAAGGCAATTCCTCCAAAATGGTGCTCAATTTACATTTCCTGGACAGAGACGTTATGTAAAATAATCTCTTGCAATTCTAAATAAAATAGGTCGGAACTACATTTTGTGGATTGGCCCAAACCACGAAAAGTATTTCTCTCAATTATTAATTGTAATAATGGATTAATAACTCGTTTCAGAGTAAAATATAGATTTCCTCGTGAGACAAGTTTCCATCAACTTGGTATGATAAAAAGTCAAGGTTGTTATGAATGACAGATGTTTCTATGTATAAACACCTAATAAAAGTTCGATTTTAACTAATTTAAATTAGCAAAAATGAAACTTTTAATAGATATTTTATTTAGGTTTATAATGGATTTTCATCACGTAATGGCTGATTCTATTCAATCCTTTCCTGGTTCTACGTTGTATCTCGAATATTTACTCTGATATCATAACACGGAAAGGTACTCCGTTTTAATAATTACTTTAAATAGCGCAGTCAAGACTTTTTAATTAACCTAATTACACGTTCCACGGTGTAGAGAACGGAGAACAGTTTTAAGTGCTGTTCAAATAATGTATGGAACCACTTATTCTCACAGAACGTAAATTAAAAACAACTGTATTCAAAATTAAAATGTTCAGTGACAGAAACACCTATTAGCGTGAGGTGAAGCGACCGTAAATATTGCCCGAGTTTTACATATTCCCGATGGGATGGTCTAATTCATCACCGCTGTCATTGAAAAGGTACTTACAATATATTTCTATGGACGTGGTAGCCGACACTGGTTGACTGATGTTGTTATTTGAGGCTTGACATGTAAAAGCGGCATGCTGGTCCGACCTTTGAAGCCCTCGAATTATCAGTTGGTTAGAGCGCACATTCTGAAATCCACTTCTGGTCTCCGTAGATTCTATAAGCTTCTCACCTCGCCACCATTTTATCGAAGGTTCCGGCTTTCCTGAAATAGTAAACAAGAAATTTCATTAGGGTTAAAAGTCGGCATAGCAAATTAGATTTCGTTCACGTAACTTCCTGATAAAATAAAACCGGCTAGTATCAACTTGAGAATTCTAGAAGATTTATAATAATATTATCGCCCTAGTCACTAAATTCTAAATTACATAGTCAAAGGTATGATTGATCTGGCAGATTCAAGTGAGATGGATGTAATTTGGACAGTGGCGGCGAAAGATAAGAATACAGTAAGCTTCAGTATTAAATTTCTAGACGTACGAGGTTCATGGAATAAAATAATCATTATCAACAGGTTATTTGTTACAGTAGTAGGATAAAGTGGGTACAATTGTAATACGGTACAATTGTAACAACGCTCATAATGGCGCTTACTTCTTGATCGATAGGTTTGGCAACGCAGCATAAGAACTGCCGTATTGTCCAAATAAGTTCACCACCAGTGATGGAGTGTTAGTGGAATTTGTGCGTTTTTACGATCCGTACTTGAAATTTACATATTTTTAAATTTTTCGTATAACTGTTACAAATTCGTTATTATCAAAGTAATTGAATTGGCGTGAGTAGTTCATTTTTATACGAATAAAAGTCTATAATTAGTTATGTGCTATTCTTTTTCATCGACTACGTATAATTTCATATAATGTCATGTCGGTACAATTGAAACATGATTGGCGAGTACATTTGTAACATGTTACATTTGTACCCCGATGAACACAATATAGCTATTTGTATTTTCAGCCTACAATGCCTCGCCAGAGAATTAGAAAAACCAATAGAGGACCATCCGACGAACTCATAAAACGAGCTGCTAATCGTGTTATGGAACAAGATATACCCATACGGCAAGTAGCGGATGAGTCTAACATTTGCGTCTTTCGTTAGGTTGTGGAAGTGCCAGGGGGTGAATCGCCCAGAATGGGTTACAATTCAATCACTTGGATCTTCTCGATAACACAAGAAGAAGCGTTTTTAAAGTATATACCTCTCTTGGCAGCTATTCACTTTGGTCTTACTCCCAAGGAAATACGTAAAGTTGTAAGTTATTTTTTGGAGAGAAAACAAATAGGTATATTAGTTTGATATTTTTGTTTATTTCTCTATAGGTGTTTCAATTCTGCACTGAAAATAGTACGCCTGTTCCTGAACAGTGGAAACAGAGAGGACTGGTTGGCATAAAGTGGTTCACAAAGTTTATGAGTAGACATCCCAACCTGTCTGTTAGAACCCAGGAGGCGACCAGCTATGCACGTGCTGTTAATTTCAATAAGGTTGAAGTTAGGAAAGTTTTTGACAACATGGACAGTTTACTAGATAAGCATACATTTCAACCGTCTGAAATAGATTATGCAGATCAGACGGGGATTACCATAGTGCAGAATCCCTCGAAAATCGTGGCAGTGGAAGGTACGAAGCAGGTGGGTGTCATCACTTCTGGAGAACGAGGTATACTAGTAACTATCTGCACTGCAGTTAATGCTGTGGGAAATACCACCTTTATTTATTTCCCTTCGCAAAAAACTTTCATCAATTTTTTATAATATAGGTTCGCGAGGATGTATTGGTGAGGACAACGGTTCAAGGTAGATGAATGAGGAAACATTTAATGAATAATGTTAGGCCAACCAAAGAAAAAAAATTGTTGCTTCTACTCGATTACCACGACTCCCATCTATTCATAAAAATTATCGAATTTTGCATACAAAATGGGGTAATTTTATTATCATTTACACCGCATACATTTCACAAGCTGCAGCCTTTAAAGCGTGAGTTGTATGGCCCATTTAAGCACTACATAAACATCGCTATGGTCAATTGGATGAAGTGTCACCCTGTTAAGACAATGACTATATACGATCTACCAGGGATTGTGACAGAAGATTTCCCTGAAGCAACTACTACAACTAATATTGTGGCCGGTTTTAAAGTGTCTGGCATTTGACCATTTAACAGGGATATGTTCCTAGTTATGAGCTTGACTATTGTTCACCCGAAAGCCAGCTTACTAATTCTTTCAAAGTTTTGGAAACTATTCGGCCACAAGCTACCGTCACTAGAAAAAAAGTTGCAAGAAGAAGAACAAAAAAGAGGGCAATTCTTATAGATATACCTGAAAACAATTGCTTAAAGAGGAAACATTGAGAAAACAGGAGGCACAGGTTGTAAAAAGGAAAAGATAAGAATACTGATAATAAAGCAAAAAAATAAAACGAAAACCTGGAGGGAATATAAATTACAGGACAAAATAGTGCGATAGGACGGACGATGAAGATGCAGAAACATTGTGTCCATATTGCTTCAAGCTGTACGAAGAGTCAGTGTCAACCACGTCGATTCAGTGTCACAAATGTGAAAAGTGGGCGCATGAAAAGTGTGTTCATAAGCTACTCCCTGAGTTTGAATTGCTATGATGACAATGATGACGAACGTTTAAATGTTTCAATTTTATGAAAGATGTTTATGATTTTATGTTTCCTAATATCTGCAGAGTTGAGCAATTTCAAGTTTTATATAAAATATTGCAAATAGCAATACACAAGCTAATATCGATTATTGTTGTTTTTACTAGAAACATTGACATCGTGATGTGTAATGACGATGTTACAAATAATTGTCCCTATTCCGTGTTACAATTGTTCCCTCGGCGGGTACAATTATAACATTTTTCATCCGTTCACAATATCTATTTTTTTGGTTTGAAAATGAGCAAAACATATAACTATTACGGATAAAATAAAAGATATGAGTTCAGCTCATGCAACAACATCATTTATATTCGTTTCTACAGAGTAGTTAGTTTAAGAAAAATCAAGTGCCAATATTGTTACAATTGTACCCACTTTCCCCTACATATGGGGCCAGGTTGGAAATTTATCTCAAGATTTGACATGATATTTTTAGACTAAGTGTGTAGTGAACCATGTCTTCCTTCGCATTCCTACTCACTATCAAAGCGGGCTTGTTAAATAAAGATGAACGGAAAGTAACCTGTCATGACACAATTTTTCGCGGAATCTGCTGAAGTGGATGAATATCGTTCATACGGATTTCAGCGAAGCCTTGGACCGGTTGGATCACCAAATAATAATCCAAAAGCTTTGTAAATTCGGTTCTCCCTCACACCATATCGCTTTCTTTGCCAGCTTCTTGTAGTGGCGATTAATAGCTTCATGTGTGACATCCCCGAAGCGACTCAGTCTTGGGCCCTGTACTGATCAAAGTTTCCATTGATGATGTTACCAGAATATTGACTATTTTATCACACGATGATCTAATCATCTCCAAAAGTACTGTGGTTTCATATAGGGAAGAAATGACTCACCTTATTGAATTAACTCAGGAAAGGATACCGCACACTTTAGTAGGGAAAGTGGCCCCCTGTCGAATTGGCTGAATTTTTGATATGTTATAGTCCAAGTCATTCCGAACAAAAAGTTCAATGGGCACAACTTTTTCTTTAGGCTGGTTTTGGCGCTAGAGGCCAATGAAAACTTTCATTTGTTCTTCATTGTTAAACAACACGAAACGTTATCCTGGATAATAATCACTTTTCTGAATAATCAAGATCTAAACACTCATTATTATGACATACTGTTAAAAGTATTTTCCTTTGGTGTTGTTACATTTGGTCAATTATACAGTGTGTTCCAGCTACTCACAATTTTTAAAGTGCAATAATTCGAAAATGGTTACAAATCGTCTTAGGGATCTACAATGAAAAAATGTTTATGAATCCTATTCTACACCGTATTCTACATCACATAGTCGAAAAATATAAGGAGTGTTCCTTTTAAAAGAAATCGAAAGTTATATTCGGAAAGTTCCGTACCTACTGAAAAATATTGTTCGACCATCCTGAATAATTTTAGGCCATGAAAAAGAATGAGAAATATTACAAGTGTGTATATAAAATGGCCTTAAAAAGATTTTCTTTCTAAATCTATCATCTTGACGTCAGTCATATTAATGACTGTTTAGATCTTGATTATTTAGAGAAGTGATTATTATCCAGGATTACGTTTCGTGTTGTTTAACAATGAAGAACAAATGAAAGTTTTCATTGGCCTCTAGCGCCAAAACCAGCCTATAGAAAAAGTTGTGCTCATTGAACTTTTTGGTTCGGAATGACTTGGACTATAAGATATCAAAAATTCAGCCAATTCGACAGGGGGCCACTTTCCCTACTAAAGTGTGCGGTATCCTTTCATTTTACAGTAGTATTCAACTGAAATTTGTTATTCATATAGGTAACAGAGGTAACATTGAAATCTTGAAAATGAAACAAATTATAACACAAGCCATTTTCTTGGGAACATGAGAATATTCTATATTTATATGAGCCATCTCACCCTGAGTGTCCGAGAGATGACTTATGCAGTCTGGGTGAGATGACTTGGGTAACAGTATAGGTTATTCAGAACCTTTATATTGACAGCTATTTAATTTTACCATAAAACTTCACCGTAATAATCACACAAGCTCAAGTACTTCAAACAACCTTCGTGAAACCAGTTTTAGTTTCCGTTCAAAATGTTGTTCTCATCTTTTTCGCTTTACTTACCTCTATACTTTTTCGCTGCTCAACATTTTCGCTGGATGTTAAAATGCCTTTTTGTTTGGTCAACAGAAGCTGATACAAGGCACTGGGTTCATTTCATTCATCTCTTATTAGCGTTTTTCGTTATAAATTTGTGTAGTACTAGGCAAGTGAAGTTTAGGTAATTTGATAATTACCCCACGTATTATAGGCCATTCATCCCGGATGAAATCCATCCATCTCACTCAAACATAACCGGATAGATGGCCACCTAATTTTTCTCATCTTTTCGTAGCCCAGCAACAGTTATAACATAGCCTCCAAACAATACGTTATATTCAATACGGATAAATAGTATAGGCAAAAATCAATTCAACGCTAGCAACGGGACATGAAATGGCCGCAGATGAAAATTTCGACATGAGTCAATATTCATATGAAACTATCTATAGCTCTAAATACCGATAACCCTTTTTCTTTGTGCTGATACACTTTGTTAACGGTCATTACTACCAGAAGCAAGTCGCCACTGGTTTCTTTCTTACATCATTGATATCAATCTCTGCCAGAAGCGTGCAGAATGGAAGATCTTGAAGTTATCTTCGATTCGAAATTGTCCTACAATGCACATATAGAGAACAATTGCCCTAGGGCATACAAAACTCTGGGTTTCATAATCCGCAATAGTCTGGATGTTATCTGTAATTTTATTATTCGATACACTATTTCACCCTTAGTTTGAGTATGCTAGCAATATGTGGCCTCCATCTAGTGCTGGTGGTACTGGTATGATTGCGTTAAGAAAATTTCTTTAGTGGCTCTCTCACCGCATTGATAGTGTTTAACTCATTAGAGGATTCCCTCAAGATTCACTGCTCAAAAGATTTGGTCTTGTTAGCATAGAAAGAAGGCGTCAGACCTAGGCTGTGTTATTTTTGTACAATCTTGTGAATGTTATGATGGATAATCCAGAGTCACTTACACAATTGGATCTCCCACACCTACACTCGGGAAAAGCCAATCCCTAACTTCTTGTTTATAGATTCCTTGTAGCCAACTTGGTTTTCATCCTCCAATGCATCAGTTTTGCCACTGCGAAGCGCAGATTCAGGGCTCTCTTGATATATTTTGCATATCTGCCCGTCACATTAGGCGCCTCATGCTAAATTCTTGAATGTTATTGTACTTTCATGTATGTTTTGATGTTATGTAGTACTCCTTTCCTTTTTTCTTATTTCACTTTTTTGTTCATGGAATTATTAATGTTAAGTTTATTTGTAAATACGTTAGTTTCCCAGCTTAATTCAGTTCAACATTCATTTAGTGATTCCAGCTATTAACTGTTCAAAAGTAACCTTCTATCAGCACAGGTGGGGAATCTAGAAAACCTAATAAGTGGTATCGAGCTCTAAAGACGAAAGTTTCATTCAAAGAAGTCTCAACCAGATCAGCAATTAACATTAATGTTTCTGATGAAGGTGTTTTCAGAAAATGTGTATACATTTTTGTCCCACAATTTCACTTCTATTCTTGCAGAACAATAAAGTCACAGTCGAGTACATCCAAATCTGATGTATCATTGAATCCAAAATACCCTTTAGAATGTTTTGACAAGCAGGATCGCTGAGATTTTTCCTGAAGCATTAACAGTATGAGACATTTTACAATCCCTCGTGGGATATCGGAATTAAATATTCACTGGTATTTGATTGACAGACAGATGTGTGATGGAGTCAGCTTTATTGGATACTATGGAATAAAATATCATAGTTTCTGTATCCCATAGATGTGACAGGTTCTATCTATCATCACCATTGCAGAGACGTTGTATTATTTCGTTCTTCGTGAACATTTCAAACTTTTCGGGTCATCTTTCTCTCAACCCAATATACATACACGATGTGATCAAGAGAAATCCTTATAACGAATTCTTGGTTATTCCATCAGAGCACCGAACTCAACACAAAACACTTCAGTTAGGTTTCTTGTTTTGTTGCTTCCAATATCAAATCATTGTCTGAAATAAAGCCTTTTCTAATATATTTCCACGCTGTGTCTGAATATTAAACTTGATGTATAATATCAAATTATCCCCTACATGTTCTATATCAAATATGTTGAACCGATTTAGAAATATATGAAATATTAGAATCTCGACAATAAGTTATATTGGTATTGAGAAATGGAGAATAATAAAGGGGGAAATAGTGAATAGTGAAATGAACCTAGGAAAATGTTTTATATGAATTTTATTATCCTTCCAGAAGGAATTGCCGTTTCAGTACTTCTTATTGTCTCAATTCCAAGGAGGAAAATAAAATCAATAACTGGTAGTGACACATCTTGGGTTTCTCTACCACAGTGAAAATTCTTTAGTGCATAATATTTTGATTTAAAATTGAGGGAAAGGAGCTTCCAGGAATGATGCTTTCATCAATATTGAATAGCAATGATGAATTATTATCTTCAATATCAAGACGCTCAGTCACCAGATGAATAATTTGTATTTAATTCATCAAGAATTATCATTGACTCACTTTCAATTCTTCCAAATATTAGATTGAGTTTGTTCTACCAATAATTGTATTTGTTTTTTTTTTAATTTGTCGAATTCAAATTCCTTGGAAGGAATAAAATCAAATTGTTAAGTTTATACTTTAAAATATCCATTAACATTTATCCACCTCTTAGTGCCTGAAATTCTTGATTGTGGATTCTATCTTATCTTTTTTTGTGCCAAAGCAGTTGTCGCTCAGGGTAATCCATTCAATCGTAAATCTATGGACACGTTTCACTACGAGCCCTGAGAGTAAATAAGCCTAGTGAGCTAGTTTGGGCCATTAAACACTATAGATTCTCGTAGATCTCAACTGAACCTTACAACAGATCAGGTAAGTTTGAATACGTGTTTTATTTCACCATTCTACATATTTTGAGTTTCACTCTCTAATCATCATTAGCCTTACATACTCCATCATGAAAAATGTCCAGATGGTGTTCAACTTTCGAATGAATGAAACGCCACTGGAGGTAATTTTGGAAATATAATAATTCTCTACGCAACGAAAGATTTTTCGGACAATTTCGATTCAAAACACCTCCTCAAAAAAAGTACCTATACGGCAAATGGAAGACTCTCAATAACGACATTCAAATTTTAGCAAGGAAGTATATTCAATACATAGTTAAGAAGGAACATTTTATTACAATCGAGCATTATACTCAACTCAATATATTCAAACTGAGAAATGGAGTGTATTAGGTGAAGTACTTTTCTAATTTTCTAACTCCGTCTCGGAAGAGATAATGAATTGACCACTACTAGATTGTGGACAAAAAACCTTGATTTGAGATGTTTTTGTTATAATAACTGTTCATTCCACAAGTTCTTGGGTCAATGAGAAATCACCTCCCGTTTATCCGCTCGAAACCACTCTCATTGCAATGAAGCTTCAATTATTTATTACAGATTTCATTTGTGTGGAATACATTATAGAACATGAAAGGGTTTATTTGCATACATTCACAATAAGAGTTCTCCATTATATTTGAGTTATCTTGAACATTAGGATGATATTATGATAGTAGCTACATATTAAATTCTTGTTATTCATCTTGTAATTAATGCATGCTGCTTCCTATTGTTAGTTTATACATGCAATTCATTCATTGCAATCTATGCGTTCCTCCAAATTGTTCATAATCTCCCGAGTAGAAGTAGTTTGAGCATAATACACATAACTATTCTAGGCAAATCACCTGATGGCATGTTGAAAACTAAGCGGGTGTCGTAATTATGTTATTTACTCCCCTTAGTCATTCAACGTGTTAGCCCAAACATTTTTACAACAAAATTCATTGAACTCATGACTAATGAACGTTTAAATGAGCTTTCATAATAATGCACGATTTAGTTCATTCTGATACAAATAAGCACTAAAGCGGTAATTTGTCCAATATATCCAAATTTTATAAAGCACGTCACATTCATCGCGACCCAAAAATTCAAGTAATAATTTTCACGACCCAAAAATAATTTATAACATGATCTATGTGTTCAAGCTGCATGCAAAATAAATATACACACATTCTGGAAAATCTTCACAAACTGCTTCAGTGCAATTTCTGCGCTTGTTTCACGTTGCACATCATTTGTAATCTTGGTGGTATCTTTGAAATGGCAGGATGGAGTGCTTTTTCATCATCCTGTAGACTTGATCAATATTTAGATTTAATAAAGGTCGATTTCGGAAATGATGTTTCACAGAGGTAGGTGGTACTAAATGGAAGTACCCCAATTGCTAGTTGAAACATTTCTGGATACTCTCTCTAAACTCCAAGCCAAAATTCGTTCAGATGCTTCTTCGAGAATTTTTCTTCCAGACTTTGGTCCCTGGATAGATCCGAGAACTATTCGTGTGCTTCAGATGACAAATTGATTATTTGTCCCATGTCTATTAAGAACGGATTCTGAACACAAATTTCCGTTTCAAGATCGACAGAAGGATAACACTTTTTCATCTGGGTCTCTAAGTATATTAGGTGATCAAAGATAATTCTTTGATTTCGAAACTTCAAAACGTTATTGTCGTAGAGAAATTCATTGGTGCAATCAGACAGTTCTACAGCTCTATTTTTTAACCTGTCTGTCCAAATTTCAACTTCCTTCGCAAAACCAACAATTTTGTTTCTGAACTTAACTGCGATACATGCTGCCGAATAGCAGCCATTCAACTTTTCTAATATATCTAGTAGTACAATTTGGGAAGACGAAATGAATTGTGAAATAATTGAGCAAAGTATGATTTTTGCTGACTTAGGAATATAACTTCATCTTTCAATTGTAGCAGCCTGCTTAAGCTTTGTCCTCGTTAAATAATGTGAGTTCATTTCCTTGGACAGGTTTGCGAAAAGTCGACTGTTTGGAGCTTGACTGCTCATAAAATTAATGACTTAAATAGCATCTCAAAGTACTTCGTTCAATTCTGGTGATAATGTTTTAGCTTAGCTTCCAGATCCTCTCGGTGGATGATGCAGCGAACGAAAGTGATATTTTTATTACCATTCGCTTTATATTTCGTGATGAATCCGGTATTCTCACCAGTCATTGCTCGGGCTCCGTCTATACAAACACCAATACAGTTATTCCATTGCAACTCCTCATGTTTGAAAAATCCATCAACTTCAACATAAATGTCCTCTCCTTTTGTTGAAGGATCCAAAGGACGACAAAATGATAGATCCTCCTCTATGTTTCTTTCGTGAACTTATAGGACATAAACTAACAGCTGAGATAAGTTGGAAACATTAGTTGATTCGTCCAACTGAATAGCAAACTGTAGACCGTTTTCAATTCTAGTGAGAAGTTTTCATAGCTGATCAATACAAATTTTACTGATTCGCCTGGCTACCGTTTTCTTTTCAAAGAGGTATTTTCATAATTCCATCAGCATATTTTTTGCTATGAATCAGTTCCGACATCTTCATTGCTTTAGGCAGCAGAAGACTTTCGCCTATCATCTCTTATCTAACAGAAGTTTTTCATTCAAACCAAAAAAGGTTTCAGAACATTGTTTTTGTGTTTCTGAAGATTTTAATAATGTTTCAGAATATTTTCTGGGTTTGCTCCGTTATGTTGAATGCTTGGTAAACGTATGTCTCCTGACCTGGTTGGATTCATGGTCTCTCCAGCCACAACTTCACTACATACCAAACAAAAAGGTTGGTCCACGTCATTGCCAATTATATACGAAAATCCAAATTAGGAATACGAATCGTCATATCTTCTTTTTCGTGTCGTTTTTTGTCCTGCTATCTGAGAACTACAACTTGATGATTGAAAGCTTGGGGAAAGGTCATTACCATCGTTTTCATTATTTTTAGAGAACTACTTGTTTATAACAAATTAACGTTTTCATTTGAAATTAAATTTAAATTTTAAAACGGGGCAGTCTCACGGAGGTTCAAGATTCCACTTCAAATCTGAATTGATAAAGAGGAAAATAATTTTTCCACGGTATAATCTAAAGAAAAATATTTAATTTTTCACTCACTGAATATGCAGAGATTATGCACAGCAAAAATAGAAGCACAAATAAACAAGGTAAGAGGAAATTAAATGTAATCTTTAAATGAACGGTTTTTCATTCCAAAAGCAAAACATGTAATGCAAACAACAAAACAAAATTCAATCATCCGTATATACACTTTTTTGCGGAACTCCAATAATGAAAAGCCAACCTGTGTAACGCGGCATGTGTCGGAAAGCTGGAGAAAAACTTTTGCTCTTTCTGCTGTATTTTACGCCCGAAACTTATGAAATTTAACAAAGTTCCGCGACCCAAATTTATTCCTGGCGACCCATTTGGGGTTGCAACCCACAGGTTGATCTAGAGCGATTCAGAAATGCTCAAAACGGATATATCTGCAAAAATATGGAAACATTTATTTGATTCGATTACAATACTTCCCTTACACTATATACTACGTATAGGGAGGGGGTAAAATGTAGATGAACTTTCACTTAGAATAACAGCTCGGGCTAATAGTCGAGTCAAATAGGTATTAAAACAGGCCGACTTACGAAAATCGAACGATATGGACCGATTTTGAAGAAACAAGGTGCATTCGATTCGGGATGACGTCTAGAAAAAAGCTTACCGGTTATTTTCTTGTGCAAATTTGCTATTATGTTTTCAACCGAAAAACTTTTTCATAATTTGCAGCGTGAATGCAATGTTTTATTCATTGAACAATATGTATTTGAATTATTAAAAAAATGTTTCTGATAATATTCACTGAACCACAGAACAAAATAATTTTCACATAAAACGAATGAGAAATTTTACTAATCTGAACAACGGCAGCATCCAACAGTAAGTGCCACGTGGTGATCATTTATTATGTATCTACATTACAATAGCAGCGTGGTCCGCGTATACGTTGCCGCGTCTTTATTTTGGGGGGATGGGAGGGAGGACCGGTTTAGATAAGCAGCTGCTCTATGAAGCGGTGGATGCCATAGAGATCTTATTATATGATAAATGCTGTGTTATAGTATAGTGTAGACTCCATAGCTTAAGAAAAATACCTACCTGCTACTCCCGCCCGGTTTTTATTACGTATATGTCCATAGAATATGTAAAAGATGCTGTGAGGAATATAAAAAGACTGAGTAGAAATTAAAAAATTAAAAAATTAGAATTTGATTTTGTTCTTGATTTAAATTAGTAACGACCCCCTTTTAACCGATTTTCAAACATTTAACATGAAAAAACAACCTCCACAACCCCTGACTCAGGATTTCTGGCTAGTTTTGATGAAATTTTGGAAATTGGTCACTTTTTCGGCTGAAAAAAAAATTACAAATTTGCACAATAAACTAACCTGTAAGCTTTTTTCTAGACGTCATCCCAAATCGAATGCACTTTGTTTCATCAACATCGGTCCATATCGTTCGACTTTCGTAATGAAATACCTATTTGACTCGACTATAAATGCAATCAGATTTTGATGAAATAACTGCTTCCGGAACATATTTTATGGCAAAAAATTAATTTTGAATAATGCAAATCAACTATTATAGTCAATTTTCATCCTATGATACCTATTAATTCTCTCTATGATTGAGAAAATGAAGCAAGGAATGTAGGATGGAAATAAACGAGGCAAGACACTTATGTATTCTGTTTGGATTCAATAATAATTTTCTTAGCAACGGCAATACCGAAAGACAAAGAGTAGGCTAAAAATTTGAAATGAATATACTTATTCTTATATATAAGAAACCAGAAAATCTAGGGATGGAATGCGATTCAGCAATGGATCGGAAAGTCAAATACTCCAATATTTTAGTAATACATAACGGATAGATGTGGTGGTTATGTTTTTGAATCAGTGAAAGACGTTGGAAGAAATTAACAAAAAATTCACCAACTTATCCAGGAATTCAGGAATATCACTACATACTTTCTTAAAAACAATTTACGTCTAGCGGAAGGAGATATGATGAGAATAATGTAGATTTTGTCTTCAGGGGCTGACTACAAAATTATTGTTAGAACAAGAAAACGTAGCGAAGTACATTCTTAGTTATGGTCCGCATAACTATTGAGATCATTAATCAATCAATCAAATAAAACGGGGGCTGACAAGTCTGGAGCACTTAGATCACTTGATTGGGTCCATTGTGCGCCCCTTGATACAAGAACCAGTCCAGCAGGCCTGAGGCAGTACCGAAGATCAAGATTCTGCATGGAATGATATCTCTTACAGCTTCGAACGGTATATATGTGCTCCCGAGGTAATGTAGCTTAAAGGAAGCCAATGCCAACACATCTACTATGAACTGGGGTGTTTATTCAGATGACCGTGTCTTGTGAGAAGTTCTGTCACTAGTTTTAAGCCTCTCATGCTCGTAGAGAGTAGGGTCATAGAGAGTTTAGGCGAGAACTTTCTAATGTGAAGCTTCGCCCGCCTCATGTCAGAGGCACCATGCCAGATCGAGAGCCACTGTCTATCCAGTAGCTTCTTGAGGGCGCGGAGCCCGGTGGTCAATGAGATTCCAATCATTACAATCGGGGCCAAGAACACACAAGGATTTCCGTTTGGCCAATTCATCGGCCACTTCGTTTCCCTTCACGCCGGAGTGGGTGGATACCCACACTAGCTGAAATTTGTTACTTCTGGGTAATTCAACCAGAGCTTCACTGCACTCCAACACAAGCCTAGAAGTCACTCTGTGGGCGCGAAGTGTGCCCAGGCCCGCTCGGATGACAGTGCAGATGTTAATCCGCCTACCTCGGTAGTTATTATTGGTTATTGAGCTGTTTTTTCTTGAAGAACCGTGTTCAATGCGCTTTGAAACCGAACATTTTCTTGTCGGATTAGTGACGTCAGCATTGAATGCGGTTCAATCTAATTTGAATGCATCCCTGAGAACGGTTCGAAATCCAAAAGCAATAGAAGAAAGGGAAAACGTCAGATCATTCGATCATTGAAAATTTGTTGACAGATGCTTCACAGAAGAGAAATACTGAACTTCGGAAGTTGGAGAATAAAACTCAAATTTTACACAAGACTTTTTACATTCAATTTAAAAATGCTGACAGATTGTTTCACCACACTGTGGCATTTTCAAAGCAAGGAGTTATCAACTAGAGCTAAATCTAAAAGTATTTCCTTAAATATCAGGGATCAGAATGTGGTACAAATTGAGGGATGGGGGTGGATAATGGTGCGAGTGTGTTTACAAAACTGTTAACAAGCGGTGAATTATATGTATCGATTTGATCATTTAATATTACATTATTATTGTTTTTTGAGTGTTTCAATATTTCTATGGATTCTAATATATTAAGTTTATGTCCTTTTTCCTGAATATGTAGAATATCGGGATTGGGGGTGAAATTGTGGTTATGTTCTAACAGGTGATTTGCGTAATTAGAGTCCTCTTTTTTGAGCCTGTAACTTCTCAAATGTTCGTTGAACCTTACGCTGAAACTGCGTCCAGTTTGTCCTATGTACAAAGCACTACAGTCATCACATCTCAGTCTCTAAACTTCAGATTTCTTTAATTTATCTTTTCTAGATCTCGAGTTATTAATATACAAGCATAGGTTTTTTGTTGTTCTAAAGACGACGTTTTCATTCTGTTTTTTAAGGAATTGAGATATTTTAGTGAATGTTCACCTAAATATGTTAGACATGTGAAATTTGATTTTGTATTATTAATAATTTGCGGATGAATTATGCTCAAGGCTTTTTTATTGAGTTTAGTTTGGAGTAGTTTATTAATTATCTTGACATTGAAACCGTTATTTTTGGCAATATCTATGATTCTGTTTAATTCTAAATGGAAATTATCTTTACTTAATGAGACATTAATTAATCTATGTATCATACAATTATATGCTGCTAGCTTGTGTGATTGTGGATGTGAAGAAGTGTTGTGTATTGTGGTATCTGTGTGGATGCATTTTCAAATTAAATGTTAAAAGTCTTGTGTAAAATTTGAGTTTTATTCTCCAACATCCGAAGAATTATGAATTTACACTACGCAAACGCCGAAACCATAGCTATAGAAATACTGAACATGAGCAATTTTCTTTGTTGATGTGTATGATAACCTCCACTATGAGGAACATTCAATACGGGAGTACGGGACCATCTATCCGAGACTAAATCTCTTACAGTCTGTTTCTGGAACCTGACCAGCTGGAAAAAGTCGTCATCCGGATAACTATCCACCCATTATCCGACAAAATAATCAATCTTTGAATGACGAAAATTGTGGAAAATAAATAATTCATGAGAGATACTCTCTTCTGCTAACTGCAATTGATTTATCAAAAGTAATACGTTAATTTGTCGATCATCAACCAAAATTGGAATATCGTGCAAATTCGTTTTCGATTTTATAATAATCGTTAGCGACGATTAACGTAAACAATAATTATCATATTGTTAACCATTGACGTTTCAAAACGATTTATTTTCTTGAAAGATATTATTCATTACGTCATATTGAATGCGGTTTGAAAAAACACCTTTGAGTGGTTATTGAGATCATAGAATTACCATCATATTGAAGATAGTATATGATATTCACTGAAAAATATTATCAACAAAATCCGTACCTTTCTATCCGATTAATTATGCTACAAATATCCTACTGGGATCGTCAGGGGAACACAACATAGTGAATCATCTTTTTCCTATCCATTTAATATGGAAAAACTTCACATATGAGTGTTCGAGGATTGGAAGAAGCGCTGACACAAGTGCATAATATGTAATGTGGAATATTTTGAAGATGACAATATTAATGTAGTCGAATAAATAAACGTTTTTTTCAAAACTAAAATTCCCGTTACTTTCTGAACACACCTCGTAGTCGTTGGTGTGAGTTTGTTTCAACAAATGAAAATTTTATGGCTTCCGGGATTTTTCTGTTCAGAAAATATGTTATCTTAGAACTGTTGAGATAACAGTTTAGACAAAATTGAGTCTATGTAGTAATGAGGAAAAGTATAATGAAATCAGAAGATTATCTAGAAGTGTTCAACATTTGCCTCCTTATCAACACATTAGCTCGGAATGATATTTGGAATATATACATTCAGCCGACATATACGGAGATAGTTTCTCCGTAGCGAGCTTCATTCTGTTTGCTAATATAAACAAAGCAATAAAGTAAATTGTAGTGTTTTGCACAATAGAAATTTGTATTTACTTCCACCATCTGTAGTAACAAGGTGAGGTGTAATCTTGCATAAACCGAGTACTTATGGCTGAAGCGAAGATAAGCTGAGGAGTTCACCTTCTACCGTACAAGCTCTGATAAACAGCGTCCTTTCGATTAAAAGGCAAAACAGCGTTGAGAAGCGTAATGGGGCGTGAACCATATTTCACTTGCCACCGCGATGTCCGCTTGCACAGTTAACAGTTACGAATAGTAATGGTTTTAACTATAGCAAAATTGCAATCGATTTTTGTTCGTTCTCACTAAATTGCCCGTGTCCACCTATATATAACGTACTTTTCGGAACCTCACTCCATACTGCACCGGTTATCACATAAATCGTACAATTTTCGCCATATCCTTTATGAATTTCGAATAAAGTGAAATTGATCGCAAATTAATTTCTATTCAACCAGGTTAGAAAATTTGCTCGGAACATTCATTCGTAACATTTCGTACTGGACGTGTCAAAGTCTTTTGAACACAGAACGCAGCAGGTATCTCTAGAAATTCAATTATGAATAAGCCATATTCATTGCTCACTTGATATGCGTACCTTTTAGTAGAGTATGTGAAACCAAAAAATAAGTGATATCGGTAAATTTTTTATGATTTAACGCGACCCCACGGAGAATGTTTTGTTTTGGTGTATCAAACGAAACTCTAAGATTTCTACCTCCTAAATTGACCGCAACCCCTTTTTTTGCCATTTTGGGGTATTTTGGTCATTTTAAGGGGAAGTTCGTAAAAAAAAACTACTATCTGCAGTTGTATTGGAAATTAGGAAATAATTTGGAACCCTCTTATTGTCAATGTTTAAGGAACTCCCAGTTCAAATTTCAAGTTAATCCGACCTCCCCCTTCCTCGCAATAGATGTATATATATACATAAATGCATGGGAACTTGCGTGACGGCTAACTCGAGCAGTTTCCAACCGATTTAGCTGAAATTTGGACTGAAGATAGGTTCTATGCCCTCCAAATTTCAAGTTAAAATATCAAATATTTTCCGAGAAATTCGAGCAATTTTTTAGCAAATTTTCAAATTGATGTATCTCATGTCCTTTTCATCCGATTGACATTTGCTTGGCGTCATAATGTAGGTATTTGCATATATTTTTACGTGGTAATCATCGTTTTTATACCACGTTAGCAATATGATACTATTTTAGGTGACAGATTCTGAGGCGAGTAGTATTTCCAGCAGTACTTCCAGTGTATACAGCGTAGCGAATTCAAGTGGTCGGAAGAGAAGACAGCAATAATATTGAATAAATATGTACAATTTTAAAAAAATGTAAAAAAATTGAAAAATTAAAAAAAAAGGGAAGGTGGCTGCCTATGAAATTTTATAATTAACCGTTCCGTCCCAGGGTGTTTAATTATTAGTTATGAACTACCCTATCTTATACGGCTTTCTTTTCTTATTTTTTTTTAATTTTTTCAATTTTTTAATTTTTTACTTTTTTTTTTAAATTGTACGTATTTATTCAATATTATTGCTGTCTTCTCTTCCGACCACTTGAACTCGCTACGCTGTATACACTGGAAGTACTGCTGGAAATACTACTTGCCTCAGAATCTGTCACCTGAAATAGAATCATATTGCTAACGTGGTATAAAAACGATGATTACCACGTAAAAATATATGCAAATACCTAGATTTTGACGCCAAGCAGATGTCAATCGGATGAAAAGGACATGAGATATTTCAATTTGAAAATTAGCAAAAAATTGACTAAAACTCGAATTTCTTGGAAACTATTCAATATTTTAACTTGTAATTTGGAGGGCAGTTTTAAGGCCTACCTTCAGCTCAAATTTCAGCTAAATTGGTTGAAAACTGCTCGAGTTAGCCGTCACGCAACTTCCCATGCATTTATGTATATATATACATATATAACGAGGAAGTGGGAGGTTGGATTAACTTGAAATTTGAACTGGAAGTTACTTAAGCATTGACGATAGAAGGGTTCCAATTTGGTTTCTTAATTCTCAATATAACTGGAGATAACAATTTTTTTTTGACGAACTCCCCTAAAAATGTCCGAAATACCCCAAAATGGCGGAAAAAAAGGGGTTGCGGTCAATTTAGGAGGTAGAAATAATTTCTACAACTATTGTAGAGTTTCGTTCCATACACCAAAACAAACATGTTCCGTGATGTCGCGTTAAATCATGAAAAATTTTCGATCAAAATGTTTCACATACTCTACTATTTATTTTGTATAACAATTTACGTTACTGTGTCTAATAATTCTTGCATTTGAATCGTTTTCCTTCTCTGATATTGATTGGCATTATTGAAAGACTATTGTCGATAGTGAACACGTTATTTATCAATTATTAGTGTCTGAACCTAGTTGTAGATGTGTATATTCTCTGATCAATGATATTTTTTTAATAATAAAAGAATCGAATCTAAATTAGATAATCATATACTATATTCTTTCTCTTGTCTGTTTTACTGATTTATAAGATCACCGATAGTCGCGGAAACAAAGCACTGAAGTTCGAAAAATTTGAACAATAAGCCGGATTTGATTGCGGTTTTTTTGCATTCAATTCGTTAGAGCTTCAGGAAACTTTGTGACCTAAATTGATTTATAAAAAATAAAATGAAAATATGCAATTTGCATAAATAATATGCACTTTATAATGGCATTTTAAATTGACCGTGAATACAAAATTCACAATTCAATTAATAGTGATGAAGAAGATTCCAAACTCGTTACTCGGGGGGTTTTTGGGGTCGCTGAACACGAATTCCGCGACAAAATTGGTCTCCGAGGCACCTGGTGCCCACGGTGAACGATATCCCCGTCGTCTCCTGGAGTTTCCTGGAAATTTGTTATATAATCAGTCTAAACTCGTTACTCGGAGGTTTTTGTGGTCGCTGAACACGGATATCGTGACAGAATCGGTCTCCGAGGTATCTGATGCCCAGAGTGAATGGTATCCTCGTTGTCACCGTAAAGAAAATACAAGTGCACGGTATTGATATATTGTACGCACACTGTAGAAGAAGACGAAGAAGTTCTAACCTTTAGCCCCTCACGGAGAGTTTACATTGTGTCCTCTCGCAAGACACTACAGAACCGCATCCTCATGTATCGTATCACTGTTACCAACTGTATTAAGAGCGCCAAATTCGAGAATAAATAAGCTCCAGTAGATACATTTTGTAAGACTGGTTACCAGAATTTACACTTTTTGTATAACATTCGAGTTCATGATTAACAAGCATGTACAAAGCTTCAGTAAAAATCATGTAATAATAAAGTTAATTCATGGGGACAACGAGGATACCGTTCACCCTGCGCACCAAGTACCTCGGAGACCTATTCTGTCGCGACATTGGTGTTCAGCGACCCCAAAAACCCCTAACCGAATTGTGACTTTATAATTTACGGTCAATTTAAAATGCAATTATAAAATGCATATTATTTATGCAAATTGCATATTTTTAATTTCTTATAAATCTATTTAGGTGACAAAGTTTCCTGAAACTCTAACGAATCGAATGCAAAAAACCACATTCAAATCCGTCTTACTGTTAAAATTGTTCGAACTTTGGCCGTTTTTAGTACTTCGTTTCCGCGACTACGAGTGAATCATCTGATATTGCTTGAACGGATTATTCATTCAGAATCTACGAGCACAATTCCAGTATACTGTACTCTGTAAGATAATATCTAATTATGCTTTTGCAAATTTCTAAATTAACTCACTCTGTTTTTTCAGACTACCATTTTTGTTATATAATTTGTAGTATAAAATGTCATAACTTCAATAAGTAAGTTTGTATACAAATATTCTCTTTCAGATTTTAATATTGCATTTTACTAGTTCTCTTAGAGATTTCAATCCTTTTAACAATTTTGTATCTACAATTTGGGAAGATAGCATACTCGGTTGTGGAATTATATTGATTATTCCTGCTGATTGAGTTATTTTTCCCTCAAACTTGTGGCCAAGGTGTTGCTCGTGTTGTCTGGATTACACAGTTTAAACGATCGACACGTCTCTATACTTCTCCCTGACTATCTTAAAGCTGATTATCTCCTGGATAATCAGCTTTAAGATAGTCTGGGAGATGAGCGCGTTGATGGCTGCTTGTCTCTCTGACCTGATGATTATTTCTTGACTACGGAAGTCTCTTTCTATATTGTAAGGAACACATTTTCCGAAAGCATGAATGTTTGCTTGCAAAATGATCGGGGAATTGCCCAAGCTTAGAAGTATTCTTTTCCAGGTCAATACAATAACTCCCATACCAGTTCCTCCTGTTGTTTTAGAGCCATGAGTGTATCATTCAATGGCATGTTTGCTGAGTCGCAGGTTTGTTGATTTACAGAGAGTAGATATTTACGTTTGGTGATTTTCTCTTCAGTCATTCTATATGTCGTCTTTATCAAGATAATCTATATTCTTCTTTAGGTCACATACCAATATCACCCCAAGGTAGGTAGTTTATACTTTACTTTTTATTGTAATTACTTTGTAATGCAGTTTCATTTTCAAAGTATCAAATGTTGGTGCTGTTCTTATGTTACAGTGGTACAGAGCAAAATTCTGACCAATTATCATCCTCAAATAATGTCACAATATCATCCGCAAATGCTAAATCCAAGCATCTATATTTACATGATGATAGCTGTGGGGCATTTTAATCACCCTGTATGCCCGTCCAGTGGACTCTAGACATGTACACGTACTTACTTTCCCCTAAAATCAACAGCACGCAACTGCCCGACAGAGACCAATGCCTTAATTGGAGAGGAGACGCCTTTTGAACCATCTAGGCCTCTCTCCCTGCCTACTCGTGAAACCTGGGATAGGAAGCAAATGCACTGGACTTTAGGAGTGAAGCCATGTGGTGCAGCACTGCTTGCTTGACTACATTATTGCCTCTCCTGTGCTACAGCCAACTCTCACCTCCTCAAGTTGCCTGTTTTACCAGAAACATGGACGAGTAACCATCGTTCAAATAGCCTACCTCATATGTCTACCACGGCCGTGAATTTTCATGAGTGAACGTTATTTAGTGCAATGTTAACTTGGCGTTCCGCTGAGGCCCCTCTTATCACCCCGCTGTAGCTGGCACAGGCTACTTTAGGCGAGAACCTATATACATATGTGGCAGTAGGCACCGTACTTGCTGACTATACCCCCGCATCTATATTTACATTCGGTAGTTCATTGATGTATAGAATAAATAATAAGGGTCCGAGTACTGTCCATTGTGGAATACCACACTCTAATATTTCCTCACCGCTGGTGGTTTCATCCATCTGAGTGTGTTGTTTACGTTCTGTTA
This sequence comes from Endomychus coccineus, assembly GCA_958510875.1. NCBI lineage: Eukaryota > Metazoa > Arthropoda > Insecta > Coleoptera > Endomychidae > Endomychus > Endomychus coccineus. The sequence goes on along the minus strand of OY294068.1, from coordinate 49,279,984 downwards.
AGTAGCTTCGCATACGGTTTAGTGGAATTCCAAATAATAAATAAATACAGCACCATAGAACATCATTGAAGTCGGAAAAAGACTTTCTGGAAGATTTAAAGCACACCGGCGTACTAATATGAAAGAATATCGAGAGGAGGAAACTATGACGTAATCACGGAGTTTGTTATTTTATTTAAATGTACTTATAGAGATTGTTGTATTCATATTACTGTTTTTAAATTGTATTTTTAGTTAGCCATGATTTATTGACTTGGTGACGTTTTTAAAAATAACAACAGATACATATTTTTATAATTCAATGACTTTTAATCTACTTTAATTTATCTTTATAATTTAAATAAGCAAATCAAATAGAAACCATAACCATAACAACATCCCTAAGCTAACCTAATCTAATGAAACTAAATAATAAATTTATGTAAGAAAGAGTTTTTCGCATATCACTCGTACATGAATAACTTGAACTAAGGCCGTTATGAATCATCAAAGTAGACCTATAATTGCGTTGCACCGGTTCGATCATTAATAGTTTATTTATGTAAAATACTCAAGTACATAACATTTTCCATCAAAAGGGGTATTGAAATCTCAGAGTTTCCTACTGCTGAGTTCCGTAATAACGTTTCATATTAAACAGCGTGCGGTAAAGCCAGCTTCAGTGGTAATTCAGGCGGTCATGAATAGTGGGCTATGCACCAAGTGATTCAGCCTGTTCTTCGTTGACACCGCTGACCCTTTTATGACGGAGCATTGGCCGTTGGTCGACAGTAGAATAGTGCGGAGTCGGCGTCGATGGAAGGTTATTATGTTGTACGCTAGGAAGTTATTATGTTGTAGATACGTAGCCACACGTACATTCGTTGCGGCACCTCTGGGGAGAACATGTGCGATGTAAGTAACTAAGTGGGTAGCTAGACGTGACAACGGCACCACGTTGTCTACCAGGGAAAGTTAAATATTGTCTCCTCGAGTGTTCCGCTTAATGTTCAAAGTTGGAAATTTCGCGTTATTTATTTACTTAAATTGCAGCCTCTCGGTGGATTCCGCCTAGTTTACACATTTTCGGTAGGGTAGATCTGTCGTTGTCGCTGTTCGTAGTGATGCTGTTACTGTTTAATCTGGCTTGGTAATTTTATATATAGCCCTTGCAATAAAAAGCAACCTGCTATTAAATTTAATTAACTCTATTGACCTTGAATCGTTATGGTTAGGAGTGAACTATTGAACCCCGTGTCCACCACAGCGTGACCTACGTGACGATTTGACTGTGAAATTATTCTGACCCAATTATGAATCGAGTAAAAACCATCATAATAGTGTAAATAATTCAACACAGTTGAGAAATCGATATTCACAGCAGCGTAATTTTAATTTTTGATGTAATGGATTGAAACATGCAATTTTTATTGAAATTTGATTAGTACAGATAATATTAGATTTAGATTAGATTGTTAAAGGGTTTCAACTGTAGACCATGGCTGAAGTCTTTGAAAATGGCAAAAAGTGAGAAAAAAATAATAGTAGGATGGAACCCATTGGAAAAGGAAGAGAATATGACAAAAAGGAATGAAAAATAACTTACGGGCGATCTGAGGTCAAGAAGTGGAAGGGGGTGAGTTTTAAGGGTAAAAAACGGTTTATCTCGATTTCCGGCAAAGCTACAAGTCCTATCGAAAAAAGTTAAATGACAAAGTTGTAGGTAATGGAAAGATCTACAACATTTTATGCACACTTTTTAACACATAACCTCGAAATTTATGTGAAAAATTCAAATAACCAAGTTTTTGGTTTTTAATTTTTATCTTCTACAAAAAAAATTATCTCACGAAATGTTGTGAAAGCCTACCTTCTCATGTTCCAAACACACTATAATTTTTTTGATTCGATGTATTCATTTGTTCACCTTATTTTGACTTAATATCGAAAAAGCACCCCAATTTTCAATCGAAAATTATCACGTCAAAATATCTGCTTTTTTGAAAGAATCTGTATGCTTTTTATTATTTGGAATCTCTACTTTCTGATGGTGTAAAAAAAATATACATTACTATGGTAAATGTTCTGAGAAAATGCAAATGTAGACATACAAGCCGTGTGATAATGCGCTTTTACATAAACTGAAAAATTGAAATCGAATGATATTTTATTACAATTTGATTTTGTCTTTTCAAATTATCAGTATGGATGGATCTGTTTGATTTTGATAGAGACATTTCAGCTAGTTTGAGAAAAGTGCCTGATTTAGTCGCAGTAAAAGCGCATTATCACACTGCTTGTATGTCTACATTTGCATTTGTTGAGAACATTTACCATAGTAATGTATATTTTTTTCACACCATCAGAAAGTAGAGATTCCAAATGATAAAAAGCTCACCGACTTTTTTGAAAAAGCAGATATTTTGACGTGAGAATTTTCGATTGAAAATTAGGGTGCTTTTTCAATATTAAGTCAAAATAAGGTGAACAAATGAATATTTTGAATCAAAAAAATTACAGTGTGTTTGGGACATGAAAAGGTAAGCTTTCACAAAATTTCGTGAGATAATTTTTTTTTTTGTAGAAGATAGAAATTAAAAACCAAAAACTTGGTTATTTGAATCTTTCACATATATTTTGAGGTTATGTGAAAAAAGTGTGAATAAAAAGTTGTAGATCTTTTTATTACCTACAACTTTGCCATTCATCTTTTTTCGATAGGACTTGTAGTTTTGCCGGAAATCGAGATAAACCGTTTTTTACTCTTAAAAACTCACCCCCCTCCACTTCCCGACCTCCGATCGTCAGTATATTATTTTTCATTTCATTTTTGCTATATTCTCTTCCTTTTCCAATGGGTTTCATCCTACCATTATTTTATTTGGTTTCAAGAATTATCGACCCTGGTCTACTGCACCCATAAAGAACTATGGGGATCAATATTCTCAGGTATTGTTCAACAGTTGACGTTTTGTTGGTGTAGAAGGGGTAAACCATAAAGTAACACGAACTGCCGAATACATGTATTTAACAAACTAACACTAACAAGAATAAAACTGATGAAAAATGAGTTGTTCATTTCATTTCATTCCTGGGACCCAGTGGATGATTCTGTTCTACAATCTACATTCCTATGATATTTAGGTTAGTTTAGCAGTTGATAACCATCTTTGAACTAAGGATGTTTGATCTCAGCGATAAAGTTGCCTCTATGAATTGACTCGACACCAATGTAACGTATTTTTTAGACTTTTCATGATCTTGTCAGTCGTAGAAGGAGTTTAGCTTCATGTCTTCCATCGATGATATCAGAAGTGAAAGTACCTCCCAGAAATAGTATCCTTCCATACTACCATGTACAAGACAATCATAAATATTCCAACGGAACTCGCAAACCATCCGCATTTATTCATTATTGAAAATATTTCTCATCTGTCGAACACAGATTACATAGCTGGTGAAGTTTCGAATATGATGAGTAGGCATATCATTCTTTTGTATCCTTTCTCCATATTGAGCTGAGCATACCTCTCAATTGCATGGACTTTCGCTTGCTTACCTATGAGTTTGGAGTATCTGGTTTTGTGCCAAAAGACTCCAGCCTCCGAACTTACTAAAGCTCTTGATCCCTCGGTATACCAACAGATTGCTCCTTTCTTAACGAGGTGAGTGTGTTCCTTTCTCCACTCTTCTTTATTCTCAAGGTGGGTGTGGAAGTTCTGTGTGAACACGAACATCTCTTGATGCTATAAGTATTAAGTTTTTCTTCCTTCGATAGATATTCTTCTCCAACCGATGTTTTAATACCTTCCTGAGATTCTTCTTGGCTTATATTGAGTATAGGGGGTAAGTCTCAGTATTTTATTCATGTTAGCTGTAGGGAAAGAACCTTGGAGTCCCCGTTATGCATCATTTTGAAAAGCTCAATAATAAGTTCGTGAGTACGACATCACTAATTAGACGTATATGTTTCTTCTGGATAGAAGCTAAGAGCTTCAGCGTATGTTTGGGACCTGAATTTTGTACATGTGAAATTTACTCCACGACTCGTCGAATCTGTGCTTTAGAAATCATGAGAAACTGTCGAGGTGTGAAGTACATCACTCGTACATGAATAACTCTTGGCCTGGTACAGAAAACCAAGATTTTGTGAAGAAGTTTTCGCAATAGGGCTCATATGATCTTCTCATGAGAGAGTACTGATGGTGGTGATATCGAGTATGAATATGGAGGACTTCATAGAAAAAGTTACACCTATTTATAGTTATATCATCATATTATGGATAGTGGTTAAATTTTGATCCAAACAACTCTACTAGATTATCAGTCCCCATTTCAAAATTCTTCTCAGAACTTAATATTTCTTTCAATCGACTCGTGTCTGTCTTTGCTCCTCTGGCTTCATGAAATGTACATAGAGACTCTAGATGAGGATGCGGTGTAGAATGTACCATTTGTTGTCAAGATAGATTCATGCGCAACACTAGCGTTGATAGCCATTGTCTTGGTGCAGGCTCCTTCCTTCCTATGTGATGAGAAACTCGATGATGGAAGACAAAGTTGAGTCAACAATACATATTGCGAAAGTTACCCAAGAAGGTCTTGGTGCCAGACTTGGTCAGATGCTTTGGAGATAACCAATGCTACAGGTAGAGATTCACCATTTTTTCCATTGAGCAAACAGTCACCCCTACATCTATTGTAGTATTAGCGTGAGGGCAAATAAGATTTGACTCAATTCCAGAGGGAATATATTTCTTCATAATATGCACAATAATAAAACAAAAAGTTCCATAATTATCACCGACAATATTCGTTGACTGAATGTTAGGACTAATTTCTACCTTCCAAAAATTTACAATATTCTTCCTAACAACTTGAAGTTGTTTGAGAAGAATATCAAATTATTCATCAGATGTGTGAAAAAATGGATAGTAAATACAAAAGCTAGTTTGGATGAAATTTTTACATAATTTTATTATACAATTATATTAACTGGTTCTTTTTTGTTTTTTTTGGTTTTATTTTTTCTGTTGAATCAAAGGTTTGTTTTTTTTTATACATATACATATAAATATATATTAATATTACCTAAAATTAACTAATTATATTAATTTATTTTTATTCTATATTTACCTTTTATTTTATTTTATTTTATTTTAATTACATTTTTTGTCTTATTCAATATCTTATACTCAAGCCAATGCGGCTTAAATGGGAAAACAAATATGTTAAAAATATTACATAACTATGTATGAAATTAGGTTAAAGACAACAAATTTGTATTAAGGGGCAAAAAAATAAATTTATTTATTTATTATTTTATTTATTTTATTTATTCCTCTCTATCTTTGAATAAAACTGAAAATTTGTGTACGAATTCCGTTCAAAATTCGAAGTTGATTGAATTGCTAGTTCCAAAATGATAATTCATTATTGTGATTTTCTCCAAAATGTATCGTCTTTCAACCGATGGTGGTATATTTTTGTCTTATCGCTTATGAACTACGATATGAAGTTGATCGGATGCTTTTCCGTGATGCTCGATAATTTCGAAACGTTCCTATTAGTGTTGCCCAAAATCGGTCTTGGTCTTTCAGTCTTGGTCTTGTTCTTGCATTTAAGCAAGACCAAGACTAAGCCTGCGAGACTCTTGCGTCTTGCAGTTAGGACTGAGTGTCGTTTCAGGAAGCGGACAGGCTTAATTTATAATACAAGAAATTGACACATAGAAAACAAACGATACAAAATGAAGAAAGTACTAGTACATGAAATTTTGGAGAAGACAATATGCAGAAAATAGGAAGAGGTAAAGTACAGATATAAATGACTATCAGTGCATTTTCGTTGAAGGGGGAATTTACGCAGTCCGAATAAGTGAATAAAAAATAATATATTAAATACAGTATGAAAATAAATAAAAATATAAAAATATTGAAAACGAAAAATAAGCTATATAGAATAAAGCGTAATAAAATTATATGTAGTATGTTACCGAGAAAATGTGTATTTTCTTAATATTTCAAAAGTTACAGGCCGAAAAAGAGATCTCACAAACTAATTCGAAATCTAACTTATAATAATAAGGTAGGTATAAGAGCGAAAAGCAGGACGCTACAATACCATGCGTCTGTACGCCGCATGCGGCATCCTTTGATTTGCAACGGCATCCTTCAATGAGAGCCGGCACGTGCCAAGGAGGCGCGGTACAAGGCGACACTATCTAAGCGAATGGACTATGAGTAATAATACAGATTCTGGACCCAGTATGAATTATATATAAAAATTCTCGGGATCGTGAGACCGAAACGTACGTAAAACGAAAATTTAAAACAGTGTTAATGTGACCTATTTCCCGAGAATTTTTAACTATAAATAATAGTATTTAATTTAATTCCAGTCATTCTCAATTGAGCTTTGCTTCGAGTCTAATGTAATAATTGATTTTACTCTAATCCTTGTTGTTCTCGGGAAACTTATCACGTTTACAATTTGACATGAGTGACGAAGATTCAAATAGTTCTAGTCGGAGTAGTAAGAGTTGGAGTTATAGATCTCAAACTGCTTTGTGTAAATTGTGCCAACATAGAAAGGTTGAATAAAAATGAAAAACAGAAACACTAATAGGTAATTGCGAGACTTGCGAGACTCTTGCTGCAAGACCAAGACCGAGACCAAGACTGGGAGCGCAATACCAATACCAAGACCAAGACCAGGTGTATTGGCGCAAGACCAAGACCAAGACTGGCTAAGTCTCGTCTTGTTCTTGCATTTGAGCAACCCTAGTTCCTATACATTCCGGCAACTAACGTAAGGGGACTAGAGCTTCATATAAATGTTAAATAAATCTACTCACCTCCCGTCACAATGCAGGTCAGTTTCATATCTCCGCCTTCTTCATATGGACCTGCTATTGTTGGTACTCCTTTTCCTCTTTCGTCTAATATAGTAGGTTTCTGAGGAGGTACTGGAAAAAAAGAATTAAATGAATTCAAAATTGAGAGTGTCAGAATATGAAACTTATCGGAACACAAACAAACATTGATGTAATACTATTATTAAATTGGTTCGTATCATTATTACGATTCAGGCTACTGAAAACAAATAAATAAATATATAAAGCGTTTATTCCGAAAATAGTATAAAATAGAATAACAGGGAATATAGTACAACGTGAACAGTAAACATAAATTACAAAAAACAGCAATAGTATGAATAACAAAATTCAAACATTTCAAAAAGGAAATAAAAAAGTATACATTTTTAAAAAGATGAAAGTAAAATGTATTGATTGTAAATTCACACATTATACATTTGATATTCAAAGCACACATTGAATATATAATCCGATGGAACACACAATTAGTCAACGAAAAGTAACAATAGATAGAGATAAAAAATAAAATATGAAAATAATTATAACGTACAACTTACGTATAACGAAATATATTACCATTTATATGATGATACATGAGTTGATAGATATAAGCCAACAATAGAGTTTGAACTAGGAACAATTGACTAAAGATTAATACCGAGAAGACCAGAATTGAATTGGTGATTTACGCATAAGGTTGCTACAACCATAAGTCAGTGGGAATAATCACTTTCACGAGAATGTTTCCGAGGTACTATGAAATAAACATTATTAACAATAGCAGGACAATCGATGTTATTGCTTACTAATATGAATAAGAGAAAAAAATCACGTTGAACTCAATATATGTACCTCACTGCGGATAGAAAAAAACAAACTTCAAAAGTTTTCTTTGGACCGATTCAGTCTAATTGCGATTTTGATGAATGGAAAACCATATCATCGGGCATATTCCAGCTTGGCTCTAACATACGTAAAGTATAATATTAATCTTTCAACGTTCGAGAACAGCTCCAATTTGTAACAAAAAAAACCACGTGGATAAGTTACAAGCTGATTTGGATTATTATTGATTTGTTGTGGAAAATTAAGTTTACTGTCAAATATTACACCCAGGTCTTTAAATTGAAAACAGCGTTCAAGAACTTTCTATAATACCGCTTATAGTTCAGGAGCCAGAGCGATATTGATGGTCTGAACATTAACCCGATGGCACTAAGGTTAATCTTTAGAGGACGGTTCAATGACCAATTCATCTCACAGACCGAATTTTCCCCGGCTGCTAGATCTCGAGATACAGCATCCGCATTTTTTTTTACTTTCCAAGTTGCGGTTACTTGAAAAGCATGCCATTCTTATACACTTCCACCATGTGCCATCATTTTTTATCGTGCACGTTTATCAGGCCGACCAGTTAAAATTGGACCGAAAATGGACTGCTAGTTAACCCTCCCAAACTTGGTGGAAAATGTTCATTGGTGTTGGCAATTGTTAACATACCCTATGCCATCAAAAGTTATCGGTCCATGTCCCAGTAATTGGCCATTATTTGGACCAAAAATGTTTCTTTTTTTCATTTTGTGGCTAAAACTTGCGGATTACAAGATAACCTGATGGCACCATGTTAAATAACTTTATTGGAGGTCAAATAAAGATTTAAAATTATTGCCATTATTCCTTGTCTATATGAACTTCCCAAAATCCCCTAAAACCACCCCCAGAAAAATATGAATAATATGGATAATATGATCAATTTTATCATAAATTAGTAAATTTTTGGGATTCTGGCTGGGTTTAAAATAGAAACGGCATTTTTTTTGTATTTTTTTTCATTACTCCATTGAAATGATCGTGCGATACGTCATCGTAGGGACTTTTTTTGTTCCTGATTACAAATTTGGAATCAAAAATGTTAAAAAATATCATTTTATGGAAAAACACGGAAAATTTTATCAAGAATTCACCTTCCCTTTGAATGTGATTTTTTCGAGTGCCGTGTTGTTTTATGTTAATGTTTTCGACGTCAAATTCGTGATCGGTGACCAAAAATAACCCTACGATGACGTATCACACGGTCATTCCAGTGGAGTTATAATGTTTTTCCTTGGGATTTTCTTCGATTATTCCGAAATGTTTCTTTTGTCATTAATTGTAATTTCAGCAATTTAAAATTGACATCGAAAACATATTGGTAAATCAACATGACACTCGAAAAATTCCACTCAAATGAGTGGAGAATTCATAATAAAATTTTCTGCGTTTTTCCGGAAAATGTTATTTTTTAACATTTTAAATATCAAATTCGTAATCAGGCACCAAAAAAACTCCTATAGTGACTTATCAAACGATAATTTGAATGACGTTCGAGTGTTTTTCCTTGTAATGATCTTCAATTTTGCCGGTATTTTCGACAGTTATTTTGTTGGCATTACTTCCAATTCTTGTAATTTAACATGGACATCGAGAACATAAACGTGAATCGACACTCGACAAATCCCATTCAAAGTAAAGCAGAATTCATAATAAAATTGTCCTCGTTTTTTCGGAAAATGATATTTTTGGACATTATAAATACAAAGTTCGTGATTAGCGACCCTAAAAATTCCTATAGGGTCCTATCACACGATAATTTCAATGACGTGGAAACATAATTTTCAGGTTTTTTACAGTTTTCCGCAATTTTTCATGGTTTTTCCTACGCGAATCGGAGTACGCAATTGTCAATCTCTATTATGTATAAAACGTGCAAAATGAGAAAATCTGCGTGAAAATTACCAAATTTCCCCGATTTTCGTCCATTGAATAAATTTTCCGAGAAAATGACCTCGTATCCGTGTTCAGCGAAACAAAAATTTTTGTAGAAACCATTTTGGAAACTCAATTTTCATTTTTGGATGAATTAAACATTATCGTAAAAAGAGGGTTGAGCATAGGGTTAATATTGCATATAGGGGTGAATGGTGGTGATTCAAGTATCGGTCAATAGTCACGAATGACCTTCATAGTCCGTAGGATATCATAGAAATATTTTTCTTTTGATACGGTCGTCTAGTAAATTTTTAGAAATTCGGCATACTTCCCCAGCTTATTGACTGGACTAATGGCTACCGCAACAAAAACAATACAGTTCCTGTTTCCACCATTTTGAACCAATCTGAAGAAGTTTGAATCTGTAGTTTTACAAACACGCAAACGCACACAGCCACACACTGATATCATCACTACGTATAGTGAGGGAAGTAGAAACAGTAATACGTCAAAATTGGATAGTATCCGTTGTGAATATTGGACGCCAATGTACACTGAGGGTATTAGTAGAAAGCTTGCCTAATGTCCATAGCTTTTTCTTACAATTTGACCTTCGGGTTTAGAACGAACGATAATGTTTGCACGGAACAAGAATTAATTCCGAAAGATGTAATCAGAATTCCATCGTGGATGTAAAACCAGCTGTTTCATATATTATTTGACTGTGGAATGATTTAAAATGCAGCATTTTCAGGAAAATATGTGAAGTAGGTGAAAAATTGCGATTCAGATTAGTTGCTTAGTAACTGAAGGGAACAGAATAAGTATCGGCATTATTCCATTGTATTTGTGTTTTTCACAATATTCATCATGGTGAACTTCCACTCGCAAAAGTGTGTAACAATATTTCAAACTTCATGTAGGTACGTTTACGGAAATCATAAAAAATTCAGATGCCGGGAATCAACTAATTTTCAGCAAATTGTGAGCGCGCTTGCTGTTGCGAAAGTTAGTGCTGAAAAAAAATGATATCCTGTGATATTACAACAGCAACATGTCAAGTACTGGCATAATCATAGGAGATTACCTTATAATATGTTATTTTCGCTTTTATAAAATCACCATTGATCACAACTCTATCAAAAATGCATCACGATTGTAGATAAAATGACATTGTGAATCAGCATTCACAATAATTAGAATTAATAAACTACGAGAGGTACATCTTTCTATAATTCAAGTTGATAAATTAACAATAAAGTACATGAAAATATTTACGAATATGAGTATAAATCTGGTAAGTACGAAATAATCACCCTTATCCACTATAAATACTATTGACGTACTAACGACTTGTCAGCCACCAAGTAGCGACCATCAGAAGTTAAGAATCAAAATGTGCCTGTTTTAATACTATTTGGGGTTAATAATGCAAATAAGGGGTTTTCGTTTGATCATTTCACTATTCGCTACGATCACTCCGTGTTAACTCGGACTCTAGAAAACTTATCTGTTCTTACAATAGAATATTCTGTGTAATTTCAAAGTAACAAAGGATATAAATACAGATTAACTGGATTAACAGGATCCATTGATTGAAAATTTAGAGTGTAAGTTTTCTAAACAACGCCGGACCTTAGTTATACGGATTCGCGATTATCACGTTTGAGAGTAGTCTATGTGCTGGCACTGGCTCTTTGTCGGGTACCGTCGACGTAACGCGTTAGCTCATTGTCGGGTGCCGCACCAGTAGATGCAGCGAACGTGTTGTCCTATTTGCACCAGGTAAACGTGGACCCAGCGGCAGGCCTTCCGTTGTACTCCTTCTACAGGTAGAATATCTTTGATCAGATGAGGAGAATATCACTTGACTTTATTGGGTGTCGTCGACATAACGCGTTAACCCTTTGTCGGGTGCCGCACCAGCAGATGCAGCGAACGTGTTGTTCTATTTCGCTCTACAATCGGTCAGATGGTTAGCGAACCGAACGACGCTTGAAACAGAGCGTTTTGGCGGGTCATGGCTTTGAAGTTTTCCCGCGTTAGCTCAACACTGAGACCATAAAGCCGGATGTCAGAATTTGATCTGAATACATGTATTAAGTCAACCGAAAATGGATCTTCAGATGGACTTAGGAACATTTTCCTGGATGTGTAAGAGAGGTAGTTTGCGAAGGATCATCCTGAAGTTCTCGAACCAACCAAATTTGTAGTTAATAGTGACATCGAGATCGATTTGGGTTTCAACAATAGTAATGAGGTGGACTCCCCTTAAAGTGTGAACAATTGTGGGTTTGTTATGACCAAGGTGTATCCCATTCAGAACATCATTTTTACACTGACAATAGATCAGATTGAAGTTCTCGATGAAGCTTTAACGGATTTGGGATGTTATAGCTATCATCAGCGTAAAACGAATTCTGGCAACTCAAAAACCGTGTAGTATCAAGTAAAAAAGGATGTCAATGATATTTCCGCAATTATGTATAAAGATTTTGATGTACATGAGTTTTCAAAGGTTCTTAATAACCAATTCGATTCTATTAAATTCACTGTAGAATTAGAAAGGAATAACCAGCTTCTTTTTCCTGACATTAATATTATCAAAGATGAAGGCCACCATTTTGAATTCATACCCAAACGAGTAGATGTACAGCAATTGATTATGGAGTAGCACCATTCAATAGTCTTGTTCATAGATTATTACATGTTTCTTTGAGCCAAACGGACAATGGTTACACCAAATATATGATAACCAAATTAATTCCTAGCCAAAAACAGAAAATGGAACGCAAAGAACTAACCAAATAGAGCCACTACTTTCAAACAATTCAATGGAATTCAAAAGTTTCATTCTTCAGTGATCAATAAGTTCTAAAATTTGTTTTCTAAACTTGCAAGAAAATACAAGATGCAAGAACATGCTAAAAAATCGTTTAGGTAATATCTTTGATGAAATTTCCGATTTCGACAAATCTGGAATTTACCAAATTGGTTGTGGTGTTCAAAAATGTAGATCGAACTAGAAGGAATATTCCAACTCGTTATGAAGAACGTTTTGCCAATACAAAGAAGAACATTAGTGAAGAATCAGCATTAGCAGAACATAGTGCAAATACAGGTCATACTATTTCTCAAGAAAGTTTATCACTTTTAAAACACAGTACGGACAAAGATCTAGGTAATTTAGAAGGAATGGAAGTGTATAAGCGGAAAAGAATTTATCAAATTCAGATTTATCTCCAGCTGAAAGTAATCATTCGTTTGCATTATCAAACCCAAATAGTATTTAAGCAGGTACATTTTGTTTTCGAATTTAATTTACTCTGATCAAGGCTATTTGATAGCTGAAAGGTCCTCAGTACTTTGATAATATTTTTGGTGAATAAGGGTTATTATTTCGGAGTTATTAGTGTTACCGTGTATCCACAGTTGTTAACTCTATCAGTAAATTAATGTGTCGCTAGTTCCATAATGAGGGTAATATAACAACATCCTGAGGGCATCCTCTAGTGACATTGCTCTAATTATGGAATTGCCTGCAGTTACTGTGACTACTCTTTATTTAAACATGTTTTTGATAGATCCACTCAATGTGGGGTTATAGCATACTTGGAAAGGACTGTTCAATTTTTTTTAAGGTACTCTTATTGCAGGCACCTTCAATATCAATGAATGTACTCGAATTGAACATTTTATTACCCAGGGATCTTTCGCTTCGTTCGGCAATAATGAGCGGAGCCGATTCTGTTGATCTTCCTTGGGAGAACATAGTAGTGGACGACCCCTTGGAAACACAGCTGATTGATCCTTCCTGCCAATAGGAAGGTTTTTTTGATCTAATGCCTAACACTCTTTGATAAGATTGTCTGTAGAAAGGATGGTGTAAATCACCCAGTCTGTTACCGAACATAAGTATTCCAGAGAGGTTCGATCGGTGATAGATCACGGTAACGTGCAGGTCATGGAAACACATGTACATGAGCTTCTGTGTCGTAACTATTATCGGGTGAGGACGGGCGGTATATTGTTGAAATATTGGTTCGATCAACCTCCGAACGTATGGCACTGCAATAGGCTCCAAAATATCGATAATGAAACAGGCTTCATTCAAATTGCAACGCGGGTGACTATTACGAATGAATTCTAGTCGTAGATAATTTTTGCTATAGGAATTTGAAAGCAAGACTGACAAGAATTTATCTATTATTAGCAAAACTGATTCATGTTTTGACTCAAAAGATAATGTAACATTTTTTTGTCGATAATTTCTTCGTTATATCGAAGTACATCCGAGTGCTATGATTTTTGCATATAAAACTTTGGGATATGTATAGACTTGGGAAAGTAAGGACATTTTCAGATTTTAAAATGTAGATTTACAACACTCTATAGTTTACACCAATTCCTCGAATGCTCGTATTCGCAACTGGAACAAACTATAATAACATCCAGCGTTACCTCAAGCCAATAAACGGTTCCTAAGATGAAATATAGGAGTCGAACTTTTGTCTTGGTACGCGAGAAACTGTCACCTACATGAGTCATATGAAATATCACATGAAGAAACAAAATATAGTTCACATCATGAGGAATGCTCGCTATGTGGAACGTCACATTTCAATTGTGATATATTTCGTAAATTGCCAATGTTTTTGGATTATTAATAGTCAAGTTCCTGAAAGAACTGGAATGTATTTTCTTCTCCAATGCCTCTCATCTAAGCTCACGGAAAAAGCCGCTCCCAATTGGAATACGACAGAAAATTTAAACCTAGAAACTTCGTCAATTCCTTGTTATGTACAATTATTCGTGTTGCATCATACAAAGTATTGTGTATGGTAATAAGAAAGTTTACGATTTGCAAACTCGTTAACAAGTTGTTGTGTACTTAAGTGAGGGATTAACATCTCCGTTCCTACATACAGCTGTTTGAGAGTTGTATAAAATGAGTATATGGTAAAGTATTGCTAGAGTTATTTTGGGACGTATTCACTCGGCTTTCAAATGAATTCTCTGTAAGAGGAGTTAAATAGAACTCCAAGGAACTATTTATTTTCGTTTAATTAAGTGCTCCAGCAAGTACGACTGTAAACATTCATTGTGAATGCAATTGCATTTTGATATTTCATCGTACAAGGCAATACGATTTGGTGCCATTAGGTGTAGAGTATTCATAGATATTGAATGCAAGTTTCAAAGTTTCATATACTTGAATGAATGGAACATAATTTATAATGGGCATTTGGGCTCACTTTTTTAATGCCACTTCGAATTAATACGTCACTTCTAGTCACACTCGAACATTTCTCGCGATTATTCCATTTTTCATGCATGAATTGGAACATGTTTTAATTTCCAGTTTCATATAATTCCGGAATATTTATAGTTAATTAAAAGTACCAAATTGAATTTGAATTCATGATGAATCGTATGGGTGAATTTAAATGTCTTTGTCAGTCACCAATCCTATTTTTATAGCATTATTCACGAACAAATACTCTTTGATTGTAATGGAAGATGGACTGAAGTTCCTACAACTTTCTTTTTAGCTGAATTATTCTTTTTTTGTATAAGATTACAAAAGTAAGCATTTTATAGTACGAAGAGCAATGAATTATCCAAAAATGTTGTCATTGAGGAGCGTGTCATTAACCTGTCAAAATTCGTTATGGCAATGGAAAAACAAATCCAATTTTTTCATTCATAGTTTATTAAAATATTTAATATCTTCAGATACATTCTCCTTTTATTCTTCTTTATTAATTGAAACCAAACTTTTCTTCATCAGATTTATTGCTAATGTACCGTCAAATGGGGTGAAACGGATTCGCAATTGGTGAAATGGAATCATCGACGCTTTTTCACCTAATGTTTTCAGGATTGCTAGTATGCGTATGTTTCGCGGCAAATGAACGTTTAAACCTTTCGGCGACAAGCGCAGTCGCGGGGTCACCGTAAAGAGTCTGAACAAGGAGCTGGCTCGCATTGCCTATGTTTGGTATATGCGAGGAACAAACATTTATAATTGTGTAGTTTTTACAATACTTGAAAACATTGGGCTTCCCAGAGCAAGCGATGGTATTGAAATGTTCTGGTAAAGTTTTTTTGGGTTACCCAATTAGTCAACTAGCCTAGTCAATGAAAATATTATTTTATGTCTTTTGGTTGAATTATGAGATTTCTTTTTGCGAAGAATTTCAGTTTTAAGGGGTTTAATGGATCATTGATTGCATATTAGTAGTATATTTAGTATCTTACTTTATTTTCATGAAAAAGTAGTGAGTTGAGGGCAGATCAGGGCTGTTGTGGAAGTAGGGTAGGGCGTTACCAGGCGGCAGGCCGCGGATTGGTGTTGGGGGCGATATCGAAGGGGACCCTTTTGGTGTGTTGTGATCACCTCTGTACCTACTCATCTGTTAGCTACCTATTAGTTGAACATGTATATTCTTTTGATTACAGACACAATACTTCGAAATTATGAAAAAATTAGAACCAACAAGAAAATTTCAATATGATCCAGTTTATATGGAACCAGCACAGGTAGATTTTGAGAATGGTCGTATGGATATAAAGAGCTTCTGAGATGTACGCAGTTCATTCTGTAGTAATTTTTAACGGTTATTACACAGCTCCCAGAAAGTAATCTAACCGCTAAGCCGAGACTGGCACAAGCCTAGGAAACGATTAATATATTCAAAATAGTATGGGAGATGAACAGTTTTAAACCATACAGGGCAACAGGAGTAGACGAGATGTATCAGGCAATGCTTCAGTAAGGCCTGAATCACGACACTTCGGTACTGGGCACTATGAAAAGGGCCAGCGCTGGGCCAGACACCAAACAAAGAAGTGATTAAGGTAAGAGTGGTTTCCATACTTGAATCAAGAGATGAGTAGTATCACCAGGACAAATCGAGTCATTCATCAGCCTGAGATCTTTCTCATTGGAGAATTTAGAGGAAATAATTGATAGACACATAAGGGCTGATATCAATTGCAAAAATACCAGTCAAACAAGTAAACCGTTTGAATTGGCTATACACGTAGTAGCTCGCAGAGAAAAGAAAGGAAGCTGAGGCAAAGGCAGAGCCCTTGGAGCATTTTTTGCTATGTAAAGGGTAATTTCCGTGCCTAATCGAATCAAATTCGCTGCGGAAAAACATGGGAAATAGATCAAATGACTTGCCAGTAGATTGACATCATGCTCAAAATGTACAGATCGCTAGCACATCATACAGAGACACCATGGAAGTAACCATGTGGCTCAACCCCTGCCGTGGAGCTTGGCCTGGACGAGCTTATGGCAACATTGGTAAAGAAACATTCGCACATGGTTAAGCGCATGATTTGACAATCATTGATTATAGCAGGTCAACTGCTTAGTTCATTCATATGGCATTTTGTAATATTTTTGACTTTCGTAGAATAAACTGGAACTATCAAGACACAACAGAATAATGAGCATACAAGAAGCATATGATAATTTATTGAAACACTTTAAATTTAGAGAAGTATAGAGTATATAAGGAATTATCACTTCAAGGTTACAGACTACTGAATACAACAGGCATCAGAAGAATCTACACTCGAACACTAAAACAAAGTAATAGGCAAATAGTTGTAGAACATGAAGATATATCATCAAAAGAAATAAGTTCTTCTGCAGTCTAAACGCCTGAATAGCGCCCGACGAATCCTCCCACATCTGCACACCATATGACAATTGGGAATGGAACAATGGATGATATACCGTTAACAGCGCCTCTAACCAGACGACAGATCTCAACCTCCTTATAACAAAGATAGTAGATGATAATTCACTCCTCAATCCGGCTAAATACTTGCGCCAGATCTGTCGAACAAGTATTATACCCAAGAGTTTAGCACTCTTTCCGGTGGTTACTCTGTTTTTTGAGGAGAAAATAAGTTGCTCATTTTAAGTTTTAGATTGTTTTGAGTAAACCAATCCTCCGCCATCGACCGGGTATAGCCAATTTTGGTGATCAGACTACTTAGGTTCCCATCGCCACAGATTATCGAGCTGTCATCGGCAAAACACTTACTTTTTTCGGATGGCAAGTAGTTATACAAGTCATCTAAATAGACTATGAAGGGTAGGAGTCCTAAGACTGAGCCCTGAGGCACTCCACTTTTCACAATCTAATGCTCTGAAACTGCATCACCAAAACAAACATATTGACGTCTTAGAGACATAGTGGCCCCATAGTAGTATTGTATGCTCTTTTATCTAATCATACCGTATTGGGTGATAAATTGACAGAGAGCGAGATATATTTCATTAAAATTAATGATATTTGATGAATTTCGGTTTTCGGACTTTTTTCATTTTTTTGTGTTCGTCATGGGTACTAGATAGACTAGGATGAGAAATTGACTGAGCCGCACTATAGTGCGCGATGAGTCGATATACATTGGCAATGATGAATGGGAGACTATACCCTCAAATGAGGAGAGAAGGATAGGTAGTTCGAGAACGAATTGGTGAACTGTTCTACATGTTTAAGTGAAGGCTGTGCGGCGCACTAGAACCCGCTCTGACGTCCCTATCGAAACTTGATATCTCACCCCTTCCACTCGAATTTCATATCTCATCTATTTAGTATCTATCGTTTATGGAAATGTTCCATTTGAGATGAGAATGAATATTTATCCATAAATATTTTATAGCGAATAATGAATAAGCAATTTCTGAAGATAGATGTCCCAAGAGGTAATAGCGGGCTAGTAGTTGATTTGAACAGTGAGTGGAAAGAAGGTGGAAAAAATTTGAAATGATTGTACCATTAGCGGGAACAGCATGATGTACACTTTAAATTCTATTGATTTGAAACTCACAAATTGGTTAATAAGTGCAAATGAGAGTGAAGTGAAATTTATTATTGTGATACACATATAATTCCTATATGTTGTTAAGAGACAATAGTGATCGTTTGAAAGAAGAAACTGGAATTGTATATAATCAGTGTTTAAAGATTATAACGAGTTGTGAGACGAATAGATCCCAACCACCACACAAGTCATAACATGTAGAGACTTATTACAATAAATAATGGAATATGAATGATTTCAAATTGTACTCAGCATATAACAATCTTCATTGTATTCAATTTTATTATATCAATATTGTAGTAACAATATACTTAAATAATTTATAAATTATAGTATGAGTGTATAATGTAAATGTGTATGTATATATGTGTAGATGTGTGTATATATGTATTTATATGAGTAAATATGAATACTTTTTTAGATAATATTAGTAATAAGTAATGAATGATATCAAATAATAACGTTCACTGTACCACAAACAAGTTTCAACTATGGAACTTACGTGGTCTTTTTTAACTTTATTGTTGAATTTATCTTTCTATTTGTAATCATAATTATATACTATTATTATTATTATATACAATAAAGATTATTATTATATTATTATTATGGCGCTCGATAATATAGAAAATTTCACACCTGTAATTTTGAACCAATCAAAATACGTTATTTTGACAGATCACCATGGCCACGGAGGTGTTTTAGTGGAAATTTTTTTCTCGTGGAATACCCAACAGTGAATTATACTGGAAATTTTTTGACGTTTACAATAACAGACCATTTTTGACACACTCTTCTTAATGGCGAAAATGCAGGACTTTGAATGTTTTCAATTAAGTGTCTATGTCTAATAAAATATATATAATACTTAGACACAAATTTATGTACCTTTTTCCTATTCAGTACTTTCAATTTTGCGTAGTTTAGATGCAAATATTCGTGGACAATTCGGAACAAATTTTCTTTCTCCAAGTTGGAGCCACAATCCTCTATTAATGCGAATAAATAAGTCATGGTACGATGATTGATCATTACATCAGACAATTTCACGCATATTTTGCATATAGTATGATTTTCAAATCGATTCATTTTTTAAACAAAGAATTTTATTGGTTTTACTGGCTGTGCAATATTCTTTATTGCAACAAAACGCTAGGTTTTTTTGATGTTTTGAAGTGTCAAAATACAATGATCACAGCTTCTTATGATTGATGCTTGCTGACGCTGGTTATGAATTCCATACTATTAAAGCGCGCATATGGCACGTTAATAAAAACGCAAAAAAAACAATTTTCTACCACTTATGTAAAATTGGAGAATACACTATTTTCTATCTTGAAATGGTATTCCCATGCAACTACAATGAGTAGAAATTATCAATTTAAAGGCCTAAATAATTGCTGACAAAGCTATGACGCGCTATATGAATCTTCCCGAAAAACCTCTAAAATTATAATTTTCTACCACATGTAGTAAGCTCAAGTAACTATAAAATAAAAGAATATTATATTTTTTGTCCCTAAATGGCACTTTTGAGCTACTACAATCAGTAGTAATCAACAGTTTATAGGCTAAGAGTCCATTGGTGTGAAGACAAACTGAATATTATTATGTAATCTGTTCCTGTAGGTATGTATCTATAAAACTGATAATTTTTTCATTTTCTACCACTTGTAGTAGCCCCAAGTAAATAAAAAAATCAAAAAATGTAATATATTTCATTATAAAACCGCATTACCGTGTAACTACAATGAGTAGAAAACAATATCTTAAAGGGCAGGGTGAGAAGCCATTACATAGCCATTACCGAAACTGCAAAGCACATTAAATTTGATAAAATTATAACTTTCTACCACTTGTAGTAATCCAAAATTTATATAAAATAGAAGAATATATTATGTTACGCTTTAGGTTGCCATTTTCATGCAACTACAATGAGTAAAAATTTCAGAATCATCGCAGGCTTGTAACCCATACCTAGAGGATGGTATCGAAACTTCTACGCAATGTAAATTTGTTATATTTGCCTAGCTAGGTTTCCAGCAGTTGAAACATAACATGAAAAAATAGATGAGTTTAAGTTTTTTATTTTATATGAATGGTTACAAGTGATAATAAATCTAATTATCTATATTATTTTGACTATTGTAATTATTGTTTATATGGAAAATGCAATTATTATGAACTATGGCAGGTTGATTGGAAGTAGTTGCTTGTTCTTGATTCAGAGATTCTCGAATCGTCTTTGCCGGAGTTGAAGCAGACCTCATTGCGTCAATTTTTTCCTGATGATGGCCCGAGTCTATTTGCAGATATGGTTTTATTGAGTGGCTGCTACCATGACCGGTTATTTTAATCAATTCCTGTTCTCCAATTCCCGTTTTGGCTAAAGTTGAAACAGCAGTGGCCCTTGCAGAATGATTTGTTATTTTGATCTTGTTGACATCAATTCCAATCAATGATGCAGCGGATTTGAACCAGGAAGATATTGTATTCTGTCCAACTGGACTGTTCTTGTACCAGCATTTGGAACTGTGATTATTCAGGTTTGAATTTGGCTTCAAAAATAAACGCTTCATTTTGATGGGGCCTCGCTTGCTTGTTAGTTTTTTGAACAGTCTCACTGGGCATATTCGGTACTAGCCACTTACCGTCAGCCATTTTCTTTGAACCGCCTTGGGTGGTCTTGGGAAAAACAGGGTTATACTCAATGCGGCCTGTTGGTTCCCCTCTATTGTCAATTCCCTCCACAAAATATTCAAGTTGTGCTGCTGCTCCTTCATTTCTTCTCCAGGCCAATTCATGACCAGCAACGTGGAAAAGCTTTTTCTGCAGTCCTTCCGGAGTGTTTTCGTCCCAAAGCTCAATAATTTTTCTCAGCTCGTCTGCTGATAGTGCAGATGAACTTTCCTTTCTCTTGGTTGGATCCGTTTGTAGCTTCCGGCGCCTAGCATTTTTTGCAGCTCTTGCGTTCAAAAATTGTATGTCAGAGAATGGATTAAATTTGCGATTGCACTTTTCAAAAAAATATTCCTGCAACTGCTTGGCTGTGGAAGTCCATAAAACTGTGATAACACTTTCCTTGTAGTCCTTGGAGTTCTTTTTTTGCATGTTGAACCCATAGTCTTCAAGAATAAGCGCCAGTTCTTCCACAGGTATACCCGCTCTATCGAAATTATACGATTTTTCTGCGCAAAAGTTTGTAAACTGCCTCCATACGCTTGACTTCGATTTCCTGGTATTCGCGGGTGTCAACTGCTCAATCTCCTGGCGAATATTTTCTTTACTTTCTTGACCGAAGCGAAACATTTTTTTACGTCGTGCCACTTGACAGCTTCAAAAGTTAAATAGTAATTTCGAGGTTAGGGTCTCACTTAGTTACCATGGCAACTCAACAATCAAGTCGACCACAATTTTATGTTTCGCTAGTGACTTGATGAAGGAAATAATTTGCATTGTTGAGAATCGGAAAATAAATTTTAAAAATATTTGATTTTCCACCACAATTCAGTGTGAAATTTTCTTACCGAATACCACGCGAAGTCAAATTGATATCCGGAAATAATTTGACCTCTAGTGGTATCACTAGTGATAATTTTACATTGCAGATTGATATAATTATTCCATTATGCTGAAACCACATTGTACTCATTCTGTTTCATACAATTTTGTAATGTTCTAAAACAATGTACATAGAAACACGACCATGCATGTATTTCCAACATCTTCAATAACATGATATGTTTCTCCTTGTTACTGGATTATACGAATAAGTTCATATTATACTAGTTGAAGGCGACGCTCGAAGGGAGTATTCTCAGTAAGTTCACCTTATATGATAATTAGGTTACGTTGCAACGTCAGCTCCTGACGAACGATGCTTTCGAGTCTATTATGTATGTATGCCTTGAATAGTTCATGACGACGTTTCTGATGAGAACCATGATCGCTTTAAATGCAGAAATTGATTGTAAACAATTCATTCAACACACTGTGTGAGGCGACATCATTAATAGGAACATGATTGCTCCCGGCAAAATACTTGCACCACATTGTTTGTAATGGGTCTCTTCCATCTAATCTAATTGAGTGAAACGTCTTGAATCTCATGGATTGAACAACGGATCTACTATGTCGTTTCGGAACTTTGTTAATATACGAAGGAAAACCTTGCCTACCGTGACGTTCTTCATCATCACTGTTTGTCGGATAGTAGATGACCCGCTTAGCTGCCTTTTTTTTGTGAAACACCCAGTTTACACCTAATGAAGGTTTCAATAGATATGTCTCAATGAATTGCTGAGCGTTACCACATTATACAGTTGTGCAGTCACACTTTGTCGCTACCATTATGTGTGTTGTTCAATATGTCGTTGAGTATGGGAATATTTCCCAAAATTTGGATAGAGAGAAATCTCTTCAAAAACGGTACAAGCAATGATGTCTGGAGCAACTATCCTACATCGGGTTCATATGTTATGGCGAAGGTCCCCGGATATCTAGCCACCAATTTTCATGGCTTTCGGCCAGCCATTGTTAGCTTCCCTGCAGCATGACTTAGGTATGTCGACGTGTACTAACCTAGCCCTATATTTCTCTCTACCTAGTGAGGTCTTTTCCTATGCTCATAACTTCCAAAGCTTCAGGCAAAATGTGGATGCCTATCTCCTCTCCCTACATTCCACTACTGGCTCACACGATATTCTTCGAACATTGGAGGTTTCCCTCTGGTGTAGTCAGTCAAAGTATATAAAAAACATATATATACCTACTTGCGAACGGATACCAGGAGCATTCCATTCATCTCTGTGAAGAATTTGACAGAATTCACCATGTCTTATTAATACTTAAGAAGTTGAATAGTGTAGGCGATAGTTTGCTTGCTTGGTTATGGAGTTATGCTCGTGATACGGGGCATATTGTCCAGGTTCGGGATTATCTGTGTAGTGAGTGTGAGGTTCTTTTCGGGGTGCTTCAAGAGACTCATTTGATGCCATTTGTCCTTCAGCTTTTGATCAATGATGTCTCCTTGGTTCTTGGGCATCGTAGGATTTCATCGTTTGCTGATGATCTTATGATGTTTCGAAGAGTTGCAGAGTATCAGAACTGGGTGAGTAGAAGTCTTTCCAGCAATGATACGTTGTAAATTTCATGGGACTCAGCTTTAGAAACTGTAGGATTATAACTTTCACTCGGCAACTTTATTGTTCGATATTCAACTATCTATCAGTTACCATTTCACTGTCGAGGGTTGATAAAATGAACTATGGACCTTGGTTCCCTTTACGACTATGAACTCAGCTTCAATGGTCATATCGATTATGTGGTTGGTCATGCTATGAAAAGGTTTGGTTTATTCAATACATTTATAGCGATTTTACTGATTTCAGTTGCTTGACTATGCTATATTATACCTTGGTTCGGTGTCGTTGAGAGTATCCTTGTGTTGTTTGGATTTCGCCCTATGCTTGACATATTACTGGCTTCGTGAATAATTATTGCAATTTGGTTATTTTTAAAATGCATATTGATTATTCTCACATTATGCCGATAAACTAATCCTACTTTGCATGATCAGAGTTGAGCAGAGAAGGAAGCATATTGACATGTTGTAGACATAGTTATTAATGTTCCCGAACTCTTAGGAATCTTTGCTTCAAATGTTTCTACTCGCTTGCTCAGTATGGATGAACTTTCTCATATCGGATTCCGGAACTAACCATGCCAGAACTCTCGTGGATATATTGATGCTGGCTTGCCGCTTTTCGTAAACTCGTAATGTGTGGTTTTGCTGTAATATGTAATTTCTCTTCTTTATTGTTACCTTTATATAACGTACGATTTGGGCATTTGCTTATTATATACTGATTGAATAACACATTCATATCGTAGAGACATTTTTTGCACCTTCATCAAGGTACTACAGTCATAGATTGACAAAATTTATAATATCCACTCATCTTCTCAGTATTAAATAATTGATTTACATTATGTACAAGATTTCTCCCTACGAATATCCAATTAACAGCTGAATATAGAAGAATGGCCAGCGTAGAGCTGGCAGGTAAAAGTTTCAAAAGGTTGCGTACGAATTTCGAGACGGAGTCAGCTCCGAATTACAAGACGAAGACAGGTCCAAACCACCTTAATAAGGGTGGGTAAGGTTATTATTACTATAGATATCTGCTTTTATTATGGATGGAATAAGGAATTTTCATTCCCTGATAGAATTTAGTTTGGATTATACTTCATAGCAGGTTATTTATATAATGAGTACTCTTGAGATGTACAGTTAAAAATACAAAAAGTTTGTAAATGTGCTGAATAACAAGTTCCGAAATCGCGAAATGCGGGATATAGACGAGGTCATGTACAAAGGCCTATGGTAGAAACAAGTGTGAGGAGAAACTGTACACAATGAATAATAACAACTTAGTGATGAAGGGACCATTTTCTATAGCACAACCATTCTATCAAAGAAGATAAATTGCTTACAGCGATAGTTAGCATGCGAGATATCTCACAAGTTAATGAGCAGCGAAATAAAACAACTGTACGGAGATACATTTGACAAGTTAAGAAACAGTGATATTAAGAAAATAAGAAAGATCATTCAACATGCACGTCGTTCTTTATTGCTGGCGTTACCGAAGTCACTACTGGAAGTGCACAAGTGTTAATTTAGAATATAATAAAAATGAAAACTTTTGTCTCTATAACAGTAATAATAATATAGCAGTGTTTTCGTGCTCAACTAATCTGGTATTTCTTTGCGACTGAGATACTGTATGTATGAATAACATATTTATCATGAAATGAATTGTTATCAGTTGTTCAAGTGACTTCCCTCACTTTTGTTGGGAAAATAGCTTTCGGACACTACTGCGGGTCAAATGTTAATGATACTACGAACAGAAAATATATTGAAAATGATTTAGAAACAAGTAATGATACTCTATGTTACGTTGAAATGCAGATTATCGTTGCTGATTTTATTGGAGCTTTACTATTCTCTGCTTACAGAATAACAGCGTGTCTTATGCTATTGCAGATTGGAATCATCGTTATACAATTAATTGTGCTATAAACGAATGTGTGTCTTCTACTTATTATATAAAATAATAAAAATCATTTGTAATCTTAAATGTAATTCCCAAACAGTCGTATAGCTTACGTCTTCGATGAAAAAAAAATAGTTAATCAAAATGAGAAAAGAGAATATTGGATATTCAGTTTCCTGGAGAGAAACTTTCCGAAGCTGGAAGGGAAGGGCAGTGTTATGTGGATACATCCACATTGTAACATTTGAAAGTTTCATCTATTCTAATTTGATGAAACAAGTAGCTCCTGATTTTCATTGTGATTTCCAATAAAATAATTTTTCGAAAACGAAACTGTGTGTTTCTTATACATCGTTTGAAGGATGCAAATGATATATTGATCATTTGAAACTAAGATAGAAGCATTAGATAAATGTGAAGTTCATGATACACATGCTTTGCAGAATTGTGCTTATTGATCACCACCTTGAAGCACAGCATCAGGTTTCAGCTATTTGAGATATGTTTCCAGATCATGAAATGAATAATAATCATTTGTGAAGTTATACCTACAAAAACGGTCAACAGTAATTCGGATATAGTCTTAACGTCACACAATGCCAATCTATTTTCTTGTTGATGCAACAACAACTCTGAAAATCAATAATGTGTTATGGTTATTGTACCGAAACTATTTTGACCTTCATCGGTTCTGTCAGTTCAATTAGTTACACCATGACACTACAGACTAAACACAGAAAATGTACTACATCTTCACAACTTGATGACGTCACATGAATCTTCAAATGAGAATTTCAGACACTCAAGCACTCACACACTTTAATGACGTCATCGTAGCCGCTGCTCGTAAGGCCATTGAAGGGTGGTGCGAAGAAGTACTATGTCGTAGTCACACTAGACGTGAAGAACGCATTCAACTCAGCGAACTGGAATCAAATTCTGAAGGCGCTCATATTGATGGAGGTCCGAGGGTATATTACAAGGATGATCGCTAGCTCCTCTAGCGAAAGGTTATTATTGTAAAATTTAAACAGGGGGACCAAAGCCTACATCATCACAGGAGGCGTCCAACGAGGCTGGGTACTTGGACGCTCATTGTGGAACATCATATACGATGCGGCGCTGAGGTTGCTCATGCCCACAGGGACAAAGCCGCAAAGAGGTAGATCACTACCTCGTGCAGCTGCTGGCAGAACATGGTTGCTTTAGATCGTATCTGCACCGTTTTCAACTGAACGATGACTTGCTAACCAGTGCCCGAGGACGCAGAGCACATTTTGGGCCATTGTCCGCGTTTCAACGGACCACGAGAGATCCTGCAAAGAAATGTACAGCAGCACTTGTCCCTGGAGAACATCGTTGAGGAGATGATGGAGTCACAGACCACCTGGAATGCGATGTCCGATTTTGGGGCCACCATATTGAAGGATCTCATACATACAGGCAACGAGAAGCGGCCAACCAATTGCGTAGAGGCGAGACCGTGAACAGCAGCACCCGGGGAGGGCGCATAATAACCATAACAGCTAACCCTGGTCCCGCGGTGTGCTGGGACGTAACGGGAGGTGATTTTAGAGAGTATAAATCCCACACAGTGTGGAGTGCAAGCTTCACAGCGTATTTTAGTTTGAAGATTTCCACCTACACTCGCCAAAAAAAATACACACACAAAATATTCTAGTCTAGATCGATTCAGATATGCTCAAAACAGATATATCCTAGAGAATCTGTGAAAAAAAGTTTTGCTCGATAGAATACTCCCCTCAAACTATATACTGTGTATAGTGAGTGTAGTACAAATATGATCTGAACAATTTTGAAAACAAAATACGGGGAATTAGTAGTTTTGAAATTTGAGACTACCTTACAAACATAAAATATAATGGAATAAGTATATTCATGTGAAATACCAAATATTGACTTGCATTCGTCAATATACAGGTGTCCTCGAACTGCGTGGCTAGAATAAAACCGAAGATTCTTTGATTCGAAAAAAATTTGATGAGCCTTTTTACTTTTGCCTCAAGTGTCTTGTTTAGCCGGTAGAGGGCTTCAAAGTTGCAAAAATAATTTTGTTTTTTCGGTATAACTTGAGAACGTGATGGAGTACTCCTACAATATTTGGCAGGTGAGTTACTGTCAATAATAGCCGTTTTTGAGAGCGGAGCATAGAGCCTTACATACGATAGAAATGGCTCAAACTTGAGAATGTAACCGGAAAAGTGTTCAGAACTTTTTTGTGGTCAATGTAATTCACTCTATATTTTTTATGTAGATGGCTTATCTAATTTGAAAACTTTTCTTACTCCTAGAACATTTCGATAAAATCAACGGATTAGCTTGAAAAAAATAATTTTCGAGGGTCTGCAATTTTGGCTTACTAATTTTACTTGATTAAAATACCTTAGTTGCCTTTGCTTTTCTAATGTCATTTTGGCATTTGGAGAATTTATTCTCAAAACTGTCAGTTTTAACTTTGCTTTCCGTAAAAATTTTATAAAATTATGGCTCAAAATTTCACTAACACTGAAATGGTTAATATCTCGGTAAAACACGAATAATAAAAACAATAGAAATGGGGAAACGATGTGATTATTTAGGAAAAACAAATGCTAAATTAAAAGAAACAACAAAACTTTTTGGGAAATCGCTAAGGCATCAATTGTTCGAAATGTTGCCCATTTTCCTGAATATACAAATTAATTCGTTTCAAGAAATTGGATTGAACTCTGGCTAGTACTTCAGGATCATTCTCCAATAAATCCGCTTCATGATTAATTCGTTGTAAACAATTCCTCTCGTGTGTTTACTGTAGCTGCATAAACTTTCGACTTCAAAGCGCCCCATAGAAAGGAGTCGCAGGGCGTCAAATCAGGGGAGCGGGCCAGCCAGTTCACTGGTGCATCGTGTCCTCTACCTATCCAGCGATCTGGATATTCCGCATTCAAATGTCGCCTCACAGCTAATGTGAAATGAGGAGGTGCACCATCATGGATAAACCAGGCCACGACGAATGTGTAAGGGCAAGTCTTCCAACAGTTCAAGTAGCCTTTGTTCCAAAAAGTTCAAGTAGTTCTCCCCGTTCAATCGATCGGGTATAACGGTAGGGCCAATGATAAAGTTATCCACAATTCCAACCCAAACATTGATTTCAGTTTGATTCTGAAAATATGTAACTTCCGTTTCATGAGGATTTTCATCAGCATAGAAATGTTCATTATGGAGGTTAAAAAGACCACATTTTGTGAAAGTATCTTCGTCCGTGAACAGAATTCTTCTACAAATATTGGGGTTTGCGTTTTGTCTTTGGACAATAAGCCGACAGAAAATCTAGCCGATGACCTGGTTCCATGGGCAATAAGTCTTGAACTGTTTTAATATGATAGGGATACAACAGTTCTTCTTTCAGTACATTATGAACTAATGATTTTGAGGCTACAATACGAAGTCCCAAACGTAGTGTGCTTATCCCAGGTTCAGTTTCAACCGCTTCCAGTATCGCTTCTTCGAGCTCTAACGTCCTTCTTGTCCGTCTGCGTCCAGTTTCTCTGCGATTTTCTTCAAATTTGCCAGTTTCGCGAAGGTTTGCCGATTTGGAATTCTGCGATGCGGATATCTTTCCCTTCTCCGGCCATTGCAACGACAAAGTCCATAAATCAATAACATATCAACCATTTCAGTGTTAGTGAAATTTTGAGCCATAATTTTATAAAATTTTCACGGAAAGCAAAGTAAAAACTGACAGTTTTGAGAATAAATTCTTCAAATGCCAAAATGACATTAGAAAAGCAAAGGCAACTAAGGTATTTTAATCAAGTAAAATTAGTAAGCCAAAATTGCAGAGACTCGAAAATAAATTTTTTCAAGCTAATCCGTTGATTTTATTAAAATTTTCTAGAAGTAAGAAAAGTTTTGAAATTAGATAAGCTATCTACGTAAAAAATATCGAGTAAATTACATTGACCACAAAAAAGTTCTGGAGTTTTCCCGTTACATCCTCAAGTTTGAGCCATTTCTATGGTATCTAAGGCTCTGTGCTCCACTCTTGACAGTAACTCACCTGCTAAATATTATAAAAGTTCTTCATCACGTTCTCAAGTTATACCGAAAAAACAAAATTATTTTTGCAATTTTGAAGCCCTCTACCGGGTAAACAAGACACTTGAGGCAAAAGTAAAAAGGCTCATCAACTTTTTTTCGAATCAAAGAATCTTCGGTTTTATTTTGGCCACGCAGTTCGAGGTCATCCTGTATATCAAAATACTTAAAAAAATAAATCCGAAGTTCTGATAAGGTAGTAAATAATTAAAAACAATGAATATTAAATCAAAACTGAAAATCTAAAAGTTATAGTATACAAACAATGTTCTATAAGGAAGATTTTTATGGAATTTGTATAATTGTCGAGTGAGAGCTCTATCTAATCAAATGTGGTAGCTTGTTAAAAAATGTTCGACCCCAGTTTAAGGCGGTAATAATTAATACATAAATTATATTCAGCTCTAATATTGGCACAGTACAAATCGGATCGAGCAGAATATTCGTTGATATGTGTTTTGACATATTTTAGGCAGTAGTTAATGTAAACGCTTGGTAAAGACATAAGTTTCATGAAATTGGATCAGTGAACTATCCGTATCCAAGGCCAACAAGCTTTTGAAATGAATGCTTTATGGAATTTCATCAAATTATTCAATGGACTAACTATAAGTTTGAAGAAATTCACGACAATCAAAAGATTAAAAATGATATGTTCAATTTATTCAAGTTTTTGGAACCTTACAGTTCTTAAAATTATTTAGGTGATCTTTTGTAAGCTATAACCATGTACACCGACACCATTTTGCTTAATTATTACTTTACCTATTTGAGTAATGTCGTTTTTCTTCAAAATAAAGACATATCATAGTATTATAATATTATGTAATTTCAATCAATGTCAACTACTAGAATCTGAATTTCAGAAGATGTTGTATTTGGAATCGATAATTATTTCACGCCAATGGATTCTGAGTAAGAAGACACTGAAGAATAAAACGTGTGACGTTATTTGACGATGATGAAACAATGGTATAAAAACTTCAAGAGCGACACTGAAAATACAACCTCATTTCGTGGAAATCCGTGGGCATAATGAAAAAGATTGGTTTTCGATTTATAAGAGATAATCAAATCACGAGAACCCTTATAAAATTGGCACTTTACAGCAAGGGTGAGCGAACGCTTGGATGCCTACAGAAAATCTCGGGATTAAAAGCGAACTCTGATAGTAGATGATTTTATTTTCATTTTAATTATAAAGCCCGGCCAATCACCAGAGATTAAATAATTTTAATTTGGAAACATGCCCAATACGATAATGAACATACTTGAATTAACGATTCAGGAATTTAACGGGTCTATGAACATAAATTGTTTTTTCCATTACGTATAGTTTTACACACGAATGATAACTAATAACACATTTCCATTTATAACTCACTTCCAATATCCCATTATTATATGGAAATATTCATTCCCTGATACAATGAGAATGATTAGATAATATTTATCAAATATCATGCTTTACTCAATCTGTAAGTTTGTTATTTTAAATTTCGAACCGTACAATATATTGACAAAAGTTACATCTATTTCAATTAATTGATATTGACAGCAAAAACACTTACGAACAATTTTTTTCTTCATATTGTGCTATTAATTAATATAATTAACAAGTGTTTAACATAATCTGAATGATATGACTATAGTATAGTCCTCCGAACAGTACATCAGAATTGCTACCAGTCTGAGAGGACAGTGCTCAAAGCATATGTCCCAAATTCCGGGTATTTTTAAACTGATTATCCTTCAATTTAAATAACTGACGAACCTCTATTAATTGGTTACTCAATTTCATCTGAAATTTGTGAATATCTCTGATGATTCAACTATGTAGATTGACCACCAGTTTATGGTGAGATTTTTCTAAGGGCCCGGCTTTAAATAAAATTATTCTCTGTGTTGTCCTTGAAGGACAAACTCATCAATTTACATACGTAGTTGCTTGTAGGACTCATTGACTGATTTAGTATCTGAAGTGATTATGAACCGCACACGATTATTGAATATATATCGTGTGAATATTACTATTACGGTAAGTCCAGGGAAGATGGAGATTATTTTTGTCATAATATATATATTTATGGTTTATGGTTATTCATCTGAAAAATACCTGGAAATGAGTTTCAAAATGCTAAGTACTCCAAAGGAACACATGTGAAGTGAGAATCTTCAATTAATAAAAAGATAAACGATATTAGAGAAAGACCAATAGAGCTAAGGATGAAATGAACCAAACCTGTGGTCCAATAAAAGATAATGCTAAATAAGATAAAATCATATAGGAATACTTGTTTTATTCAAAGAGTTACATTCAAACCTTTAGTTCAGAAAAATATAGACAACGACTTTTTAAATATTTTGTGTTGAGCTGTACCTAAGTTCTCATTATCTCAAAGCGTTCACATATACTTTCGAGATGAGAACAATATCCATTTTCACCGCAACCGACACATTCGCTTTCATCATAGATGTCAAAAGTCTTCTTCAGGATACTGTAACGTGTAAATTTCACTTAAAGGCTTAGAAATGGCCGCTGTAGTACAATCGGTTAACTCCTGTGACGTCAGCTATGCTAGACCGTATATTCTAAGAGTCATGGTTGTTCGGTGTCATCCGTAGGTTACTGCTTCTATTTCGAGGTTGTTCTGTGAGACAACGAGACGCCGGAAAGAAAGAGAAAATGGCGTTACTTCTGGTCAAATCGTTCAAGCGGGAAGTCGTTTTGCTAGGTTATTTCAACAGGGAGGTGATACGAAGCTTATGTTTGGAACCAAATTCTGGGAATATACTTCCGTTGAAAGTAAAGGCATCAATCACTAATTTGGATTGGGATAATTGGTATTATTTGAGTAATTAATGCACCTTAAGAGATTAGAGCTTAGTTTCAACGTGACTGGTTGTGGACGGAAGTAAAGTCTGTCTTATTGGAAGGAAGACCCTATCGCATGGAGGGTTCCTTTTTTCTGTTTATGTTGTGGAAAATTCAACAAGTGTATTGAGGCTGGCTTGAGTCTGCTGTGGAAAAGATTACTTAGGAGTAGCTGATTTACTTGTGGTGTACAATCGTGGAAACGGTATTACAACTGTGGCAGGAGCCCCTACATCAAGTAGAAGTATCAACCTATAACCAAGCAAGTACAACATCCAGCAGTCACTAGGTCAGGCTACCGATTTTGGTTTTATGTGTCAATTGAAACAACCATTGAGTATTTGTATATTGAGTAAATTCAACTGTTTTCTTGATTTAATGTTTAAACAATTACCTTCATCCATATTTTCAATTCATTCGCTTCATATCTCATTAGTATAAGTTCTGTCATAAGCTGTATCAATATTAGTATCTCAGATTCTAGTAAATTTCAATCATTCCGGGTACAGGTCTTTTATTTCTTTCTTTCAGGGTAATTTCACCTGGGGGCTTGAGTATTTGTATCCCCTAGTTATATACGTAATTCATTGGTTGGTTAAAATACTCTGGAGCCCGAATTCCTAACATCTAAAATTATAACTCACGACCGTCTTCACTGTAGCTGTCGGCAACCAAGTGATAAAATAGAGCTTTCAGTTAATTCTTAAGTAAGAGTAATTTGAACCCTTACAATACATAACATCTTCATGGCCGGGGAGTTGAACGTTTCTTCTTCTCTCTCTCTCTCTCTCTCTCTCTCTCTCTCTCTCTCTCTCTCTCTCTCTCTCTCGCTTTCTTGAATTTTTGTTATCATTTTTTTTTCTGATTTTTTACCCTCCTATAATGCCTTTTCTTATATTTTCTTCTCTTTGCAATGTTTCTGGTGAATTCAGATCAAGACTCTCTTAAGTTTTCTTATTTGTACTATTAACAAGAGTGTCATCTAGCATTTTACTTATAGTGACTTCCGAACAGATAGGGCGCAACCTCAAGGTATTACAACTGCGTATGGTACCACCTCGGCAGTATTCATAATTCTTCATTGTGGATTCATGCTTCTGTGTCTTTTTCAGTCGTTTCAGTAACAAGGTTACATAGGAGCAGCTACATTTACGATTAGGTTCAAAGGTATACTCCCAGGAGCAATAAACCCATTTACATTGTATAGGTAGGTTGATACGAGTCAGGATGGAAGGTGAAGCTCTGAACTGTAACTTATCTTTCTTGACGGGGTGTATACTCAGACTTACGAGTTCATTACCTGGAGCCCATTCGACCCTAAAAGACTCACACTTTTGAAAGTGTCAGATGGACCAGCCATGTAGATACTGAAATAACTCTCCAGGACTTACAGACTTGGAATGTGAATAAAAGTGTTCATAATATTACAAATAAACACTACATTGAAAAATACACTGTAGAAAAATTCCAAAATCAACTTTCATCATAAAAATAAAAGAAAACACGGTTTTCATTTATTTCTAAGATAAAAGTTTATTTCGGACTTTTTTACAGCGTATTATTCAATGTAGTGGTCATATGTAATATGATGGGTTCCCAACAGGTAAAGATCAGTTCAATCTTAGAGTTCATACTAGGGCAAGGTAAAAACTCCCTGAAAAATGAAACAAGCAATTATTTATTTGGTCAAAACTTATTTTATTTCTCAACTTAATCTCCTTGTAGACCGATACACTTCGTCCAATGTTTTTCTAATTCTTCGATCCCCTCCAAATAATACCATTTTGACAATCCTTCAAAATAAGCGTTCATTCCAGCGATGACCTCACTGTTGGAGCCAAATCTGTTTCCGCCGAGCCATTTCTTCACGTTTGGAAGGAGGTAAAATCGCAGGGAGCCAAATCTGGAGATAATGGTGAATGACGAACCAGTTCGTAATACAAATCTGCGTCGAATCGATACAACAGCTCTGCATAATGTATGACGGTGATCGTTCCACCCTTTTCAAGGTAATCGATATGGACGATACTGTGTACATCTCAAAAAACTGTCGCCATGACTTTGTTGGCCGATAAGCCCACTTGGGCCTTTTTAGGCTTCGATTCGCCTGAACAAGTCCACTGTTTCGACTATTCTTTGGTCTTTGGTGTATTGTGATGAATCCATGTTTCGTCCACGGTTACGAAACGGTGCAAAAAGTGCTTTTTTGCCCTTGAACATCTTCAAGCACTCCTTTGAAGTTGTCACACGGTCGCGCTCGTTGTCAACAGAGAGTAAATGAAGCATCCATCTGGCAGATAGCTTGCTCATATCCAAAAATGTACATCATGATTCGTTGAGATGCTTATAGCATCAGAAATCTGGTGCGCTCTAACTCGCCGATCCCCCAAAATCATACCATGGTGTTTATCGACGATTTCTGGTACCTTAATTGGACGCACAGAACGTTCGGCGTTCTTTGTACTCATACTACCACAACGAAAATCAGTGAAATACTTGTGAATCGTTCCAATCGATGGTGAAGAGTCCCCATGATGTTTAACAAGAGAGGCTTCGGTTTGCGTAATATTCTTACTTCCAAGAAATAATGTTCAATCAAAAGGCGAAATTCACTTTTTTCTATGTTTACAAATATCTTCAAGGCTGCTTTCGATGGGTGTTGGAACATGCCGAGTGACATGTCAGTCTGAAAAATTGGATGTGTTCTAGTTAAAGATGGTACATCACAAAAGTAATATGGGATTTTAGATAACGACGCCATCTGTTTTATTTCTCAGGGACTTCCCACCTTGCCCTAGTAATGTAAACTCGTAGGTTAATATGAAGATGGTTTGTTAAGAAACTATTATGGCTATTAATGTTCATCATGTT
Organism: Endomychus coccineus; assembly: GCA_958510875.1. Taxonomy (NCBI): domain Eukaryota; kingdom Metazoa; phylum Arthropoda; class Insecta; order Coleoptera; family Endomychidae; genus Endomychus; species Endomychus coccineus. The sequence continues at coordinate 49,244,622 of OY294068.1, read as the reverse complement.
TTGTCACGACTCGATTCAAACTGAATCATTGGCGTAATCATGGAATTTTACAATATTTAGCAGCAAAAAGTAGCGATTAATCCATATGACCAAATCTATTGGTGTTGAGACATTGGTAATAGACGGAAGTATTATACTATCAATGAAGTATTGGCAAGTAGGTATCTCGAATTCCGTTCCATTTATGCTACTAATTCATCTAGAAAGCTTTGTCTGATTTCAATGTTATAACTGCAGCTACTTTTCTCGCCGCAACTTCTATTACAAGTAACTTTCCTTCTCTTACTCTACTCACAATGAATCACTTGAAAATTGTGAACTTCGCAATTTCACGAGCAATTTCAACGATTCTAATGAGAAACTTTCCGATTAGTAGTTATTTATTAACGATACGAAACGTGCACAACGATTCTTGCCTTCTGATTCACTGAGTTTGCTTAGAAAAACTTATTAAATCAATCTGAAACTATTTACTCCATTCTAATCTACTTTCGTTGTAATGAGAATGCAAGTGACGAAATATCTATGAGTACCCATCGAATGAAAATTACTTGAATTTAGGCATGCATGAACTTTAAAGGTCATCAGCATATTTCACCAGGTAGCTATGATTCATTATTTGGATAGTAGGTTTACACGATGCTCCTTCGACCAACAAATAACCAGTTGAAAAATTCGAGGGAGTTTACTATTTTCCAAAAAAAGAGGTACGGGTGAACATAGTAGACTCATGGCAATGACGAGTCAGTATTAAAAATATAATCTGAAGCCTAAATTGGAAAATATAAATATTTCCTCATTACTGTCGATCTAGATAAGAGAGACCTTACTATTGTTATTTGACAAAAGTAAACAAGAATAGTCCTTTCAATTGTTTAACTTATTCGTATATCGCTACATTTCATACATTTCTTCAGCCTCAGGTATTCCTGAGTTCACAACAGAGCAAAAAAGGCATAGCTCGGTGATTAATAACTATGCCTATTTGGCAATTGAATTATTTTTATTTCTTCCTATATCTCCATATCTCTGCCTTTTCAGTCACTTCGTTGTTCCGAGGCCCAGAAACTTCGTGTTTGTTAGGTCCCTCCACCAATATTAGAAATGGATTCGATAGAAATATTTACTGTGAGGGAAATCTTCATTCTGTAGTTAACAACTAATCAAGTATTTTTGGAACCATATACTCTCAAACTGTCTATCTTCTCTATGTGTATACAATGGCAGTGTTGTAATAAATCACATACAGGCTAGTAAATGTAATTGCAGAGTCCTTACGCGAGTAAACTACATTCAATATCAAGTATCGTTTCGTTTTCGCTATCTTCAGCATCTTGGCCATGAAGGATCCGGTAAAAGCCTCAGGAGGTGGCTCATATTTGTCACGCCCTCCATTTTATTCTACTACTTTCGTTGCCATATCTTCAAAGGATGTGGGTAGATACATTTAGTCGTAAGCAAGAAAGGAGCGATTATGCAGTGTCAAATTACGGATTCAAAGAGAGGTTATTTTGTATCTAGGATATGAAGTTAATAAAAGAGAGAAGAGCTATGAGAAAAGAAACAATTCTTCGAATTTGTACAAAAAGCAAATGTGTTGATGTGGTATCTGAAAGGACAAGGAGGTTTGTTTTGGAAATTCCATCATGAGTCTGATGTCGCCATAACTCAATTAAAAATTGGGTTTAAAGCAAAAAGTACAAGACAGCAATTTAATTAACTGGATATAATGAGAAAAATCCGTGGTGTGCAGACAGTTATTCAAATTCTAGAAAAATTTTATCCTTCAACAGGGTTCGAACCTACATCCTCTAAATTGCCAGTCGATGCTCTACCAACTGAGCTGCCGACAACACATGGTCCCAATTGCATCATGAGATGCCGCTTTTTCTAGCAATCAATGTCAATATTATACCTACAAATTTCGACGTTTGCAAGGTGTTGGGTAAGTTAATAGGTTAGAATGTGGAAGAGTTTGTAGGTGTAATATGGACATTGATTTCTAGGAGAAGCGGTATCCCGTAATGCAGTTGCGAACGTGTTTTCGATTGCTCAGCTGGTAGAGCACTGACCGGCAATCCAGAGGTAGCAGATTCGAATCTTGCTCGAAGATAAACATTTTCTGGAATATGAATAACTTAAGTTCTTGTCTGCACGCCACGAATTCTTTTCATTATAAACATATCACAGACACGAATTATTATTCTTGAAAATTAGTCGGACTTATAAGAGAACATAATATGTTATCTCCAAGCGACAATTGTAGACTAGAAATAGTTTATTTTTGGATGCAATAACAATAACTGAACTGAATTTTGAGACTATTTAATAGGAAATTTTATTGGAGAAGAGGCATCTTATTATTCCTGAAATAAATGTGAAACTACATTTATCACGTTGCGCGCAATTCTTATATGCATTTGAGGGCTCTAGAACTTCTTCAAGGTACAAAATCACCGCTGCGCTCAATTCATAGAGTAAAATTTTCTGTCTATCTACGCTTTCAGCTGTTTCCACTCATTTGAAATATACATTAAGCAATGGAAATTATTTTTATTCAACCTGCAGTCTGACTGCAGGTATCAGTATAGAACATAGAGTGCTAAAATATATTATGTAAATCATTCGAATGAAATTTCAATGTAACATAGAATATTAGTTAACGTCTTTCATTAACGGTGTATGAATCATTTCCAGTATATTTTATGTTCCTACAATCATCCATTCGATTCGCAAAAGTGCCCGAAACCTATTTTGCTAACAAAAGTAACTGAAGTCAGTAATCGATTGATCACAGTTTATTAAAACAAATATTTACCAATTTAAGTGAGTTTGAGTTCTGAATTTTATGTGATCTTTTTTAATTTTTAATGAACTATTTGTAAACACTATATTATATAACTGCTAACTTCAAATAGGGCTAGATACAACAGTAAATGTTGAAGACCAGAATAATCACAAACTAATTAACTATGAAGTTTGGAATAAAAGTGCAATAAGAACAAGAATGTGCTTTCTCTTGTTGTGTTATTCGGTGTAGGAAATAATACTTGAAAGGTTCAAAAGTTTCGGAATGAATTGTATTGTTTTCTACAATATTGCTTTAGGATTTTCATTTATTAAGACCAAGCTAATAAGAACTTTCATTAACAAAACACAAGAAACCTGAAAAGGGAAACTGCTTATATTTTCGATCAAAAGGACTATTAGCTTTCGTGAGTTGAATAACGAACGAAAAAGTTTCTAATAAAACTGAAAATTCCTGTTTTACAAAGCTGGGTAATTCCAAACCATGTTTTCATATTGTCGGCTGCTCAAAACTTCTAGATTTCATTCTATTTTTAGAAAAAAGATAGATAATAATGGAAACCAGAGTTTCTTGTTACTTGGAGGAATCAGTGTAGGGAAAATCTTAAAATATTATTTTAATATACAGGAGATTCCTATTACTTACCCTGAACTAGATATTGAGCTTCATCAGGAATAAAATCTGACATTTCTAGTATTATCATGGGAAATCTTCAGTATTGTCTCATCAGTTACTTCTTTTTGTTACATAGTGATTAGAATGTATTCCTATTGAATTTAGTGTATATCATAACTGTTTCTATAATTGTTTTCCTTTAATCACAAGGAAATCATTTCAAAATTGATGATAATCTCATCCATATTGTGAAATTAAACACTACTATGTTAATATGACTTTTATTTGTAACTTCCGTTACTCGAGTTTCAGCGTTCTTGCTCCATTTTCAGATGGTATTCAAATAAAAATAAAATACATAAATACAACTTCATCTTTGAATACCTATCGGTAGCAAAGGATTACTGTAGTAGCAACGTGAAGATGGCTGCCAAAGTTGGCTGCTAAAATTTCCGAACATTGCCGAACGATCAGTGGCGTCGCGAAATGATTTCCCAAATTAAATATTCAATGTATTCTTATAATTTTCTTATTTTGTTAATCTGAATAACATATGGGAAGATGTATGGTAGAATGGATCAATTTACATATCATACGTTATTCGATTCAATTTCCTCCACTATTGGTAATGATTTCCAAATCGAATTTTACGATTTCTTTTGATTAGGACTCTGGTAGATTCTATAATACCAAGAAAATTGTTGTAAAACACATTTACTACTATGAGTACAAATTGATGTAGAGCTGCTTGCTCTTCAATCTGAGATACTACCATAATTTCTTGCACTCGAGGACTACTAGGTTACATACGGGGACACATGAATATTCGAAAATAATTTTTTTTCAACTTTCCGGAGCGACTGCCAAAATCAGAAAATATGGAAAAGCATCCTCATGATGTGTAGAATCTTAAAATATTAAAATTATTTCTTGCACTCGGGGACTACTAGGTCACATACGGGGACACATGAATTTTCTTAAATAATTTTTTTTCCTACTTTCCGGAGCGACTGCCAAAATAAAAAAATATGGAAAAGCATCCTCATGATGTGTAGAATCTCAAAATACTAAAATAATTTCTTGCACTCGGGGACTACTAAGTCACATACGGGGACACATGAATTTTTGAAAATAATTTTTTTTCAACTTTCCAGAGCGACTGCCAAAATCAAAAAATGAGGAAAAGCATCCCCATGATGTGAAGATTCTCAAAATACTAAAATAATTTCTTGCACTCGGGGACTACTAGGTACCATACGGGGACACATAAATTTTCAAAAATAATTTTTTTTCCTACTTTCCGGAGTGACTGCCAAAATCAAAAGATACGGAAAAGCATCACCATGATGTGTAGATTCTCAAAATACTAAAATAATTTCTTGCACTCGGGGACTACTAGGTACCATACGGGGACACATAAATTTTCAAAAATAATTTTTTTCTCAACTTTCCGGAGCGACTGCCAAAATCAAAAAATATGGAAAAGCATCCTCATGATGTGTAGAATCTCAAAATACTAAAATAATTTTTTGCACTCGGGGAATACTAGGTCACATAGAGAGTAACGAATAGTTACGTATATTCGAAAGTAATGAAAATCAACATCTCTAGTCGGAACAAACTATTGTGAACATATTTATAATATCTGTTTCTGTTATGAACAACTTAGGTAGGTTTTACTATGTTTTGTCGAAACATTTCAGAATAGGACAATACATTAAAATATTCGTTTCTGACACTTACCAAGTAGCGTATAATTTTATTTTATTTGAATTTTATAAAAAACTGTTTCACCGCAAATACATGGGAAATAATCTAATTCTATCATATATTTAATAATAGTTTAATATCATTTGAGTACTCAGTTGAAAATTTACCAATAAAGGTTATTTCGGGAATAAATATCTGATATCGAAACTATCATATATCCTGACTTAGAACTATATTTTATATTGTACTTGGGATCTTTCTGCATAAACAAAAAAAAATATTGCATTCAAACGATATATTGAATTACAACGGAACTTGATGAATTTAACGATTTCTCATAATTCTTGACAATTTTATTATTTTAGTATTTTGGGATTCTACACATCATGAGGATGCTTTTCCCTATTTTTTGATTTTGGCAGTCGCTCCGGAAAGTTGAAAAAAAAATTATTTTCGAAAATTCATGTGTCCCCGTATGTGACCTAGTAGTCCCCGAGTGCAAGAAATTATTTTAGTATTTTGAGAATCTTCACATCATGGGGATGCTTTTCCTTATTTTTTGATTTTGGCAGTCGCTCTGGAAAGTTGAGAAAAAAATTATTTTCAAAAATTTATGTGTCCCCGTATGGAACCTAATAGTCCCCGAGTGCAAGAAATTATTTTGGAATTTTGAGATTTTATACATCATGAGAATGCTTTTCCATATTTTTTGATTTTGGCAGTCGCTCCGGAAATATGAAAAAAAAATTATTTTCGAAAATTCATGTGTCCCCGTATGTGACCTAGTAGTCCCCGAGTGCAAGAAATTATTTTAGTATTTTGAGAATCTACACATCATGAGGATGCTTTTCCGTATTTTTTGATTATGGCAGTCGCTCCGGAAAGTTGTGAAAAAAATTATTTTCGAAAATTTATGTGTCCCCGTATGGTACCTAGTAGTCCCCGAGTGCAAGAAATTATTTTAGTATTTTGAGAATCTTCATATTATGGGGATGCTTTTCCTTATTTTTTGATTTTGGCAGTCGCTCCGGTAAGTTGACAAAAAAATTATTTTCGAAAATTCATGTGTCCCCGTATGTGACCTAGTAGTCCCCAAGTGCAAGAAATTATTTCAGTATTTTGTGATTCTACACATCATGAGGATGCTTTTCCATACTTTTTGATTTTGGCAGTCGCTCCGGTGAGTTGAAAAAAAATTATTTTCGAAAATTCATGTGTCCCCGTATGTGACCTAGTTATCCCCCGAGTGCAAGAAATTACTTAAGTATTTTGTGATTCTACACATCATGAGGATGCTTTTCCATATTTTTCGATTTTGGCAGTCGCTCCGGAAAGTTGAAAAAAAATTATTTTCGAAAATGCGTGTGTCTCCGTATGTGACCTAGTAGTCCCCGAGTGCAAGAAATTATTTTAGTATTTTGAGATTCTACACATCATGAGGATGCTTTTCCATATTTTTTGATTTTGGCAGTCGCTCCGGTAAGTTGAAAAAAAAATTATTTTCGAAAATTCATGTGTCCCCGTATGTGACCTAGTAGTCCCCAAGTGCAAGAAATTATTTTAGTATTTTGTGATTCTACACATCATGAGGATGCTTTTCCATACTTTTTGATTTTGGCAGTCGCTCCGGTAAGTTGAAAAAAAATTGTTTTCGAAAATTCATGTGTCCCCGTATGTGACCTAGTAGTCCCCGAGTGCAAGGAATTATTTAAGTATTTTGTGATTCTACACATCATGAGGATGCTTTTCCATATTTTTTGATTTTGGCAGTCGCTCCGGAAAGTTGAAAAAAAATTATTTTCGAAAATGTGTGTGTCTCCGTATGTGACCTAGTAGTCCCCGAGTGCAAGAAATTATTTTAGTATTTTGAGATTCTACACATTACGAGGATGCCTTTCCATATTTTTTGATTTTGGCAGTCGCTCCGGTAAGTTGACAAAAAAATTATTTTCGAAAATTCATGTGTCCCCGTATGTGACCTAGTAGTCCCATAGTGCAAGGAATTATTTTAGTATTTTGTGATTCTACACATCATGAGGATGCTTTTCCATATTTTTTGATTTTGGCAGTCGCTCCGGAAAGTTGAAAAAAAAATTATTTTCGAAAATTCATGTGTCCCCGTATGTGACCTAGTAGTCCCCGAGTGCAAGAAATTATTTTAGTATTTTGAGAATCTACACATCATGGGGATGCTTTTCCGTATTTTTTGATTATGGCAGTCGCTCCGGAAAGTTGTGAAAAAAATTATTTTCGAAAATTTATGTGTCCCCGTATGGTACCTAGTAGTCCCCGAGTGCAAGAAATTATTTTAGTATTTTGAGAATCTTCATATTATGGGGATGCTTTTCCTTATTTTTTGATTTTGGCAGTCGCTCCGGTAAGTTGACAAAAAAATTATTTTCGAAAATTCATGTGTCCCCGTATGTGACCTAGTAGTCCCCAAGTGCAAGAAATTATTTTAGTATTTTGTGATTCTACACATCATGAGGATGCTTTTCCATACTTTTTGATTTTGGCAGTCGCTCCGGTAAGTTGAAAAAAAATTATTTTCGAAAATTCATGTGTCCCCGTATGTGACCTAGTAGTCCCCGAGTGCAAGAAATTATTTAAGTATTTTGTGATTCTACACATCATGAGGATGCTTTTCCATATTTTTTGATTTTGGCAGTCGCTCCGGAAAGTTGAAAAAAAATTATTTTCGAAAATTCATGTGTCCCCGTATGTGACCTAGTATTCCCCGAGTGCAAGGAATTATTTTAGTATTTTGTGATTCTACACATCATGAGGATGCTTTTCCATATTTTTTGATTTTGGCAGTCGCTCCGGTAAGTTGAAAAAAAAATTATTTTCGAAAATTCATGTGTCCCCGTATGTGACCTAGTAGTCCCCGAGTGCAAGAAATTATTTAAGTATTTTGTGATTCTACACATCATGAGGATGCTTTTCCATATTTTTTGATTTTGGCAGTCGCTCCGGAAAGTTGAAAAAAAAATTATTTTCGAAAATTCATGTGTCCCCGTATGTGACCTAGTAGTCCCCGAGTGCAAGAAATTATTTTAGTATTTTGAGAATCTACACATCATGAGGATGCTTTTCCTTATTTTTTGATTTTGGCAGTCGCTGCGGAAAGTTGTAAAAAAAAATATTTTCGAAAATTCATGTGTCCCCGTATGGTACCTAGTAGTCCCCGAGTGCAAGAAATTATTTTAAAATTTTGAGATTTTATACATCATGAGAACGCTTTTCCATATTTTTTGATTTTGGCAGTCGCTCCGGAAATATTTAGTATTTTGAGAATCTACACATCATGGGGATGCTTTTCCGTATTTTTTGATTTTGGCAGTCGCTCAGGAAAGTTGAAAAAAAAATTATTTTCGAATATCCATGTGTCCCCGTATGTAACCTAGTAGTCCTCGAGTGCAAGAAATTATGGTAGTATCTCAGATTGAAGAGCAAGCAGCTCTACATCAATTTGTACTCATAGTAGTAAATGTGTTTTACAACAATTTTCTTGGTATTATAGAATCTACCAGAGTCCTAATCAAAAGAAATCGTAAAATTCGATTTGGAAATCATTACCAATAGTGGAGGAAATTGAATCGAATAACGTATGATATGTAAATTGATTCATTCTACCATACATCTTCCCATATGTTATTCAGATTAACAAAATAAGAAAACTATAAGAATACATTGAATATTTAATTTGGGAAATCATTTCGCGACGCCACTGATCTATCGGCAATGTTCGGAAATCTTAGCAGCCAACTTTGGCAGCCAACTTCACGTTGCTTACTGTAGTCGGTCATTCATGAACTCATGAGGATTCTTACTAAAGGATTACATATGGTCGGTTATTAGTATTACATTCTAATAATGGTTGGTAACAGCAGAGTATATAAGATAACCAAGACAATAATTCGTGGACAAGAATACATCACATAGCTTTGAATGATGGTGAATAATTTAGGTCTGTTTGATAATTGAGAAGTTTTGAATTTGTATTCCCAAATATCCTAGAAAGTTTGGTTTCGAGCCTTTATCAGCTGTATGTAAAATATGCAAACTACGTAAATTATGTCTATTTCAGGGAAGGAATGATCATTATTGATAAAGTGATCTGCAAATGTGGAACATGTTTTGATGGTCTAAAGAATCTTTTATCTTCACTATACCTAGTAAAAAATGAGCGTCCCGTTTGACAATTGCATTTCTGACAAGATATCTTATAGACTCCGGATTTATCAATTGCCTATGTTTTGCCTTCATTATTGAATAAGACATGTATGATAAAATGAAACACTTTTACTTTGTTTTTATCACATTATATTATAGGAACAAATCGTGACTATAGTTTCGACACTAGCGTGTCATGTTCAAACGATACAACTGTTATAAACACGATTTGTTTCTATGATATATGTGATAAAAACAAAGCAATAATATTTTATATTATTATATCAATATGATGAATTATAACAAAATAATTGCTTCCACCATTGAATAAGATATGTCCTCTAAGAACTGGAATTAGGTTTGGATGCAATATTTAAGTCATGATTGATGTTTCAAAGTGTTTGGCATATTTTAAAATAATTTTCTCAAAATCAGTTAAACTAACGAATCTATTTTCTTCTTGAATTTCAATTTTTGGGTATTGGCCCAAGTAAATGTTGTTTTGTTGTCCACGGAAGATTAATTCAGTTATTATTTGGGTTGAATCTGATGGGATCATAATATCCGAATATGCTTATTGCCGATAATCATTGAAAGAAATATTGTTATCTGTTATTGTGAGTATTGAATGAAAGGAGTTGCTAGAATTGTTTATTTCAGTTTCTACTGTAAACATTATTTTTGGGTGGATTGAATTTATAAATGAGATAATGGGTCTATTTGTCAGCTTGAAACGGATTTTGCTGGAAACTTCGCAGATTCACAAACACAAAGGCAATACCCTACTTCTGATGATCAAGCAAACCAAATATATTCACCATCATTCGAAGCTATGTGATGTATTTATTTCACAAATTAATTGGTGTCCTGATTAGCTCCTATACTCTGTTATTACAGAGCAGAAGATCATTATCAGAATGTAATAACCCACCATGTAATCCTATAGAATTAATCCTCTAAGTTCATGAATGCCCCACCACAGTAATCCTTTGCTACCTACCGGTAAGTATTTATAGCTGAAGTTGTGTACTTTAGTTGTATTTGGATACCGTCAAAAAATGGAGTAATAATCCTGAAACTAGAGTCATGGAAGTTACAAATAAAAGTGATATCAACATGTTCAATTTTGCAATACGAATAAAATTTCGTATCACATAGTGAAGGGTGGAACGATAGAATGTTTTTATAATAATCTTTGTGATAATATTGGAAATACAACAAACATGTCACTGAGTTAAAAATCAACAATCGATGAAAATCAAAGAATACATGAGGGTCGAATTGAAACTCCGATAATAATGTATACTGATGATTATTGTTACATGCAGAATATGACTATGGGTAAAATTATCTACATTAGGTTGAGACTAATTTTATCCATAGTAGGTAGGTACCTACAGTTTAGACTGTGCCAAAAAAATCGATATTTTTCGCTCTTCTTCGAGTATATCATTCACCGTTCAAATTCATTCAGGTCCCCCAAATTTGAAACAAATCGGGTAATACTTTTTAGAGGTGTATCAAGCCCAAAACATGTTTTTTGAAGTTTTTCCTCAATTTTTGAGAGGTTTCATAACACTGTTCTACAATAACGGGATGTTTGACACTTGGGAGATATTATTACATTCAAACACAAAGTGTTTAATGCGTTTCAGTCGCCACATCCACTTTCCCACAGATATATTGGCGGAAAGAACCATTTTTTCAAGGCCTAAAAACTGTAATTTCAACATTCAACCTAAATAACTTCATATTTTTAGATTTGTGATGCGTCATATGCTCTTTTAACGTAGTCTAGTATCACGTAGCATTGATTGAATTGATAATTGCAAAGAAAATCGCCCATCAGTTATGATAATCTACACTCGAGTGGAAACGCACCACTTGAAAATGCACCGAAAATGGCAAAAATTCTGAGTGCCATAACCCGGTTGCATTTAGTCGAAAATGGATGAGTCTTTGAGTTCTGAGAAGATTAGAACCTTCCCTTTAATGTGATGCTAGTTAATGCTTTGGCAGCTCGTAGCCGGTTGGAAGGTTATTATTGAATCCAAATTATAGTTTTAGAGATCTTGGAGAAAAATGACTGGAATTTATTGACTTGTTGTCTGATTGAGTCTATGTTTTTTTCGACTCGGCCTACAAGCTGCCAAAGTGGGACATTTTTTGACACCAGGAACATATTTTTCTCAGCGGCGTGGGAGGGGGCGGAATGAATTTGGTATCACATTAACTAGCATCACAATAAAGGAAAGGTTCTAAGCTTCTCAGAACTCAAAGATTCATCCATTTTCGACTAAATGCAACCGGGTAATTGCACTCTGAATTTTTGCCATTTTTGGTGCATTTTCAAGTGGAGCGTTTTTCCACTCGAGTATAGATTATCATAACTGATGTGTGAATTTCTCTGAAATTATCAATTCAATTGATTCTACGTGATACTAGACTACGTTAAAATAGCATCTGACGCATCACGAACCTAAAAATATGAAGTTATTTAAGTTCAAAGTTGAAATTACTGTTTTGAGGCCTCAAAAAAATGGTTCTTTTCGCCAATCTATCTGTCGGAAAGTGGATGTGGCGTTTGGAATGCATTAAATTCTTTGTGAAAGAATGTAATAATGTCTCCCAAGTGTCAAACATCTCGTCATTGTAGAACAGTGTTAAGAAATCTTTCAAAAATTGAGGACAAACTTCAAAAAACACGTTTTGGGCTTGATGCACCTCTAAATATTAACCGATTTGTTTCAAATTTGGGGGCCCTGAATGAATTTGAACGAGGAATGATATACTCGAAGAAAAGTGGAATGAAAAAATACAGATTTTTTTTGGCACAGCCCATACAGTATATTACATTATTATTATTATTCTGTTCGTAAAATAATCCAAAATAAAAGCAGCTTAGTTTAAAATAATTGTTTAGCAATCTTCCTAATTTTTGTGGGTCTATCGGACCTGTTACCGGATACATTTTATAGAATCTTCTTCACATTATGTTGATCATTTTGTCGCATTCACCATAAGTGTCCTGGAGTACTGTTGACATGTTTGGAGTTCGGCTCCCAAACATACGGTGAAGCTCTTGGACTCTATTCAGAAGAGATCTATTCGTTTGATTGATGATGTCACACGTACAAGTTCATTGACCTCTCTAGAACATTGTAGAAAGGTAGGAAATGTTTCACTTTCCAATAGATATTTCCATGGTTGGTGTTCATCAGAAATCTCGCCTGTTGTTCCACCACGACAGAATAGAGGATAGAGGATCTCAAACTAGTCACCCCTTCACTGGCAAGCTCTAGACCTGCTGAACTTCTTCCTACCAGACTTAATCTCCTTTCCCTTCTTTCCACTGCTGGCTCAAACGTGTTCTTCAAAAATTATAGGTTTACCTCTCGTGTAGTCGAAGTGAAAAAAAATTCAAAATATCCAAGTTTGAGTAATTATTTATCACTCTAACAGCACACGAATAAATTTAACCCGCAGAAGTATTTGAAGTTTTCTTTTTAAGATTCAAGTGACGTCATCGATGTGATGATGTCCTAGACTTCGTGATTCTGTTATACATTTTGATTGTTCATGTGACAGCGTGTGAATAATAGCAAAAGTCAACCTGACAACAGATGTCAGTAGAATTCAGAGTTGTGAAATAAATTATATAGACCGTTTGGCTAAGATTTCAATGTAACATAGAGTATAATTTGACGTCTTTCATTAGCTGTTTCTAAATCATTTCACCAGCAGGAGTGTCCGGAAGCTATTTCGCTAACAAAAGTCAATTCAATTGATCACAGCTTTTTCTAAATTTTGGCAGCACCAATAATCATATTAATATTAGTTTATCAGTAATTTTTATTGAAATACCCATAAAGTTTTAAGATACTACTTTTAAGTGATTGTTTTAGGTATAGGCAAGCGAACCTTCAACAGAATGATCTAAAAATGTATCCTATATTGTGCAGAAAAATTGGGTGTCCCATTTGAAATAACAAAGTTAGTGTCACCTTCCAGTAAATCCGGGAATGCCAATATATTGAGCATAATTTCATTTGATAGATCTTATTCCTTTATGTTTACAATTATATTTTCAGACCAGTTACTATTCTTGTTCAAAAGTTACTTCCAATACATCGTTAAGAGAATCCAAAATAATCAATAATAATATTCATCTCAATCAAAGGCTTTTTACGCTAAACGTACCCTCAATCGCAGTATCACAGAATTTGAGAAATTGGGGTGAGGACTCACTATTGTGGTAAGACTATCGTTCTTGAAGTGTGTGTCTCGGTTTTCACTTATTTGATATTAACATTTTGAAAATAACTTCACATGCACTTTTTCAAAAAATCCGTGAATCAAGGATTGGATGAGATGACGATATAGACGTTATAAAGCCCCAACTTCTGTAAATTTTTTACACAACTTCGAACACCTTAAGACCTCCTTATTCAGTATGCAGTTAAATACCCATTCAGATTTATTGTTCCTAGACATTGCAGGATCTAAGTCTAGGTTTCTTGTGGAACCCAGGACTCTCGTGGAGAATTTTTCGTTAGAGCCCCAACCTTCCTTCTATTGAAAGAGTACAATCTTCAGCTCCTAAAAACGAAGATAAGGATTGAGCTGTTTCCATTTCCTTCATACACAGGTCACATTTTTTTCTCAGAAATGCCCATGTTATTGAGATGATAAGTCTGTGGGCAGTCTGAATAAACGGGTATTCAGATGGATGAAGATTACTAGGTTATCTTATCAGTCTAAGTTTTTTACAACATTTTTCTCATTTTTGATTTATGTTTCCAGATTACTACAACTGGCAATGTGATTGTCATTTCATCATCTCCTATGTTATAGTTTGTTGATATTTACATCAAGGTCAACTTAAGCTATTCGACAAAGGTATTAGGATAGACACCTAGTGCTTCCGGTATGTGTTCGTGCGATTCCCATCTCCTGCTTTTATACACTCTTCCAGCATCTGTATATGAATAAAACTTCCTAAAATAAAGCCATATTTGGACGTCACATTTGAGTAGTAGTATAGTAGTAGCGGTCGGGTGCTACTAAAGTAAATAATAGCAATGGTTATTCGTTGATTATAATTTATTTATTATTGTTGGTTCTAAGTCTTATTAAATTTCGAAATATAAATAAGTATGAGCTGTAAATATGAATCGATTCATTTGTAAAAATGTGTAAGCTAAAAATTCTCCACGAGAATGATATGAAACAATCTAGATTATAATAAGAAAGTACAAAGCAATAGAAAAGGTAAAAACTCTGATAGTAAAGTTAGTTTATTGCACTTGTGGATAACGTGCCACTTTATATGGCTTGAATTAAGATTATAATGGCCGTTCATGACTTGATTGTGGATGAATACTATTAAAATAGGGAGGAACTTTGAACTAGCAAATAGCCGTAACAGAGTTCACTCTGATGTTGGCCACTTGGTAGTTGCAATGGCTGTCGAGGGGTATACTGCCCCATCGACAGCCTAGCTTAGAATTTACCGCTCCTCTTTGAGCGAAAAGTCGAAAACTGGCCAAATTTGTCTGAGAAAAAACCTTGAAAGAGTCCTGAATGTTAATTTTTCAAGTTTTATTCTGGAAGAAAATTGAATTCTGAACAAACATGTTGCATAAGAACTTGTTTGGATATCCAAAGTTTTTGGTCAAAAAACACGTAAAAACATAGAATAGTATCTTAGGTATTCGATTTGCTACATTCAATACATTTCAAGCCCATCAATTTAATAATTAGCCATACATTACTCTTTCACACACTACCGATCCAATGTTTTCTGCAGTTTTGATTGGGTTTTGACTCAAAAATCGGCCGCAGACGCATTTCGTTAATCAAATTTATTTATTCTTCACCTAGAAACACTAATTAACATAACAACTTTTGATAAAGATGAACAATGATCGAAACGTCGGAAAAAGAAGAAGAAGAACACCAACAACTATACTTTTTCTTACAATTGTAGTGATCGAGTGCTACTACGGTAACTAATAAGAATGGTTCTTGGTAGACAATAATTTATTAGTTTTTGTTGCTTCTAAATCTTATTCAATATTAATATATAAATTTGAATGAGCTGTAAATAAGAATCGATCAATGTGTAAAACTGTATAAACTGATAATTATAAGTTGTTTTGTCATCAAGAAAATGTCATAGCTCACCAAGAGAATTATATAAAACAATCTGGATTATAATAACAAAATACAAAGCAATAGAAAAGATAACAATTCTGTGAATACAAATAATCACAGATTGAATTGGACATATATAAAACAGACAGTGAAGATCACAATATCACCGTTGCAAATAGCATTTTGGATGTCATGGGTCTCGATACGTTGAGAACCTAGCATTCTACCACAATTTTATGAATTTAGTCAGTACCCTTGATTTGACGTAGACGGCACGAGA
This sequence comes from Endomychus coccineus, assembly GCA_958510875.1. NCBI lineage: Eukaryota > Metazoa > Arthropoda > Insecta > Coleoptera > Endomychidae > Endomychus > Endomychus coccineus. The sequence continues at coordinate 49,228,876 of OY294068.1, read as the reverse complement.
GCACTGACTTTTCTTTCCACGTGAATGTGCAATATAGTTTGAAAATAGGAAGTCAATCATCATTCACGGTATATGAGAATGCTATTAATGATTACCGCTTATTGTTTGGACCCCAATCGATCTGGTGGGGCATGGAACAAATTAGCAGCCGGATGTGTAGAGCCGGAATTAATTATCCACCAATTGAAATACTGAAGCCTTGAATATTCATTTCTAAAACACTTGTGCAAATAACACCCAACCATCACAATTCACACCAAGAAACAATCGAAGGGGTTAGAATACAATTATTATATTATTGTTGTAAATTTGTATAATAGTAATGCCATAATGACGCTAGTTACCAAGATACTTCATTGTATAAATTGTAATTATGAACATCGAGTCTTATAAAAATTTCGGTAATAGCTGGAATAAGTAACTTGTCTGATTGCAAGAATCACTTACGGAATCGAGGTCATTACAATTTTAATCATATAGGCTACGCTGTTCTTTCAATAGCCTCTGGCCTGGAATGATGTTCTATGAGTTGGATCCATGCCAAGTACTTGTTGATATACTTGTGCTTCACATAAAGGAGAAGGGCAGATATAGACATCCACTTGTCATCGTAAGCCCTGGGGCATCTACTGTTGAAATATGAAAAAATCTTTCCAGTAAAACATATTAAACCTATTTCGTATATGTTCGTATAATCGTTGATCCTCACCATTCAATATTGTAATCGTGAGCCTGAATAGATTTTGAGTCGAAATCACCCGATGCTTTATTATTCTCAAATATACTTGGTAATGGACTCGTTCGATCCACGTCATTGGAGGAGGCCATAAAAATCATGACAAATCACTTAAAATTGATAGATAATAATATCTTGGTATAACTTCGGCTTATATCAAATCCAGGGGGTGCATGATATCTGCAATTTTTGAGTGCGTAGGCACTTCACTCGTGACGGATCTCAAACTTAAATAGAAAATTACTAAAATTGAATGAAAAACTGGTAGCAATCGAAAAATTCAATAATACACATTTAACAAGGGCGAATTATTAAGTGTTTGTTGATCATCAAATAGGTTTTTGGCCTCCCAATATTCATCAATTTCTAGGGATTACAGATAATTTAATTTATTACTCTTATTCTGAATGTGTGAAATCTTATAACTATCATTGAAGTGGTTTTCCATGATTAAATGTTCTGCAAAGGTTGAATCAGATTCATTGTAAATGAAACTACGCCTATGTAATTTGATCCGAGTTTTGAAGGTCCTTCTTGTCTGACCAATGTATATCTAATGGCAAGACTCACATGTCAGTTTATGAACTCGATATTTGTCTTCACCGGATGATTTTTCTGATAAACTTAGCTAAATTATTCTGCGTTTTATGCGCTGCCCAATTGGGTTTAACCCAATAACGTTGAGTAGTCTGTGTATTATATATGCATTGTCGGGAAATAGGTCACACTTATACATATGTTTATTATTTTCATCTTTACGTACGTTTCGGTCTCACGACCATCATCAGAAGACTTATTATGTCTAAAACGGAATTACTAAAAACTAATTGTATTAGCACGGAGCATCAATTTATATAGTTAGTATAAATCTGACTTGTCTGAATATCTGTCCTCTGATTTACATAATTGGAGTCACGTTTCATGTGAATCATCTCCAGAATAGATCTTTTATAATAATTGGTTTCCTCAGTTAAAATATTAGCATTTTTGTAATCGAATTGATGGTTATAAGCAATTCAGGGCGGTGGAATTTTCTCAGTTTTTGTTTCTTGTGCTATACTCATGGCCATACATTCGTTTTTGTAAGAATTGCTTAGAGATTCCAGTCTCATCGCAATTCAAACATTTCAATTTGTATACTGTATGGGTTTGTTTATCTTTAGGTATTAAAGGTTTAAGATTTGAGAAATATTTCTTAACACAGTTAGTAGGCTTATTCGCAACATTTATATCATACTTTTTCAGACATTCCTTAATTTTCTCTGAGGTTTCCGGAATGTATGGTAATGTTATAAAATTGTCTGTATCACCTTTTATTTATTTATTTATTTATTTATTCAATTACAAACCCAACAGGAAATTATCCGATTGAAGGGCAGTATACACATATATAATCATGTTAATTAATACTAATTAATAATTTAAGTCATAACTATAGTTAAAGAGAACTAATTAACATTTTTTTAAATTTGTATATAGAGAAAGAGAAATCTAGGTTTGATTGCACTGAATTAGAATATCTACAGATTCTATTGATTAAAGAGTTATATGAAATATTTGAATTTCCTTGAACTAAATAAAAGTAATCACTTCTCCTATTTGAAATTCTTGGAACCAAGAAACTTAGTTTTGCTGTCAAGTAGGGACACTGAACATTGTTGTTAATTATGTTATATAAAAAGAGGCAGCATAACATCAATCTCCTTACTTTAAGACTAGGTACCTCAAATCTGATCTGCAAAACTGAATTGTCAATTCTCCTAATTGGATACATACCATCCGCCTTAAATGCCAGATACTTCAAAAATACGCGCTGAACACGTTCCAAGACAATTTCGTATTTCACGTAGTATGGGTCCCAAATGACACATGCATATTCTAACTTAGAGCGCACCAGTGCAAAATAAAGTTGTTTTAATGCGTCTAGATCTTTTATGTTTTTAAAATTCCGTATGATAAACCCTCGAATTCGCATTGATTGGGAGACAACATCTTCAATATGGTTAGAAAATGACCATTTTGAATCCCATGTTACTCCTAAGTCTTTCATTGTCTCTTTAGTGCTATGTTTTTTATATTATAATTGCAAATAGTAGATGTCGACTTTCGGGTAATCGACATAATCTTACATTTGGAGATATTTAACGGTAGTTTATTTAATACACACCAGTTGTTTATTCTTGTTAGATTGTCTTGTACTAAGTCGCAATCTGTTTTGGAATTAATAGAACGAAAAATTTTCAAATCATCTGCAAAAACTTCTTTTTCAATGTCTATAATACTCACTAGGTCATTTATGAATATTATAAAAAATAGTGGACCAAGGTTAGAACTTTGCGGCACACCAGATGTGACTAGAAACTCTGTAGATTTAAAGCCACTATAAAGTACATATTGCTGACGCTCTACCAAGTACGAGTATATTAGTTTAATGGCCCTATTATCGAAACCGATATTATGCAGTTTTTCAAGTAACAATCTGTGGCTGATTTTATCAAATGCTTTAGAGAAGTCGGTAAACACCACATCAACTTGTCCCCTTTCGTTCAGATACATGCTCAGAAAAACATCCTAAGTTAGTTATGTTATTCTTATATGACGATCCATTATAGATTTTGTTCATTCTTTTATTAATGATGGGATTGAGAATGGTTTTTGAATAGCCATTCATTTCCAGTGTATTACGAACAATTTTTAAATATTTGGGACGGTACTCTGGGTGGGACAATTCAACCGCGTGATCTGTAAGGCTGTTTATAACAGTTTTTTCATAACACGTTGGTGCAACGGAATTGAAGTGAAGATAACGTTGGGATTAAACTTCTTTAGTGAACCACGAAGTTCACATTTTTCCATCTGCATCATGCCTTATGTTCATATCTAGGAAATTTATGTATTTGTTCACTTCTATTTCACAAGTAAATTGAAGTTTACAGTGGAAATTGTAAAATTTATTAATCACGTACTGAATAACATCATTGGGAACACACATAAGGCATTCATCTACATACCGTTCAAAGAATACAGGTTGAAAATCTAATGAATATATTTTTGTATGAAACTATTATTGTAGGCTGCCATTTTATGTTGAAATGGATTGTTTGAAATATCGTGAATTGCCAGGTCAGTATATGTGGGTTTAAGAAACATTGAAAAATCAAATTTGTTATTAATTATCTTGATGTTTAAATCCAAAAATTAATGGAGGTGTATTCCTCCATTCCAATGGTTGTGAATGTAATATTTGGATGAATTTTATTTATGAATTCTAAGAATGTGCTCAATAATTGTCGATTAGTTCCAATGAAACAAGCATCTATACCAAAATATGAACCTCTTCATAAAAGAGTGTTTATGAGTTCCAATTTCAAACCCAAATAGGTAAAATACTGACCATCTATATTAAGATTATGATTAAACTCATATATTAGGTTAGTTCATTTGTAGTAACTAGTATTTTTTTTAAAAGAAGCAAAGGTTTTGGGGAAGCTATAGTTGCATTTATTCATTAAATTAGTTATCTTATTCTGGTTTAGGATGAATTTTCATCAATTAATGGGAAATTCTATTCAATAATGGATTCTGTCGACACGTTATAACAAAACACCAATCGACATTAACAAAGTAATATCAAGTCAAGAGAACAATGAAAAATGCAACTGATTCTGAAACACTAATTTCCCTCGCCCACGTTTAATAGCACAATTTTAGGCGATCGTTTACCTATAATGTCAAACATATGATTATAATATTTATATTCGCTAGCTTCCTCTAATATTGTAAATAATAACTCCAAATTGTACTCATTCATGACATTGAAAGTTCATTTTTGAATTGACAACATAATATTTGTTCTACAAATGTATGTTTTACACTCTATATAACATTTCGTTGTCGGCGAACTGTCAAAATCATTGACACAAATGACTATGTAAACTTCAATGACACCATCGAGTGTTGATTCAATGTAACTTTATTATAAAGTAAGTATGGTTCATTACAACGAACTCGGATATACTAGAATAAGCTAAAGTCATTTTTGAGTATTGCCAACATGTCTCTCTCCCACCATACTCTCATCTAGCTTCCCAGCAATCGTGTGGAGAAATATAGATTGAATAGAGAGATCTCCGATATTGGCACTCGTAATTCGCCGCCGCTAATCGTGTACCTACTGTCAAGAAAAATGACATTTATTGAAAATTAGATATGTTGGGATGGAACATGGTAGTAATAATTGCAAACTGTTTCAGACATGATCAAGACGACAGAGAGAATATTGATGTTTCAGCACCTAAAAGGTAAAATGTTTAATTAAGAGCATAGCAGTTTTACTAATATACGGTTTTATTTATTTTAGAGCAAAACTTTCAGAAAGTGAATATGCGTCAACATCTATGACCAAAAGCAGCGTTTGGTTTGCACCAGCTAATGAGGATATCATGGTTAGTAGTAATGAGGAGCCCTTAGTTGAATCAGTTTCCGCTTCAATTACTACTACATTTCAACAGCCACTGCAGCCTTCCCCAAAAACTGTATCTAGCAAATCACCAGAATCGGATACTGCTTTTAGTTTTAGTTGAAATCTAATTTTCATATGCTCTGATATCTTTGTTATAATGTATTAAAATGGTTCTTTTTTCAGTGAAAATAATAAATACTTAAATATTGTCGTTGAAGAGGTTGCTTGTAATACCAAGGAAGGGTAACAGATTGATTAAATTACGTATTTATCTTTTTAATATCATAGATTAGATATCCCCCTGAAACATGTTCTAAAGAATGTACTAATGATTTACTAGAATTTACAGGAACAATAGATTGTTAATATTTATTATTAATACGTCAACATTTTTAGAATTATATTTTCAACAATATACAATATACTTTCTTACATAAATAAATTGACAATTTTTTATCTAAATAAAACGTTCACAATTTTACTAAAACTTTTCTTACTTGTATGTTCCCCATTCATATTGTTAGTTATCTTACATCGTGAAATCAAGAAAATCAACGCATGTTTTGCTCCCACCTCATAGTCCGATTATTGCAAATGCATCCTGACAATACGGATGAAATAAAAGCAAAAATGCTATAGTGGCGATATACCTACTGTACTTTAATATCAGTAGACATAATAGAATAAAAGTATATAATCATGTTAAACATCTTTCGGAAGTTTTTGTTCATGAAATTTTCCATATAGGGTCCAACAATGGATTGTGTATGAATATACTTATACAGATATGATTTGAAACCAAATTATAGAATGATGTAGTGGTGAAAAAAGTGAAACTATTATTGTATTGCAATATAAATTAAATAATTGTGATCTAATAATGTCCTCGATAGAAACAAATGTTTTTCACTGGTTAAGATTATATAAAAATATACTTAATTGCCCAGAATAGATGAACAAAGTAATAAGCAGCTCATAGTCTGCGCTTCAATATAGTTACTTGCACGCATACATAAATCGGTGAATGGCAATCACCAAAAGAAGAAACGACCTTACAAATTGCTATTATACAAATGTGGTCAGTAAGTAAATCAGTGTAATTGCCAAAATACCAGTCTTTTTCAGTAAAACATGGAAGAAACCCACATTTGTCATTACCATTCTTCTATGTCTACAGCTACACTGTTAATATTGGTTATAAAGTTTTTATTTTTGATGTTTCAAGAGTTTAAAAAAAACGTACCTTACTGCCTTATAAATAGTACGCCCGTGGCGTGGGGTACCCTGGAAATCTGTTTAAAATACCCTATACAATACACGCCTATGCCGTGGGGTACTATTCCTCTATCCGTACTGGATTTCTACACGTCATGTTGGCGATACAAAATTTTCTAGTTACGAATAGACTGACTAACTCTAGTATATACGAGTTCGTTGGTTCATAACTTCCAGATTTTAGGAATACTATGACGAGGAACACAAGAACGTGATTTACACTACCACCACCAAAAACAATGAAGTTACTATTTTATGCATATTTTGAAGCGATTTGCAAATTTTCTTATTCGTACGAACAATGTAAACATCGCAATCGTCTCCACAGTCAACAACCATACACGTACATACTCAACCACATGCACACAGGGACATCATACCAACAATAGTAGTCTAGATCAGTGACTTTCAACATGTGGTGCGACCCCCCCCCCCCCCAGGAGGAACGGAATAAAACTAAATGGGGCGAGAAATATATCGAGAAGAGGAAGAATAATATAACGAAATTCATGTAATTTACTGAAAAAAAGTCATAAAGTACCTTTTGACATAATAAAAAATAAAATACACGTCTACACTGATATAATACACTCATAAATAGGATTGTATCTGCACTTCACAATGTATTTAATATTAAATTAGAAACAAGATTAATACTAATTAGTGACTTCCTAGAGCGCCTGTTTTAGGGAGCAAAGTTTTTTGCAAAAAAAAATATATTCAGCTGAGGTCTATATTTGTCTTCAAACTAGCCAATTGGTATATGTGGGGGTTTCGATATCAGAGTTCATGACTTCCAGTTGAAATAAAAAAAGTTCGAAATCGCGGACGAGTTGGGTGATTATGGTCCGATTCCTTTGAAAATTTATATGGGGGGGTTTTTGGGGTCGGGCATCATGATTTTCAGTCAAAATTCGAAAATTCAATATGGCAGCTAAGATGATGTTTTGTGATATTGGTTCGATTCTATTCAAAATTGGTATATATGATTTTTGGGGTCGGATATATCATGATTTTCTATTTCTTTTCAGTACAATGAAAACATGTCTTTGAAAAATATTTTTACTTTCAATTTTATTTTCCCATATATTTTTTGTTGTTACAATCACATACATTTGATCAGCAGGAGGTTCCAAAAGCTACTTTGCACAAAAGTGAGGGAAGTCACATGATCAATTGATCACAGTTCATTAGGTTTAGTCTTATGAGAAATATCCAACATGTTTGCATGAAGGGATATGCGTTATTATAAACAGTTTCTACAGGAAATCACTGTATGTATATCTCAATGAGACTGATGTACAAAGCGCAGCCGTACATAACAGATGTGGATTGATAAACGGGAATTTTGACCGAAGAGCGGTAGGGCTCTTGGGAATTACATGGCCCCAGGTTATAGCCCTATTAGTTCCCATACCAATTTGCTATTGGGACACATAAATGGTATTTCAATGTTTGTGAATGAATCGAATGAATTATAACCTCGAAATTCAACTTCATCGTGCGAGCACTGTTACGTACATCCGTATCCTTATTATGTCCCAATAACAATAACTGTTAGACCGGACCATTTACATTATTACTTTATTTTAGTTTTGTAGCAAGAAGCAATGAGCAAAACGATCCGTAGCAGGAAACGGTGGGTTTGAAAATCAATAAACGGATGGCAGCGGCGGCAGGTGGAAAATACGCGCAAAACCGCTTTCCCATACAGATCACTGCCTTCTATTACGAAAGTTTCATTATTTCTCGTTCGTATTCAAATAACAAACTTCTTTTATAGCTCAAAATGGAAGTTTGGTAAGTTTATATCGATGGAAATATGAAATTTGTCTTTCGAGCTTCAGAACTCATCAACATGACGTTTATTTTGCTGAAACTGTCCGGATGGTGTTGAATTTATTATGTTTTATTTCTGAAATTCAGACGGATGCAATTTAATGCTTCTAAGCAATTTTCTTGGAAATTATTCATGACAGTATATATTTTATGACCACAAACTGTCGAGGCACGTACTGTCATGATATCTTTTATCGATAGCTTTTATCGTAATGGCATGATGTGGTTAAAGTATGCAGGTAAAGCTTTTGTGAGTTCAAAGACATAATGCATGTCTTGGAACAATATTAGTGAATGAGGAACTTTCCCTGAAACACCACTACATCCAATATACATTAAAAATACTTGACTCTATCGATGATTTTATTGGTTGTCTACTAGACAATTTATTTTCCCATTCAAATACGTTTATTTTCTATAGTTTTATAATATGAATTTATACGTGTCTGATATACATGGAACATATCTCTTCGTGTGAATTATGTGTTCGCTCATAGAAGTCTATGAAATACATCTAATTTCAATTTATGATCAATGTTGGGTTAATATTCTCAGGTATGTTTAACATTTAACAACAAATTTCAAATTATTCGTAATGTTACTTTATATTTAGTTTGTTTGAAGACCTCCCAGTTTCTACTGATCGGTAGTCACTCAAGTTATTTTAGGAAAAATAATAGAAGGTGAAATTGAAACATCTGTTTGTCTAAGAGTCCTACGTGAGACATACATTGGTTAAAAAAACATGCAAGATTATTATACAAAAATATATTTACTGGATCTACAATATCATTGACATATTTATTTATTTATTTATTCAGTATATATATGCCCAACAGTTTAACCCAATTATAGGGCAAGTAATACAAAGCAACATATTATAAAGAATAAAAAGGAATTTATAACAAAAATAATATCTTATAGGAATAATGAAAATAAACTGGCAAATTTTCAAATTACGTGTTGATAAATAATCTCACCTGACCACACTAATAAGATACTGAATACTATTGAAAAATAAGTCACATTGTGAACAAATAACATTAAAGTTTGTTGTCATGACAAATATCGGACATCTAGATGATACATTTGTATTAGACCTAACAATGTAAAAAGTTAAGGAACAGCGAGAAGATAATCTAGGTATAAAAATTCAATTTACCTAATAAGTAACTGCAGTCAATATTATTATTCAACAAATTAAGGAGGAATATTGTGCTCCTTATTCTTCTTCTCAGTTCAAGTGTCAAACAATCAAAAGTAGATAATGATAATTGATGGTCAAAACATATTCTAGGAAAGATATTGAAAGTTCTAAACCAGAGATATTTCAAATATTTACGTTGAATGCTCTCAATAAGTGTAATCTGGAATTTATACTGAGGGTTCCAGATGAGTGTAGCATATTCCAGTTTAGGTCTAACCAATGGATTGAATAGTGTTAGCAGTACATCTAAATTGTTGAAATATATGGAATGCCTGAGTACAAACTCTGAAGTTCTATTAGCTTCAGCACACATATCACTTATATGTACATTAGAAGTGAACTGATGATCGTATAAAACACCTAAGTCTTTGACTGTAGTATTACGAAAAATAATTACTGAATCTAAAAGATAAAAATAAAAATAAAATAGGATGGACTTCACGACTGAAGCTAACAACACAACATTTACTGATATTCAGATTCAATTTATTGTTGGCGCACCATCCAAAAATATTGTCCAGATCATTTTGTAGTGCATAGCAGTCATCTATGATCTTTATTTCTAAAAATATTCTCAAGTCATCAGCAAAAATTTGTTCCAAGCCGATTATGGTTTCAGTCAAATGATTAATAAATAACAGGAACAGTAGAGGACCAAGGTTTGAACCTTGAGGCACATCGGATTTGACGATAAATGAATTCGATCTTTGATCGCAATACTGCGATTCATTGAGCAAAAAAACGCTACTAAGAAAGTACTAAATCCAATGAATTTGAGCTTGCTTAAGAGAATAGTGTGATCAAGTTTATCAAAGGCCTATCGGAAAATCTGTATATGATACGTCAACCTGTCCTTGGTTGTCAAGAATAGCAGCAATATACGTGTTCAAACAAGTGAGATTCGTTATCGTAGATCTCTTTTGGACAAATCCATGTTGGTATGGTGATATCATAGGTGAGAAAGTTTTATGAATGCGTTGATACAAACACATCTCAAAGACCTTAGATGAGTTAGACAATATCGCAATTGGCCGATAATTGAGTATATTTCCAACATCACCAGATTTGTGAATGGGAATAATCTTTGCTTTTTTTCAAATACTAGGGAATTTATTAGATTTCAAACTGAGATTGAGCAAAATCTGTAGTGGGACAACAAACACAGAAGCGCAATCTTTTATCAAGAAACTTGGTATTTGATAATGTCCAGAGGTGTATTTATTCTTAAGGTTTTTAATAGCAGTTACAATTTCTGGTTGACTTATCGATACACTATTTAAAAATGATGAGTTAATGTTGGGCAAATCTGAAATATTGCTGAAATCGTTATTGTTATTGGATTCAGAGTATACACTGACATATAATGTACCAAATACTTCAACAATTTCTTTGGAATCATTCAATAGTGTTTCATTAAAACGCATAGAACCAGGAATTCTAGTCGTGCCTTTTTGAAACCTTTTGTATCGTGAGTGATGGAATTACCGATTTTCTACAGATAGAGATTATAAGTACATTCGAGGTTAAAATGAAAAATATATTTAATATTACCTATATTTCTAAAACGTATACTTGTAACCTGCGTTTACCACGTTTATGTGAGTACAGTTTTTGCTATTTTGAATGAATATGAATTGATGAATCAATCGATTAAGAAATATGCTATGTAATTAAGAAACATCTTCAAAATTGCGGATAACAAGTACTATCAAAATGTATCTTTATGTGTATTTAATTTGCTGAGCCTATTTCATTTTGGACAACAACAATAACACGAGTAGTAGTGTTATAACGTGTACCTTGCGACTTTTCGGTAAAGTGCTTATTTCAAATACTCGGGCGCCAGATTTTTCTAAAGGTCAACTCCTTTTTGAAGACTTCTGCTAGGGTCTTCACCACAAGGCTTGTTACCATGCTACCTGTAGATAGCCTTGTCCCTAGGGTAGCTACAGTGAAGTATAACCAGAGTCCAATGGGCAGAAAACAGTATCGAAATTGTAGGCTTTAATTACAATTGATACCTGGACATAACTTAGCTCGTTTGAAGATGGAGCAGAAATAATTCAATAAAACGGGGAATTCCAAATATTAAAATATATAATAAATATGCCAAGTACACTTTCGGAATAATCAATAAAAATGCAATTGAACGGTATTATTTCACAAAATTACACCCAGACAGAAAAATGTAATGAAGCTCAAACGGTAAATGAAAACTTTTTCAACATATCTACTCTACGATAAGATCAGTAACTAAATTCAATTCAGCGGTACGGGATCGGTTGATAAATGATTCAGAATGATCAATTAGCGGAAGAGTACGAATCAAACAGGTCCTAGCTTAATGAGCGGTATTCGGTAAATTTTAGATAGCAGCACTAATAAATGAAATGTTCAAATCACACTACGATATATTCGGTTATAGATTCGGTTGGTTTGTAAAATATTGTTTTCACTAGTTTTCCGATTGTACCATCTCAGATTTGACTATTTTTCGGTTAATTACTCTAATTGTGGTATTCTGTCACCTCACCCACGCTTGTACTAACTTTCACGGAGCGCCCGGTAATTGTATGGCAGTGTAGATGCCATATACTTTACAGATTCAGAATCTAGACAATTAGGGCTTATACTCCCGGTACAGGCACAGCGTGCACAAGCCTAACTATCGTATCTGCAATAACCCCTATATCCACCGCCGAGGACTTCTCATAGTATTAAGGGAATTATTACGATTCTCAATCACACAACCACCCCCGGCTTATACTTCAGATACAGGCCGTTGGCGGTTTGGTCGTCTATGATATACTTATATTTCCGGTACAGGCACGGCGTGCACAAATATACCAAAGATGCCCCTGTCGTTCAACATAGACACTCTGTACACACTATACAATTACTTGAATATTGAAATTCACGCGTAAACTCAAATTCACTAATTCAAATTACTGAATACTACGGAACTCAGGTATCGTACAAACGTTTACCAATTACAATAATAATCATAACTTACGGAAATCAATATATCGTAAAGCCCAAAAAATATGTAAACTTATTTGCTATCATTTACCTTCTGAAACAATTCACTTGCACGGAAAACTATTGTTAATTCACAGTTTTTTAAATCTGACTCAAACTCGGATGAATTCAATACAACACAAGAGAGCTACTGTACTGATCAAAATTCAAAAACACAAGAGAGCTACTTCACTGATCAAAATTCAAAAACACAAGAGAGCGATCTTTTGGCTGTCACGGCTTTTATATGTTTTCCGAAGTTCTGGACAGGTCTGCTCCACCAATTCCTTATTTTGTGCCAAGGGTGTTTTTCTTATGCTCCGAACGCTATTTTTTAGATCCTTTAGATCTAAAATTCGCGCACATGACGCTCCGGTAGTTTCTCTCGGCGGACTAAGCAAGTGTTATCGGAGTTTTTTGGTTGTTCGCCTTCTTTATACATAAGGCTGTTCAAAGTTTGGTGTCTTCACTGGCCAGACCCCTGTTTTTGCAACATATTTTATCGGAATGAAATGCAATTTTGAACGGGCATGAATTTGATTCATCTATTTGAATAATTATACTTATTCGAAATTACGGAGATTTAGACAATCACGGAATACACATTCGGAATTCATTCAGATTACTGAGATAATGGAATGTTCAAACTGAAATTACATGTAACATCCGTATTTATTGCCTGATCTAAATTAAATAATCTTTCAAAATTTAAGCTTCGTTACAGTGTAATATTACGAATTATGCTATTTTGATAGTGGAGCAATAGGAGATATCAACATTTCGGAATATTCGACGTATTTTAAATGTAGAATTCCATTCAAAAATCTTTCAAAAGCTCGTCATAAGTACATGGACTACATTTTTCTGGGGATTATGAGGGGACACTAACGCATCAGAAGGAACATCCATTGCATCGAGTTCTTTTCAATTTATATCGTTTATAGGTCGGTATCAAATTTTTAAGAGAAGCCACTTCCATGGGACTCTCATTCGCCATTGGTGCATCTTTAAATAGAGTTAATCGTGTTAAAATTATCCTTCCTAATATGTCTTGAAGAAATTGTAAGCAACGTTCGAGGTCAATGTACAGAGGTCAAATTGAGAATCAATGTACTGCGAAGGTGACAGGGTTTTTACGATGCATCAGAATATATTTGGATAGTGAAAATAAAAGCCGGATAAATCTGCCATTACCGCGAGGGACTGAAATTCCTGTGTGACTCCCGCTTTCTTGGGTATATGGCATTTTATAGTTTTGTGGTGAAATAAACTTATTTATGCAGCAAAAAGTATATATCTTCACGAGGGAATTTCCATATTAAGTGTGATAAATATGCCATTAACATGAAACTCGAAATTACTTACGAACAAAAAATACCTATTCAAAATATTTCAACATAATGAATTTCAATCAAAATCAATATTTATTTCTGAACGTAACATTGGCATTTTTTAACTGGGACATACTTATTTCATTATTGCATCCAACACTGATACATTATAGTGTCATTATTACTGTTGTCATTTGAAACAAGTAATGTTGGTTATAACAGATACGTTGCTTATAGGTTATAACACACATGCGTTACAAGTTACTACTCAAGTGTGGTTTATTATTCATTAAACAATAGATAATTAGAAACTCAAACCTTATTATTGAGATTATGATAGTGAATGAAAATGAAAGACATTTGGACGCGTTCGAAATGAAAATATTTTTAGAACTAACACTAAATTGAACTGTTTTCTGAGAATTTTCATTAGTGTCTTAGCTCGCTTCAGCTATGTCCAATTTTTGTTGATCGATTTTCCAAGATAACCTTCTGCGACAATGGCGGGCCTCCAACCGCCGTGAGTTTGTGGGATATTCATAGTGGCTCTAGAATTTCAAGAAATGTTCCTGAATATGTTCACAGAGAATGACCTGTATACTGCTTTGGATTTTCTAATCCCAAATGACTTGCTTTTTTGAATGGAACCTTAAACAGTGTATTGATTACTACACATTGTTGGGTTCATTTCCCTTTGCTGTTGTTTTCGACCTTTTTGTACTAACTTTTCAGAAATGCTATAAACCTGCCGTACTTAAGTATATCCAACCTCTTATGCAGCTGTAACGTAGTCTTCAGCATAGAATATCAGGTCTATAAAGAAAAAGGAGCAAATGGGTTCTCTAATTGGGAGAAGTAAGCCAGGAGCACCGTTTGATATCACTTCAATTCATCCATTGTTGAAAAAAATATCTTTTCATACATTTTCCGATTTTGCAGGAAAAATACTATCTCACACATTTTGCGTTTCCTCAATCTTCTTCATAAATATTCATTATGTCATTATTTGCTCATATTGATATGAACAGGGTAACTAGGATGAAAGCTACATAAAAATGAATTGAGGAAATGAACTATAGTATATAGTATTATGGGTTTCAGGTGGTTTTATATAGTTCTGTTTCTTGTGAATTGTGCACAGTTATACCGTACTTATTACACGCAAGGTTTTATTATCAAGAAGGTTACATGTTTTACCAATTAATACGTTGTGTTCAAGCTTTTATGGGGCCTTACACTGTGTCTTTTGTTACACCCTCTTGTTTCAAACAGGGTGTTCGAAAATTTATTACCAAACTCAGGAGGTGATTATACACGAAAAAATAGGGGAAACATTTTATATCAACATAATTATGTCCGGAAATGAGAGAGCCACGGCGTTTAGAAGAAGAGGGATAAAAGATCATCCACAACGTTCTTGTGCTATTAACCAGCAAGATTTTCAACTCCGATCACATTTTTGCAATGGCTGCAATTCAGCCCAACTGTCCTTCGGAAAATTTGATTCACTGATGACGCCGGCTTCACGCGAGAAAGAATTGTATATTTACACAACAGTCACTATTGGGCAGCCGTAAATTCCGATGCATATTTCAAAGCAAGATTACAAAACAAATTTTCGATAACTGTATGAGCAGGAATAATCAATAATCATTAAATTAGACTTTTTATAATGCCTCGTTGCTTAAATGGTGAAACATATCCGAATATTTTTGGGAACGACCTCCTATATAATGTGCTATACGCAATTAGATCATAAAGTTCCTCCCACTTTATTGTACGAGTCCGAAATCCATCCAGGTTTAGTGTATCCTCACAAGTGGATATGTCGTAACGGTCCAGTTTCGCATTTCAGGCAGAAATCTTTACAGGAGCGTATTGCTTCGACCTTATTGGACAAGGAAAGAGCAACCAAAACGACTGGAGCATTCTTGGATTCCTTGGATCAGCTGAGCCATTGGGGATGAGATTCGACATGAACAAGGTTAAAAGCACTTCTGCACCATTCACGATTCAGATCTTGAATGGGCGGGAGAACGCTGGGTGCAATCATATGATACCAGGGGATTCCGTATGGTTCATCGAAGGCGCCAAGACCGAAAAAAGTACAGGTGCTGGAATAGTCGAGAGGGAGGACCAAGGAGAAATGATAACATAGAACCTAGGGACACATGCGACAGAATTTCATTCAAAAATTTTAGCAATTACATTTGCTCGAATTATGAGGGAGAGGGCCTAACAATGCTCAAGGAACTGGAGTCATATACAATCACCTCACAATATGTACTCGATTGTGTGAAGGAACCAACGGCACTAGTGAAGAACCTGAATAGAATGAAACTCGTTTGGAGGTATGAAGAAACCAGACGCGAAGCGCGGAGAACAGTATCAGATTGAGCCAAAGTCAATCTGTGGCATTTCTCATGCCACGGTGAATTCTGTAATCCAAAAATGACTCGTGGCAGAAGAAACTGCCCCGTATGTCGCATTCCGAGAGACTAATGGGAGATATCCAGCACCAACGAGTAAAAATCTGCTGGTGTATAGCAGACAAGAAATACAGATAATTTCAGCATTCCTGACCGGACACACCCCATACAACGAACAGCTCACGATGGGTCTGGTAGATCAGCTTACGTGCAGGAGTTGCGGCGTGGAAGAAGATACACCCACGTGAGTGCTGTGTCAGTGCACGACATACGAAGTTGGTCATCGAACATTCCTTGGAGACGATAAACTACACCTGAGGAAATCAGAAGTATCCCCTACATCAGGCTACTGAATTTCATAGAATACACCGAACTGATGAGGAGTTAGCAATAATTGAGGGCACAAACGACCGCAATGCACGAAAGTAACTGTGGAGGATTACTTTTCCTGCCCTCCCGTCGTAAAACTTCAGACATGTCACGTAGGGTCCTCTCCTACTTCGACAGCACGACAACTACCCAGCAGAAATCAACGCGTCTATTGAGAAGGAGACTGTCTTCTGAACCATCTGGGCTCCTCTCTCCCTGCTTACTCATGTTCATGTCATTTAACAGCTTTCCTTTGACGAGTAGCCGTCGGCCTCATCTCATCGGCCTACCACATATCATTGCCCTGGCCGCGAATCCACCACGAATAGACCTGAGATGAGAAGCACAGACACTGGACTTTAGGAGTGAAGCAATGTTGTGCAGCATTTTCCCCACGCAGAGGCAGCATTTTTGATCGCCCCTGGCGGGACTACTCCAGGCGGACCCACTACAGGCGCTTGCTTGCTAGACTTATATTATTGCTCCTTCTGAGCTATAGTCAATTTCACCTCCTCGTGTAACCTGTTTTACCAGGAACGTTTGACGAGTTCGGCTTCGTTCAAATAGCCTACCGTATATGCCTACCAAGCCCGTGAATCCATCTCGGCCAGAGTTATGGAATAACAAGGCACGATATCATGGTTTGAGTGGTGAGATGTATGTGGTGCACAGTTCACCAGATCTTATGCATTGACAACTGTTAGTTTCGTCCCGAAGGGTTACTTATCTCGAGACCCGCGCAAAGAACGTTACTTGCTGAATCTACTCCCGGAGTCAATTCGGACCAAATAGTTCTCTCTCGACCCCAGTGCAGTGGGCCTCCGTCTGGGGAGGAGAACCAACCTCATGTGAGAGGGGTTTGAGTCGGTAAGAATCCGGCAAACCCGGGGCACGGGCCTCCGAGGCGTTATAGAAGATTCCCCTTCCTCTACGCAAAAAAGAACGGTCCGGTTGCGTGGTCTCTTCGTTCACCCGACCTTCTTGAGGAGTTATTTGGAATCAATAGTCGGTTCCAATTGAAAACGAGAGTCATCTTGAATGAATGTTATTAGAGCAATGAGAGAAAATTCGGAATAAGAAAGACTCATTTGAACGAGTACGAACAGCCATGATGAATCGGCTAGAGAGTTGCATTTGACATGAATGGCGACATTTCCAGAATATGTTATAATTAGTCGTCAAATTTTGTTACCTAATAATTATTTCATAATTCTTTGTTAATTAATGAAGCCCCATAGCTTTCCTATGGTAATCTACTTCGATCTTCAGCTCTATCGATCTACGGAGCACTTTCAAGGAGGATATTAGCTTAGAAACCCTCTTACGATGGATACCATTTCTAATTGGGAGAGAGAATCAATGAATTTTTGCTCCCCCTCTCAATATGTATTTGTGAACCAAAAATCTGTTTAATTGCTTCCAAATGTGAATTTTATTCTATGGATGACGGGCATTATTTGTAAGCTGTTCATGACTTTCAGTAAGACATTGTCTAAGGAACAGTGTAATTTGCGGATGCAAACATACAGGATGTGCGATTCGAAAACGCAACACTCTCTTATGTTGGAACGCATTTACCGATTTTTAAAAACGATGCATTCGAGGATGTAGACAAATAGGAGATATTAATATTTTCGAGGCCTACTACGGTATGCCAGATGAGTCGACAATTCGAGAATAACCATTAGATATTTTTTTCGATAAAATAAGTAGCCCATTCGATTCTGACATATCTCGAAAACCTATACACTAAGTTTCAGCACAATATCTCATAGGTGTTAGTTACACAATGACAAATTTCCAAATATATGCACTTTTGAATAACCTGTATGAAAGTCTATGGATTTCACAGAGGATGTGGTGTAACCATTAAATGCAAGAACACTTCGCATACTCAGGTATGAAGTTTCATTGTTGTAACCGTTAGTGGATGATGTCCTCTTCACTTTAACCAAAATCAATAAGTCAAAAGTCGAAAACTTATAATCCACAATTTTCTGTAGTATGATGAATAGTAAATCAACGAATACTAATTCATGTTTTATGCATTGTTTAAAGCATTTTAATAACACCTTCGCAGATTCCTGCGAAATCTTCATCATTTCATTCCCTACCTACAATTTATATGCATATACAAAGCATTATACTACTATATTTTTTGTAGCAGGCCTTGAATAGTTGTCTGATTTTCACTTTGTCATAATTTTAACAGTTATTCTCCACTTGAAACGCTTACCACGACGAATATTTGTTGAAGTTAATGATGAACGCGTTTTCAAAATGGTAAAACTCAACTTATTTGAGAGAATCGAGACTGTTCGTTCAGTTGGTGATAATACTCGTTCAATAAGGGAAGCAGCTAAAGAATTCAACAGATAATATCCAGATCGTTAATCAATTCATTACACCACAGTCTTCAGAATTAGTACAATATTAAATAGAACTGGAAAAGTTAATGAAAAACAAGAACCAAGACAGAGAGAAAACCTATAGATATGCGAACGTATTTTACAGTATGTTCGAAAAGATACCAAATCCAGCATGATGCAGATGTCATAATATTCACATGTGAGTGTATTCAAAATACGTACATGCTTGAAAAATAATAAAGTTATTCCTCCCAAGCCGAAAATCATGCACATCTAAGAACGAGGTGATGAGGAACGAAGATTCGAATTCTGTTCATTCTGCCTAGGTGAATATTTTGTACACCGATGAAGCGATATTTATCATTAACGGTACAGTGTCCACTCAGAATTCCAGGTACTAGGCAACGGAGAATTCACATTGGTTGATAAATGCAAAAAGACGATACTCACGAAAAAACAATGTCTGGGTAGGAATATTCAAAAACCGTATAGTGGGTCCAGCATTTTTCGAACAAATTTTTTTTGTTACCAAGTAAACCTTCTCCAACATATTTAGATCACCATTATCATGAATCATGTAAGTATATCTACCAATACCTGATTTGAATCAATAGATATCAATCATCAGCCTTGTCGTTGAAATTGCTTTTAATGATGAAAGATTTCTTTATATTTTGACCATGACTTTGTGAGATTCCATGGAAGAACTAACCATTGAAGATAGCAGGAATGTCATCTACCAACTAGATTCATTCATAATGTGATTGCTGTGTGAGGATGGCTTGATGAAACATTTCAAAACAGATGCATTGGGACTCACACTCCTTGCTCCATCCTTTACCAGGCTTAACTTAGATTTTTTCTTTGGGGACATTTGGAAGAAAATATTTACCGCACCAGACCACAAAACTTCAACGAATTATGACAGAGGATTAAGCAAAAGAGTAGGGAAACAACACCAGACCACTTGAGGAAGACTCGCCAAAATTTGAGACGGCGTTATGAAACATGTATAGAGCGTGCAGGCGGATATATTCAAAATACCTATATTTGAGGAAATTGTTCTTCCATTTGTTGTCCATTGTTTTGAAATTGAATTCTGTTCATAATTTTTCAATTTTTGATTTATTGATTTCTTTTTAAAGTAGAGATATCCTCCACTTAAGGTTTACCAAAATGGAACGTCGTACCTGATTATGGAAGTGTTTTTGCATTTGATGGTTACATCACATCTTCTGTAAAATCCATAGTCTTTCATTCAAAGCTAGTGAAAAATGTATATATTTGGAAATTTGTCATTGTATAACTAACACCGTGTATGAGATATTGCGCTGAAACTTAGTGTATAGGTGTTCGAAATACGCCAAAATCGAATAGACTGCTCACTTTATTTTTAAAAAAATGCCTAATAGTTCTTCTCAAAATTTCGATCCATTTAGCAGACCATAACAGGCTTCGATATGAATATTTCTTATTTGTCTATATATTTGAATGGTTCTCATCGAGCGCTTAATCTTAAAATTTTTGTTTTTGAAAATCGGCCAATGGGTTCCAAAATAACAAGGTTTTGCAGTTTCAAATCGCACACACTGTATACTCAGAAGATCATAAGCTTAATTTCTAAAAAAAAAACGCTGATCATCTACAAAATTCTCAAAAAAATAAGTTCGGTGATGTTGAAAACAAACAGTTCGATATTTCGAAATCACAAGCTAAAGGACAATGAATCTAAAATAGTATAATTATTGTTTCTTTCTTCTTCAAACAAGTCGTTTCCATCCACTGTTACATGGAACTTGTTTTTTGTACTAATTCACCTTATCGATTTCCAGTATAATCGAAATAGCTTATAATTCTCCCAAATGTTCCAAAGAGATCGAAGTATATATAGTTGGAGTGAATTGAATCCGTACCAATAAAAACAAACATTATGGTCAATTTGATTATATTTGTTATCTAGATAAGAACGTGGGTACAGAACGAGTATTGGAATAAATTTTACTCACCTATAATCGTTAGTCGAACTCGAAGATTCTTAGTAGGGGATCGTAAGTAATCTATACGACACCTATATTCTCCTTCGTCCTTTTCACTAATGTTGTCTATACTGAGAGTGGACGGTTCGGTCATTGTTCTGAAAAATGCTCTTGTATCTAAATTTCCATCTTGCCAATGCTTCGCTAGCGTGCTCAAAGGTCCTCTCGTGTCGTAACTGGAAGGAGAAAAATGCATCAAAGCTATTTCTATCCAGATTACCTAAACAATTTTTCATTCTCTTTCTGGTACTGGATTTCACATTTTAAATTCTATTCGGTGTAATGATATTGCCTATTTCCGTTCCTCTTTGTTATCAATTTATCTCGCTTTGTTCCGAAGTTTAGATTGGATTATATGGAAACAATTAGATCGACTGTTTTTGTTTGCAAAGTTATGCAGTAGATACTTGAAATTGATTTGATAAACTGTTTCACTAGCATAAACATTTGTCATACATTTATTTCACATTTACCGTAATCCTTTCGGATCAAGTAATCTGGAACACACATTAAAATAATTGACAATGACAGTGGGTATTTTGTGAGATATAATCACTATTATGTCTGAATGGAAACAAATCACAACATACCCATAACTTCAAATTAATGGAATTTTAGTCCTAATGATATACTGTAATAAGGGTTTAGTACAAGTTATTTCCAATGTTTAAGAACAAAATCATATTTTAGAAAATTAAAATTTCATGTGAAATCAAAATATCTCAGAGCAAAGTAACAGTAACATATTGGGGTTGTTGAGTACCTATAGACTTTGACCTTATATTTTTTATTCTTATTAGTAATAAAGTTGATTATAATATCCTTTCATTATAAAATTTTATTGTTGTAGTTGAGTACGAGGCTATCTGATTGATATAAGCGTTCACCCTTCCAATTACTTTCCAGTGTATTAAATTTTAAGTGTCTTGTGAAATAAAAGTGTCAATGATAATTTTCACGTTTATTCTGGCTAATCAATGATTGAGATCAAACTGCAACGTTTCATGGTTCCCTCAATTAACTGGCCACACTGACAATAAATAAATAGATTGATGATTAGGCATGATATGAATTCCTTAAGTACATTTTTATAGAGTTTCATGAAGACAGAGCCATGGTCCAATACTCACGAATGTGACTAATAAGAAAATGTAGCAAAAATATGTATTTGTACATATATTTACATATTTGCCATATTCAGATTCAGGAAGTGCGATCAATTTTCGATAAAGATAGGGGTTGGATTAGCGAGATTTATTAACGCACATATCGTCAATACATTATTTATAGATAGCTATATGATGCAATCAATTGTTCACTTGGAGCGTTTGTGGTTCGCATATTTGACAACTTTGTTTTCACGTGCATGTATATATTTGTGAAAGACTAACAGCATATAATGCCACAGCGACAAATGTTTCCAAAACTTCATCATGTACAAGTATCGATGTACGATTGCGCAGAGCGAATGAGCGAGAATTTAGACGGCTCTTCTCGATTTCGTCCTGTCTCGGCAAATATGCTGGCCGAGACCTTTCGTCGAGAATGTGGAGCGCGACTTAAGCTAAACGAAGGTCATGGATAACTACTAAACTTCAATACTATTGATAAGAAATAATCATCCTCATCCACTAAAAATACTATTAAAGTACTGAGCACCTTTCGGCTACGAAGTAGCCATCATAAGAGTAAACTAGATTATAAATCAAAACGTGACTGCCTAAATACTATTTGTGGATAATAATGTAAACAATGGGTTACCATCAGCTGGAGATAAATCGGAATTTGGTAAGCTCTTTTTTCGTTCATTCATTTTCACCGCTTCTGAATTTCCTAGATATTTGTGTGTAGTGTCATAAACGTGATAAACTTTCTTGAGAAATGGAGTGACCTATATTCAAAGTATGTTCGGCTACCGCTGATTTTTCAGCATTATTTTTCTTTATATGGGCAAAATGTTCTTTGAAACGAACTATATATGAAATATAGTATAATAATATGTATAGAAAATTTAGAAAAGAAACTATGGGATTTATTAATCACTGAAGAATTTTAAGTCCAACTTTTGATTTTTATTGAAGTTTTTGAAGGTAATGGCTCTAATTTAGTTAGTTGGCTACGTTCCAATTTCCTTTTTTATTACTAAATTAACTTATTAATCAAAGATTTGTGGTAACTTTTGTCCAACGCAATTTGCTGAAATTTCTCAACTTTATTGTTTTTCTGGCTGAAAGTATACTTTCAATACATAGTGAATCACGTATCGTGTTAAGAGTTGATACACAATGTTTTGGTTCTCCAGGCTGAACAGTGGCAACATGTCTATCAGTCCCAGACCACTGTTTCGCTTTTCTCATGAGCTCGCCAGTGAAAAAATGCAGGCTTGTTTCCACTGATCAACTATCACCAAAGTGATATAATTACCATCCTCAAAAATGTTTGGCGAACCTAGGTGTTCCAACTCCATCTGCCGTAAAGCGGATGTCGCACTGAAAATGCAATCCACATTGTTACTCATTGACAATACAGTTCTCGCTGTTCGAAGAATCGACGGTGAAATAGTTGGAAATACTACCGCCAGGTGACGACCCGGCAATAATGCATAGTGCATTACTAACACATATCGTGTTAGAGGTCAACAGACAAAGTTTTCGAGGTTGGTAATTATTTCACATTTGGAGATAGTTGATCAGTGATTTCACGTCTGCTTCGTTTCCTCGACGAGGAGAGGGAAACAGATGTCTGGAACTAAAAGAAGAGAAAAACAGAAGGTTAAAGATGGCATGTTGGAAATTGAGTGTGGATATTGGAAATGATCTGATCACGGCTCGTGATCAAAATCAAAATATAAATATTCAAAACATTCCCAATTTATGTAATTGATTAACAAAATTACTGCAGTAATTTGGAAGCTCATTATGCTGTGAGGTAGCTAGATGAGTTTCCATATTTGAAAATAATATATCGAAGCTGTATTACACATGATAACATTATTATTCTTATTGCTTTGTTCAAACCATTCTAGCTGTATGTTCGCTGCATTATATTTCAATATCCCACTGCGGCGTACTATAAACGGTAAAACGCAAGCGACAGAGCACATAAAACTACATTTTATCACTTCAGGCATTAATTGTGTGAAATAATTATATCGTGATATTGTTAACAGAGTTACAATAGATAGAAATTGGATTCACTCAATTTAAAATGAATTTGTGCCAAAAATGGTATAATGGAAATAGAAACTTCCCCAATATAATAGTAATTACTAATTATTGACCGCTTTTCGAGGATCGTATGTACTGTGATAAAACAACACCCAAGATTTGGCTTACGGAGAACATAACTGAAGAACTACTTTACATTGCGGAATCAGGTCCGAACAATAACAAGTCTTCTCACCAGTCACAGCTCTCTGAGAGGGCACCTCTTGAAACTGGCTCAGGACAATGGCAAGATACTGTTTGATATGATCAGCATCTTCATGTGTGGCCATAATAGTCGTGTCATCTGCAAACCTGATTACTTTTACGTGTGTTATATAATTTTCTAGGTCATTAGTGTACAATATGAACAATAGCGGTCCGAGGACCCAATCCTGAGGCGTACCAAGTTCTACATTGTATACCCTAGAAAATGTGTCATCAAATTTTACCTCAAATTGTCTATTTATAATGTAAGTCACCAACAACTGATCCTCTGAAACCCATGTGCCTCAGCTTCTCAGCGAGAATAGTCGGGCTCAGAGTGTCAAATGCCTTACTAAGATCAAAAAATATGCCAGTGGTGTACTTTTTTCCTGTGAACATTATCAGATACATACTGCATGTGTTCAACAGTAGCAGTTCCAGTTGATCTTCCCCTATAAAAACCATGCTGGTTCTGTGATAATATTGACTATTTACTAAGGAAAGACATCATTCTACCATGCATAACTTTCTCCAATATTTGGGAAAAAATACTTAGTAAAAATATTTGCCAATAGTTTCCAAGTAATTGCTGACTACCCTTCTTGTACACCGGTATTATAAGTGCTGTTTTCAACAGAAGCGGAAATTCACCCTGCTGTACAGAGTAATTCATTGTATTATTGTTATTATTATTCAGTAATTATTGACTAGCTTATCGCATTTTGATAACGGATTCCTGGTAATCTGTTCATAGTGAGTAGCAATCAATAAGGTATTTATCAAATTGTGTTAATAATTTTTGCCCATATTTCCGAAGGAATTTCCCTTATACGCTTTTTCGTTCAAAGATTTGCGGATATAATTGAAAATATTGGCTGCACTTTTATATGATTTATTTGAATTTTGCACTAGTTACCAATTACAGCTCATCTTGAAAGTGGAGAGATCAAATCGTGTGACAAATATCATTAATTAGATCCTCTGTAGGTCATTTCTTAGAATCAATTGTAACATTTAAACCTTCATTCAACAAACTCATTTCAGTTTCATTGAAATTAATATCGGTTTTATTGTGAATAATGTTTATGTTCTTGGTTTCTTCTCCAGGAGTATTAGGTAACAATTGTTGAGATTTATGGTTGATTGATTTAACTTTTCTACTTGTTTTTGCCGACACTGTGTTTAATAATTCAGAATAAAAGGACTCGAATTCTTATAATATTGTTTCAAAAGCTAAGTTTATATGTAAGTTATAAGCCAAAAATTGTAAATGATCTAGTTCATGATATTCGTTACTGATTTCCTATTCGAACCATCTTTGTTTTACAGAGAAAATGATTTATTTTAGAATTATTTGCTATTATCAGTGTTTATGGATACAAGATGCTCTGATAATTCAATTCTAGTAGGAGCGAATATTGTTTGAATCATATTGAAAGATGTAGTTATATCAATGAATGATTTAGAGAGTGTGTTACTCACTTGTAGATTGATATTGAAATCTCACAAGGGATTGTACTGAAATTATCATGCTCTTTATGATACTGTTAATAAATATTTTATCAATTACTTGAAAATGAATTCACTGACTCATGACGGGTCTATATATACAAAAAATAACCAATTTCCTTGATCTGCATAATAACGATGTGATAAGTACCGAAACTGCAGTCAAACTAACAAATTAACCTCACTATTTGAAAAAAAATTATAGTAGCAGCCCCATTCATCGAATATCGGAATGTAAATGTATCGATACAAGAGATGAATAACCAGTTCCGTTACGTAACCTCCCCTTGTTCATTTCAAAAACAATATTCCTCGGTTATTTGATTTATATGCAACGGTATTCAATTCTTTGAAACATTTAATGTCCTCTTACATGAATAGAAAGGGCACATTGCGTTGACACTTCCATGTGTTTATAATTTTATGTCTGTCGCCGTTAACTTTATACAGGAATGGTAAGAAAACCCGACTCTCATTTATTTACAAATGGATACAATCTGCGAGAAAGCGCCTGAAATATCTCAATGCTGAAGAGCAAAAAGAGAACGGAAGTATAAATAATGCAAAAACGACTTGGATGAATAATAAAGTATCTTAAATTCAAAGTTGTAAGTAGCGTGTTTAAAATCCTTACCATAAACTGTTCTTATTATATTTACATAACGTTCCCGGGTATTGGGTCAACTCAAATCAGAACATCGGAGTGCTCACATACACGGACTAATTACCAGGTAGTTTGATTACGAATGATTGAATACAGAATTGATTTTCCAGAATTGATTCAAAGGCTTGCTCATGAGCACGCTAGTTGGATACCATGACCATTATCTGACATTTCAGTTTCAGGAACGATAGTATGAAATGTTTCTGTATCATTTTACTAAAATGTGGTCAAGTGAAACTACACTCATTGAGTTATGTGGAAGACGTTCTCATCGAGTGTAGCAGTAGTGGATATTATTCTATAATTCAGTTACTCCCAGCTTCACACATTGTAATGGTGTGAACCACGTTGCGGAGTTTAATTCTAATATTCTTTGACTTGTTAATTAACTTGGATAAATCAGTCCGGATTAGTCAGACCTGGCATCTATGTTATGATAGCGGTAACTGTACAGTCATCGCGTTGTGTTATCAATTTGCGTGAATTCACGGAAGGTGTCATTCTGTCAAGATTGATTATTTTTAGGCAGGGAGATCGATTCGTCATTGTGTGTGGGAACGTTGAAGCAGGTATGTTGTATTTGATATTTTTCTGTCATTTTGGACAATTTTATGTATCGGCGAGAAATCTAGTCAATAACAACTTTATAGTCGTTTAAATATTGTTATAATTAAGTTTGGTTCAATATAGAGTTGTCGATTGACTAGAAATTTTTGGAAATTCTCTTAATGGACGACATGCGTGCGGATAGTCCCACCACAATCATTCATCTCATTTTCAGCATCAACTTGCCTTTAACTTAACTCCATATTTTAGTTCCATTCTCTTTGATTCAGTCAGATTTTATTCCAATATCGAACCAGTTTCGTTATTGTCTAATATCTTTTACAACCTGGAATTTATGGTCCCCGTGGACGAGGAAGGTTATCCTTCGTAGCCAGAGATGCGGGTTGAGGAAGCAAGTTGTTCAAGGTGAACTGGTAAATATTGACTTCGATCCCGATTAATTGTCGGGTTACAGAATAAGTATCGTTTTTTTTATCAGGTTGGAATCGTAAAATTGTTCAAATCCTTTTTACAGTTTATAGGATTGAGGTTCTGATTCTTGATTAAACGTGTAATTTATATTAACATTCGTTCACCTTTCTTTACCGAATTGCGTTTGTTCCATATAACTTCTTCAAAATATTTGATTTGTAACTTGTGATATTTAATAATATCTGATTTCCTACCTAATACCTATTATTATCTGATCTTGGATTAGTATTCCCAAGTTAAACAATGCAATTGTACCTGATTATTGAAGTTGTCTTGATCTTTTGTCAATCTGTTCAATTGATATGTGTTTATGATGTTGTCTCCTGTCTTAATGAATCAATTTATTTGTTTAACTGTTTTTAAAATAACGTTTTGTTGAAATATCTATTATCGTAATTAATTCATGGATCTGTTATCTGAATTTTAAATCATCTATTCCGTAATTGTGGAATATTATCATCTGAATTTAAACTATCTATTTATATTAACCAAATAATAAATAAAACTACTTTGTTTTACTATCACTGATATTTAATATAGTCGTTACTATAGTTTCAACACTAAACGTGTCATCTTCAGACGAACGACTATATTAAATATCAGTGATAGTAAAACAAAGTAGTTTTATCTATTATTCCGTTAGAATGATAAGCTATCACAAAGTAACGGCTTCCACAATTGAATTCTATCCATTCATATCTTTGATTATCTGACATGACTATTTCAACCATGACGAATTGATATATTATTTTTCACAGCAAATCGAGATTCGATTGTTTGTCTCGAATTCTACTTCCTAATGTATTTTTACTCAGAATTAGTAACTTCTTGCCATTTGTTATGATTGATTTCTCATCGAATTTGTTGAAGTTAACGCATACAGTGACGATGTTCATTTGTTGTTTTGCTGTGTGTATTTCCAACGCTTTTCATTTGGGTCATTTCTGTTTCGTATTGTATTATTCTCAGGGTTGAACGGCTGATACATTTCTTTCCTTTTTCCCGTACATGTGCCCAGCCGTATGGGCCGAGCTTTGCAGTATGCAGTTCACAAGCTACAACAAATACAGAGGAGGGTAAAATTTTTTGCAGAACTAATTACATTTTCAGAGTTATCTGTTTTGCTGATCCTCACAAATTATTGTATTTCAATTATTAATTTATCTATATTTGATTTGTTCATCAGTCAAATTTCTCTTTTGTCATTATTCATTGTTCATCTCAACCTTAAATTTCATTTGATTTTGTTATTAATTATTCTATTGGTGGATAAAACCATGTTTTTTAAGTTGAACTATTTATTTATTTTCGCTATTTAATAACATCTATCTAACATCATCGTAGTGCCGGAGATTCTCGATTGAGGCTATTTTTCTTATCTTATATTTAAAGCTGTTGAAGCTCCGGGTACAACTGTCAATCAGGGGTACGTTTGATTATGATATACCCTGAGTTATTCCCATAATGACCTAGTAGTTCAGAATTCTGGGTAGGATCATGTGCCCTGATCTGAATAGGTTTGTTTCTTGTATTCTGAGAGTATTGACCATAACGTTCCTTCTTACTGGAATCTGAGGAGCCTCCATTACTCCTGCATTTCGACTTGTTCATATGACGTTTGGTGATTCTATATGTTATGTTTCACCAAACAGTCGAAGTGGCTGCTGCTGTTATTCTATGAATTTCGTTAAGACGATGATTCCGAAAAAGTTTTGGTCATCAATTCTAATGTATTTAACCTCCCCTTCATGAAGATATTTCAATTGTGCTGATTTAACTCACCTTTTGGTTGTATATAGTTATTCAAACAGTTGATAATTTCTGAAGTCATAATACAAAAGGTGCTAGTGATTTCAGAAATATGTGATAAATATAGAGTTACTTATAAATGACGGTAAAAAGCGTTACGCTGAAACTGTCAAGATCTTGAGCAGCAAATGTGAAAAGCTGGAAAATTATACTTCGTGCGGTCGGAAGTACATTAGAAATTGAAGTATTGGTAACACATCATAAAAAAATCATGAGTCTTCGTTCATCGATATTAATTATATAGTTCATTTACGTTAAGGATGATGAATCATGGATCAAGGTCAGTCGTTGTAGTCAGGATCGGTAGGTTTCCAACGTTTTTGAATACAACTAACAAAACAAAATATTCAAATCAATGAATGATTTCCAAATTCACTTTCGATTATCTTAGTAACACTGGATATAATATTTCCACAAATACTCAAGTTAGAATCCATTTTTGGAGCCATACAGATTGGAAGATAATCTTCCACATTACGTATCTTGGATCATTTGGGAGTGTATTTCATTTTCAGTTGCATACTTCTGTATCAATGATATTGATATGGATGAATTTTTCTCAACATACTATGGAATAAAGAGCTTACTTACTTTGGTAGCACCACATTCATCACTCATTAACCGAGGAGAAGTTGAAAGAAAATATTTTTCACAAGATTCATTTCGGTTACATCATGCATATATTTTACAAGAAGCTTATAGAAAATTTACGGAATAAAACTGATAACTAATAGTTTCAAATACAGGTATTGAAATTGAACTTCAGAACAAGATGGCTATAGATTCAAATCGATATCATTTATTTGTATTAAATTTCTTCTTGTGAGTATTACAATTGCTGTTCAAACTTGAGGTTATAGCACTAGCACCTCAAAATAATGAATATCACTCCACTGCCTCGAATATTGTCCCTTTAAGCAATGTACATTAACAATAACAGAATTATTCACTCCATCAGTATGTCAAATAGTCTTCGCCTATATTTCTGTTGGGTTTCCTTGTCTTTCTGAACATAGGTTCTAATTTTTTCGCTGAACTACAATCTATGCCAACTTAATCGCTGTAGTAGTTAGTCATACGTGAATGGGGTTTTACATGTGATGGTAAGTTAGGTGAAGCACTTTGTTGGCCATAATTATCTGCTAAGTATAATGGTTGCGGCTTATAAATTTTTACCAAGATTAGCAACAGTAGTTTAAAGGTGGTTTCCTAATGTAGGTATATTATTCCTACCTAATCTATATTGTAATCACATTTTTCGCTTTCCTGCTTATTGGCAACTTATTCAATATTCACAACGATGATGATGATTCTTTCAATTTCACTAAGACTTGGAACTAATTTATGGAGTTATTCAGATACATTTTCCCATGATGATCAACATCCTTCGTTTCTGAAGCATATATCTGTTCTACACTAGGATAAAACCTACTGAACAACCAACACGAAAAACGATACTACACATTGCTTCACCAGCATTCATCGTTCTCACAGTTTCAATCCTAGAATCTTGTGAGGAATAATCGATAGTATCATCTTCGAAGATCCATATCCCGTCGAGATAAACAGATATATGTATCTAAACATTCATTTTTCAGTTTGCGTATTGCAATTCACGAAGGGGGCAAATAGGATTCGATATAATCAAGTAAAGTTCACATAACAAACATCTCCATAAATCGATGAATCATTATAACAATTCTATTTCTATGACAAACCACACATAAGCCCATAACATAATATTAGGTAAGGCTTACATGACACTCGCGCAATACCCGAGACAGACAGCTCCATGACAAAGATATTCCTGTCGAATGAAATTAACTATCACAAAATATAGATTATCATTTGTAACGACATCAGGGCGGTGGATCCGATGCCATAACTTCTTCTACGGGTGTAGTAAGCTGCTTCTGTGAGCATAGTCGGCGGACAACATCTAATGCATATGTAAGACTCACTGACAGAACGACGATATCTTCGGAGCTATGAAGCCAACAGACTTGAAACCAGACAGGTAGGTTTGTTAAAAGATGTAGGCAACTGCTGAGGAAGAATTTTTCGGAATCATAGAAGGGATTGTATTAATCCTATAATTTTGACAGTTCTGACACCAAAGCCTTCAAGAAACATCCGTCATATGGTTTGCCGCCTCAACTTTGTCGCTTACTATCGAGTTTTCTCTCAGATAGATTACTCCGTGTGGTGGTTGACGGAAAATCAGTGCTGGATTATAGCTTAGGGCCCCGACATTTTGGGGGCCCCACGGAAATTGTAAAAATTAAAAATTAAAAAACTAACAATGACAATTTTTTTGGGAAAAAATAACGAAGTAAAGAAATTACTGGAATATAAAAGTTTGCGTATGCCTAACGACTGATAATATCTAAAAGTAGTCAAGAATTAGTTGATTTTGTATTAAAGGCGAATAATTCGCGCTTACAACTACTCTTCATCTTGGAAGTGCAGTGCAGTGTCAAGTTAAAACGCATTAAAAACCCTTTGAGGACAAATATGCGACAGGATAGCTGATGTATTGCGTCGAATCAGCTTTGATGACCTGATAAAAGTTTTTGCGGCTAGAAAGTGAAGGAAAGGATTGTTCTAAGTCAGTTAGATATAAGCGAATCATTCAGCGGATAAGTTTCCAAAAGTGCAATTGTAAAAGTGATTAATGTAGTTACGCATTGTATATTATGTCAAATTAAGAAGACGTACTAATAGTGTAAATATTCATTTATGTACTTATTTTTCTGGCAATAACCTTCTCCACGATTTAGAGCATTATATTACTCTACAAATTATTTTATTCTATGAATAAAGAGTAATTAAAAAAAAGGGGGGAGGGGCCCCCAAAATCTGTTTTGCTTAGGGCCCCTCATAGTGTTAATCCGGCCCTGCGGAAAATCCTTTGATACAATGGCTATCAATGCTGGTGTTTTTCATGGATCTGTCTTGGCACCAACTTTGTTTCCGCTCCATATCAACGATCTGCTGGAAGTAACCACCTGTCCCGTCCATAACTTTGCAGATAATGGTACACTTCATACAGCTTCCTGATCTAGAGCACCGATACCATTTATTGAAGCCAGATGAGCGAGACAGGGACATGTTGACGGAATTAATGGAGATCTGACAAACATTTTGAAATGGAGATCTGATAATCTAGTAGAGTTTAACGCAACCATAACTCAAGCTTGCGTTTTCTTCAGGAAGGAAAATCCCTCAATCCCTAATATGATGATGTCAGGTACAAGTCTTCCATAACAATGCTTGGGATCACCACCAACAGCACCCTCTCTTGAGACGATCATGTGAGGTCCGTTGCGAAAACCGCTCCACCAAACCTTCTTCTATTCCGTGCCAAGAGCTACTTAATATCCCAGCAGCACCTCATAATCTACAAAGCACAAATTCTGGAGTATTGGTCACATGTTTGAAATTTGGCTCCCAAACATGAGCTGAAGCTCTTGGATTTTATTCAGAAGAGAGCTATTCGTTTGATTGATGATGCCACAAGTTTAGTAACCTTCCTAGAACATCATAGAAAGGTGGGAGATCTCTTCCTTTTCTTTAGATATTTTCATGGTCGGTGTTCATCAGAAATCTCGTCCGTTATTCTCTCACGAGAGATTCCAGATAGGCGTATCAGACGAGCTCAAACTAGTCACCATTCCACTGTCCAACTCGAGACCTGCCAAACTTCTTCCTATCATAATTTAGTGAGGTCTTTTCATATGTCAATAAACTCCGAACCTTCAAGAAAAATACAAATGCCTATCTCCACTATCTACATTGCACTGCTGGCTAACACGATGATTTTCGAACATTATAGATTTCCCTCTCGTGTAGTCAAAGTATGGGAAAAAATTAAAAAAAAACTCTCAAGAATGTATGAGTGGGTTTTGGCTTGAGAACAGTTGAGACAAGAGCATCTTGTCCAAAAGCACCCATGAAGACATAAGCTATGACCGGAGGAAGTGTAAAGTCTGGCATCTCCGGAGAAATAATCATGAAACTTGCTATCATACAGAAAATATGAGAGACAAAAAACACTTTGCGGCAGTGAGTTCATTGAAATATTTTCGTCAGGTACTAGGCTAATTATTGGAAGGGTGCCTGGAATAGGAACATAGGTAGCACCATTCTTACTTTTAATCAATACTATGTAGAAAGAGGGAAAGAAAAACTATCAGTTACTGTAAAACTAACTGTTATTCTCTCTTCAATTATAGAAGATTGAAGGTTAGTCTGATGGTAATCTAACAAACATTTATTATGTAATCAATTTGAACCCAAAAAAGAGAGACATTTAATAAGTTTGATAGATTTCATCATCCTATTTTAGTTGAACGAGTACTCATGGGATCATTCGATGGCGCATTACATAAAAGTGAGTAATGACGAGTTAAAATACAGGATGCAATGAATGAATTCACCCCTCTCCAGGTAACGAGCTTGGTCGGCAACAGTAAACTGAATCCCAGATTAAGCAAAAACCCTCGTCCATTCCTAGCACGAAATATGTTTCAAATTAAGTGATTTCTCAGTTCAGTAACTTGCTGCATTCGAGATTATTAATTTCATTATGTTTTATGGACATAATTTCTGTAGCTCTTTCGCTATTCTGTATAAATTCGTTCGCCTTAATCGTTTTGTGAAGGATAAATTAAATTTCAAAGGGCTAAAATGTTTTATGACTCTTTCTAAATGTACCTTATAACAAGTAAATGTAATCATTATAAAAATGTTATGGACCGTTATGAAGGAGTTCTAATTATTAAAATATTAGATGTGAGATACCATCCGTACTTGCTAATTGGAATATTCGAATAGCTTCTATGTTTGCAAATGAGTGATCCGTCGCGTTGCAACAAATCAAATTCTTGCCATCTTGCGAATTATTTGAAGATACTGAGAATACTCGAAATATATTACTTTTGAACATGATGACATTCCTTTTCTATTATTTTATCTCACTAAGTGCTTAGTATCAGATTGTGGTTCTTCGAGCGGTGATATTTTCAATAGAACCAAATTTCACTATAAGATCAAATAATTCTTCTGAATAAAAACAAATGTTTAGGAAATGTCAGAGAATATAATTTAGCTGGTATTTTGTTTCACAGTAAACTACTGATGAATTGGATGCTCAGAGGAATATCCTACCGACTGCGCCATGTCATATGGTGTTGATAATACGAATGTAGATTACGAAATGATTTATTATGTTATTACACGTGATCAGATACAGATATCAAAAGTGAATTATGAGTTGCCTATACATATACAACAGAAGGTACGTTTTCTATTCTTCGAAGCAATTTATATTACAAGGAGTTACTCACCTTCTGAAATCAGATAACGACCTGTGTGAAACTTATGGACTTGTTAATTTCACTCACTATCACTCTATATTAGCAGAAATATCCGTTTTGAGCCTTTCTGAATTCATCTAGCTTATTTATGAGATGCTGTCTGTGCCTGTGTGCGTATGTGCGTTTGTGGATGCGTAAATCTTCGTGGAGACGAGTGCGCCGTTTCATTGGTCGAAAGGATTTGACATTTTTCAAATCGCTAAGTTGTGAAAATAGAAACTGTATTTTTTTGGGAACTGTCGTGGTGTTTCAAATAGGACTATAGTCTTTTGTTCAACTATAATGACAACAGTCATATTCATGAACATATATCATATACATACATTCAACTCGCAGAAGTGTCAGAATCTTCATTTTATGGTTTGAATGAGGTCACTTACATCATTGGAGTGTGACGTCATATAGTCAGATGAAAAGTAATAGAATAGAATAGAATAGAATATAATTTATTCCTCGAATACGTACATGTTGTGATACAGTTATGATATATACTTTTTACATTGGAATGATTTTCATGTATGCTGAAGCTCATGTGAGCTATTGAAAAGTGTAGTTCATTTTGAGTTGTTTTTACACATATAAGCAATTACACAATACGTATAGTTAGTAATAGTAAGTTAGTTTTTGGTGAAATTAAGCTGGTGAATGTTAATAATAAAGGAAAGGAAAATTTTGATGGTTCTCATAATGAAAACGATTTATATGTGGTCATTGAAGAATTCTCTGGTATCGTAGTAAACGTGAGTTTGAAAAAAAATTTTGATTCTTTGTTTCTGACAATAAAATATAATGATACATTTGTTTGGCACGGAGTTGTAAAACCATACGATTTGTCAATTAGAATAAACTTTCAATCACATGGTGTATAATTTGTCATCTTTTCATGTATTCAGAATAAGAATAAGAATAAGAATAAGAATAAGAATATATTTAGTCTTTTCCAGTACAAAGTACAGATTAGACACGTCTACAAAAACGAGATATAAGTATAATATAGAATATTTCACACAAAAGTACTGAGTTTTGAAAATTTAGAATAAAGTTGAAGTAAAATTAGAATCACGGCATCAGGTTATATTATTACAATGTGTTTCGAAGTGGGAGATTTTGTAAAAAACATTTTCCGTTAAAAATATTTTTAATTTGTTTTTGAAATTAGCATGTGATAGGCTTGACTTTATGTGACTTGGGAGCATGTTATAGAAAAGTTTACCGGCATATTCGAGCGATTTTTTATAAAATTCATATTTTGGTGTTGCAATAATAAGTCATCTTTATTTCTTGAAGGATATTGATTAGAAGACCCACAGGTGGGGTATGAGGATATATTTTGGTGTACGAGCTTTATTATTTTAAACAAGTAAATACTTGTAACTGTCATAATTTTATATTTTTTAAAAATGTCTACGCATGTGTGATTATAAGGAAGATTGAATATGTTCCTCAGATCTCTTTTCTGTAAAACAGAAATGCGCTTGATATCTGTAGCTTGTCCCCATAGTGCGATATTGTAGTTTATTAGTGGGAAAAAATTTGCATAGTAGACCTGTAACAAGACTTCATGGTTAAATGTATTTTTCAGAACACGCATTGAATAATGAGCTCTATTTAATGTTTCACATAATTCACTAATAAGTTCCGACCAGTCTAGATTAGAATCAACGACGACTCCTAAAAATCTCGTGTTTTGACTTGGTTCTAAGACAATGTTATTGCATGTTATATTGAGATTATTACTATCTATTTTTCTGCTGAAGTTTATTACTACCGTTTTTTTTACGTTCACCATTAACTTATTTAAGAAACACCACTGGTTAAATTCCGTGGTGACATTATTTACTTTTTGCAATAGAATACTATAGTTTTTGTCAGATATAACTATGCATGTATCGTCGGCGTACATGAAAAGCCTTCCTAGTGATATGTACTCTGCCAGATCGTTGATAAAAAGAAGAAATATTAGAGGGCCCAGTACAACCCCTGGGGGTGCCTTGACCTTTGTCATACGCTTTTGAGGTTGCATTATTAATTTTTACGATAATTTTTCGTTGTTTTAGGTAGGATAAAATGAAATTATTTACTGAGCCTTGTATACCTAGAGCGTTTAATTTATTTGACACAAAGTCGGGGTCAAGAGGGTGGAAGGCGCTTGAAAAATCAAAAAAGATGCCTACAGTGTATTGTTTCTAGATCAATTTCAGAATATACCTTGAATCAAATCGACGGTGGTATTGAAAGTTAATAAGTGCGATAAAGAATCGACGCAATGAGGATAGCGTTATTCGCTATGTGGAACAGAATGGACGTGATACGTGATTAATTACAATGATATGAGTGCCTCTTATGTCTCTCACTTCCCGATAAAGACCTCGTGTCCCGATTACTGAATACTTCTGATCCTAACACGATCAAACATTTTGTAACAAATCAATTCATTTGACTTGAAACCGGAGCGGATGTGTTAACTATAAAAAATCTCCTATAAATTATACTAGATCTAGGAGCAAACATCAAAATACTAGATAGGTATTATGGTGACAATTCATGTCAAGAAATTGTGAACAATCATTGTTTCACTAATTCAGCTCCAAAAGAAATTGAAGTCAGTTTTATAAATTACAAGAAGGTCCTAGTATCGCTTTTTGTGAAACACATTATATTCTCAATAGGAATGAACTTCTAAGGGAATGACAAAATCAAATTTGAGTCTTTATATGTACTTCTCTGTTAGTAATAGTTGTTTTTAATGTATTCTCGACACCTACAGAAGGGCGGAGGAGTTAGAGATTTATGGATCAGCGTGAAATGAAACATATAACAATAGGTTTGTGCTCCACGCAGCCAATGGAATCATGAATGTTCTCTCCATATATGGGGGGAAAGCAAGCATTAATGAGGCAAGTTCCTGTGGAAAAAATTATTTTGATTGAGCTGCTGGATGAAATATTGTTCCTTGGCAAACTATTTTTTCGCCTTAGGGGTATATACTCGCTATTCTCATTGAGTTGCAGGAGTTGCATAGCCTGTGTTTGGTAAGCAGTTTGGTAAGCAGTTGTATGGTATGAGAAATTCGGGTTTGGGAGTATTATAACAATTAGGATATTGCGATCGCCTGAAAACGTAACTATGGGAGATCTTGTAAGAAAACTCGTGCTTTTCTCGATGTAGATGGAGAAAGCATAACATCTTTCCTTGTGGTATTGCCAAATTGTCTTTTTTGAGGTTGAGAATATGTTATCAATTTCAGTTATTAATATTTGATTATGTGGATAATTTTTTAACCAACTTAACACAAATTCATCAATTCAGCCAACATTATTGAAAGATCTACTATATCAAACAACTTCTTCAGGTTCGGAATGAGAAACCACTACATAATATCCTCCATCTGTATACTTAAGTAGTAATGTTATTTGTAACGATGATTCGCATGGAAGTTTAAATCTGAAGTCTGACTGATTTGAGTTAAATAATTCATTATTTTCATAATGATCAATAAATTGTTCACTCACAGACGTTTCTAATATCTTTTTATTCTGTGCACGATTTGTTTCAGGTCCAATCTGATCTAGAAGACGTAACACTTCCTAAAAACTACACACGCCCTGGTATCATCACTAGAAGGATACTCATAAATATCGACTGATTCATACAACTACTGATTTAATTTTTGACATGCAGACTTTGCGGTAAGGATACAGAAACAGTGATACACATACTGTGGAAATGCTAGCACTGGACCGCAAAAGCCAGTCTATTCTTGGAAAGCCTAACGGCGAACCATAATTATACAGTTACCATCCGGTAAAGGACTTGTACAAACTCGTATAAGTAACAAAAATACTGTAGTTGATACCGTAAAGAAACAATTCAAATGCGAGATACAATGGGCCAGCAGATCTAAGTGTCACCGGAGGCAATACCAGACAAGACTACAAAAGGGATGAACTTGAAAAATCTTGGCTTCCGGATGGATTCCGCGTCACAATAGCACGACTTGATGTCGACGTTTCGCCAACCATCACAGGTGGCATCTTCAGATTAGCTATCCGCGGGAGTCTACTAATCAAGATAAAGGGGGTGAAGTTTTTATCAAATATCGAATGGTTCATACAACTACCGATTTAATTTTTGAGAATATACCTTCTTAATAGGGTGATCCACATAACATCAAACATTGTTCGCTCCTCATTCGTTACTTCATGTAATATGTAGACGAAGATAAAGTCGCGTAGAATAAGAATAGAGGCATAAAGTTCTTTATGTCTTCTGTTGAGCGGAATACTCCAAGCGCAATAAACGAGAAAGAGAGAATTGCGTATTATAATGAGCACAGTTCGGAAAGAATGCATCTGCAAACTTAAATATTTAGTTTATGACCAAGCTTTGGGGAGTAATTTTATTCATTGTCGTAAAAAGTGTTATGAGAGTGCTATTATATAGAAACCGTTAATATTATCTCAGATGGAACATAAACTTAATTCACTCATTCCATGAGGACCTACATTAGAAACTACTGGAAGGAAACCATATCCTGATACAAAATGAAATTCATATCTCGTTCGAAGAATTCCAATGGGTATCTGGTAACCTCTTCCATACAAGAGTGATAAACGTAATATTTCTCATTTTATGTTATGTACCTCCTATCCTTTATGTTCCTTGTAGTAACAATTATGTTATATATTCCCTGAATATACCAAAATATATATCAGCATGACATCTTTGGAACAACTTTTCATGCTATCGGTTTTCTAAAAATGCATTGATGACATTCATTTCAAACAATCATGAGGTATCTAATCAATACATAATTCTCGAAAATAAAACTAATCTCAATGTTATTGTTATGGTAACCAAAATTTCTACTTCGGAGTCGTTATAAGCCATATTTACGTTAATAAATATTACCCAAAAATCTATCTTCGAATAGACCTTATGTGACCAAATCAGAATTTTAATATAATATTGCTTATAAAATGAATGTAGGTACTGAATTGATTTTACAAATCTTTCCAATTTAAATTCAATTCACATTACAAATAAAATGTATTTATTTTTAAACTAAATTTAACAACACATTGTGGTATTTTATACATAAGGAACTACTAATGAATAAATTACATAATTTTGAATATGATTTTTATTGTAGCCATTATAATATACTTGAGAATATGCATCTATAGGTCCCAAAACGTGTAGGACATATCTGGAAATATTGATTGTGAGAATCAAACTTCAATTTTCTAAAATCTATTTTTACGTTTGTTGAATTGAGACAATTTTGTTTACTTTCGTTCATGAATTTGTAGAGAATACTTTGCTTCCATGATGTACATTCCACACCTATTTGGGTGAATATTATGCTTGAAATTGCACTCATACAATGTTATTAACAAAATTAATAACTGATATGAGTTAAACTAATATGAAGTGTAGTTCATTTTGAGTTGTTTTTACACACATATAAACAATTACACAATATGTATAGTTAGTAATAAGTTAGTTTTTGGTGAAATAATGCTAGTGAATGTTAATAATAAAAGAAAGAAAAATTGTGATGGTTATCATAATAAAAACGATTTATAAGTGGTCATTGAAGAATTCTCTGGTATCGTAATAAACGTGAGTACGAGAAAATTGTTTGACATTTTGATTCTGACAATAAAATATAATGATACATACGTTTGAAACGGAGTTGTAAAACCATACGATTTGTCAATTAGAATAAACTTTCAATCACATAGTGTATAATTTGTCATCTTTTCATGTATTCAGATGTTTCTAGATCAATTTCAGAATATACCTTGGATCAAATCGACGATGGTATTGGGAGTTTAGATTTTCTAAAATCTATTTTTACGTTTGTTGAATTGAGACAATTTTGTTTACTTTCGTTCATGAATTTGTAGAGATTACTTTGCTTCCATGATGTACATTCCACACCTATTTGGGTGAATATTATGCTTGAAATTGCACTCATACAATGTTATTAACAAAATTAATAACTGATATGAGTTAAACTAATATGAAGTGTAGTTCATTTTGAGTTGTTTTTACACACATATAAACAATTACACAATATGTATAGTTAGTAATAAGTTAGTTTTTGGTGAAATAATGCTAGTGAATGTTAATAATAAAAGAAAGAAAAATTGTGATGGTTATCATAATAAAAACGATTTATAAGTGGTCATTGAAGAATTCTCTGGTATCGTAATAAACGTGAGTACGAGAAAATTGTTTGACATTTTGATTCTGACAATAAAATATAATGATACATACGTTTGAAACGGAGTTGTAAAACCATACGATTTGTCAATTAGAATAAACTTTCAATCACATAGTGTATAATTTGTCATCTTTTCATGTATTCAGATGTTTCTAGATCAATTTCAGAATATACCTTGGATCAAATCGACGATGGTATTGGGAGTTTAGATTTTCTAAAATCTATTTTTACGTTTGTTGAATTGAGACAATTTTGTTTACTTTCGTTCATGAATTTGTAGAGATTACTTTGCTTCCATGATGTACATTCCACACCTATTTGGGTGAATATTATGCTTGAAATTGCACTCATACAATGTTATTAACAAAATTAATAACTGATATGAGTTAAACTAATATGAAGTGTAGTTCATTTTGAGTTGTTTTTACACACATATAAACAATTACACAATATGTATAGTTAGTAATAAGTTAGTTTTTGGTGAAATAATGCTAGTGAATGTTAATAATAAAAGAAAGAAAAATTGTGATGGTTATCATAATAAAAACGATTTATAAGTGGTCATTGAAGAATTCTCTGGTATCGTAATAAACGTGAGTACGAGAAAATTGTTTGACATTTTGATTCTGACAATAAAATATAATGATACATACGTTTGAAACGGAGTTGTAAAACCATACGATTTGTCAATTAGAATAAACTTTCAATCACATAGTGTATAATTTGTCATCTTTTCATGTATTCAGATGTTTCTAGATCAATTTCAGAATATACCTTGGATCAAATCGACGATGGTATTGGGAGTTTAGATTTTCTAAAATCTATTTTTACGTTTGTTGAATTGAGACAATTTTGTTTACTTTCGTTCATGAATTTGTAGAGATTACTTTGCTTCCATGATGTACATTCCACACCTATTTGGGTGAATATTATGCTTGAAATTGCACTCATACAATGTTATTAACAAAATTAATAACTGATATGAGTTAAACTAATATGAAGTGTAGTTCATTTTGAGTTGTTTTTACACACATATAAACAATTACACAATATGTATAGTTAGTAATAAGTTAGTTTTTGGTGAAATAATGCTAGTGAATGTTAATAATAAAAGAAAGAAAAATTGTGATGGTTATCATAATAAAAACGATTTATAAGTGGTCATTGAAGAATTCTCTGGTATCGTAATAAACGTGAGTACTAGAAAATTGTTTGACATTTTGATTCTGACAATAAAATATAATGATACATACGTTTGAAACGGAGTTGTAAAACCATACGATTTGTCAATTAGAATAAACTTTCAATCACATAGTGTATAATTTGTCATCTTTTCATGTATTCAGATGTTTCTAGATCAATTTCAGAATATACCTTGGATCAAATCGACGATGGTATTGGGAGTTTAGATTTTCTAAAATCTATTTTTACGTTTGTTGAATTGAGACAATTTTGTTTACTTTCGTTCATGAATTTGTAGAGATTACTTTGCTTCCATGATGTACATTCCACACCTATTTGGGTGAATATTATGCTTGAAATTGCACTCATACAATGTTATTAACAAAATTAATAACTGATATGAGTTAAACTAATATGAAGTGTAGTTCATTTTGAGTTGTTTTTACACACATATAAACAATTACACAATATGTATAGTTAGTAATAAGTTAGTTTTTGGTGAAATAATGCTAGTGAATGTTAATAATAAAAGAAAGAAAAATTGTGATGGTTATCATAATAAAAACGATTTATAAGTGGTCATTGAAGAATTCTCTGGTATCGTAATAAACGTGAGTACTAGAAAATTGTTTGACATTTTGATTCTGACAATAAAATATAATGATACATACGTTTGAAACGGAGTTGTAAAACCATACGATTTGTCAATTAGAATAAACTTTCAATCACATAGTGTATAATTTGTCATCTTTTCATGTATTCAGATGTTTCTAGATCAATTTTAGAATATACCTTGGATCAAATCGACGATGGTATTGGGAGTTTAGATTTTCTAAAATCTATTTTTACGTTTGTTGAATTGAGACAATTTTGTTTACTTTCGTTCATGAATTTGTAGAGATTACTTTGCTTCCATGATGTACATTCCACACCTATTTGGGTGAATATTATGCTTGAAATTGCACTCATACAATGTTATTAACAAAATTAATAACTGATATGAGTTAAACTAATATGAAGTGTAGTTCATTTTGAGTTGTTTTTACACACATATAAACAATTACACAATATGTATAGTTAGTAATAAGTTAGTTTTTGGTGAAATAATGCTAGTGAATGTTAATAATAAAAGAAAGAAAAATTGTGATGGTTATCATAATAAAAACGATTTATAAGTGGTCATTGAAGAATTCTCTGGTATCGTAATAAACGTGAGTACGAGAAAATTGTTTGACATTTTGATTCTGACAATAAAATATAATGATACATACGTTTGAAACGGAGTTGTAAAACCATACGATTTGTCAATTAGAATAAACTTTCAATCACATAGTGTATAATTTGTCATCTTTTCATGTATTCAGATGTTTCTAGATCAATTTCAGAATATACCTTGGATCAAATCGACGATGGTATTGGGAGTTTAGATTTTCTAAAATCTATTTTTACGTTTGTTGAATTGAGACAATTTTGTTTACTTTCGTTCATGAATTTGTAGAGATTACTTTGCTTCCATGATGTACATTCCACACCTATTTGGGTGAATATTATGCTTGAAATTGCACTCATACAATGTTATTAACAAAATTAATAACTGATATGAGTTAAACTAATATGAAGTGTAGTTCATTTTGAGTTGTTTTTACACACATATAAACAATTACACAATATGTATAGTTAG
The DNA here is from genome assembly GCA_958510875.1 of Endomychus coccineus. Lineage (NCBI taxonomy): Eukaryota > Metazoa > Arthropoda > Insecta > Coleoptera > Endomychidae > Endomychus > Endomychus coccineus. The sequence goes on along the minus strand of OY294068.1, from coordinate 49,184,902 downwards.
TAATAAGTTAGTTTTTGGTGAAATAATGCTAGTGAATGTTAATAATAAAAGAAAGAAAAATTGTGATGGTTATCATAATAAAAACGATTTATAAGTGGTCATTGAAGAATTCTCTGGTATCGTAATAAACGTGAGTACTAGAAAATTGTTTGACATTTTGATTCTGACAATAAAATATAATGATACGTACGTTTGAAACGGAGTTGTAAAACCATACGATTTGTCAATTAGAATAAACTTTCAATCACATAGTGTATAATTTGTCATCTTTTCATGTATTCAGATGTTTCTAGATCAATTTCAGAATATACCTTGGATCAAATCGACGATGGTATTGGGAGTTTAGATTTTCTAAAATCTATTTTTACGTTTGTTGAATTGAGACAATTTTGTTTACTTTCGTTCATGAATTTGTAGAGATTACTTTGCTTCCATGATGTACATTCCACACCTATTTGGGTGAATATTATGCTTGAAATTGCACTCATACAATGTTATTAACAAAATTAATAACTGATATGAGTTAAACTAATATGAAGTGTAGTTCATTTTGAGTTGTTTTTACACACATATAAACAATTACACAATATGTATAGTTAGTAATAAGTTAGTTTTTGGTGAAATAATGCTAGTGAATGTTAATAATAAAAGAAAGAAAAATTGTGATGGTTATCATAATAAAAACGATTTATAAGTGGTCATTGAAGAATTCTCTGGTATCGTAATAAACGTGAGTACGAGAAAATTGTTTGACATTTTGATTCTGACAATAAAATATAATGATACGTACGTTTGAAACGGAGTTGTAAAACCATACGATTTGTCAATTAGAATAAACTTTCAATCACATAGTGTATAATTTGTCATCTTTTCATGTATTCAGATGTTTCTAGATCAATTTCAGAATATACCTTGGATCAAATCGACGATGGTATTGGGAGTTTAGATTTTCTAAAATCTATTTTTACGTTTGTTGAATTGAGACAAATCGCACAATTTAACTTCAATTAAAAGAGCCCACGCCGTCGAAACGAACAGAACCACGAATAATCGAAATTGTATCGTCAGAATCAAAGACGAATAGTTAAAACAAAGTGTTATTGTGACCTATTTCCCGAGAATTTTTATATATAGTTCATACTGGGTCAAGAATCTTATTATGATAGATTGAATGTGCAAATAGTCTAGTTATACAGGATATTCCGCAGTAGAACCAGCACGTATCAGAGGAGTGTAGAGGAAGTCAAAATATGGTGATATAAGGCAACTTGCATCAAGTTCCATCCCTGAGAAGTTATAGACCTTCAATTGAGGTTCAACCTCCGACTGGAATCAATATCTCTGTCAAACTTTCACTGGGAAAAACCAAATTTGATACACTGTTTGATTGCATTAAGGGTATTATTTCACGGTAAGTGAAACTCAACTGAAGCATTCTGAGGGGTTGATTGGGGATGTCCCACCCAAATTGTTTTACCTGTTGGCAGATTCAAAAAATTATTATTTTATTTGATGCGAAATCTAATTCTGAAATCATTTTTTATTTCGGTTACTTCTCTTTTCCGTTTTCAAGAGAAACTCTAACTTGAGAAATGTCAACAGTTCTATACATTTATGCTTGAATTATGGCAATTAGCAAATCAGAGCAGAGCAGTTTTCAATTTTGGGCGAAGAATAAATTTATGTCTCGGAAAAAATGGTGATCATTTCGATTAATTTCTTCAAATTATTATTACCAAATTAATATTTTTCATATTGCATACTACAGCATTATTTAAATCATTTCTATTTTCTCATTTAATATTTCTCATTGTTATTTGCTAATTTGACAATAAGCTACACATGATTTTTCAAATCTGATAACATATTCAAAAATTCCGTAGTATTGTTGGTCACCTCCAAGGAACATTTTGAAATGACTTCCGCTTACTATCCAATATTACCAAACAGATTTAGATTTAGGTTTCTTTTGATTGGGCCAAACATTACTCGCTCCACCACGTCCCTCCGCTAATTTGACAATAAGTAAGCTCTCCTGTGCTGAAGGCTTGTTCTGTTACACAAAAACTAGAAACCATCACCATGTCCTTTGCTTATTTGACAATAAGCAAATATAATTTTAAAATCTGATAACATATTTGAAAATTTCGTAGCATTGTGAGTCACCTCCAATGAACTCATCAAAATGACTTCCATTTACCATCAATTATTCATTGAGGTTTTGGTTTGAATTTCTTTTGAGCAGACCCAATATTAATTCCTCTACCACGACGATGTGTTCTATTGTGGCTCACATCTAATTATAGTTTCCCCAGCAATTTTATAGTTGATTTAACCCCTCTAGCAGGAGCTGCTGTAAAAAGCTGGGTCTAGGAAAACCCTCACAATCTTCTCACATTGAAGAGATTGAGAGATTTTTTGACCAGAATGTTGAGTGCTATTTCTTCTGATTTATCCCTTCAGTGTGCGTACCGGTGAACACTGAGGAAGTTAGCGTTTAGAGCGCAACACCTAAAGCATCACACCAATACCTTCTCTACTCTTTTCAACAGAAATGATGTCAGGCTAATAGGTCAGAGTTGTTATGACTCCTAATGCAACCGAATAGTGTACCAAATTTGGTTGTTCTAAGTTAAAGTTCCACAGAGATTTTGTTTTAACATAGAATATGTTTTTACGGAGGACCTAATTGATGGAAAGCGTTACGCGAGAACCGTTACGCGGGACCGTAACAGGTCTGATTGGTCGAAATCACCAATAGGCTCTTCCTTCTCTTATACCAGCGCCGAGCGAGCGCGGAAACAACCGAGCCTAGAGGAGTTTATACGTGACTGTAACCACTTTCGTATGAGACAGTCTACTTAGGACACAATGAATATAATTGTGTTTTCAGTTTAGATTACAATGTAATTCTGATCCAGCATTGTTCAGAATTATCAATTTATTCTTTTCCATTTGTTGGGAAGAAAGATCATTAAACATGTTCTGTGTTATTCGTTTTTATCCAATAAAAACAGTAAATTTTTTTTCTATATTTATAACCCCTGCTTGAAGGTCTATAAGTTTTCAGAGATACAGCTCGGTATGAGGTTATGTTGCGTTGTGTCCCTATATTTTGGGTCCACCTACACCCCTATGCTCCTGGTCCGTTCTCGTACGGAACATCCTATTCATCCGTTTTGGCCACTATCGCCTTCGTTTTTGTTTATTCTACACCAGGGTAAGTTCTTACTTACCGATATACAGATGGAGTATAGGAATTATCAAATTGAAATAAGTATTATATATCTGAATAATGATGAGAGCCTGATCAGTCCTTGTCAATATTGAAGTACATCTTGAGAGAGGTGTGGACGAGCATGACGAGAATATTTCTATTCTTCCGAATAATGTGGTCCTTATCTGTCGACCATCTAGGATGTTGCAGCAGTTACAAACACACCGGAAGATGTCTCCTCTGGAGAGAGTACAATAATCCTAATAAGGAGTGAGTATTCTGATTAGCTAACTCAATGCAGAATGCAGAATGAGAACTCATGATCAAAATGACTTTGTCACTTTGTTCACATCATTTTGGTGATTTCTTGATCAATAATAATAATAAAATAGTAATAGCTTTCTTTAATTAGGTATTTATTTCTTGTTATTCAATATCATTCGTGAAATTAGCAGACGTATTATTATTGAAACTGTAGAGACACATTTCGTCCTCGAGTTGAAAAACTAGAAGAATGTAGCATAAACTCTGGAATTGATATTCTTATACTTAGATCGGAAGAGAGGATTCTCAAGTATTTTGTAAGTACTTCTGGAATTCATTTGATTGTATAATTCTTGTGCAAGCATTCTTAATAAGTTTTAGGAACTCAAGCTTCGAGTTACTCTTCATTTTAATTCCAAGTTATACGTTTTTTGTGATGAGGTTAAATATGTGAGGAATTCGCTGTAGTGAACGTTTATACATCAAGAGCGCGCGCCTCTGAAAATAAAATAATATAATAATAAGATACGCTAATGGAACTTTCCTAGTTAATGTATTCAGTTTGTGATAGACTACTTTAATATAAGGGGAGAAATAATAACAAGTACTTAAAATGTATGAAACAGAAGCGTGTTAAGTAGAGATTATACTTTGATTAGCTGTAGCGGAGTGGTACAACCAAGTTAAACCGGAGATTAGGACGATATTTAATAGTCATAAAGACTTTCGAACTAAATTTACTACGTTGTAACAGCGTTTAATTGAAATGTTGTAAGTTAAGCAAACCGGTTACATAGTGTTACAAGTAATATTTATGAGATATAAAACATCAACACCCACGTTGTTTTATTACTTTGTCTTCAAATCAATTTTAAATAAACTGAATTTATTACTGCAGACTCAGACAAAGTGAGATTCGCTGAATAAAAAAAACTAGCGAAATTTGAGTACCAAGTGGATTTGGGAATAATCGTTGAGTCTGGAAGAAAATGGTAGTATGTGGCCATTGTGGAACGACCGACGAATAATAGGAGGTTTTTGGTTAACAAATAATAGGGGGAGCAAGTGCAAAATAAACTCTGTCATGGACAAAATCCTCCAGAATCTACACACAAACATTTTTTTATACTTAAAATCGACAAGAAGCAACCTATATTAGCTATCCATAAGCTTACAATTTACTTAGTCAAATGATTTACAATATGCATTGAAGATTTTTTTTCCGAAACCAATGCAAACGATCGTTGCATATTAAAGATAGAGTAAAATGATCACTCTTTTTCGATTGCGTCTGAAACATTGTTTTATTGATTGGAACCTTACAAAACTACATATCTGATACTTTGCGAGCTGTGAAAATTACTTTAACATGCAAACTCACAACTCCGTCTAGCTCAAGTTCTCAAACAAGACGGATGACGCAGGGCGACAACGTGAGGCTTCCGCTATTACCTATGGTCTCGAGCAGTTATGAATGAACCAACTACTATCATAACGCCAATACGCTTGAATTATTACTCACTAACAATTGAGATTCCTATGATGTGAAAGACCGTGCACCATTCGGAAACTCTGACCATTCACACATCACCACGATCTGCCCTTATGTCCTCCACGAACCAATCCAACACCTCCACGCACAGTTTTGCATTATAACTCATCGCCTGGAACGATCTTCGCATGTTTTTCTCTGAGTTTTCCCGGCGGAGCGCATGTACTGAATATGATGACCCGACGGAATGTGCCACAGAGATCTCGGATATTACGTTACTAGGAATGGGAACTTACATTCTCCAAACCAACAAATCATCGTCATCTGGTGAATGACGGTGCACTGGCTACTAAATCACAAGAAACTGCCAACCTTTCTGCTAGAATGTTTGCAGCAAATTGCAGTTCAGATTCACAAGGGAATGGACCCTCCTAATATTGCCATCGATAGCCATATGCCTGAAATTGTCTTCCCTCACCGCACAATTGAGCGAATTCTGCTTGATCTCAATATCAAAAAGTCCATGGGAACAGACGAAATTCTATCTGTCGTTCTCGAAGAGTGTGCGCCTGAAATAACACCAGTTTCTGCATGTTGTTTACCCTTTCATACAAACTTCGTTTGTTTCCTTCCAGCTAGAGTCCAACCAATTCAAAAAAAAAATGGGAGAGACCCTTGCTAATATTTATAGACCCATTGCACTATTGTCTGTGAGCTCTGAAGTGATGGACAAAACAATCGAGGTCATCCAATAGCTAGAGAGCTACAAAGTCGTTAATAACCGGCAATATGGCTTTCGTCAACAGAGATCAACAGGAGACCTACTTACCTACGTATCACATGTATGGCAAAAATCTTTCAAAAAACATGAGGACTCTTTAGCTGTAGTGTGGGATGTCTTCAAAGCATTTGACCGAGTCTGGCAAGGAAGTCTTCTATGGGAACTTCCGTCAAAAGATTTGCGGCCTCAACTTTGTCCCTTACTATCAAATTTCTTCTCAGATAGGTCACTACATGTGATGGTTGCCGGAGTATCCTCCGATCCAATACCTATCAGCGCTGGTGTTTCACATGGATCTCTCTTGGCACCAACTTTGTTTCTGCCGCATATAAACGATCTGCTGGAAGTGACCTGTCGCGTCCACAGCTTTGCAGATGATGGTTCACTTCATACCGCTTTCTCACCTAGAGCCCCTATACTTTCCTATGAAGCCAGAACAGCTAGACAGAAACAGGTTGACGCAACTGATAGAGATCTGGCGGAGACTTTTTGAAGGGGATCTAATATAATCTATCGAATTTATGCGACTTGAATTCAAGCTTGCGTCTTATCCAGAGAGGTGAATCACACAATCCCTAATATTGTAACGATCCGACTTTGGAATGTATCGTTATATATCATTATTCATGATAGAACCCTATAATAATTTGATTATATATCTTTGAACTTCCTCCCAATTGAAGAACTCTATCTTAAATGATATAGTTAACTGTATTTAATTAATACGGAGCGGATTCAACGAATACTATATTGATACCTCAACACCCAAGTTATTAATTAGGAAGGGAGAATCTGAATAAAACCGGTTGCGGATGATAACTGAGGATCTTAGGTGTGACTGTGAATACAAGGTAGGTCTTAATCAAAGTTATTCATTAAATTGTTCTTAGAGTAGCATGGAATCTTCAATATTTCATTCACAATCAGGCTTACTCTGATGTATACAGAACTTTGATTGTTTCCTGCTCTTACAACAGGCACCAAGACCTCTTGATTATAGACATTGTAATTTTATCTATATCATTTATTCAATTGGCAAAATCACTTGATTCCATCATTTTCTGGATACACGTGGAGTTATTATATGGTATATGTTTTTTTGCTCCGAACTCCTCATACTACGAACAACGTAGCGTTATCCGAATCGAAAAGGTACGAAACATATAGAGGATGGACCAGAACTAACCACTCCATATCTATAATTCCACGAGCCTTGTCTCAATATACCTTCCATTATAGAGTTAACGTGGGACATGTTGAGCTATCCCGTAAATCGTACTAAAGAGGCCTAATAATACGAAATTCACCCACGTGGTTCTAGGAATCACTGAATCATAAATCATATTTTATTTTTTCAAATTCAACTCATTTTTTTCAAACCTTGTTTAAATTAATATCGTTATAATCGTAGTAAATTCTGAATAATTGCCACATATTAATTTAATCTGTAATTGTAATTATAATTTATCTTGGCTTCACCTAATCAACATTTATCCGACTTAACTCAGCTATTCTCAGCGTCATTACTGAGTCATTGCACGTATAAAATTTTACTTCTCTTGTGAACATCCTATTGGTGTATTTTTTTTTCTTTTTCGATAGGAGGATATTGGATCCAATACACTACTAGAGACCTCGCGGAGTCACCATCAGGACCACAGGAGTAATTTTAATATCACTGTTGCAACTTTCATTACTATGATGAATTAGATGCTGGTCGTAATCGCTGAGTGAAAGTAGATTGATTACTTCATTTATAACTGTTTCAATTTCATATCGGTGCCATGAAAGGGCATGCGAGTTTGTTAAGGATTTTCTTTCATTCATCAATATTTGAATATATTTGTTATTGTTTTTATATGCTTTGTTTCTTTTCCTTTTCACTTACTACCAATTTAATGAAGCTCATTTCTTTATTTATAACAGTCTGAAATTCTTCTTTTTATACTCGTGGTGGCGCCCAGGGTTTGTTGTTCAAAAAGTAATAGGGCAAGTATCATCGTTGGTAACGAAAAGGGCCGAGCAACCACAAATTAGAGCTAGCTTGGGAAATATCAGTAAGTAAAGCTATACCTATGTAGTCTCACGCTCGGGATCACCACCAACACCACCCTCTCATATGATGATCATGTGAGGTCCGTTGCGAAAACCGCTTCACAAAAACTTCCTCATAATCTACAAAGCACAGATTCGACCTGTCTTGGAGTACTGTTCACATGTTCGGAATTCGGCTCCGAAACATATGCTGAAGCTTTGGATTCTATCCAGAGGAGAGTAATTGATTGATGATGTCACACTCAAGATTTCATTGACCTCTCTAGAACATCGTAGAAAGGAGAGAGATCTCCCCATTCCCCTCTGATATTTCCATGGTCGGTGTTCATCAGAAATTTTGTCTGTAATTCCAACACGAGAGTTTCCAGATAGGCAAACTATGCGAGCTCACACTGGTCACCACTTCATTGTCAAGCTCGAGACCTGTCGAACTTCTTCCTAACAGATTCAATTTCTCTATCAAACAGCGAAGTTGTGGTCTTTACCTATGCCTATAACCATGGAACGTTTAAGAAAAATTCGAATGCCCATACCACTGGCTCACATTGAATGATAGTCTATTGGAGATTCAGTCGTGGTATCGGGTACACTTTCTTCAGCGGTCTTTGTTTTTCACATTTTAATCCTTTATCGCTAATGTAGTGTGTTTCGGTGAATCCTCAAAAAACAATAGGCTTATCAACCAAACTGTGGGTTCATCAATTCTGCGGACTTCCATAATAATAATAATTTCCATACCTATGGTCTCCATATCATGTTTAATATAATTTCAATTCCTTTTACAAGATATTACATATCAATGATATCATATACATATACACACATACATATACATACATATACAATAACAACAATATTTCAACGGATAGGTGCCTAACTGCAGAACACTTGTATTCGCCGCGGTAACGTCTTGAAATTTTTCGGATTTCTTTATAATCACATATAGTCCAGGCAAATGAGACATTTTTCACATATGCGACGTATATTTATGAAATTCGCTCCATTTATCGGAAGTTAGTGTCCTGGCTATTCATGTATTATTTCACTAATATTATACCCAACTCTGTTCCTCATTCTATTCTCACCCTTAAACAATGTTTACTAGCGCCAGTATCGTTGCGGTGGAAATGAATCATTTATTAAACTCAATGCCGGTCATACTGTTTTGGTGATTCACAGTGCATCTCTTAAGAATCAACGTAAATAAAAACAGTTGGCCTTCTCAAGAACCAATTGAAGGTTATTAGGTTTGTGTTCATATCTCAACAATTGCTAATTGAAGATCGCTCGTTCAGAAATTATAGGTTGGTAGATGAAATGCACTGCTCACTTCATAAGCCGCAACTGAAGATGATATTTTCTGTATGTTAATTTGTAGAACCTAATAGTGATTCAATATGAAACGGGGGAAGTAGTGAATATTGTATATCACCAAGCAGAGAAGATTGAAGAGACACCCTTATTTACTCTAGATGTAAAATAGATTTTTCATTGGGATGCTGACTTGAATACTATAGTGCATCCGCCAGAAAGTTAACTAAGTAGAATCACATTCCTCATTCTTATATATCGTGGTAAGGGGCCGGGTATCATGTTGTGCATGATCTGCCCCATGAACAGAACAAGATCGACACCCACTGACTCATTGTTGAAGTGCAGGAATTTGTTGAGTTTGATGCAATTTCAATTATACTGGCGCATTCGCCAGAAACCAAACAAGCTTAAAATTACAATTCTTATTTTCACATATTGTTGTAGGGCCGGTTGAGATATTACACATACTCATATGATACAATACCACCTGTGAACAAAGATCAAGATCTCGTTTATTGTTTGAGTGAGGTAGATCATTGACTTCGACACTCAAATTTACTGGCGCATTCGCCAGAAAGTAAACTAAGTCGAAATCAATTCAAGATATTGAATAAGGCCGAATAATATGTAGTACATATTGTACATCATCCGTCATTCATTGTTCGAATAAGTAGATCATGCATCATCATATGTGGGTATGCTTCTGGTCATCTAGTATATCTGTCTATAATTGCCAAAATGTAAGTGGAACCTTCAGATGGAAGAAATGGGCTAACTGAATCCATATGGATGTGTTCAATTATAGCGGATGAGATATTGAGTTTTTCTAAAGGCGATTCAGTATTACGATTGATTTTAAATTTTCGACAATTGATGCATGTCTTTGGCCAAAAATTAGTTTCTGAATTCATTTTAGTACGAGTTTTTCTAAAGGCGATTCAGTATTGCGATTGATTTTGAATTTTCGACAATTGATGCATGTCTTTGACCAAAAATTAGTTTCTGAATTCATTTTAGTACGAAAATATTGTTGGGTGATCAATTTTCGTGTAGCTCTGATACCAGGATGAGACAAATTGTGTAGTTTATCAAAAATTATTTTTCTTAAATTTTGAGAAGCATACGATCTGTCAGTCCTTCCGAAACTTCACACCAAAGTTCAATATCTGAATCTGGAAATGGTAACTCTTTCACTTTGAATTTTGAAAATTGATTTTTATCTAAAAGTAGCTGTAATTGCGAATCATTGTTTTGAGAAAATTGTAAAATCTCTTTTGAATTAGAGAACCTACCTTTTGTTAATAGTGAATGAACCGTCAAACATAGAAAAGTATTCCTTTTAATAGATATTTAAGATGTTTGATAGATAGAAAAAAAGCTAACCACTCTCCATCAAAAGTACTATTGATCTTTTGTGATCTAGTAAATTTTTTCGAAAAGATTAGTTATTCAACTGCTGAACTATTGCTTCAACAGCCGAATCCGAGGCGTCGATAGTAGTAGTAGTATTTTAATGGTGTGTTTCGTATTGAATAAAAAGTGATTTGACATTTTGAAAATTAGTATCACAAATTTCGTCCCAATTTGAAATAATTGTTGTTTAGGTAAATTTCATGTTTTACTATTATTTCATGAAGAGGAATCGAATAAATTGCTAAATTAGGGATGAATGTATGGAAAAAACTCACTAAACCAATGAATATTTGTAGCTTTTAATTGTCGTAGGTGCAGGAAAATGTTCAATACTTGTTATGTGATCTGAAGAGGGTGGTATTCTTCTACTCCCTACAAAGGTGAGTTTGTCTACTCCAAACACGCATTTAGAAAGATTAATATTGAAACCATAATCAACTATTTTTCTGAAAAGATCATTCATATATACTTGCGCATTCGCCAGAAAGTAAACAAAGTTGAAATCACATTTCTCATTCCCAGATAAATGGAGTGATAAACCTGTTAATCTTGGAAGTTTACAACACCAAAGGTGTTAATGTATTGTTGAGAGCTCATACCACTATGAGCCAATTCGTGTTCCGCGAGTGTGGGGATAATAATAATAATAATAATAATAAGATTTGTTCGTAATAAATACAAAGATATGTGTGAATATAGAAAGACACGTTTGAGATTTGATACAAATAAATTTTGCTAATCACAAAAGATAAATCTCCTATGTGATAGAGATATTGATCACAATGTTGTTCATAGATCAATAATATTTAATAAAACAACAATTCATAAATATCAATTACATCAGTGAGGAGCGTGAAAAAATATATAAAATACGTTTTGAATCACTAGAGTATCCACTCAATAGAATTCATATAAATACAGTCACACACATTAACATATAATAAGGTAATCATAATCGATAGGTTGATATTGCATTATAAGTGATCTTTTATTTTATTCTGATCTTGATAATAATTTGTCAGATCAATTATTGAATGTATTGTGAACTTGTGCATAGAGACAATGTGATTGTAATTGGGTGGATTTGAAAAATTTCAAAGCGTTTCAAATTAATAATAATTTGGATCCAAATCATTGAGTAATTCAAGAGCTAGGAAGGTATAACATCCCTGTCAAAATGTTCAACTTGCTAAGGCAAATAAGGCATATCATTTTCTACATCTGGTATCATATTTGTGTGAAATCAGATTTGAAAATCTTTTTCAAGATACCGTCTCTCTTAAACTTTGAAAAGTCGTCTCATATATGATAAGTCTGAATTTTCAAATGATTAATTATCGGGTAAACTATACAACGATTTTTTGAGAATTATACGAATGAACCGTTTCTGTGTTATTTGTAATAAGTGAATGTGACTTTTGGACACGCCAACTGAAGATAGCAATTCATACCGGAAATGCTATTTAATTACGAGTGAGTATGAGGGATTTTGTATTTGTTCCAATAACGTAAAGAACGGGAATACCACATAGGTGTTTTCTACATTGCCGTTACACCGAATATTACGAATCCTGAGTAACGAATGTGGCACATTCGTGTTGAAATTGATGATATTGCTTATGTGCTATATTGAGATGAACTCTCGTGCTTCTGGCACCAAAAAATAACTTCGAGTCTTCATTAAACCTATCAATAATGCACAGAAAGTTCAAGAATTGAAAAAAATTTGAACTGGTGGTTTCCAAAAAATAATGGCACATAAAAGTTTAAGGTGAAAGACGTGTGAAGGAAGAAGGGCTTGAAACACATGTGAATAGAAAAAAAGATGATAGTAAAACTCGCGCCGAAGAGGCCAGAGGAGCTTTTCATGAGTAAGTATTTATTTACCTGACAGCTGTCATGAGCACACCGAAAGGGTCTGCAGGTCAAATTCTCTATTTGCGAAAGCGATTCCCAGCTCTATGTTTAATTTTCGAATGACTTTTTATGCCTTCACTATTTAAAAACCAGCCATCAACACTCTATTAAACGACTGCAGTTTTTATTAAGGTTGAATATTACTAAACTAAAATCCGAGGATTCAGTACAGTTTTTCATCAAACAAAGCTCATGATATCGAACTACCTATCACTGAAACACAGATCAAGGATTTGAAAAAAATGTGCCAGAATTTAACAATTCCTAGAATGTACTATAATTTTTTCAACGCTCAAAAACAAGCAGTGACTTCCTAGATAGCTCACAGGTGTTCGATGAAGATGAACGCATCAAAACTGACAGCAACAAAATTTAAAAGACCTTTATTGTTCATGGTTTGATTTTGCTTTACTTCTTTCGAGAAGTTAGAATCCCAAAGATTTTTCTGAGCTGAAGTTCCGATAACTCTTCCGAAGATATTACTTTGCTAAAATTATGTTTCATTTGAATCTATTGCAAATTTATCATACGTTTTCATAAGCTATTTTTTTAAGCAGAATACTTTTTTTTTCATTTCAGCAAAAAACAAATTTTTACGTACTATGCAAAGAAAAAACAAAATGTGTTGTTTATTTGATAAGTAAAAAATCATATTTGTATTCTGACATTATTTTATAGATCACGAGTTAAGATTTCCCTTATCTTTTCTTCACAAATAGTATTTAAAAGGCCCATTTTGTTTTCTATTCCATCTCACTCCGGAAAATGTCTTTTGGTAGGTGGAGGGCTTCAGTACTCTTACATTATTTTTAGTGAATAAGGGAGATTCTTTCTTTTTATAATGAAGATTTCAATTCTAGGTATATAGATGTAAAACTGTCTTCTCAAAACTGAAAATTTGCACATTCATGGTTTTGGCAGAGCCGAGAACATATTCCATATCTTCAAAAGATCGAGATCAATATTCCCTGTTCTACTGGTGAAGCTAATGAGTCATTGAGCTCGATGCTAACTCAAATATACCTGCGCATTCGCCAGAAAGTAGACTAATCAGGAGTAACAATAATTCTTATTTTCAGATATTCACTAGAATCGGTTAGTATGTTGTGAAACCGAGAGATTGAGTTCGACATCCATTCATTATTGGAGTGAAGTACCTGGATCATTGAGTTTCATGCTTACTCAAATATAGCTTTATATAATAAACATTTCTTATTGTCAGATATTGCGGTAGGGCGAGTTTCCATGTTTTACATATTCTACAATAGATCAAAATTGACGAACTTGATGTGGAAGTGAAGTAGATCATTGAGTTTGGAGCTGACTGGCTGGTTAGTATAATATGGCTATGAATAGGATCTCGTTTGACGTTTCGAAAGTTTTTAGATTTATTTACCGGGAAAATAAATGACAAGAATTGATGAGATACGGCTGCAGTTGACTTAAGAATTAATTTTGAAGGAGAGATGCAGAATCGGTGACATGTGGAAGCGTATTGTGAGGTTTTCCTTATAATTTGTTGGGGCTTACCAAGGGCATTGATATAAATGACATTTGAGATGATAGAACAGCTCAAGATTTTCTCCCACGCAAATTGAATAGCTACCTAATTTATACTATTCTGTTCATACATTTTCAATTAGGTGTATAGATCTGTGGTTTTACCATAAAAGTCATATCAAAAACATTTCATATATATGTTTCTATGAATTCATCACCTAACACGTATTGCATAATAATCACATTGTAATTATCTTTGTTGAGTGTTGTTATGAAATTGAAATAGCTTCAGAATGCTTCGAACGAATCAGACGCACATGATAAATTTTCTAATGATACATCCATTCTTCCCTAGATTTATAACACTAATTCGTCTAGTTAAGGCTAGGGTCACCACTATGCTGTTTCACATTCAAATACGACGTTCACCGCTTGAATTATATTTTGTCTATACTTAAGTTCGTTCAAATACCGTAGATTCATATTTTTAAAAAAATTCTTCTTTTGTGGATTGTTACGTGCAACTCATGGGGTGGACCGGACAAATTGCTGGTTTGCAAATACATGACAACAATCTCTAAAACAACGTCACTATTTTTTGTCACTCCTATGAACTAAATGCCGAGAGTCTGAAGCTTGTCGAGTTTCAACATATTGGCGCAAACCATCACCAAAATGCGAATAAAAATCAGCAAGATTAAAAAACAGGTCAGATAATTGTCCAGTAGTAGATGTCATATTTAACAATTATATTTACAATTGATTATACAGATAATTATAAGCACAATTAAAATCAGAAATAAAAGAAAATAATACACAATAAACACGATACGCTAAAACAGAGAAATTCAAAAAGAATGAATACGTTAGCCTGTCACTTTGAATGGTGAACGAGTTAATCAGCGGTGGCACCACATAGAAGGCTGCACTAGTTGCTTAACATCCCGAATACACAGAACAGTTGTTGCTAAAGAGAGCAATGAATTTCAGGTTTTGTCAAGCTTTCGAATTTTTATGTTATTCTGGTTAAGTTTTTTTTCATACTTTGACTACACGAGGGGGACAATTATAATGTTCGGAGAACATCTTGTGAGCCAGCAGTGGAATGTGGGGAGAGGAGATAGAAATTCGTATTTTTCTTAAAGGTTTTGGAGGTTATACGCATAGGGAAATACCTCACCAGATAAGTAATTCCAAAATTCCTCTGTTCGATACTAAAATGAAGACTGGTAGGAAGACATTCGCAGGTCTCGAGTTTGACAGTTTGAACTCCTCTAGTCTGATTATCAGGAATCTTTAGTGGCAGAACTACATACGGGATTTCTGATGAACACAGATAAGAGACATCTCCCATGCTTCTACGATGTCTAGAGGGGTCAATAAACTCGTAGGTGTGACGTCATCAATCAGAAGAATAGCTCTCTTGTCGATAGAATTCGAGAGCTTCAGCGTATGTTTGGGAGCTGAACTTCAAAACATGTGAACAGTTCTTCAGGACAAGTCGAATCTGTGAATTGTAGATTAAGAGGATCTACTGGGATGTAAAGTAGCTCTCGGCACGGAACATAAAACCAAGTTTTTGTGAAGCGTCTTCCACAATGAACTTCACATGATCATCTCATGAGAGGGTGCTATTGGAGGTGATCCCGAGCATTGTTTTAGAAGACTTCATAGGAATAGTTGTACCTGACATTATCATATTAGGAATTGTAGAATACCCCTTCCTGAAGAAGACGCAAGCTTGAGTTTTGATTGCATTGAATTCTACTAGATTAACAGATCCTCATTCCAAAATCCTTGCCAGATCTCCATTAATTGCATCAACCTGCTCCAGTCTTCCTCCTATGGATTCAATGGATGGTATAGGGGATCTAGAAGAGAAAGTGGTATGGAGGATACCATCATCCGCAAAGCTGTGGACGGGACAGGTCACTTTCAACAGATCGTTGATATGGAGCAGGAACAAAGAAAATGCCAAGACATATTCCTGTGTATTTAGTAATTGTATCGGAGGATATTCCGTGAACTCAGATAAAACTCGATATTGAGCGTCAGAGTTGAGGGAAATCATATGACGAAAATTCCCAAGAAAGCTTTGACATTTTGGAACAGGCTTTATTACTCATCAGTTATATTATGCGATCAAATATATCCAGAAATATCTGAATATGTAATCCGGCCAATGAGTTGTAATCTGATATGATGGTTCTTCTACTGAGGATATCTTTTGATTGATGATTTGCGATTCACTCAATGTTCTTGTACATGTCTGTGTCACAACTGATTGAGAGTTTATTCACCAATAACGCAGGTTTGCCACATCTGTCACTGTGGTTATCGTAAAATATACGTTGTTGCCGCCGGCGGGTTCCGCAACGTATTTTTCATGTTAACCTCGATGTGAGAATTTAAAATTTTGTACGTCTTTGGGCAATATTCAGGGGTAGCCGAGAGATTTTTGTTTTTGGCGATCTCATTCTCTGGATACGTTCCATTTGACGGTCTCCCAAACCCTATCAGAAAATCGGTTTCTTGTGCGTGTGTATTTTGAGGTTTTTCCAGCGTCGAAAAACCAGTGAGTATTGAAAACAGAGACAATAATTGGATAGGGAATTTAGAGGAGAAACGCTCTCTAGTTTTTTCTGTTTCGAAAATGTTCGAAGAGACGATGAAAGAAATGAAGGTTTTCTTTTTTGTAAAAAAAGTCATTTTTCTATAGAATACCTGATCATTTGAAGCAAATCCTGGCAAAAATCGTACACGAGGGCAATAAATGATGATGGCTTCTATAGAGGTTGTGTTGGTTGAATTTGAAATTTTTGCCATTTCGAGTTTTGACATGCACCCACGTTTGTTAATTGAAACATAGCTGGAAGAGGTTGATGAATATCCTTAGCATTCTAAGAATTTCGAAAAATACTGAACCTTACTAGGCACAGGGATTTCGTTAAACCTAATCCAGACGGTGAAAAGACCACTGAATCTTACACAGCCTGTGTTAATGATGTTGCTCTTTCCGGATTGTCTATTATGAATTGGTTTAAGGTTATCGCGAGAATCTTGTTTATGATTTATATTCAGTTGTATGATAATTGAATTCAACAGAGATAGTAACGATAGAAGGACCGAGAGTAATTAGCAAAAATTCAAATATCAGTAATTAGGGAGTTGGAGTTTTCATAAGCTTTTGCAAACATCAGTATTGGAGGAACATCTCTCCAATACTGTATTTCATGTATTGTTTTATCAAATTAGAAAAACTCAATGTAGAGCAGCGCATTTATGCGGTATTTTGTGAAATATCTCATAGTCACGTATTTATCTCAATCTTACAAAATCCAGCAAATAGGAATAAATCCTCGTACGTGGCAATTTTACACAATTCCAGAAGCTTTGAACGTCTTGTTATGTTAATATGATGACAGAGCGACATCTCTCGTTGAACTCCTTCCTAATTTTATTAATCCGCAGATTATTCCGAAATATCTAAGAAAGAAAGAAATCATCCACCTTTACTTGATACTCATTCTCGCGTGAATCATTCAAATTTAAAGGATAATTTAACAACTCTTATCTTGAATTTATCCAGAATAAATGTATAGGCAAAGATTGTATTGACTGGATATTTTTTATTTTGGATACCTAGATCAGAATGAGAATTAAATTCGTTTGTTGATAAAAGAATTGATACAGATCTCTCAATAAACCACAAATTTTATACAGGAAAACTGCTGGTTCAACTAAACTACTCAAATATCCTATATAATCCATTGGTGTGAGTTTCTTCCTGTAGAATGCTGTTTTGGCTGGTTATCATCTGAAAGAATCATCACGGAGAGAATTAATTTGATATTAATCATAAAATGATTTTATATAATCAAAATATTGCATTTAGTGGATATTAGTCCAAAATTTACCAATACTTGTCACTTTAGGATTAATACGATCTCTTTCGGATGAATCGAATACAATCACATTGGATTGATAACAGTAAATTAGGATAGAAGGCATTTACCAATTTTACATAATTTTAGATAGATCTCATAATGTTTTTTATAAATCCGACATCATTTAGAATTGATTTTATCTTCCGATGTATCAAATCTATAAACCGAGTTCTATAATTCAATAACTCCTCAAATATATCAGTACTAAAATTTAGCGAGTAATAATAGCGGTATATTTATCGATTTTCTGATAAGTTGATTACTTTTTGGATAAATACAATAAGTGGCTATGGCATTGATATCAGTAAATTTGGATACATGCTTCTCACAAATTGTATGTAGTTTTGAATTAGTATTATACAGTTTTCTATGAATTCAATAACATTCAACATTAGTTTTGTATCTTTCAATATATTGGATTAATAAGGTTTTTCTTAGTGAATAATGTTCAGATAGGTTCACGTATAAGACTTTTTCATTTGACGTTTTTTACTGGAATATCAAATGTTAAAGTTGTATTGAGTTATGAGGAGTTTCCAACGAAAACATTCTTTGATATACCGTTGTCACAAAACCAACTGTTAAATAGAGTTATTTTTTTTTTAAATGGGAAAAATTGTATATTATTCCATTTTTAGTATCTAAGAGAAATTATAAACATATCTTATGTATGTCTGTTACCGATATTTGAAAAGGTATTTTGCTGCAAATTGAATGAATTTTTCTAAAATTTAATCCTCAGATTATTTAGAATATCATACTTTGACGTGAAAAGTTTTGAAACCGACGTTTCCAACTAGAATGTCATCACATTTTTCTGAGCTGAGGTTTTATCAGAATAGAGTAAAAGGTACAGGCTGGTACGTTTTGCTGCGATAAGTTAAATTCAGAAATTTGAGTTAAAACTGAACTCTAAACTATTACCTATCGTCGGCTCTGCTCGTATCGGGAATTCTAACGAGAAGAACTAACCAAACGCAAACTAACTAAAATTTCTATAAATTATTATCAACTCACAGTTTGAATGTGTCAAAAATAACTTATTTAACCAATCAGCAGCAAAGCGTTGATTGACATGATGATATGTTTAAACAAACTATTTTCATAAAAAATTTCAGAAATAACAACATTACCTACTTAGGAAGCCCGATTTTCAACGGTTTTGGAATATGCAAAGAAATTGATCAATTTTTTCTCTCGATCTGTTCAATGTCCAAGAAAAACTCAAAGGATCAATTTTGTTAAGAAAGGATGGAGAACCCACATAACTAAGTTGAAGGAAAATATTTAAAGTAGTTTCCGACATACGGAAAAAGTACATTTTATTTTGAATTTTTAACACCCTTTAGGTCAGAACGAAAGCACTTTGGACCCCATGTTTATGTGAATGTTCTCATAAAACGACATGAGGAAGCACACCCTCAAATTTTTTAGACTACTTACTTAGGGAACAACCTGTATACATCAAATAGGAACAAAGTGAAAGTGTTCTATTCTACATGATAAATGCCTTATTATGAAATTACACTATCGATTTTATGATCATTATTGCGAAACTTACATCAAACAAAGCGATGCCGCTGTAAATAAGACGCCGATTTTCTATGTATATACCGAAACTAGGAAATATAATGAGCATGTAACAATCAGCTATAAACATTCAGGCAAAAGTGAAGCACAAGCAATACAAAATTAGTAGAATATTCGAATACAGAACAAGTGGTGTTAATTGGCCCAGAACGTAGACGTATATTTGTGCAATTATTCATCATTGATTAGAAAAGAGAAATCAACCTATTTCGACATTTCTCCAAAATCGAGAATGAGATTCCTAGAACCAACCACGGTTCTTGTCCGTTTCCTAAGCACCCAACAATTTTGTTCAGAATTATTTTTTGGAAAAAATTAAACTTGAACTGAATGCATAAACATATAATGTGGAGTGCATGAAATATAATATTTTCAGTGCTGATAAAACAGCAGAATTGAATATGATGTGAACAAAGTTCATTACTTCGCTTTTTGACCTATTCAAACCAGATTTATCCATTTCTAACATTTTCATGTGAACGCTCACAGAAAATATCCCAATTTGTTAAAAACCAGAATAAAGAAGGAATACTTTATACTTTTCCACTCTTTTTCTGTTCAAGTGACAAAGCTATGTATATCAGTTATTGTCTCACATCAAGTACATTACTGAGTTTGAAGAGTTCATCGATTGGGTAAGTGATGGGTTTAGCATATATGGTATGTCTGGGAGAGATGTCCCTCCGGGTGTGAAATATCTTGTCACTTTTCACAATCAAACATCAGTCTGTGGTGGCCGATAAAATTATGTATCAGCACATACAACGCTATTATCGGTCTTTATAGCAATAAATAGGTGACTTATCAGTGATATGAACATTGACTCGTGTCGAAATTTTCATCTGCGTCTACTTCATCTTCCGTTACTTGCACGAAATAGATTTTTGGCTGTACTACTTATTCGTAGTCGTTATGTTTTCATTTGGAGGTTATATTATTATTGTTCCTTTGCTTCCTTAGTATTTCATCCATGAAAATTAGGTAAATCAGCTATCTCATAATGTATGAATGAGTTGACAAAACAGATTATTATTATTATTATTATCATCATTATCATATTATTCACATATGTGGTACACAATAAGGTTACGAATATATTGCACTAGTATCCTCGGCTTATGATAACCATGGTCTTGGGGTTCGTAGTTATGTATAATTAAATATAAATTTAAACCCGTTGACTTTCATAGTTTGTTGATACACTTACACATATAAGTAACATACTATACTAATTGATAATTGGTGAATGATGACTTACGACAACGCAATAATGTGATAGTGGACTCTTGAGTCTTAACTGGATTATTCTGTATTGAATTATTTATTCTTCATATAATATATATCCTGAAATTAACAATATTTACTTAATTGTCAATACAGTTATGCGAGGTTGTAATCTTGTGTTGATTGTGTAGCAGAACATTATGACCCTGATTACATTGAATTTGATAATAATGACACTACATAACAATTGTATGTACTAATTGTAGTCGAGGAAATAGGTCTAACCTCTGATCGTTTTCGCAGTAAGATTGGTCGAAATGCGGTTCCCGTACTCGATTCGAAAGGTCATTCAGAAAATTTGTGCCTCGTTTGTTTTTTTGTGGAAACTCGTTATTGCATTTGCGCTGCAAGAAAATGAATTTTTCCAAGTGAACTTTTTGAGATGGGTTAAAAATAAGTCAATAACTTGGCTGATAATTAATGAAAATTGATTAATCGCTCTCGCTGGGGTTGTGGTGATCGCTGAATACGATAATGATGTCCAAAATATTCCCGAGGTCACCTTGGACGATTCACGGGTTATTTGGGAGTCTTGATGCCCTGGATTTCGAAGAATTTCATTAAAGTCATATTTCAATGTTTGTCAACTGGTGTATGGAGATAATTAAGATCTTTGATGCTGAATACGACATCCAAAATTTTCCAATAAATACCCGAGTTCATCCAGAGTCCTTTGTGACCTGAATAACTAGGTAATCTTTTAGAAATTCTTTCAATTTTTCCTCACAATATGCAACAAATTCTAACTCAGTGGTTCTTGAGGTAGTTGATCACGATTATGGCACTCAAAAAACTCCCCAAACTACCTGGGGTTGTTTCCAGGGTCTCTGAATATATACATTCTTTACATATTACGAGAATAGAAATATGGAAAAAAGCGAATAGTCCTGCGCTTGTAAGGATCATAACTATGAACTATTCGGGTGTCGTAATCGTGATCAGCGACCCAAGAAACCCTCGAGAGCCGAAATTTGTTGCATATTATAGAAAGATATCAACAATTTCTCATGAGATGATCTTGGGGAACAAGTCGTCTAGGTTTTCAGGAACCCTGTAAACGATTCCAGGTGATTTTGGGGATTTTGTTCAATCTTACAGAAAAATATTAACGAATTCCCAGAAGATGACCTACACGTACAAGTCGTTTAGGTATCCAGGAACCCTGGAAACGACCCCAGGTAAATTGTTGAACTTTTTGACTGTCATAATAATGATCAGCGAGTTAAAAAACCCAAGAACCAGAATCTGTTGCACATTATGAAAGAAAATTCACGAATTTCTAGAAGATAATCTAGATACACAGGCCCTCAGGAACCCCGGAAATGAATCCAGGTACTCAGGAAAGTTTTCGGATGCCCTAATCATCATCAACAATCTTCATAACCTCACTAGACCAGTTGACAAGGATTAAAAAATAATTTTTAATGAAATTCATCGATATTCAGGGCGTCAAAATTCGCAGGTACCCCGCGGATCGTCAGAGGTGACCTCGCGAAATTTTTTGGACATTATATTCTACGAAAACCTTCGAGAGACCGATTCGAGTACGTTTTAGTCATTATCCACTGATTAATTAATTTTTGTTAGAAAAATGCATTTTTTCGCTGCACAAATGCAGTAACGAATTCCACGAAAAACAATCGAGGCACAAACTTTCTGAATGACCTTCTGAATCTAGTACAGAAAACCGCATTCCGATCCATCTCACTGCTCAAATGATTCCACCTTTATTTCCTAGCCACCTAGCGGTTCACTAATCTATTACTCCTCCGTGTGCAGAAATTTCTTAGAGAGACATCTATCTATACGTAGATGAATGGCGTTGGAGCATCAAAGTTTCTCTACACAATTCTGTTTACGATTTTCATACTTCGGATCGAACAATCGATCGGTGACGTAATAACTTACTCTTTCTGCTGATGAGCTCGAGTAGACGAAACAGCTGTACATTGCTTTGTGTTGTCACTGGTCCAGAGAAATATTGCGACTATGAAATCGATGTTAACTACAACACAAAATTTGCTCACGTCGTATTGCATAGTGAATTTGGAAAATTTTCGTTACATCAAAAATGACCGTCGTTGAAGTTCGCCATCACCGCAACTTCACATCACGTTATACATAGTCAGGATTGATTGTGAAAGAAATTTCAGCGGATCATTCAATTGAGTCTATTGTAATCCTATCTATACAATTACATTTCATTATATGTTGGAAGTGTTATTTGTATGAAATAATCATTATACTGATGCCAAATCTTACAACTTTGAAGTCAATCAACAAAATATGTGGCGTTTCTAACTCTAATCATGGCGAGTTGAAGGGTCCGCTTTAAAACCATCGCACTCTCTTTCGATTTCATCAAACCTGAATCGTAAATTCCTATGAAATGTTACAATCGCAACTGGGTGCAAAACCAACCCTGTATAAATAAGGCATATCACACGAGTACTATATTTCGGCAGAACATTCCGGGGGGTTATCTGTTCTTTGAAGGGATGAACCTATTCGACCATACTACCTCTTTCAAGGCATTCAATTCACTCGGTAAAGCCACCTCGATCGCGGCAATCTCCCATTCTATTATTACAGGATAGATATGCAATGACAAAGGTTCGCTTAGATTGAATATCTCAAGTTCAGCAGTAATCATCTTCCAATTTCACTAAATCTCCTGTGAATGAGATGTTTTCTCTAAATATCGGCTTCCTTAATCCTGAACAGTCGCTTTGTAGAGTTCAACACTTTCTTTATAACATGGCAGAATGTTTCACGTAGTAACCGGATAGTTAGGTAAATAGGTTAGGTAGATCCTTGAAATTCCCATATACTTGAATGAAATTTCTATCTGAATTTAGATTCATAATTAAATACAATAAATGCGAATTGGATATAAAATTTTCGACAAATAGGTCACACTAATACATGCTTATTATTTTCGTCTTAACATACGTTTCGGTCTCACGACCATCATCAGAAGACGTATCACTATATAAAACGTGATTTATTGAAGCTAATCGTATCACCACAAGGCTCCCTTATCACACTAATATCAACTAAAAATGCCCACGTCACCGAAACGATAAGAAACATGAACAATCAAAATTATAACACATTAATGTCTTGAATATAAAATAAGAATCCGCCGATGAGCCATATTCTTATAAACTCCAAATTCATATCAAATCACCGTACGTAATACGACCAAAGGACTGAACTAAAAATATAACGTTCGAGTGTCCACTTTCGAACCAGATGTTGAAGATTTATGAGGTAACAGAAAAAGGTTGTCAGACCTTATCAGAAAGATTGCTATTCAAGTCTATATATCTATCTATCTATCTATCTATCTATCTATCTGTTTATCTATATATACGGATCAACCTATTTAATAATTGTTTACGAATCTTTGTCTTGTCTCGAACACATATGTACTCAACTTGACTTCTCAATTCCTGACCAAATAATACTTCCAAGAAATAACTTAACGTATTATCATTATTCAGGAATTCAAATACGTATCTCGACAAATAAGTTGACATATTCGGAAGATCGTAAGAAAATACGGAGACCGATCAATAGTGGATACTGTAGGGAGCGATCTCTGTAACATATACGTTCAAGTTGACATTGAGATGAGGTAGAAATATTCTATATACACAATCCAACAACTAATAGTTGATCTAAGTCTCAAATAGTTATATACTTTGATCCAAATTCTACAACCTCACACTTTTATGAAATAGCGTAATGTAAATTAACTAATCTATATACACAATTCAGCAATTGATAGTTGATTTAGGAGGGGTCTCTCATCTCCAACAGGGATGTATTTGAACCAAATTCTAGTTCCAGACAACATATTGCTCTTATGAATATAGGTAATGTCGATGAGTGGAACTATTCTATATACACAATTTAAAAACAAATAATTGATTTAAGAGCGATTTATTGTCTCGAACAGATATCTATTCGAATCTAGATTCTAGTTCTCGACCTAACAATACTTTCATAAAGTTGTATAATGTGAATGAATGGAACTATTCTATTATACAATAGGATTCAAGAACTGGTGGTTGATCAATGATCGATCTCATATCTCGAACTTTTTTTGATTCTGAATTGAGGTTATAGTCCTCGCAAAATGATACTCCCAAAAAGTTACCCTCAAGGTTGAGAGTCACTTTGTAATTTATCCGATTGTGTTACATTTCAGTTTTGAAGTAAACCTATAGAAAATGTCAAGTGAACTGAGATGCAATGATTTTGATGGCTGCTCAATCGCACTGATTTTTCCATCTTAATTGTTAAGTGCGTGCACATCGGCCTTGTGTTGAAAGCTTTCAACTCTCGGCAGCTCTATATACATACTGTTGAGCTCTGAGTTATAATTTTAGGATATTAGTAGCATTTATTCCATTTATTGATATATTCTTTTATTTTATGTGGCAGTTGAGGAGATTCTATAAGTATATAATTTTGTATGAATATGGTTCCTATTATTCAATCACATTAAATCTCTTCTTCTTCATTTCAATTCGCTAGTGCTATACGCAGCCTCACAGATCGCGCGATTGAATAGTCCCATCCAGAGGACCGATCAAAAATTTGAATATTGTTCATGATACACGGGAAATGATTGGCTACCCGAAAACATTTTTCAATCTCATCAATAAAGAATAATAAACAAAATCTATTTCGGAACGTTATTTATAAATAACATAAACGGTAATACAGATAATTTAATAACATTACCATCTATTCCGGAGACCTCAGGGAAAATTGAGAAATGTTCAAAAAATATGTTATAAATGTTACGCATAAACCTAACTGTGTTAGAAAATATTTTTCAAATCTAAAACCCCTGATACCAAAAGATAAACAGATTACGATGATACTTATACAGAAATCCCTAAACAATATTTACAAAAAAAACGTATGGCCATAGGCATAGTACAAGAAACAAAAATTTAGAAAAATACACCCCCTTTGCTAAACACTGCTTTGACTATAACCGTCAATTCGTTTACAAAAATGTTATTATTCAAACTGAGGCAACCAATTATTATAAAAGATCTATTCTGGAGATTATTCACATGAAACGTGACTCCAAGTATGTAAATCATAGAGCAGATATTCCGCGATTAAGTCAGATTTATACATATTTAATTATTTAAAACCCTTGCAAATTGAAGGCCGTGAGACCGAAACGTGCGTAAAGACGAAAACAATAAGTATATGTGTTAGTGTGTCCTATTTTTCGAGGATTTATACATAAAAGACATTAAGTCCTATCTTATTAGAAATTTTATGGGGTTAACCAACATGAGTCTGTTTTCATTTGACAGTTTATTGGTTCTGGCCCTCACACATGTTTTAACTAGCTCCTGTCTTTGAATTACCAAGATTACATCATACAATTTATTTGAAATCGTGGTTTTAAATGGAACCTGATTGTGAGAATGCACCTTCCGAAAGCAGCAATAATAACTGATGCTTCCGTGATAATTCCTGCAAAAATACAAGCAAATATAATTACAATCTTTGTTGAATATCAAGAACGTTGAATTTAAATAAGAATTATTATGAATGATGAGAGCGCGTTTACTGTTGTTCAAGGAAGCATAAACGTACAAGAGAGATATATCAGCACAAAAGATGACTTCCAGGACGATCTTTAATTTCGCTTTCGTATTACGGACCAATGTCAACTTGAATTCCTTGCCTCACAAAGAATAATTCTCTAAAATGACGAATGACTCGAGACGAACAGAATATTCATCCCGACTCTTTTGTGGAGAGTAAATTGGCATGTTCTTTAGGACACAATTCAGCTTCAAGTCTTTTAAGAAGAAGAAGGAATGTTTTTCGATTCTAACTTTTTCAACCATACAATTTATTTAGTTTAGGATTGATAAGAAACTGGTTTAATTTGTATATCTTCGATGTTGAAACGTTCAGCAAAGTTTTATAGTTGAATTCTAATCGATTGACATATTTATCAATCATAGATGAATAACAGTTTAATGTACACGTTGATGGTTCTGATTGGATTGGACATTTTTCGAGGGAACAACTAGTTGATGATAAATATCACGATTTTGGATTAAGTCTTTCAATTCTCAGATGATGTCAATATCCAGAAAAAAGAGTATATCGTTCTATCTACAAACAACTGGACGTAAGGAAATCTAGAGGAAAAAAACAGTTACCATAGCAATTTATATAACCCAGCAAAAGATACCAATATTGACGAATCATGAAATTATTGTCAGCAAGCAGTAGAAATTTCTTAGAAATATATCGGATAATGAAACATTGCCAAAATGTTCCTTTTCATACATGGTGGCTGGTGACTCTAAGATATAGTAAATCAATATTTTTAACCTGTACTATTGATAGCTTATTCCTCTCTTGACCCTCCATTGCTGACTCACACGATTACCACGAGCTTATAGTTTTACCTGCGTTGTGGTCAAAATATAAATGAACTGGGATCGATCGACTTCCCTCACTTTCGTTAGCGAAATAGGTTTCTGACACTTCTGCGGGTCAAATGGTTGATTGTAGGAAAATAAATATATATTGGGGATATAAGTATTACAATAATAGGGGGAAGCACCGAAGGACAGTTCTCACTCGAAAGTAATCACCATGCTCCACAAGGTGAACTATCACCCCAATGTTCATAGAGCACCAGAGGAAGACGGGATCGGTTCCCACTTAAATGAGTTCACCAGATTCCTGAGTTGAGCTCATAGCTATCTACTCAACACCCAGTCAAGACCAGGTAAGTGGTTAATGCTCTGAAGAGGTTTATCACCGTCGTCGTATCTAGTCTGGATCTCCTGAGTGTCACTTAGTCCTACAGAGAGTGCTCTGCGTCTTCGGGGATGAGTGTTACGCATCTGCACAGAATGTGCATTAATGTTTCGTTTGCACCAACTGTACAAAGATGGTTTGCTGAGATTCATATTCTGGAGGTGGTAATCAAATGCTCGGTGTCCGGTTAGTATCTGTGGCAGCGGTTTGGCATCGGTTTTAACAATTTCCTAGCTTGCTGAGACCAATCTACTTCAGTGCTCTAGACTGCCTGCGACCGTTCACTAGTTGCCACTCTGCCGCGTGTTGTGATCTGACCCAGCAGTGGATCGTTTCAAAGTGGTGAAAATAGGAACTGTATTGTTTTTGAGCAGGGAGACCCATTTCGAGTAACATTTTTGATATCCATATTCATTTGTTTAAATGGAATTCTGGTATTTTATCGAACCATGAGGACAACCGTACTTTTCTGGTCATAAATATATATCACACGTATTAATTAACCTACAGGAGTGTCTGAATTTCTAATTTTAAAATTCAAGTGGCATCATCGATGTGACGTCACGGTCTATTTTATGTCTTTGTTCTGGTGTAAATTTTGATAGTTCAGGTGTCAGTATGAAATAAGGTTACAATAAAGTGTGAATAATTGCGAAAGACAACCTGACAGCATACGTCAGTGTGAAAAATACAGTTGTGAAATACATTTGGAACATTTCGAACAATTTTAATGTAACATAGAGTATAATTTAACGTTTTTCCTTAGCAGTTTATAAATCATTTCCTATATATTTTCTGTTCCTACAATCATTCACATTTGACCTGCATGAGTCATCGAGAAGCTATTTAGCACAAAAGTGAGGAGAGTCACGAGATCAATAGATCATAGGTTTAGCCTGGAATATATAGATCCTGATGTGAAGATGCAAAGTTTCCTTAAGTTACGTTGTTCTTGTTCCTCCAACACCTAAGGTGGCTGGACAACTAGAGACAATGATCCAGAAGACTGTTCCCTATGGAGGAAATCTGACCAAATCGATAAAGGTCAGGAGTTTCTTATCGTCTAACTGTGCTGAACAAGTCGAGATGTATTAGTACCTGTAAGTTAGAGTGTTTAACAGTGTTATGACCGAATGAAGTGCGTTGCATAATTGCTTCCTTAGTGAATATTTATGTTAGTTTTACAGGGTTTCGTATCGTGAGTATAGTTTACTTACTCTGTTAGTTAATTGCTTATGCCTGCTGCAAGGGAAATAACATCAATGGTCCAAAAGCTCAAATATTTAGTTTTCCTGAAGATAATGAACTACTACAACAATGTATATTGGCTCTCCCTGTGGAAGATTCCATGGTGACAACAATAACAGAACAGATTCTCGTAGTGGTACCATAGTAAGTGTGAATTTTGTCAATTATTTTGAGATTGCATATAGAGCATTTCAAATCGACAGCCCAGCTTATAATCACTATATTAACTTGGTGGAAAATAATGAATGTAAAAAATCCCCTCAAAAAGCAACGATCAAGGGACATGTTCCAGGAACCTATCGTTGAAGTGAACACAGAGGATCCTCCGAAAATCAATTTTTTAAGAAATTTATGTAAATGATTGAATACGTGGAAGTATAGTCCGATTTTAAATAAATCAAGCACACCGACATATTCTGCATGGTAATACACAGTTCACGGAATTTTCATAATATTGGCATATTGGTTCATTGAGCTTTATTTAAATCATATATTTTTGAGAAGATTTAACAGGGAACCATTAGAACACTGGTTTTACATTAATAAAAGTAAATGGGGTGCAACTAAGGACTCAATTCACGTCTGGCAACCACGTTCAAACAGAAAGTCCTTATATATGTCCTAAAGAATAAATAAAACTTCTGTTACACTGTCGTTATTGCAGCATTGTGCCGTAACCTTGGTCATGAGGTACGGGTGACCAGCTACAATATAGCCTCTGGCTTCTGACGTTACGATCGAACGTTGAGGCCTTGTACTATAGATGGTATTGGCTCGAAATGGTTAACCCTCCATTGTCAAAACAAAACATTTCAAATTATTTGTACCTGACTTCATCTTCCTATCGATCGGCAAACTCCAAATTTTCAAGAAAAATTCGAAGGCCTATCTCCTTCCCTAATATTGCATTCTACTGCTAGCTCATAAGAGTTTACAACTGTTTATACACTATGACAATAATAAGTTGGAAATGATGACCCTCGTCCACTGTAAATACTATTAAAGTACTAAGGAACTTTCAACTACCAATCATCATGGAAATAAAATATGTAAAAAAAAATTACCTGTTCAAATACTATTTGGGGTTAATAATGCAAACAAGGGGTTATCATTAGCGGGTGATAAATCTGAATTCGATAAACTGCTTTTACGTTCATACATTCTCAATATAGAATATAGGATTCTCTATTCCCCTCCTCAAATTATTTCGATCATATCTCTTCGACCGTGAGCATTACGTTGAATACTTGAGTCACAAATCCCAAAGTTTTGTACCTACCTCCGGTGTACCACAAGGATCTTATCTTGGACCTTTACTTTTCTCATCTTTATCAATGATATTGTAGATGTCATTGATATTGATTGTCTAAAATTGTTATTCGCGGATGATCTCAAACTATTTAGTGTTATTAAATCTTTAACGCCTTAAATTACAAAAAAGTCTAGATTCCCTTCAAAATTGGTGTACTAAAAATCGACTGAACTTGAATATTTCCAACGATGTTGTGAAATCAAAGACTTGGGTACCTTCTTTGATAGCGAACTCAGCTTTGCATCTCACATCAACAAAACCGTTGCATCCTATTTCAAAACTCTAGGATTCATTTACAGAAACAGTAGAGATTATTCTCAGAATTGACATTAAAAACTGTTTTTTCTTTTGTTAGGTCTAAGCTAGAATATGGCTCGCTCATATGGTATCCAAAATGTCAATATCAAATTGATAATATTGAAAGTGTTCAGCGTCGCTTGCTCAAATACCTGCTATTTCGAGTTTCAGGCAAATACCCAGCAAGGGGTTTTCATCATAACAGGCTACTCTCTGCGTTCAATGTTGTCTCGTTAGATACTCGTAGAACCATTATATCTATATCTTTTTTGCATAAACTACTCCATAACAATATCGATTGTCCTTTTTTATTGAATAAAATCAACTTCATTATTCCCAGAATATCATCCCGCAATTCCCTCACATTTTATTGTCCCGTTGCGCGAACAAATCTTATCACAAGATCTCCTTGTTATGTTGTGTTGAAGAATTTTAATGCGATTGCACAATTTTTTGATATAAACTATGATTCACTTAATACCATAAATAATAAAATCATGCAACTTGTCGATTGCGATCACACATGTACCTGATACAATTTGAATTTTATATATTATTTTTTTGTTGTGCCTGTCTTATATTCTTGTTTAGGAATTAAGTTTTATTCTTATTCTTAGTCTTATTATTGTAATTAGTTTTAATAGAAATTTCCTGTATTTGGGTGTACCCGTTGGAGATAAATAAATAGATAAATAAATAAATAAATAAATATATCTCTTGTAACGAACAGATATCTTGGTCATTTAGAAAGGATAGAAATGTAGAAGCGAAAAACCGATTTATTAAATTCAGATTTATTTTCAGCTGAGGGTAACTCATTGTTTCCATTTTAACCCCAAAACTGATTCATTTCTAATTAGGTTTACTCTGATGATGAATACTTCCAACGTCTTAGACATTTAAAAATTATCAATTAATGGTCATTTATTACTCCGATAATTGTTATGAGATATTTGATCTCAGAAAGAGACTACCTCGACCTCAATGATTATTCGATGGCACAACCTAAGAATGTCAATGCGGTAGCGGATCATGAATGAATCAAAAGATTGAAGCTAGAGATCACACGTTTCGATTATTTCGTTGTGAGTGTGGATGCGGATATAAAAGTATCCATTTTGTGTGTAACTTTGGACATGGTAAGATGGATAAAAATCAATTTTCTTATTTCATAGTGATTTTCAAACTTGAAAGCTTATGTAGTAGATAGTGAATAGATATGTTTATGATATCTTAATTTTTCTAATCACATATTTTCAATGTGACATTCACTAAACTTCAAAATTTTCGTTTATCGAACTTATCCTTGTCACACCAAGATAATTTTTTCTTGTATTCGGTTCCATGTAATTAAATGCAAAATTATAATTCTTTAAATCGTTACTAAATAGAGTGATACGTTTTTCAAGTTAATTATCAGAATTATTCATATCGTTTCATTACGGCTTGTTTAACCTAGCAGATGATCCACGTGGTTTTGTAATATTGCGTAGTACCTTGAATTGACATTCTTCTTGATATAGTAGCGGCACT
This sequence comes from Endomychus coccineus, assembly GCA_958510875.1. Lineage (NCBI taxonomy): Eukaryota > Metazoa > Arthropoda > Insecta > Coleoptera > Endomychidae > Endomychus > Endomychus coccineus. The sequence continues at coordinate 49,152,916 of OY294068.1, read as the reverse complement.
TTATGCTGAACCATTGGTGATAACGGAATAATCATTTGATCTGAGTGAACAATATAAAGCTAAATTTCTCTGTTACTGCTTTATGGTAGTGAACTTTACGGTATTACTTGGACAGGTTATGATCATTTATAGTCCAGGCAATAAGCCCGAAAAAAGACCATAATAAAAAAAAAACATAGTAAACTAGAATTTCAAAATTTTCTTTCATTTTGTTCCTGATACCCCATAAATCATTCATGACTATCAAGACCACGGGAGTCGACCTTCTTACCCCCTCAAAACGGGGTTTCAACCCCTCAGAGAAGCATTCTTATAAAAATAGTTCAAAATTAACGAACTAAGAGCCGAAAATGACCTCCAGTGTGTTTTTTGGGTCGCTGATCACGATTCCGCAGATAGTTTTTTCGGAAAACTCCCTCCGGATGGGAAATTTGGAAAATTTATATATGATATATAACTTATAATTTTGTTGCAAAAATGACCTCTAGTGGATTTTTGGGTCGCTGATCACGATTCTGCTGTAATTTTTCCCAGAAAAGTTTCTCCAGATGGAAAATTCGGGAAATTTGAGATTTTCCTAAGACGTTTGTGAATGATAAAGTATAATTTTGGTGCAAAATTCACCTCTAGTAGGTTTTTTGGGTCGCTGATCACGATTCCGCTGTACTTTTTCCCAAAAAAGTCTCTCCAGATGGGAAATTCGGGAAATTTGAGATTTTCCTGAGACGGTTATGAATAATAAAGTATAATTTTGTTGCAAAAATGACCTCTAGTCATGACCTTCAGTCATTTTTGCAACAAAATTATACTTTATTATTCATAACCGTCTCAGGAAAATCTCAAATTTCCCGAATTTTCCATCTGGAGAGTTTTTTTGGGAGAAATAACAGCGGAATCGTGATCAGCAACCCAAAAGACCTACTAAAGGTCATTTTTGCAACAAAATTATACTTTATTATTCACAAACTTATCAGGAAAATCTCAAATTCCCCGAATTATTCATCTGGATAGACTTTTTTGGGAAAAATTACAGCGGAATCATGATCAGCGAGCCAAAAAGCCTACTAGAGGTAATTTTTTGCAACAAAATTATACTTCATTATTCACAAACTTCTCAGGAAAATCTCAAATTTCCCGAATTTTCCATCTGGAGAGAGTTTTTCGGGAAAAATAACAGCGGAATCGTGATCAGCGACCCAAAAAACTTACTAGACGTCATTTTTGCAACAAAATTCTAAATTATATATTATATATAAATTTTCCAAAATTCTCATCTGGAGGGAGTTTTCCGAGAAAACTTACTGCGGAATCGTGATCAGCGACCTAAAAAACATACTTGGTATCATTTTCGGATCTTAATTCATCAATTTTGGACTGTTTTTATAAGAATGCTCCTCTGAGGGGTTGAAACCCCGTTTTGAGGGGGTAGAAAGGTCGACCCCCGCGGTCTTGATAGTCATGAATGATCTATGGGGTATTAGAAACAAAATGCAAAAAAAAATTTTGTAATTCTAGATTACCATATTTTTTTTTTATTTTCTGTTTCGTTGCCTGGACTATTAGACACGACGACACTATACCGAGTTTTGTAACTCTTATTCCAGCATAACTATCGTAAACTGTCATTTGATCATTCTCTTGTGGATTTCAATAGTATGATTTGATAAATTATCATTCTCCGCTTAACAAATTTCATGTAATTCATTCATTATCTTCAAGACTTCAATTCCCTTTTATGAATTGAAATATACATTTTGGGTAGATAACATAATCAGTTGTGGGATAATTTTTATTGTTCCTGCAGATTTAGTTATTCGTCTCTCGAACTTGAGGTCAAGATACTGCTCGCATTGTCCCTATTTCAGGGTTTAAACGATCGAGACGTCTCCTTCTTTTTTCACGTGCCATGTTGTAGAAGCATCCCTGATAGAGCAGTTCCACCATGCTCATCCAAATTTTTTAATCGGAATAACCAAATTTTCATAATCCATCTCCAAAATTATTTTTATTACCTCAAATTAACTTCTTCAACTGAACTCTTGATTTAAAATTTATTTTTGTTTCATAAAATTGAACCTGTATTCTCAATTTAATTTGTTCAACATTCGTTCAGCTGAAATTAGTCAGTTTAGTATTTGGAAACCTTTCCAAATAGAAAGTCGTGGAAAATCTTCTACGGAAACGCATCATTCTCATTTTTCAGACTTTAGAATAGCTGAAACCAGTTATATGAAAATACGTTTCTGTTTTATATTCTACACTTTCCTCTGAACATGAACACGCAGAGAACTTTCTGCGGAGATATAATATTTCTATTTATTAATAAAATATTGTAGATTTCAGGATGATTTGAACTGTATTCGGTATTTGAATCTCGTAAACAGGCGCGTACAAAAATGTTTGACAGGTTTTTGCATGTCGTTAAGCTAGTTAAATTCTTATATATTCTTGGGAAACAGTGGGTTAGGTTAGTACTGGTAGCTTATTTCAAGGTAGATTTTTGTAATTGTTAGATTTCCGTGGCCCTCATACACATGCGCAGGAAAGTCCAAGCGGCAACGTTATCGCGGGTTAGTTTGTTAAATTTTTATATATTTTTGGGGAACACTAGGTTAGATTCAATGGTTGAACTATTAAATTCAACTAGAATGGAGTACGGTGATTTTGGGGTTTGACTCTAAAGAAATATTTTTACTGGGCAAAATAAGTATTGTAGAAATTCAGTTTATTTATTTAATACAGGTATGTACGTTTTTTTACTTTTACGTTTTCTTAATTGCTTGCAGTTTTTAATTTAGAAATTAAGATTTTTTGAGTTAGTTTGGTATGTGTTTCCGCAAACTTATTTTTGTATATGTATGAGCAAAATAGTATTTAAGATAAGGAGAATTACAATTTCTGTACAATTAATTTCAGTTATTTTGAAGTTTACAATATTTTATCAAAAAATGAAAACGATATATTTCCACAAGAAGTTTTTCGCGTGTTTATGTTTAGAAAAGTGTATAGAATGTAAAACAGAAACATGCTTTCATGTAACTTGTTTCAGTTATTCTGAAGTCGGGAAAATGAAAATTATGGATTTCCGCAGATTTTTTTTCGTAATTTCTGTTTGGGGAGGTTTCTGTATTCTGAAAAAAAAACATTCCTTATAGAAATTGCTTCAGCTAAAAAAAATTTCACCCATTTGTTTCACTAATCTTTTTTTTTCTGACCATTATTCCTTGTTGAACTTGAGTTAAGTATCTTTCCATATCAAAATAATTTTGTTTTCTGTTATAATTCCCTAGAGGAATGGAACCAAATTGTTCAGTTCCAATTTGTCTATATTTTCTCTTATAATCGTCAACATCGTCAACATTTATACACCTCGTAATGCTGGAAATTCTTGATTGAGAACTCTTTCATATATTTTCAGTCCTATTTAATCAAGAATCGAAGGATACGTATCATTACGAGCCCTGAGCTTTATAATTACCCTGAGCTAGTGGGGATAATTAGAGACACAAGAGGTTTCTTTAAAATCTCACAAACTCCATAGCTGGAACGTTCCCAGAACTTTGATAGAATTTTTAGTGGATGAGGGTGATTATTTCGTACTTACTAGTATTATATTCCTCTATAATTCGGTGTTCTCCTGTATTCCTGTGGGTTGGGAGGTGGGTATCAAAATAATTGTTGTACACGGAAGACAAATTCGGTATTATTAATGGAGGAACATGATGTTTGAGTACCTTAATTTTCTAGTATGATAACTATTTGCGGATCCAAAATATATCATGAATAAATATTTATGCTATATATCGATCGAGTTAAAAAATCGAAATACGTCCTCAATCTGGAATTATATCGGAAGATGTTATGTTTGAAGTATATGAATTCGTAGCCGAGAAAACATCATTCAAACATTGAGTAGAGACATGTAATGTAACTATTTTCATGGAGAATAATTAGAATTGGCACAGAGGATCTTTCCTACAATATGGCACTCTCGGATGTTGCTTTTTGCAAGCGATGATAAAAATAAGGAGAAGTTCGGCTTTAACATCTGCGGAAATGCCATTAACTGGATGAGGGCTTTTCTCACTCCAGTCGTTTCGATACATTGTCCGAGCAGATTTCGAATACTGCGAAATGCTTGCTAACTTCTAACAATTGGTATAGTCGATCTTCTCTCGATGAGAGAAGGGCGAGCAGAAGTAAGGCAGCGAAAGCATTTGCGAACAATCGCATAAACATGTGGACTGACTGTTCCCAACTCGATTTCGGTAAGTTCCATAGTGTAACGTATAAAAGTAAACGGCTGCGTTGTTTGAAGAAAGCAATAATCTGCACGCGGCTGCCGCAGTTATAACCAGTTATGACGAGTATTCGGAAGAGCGAACTTGCCAAATAAACAAACTGCAATTACTCAAGTCACAGCCATTGCAAGAACTAGTGGCGATAACGGCCGAATTATACCGCAGTGCAAACATCCGCAAGAACTAGTCCAACAGTCGTACCAACTGCAAGCCACAATTCTAATCACCATTATGCTAATGTGCAGAAATTTGCATATTTTAGGAATATTCAAGGAAGTCGGCTTAGAAGCAGCTAATATACCACTTCATCATTGACAACTGCCTCTCTGCCTTGTATCTGACTTCGAGAAATCAATCTCATATAATCATTATGGTACTATATCTCCGTATTCAGGATTCTATTCGTTATAGCAACCAGTCTCATCCTGAAACCTAGTGTTCCTCAGACGCTCAAACCTGTAACATTCACCAGGATGTGTTTTTCGCGATATTGCGCGATATGTGTTCTCCTATGAGTGAATCTGAAGGTCTTCGTACGATATTATAATCACTTAATCGAATAGTGATCATTATGGTACTGTATCCCCGTATACAGTGATTTTTCGGTATAAGTATCCAGTCTCATCCTGGAACCCAGAGGTTCTCAGACGATCCAATCAGAACATTTTACCGAGATGTGTATTTTCCGTGATATTGCACGGTATTTGTTCTTCTATGAGTGAATCAGAAGTTCTTTTCATAATATTATGATTATATTAACTCAAATATTATTAAATGGCTAGGAAGGAGGTACTGAACCACTTCATACTTGAATTCTCATCTTACAACTCACTACCAGAAATCAATCTGATGTGATCATTATGATACTATATCTCCGTATTCGAGAATTTCATTCGTAAGAGTATCCAGTCTCATCCTGAAACCCAGTATTCCTCAGAGGCTCCAACCTGTGACTATTTCCGGGATGTGTTTTTTTCGTGATATTGTGCTATATTGTGTTTTCCTATGAGTGAATCGGGAGGTCTTCTCACAAAATTGTGATCATTTATTCGAATACTAGTGATTATGGTACTGTATCCCTTATATAGTGACTTTTTTTGTATGAGTATCCAGTCTCATCCTGAAACCCAGTGGTCCTCACACGCTCCAACTAGAAAATTTTACTGAGATATTTATTTGCCGTGATATTGCACGATATGTATTTTCCTACGAGTTAATCGGAAGGTCTTCTCAAAATATCATGATCACTTACTCAAATATTATGAATCGGCTAGGAAGGAGGGACTATATCACTTCATCCTTGAATTCTTCAACTTGCAACTGTCTTCCAGAAATCAATCTTATGTAATTATTATAGAGCTGTATACCCGAAATCAATCTCTTGTAATCGTTAGGGAATTATATTTTGGTATTAAGGAATTCTTTTCGTAAGAGTATCTTGTCTCATCCTGAAACCTAGTGTTCTTCAGACGCTCTGACTAGAAGATTTTACCAGCGATGCGTATTTGCCGTGACATTACACGATATATGTTTTCCTGTGAGCGTATCAGAAGGTCTTTTCACAATATTATGATCACTTACTCAAATATTATATATCGGCTAGGGAGGAGGTACTATACCACTTCATTCTTGAATACTTCAACTTGCAACTGACTACCAGAAATCAATCTAATGTAATTATTATGGTACTGTATACCAGAAATCATGTAATCGTTAGAGAATTATATTCCCGTATTGAGGAATTCTTTTCGTAAGAGTACCTAGTCTCATCCTGAAACCTAGTGGTCCTCAGACGCTTCAACTGAAAGATTTCACCAGCGATGTATATTTCCCGTGATATTACACGATATGTGTTTTTCTATGAGTATATCAGACAGTATTTTCATACTATTGAGATCACTTACTCAAATATTATATATCGGCTAAGAAAGAGGTACTATACCACTTCATTCTTGAATTCCTCAACTTGCAACTGACTACCAGAAATCGATCTCATTTAATCATTATGGAATTGTATATCAATGAGGAATTCTTTTCGTATGAGTAGCCAGTCTCATCCTGAAACTCAGTTGTCCTCAGACGCACCAACTAGAAGATTTTACTGGTATGTTCATTTTCCATGATATTAAACGATATGTGTTTTCCCATGAGTGAATCAGAAGTTCTTTTCAAGATATTATAATCACTACTCAAATATTATGTATCAACTTTCAACTGACTAGCAGAAATCAATTCCATGTAATCGTTACGATATTACATCTCTGTATTAAGGAATTTATTTCGTGAGAATATCTAGTCTTATCCTGAAACCTAGTGTTCCTCAGACGCTCCAACCAGAAGATTTAACGGGGATGTTTATTTTCCGTGATATTGCACGATATGTGTTTTTCTATGAGTATATCAGACGGTTTTTTCACAATATTATGATTCCTTAATTATTATTAATCGGGTAGGAAGGAAGTACTGTACAACTTCATCCTTGAACTCTTTAACTTGCAACAGACTATCAGAAATCGGTCTGATGTAATCATTATGGTACTGTATCTCCATATTAAGAAATTCTTTTCGTGAGTCTCATCTCGAAACCTAGTGTTCCTCAGACGCTTCAACCGGAAGCTTTTACCGGCGACGTGTATTTCCCGTGATATTGCACGATAAGTGTTGCCTATGAGTAAATCAGAAGATGTTTCCACAATATTATAATCACTTACTCAAGGATTATGAATCGGATAGGAAGGAGATACTATACCAATTCCTCCTTGCATTATTCAACTGGCAACTGATTACCAGAAATCAATCTCATGTAATCATTATGGTACTGTATCTCCGTATTAGGAAATTCTTTCCGTAAGTCTTATCTAGTGTTCCTCAGATGCTTCAACCGGAAGCTTTTACCGGCGATGTGTATTTTCCGTGATATTGCACGATAAGGGTTTCCTATGAGTGAATCAGAAGATCTTTCCACAATATTATAATCACTTACTCAAGTATTATAAATCGGCTAGGAAGGAGGTACTATACCGCTCCATCCTTGCATTCTTTAAGTTGCAACTGATTACCAGAAATCAATCTCATGTAATCATTATGGTACTGTATCTCCGTATTAGGAAATTCTTTCCGTAAGTCTCATCTAGTGTTCCCCAGATGCTTTAACCGGAAGCTTTTACCGGCGATGTGTATTTTCCGTGATATTGCACGATAAGGGTTTCCTATGAGTGAATCAGAAGATCTTTCCACAATATTATAATCACTTACTCAAGTATTATAAATCGGCTAGGAAGGAGGTACTATACCGCTCCATCCTTGCATTCTTTAAGTTGCAACTGATTACCAGAAATCAATCTCATGTAATCATTATGGTACTGTATCTCCGTATTAGGAAATTCTTTCCGTAAGTCTCATCTAGTGTTCCCCAGATGCTTTAACCGGGAGCTTTTACCGGCGATGTGTATTTTCCGTGATATTGCACGATAAGGGTTTCCTATGAGTGGATCAGAAGATCTTTCCACAATATTATAATCACTTACTCAAATATTATAAATCGGCTAGGAAGGAGGTACTATACCGCTCTATCCTTGCATTCTTTAAGTTGCAACTGATTACCAGAAATCAATCTCATGTAATCATTATGGTACTGTATCTCCGTATTAGGAAATTCTTTCCGTAAGTCTCATCTAGTGTTCCCCAGATGCTTTAACCGGAAGCTTTTACCGGCGATGTGTATTTTCCGTGATATTGCACGATAAGGGTTTCCTATGAGTGAATCAGAAGATCTTTCCACAATATCATAATCACTTACTCAAGTATTATGAATCGGCTAGGAAGGAGGTACTATACCGCTCCATCCTTGCATTCTTTAAGTTGCAACTGATTACCAGAAATCAATCTCATGTAATCATTATGGTACTGTATCTCCCTATTGAGAAATTATTTCCGTAGGTCTCATCTAGTGTTCCTCAGATGCTTCAACCGAAAGCTTTTACCGGCGATGTGTATTTTCCGTGATATTGCACGATAAGGTTTTCCTATGAGTGAATCAGAAGATCTTTCCACAATATTATAATCACTTACTCAAGTATCATGAATCGGCTAGGAAGGAGATACTATATCACTCCATCCTTGCATTCTTTAACTTGCAACTGATTACCATAAATCAATCTCATGTTATCATTATGGTACTGTATCTCCGTATTGAGCAATTCTCTTCGTAAGAGTATTCAGTATCATCCTGAATCCTAGTGTTCCTCAGACACTTCTAGCAGAAGTGTATTTTTCGTGATAATGAACGATATGTGTTTTTCTATGAGTAAATCAGAAGGTTTTTGAACATTTTGAACTAAATGGCAGTCAAATTGAGTAAGCATATTCCACAGGTCACTACAAATAACTTGATCATAGTACCTACCATAACATATAGACTTGAAGTTTTAGCTAGGAATAGTTGACATGATGAACTTAAAATACAAAAAATTAGATGTGAACGGTGTATCAGATATACTGTTTAATTTATTCATTACAGCTCTGTGTTTCTTAATGAAATTTGTGTTATAAACTCAATTATATTTCGTTTAAAGGGAGTAGCGAAAAAGTTATATAACTTGATTACAACCCTTAATAAATACTTGATGCAATTTTCTACTGAAATATTACGCACAGTAAGAAAGTTTAGCTGCTGGCGTTGCCAAGGTGTGATGGTGTAGCTTTAGAAAGGACGAAGTGCCTATGTAAGCTGGTATAAAATCATTCATTTAGTAATTACATAGATCCCCATACTTTCTTGGAAAGAAAGTCTTGTTTAGATTCTTTATATTTGCCCCAATTAGTTACATCAACAAAAATTACTGGATGATAATTGGTAGTAGCCTTTGTACAATGTGGAAGCAACAGAAATAAATTCGGTAAGAGAAAAGCAGCACAGCAATTTTTTGGTCTCTGATTTAATAAAATGTTTTAGATTGAAATTAATATGACAATTCGAGAAAAATCAATATCGCAGGCGCTGATTATAATTTCCAATTTACCATCTTATTTCTTGTTCTGGAATACAACTCATCCGCACAACGAAATCAAGTGAATTGAGATACGATGATCTTGATTTCCACTGGAATTCTCAACTACACCTATTACATAAAACTTGATCTAGATATTGAAGAATATCTTACAATGTTACAAAAATTATATGAACATCATCATAACTCAATGATTCGATATTCTAGAATAATTTTTGGATAGACTGAATCAAGGAACAAGTCATTATTGATATCAGTTCAAATGATGTAGGTTTCTGTTTACTGATAGCTGTTCAGTATTTGTCCAGTTACATGAATTATTATTACCACCAGCGTCATTATGAAGATATATTGATACAATGTATATCTAATAATATTGAAAAATGAGTCGGGAACATGTTCTTTCAGTTAGGATTCGGTAATTAGTAGTTAGTAAGTGGAACAATTTGTATGAATATTTCATATTATTTTTTGAATTTAGTAATTTCAGGTTGGTGGGAAGAAGTGTCGATTTACTTGGAATTTTACTCACTTTCTTTGTCTAAATATGTGAACCTTTCAAACATTTATGGGACACGTTTTATTTTAAATGTCATTAATAGTAATGGGCAGTACTTCCCGAATAGCTTCCTTGTAGGGAAATAAGGGGATTCAAGTCAACTCAAAGAAGTATAATTTTCCTTCCTTAAGAAGCTATCGGCCTAGGATTTTTCTTCATTTCTTTATTTTCCACTATGAATTATATGTTTTTTGGATAATGTGCTCACATACGGTATTATGGGGTGATAACACAGATTAGTGCTGGTTCTCGCGCTAAATGGGTATACAAGTTTTGAGCATCTGTGGCTCTGACTTATTCCATTGAGATATTTTTCCAAGGATAGCGATCTTTGAAGAATGATTTGTTATTCTGTAACAAGAGCAGTTTTGCTTGGACGATGGTCTAGATATCGTAGAAGTGCATCATTTAAAAGGATTCGTTAGAAATAGAACCTTATCATTTGTGAAATTGTCGTTACAAAAGGTTCACTATTGTTCCCATAACGACTGAAAACGAAAACCCCATGAAAATAAATATGATAAAATAAAAAACAGACAACAATCCAGAGTAACCAACTGAAAAAACTTAACCATTCAATCTGCAACTTCCGCCATTTGGTTCAATGTATTTTCTATATCTCTTTAGAAAATTCCCTCCAATAACGTTACGTATTATATCATTTGCCGATGCCACTAATCTCAAAACTCATTTCTTCAATCGGCGGTAGGATCAGAATAGACTTGCCATCCAATATATTCCTAGAAAAAGAAATTCAGCGGATTCAAATAAGTACATGATAGAGGTCATGGATGATGAGAGCCGTAATATCAAGAGAAACATCATACAACGGATCGAATAAGCAATGCAGGAGAGAGCTTGAGGAATCCTGTCCATTCAGTTTTGCTGAAGGTAATGTACCCTCGTACTGTTCGTATTTTCATCAGAACATGTGTTATAATTGAATTTCAAGGGCCTCATCGGGATATATAATTTTACACACCAAAAAAGGATCTTGCCTATTTTTAGTCAAGACAAATTCACAAAAATCTGTTCTCACCAAACGAGCACCAGTACCCCGACTTAGTCCGATATTGGCAGACACACAGTGGATCTTCGTCAATGCGTCATCTTCAACAAAATTTAATAGTGATTCCTCCTGTAGAAATGTTGGAAATAAGGTCGCATAATAAGGTCCCATTGGGAACTTCCAGTTTTCCTGAATAGACCTGAACACACTTCTCGGTTGGTTCGTTCAGGATAAAAATAAATATCTGCGTAAGCCCTTTCCGCAGCACTTGCATAAACTTTGTCTGGCATAAACAGATTTCATTTCTCTGTTTGAAAATATGTTGTGTTGCGGCATTGTTTTTGTTCATATTTTGAATACACATGAGAGAAGACCTCAATAGGCTGAGAGTTTCGCCGTACCACAAAAAAAAGTATGGTAACAAGAAGTTCAGCAGGTCTCGGTATTGACAATGAAGAGATGACCGGTCTGAGATCGTCTAGTGCGCCTACCTGGAATCTCTCGTGGTGTAATAACAGGATTTTGACGAACATCTTTAGAAAAGGGAGAGATCGCACACCCTTCTGTAATGTTGTAGAGAGGTCAAGGAGTTCGTAAGTGTGACAACACTAGCCAGACGAACAGCTTTCTGATTAAAATCTGTATTTTGTGGATTATGAGGAGTTGCTGGGATCATCAAAGTAGTTCTTGGCATGGAATAGAGAGCAAAGTTTAGCAATGAACATCACATGGTCATACTAAGGAAGGGTGCTCTTGGTGGTGATATCGACCTCGAAAATGGAGGGATTCATAAGAATAGTTGTACCATCATCACATTAGGGACTGTGTGAGCCGCCAATCTGCATGAAATATATGCTTCACTTTCGGTTGCATTAACTCTAGTAAATTAACAGATTCACATTTGGAAATCGCTACCAGATCTTCATTAATTGCGTCGACCAATTTTTTAGATAATATAACATGAGCACGCGGTATGAAGTGTATTATAATCTGCAAAGCTGAAAGTTACTTCCAACAGATCGTTGATATGGAACAGAAACGAAGTGGTGCTAAGACAGTTCCCTGTATGACACCAGTTTTGATTGTATTGGACACTATGTAATACACCACATGAAGTGGTCAATCTGACAGGAAACTCGATAGTAAACGACAATGCTCAGGCGGTAAACTATAGATTTGGTCAAATGCTTTGGAGATATCCACTGCTACAGCATGAGATTCCCCATATCTTTCAATAGAAGATCATACAAAAATAGCGAATTTTATCTCAAATGAAACCAATTATCACAAGATTTAAGGCAGCTACCCACTTGGTCTGTAATTCGAAAAAAATATTGTAGTTTATACATTTGCAGCATTAACTCTGGACCCAGTTTCCTCTAATTGATGCCCTTCCGTGATATGCATCAGACAAATCGAATGTTGTTTCAGAATAATGAATCATTATGCAAAATCCACTATACTTAAACAAATATAAAGGGAATAAAGCGTAGGCTTTCATAGAGCAAAAAAAATCTTAGGCTTATGGGACTGATGGAAGGTAATTGCATTGCCTAACGTTTACCTAAATAACATCTTCGCGAAAGAGCTATTCATGATGAATTACCCATTCTTCACTGAACACACTGTATAGCGCGCAACCAACTCATAACGTGTTGCCAGAACGATGTTTTTACATGACGTTCAATATCCTTCAAGTTTCCTATTTGGTGGTGAATCTTCAACTGAGTTATTACAAGTTTTCAGAAGCATCCCATATAATCTATGAAGCATTATCAATCTCATCATTCAGCTATAACTGTTAACCTGTAAACGTAGACTGTACACAAAACAATCTGTAACTACTCATTTCAAGCTTTGAGGATATATTTCATCAATTAACACCGAATTAATTATCTGCCTGACAATAGATTGCAATGGTCTCAAAGTTGTCGCTTAGGATTACGGACTGATGGGAAACGCAAGATTGTAATCTGTTGGGAAGTCCCCGACGGTGTCATTAAAGCCAAAGTCATGTCGTCTGTGTATAACTCAATTACACGGGCTAATATAGTCAAATTGAGGTATTGATAATCTCTTTGTTTTAGAGGACATTTACAACATATGTAGAAAATTTTACTGAATCCACTTTAGAAACCAATTTACTAAAATAGACTCATACAAATATATTGGAAGAGACACACTGCGGTGTGACAAGTCAGTTCAATTTTATTCGAACAGAATACAAGGAGTTAATTCCATGCCATTTTCATTGGAATGTGCGGAGTGGTGTTCAATTGTTTACGGTATTTGGCAATTACATAGCTTAAAAGGAAAATGGCTATTTCACAGCCATAGCTAAAGAGATGAAGAGGCATACAGTGGCTTCTCCGGGTAGGCAACATCTAAATATAAATCAACCAAACGAATAGAAAAATTTGTAATATCATTCTATCATATCTAATTTAACAAGATTGCAATATTGTTGAGCTCTGCAAGATAAATGCTAGAAATATGTTGCCACTTGGAGAATAGATAAATAGTGTGTGGAAATGTTCCACTTCGCAAATCATCTGATTTGGTTACTGATTATTATATAATTGTATTACATTATATAAAATACTCTTCGCATTTGGGTAAAGATAATGAAATGAATTATTTCTTCAATTATCTTTACTCAACCAAATAATATTCATATAAATAATGTTTCCAAGAAAATGTATGAAAACAAATTTTACATTGCTGAGAATCGAACACGAGTCAATCGAGTGGGAGTCAGCAGTCTTATCCCCTAGACCACACCACCGCGTCTTATACTCTTGCATCATAAATTTAAGTTCATTTCAATAATTCTTTTGGTTGTTCGACCGATTTCATTGACATTTGGGCAAAGCAGTTTCAGATTAACTTTCGATTCATTTTTGAATCGATTCCATGTAAGCTTCGTGAGTTACGATTTTTTTAATTTTTCAATCCTTTGGAAAAGTTTGCGTACATCACACGATTTACCTAAAAAACAATAGGGTTTGTTAGCGAACAGTAAACGATTTTTATTACAATTTGAATATGATAGAACCTTCCATTATTGAGTTACCGTGTTGAAAAATTTCGTTACATACATCTAGACTGACGGATTGCTTGATATTCGATGGAAAAAACTGTGGTGTAAGAATTTTCCTATAAGGCTATTTTTACCGATTTCAGAAATAGCTTTAGTAAATGCAATATACTCTCCCCGCTTCGTCGCGAAGAGTATGATGAGTGAATTCAAATATGCATCAAATATTCAAAGTGCAGGTAACTTATCTACTTCACATGCATCTGCAACCAACTAGCCGAATTTGAGACATCCAGCTCTATAAATAGTTCACCTTGAACAGATGGAGAGTCTGCCTCATCCCTGAGGCCAGCGACCAATCATATTCGGTCAAACGAATTCGTTTTTAAGAACATGTCCACACGCAGTTATTGATATTACGACGAACTGACTGCGATGGAACTACAACTTACTAGGGTGTGATTAGACAAAAGAATGCAGCTAGGTAGTTCAGGGAAACGGCGGAATCGAGGAAAACAGCAAAAAAAATTTTGATATGTTCCATATTCTGTTACATCGAGATCGGGTAACATTAATGGTTTTTTCTGTTTTAAAAACTAATATTATTGTAATTGTGACTTATTCTTATGGTTTCGATGCCGCGGAAGTGTTACACAAATAGGAGTGAACTTACAATAACTATAATAAATTAATGTGAGGTGACAGTGTAAAGATGAGATTGTAACTAGCCATGGTAAACGATTGTTTGTCAACTTTTTAGTAACTAAATTTCATCCCAGTAATCTTTGTTACGGTTATAATTTGTTCGTAAAACTTTGATTGATATAGACATCAAATCGTGCATTCAATAATTCGTGTAAAGAAAAATTTGATTGGCTTACGTGAAATAAGTAAATTATTGGAAATAGTATATTGTAGACCTAGTAGGAAAATCTAAACTTTCCTGGACAACTGTAAAGATTGCCTACCGAGGGCAAGCCGAAACTAGTAATACAGAGTCCGGAAATATGGCTTTTCTTAGGCGATGTAAATATTATTTTTCCGGAAATCGAAAATTTTCGAAAGGCCATAAATTATCACAATCAACTTGTTAAAATTTTCAAATAAGCCTCTTTAATTTTATTCACAAAGAGAGGATGTAATGAAATATTTGTTTTGTAACTATGGAAACTAAGCAATATTAAATTGTCAAACTTAACGCATGAGGAGTTTATTTTTGGCTTTTCCCATAGTGTTTTCCTCGTTTTCGAACATTCAAAAAAGCAAAAGTAAAAGATGCAATGATGAGTGATGGTGACTCTCCCATTTGTGAACCTTGCCCTCCCAAGTAGAACTAGAGGCAATAAATACTGCCTCTTTGGATTTGTTGCCAAAAAAATCTAGAGAAAAATATAACTACGCATACAATCGTTTCATGAAATGTCGTAAGAATAAGAATGCAAGTTCTTTCTCAGGAAATGTTGTAATGGCATACTTTTTGGAGCAAGGTTCCAAGATGAAATCTTCAACTTTGTGGGTGAACTATTCAATATTTATGAATAACTGTAAGGAAATAATATTTCACAATGATAATAAGTACAAAAATGAATACTCCCTAACATGTACTTCCCTTAGCCTCGCAATGACTATATACATGGAAACATTGACCTTTTCTTTCAAAAATTTTACTTAAAATGTCAATATTTCTGTACGATTCTCGAAAACCATATTTTGTTAGTCTTGTCTTCTCTTTCCGAAAGGTAGTGAAACAACCTATCAAAGAGCCAGATATATCAATGACTGGAACATACATAGGAAATATTCTGATAGGCTCTTGCGAGCATTCCAAACAAAAAGAAACTTTACAAATAGGTTCGATCGATTATTGAGGATCATAATGAAATTGTTCATGATAATAAATGCATGATTTCTCGAATACTTGCCGAAAAAATTTCAAAACTCCTTTACTAAAGAAGATGTTCCTCTAAATCTACCAAATATTCGAACTACTAGAACTACAGACTCAATTTCAGAATCCCAATTTGAAGGAAATATCGTACAAGAACGGAATACTTCAATTCGGAGTCACGTCAGTATTTCTTCAATAACAGAATTTTTTTTAGTGAAATAATCTCCCTTGTGATGTTGTGTGTGCTACGTCAGTTATCACCTTTGAAAATCATTACGACAAATTGAAAATATCAACCCAAAAGTTGTGTTTTTCCTTCTAGTGGCTAGTGGCTTTTTCTGTTATACAAAAACTAATTGTTAATCTGATCTGATTTATTTTCAAATGATTGTTCCTATATGTATTACTTATCAACTCTCTAGCAGGATCGCCATGTAAAGTATCCCTACTATGGGGAGGATATATCATAATTAAAAGACAAACTTCTTCCCCATCTCAACTCTGATTTATTACTGTTCTAAATACATACATATTACAATCGACATCACTTAGCAGTTCATTATACCCGTGACCTGTTGGATCAGCAAGTATTTGCAACAGTTGCATTTCCGTGCAACTATTTGTTTAATATAAGTTCAATACACTATAATACAATAATACTGAAGTATATTACAATAGAGCCTGAACAGGTATTCTTCTTCGGCTCATTACCGATATTTATTGATTATAATAATAATAATAATAACGTGGTGAAAAACGAGATGTTCACATATAAAAATGTATGTCGTTCGATAGAGAATCATAACCAGATCAGCGAGATGATTACTCCAAATTTTGAGTTCGTTATGTCAGGTGAAGAACACATTACCATAGCAATGATAGCTCGCGATAAATTGGAATTGAAAATTTCAATAATAGTGGAAAATAGGGCAGCTTCTATGTGTATACAATAGATATCATTTCTGGCCACGATGGGAGTAATGATTATTACTGGAATCGGAGTGATTTCTGATTTCAAAGAACTCGTCACAGTTTGATTATTAAACGCGATATTCAATCACGTAATTTTTTATAGAAATTCATGCATTTATTCTGGTTTCACCAACACATCAGAAACTATACAGAACGACTTGATTCATTTCATCAGCTATACGTTTTGGATAAGAAAATTGACGGAGAAATTTCGAAATCTTCTCTCATGCCAAGTTGACGAAACCACGGACATGAGCTGAACATTGCTGTTGCCCGGCTTTATGATATTTGAAATATCGAAGCAAACATCACAAGAGATTAAAAAAAGTGGAATGAAGCTTAACTATGAAAATCTTAAGAAAAAAATTAGACGTAAGTCCCTGTAAATTCGCTATTAATAATCCAAGTTTCAAATGTTTTCTCACCAGCCGCCAATGGTGGCCACACAAAATTCTTAACGTGCGATCTTGCAGATGCTCGAAGTTTGTAATTTACGCTCTTTAGAAAACCTATAATTCCGAATACCTGAGTTCCTCCGACAATGAACCAATTAATGCAAAATTTTTCTTGCTTCTTCGAAGCATAATCATACACAAAAACAACTCATTAGAATGTTGATTTTGCATATACATTAAGTAAATGAATAATTGGATGGGTATATCATTAAAAAGTTATTTAATGATTATGTGACAGCGCAACTATAAAACTGGGCAACTATATATATATGGAATCATATCGCAATTAACTGATTAAATTACTAATCAAATAAAACGATCAATAGTTAGCATTAATTAATTACCTGCTAAATTGTCGCCGTCGAATTTATACATAATCACGCATACACGAAATTCTAGATTCGCGTACGCTAATCATCCACAACTTCCGTTAATCAATGCGGAACACTTCGCTTGGGGATATTACTATTGCAATAAATAACCGTGGTTTGACATATTCAATGTTCAGCGGCAGGCATATGTAGAAACGGAGGATTTGAACCAGTGTCTGAAAATCAAAAATGTGGCAACCTTATTCTCTAGCAGTGGTGAACTTCATCTACATTGACCATCAGCGGAACGAGTGATCTCCAATGCTACTGACTGATAAGTCTATCAAGGTATGAATACTCGTACTGACAAATGATAGAGAAAGCACTCACAGGCACTAACAAAGAGACATTTATTGTTCACTTATTTCTCCAATAAGTTGGCATCCTTTCGTTATTCTGAATGGCAAAAACAATTATGGGAAAACCTTCAAATAACAAATAATTTTGAAAATCGATTTGTGCGTTAACTTTTGCGTTGAAGCAATTGAAAAGTGCCCTACACAGACGGGGTCACATGACTTCCGCCACCTGTCCAAAGGAAATTTTTTTGCAGAATATTCGCGTAAAATATGCTTAATTGTTCGAATTTGAAGAATTCCAGTTTTAGTCATTCTTTTATATCTAAGAAATTTCTAGAATATTAAAAAAATTGTAACATCTACAAAATTGTTTCATACCAGTAGCTCTATCATGTTACTCACTTTCAAATACTAATAATCGACAAAAATATGCTCTCCTTCAGAATATCAGAATACCGCTCCAAACTTCTTCTATGTTGATGTAACGTTAAGCATTCAGGATATAACAAATTAACAAATATCAAATATATTTCCTCAGTAGGTACTAAAATGATGCCAAGGCATCAATGGAAAATCAACGAACTGTTTCACGTATCTAACTAAAGCTTAGGACATTTATAAATGAAATTAATCTCAAATTTAATTGTTACTAGCCCAGCTATAAAATGTCAATAACAATTGAAGTTGAGATTAGTAAAGTAGTTTAATGATATCAGGATCGATGACTATGGCACCATTTTAGTGGTGCTCATAATACTCATCGAATGAATTCAATTGTCTAAGCTTATAACTGAAGGGCGCAAATGTTGTGCTTTCAAAAATCAAGTGCAAACATGAAACATGCATCTTTCAAACAGTAGTGATGGACAAGACCTCAAAACTTGTCTTGTCTGGATGAACGATCAAGGTTAAAATCAATTTTTGGCTTCCGGATGGATTTTGCGTCACAATAGCATGACTTGATGCCGACGTTTCGCCAACCATTAAAGGTGACATCCACAGTTCAAGTCTCAAGCCTACCCTGAAAATGCCACCTGCAATGCTTGGCTTAACGTCTACATCAAGTCGTGCTGTTGTGACGCAGCATCCATACGGATGTCAAGAATTTTCAAGATAAGCAATCTGCAGAAGTCTACTGTTCAAGATTTCTAGGTTCAAGCCTAAAAACAATACAACAACTCAAGTTCTTGATGAGTTTTGATCTTACATAA
This sequence comes from Endomychus coccineus, assembly GCA_958510875.1. Lineage (NCBI taxonomy): Eukaryota > Metazoa > Arthropoda > Insecta > Coleoptera > Endomychidae > Endomychus > Endomychus coccineus. The sequence goes on along the minus strand of OY294068.1, from coordinate 49,133,805 downwards.
TATTCAAATTTTTTCAATACATTTTTACTGTTTGAGAATATAAAAACGTAGAATAATAGAATCATGAAAAAAATATTATTAATGTGTTTAGTGAAGTTTCAACAAGGGTTTTTGGAATATTACTTAATTTTAACAATTCCCAATAATTTCTTTTTGTTACGTATTTGCAATTGATTTTTATTACACATTTACAGTTAGTTACAATAAATTTGAAATCTTATTAGTAGCGAGAAAAAGAATTTCTCTGTAATAAATATTTGCATATTGGAACTATCATATATTATTCCTTTATTAATTAGAATGTTGAAAAGTATTCCAATAGTGACAAAAAATTTAATTTTACATAACGATCAAGACAAGAACAAAGACAAAATCATAAAATTGTAAGGATCAAAATAAGATTCACCTCCGATCTTATCTCGTTTGTGTCATTTTGAAGATAAAAATGAGTTTGTTGAATTCATTGCTTAGAAACCATTGTACGAAAGATCAAGTGGAATTAACTTAGATAAGAAATGCCTAATAATGTATACCTTGAGACAATCAAGTAGGTATCTGAGAGGTAAACTTGATGATGTTATAATGATCAACAGATTACGGTATCGAATCGCTGAATCGCTTCTAGTTTACACACTATAATGCATATATTATCCATGTTGCAAACTTTGTTAAGTATCAAACCTGTATTAATATGTGAATCCGTTCATAAGTTCTAATAAAGTTCCAATTTCGCACATTAATCCAGATAGGAATAACGAGAAAATAAGTAACAATAATAATTATATTTCGTCGATATTGAGCACGATTCCTATTACCAAGAAATTACTAAGAACTTGCTTGTAATAAATATGCTATCATGGATTTAATAATGAATTGCCAAGAAAACCCAAATTAATAGCATCCTCGAGTGAGTGTATAACTGAGATATTATCTTGTGAAATAACCCTTCTCTTCATTTTATTCAGAATAGATTCTCTTCACCTGAAAGCGATAAATAATTGGAAAATTGGAATTTATTCGAGTTAAGGGTTGCTATATTATTCGAAGAAGTCAGAGGTGCAATGAAGAGACAGGTACAATGAATGCAGAGTCTAATGCAATCAAAAATCAAGATTGTATTGACTCCAGGAAGACGAATTTCACAATGATGATGCCAGTTTCAATTATTAATAAGAAATCCTCCATATCAATACCAACAGCACCCTCTCATGGGAGATCATGTGAGGCCAATTGCGGAAATTGTCAGATACATTTATCTAACCGTGCAAAGAGCTATTATACATCCCAGCCTCCTCATGATCCACGAAGCACAAATTCGTCTGGTTCATGTGTGAATTTCAGCTCTATAAAATACACTGGAGTTCTTAGATTCTATTCAGAAGAGAGCGACTCGTCTGGCTGGAAATATCACACTAACGAATTCTTTGATCTCTCTAGAACATTTTAGAAGTATTGGCGATCTCTCTATTTTTTATAGACATTTCCATGTTCGAAGATTGGAAATCTCGTCCGATTTAAGGTAGACAAACCAGATGAGCTCAGACTGCCCACCTCTTCATTATAAATGAGAAAATTAGCCCTCATCTACTTAAAATACTGTTAAAGTACTAAGGACCTATGAGCTACCAAATAGCCATCAACAGAGTGAACCAAATTGGAAATCAAAATGTGCCTGTCTAAATAGTATTTGGTGTTAATAATGAAAACAACCCCCAGTTGTAGATAAATCTGAGTTTAATAAATTGCTTCTTTGCTTATACATTTGCATTCCTTCCAAATAATCTTGATATTTGTCCGTTCTGTGTTTTATAGTGATAAACATTGTATAGGAATGGTCCTACCTGTATTTATTATGTTCGGCTTACTCTGATTTTCCACTATTATTCTTCTTTATATGGGCAAAATGTACTTCATACTTAGTTAGGACATTCTTCATAGTTTGGCAGACAATCGATTCTGTAAGTTCCGGATTTGTCTATGTCGAAAACTCCATCAAAGGTGTTGCCTAAACGGTTTTTGAGCTTGTTCTCACATCTATAAACGGGTTGCATTACAAATTTAGGGAACAAATTATGAGATTTATCAATTACTGAAGGATGACAACTGAAACTTTTGAATTTTATTGAACTATTTGAAGGTCAATTGGTTGCGCTCCAATTTCCTGTTTTGTTTAAATCAAATTATTGATCAAAGATTCGTCGTAACTATTGTTCAACGCTATCTACTGAAGTTTCTGAACTCCTTTGTTATACTTTTGCTGGATCAACGAAACGTTCAATAATTTTTGAAAAAGACTGTTAAATAGAGCTATTTTACAATTAATTAGTGTAACGGAATCCGCAGGAGTCAACCTATTATTTTGAATGGGCTTTCTGTACATGTTGAATTCTGAGTGACTACCAGCTTTTATAATATTAATACTGCTGCTCATCGGTTTATATTCTAACAGTGCATTTGAGTGGATCAAATTAGCTATCAAGCGTATTCAAAGCAATGCAAATCAAAATCGTTACTTATAATCGCGAAAATATCATCGACATATCTATGCCAAACTTTTGGAAACCGCTTTTATTTTGATTTCAAGGAGATTTCACGTTCGCTTAGGAAAATATTGGGCAACAAATTTGAGAGTGAATTGCCTATTGCACATTCGATTGTTTATTTATAGTAGTTTTTATAAATAGTGAAATAATTTTTCTCCATACATGATAACGTAAGGATCACATATTCTGTGCAGTTTGTATCGGGGATATTGATATTAGGAATCCATTCCTCCAGCATGTTTATCGACTCAGGGATTGGAGTATTCGTAAAAAGTATTATAACATCAAATGAAACGAGAGTATCGCCCGATTCAAGTCTGAAATCAATTTTGCAATTAGAAATTTTTACAAACACACTTGGTACCGCTTAGAAGGTTGATGCATTCCTTAAATAATCATCTTGCTATGTAGTCGAGGAAATAAAGCATTGAACCTGGGAATGTTGGCGCAATTGGATGGATTGAGATGCGGTTTTCTGCATTCGATTCTGAAAGTGATTCTCACAGTTTTCATGCATAGTCGTGATCGGCAACTTTGAAAACCCCCGACAGCTAGATTTTATAACATTTAATTAAAAAAAAACAAGAAATTCCTAGAAGATGAGGTGGATACACAGGGCTCGAGTGTCCCGGAAATACCCCCAGGTAATTCTCAGAACAATGTGAGTGTCACAGTCGTGATCGGCGACTTCAAAAACCCCCGAGAGCTAAAATTTGTTACCTTTTATGAAGAAAAATTAGCAAATTCCTAGAAGATGACGTCGTTACCCGGACGCAGGGTACACCAGGTATTGCAGAAGAGTTTTTTCATGTCGTTATCATCACTAGCAACCTTCATATCAACTTTCGAACAGTTGACAAACATTAAAAATAATTTTTTCATTAATTTCGTCGATAGCCAGGACGTCAGGACGCTAGTATACCCCCGGGGAGGTCCAAGGCGACCTCAGGGAATTTTTTAAATATCATATTCGTGTTTAGCGACCCCAAAAACCACCGAGAAACCAATTCGAGTCCGTTTTTTATTCACCTCAAAAAGTGCACTTAGAAAAATGCATTTTTTGCCTGTAGAAATGCAACAAATTTTTTTGCAAAAACAAAAATACCGGACAAAGTTTCTAAGTCATTTTCTGAATCGAATGCAGAAAACCGCATCTCAATCCATCCAACTGCGCCAACTTTCCCAGATTTGGCCTATTTTAGTGCTTTATTTCCTCGACTAATGATATACGTGGGATAATCAATGTTTGAAATGATTGGTTTCATGCAATTACCTGGCTTGTGAATCTTAGGTAAGCAATCAACTTATGAATATCAGAGTTCGAAAGTTTGTATTTTTAATTTTCAGAGATTACAGCGGTACATGATTCTAATGATTGATTTACTAATTTCACGCATTCAGATATATGGTTCCCAGAAATCTGCTCATAGGGAACATCATTCAACTACCAAACTAAACTAGAAGGATATAGGGAACTTTTTGTTCATATGGAAAGAAATAATAATAAAAAATTAGCAATAGCCGAACATATTTCAAATACAGGTGACACCATATTTTAAGAAAGTTTATCACTCTTAAGGAGTTTCGGCAATGTTAGAGAAGGTCTGGCAGGCAACGTTATGAATATTGCCGGCTGAAGTTGTATACTTAAACACATGTAAAAATAATGATCGTATATTTGTCATCGATATTAATTTTTTTAACAGTTGATTGCAATTAATAAAATTTATAAATTAAAGATTCTAAGGTAGTTTCTAATAGAAATAATTAATGGGACTCGCTCAAACTTGCACAGAATATTATTGTGATAACGTTACTCCATTATAGAAAAGCATTTTTATTTAGCCGTTTTTTCTTAGTTTGAAGATTTAACCACATCCCTATAAGCTTTCGTGTTGAAATGTTGTTTTTTTGACTCGATATATTCGAAAAACCATATAGTGAAGTAATCACCAGGTTCAAGTCTAAAATTTTCCAATTTTGTAATTAGAAATTTTCACAAACACACTTGGTACCGCTTAGAATGTTGATGCATTCCTCAAATAATCATCTTGCTATGCTATACGTGGGATAATCAATTTTCGAAATGATTGGTTCCTTGGAATTACCTGGTTTGTGAATCTTAGGTAAGCAATCAACTTATGAATATCAGAATTCGGAAGTTTGTATCTTTAATTTCCGGAGATTACAGCGGTACATGATTCTAATGATTGATTTACTAATTTCACGCATTCAGATAAATGGTTCCCAGAAATCGGTTCGTAGGGAACATCATTCAACTACCAAACCAAACTAGAAGGATGTGAGGAACATTTCATCCATATGGAGAAGAATAATAACAAAAAATCACCGATAGCCGAACATATTTTAAATACAGGTCACACCATATCTGAAGAAAGTTTATCACTCTTGAGGAGGTTCGATAATGTCAGCGGAGGTCTGGCAATGCTTTAAATATTGCCGGCTGGAGTTGTATACATAAGCACATTTAAAAATAATAATCGTATAGTTGTCGTCGACTTTGAATTTTTTTAAAAGTTGATTGCAATTGATAAAATTCATACATTGAAAATTCTAAGCTATTTTCTAATAGAAATAATTAATGGGACTCGCTCAAACTTGTACAGAATATTATTTTGATAACGTCATTTCATTAAAAAAAAGCATTTTCATTGAGCCGTTTTTTTCTTAGTTTGAAGATTTAACCACATCGCTATAAGCTTTCATGTTAAAATGTTGTTTTTTTGACTCGATATATTTAAAAAACGTATAGTGAAGGCCTTCAAAAATTGGACATATTCTTATATTGTTATTCTCAACGGTCTGAAAATTTTGAGAAGTTTTATCATAAAAAAACCTCCTTAAAACACAGTACGAACGTATGTCTAGGTGCTTCAGAAGGGATGGGGAAGTACAAGCGAAGAAGCATTTTATTGAATTCAAATTCATCTCCAGTTGAGGTTAACTTCTTGTTTGCATTATTAGCCCCGTATAGTATTTGATCAGGCACTTTTTGATTTCTAATTTAGTTTACTCTGATAATTGCTTATTCGTAGCTGAAAGGTCCTCAGTACTTCAACAGTATTTTTAGTTTATAAGGGTGATATTTTCTTATTTATAGTGTTATAATTTATCCACAGTGTGAACTCTCTTATAGTTTACACCCCTTCATCGACGAGCTCGAGACTTACCGAACTTCTATCTTCAAGACATAATCCAGGTATCGGACGGTGTGATACTCTTTGCCTAGTGAGGCATTCCATGATGTCTATAACCTTTAAGCTCTTGAGAAAATCTCTCCTCTCCATATTGAATCGCTGGCTCACACGAAGTTCCACGAGCGTTATACGTTTTTACTTTCAGTTAGTCAAAAAAAGGTTCCAATCCAAATTTTAATGAAGATTATCATTCATACAACAGACTTTGAATGAATGTTAATCAGTTATCTTAGATCAGAGGTTTCTTCGAACATAAATATTAATTCAAGCTAACATAATATTTATCATGTGACCTAACCGGTGTCCGGTGAATTCTGCGATAACCATTCTTCGAAAACTGAGAGTCATTTTCGAAGAACTCACCTAGAACAACCCTAACCTCCGCAGGTGCATTCTCAGGACAAAATGGAACTGATATTCAGAATGTTGTAATAGGGGTTATGGACAGGTTATTTCCAATATTGAAAAAACTTAATTTATTGATATTTGGAAAATTAAAGTTTCATGTAAATTAAAATATCTCAAAGCAAAGTAACAAGAACCCAATGAGATTCGCCACATGTTTCTGTTTATCATAAAGAACACACTTCATCGTGGGAAATATTGAATGAATTTCTCAAAATAAACACAAAATTAGTTTCACACTCGCTTCAAGGAGGGTGATATGATGTCATAGCTGATGAGGTCAAGAGGGTTGCAATAAGTTCACAGAAGTTTGATTTGTAAAGGAAATCATAAACCTGACAAGATCAATAACCGATATAGAACGAGAAACTAATGGTTAGCTATATGGTAAATCTTAATGTGACTCATCTGGAGATCATCAGAATTGTACTTAAATAATAGTCTTGATTATAATTGAAATAATATGTATATTCAAGTTTAGAAATCCCCACCGTAAACATTTTGAATGAGAGGTCTCAAGAAAGATGGAAAGAATTATAAGTTATCTTGCTGCTTATTGGTTTAACAATTCTTCCCAATTTACTAGCAATATAATTGGTACAAAATTAAAATCAGGATCACTATGAGTAAAATCATTGGTTAAACAATTCGGGGATTCTTCCCTAATTGCAGAAAAAGGACGCATTGTAAATAGCAACAAAATGCGGAAAAACCTTCAGTTATATTTTCTAACTTGAATTAGTCTCTTGCAAAATCACGTGGTACTTTGTCATTTTTAATTGAATTAATTTTAATAGATTATTCATTATAGATTAGAGTGTTTTGGTAAGAGGGTTCGCGAAAATCAGAGTTTCAGTTTAATTCAAATTAGTTTTATTCAAGTTGACGTCAATAATACATTGAATCAAGTCATAGCTTTTCGATTCCCTAGGTTGATTCTGGTTGGGATATTCTAGTTTCATTGCTTCAGTTCAGTTAATTTAGCTTCTCCAGGTGATTTTATTTAACTCTAGGTCTCATTATCAGATTATTCTTATTAATACTTTTATAATATCAGCAATGAATTTAATTGTAAAATTCTTCTTTTTCATATTTAATTATCATATATATTCTTCTTATTATTATTATCATCTTTTAATTGTTATTTATTGAATATTTTATTGTTGTTGTGTACGAGTTTCTCTGATTAAGATTAGCGTCTATCCCTCCATCAACCTTCCAGCGTTCAAATCAATAAGTGTCTAGTGAAATAAAAGGAATAAGTGTCAAAAATATTTTTCACGTTAGTTCTAGCTAATAAATGATTGAGATCAAACTCCAACATGTCATGGTTCTCTGAATTAAATGACCACACTGCAGATGAATGAATGATAGTGAATAGGAATAATGTGACTTCCTTAAGTAAAGTTTTATAGAGAGAGTACCATGTTACAATGTGCTCTTGTGTCGCAAAAGTAATTGAAAAAGCAAAATTATTCAAGTTCGTGAATTCAAGGCTTATTATGATGGTGTGAAATGAATTTGTAGAAATACTGTTTCATAATTGTTCTAACAACTCAGATTGTTTAGTATTAATCCAACTGAATAGTTTGAAATCAATACCCTATAAATTATTCTATAGTCACTTCTAGCTATTTGGTTGTCGAGGAGAATTTTGCTCCAAATATATCTAATTAATTACTCTGGAAATTGAACTTCAAACTAATTAATTAAATTTCTGTCTAATAACTGTTAAACAATTCATTCTAGTCAAATAGCAGTGTTAATTAGCAATATTCTTCAGCGAGGTCGTAATTATTACATCAAATCCAGAGGACTATCATTATTAGCGTTAATCTATAACGTTATGTAGAACAGTGTATGCTTGTTAAAATAATTGTCAAGCGCTTGAGTGCAAGTAGCTGGAAGGTATTTGTAATACTGACAATGTCTGTAACCGCAGGCAAGATCTAATAAGCCGCGTATACGTGGCCAAGTATGAAGCATCGGGGCATAGCTTAGACAATGAATGCGACAGAATGAATAATTTACACTCCTAAATAAATATACATTGAAATATATATCCTACAGTAAGTTCTCCAAGTTTATTGTCTTCCATCAATTCTACTTGCTCGAGCCTATCAAGCAGGCGTCTTGAACGACTATGAGACCTTCTTAAGTAACTTCCATTCACGAGAATTATCCGTATCGAGTTAGATACGGAATCCATATATGACAGAAGTTAGCAATGATGTGTATTTTTTTTTATGCATAAGTGGGGCCTTCGGTAATCGATTATACCATGTTGAAATTCCAGGGTCCCGACAAACACACCAGCCTCCTATATGCAATGTTCTCCATGCGTGACCCCTCTCCAGTAGGTCTCACAAAATAACCTTTCTCTGGCTTTCATCTTGGTTCGACATGTTACAGGTGTAAGACTACCTTTTTCTCGAATATTCTCCAACAAATAATTGGAAGATTCCATTTGAATAACACTATAGCAACGGGATGCTTCTTGTTCATTGCTGGGTTCCTTCGCCTCTCCGGAAAAAAACATTGATGGAGATTTTCAACACCAAGCTAGTTGATTTCGGCATCTTAGCCAATCCGGGTGGCAGTATTATTCCAATGCCCTTCCTACTTATTTTTCTTCCGACTGAACCGAGACTTAGAGATAACTTCCTATGGCAACTGAAGCTGCCTCATCACAATCTCATCAGCGCCCGTTTGAAAGATGGATTGCTCTATCGGAGGCTCCATCACTTTCGGTAACCTCTCATTATAACTAAAGGGATCTAGCTGAACGTTGAATTCTCTGCCTATCTCTTCAATATTTAGGGTTGATACCAATGAATATATGAATGAAGTATAAAAATTCTGGTGGTCTGACATTTCTTCGCTGGCTTAAGTTCGAATCATGGAGTTGAGGGTTTTTTTCTGTACAGATACTTATTACATTCTTCACTACACGGTATATAGTGTAAGAAGTGTTGCCATTCCGCGGAAATATCGGCTTTGTAAATTTTGTTAATCTAGACTCTTTTTGACATGGAATCTGTGTCAGTTCATGTGTGTGCATGCGTAAAAACTTTGGAGACTATTCCACATGGATTATAAATCTTGCAGATCGGTTTGAAGAGGTGAAAATAGCAATTGTATTGTTTTATGGTTCGATGACATCCATCTTAAGATTTTCGAATAGAATTATAGTTTTTCATTGAAACATAAGGAGAACGGTGCTTTTCTGGTTATAAATATATATTCTACAAAGCAAGCTGCTCTATCATGAATATTCATTCACCTTATGGTTCTATCTCGGCTTTAAAAGATTATTGTATCATAAGTATATATTAATATTATAAATTAAGAAACTGAAACATGCCCCACAATTTTGTTTTCAAAAAGTGATTTCCATTGAGAATCACAATGAAGATCAGGAGCTGCTATTTGTTTTGTGAAATCAGGAGTATGAATGAATCTTTTACATGTTATAATCTGAATGACTCCACATAATACCGCTCTTCAGATTCAACTCCGGAGAGTATCTGTCGAGGAAGCTGAACAGTATTATGAGGTCATTACAGTCCTATAGATTTTAGGATTATCTGTATGACTGGGAACATAAAATATTAGTTCGTGACACTTCTGCAGGTTGAATGTATAATTGCTATATATAGTTGTAGACAAAAAAGCACTGACGACATGATTATATAGAAAGTACTATAGAATCTATTTAGAAATTGAAGATTGTAACGGTGTGAATCCCGTTGCAGGGTTAAATTTCAATATTCTTTGAATTCGTAATTAATTTGAATGAATAAGTTCGAATGATTCAGGCCCTGGCATCTGTGTTATGATAGCGGCAACTGTACAGTCATCGTGGTATGTAAACAATTTACATACATTCACGGGAGGTTTCATTCTGTCGAGATTAATGATTTTTAGGCAGGGAGATCGATTCGTCACTGTGTGTGGCAACGTTGAAGCAGGTATGCCGTATCTAATGTTTTTCTGTCCTTTTGAACATTTTTATGTATCGGCCAAAAATCTAGTCAACGACTCGCTTTATAGTAGTTTGAATATTACTATAATTAAGTTTGGTTTGATGTACAGTTGTCGATTGACTAGATATTCTTGGAAATTTCCTTAATGAACGACATGCCTGCGTTTAGTCTCACCACAATCATTCATCTCATTTTCATCATCATCTTGCCTTTAACTTAACTTCATATTCCAGTTCCATTCTCTTTGATTTAGTTAGACTCTAATCAGATATCGAACCAGTTTCGTTATTTTGTAATATTTATTTATTATAAGAATTATATGTTTACTTCCTTATTTTTATGTTTCACGTATATGTTTGTGTTTTGTTCTGTTGATAAACTATTCGATCGTTCGAACTAGATACCATTTTGATACAGATTGCGGTTAGGGCAGCATATGGTAAGATTTGGGGATCAATTTCCTCAAATCGCACCACTTGCAGGCTCTAACAAAATTGGTTTTGAAATATATTTGAGTTCACACAAAATCATGTTCCCTGTATTGAATCGGTAGAAACTCTCACTACTTATAGTGAGGGAAGCAAAACTGATGAAAAATTCCATACTAGGAGAAAATGAGCTGAGGATGATGCACTAAACTCCAGCAACTTCTGTAGAAAGAAAGTCGCCGGAAAACTCTTCAAACTAAAAGAAGGAACTAGTTTCTTAATTGGCTCATCATTTGAGCATATCTGAATTGGAATGTCTTTATAGTATTTGGAATAAAAACGACAAATATGGGGATTCTTATAACTTTCAATGCATAGTGCTGATATTAATCTATTTGGATGACGAAATACGAAGAAAATATTCATTATTGCGTAATCAAGTTTTATAAAAAAAAATAATATTCTATGAGCCTCATCATCATTAAAGCAAAATCCGATGGCTATCATTTTTATACACACACGTTCATATTAATGTGATAACATCAGCAGATTCCACAAAGAATGTGCAGCTCCCACTTTTTCCCGGAGTTATGTACGAGGATAAGTTCTGACATGCTAACGGACCATTTATCAGAGATTTCTTTAAAATGAAATGCACCCTATGAAAAATAAGTCTTCTAGTTAATAGGTTTTCTCTTTTATGTAAGCGTGGAACGTAGGAAAGATTTAAAATCGTTATAGCTGTCACATCAAATCGACTGAGGCTTTGTGTTTTTTCCAGTGGATATTTCAGAATCATACTCGCATAAAATGGTCACAGATTAGATATAACCTTCGGCTAGATGAAATGCCGTACAAGTTGTTCATCCGTGAATACAAATTGGTGTGTTTCATTCAGAAAAAATCTCTCGAAAAGTTTTACATGTCTCTTTTTCCTGTTTATTCACTATGAATAATATCCTCATGAACTTGTTCAATAACCACACCAAATGAACCAAATGATTATCATGATGATATTCTAAAAACTGATTGCACAATTGGAATTTCACAAACATACACTCATTTGCACCATTGATGTACCATTGAGATTTTCGAATGTGAAGATGAACTCCAGAGACAACTAGAGATACAATAATTGTTCAGAATCGCAGTAGTCTTTAGCTTGCCTTTTGGTAACCTCATCTAGACATAGCTTATTTCTTATCACATTAGTTCAACCTCCGACTGCGAACATTTCCGCGTAATTGAACATCCGAATATATTGAGTTCAACTTAAAAATATATATACGAACTTGAGAAGACGACATCAAAAACTATAGCTCGTTACAAGGAATTCAATAGAACCAACGCTTATGATTTCTTTGACGTGCTGGAAAAAATTATTGACGAGAACTGAATAGATGCTTTATTAGTCTACAATGTGGACGAATCGAGTTCGTTCACGGTGCAGAAAAAATCCTAAACAGAAATGAATACATCAAACAGATGCACTATCCAATAGAAGAAGAGGCGTATGACGCTTATGACACCGGTTGCTTGCACCAGTACTTCTGACAATTTTGTTCCTCCAATGATTATTATCAAAAGAAAAGGGTAGAGCCTCCACTTGCCAAAGGTGCTTCACTCGATCAAACGAGGTATCCGATTCTGGATACATGAACTCAGAGCTTTTTATCAAGTGGTTGAAATATCTCATATCGTACGTGAAACCAAATAAAGATGCCAAAGTTTTATCAGTATTTGATGGTCGTAGACACATTTCAAAACCTTGGAAGCCATAAATTTCGCACGTGAGAATGGTATACTGATGATCCAGCTATGTGGTCATACCACTCATAGACTATCTTCAAGCCACTAGAGAGCTGTTATGATGAGGCAATGATAAAGTGTATGCGCTGTAATCCGGGAAGGCAGGTTACATACCTTGAAGTTTCTGGACTAATATCTGAAGCTTATCAGAAAGCTGCAACTATGATCAATGCACCGGTTGGTTTTCGAGCTACAGCAATTAGGCCAGTTGATCGTTTGATAGCTGACTTCGTAGTCATTGAAATTTTGAACCGTCCGGATCTTCTCCCTCGAATTGATAAAGATCGAAAAAACTTATCAGATGTCAGTGATGCTGGAAGAATCGTGACAAAAACGATCGTAGAAGATGCTGGAATACCTAATGCAAGCTTTAATACAGTTCCCGATAAAATTACCGTTTTGAGAGACGATGCAAGCATCTCTTTGAATGTAGAAGCATTTGAAGATGCTTTGAACCGCAGTTTATCCGGATTGCTGGTTTCTATTGACACACTTAGTCCAGTTCTGACGGGAACAAGAAAGTATGAAAAAGGAAAGACTACGGGAGCTCAAAGAGCGATGGTATTAACTTCCAGTCTTTATAGAAACAATTTGAAAAAATTGGAGCAAAAGCAAGTGAAGAAAGAGATGGAGAAGAAAACCAAAACTAGAAAAAGGAATGTGTTTTCGAAGGGAAAGCTCAAGGGGCGCCCAACTGTCAACAAGTGAAAATATTGGAAGAGCAAAGTCAAGAGGACCACGTATATTAAAGGAAAATGTATATACGAACTCAAGAAGTCGACATCAAGAACTATAGACCTTCTGCTTTCATATCATCAAAAAAAAATCCACTTATTATAATACCTACTTGTATATAAAACACATAGATGTATGAACAAAATTCATCTCTCTGACGAATGTCGGTTCAGTAAGCGAAGACGTTGCTTATATTTCATCACGCTCTGATTTCAAAATGAGTTTCAAACCACAAAATAAACTCCACCTTCTCATATACGAGGACAAGGTGGAAAGTACCCTGAAAAATTGAACAGATGTCGCCACAATAGGAAATCATGTGACATTAGTGATGTATCATCTTTATCTAGAACACATTGAAATTTTCAGACTGATATGTCATTCGGTTTTGTTTTGATACTCACCGAAAGCAAGCAACTTTGAAGATTTTTGTAAACATGGATTAAACATTATTTCTTGCGTGGAAAAAACGCAAGCCAAAGCATCGCTTGTTAAACATTATGAGGCCTCAGCACCTGATAAAGTGGGGATATTTCACTGACTTATCCAGTAGTATATCATTATTCGACATTCATAGGCTTTGTATAAATCTTAGAAAACCCCAAGCATTTATCGTCCTTTTCAAACCCCGCAAGGATATTGCAAACTGGAAAATGGCTGTTATAGTTGATGTATTTTTCTATACCCATGTTTTATGTTCGTAACTAAATCGGAATATTGTATTCAATCAATTAGCCTAGAGCACATTACTTTCGTTTCGAAATTTCTTCATAATAATTAGGATAAGGTAATTAGTCTGTAGTTCTCTATTTTTATGTGGTCTCTTTTGCTGAGTACAGGTTTTATAAGCGCCAACTTGAAGGGTTCGAGAAATACCTAATATTTTGAGGAGATATTTTCAATTATGATTCTGGTTGAGGAATACTTTAGAATGCTAACTGAAACTTGGCCATTACCACTTATTTGATTTATTTTTAATTTTTTTCATAATGCTTATCATTTCATCTTATCAGACTGATTTTACAGTCATCGACTCACTGTTAAGATCTGAATCACTCAAGTAAAGAATGCTATTGCTATTTTTATCCGGTAAGTTGGAAGATAGATTTACGTTGAAATCATCAAAATGATTAGGTAGGACATATTCATTACCTGGCACAATATTTTTGGTTTGTTGATATGTCATCTTACGTTTGAAGTCATTTATAACATTTCTACCTGTTTAACTTTTATTTTCCGAATTCTTCATCTTCAACTCTATAAATTGTTCCATAGCTTTTTCTCAATAATAGTGTAGGGCATAACTAGCAGATATTGAAGTGGAATGAGAACATAAGAGTAGCGGCTCGTGATTTTTGTGATTTAGCAGACGACAAAGTACTAATTTTTTAGTAATTTCATGCTTTTTATTGGTGAACTCGGAAACGGGCTGGGTACTAACACCGTTCAACAATAGCCACTGTGGATTGTGACGCAAATAGTAGAGGAAGACAAACCATTCTATACAAACGTCTCTCTTCTTATGCCATATAGTCTTCAATTCGTTAAAAATGCAACAACAACAGGAAATTAATTATTTTTCAAGTTTTTCTGTAAACATTTCGGTTGGAAATATGAATAAGCATCAAAAAGGATTAATAACAATTTAACAAACACCGGACGAGCAAGACGAAATCTGGTCAATTTGGGATTTTTTCCGGGATGTGGCGAATGCCAGGCAGCGCATCCGAAAACTGCACAATCTCCCAGAATTTTAATTTAGTATATTTGTCACATAATTTGCACGTAGTTCATCCCAATCTCGAAAGTAACAAAGGATTTGTTGGCGGCTCATGAGTAAAGAAGTGGGTCGACAAAAGTGAAGGCAAAACAATAGTGAGACATAATAATTTCTGCATTCATAATATCCTAAGACAACATTGTAAGTAATGTATAAATATCTTGAATAGTAGACTTCCGCGGATAGCTAATCTTGGAAATCTTGGCTTCCGGATGGATTCCGCGTCACAATAGCTCGACTTGATGCCAACGTCTCGCCAACAATAACAGGTGGCATCTTCAGGGCAGGCTTGAGCCCAGTTCAAGCCACAAACCTGCCCTGAAAATGTCACCTGTAATGATTGGCGAGACGTCGGCATCAAGTCGAGCTATTTTGACGCGGAATTCATCCGGAAGCCAAGATTTTTCGATGTATAAATACCGAGATGAATACCTCGGTAATATATGAGTAGGTAGGTAATATGCTTGTAATACCATGTAATTTATCACAGAAGTCTCTTTTATAATTTTTCTATTATTATATTTTATAGTATTTACCTGCATAGGTATACATAATAAACTCTAGTGCTATTATTTCTTTGGAATTGAATTAATACGTTGATATTTATTGATTATTATTTCAGTGAAAAAATCGACTACTTGAATGTTTTTTGGATGAATTAAGTGCAATTGACGATAAACGTCTATTTGCATCGAATTTCCGCTTTGAGTTTTAATACGTTTTGAACAAGAAAAATGTCACTCAACCGAGATACTTGTTAATGGTATTGTAGCAATCAAAACAAACAATTTGAAAGATTACGAAAAATGATTGTCCTTGAAAGATTTTATTATCGAATCAATGTTCAATTTTTCAAATTGATCATCATGAAAGTTAACCTGTAATGTATTGTTTAATTTAGGTTTGTTAAAAATGTTTTGGTGAGAGTTGGTTGAATCAGTTACTAATTATGTTTGAATTGTTATTGCTTACTTCATAATTTAATTTTGTATCAGTTTGATAATGGTACGTCGGTATTGAAACCATTGTAACGTTTTCATGTTATTATTGAAAGTGGTGTAAAAAAATAATTGTTTTTCCCTTTAACCTTCTTATTAGTTATTTTATTTCAGTGTATCATGGATTTTCGTCATTTCAAATGAATAGTACAAGCCACTATCTTTGATTTGTAGGGAGCCAAAAACATACAATAAAAATCAGGTACCTATGTTTCTTAGAAAATTTTGAATATTAGGTATACCTATTAGTATCAACAATTCGGAACTCCACACTTGTAAAATAAGTAACATATTGGACAGTGACGCTGTAGTATCTGATTGAGCCAAGTAAGGTCATAATGATACAACTTAATGCGGTTGTTTCGTAAATTATTATAAACTTGTGCTACGAACTTATCTCGACGGTGAAATGTTACGCCAGAAATGTAATGTATATTTGTAATGGGCACCATATTTCAGAGAACTGCGTGATATTTACGTTCTCTACCCTGGGATCCGCACTATCATTCTGGACTATCATATCGAAATTTTACGTTCTCAGATCACGAACGCTCGTCGGCCGCTTATCCCGGTAGATAAATCTAGCAAGCTATGTCAAACAGCGGACACCCCACGTTGACCAACTGTGATAACAATCCTGTTTCATATTTTCCCCCAAATCCAGACTTTTCAAACGTCAAGTTTCCTCAGTCTAAATGTTCAGCGAATCCACTTTGCGGTCGCGATGCTTTTCCAAGATGGATGCACGGAAATGTATGAACGGGAAAAGGAAGAGAGAAGTCAGAAGAGAGGGGAAATTCTCCCTCAGGGAAATCTGACCAGACTTCTTCGAATCGACTAATCTGGAGGCGGACCTCAATCGAGTAGGCTATACGCTCTCAAGGCCCATCTTGAAACTTTATTCTTTAACATGCAGATATAATAATGTGTGTGTGTTCGTTCCAGGCCAGTTGCGTCAATTCTTGAAATCAATGAGAAAGCAATACAGTTTGAATAAAAACCATCGGGATCGAATGAGATTTCCTTTGAAAAGCTTCCTTGTGTTCATTCGATGAAATATCATCTAAATATAACAAAACATTGCGATATCCTTTCTTGTCTGATAAACATGGTACCTATAAACATTGAGAATGTTCCGCGGAATACTTAAGGATATGGATTTCTTTCGATAAGGTAGACGTGTTGCCAATATGAGCGTGCAATTTTTCTTCTAGTTCAGATTTGGAAATATCCTGAAATATCCCAAGGATGTTGTATCATCACCAAATGTACCTACTTCATTCAGAGAAAATATTTCCTCTAGATACGACTAGATGAATGTGTGTTTTGATGAAATTTGGAAACAAATATTTTATTGTCAATGTACTGTTTAACTGTTGCCTGGGTATGATCCGTAATTGGGTGAGTTTCGATTATCAAAAAATATTTACAGCCGTTATGGAAATAATGTTCACATACTCCGAGTATAGGTTTGAGAAAAATTCAGAATAATATAGTTTCTGCTCGGAGCTCCTGGTTAACATCAGATCTGTGATGAGCATTCTATTGATGAGCCCAAAACAAGTTAAACCAATATGTTAGTTTTTTCAACTATCAGCTGCGCAAACTCCGAATAATGAGTTTTCTAGGTTGCATCTCTAATTCATTTCAAAACTCCCTAGTTGACCTCAGATTTCCGATGGAAACTCTAGCAATGAGCTGAAAACAAGTGAAACCCTTATAATGATCAGCTTTTGAACTATCAACTGCTCAAACTCACAATTATGATTTTTCAGGTAGCATCTCTAATTCTAACTGAAACTTGTTGACTTTAGCTATTCGATGGAAACTATAGCAAATGAATCAAAAGCAAGTGAAACTAGCATATCAGTTTTCGAGCTATCAACTGCTCTAATGTCGAATTATAATTTTTAATAGCGTCTCTGATTTATCCTTAAGCATTCTAGTTGATATGAGATCTGTGATGGAAACTCTAGCAATGAATCAGAAACAAGAGGAACAAATTTGTCAGTTCTTGAGCTATCAACTGCTTAACTGCTCAAGTTACATCTATAAATTTTGTTCAAACCATTGTTGACATTAGACTTTTTATAGAAACACTAGCTATGGACCGAAAACATATGAAACCTATATAAATCAGTTTTTGAGCAATCAGCTGCTCAATTTTCGGATTATGGATGCTTTAGGTTGAATCTCTAATTTATTTTAAAACTTTCTAGTTGACCTCAGATCTTTGATGGAAACACTAGCAATGAACTAAAGACAAGTTAAACCAATATAATTATCAGCTTTTGAACTATCCACTGCTCCAATTCACAATTACGATTTTTTAGGTCGCATCTCCAATTTCTTCTAATAATTCCTCGTTGACATCACATCTTTGATGGAAACTACAGCAAATTAATCAAGAGCAAGTGAAACGAATATATCAAGTTTTGAGCTATCAACGGCTCTGATTTTGATTGTTTATTTATTTTTTTTAGATTGCATCTCTAATTTATGCTAAATTTTTCTAGTTGATATCAGATCTTTGATGAGAACTCTATCAATGAAACAAAAACAAGTGAAACAAATTCATCAGTTCTTGAGCTATCAACTGCTCAACTGCCCAATGATTCATTAGTGTTACATCTCTAATTTTTGTTCGAACTTCCTTGTTGACATTGGATTCTTTATGGAAACACCGGATATTGACCAAAAACAAATGAAACCAATATGAATCAATTCTTGAGCTATCAACTGCTCAAAATTTCGAATTATAATTTTTTTGAGTTGCTATCAACTGCTCAACTGCCCAAGTTATGATTTATTGGGTTAACATCTCTAATTTTTGTTCAAACTTCTTTGTTGACATCGGATTTTTTATGGGAACACTAGCTATGGACCAAAAACAAATGGAACCAATATCAGTTTTGAGCTATCAACTTCTCGAATTATGAATTATGATTTTTTAGGTTGCATCTCTAATTTATACTAAAACTTCCTAGTTGACATCAGATCTTTTTAAAAACAAGTGAAACCAGTTTGTTAGTTTTTGAGCTATCAACTACTCAATTGTACGAATTATGATTTATTTAGGTTATATTTCAAATTTTATTCAAATTCCCTTATCTACGTCGGAGTTTGTTTTTTTTAGGTTTGACTACACAAGAGGGAAACCTAGTGAGCCAGCGGTGGAATGTTGGGAGAGGAGAAAAAAGTAATAATTTTTGTTGAAGGTTTGGAGGTTATAGGGAAAGACCTCACTAGGTGAAGAGTTCTATAACTCTTCTTCTACAACAAAGTCTGGTAGGAAGAAGATCGGCAGGTCTCGGGCTTGCCAATGAAGGAATGACTAGTTTGATGGTAATTCTAGCTTTACACCAAAAAACAAGAGAAATCCATACAAATCAGTTTTCACTATCAATTATTCTAATTTCAAATTGTGTTTCTGGTGAAATTGGTTATTGAACATCGAGTTTCGGTCTTCCAAGCTAATCGAAATGACAATTGGAAATCGTTATTCTTTTAGATCTTCTATCTTCTGGATGCCCGATAACGACGATTCATTTCAGTATTCATAGTATCATACAATTAGATTAGATTAATTCAGGGGTCCTACTTATCTTAGATGGTTACGCCAGACATGAAAACGGAAATAGCTCCCTGCTCACTGCAGTCATCGTATCCAGCCCCTAGACGTATAATTTTGCACCATAAACCAAGAAGTTACAACAAAATTAGATCAAACCAAGGCAAACCAATTTCTCACCTTCAGGTAACAAGTTTCTCCTGAAGCACGAGAAAGAGCAACCACTATCGAAAATGCAGCCTGGAGCTCAGGTCCTTGGCCTATGAATCATGATATCTTTTCAGAGCATTTGTTCGCGCCTTCCCCCACAACGGATCAACCTTACGCAGCTATTGCTACTTGAACAACTACAGCAGAACCTGATGCTAGAATTGCTAACGAATCATCAC
This sequence comes from Endomychus coccineus, assembly GCA_958510875.1. Lineage (NCBI taxonomy): Eukaryota > Metazoa > Arthropoda > Insecta > Coleoptera > Endomychidae > Endomychus > Endomychus coccineus. The sequence continues at coordinate 49,113,943 of OY294068.1, read as the reverse complement.
CTTTATCAGTCTCCAACTCAGATGATATAGAGGAAGCTCCTAATAATGGAATTGGAACCATAAATGTAGAAGATATTTTTCCACTGACATTTTTAAATCCTATCGGAAGCTTCGTAAAGGAAAAGCAAGAAAAATCCTACAGTGCTAACTAGCAGTCCCTTTGTCAACGAAATAAAACAAAAGGAGGTGAAAAAAAATGGTGAAACCGAATAGTAAGTCACGGCAAGTGAAGCGTCCCCTCCAAATAGATGCTGCTGATGCATTTAAAGAGGAATTGGAATTTTCTACTGAAACGTTAGATAATGAAGACGACGATGATGTGTGTTGCTTATTTTGTAGATCGAAATCACCTTTGTACCTTAAATAAAAGTTCATGAGGAAAAACTAATTCGTTGGATTTCGAGAATTTATCAATTTTCTTAACATTGTATGCCGTTTTACCCCGATTTGTGTGGGTGAAATGAATTATGAGCCCCTAATAAATCTCTCACGAGAAATAATAAACTTCATGTCTCATTTGATACAATCTCATTAGTACTTTTTGCAAAGGCTATCTATAGCAAAAGTTACTTTTGAAATTCGCTATTCCACAAAAAAATTATATGCCATTTTAGGCCAGTTTCCCCTGATTGGTTTGTTCTCTCACACAACTAATTGTAGACTGGAAGGAATCCTACCGCGGTGGAACTAAAAAACATCAATTTTAAAATTGTAATAACCAACTATCATCCGTGACCCCAGGAACCGTTGACAAAGGAAGATTCGTAAGTCCGAATGTTGGAATTTGTGGACGGTTAGCACATTCCAGTAAACAACTGTACTAGAAACATCAACATCGTAATGTTGATAATATTATGATGCTAGCTACAGAAAAATTCCACAGCCAGTGTAACACACTAACTATGCTATATCTACATCACCTCAATGGGAATGCTTGGAATGATTACAGTGTACATTTTACGCTCTACAATTCCACCACAAGCATATATCCTCATTCATTAAATTTCCACTATGTTGAACAATTCACGTAACATTGGACTGAAGATGATATTTTTGAACTCACAGCAATCGAACCTTACTTAATAACTCCAAATAGTATTTAAATAGAAACATTTCGTCTATTCTGTTGATGGCTACGTGGTAGCTGGAACGTTCTCAGTATTTCAAACTCGCACAGATTCTTAGTGGATAAGGCTGTAGTTCACCGGAATTAGCATTCGAGGTCAAAGTAAATAGTACAGCAATATGGCCTATATCAAATTGAAGGCAATTACATCCGAAATAGATCTGTGGAAACCGGAAGTAGAAAAAAATATAGAGCGGATAATTCCCAATCGATATAGGTTCTTCACATTTTCATTTAATTTGCGATTGTCTCAATAGAGCGCGCAAATGCGGATATGTTTATATGTATAAAAATATTTGTACCTCCAATGCCAAACTTGGTTGGGGAGATCTCTTGATCCCACTGAAAATCGGTGTAAAAAAGATGCCGACATTTTAGTTCCAATATTTTCTTTGGTTCCAGAAAACCTTCTCAAGAATTTACATTGTGCTTGCAAAACACGATGCACTGGTAGAAGCTCATGCGAATCAATGGGTCTAAAATGCAACAAATTTAGCACTACCTGTAAAGGCGAGAGCTGTTCGAATATCCACACAGACCAAATTCATTCAGAACTAGGAGTAGCTAATAATCTTCAAAATATAGTGATAGAAATTATTGAAGTTATTCCTGAAGTAGATTTTCCTGATCATCATGAAGATGTAGAAGAAGAAGTTATGTTGTTCCTGAAATAGATATAGATGAAAATTAAAGTGAAGAACACCATTCTCAAAGTGAAGAATTTCTCACAAGTGGAAGTGATGAAGAAAATTGATTGGACAAGTAATTAGTTAAACCATTTGTTTAATTTTTGATGGATTCGAAATATGAATAAAACATTCAAAAATCCAGAAAAATGTTTTTACTTCGCAAAATAAACTCGCAAAAGATGATACACATATAATATTTGCATTACTCGGTAATTTTTTTTTCTAACTTTGTGTTGTGTCAGGTTTGATTTATTCATAACAATTGTCAATTTCGTAGGTATACTTCACAAGAAGTTTTTTTCTCAAATTGCAAATTTTTTGGTTGAAATTAAAAAAGTATATATGTACATATAAACATATACTCATTGGCGCCCTCTAGCGAGAGAATGGCAAACTAAATAGAAATGTGAAATACCTACATCGATTGAAAATTTTCCGCCCTATAATTTTGACATTTTTATTTTTTCTCTAAAACACATACTCTTCGAGGAGAATGTGGAAAGAGGCGGAGAACGTAAAAAGTGAGTTCAGAAATAACCCTTTTTTAAGAGTGCGGATTATGACAGATTAATCTCTTATACAATTACCTACAATTTGGTATCACTCACAAGACATTTTCCGATGAAATTACAAAATTTTCCCATGAAATGTGATAAAATTGTCCAAAAAAATCCATATATACACGATTTGGCGCACTGTAGCGGGGAAATTTCGTACTAGAGGAAAACTTGAAAACGCCATGTCGATCGGAAATATTCTGCTCTACAATTGTCGTAGACCTCTTATATATACATCTATTTGTCACAAATCACCCTTCTATTTACTTCCGGTTTTCACAGATTTATTTCGCAATTCCTTCAATTTGGTATAGGTCACATTGCTGTACTATTTACTATTTACGACCGACGGCCTTTCTTTTGTATAATTCCGGTGGACTAGTGATTATATACAGTTGTGAATTCTATTATATATATGATTTTACGGCACAATATTGTGCTTTATTCTGTGTATTCAAAATACTTATATCTATACAAATTTATATATGTTCTGAATGTCCTTTAATTTTGAATATCGGTTTTTGCATATTTGAAATTTCGATAACACTGGTACCATAATTTTATATCTCGTGAAGAAGAGTAATCTAATGTATTATTTAGAATCTGACGTGGAAAAATGTTCTGCAGCCGTAAGGTGTTAAATAATGTATTACCTGTAAATGGGCGTATGTTCGTCCTTGTACCAAACGACGAGAACAACGCTATCGTTAGGCGCCGGAGAAGAGAGATCGCATGGCAAGAGTGCTGTTCCTTTGACAATCGCCTGTACGTGCGCCACTACGCCACCTGAAACATAAATTAAACTACGTTACAAAAAGTAAACTTTACAACCTTTTACATATACATTATTCAAGATATCGTCAACGGTACGAAAGCTACCCTTGTTTTAATACACTTCAACTACTCTTTTGTGAGTCAAATCCAAAAAAACTGACAACAATATTCCAAGCAAATATTAAACTACACCACATCCGCATACATTATTCATAGATCTAATATAAACATTTCATAGCAAACAATGTTTCCAGAATGAGTAGATTTTGTTCTCAAGCTTCAATAGTAGTGGTGCATCCACACAATATTTACCGAGATGAGTTTGGCTTGAATGGAGCGGATCGTCAGCAAACTTTCTAGATAATACCTGAAGGAGAAAACCACCGTTCCTATGATAATTCGCCAAGTAGTGGATGACTTCAAAGGAAAACTACTCTTTGGAATTTGATATCCATCAAACACATCGATCGTTTGATATCCATCGATCAACATGTTCGAAAATATGAAATAATAAAACTGTTTACAGAAAATTTGCAATTTCCTCATTTAGGCTACGTGCAAATTTTGGTATATCTTGCGGCACATTTTAACGTCATTTGATGGACCTGGCATGTCGGCGTGATTTTTTTCGTTTATTATGAGTAGCTTTAGGGTGAGAGCTTCATACTCTGCTAAAATAAAGGACGGCTAGTTAAATATAACCAGAAAAACACTGTTGTCATAACGGTTCAATAAAATGATACGGTTCTATTTTATTTGAAAAACTGAAAATGGATGACAATAATACCACTTGAAACGGAGCTACTGGGCTTAAAAAAACTAGTTCCTATTTTCACCACTTTAAAGCTATTTGCGAAATTTCTTATCCATACCACCGATGGGAACAACGCAATCGTCCCTACAAAAATACTCTAGATCTATCCAGTATCTGGAAATGTTCAAAACGGATATATCCAAGGGAATCAGGAAAGGTATTTTGGCGCAGATTACAATACTTCCCTCATATGATGTACCACCTATAGTGGGGAAGGACTTGCACTTGTTGATGAATTTGAATAAATTGCATATGGTTCAAGAATCTGATTGTATGATGCCATTGAGTAGTTATGTTCAGTGCCAGTGCCATTCAACTATGGCTTTTTGTGCACCTGAAATCAAGCAATGACTTCTCTTTTCCATTTCAACCTCTTGTTCAGATGATGATGGCAAGAATAACCGTTCTTGAAAAACGTAAATGGAATCATGAAAACTGTAGCCCGAATAGTGGGCTTTCTCTCTTTTGTGAACCGGATGAGTACAATTTTATCAGATTTTAACCATATTATGCTTTTCTAGAGTAGTCCTTCGTGAGATGGCCACTCTGTTCAGTATTAATTTAACAACACCCATTTGATAGGTCACATCTTGTTTTTGCTGCCTGCTCTCTTCATGATTTCATTGACATCATCAAGAATAAGTTTTATGAGGATCGACACGATCGCCACAATGATTTGAGTTGAATGATCTAGAGTATCTATCGTGAATCTGTCCAATTGCCAATAATTTAGAAATAAATAATTAGTAAGAGTCAGTCAGAGTCTGAGAGCCCTACTTCATTATTTTCCTTGAGGGTTGAAAGCAATTCTCCAAACAAAGGGTGTGTCAATGTTATTACAAGATGCGCCTGAAGATTATCTTCTCTTACCCGTAAACTTTCAAAATGTGTTCGATATTCAGGATGAATCGTTCCTTTTTATTTCTGAACTCAGAAGATAAATTGACTTATCCACGGTTTGGAGTCGATCGCATCTATAGTTCATTCAAATCCAACTGGCACTTAATGTAAGCAAGGACACGTGGTCATGGTCACGCTAAGTCGGTGGTTATATTGAATAGTAAATACCTATTTACTCCATCCACATCTTACATACAACATTCACGGTTTGAAGATCTGCCACAGAACGGAGTAACTTTCAGGCAAATGTCTGATAGAATCTTAATTTTATCTGTCAATATATTCAGATCGATATAGGTCCGGAAAGCGAAGTTTTTGAAGAAGAAGAAGAAGTAACTCAAATTTCATCAGAGGTACATCAATCAGAGAATTGATCAGATATGGTACCCAAGCTTAAAATGCGCTTAAATCGGATGAGGAAAATATCCAGGGAAATACCTTCAGAAAAGGTCAGAAAATTTTCAATTATAATTAGTTGAACGTATGAAGATGCATTAAGTGATAAGATATATGAATCATGAAAAGTTAGTAATCGAGATTAAACTGTCGATAATTTACAATTGATGATTATTCCTCTGAAAGTTACTTCCTCGTGATTTTATTGTGTGTAGTAAATGAAAGTTCCGTTGGTGGTTAATGTCTCAATTAAAAGTGCTAGAACGCATGAAACTCGTGCTACAATTGACAACTCAATCACTGTATTGTTAGTTGAGCTGTAAAGAAAGAGCTACTTGTCAAAATGAGCTCCGTCTCCTCAGTGATTGAAGATCATTAGAAAAGTCTAAAAAAAAAATAGAAAATTGTGTAATTGTATTTCTCTAGATCTGTTGTTCGCAGAAAAAATTATTTCAGCAAAAATGTTCGAAATGAAACTATACCCATTTTGATAAAGGATTCCGAAGTTATGAAATAATGCGTATAATGCGTTACAGCCCTTTAAAATGTGCGCGGCATTGGAAATGTAAATTCCGGCGCAGCAAAGTCGATATTCCTCTTATCCAATACTCAAGTATTATGAATGTAAATAGGTTTACAGAACCAAAAACAGTCAAAGATTCAACAGAGTTCACCCCCATCCCTATTGGAGAAACTATCAAACCATTTTTATATCGCGCAGGAAAAAGTATTCATCAAAAAAGGTTGCTAATTCTACACATTGTGATGATCGCTTGTTGTGATTCCAAAAGTTGACACCTCAAGCAGTAGAGGGTGCTGCAGCTACTAAAAGTTTCCGAGTGCAAATTGTGTGATCATTTTTCTCAAGCATTTTTCCTGAACAAACATGTTCTGGTCTAAATGCGAAACAACTTGCATTTCATTGGATTCCTTTTTTGGCATCTTCGGCGCCCTCTACCGCTGGAAATATAATTTCTTGGTATCGAAACAATCACAAAGACGCTGTGATCAATTGATCACGTGACTTCTCTCACTTTTGTTAGCAAAATAGTTTTCAACTGCTTTCAATTCCCAAATATCATGCTCCTGAAAACATGCAAATTGTCGTTGCTGGTTTAATAGATCTTTCACCATCCTCTGCTTACAAAATAATCAACAGGATGTTATATGCTATTGTATAATTGCATCATCGTCATATTATTTCTCTAGATAGATAGATAGATACTTTATTGGTGCCTTCACAATACAAGTAGTTTCGCACAAGTCAAAAAATCAAAGTAATATACAAACAATGAATATATACATAATAAATATGAAAATGGAATACGACAAAACATAACATGTTAAAATTATACTAAAATCAAGAAGACTTTCATTAAAATCAGGGAAATTCAAAAGCTTCCACTGTCACAGAAAAGTTTAAAAATGCATCAAAACTATAAAAGGAATGCATGTTTAAAAAAGCTTTAACTTTTAATTTAAGTGTATTAAGAGGTAAAGTAGCAATGAAATCTGGTATCTTATTAAAAAACTTTAAACTAAAATAATTCAAACTGTATCTACTATATCTTAACCTAATACATCCTATATCGATGTGATTATTTGTTCTAGTTTGGTAGTTGTGTAGATCTCTATAGATCCCTACGAAAAATATGTATATCAGATTCTTTTGCCAAAATAAGGCATTTGTAAATATAATAAGATGGATATGTCAAGATATTGAGATCTTTAAAATAATTACGAACGTCTACTCTGAAACCCTTGTCAAGAATTATACGTATGGCTTTCCTTTGAATTCCAAATATTCTATTAGCATGAAGTGAGTGACCCCAACATAACAGCGCATACGATATGTGTGAGTGAATTAATGCATAATAAGCAGTCAACAATACTTCACGAGGTACACAGCCCTTTAGGTTTCGTAACAAAAACAAACCCTCTAACATCTTCTTTGCAATATAATCAATATGTAAGTCCCAGTTAAGAGTATGGGTTAAATTTACTCCCAGAAACTTTATGGGAACTGAATATCTAAAATTTATAGTTCGGTGAGTGAATAACATGCATTCTGTTTTTTTGAGATTCAAGCACAAGTCGTTAGCTGAAAACCAGTCAACTAGTAATGACTGTGATTCCCTTAATGAATCTAACACTAAAGATTCATCTTGATCACATTTTGAATTTGAGGTATCATCACAAAATAATAGTAGGAGATCGTCTGGGTTCGCTACCTTCATTAGGTCATTTATAAGTACAATAAAGAGGATAGGACCCAAAACAGATCCCTGTGGTACCCATCTAGAGATGATGTCCGGAGCCGGAGTTTGAAGGCAGTGTTATGTGGTCAATCACATTGGGAGATGTGAAAGATTTATTTATACTTTATTTATAGCTTCAGATTTCAGAGGGTTTTTTAAAGAAAATTGTGAAGCAACATTCAGTCTTCTCCATATCACTTGAAGGATACAAATGATACAAAGAATGATACAGCTGAGATATAATAATTCGATAAATGTGAAGAACATGATACAGCAGCTTGCTTCGCAGAATTGCACTTTTGATTACAACCTGAAAGCACAGCATCGTATGCGATATGTATCCACACCATGATATACATGAGCATTATTTAGTTATAACTACAAAAACCGTCAGTAATAGTTGGAATAAAATTTTAACGTCGCACAATTCCCATCTATTTTCTCGTTTATACAGCATTTCTTGAAGAAACCATAAACATTAATATTATATTATTGTCATTATTTGACACTTTTTTAACTTTGATCTATTCTGGCATATAAATTAGTTACACAACACTCTACGGCCTGAAAGTCATGTTGTGCTTGCCCCATGTGATAACTGGTTTGCGGTTATCATCTATCTTAGTGTCGCTAAAGTAATTTCTTCTGCTGTTATTCACCGTGGGTGAAAAGGGCAAACACGGTATAACTTATGCAGAGGACTGCAGGTTGAATATATATACGTATGATATATATTTGTAATGAGTAAAACATGGTTGTCCTCACTGTTCAATGAAAAACCATAATTCCATTCGAAAAAATGAAGATGGATGTCAGAAATACAATTCGAAATGAGGGTACCGTGCCCAAAAACAATACAATTCCTGTTTCCTCACTTAGCGATCTGCGAACTCTCAAATCTATATGACCAATAGAAACGGCGCAATCGTCTCCACAGTCGGTAACGCACATCCGCATGCATATACGCACAAATACACTGACATCATCTCCAAAATAGTGTAGATCGATTCCGGAATGCTCAATACGGATATATCCCGAAAATCCGGTAGTTTTGTATGAGAACGTTTTTTATTTCTACTTTGACTACACGAGAAGGAAACCTATAATTTTCGAAGAATATCGTGTGAGCAAGCAGTGGAATGTAGGGAGAGGAGATAGGCATTCTTATTTCTGTAGAAGGTTTGGAGGTTGTAAGCAAAGGGAAAAACTACACTAGGTGAAAGGTTCCACAACTTCCCTGTTCGATGAAGAAAATTGAGTATAGTACAAAGAAGTCCGGCAGGTCTCTAGTTTGACAGTGAAGTGGTGAATCATTTGAGCTTGTCTAGTCCGCCTATCTGGAATTCATCGTGGTGGAACAACAGACGAGATTTCTGATGAATTTCGGAGCCAAACTCCAAACGATCGATCATCAGAAGCTGCTGGGATGTAAACTAGCTCTTGGCACGGAATAAAAAATCAAGTTATTGTGAAGCGGTTTTGGCAATAGGCCTCACATGATCGTCTGATCACGCCATATAATACATATAGGCCATTACAAATAGTATTTGAACAACAAAAAAATTCGTTACAGCAATCTGACAGCGGAATATCGTACAAAAAGATATTGTGAAAGAGGGAAAAATAAATCGAACCGACAGCTGCTATCCGGGGCGGAATGGGGTGTGTTTTTAGGGGTTGAAAACAGTTTTTCGTTATTTCTGGCTAAACCGTGCATTCTATCAAAAAATGTTGAATACAAAAGTTGTAGGGAATGAAAAGATCTAAAACTTTTGTTCATCGTTTTTACCCTAACCTCAAAATTGTTCGATAAAAATGCGAAAAACCAATTTTTCGGTTTTTAATTCTTTTCTTTGACAAATTGAACTTCATGAAGCTCTGACTTTGACAAAAGATACCTCTATTTATTGCAAAAAGGCAGTAATTCTTTTGGGAGGGAATATTTGGAGGTTGTTGTTAAATTTAATTTAACGAAAAAAAAAAAAACTTTTAACTGCGATTCCTCTTAAAACTACGCATCCTTCAGAGTTCTGTTTCGGCTCACTTACTAAGTATTACGTCTACTTTCGATAAGTGGTAAAAAAAAGGTATACTGCAATGTAAAAAATGGCGGGAAAATTGAAAAACAGAAAAATCGGTTCTTTCGTGATAAAATATATAAATTCTCGGGAAATAGGTCACATTGACACTTATGCTTTATATTTCCGTCTTTACGTACGTTTCGGTCTCACGACCATCACCAGACGACTTATCATTTCAATAACCTGATTACTTAAAACTAATTGTATTAACACAAAGCGTCCTTATAGCACCAATTTCATTTAAAATGCCAACGTCGCCGAAACGAACAGAAACACGAAATCGAAATTGTAACACAATGTGTTAATACAATTAGTTTCAAGTAACCCAATTTTAGATATAATAAGTCTTCTGATGATGGTCGTGAGACTGAAACGTACGTAGAGACGAGAAAATATAATAGCATGAGTGTTAATATGACCTATTTCCCGAGAATTTATATACAATTAATTTTTATAGAATTTTTTTTTATATAAATACTTGCAATATAAACTTGTTCAGTGCAACATGCAAATACTGTCTTAATAATTGAAAACCACTCTACAAAACCCGTATATATCAGTGTAGATCTACTACATTACCTATTGTACGATTATATTTTGTTTAGTAAACTAATTGATTCCGAGTAAAAAACTAAAATTGTTCTTAAATGCACATTGGGAATGTGCATTTCTTATATTTTGTTTGATAGTAACAATCTCATGTACGATGATCGTAGAAGTAATATATTCGGATCCTGCGATTACGAAGATACAAATATAGTAGATATAATTTGCAGTCTTAGACATGCATGACATCTTATCAAAACTCGATATATACAATAATTGAGGAAATAATATCATAGTTTCCATAAACATAAAAAAATTAAAATGATTTTATCAATTAATAACAATTATTCAACGATAAATATCCAAATTACCACGAAAGAACCGATTTTTCGGTTTTTTCAATTTACCCGCCATTTTTTACATTGTAGTATACCTTTTTTTACCACTTATCGAAAGTAGACGTAATAATGAGTAAGTGAGCCAAAACAGAACTCTGTAGGATGCGTAGTTTTAAAAGAAATCGCAGTTTTTTTTTTCGTTAAATTAAATTTAACAACAACCTCCGAATATTTCCTCCCAAAAAAATTACTGCCTTTTTGCAATGAATAGAGGTTCTTTTGTCAAAGCTAGAGGTTCATAAAGTTCAATTTGTCAAAGAAAAAAATTAAAAACCGAAAAATTGGTTTTTCACATTTTAGTCGAATAATTTTGAGGTTAGGGTAAAAACGACGATCTTTTTATTCCCTACAACTTTTGTTTTCCACTTTTTTCGATAGAATGCACGATTTAGCCAGAAATCAAGAAAAATTGTTTTCAACCCCTAAAAACACACCCCATTCCGCCCCGGATAGCAGCTGTCGGTTTGATTTATTTTTTCCTCTATTACAATATCTTGTTCTACAATATCCCGCTGTCAGATTGCTGTAACGAATTATTTTTTTTATCTATAATATTTCCTCCTATTAGTACTGGCCTAATATAGTGAGGGAAGAAGAAAGATTTTTATGTGCCAGATTTAATTCTCAATAATTAATCCTTTGCGACCGATAAAAGTCTATCAAAATGGCGGCCAAAGAGAGGTGAGAGAATGAACCCTATTACATTTTTGACCGTTTTTGGTTCTGAAAATCTATTTATATTCAAAGTATGTGAGCATGGCATAAGAGAAATGTCTGGTTTGCAGAGCTGTAATTCAGAAAGTGAACTTTTAATCACCATGCAAGCCGAATCGCTTGGCATCAATGAATTATCATCAGCTTAATGAATAATCATTGTTTCGATCTGCTAGTAACTGTTTATAAACAAACAACCCTTTGCAATTAATTTCGATGTGTACAATCTTGAGAGATTGAGAGTATTCGTAGAAACTCAATCTGTGAACAATTTGGTCATAGGAATTTCTAATAAGTACAGTGAAAGGACCAATATTTGCAAACACTCCTAGATCAAGGTGTGTTGATTATATGTGACTTGTGTCATTTGATTCAACACTGCATTGTATGCGAACGGAGTTAACAGCTTTTACAGGAGGGAATGAATGTGGGAATGAAAATACTTATTTGAATAACACAATTATTCTCATTTGAAATTCCGGCATAATTAAATTACACTAAGTGCATAGCGAAAGACTTCCTGATACGCCTAGTGATGTATATTCGTTTAGCTTGACGAAAGAACAACTAGTCCGTCTCCACTCTTCAACTTTGGTTGTTTCTGCAGAGTTGTAGATTCAAAGTGATGTGTTTGTTTAGTACTTTCGTTGTAGGAATTCTCTCGTTTCTATTTATCTACGCTTCAGACCAGTTCCTAATGCTGTAAAAGTTGTTTATTCTATCCCTGAACAAGTGAAAAACTTTGTTCATATTTCTGCGCCTGGTACCGCATAATATTACAATTTATTATCATAAATGTATAAGAATAATAATTGATGTTCAAACCGCATCTTCAGATAATGAGAGTGAAAAATGCAATGAATAATTACTGATTTTTCACTACACTCTTGAACATTATTGAGTTTCACCATTTCGATGAATTTTTGAAATTGATTGGTAGAATGTAAATAACAATAAGCGCAATATTAGAATCCGAGAACAAAAAAATCCGTTAGATTCGCAAGGAGTTAATGAGATTCGCTGTTAAGACTGGAAGATCATATATTGGTCAGTCTTCCGGAAAATGGAAGTGAGAAATTGGGAGCATGTAAATGCAGTAGGAAAGAGAACGTTAATAACTGAGCATATGGTGATGACAGGTTTAGTTTTAGGACTGATCTACTTAGGTAAGATTTGGCTCGATCGTACGATTCACGTCCCGGATTTGGTATGGAAACCACTTTTACCGTCCTCCATTTGTTCGATACATAGCTCAGCGCTAAGCTGACTCTATACATTGTGCACAATCATAGGGACAGTTGATTAAGACTTTGCTGGAGCATTGCTGGAAAGACCCAGTCCCCTCCTTCCGCCTGGCATGATTTGAAACTATTGATCGCCCACTCTATTTTGTTCATGTTCATCTAATTATCAATTCCTTGATTAGTTTCCACCTTTCTTTTTCGGCATGGTTATCATCAGAGTTTTGTGTACATCTCGTACCTGCCATCAGGGAGTTGATTTTTGAGGATCCCGGAAAATGTGTTTCCAACAGTAATTCCAATTGGTCCTTTCCCGTTTCCATGTAGTTACCTCATTGATCCGTTAAGGATTCCACCTTGCTGGAGTCTGCGGCATTCCGGAGTACTTGTTAGTTAAGTCATTTGAGCTATATGTTTGGTTACAGTCTCATACCCACAGATATAAAGATTAAAGTCTCGGTTATTATTTTTTAATATTATGTTTCTGAATTTAAAATTCAAATTAATCTTCATGAATGTAATTAATTAATTTGGTAAGTTCTTTGTATTCGTATGATTCGATTTTAAGTGGAAAAAATGTCATTGTATTCCTGAATTTAATATTCAAATAAATCTCAATGCTATTCGAATAATTTGTTACGTACGAATACAACATTCGTATGACTTGAACCCGAAAATTTTTTATTATTTTCCTGAATTTAAAATTCGAATTAATCTCAATGAATCTAGTTCATTCATTTGTTACATTCGTTGTCTTCGAATGACTTGATTCGATTACTAACCTTGGCACACAAGTTTGGCCGCCAGGGCCACCTTGTGGTTATTGCAATATCATTTAAGCTCATAAGATTCCTCGATAAATCTTATTGAAATAAAACTTTCTGTAAACAAAATCCATTCTCTCACCCTTCCCATGAAGTTACCCCACCCCATCACCCATCAGTCTGAATTATTAATTCAATATTGGGCGAAGAAAACCTGGAATCATTGAAGACATTTGCTAGATATCTCATGTGGGTACGGATGATAAATTAGACGGTACCCGTGACTTTTTTCAATGAAAGAGAAATGATTTCGCCAATAATCAATTGCGAATTATCGCATTATTAGAAAAACAAACTTGTTCCCTGCAACAAAACTCCTAGATCTTTTTTTTAAGATGAGATTTGAAGAAAAAAACGGATTCAACAGAAATCTTGAGATAATCAACAATATAAAAATCTGGAATCCCAAAAAATTGATTGACCTTTGGAATTCAATATAGACAGGCACTTAGCAATGGGGGTGGCACGCAAGCCTCGAAAATATGTATCACACCTTTTTATAAATAATATTCAGTAAGGTATTTCGCATTTGTGGTTTCGTCTCCAGGAAAATTTTTTCAAACAACTTCTTTTCGTAATTTCAAATTGAATACTTTTCAACTTACTGATATGAAAAGTTGGTCAGAAACACGTTAATTAACGAAGTTAACATATTGCTCAACTTTCAATATAATTTCAAAAACTATTAACGATCTTATTAACTTCCGTTAACTTGAGGCCGTTACTCAGTACGGTGATGTGCGACGCAACTAAAAGCCAAGGGTCTCTGAAGCTCCGATGGAATTTTTCAATGGGGCTTCTTCCACTCAAAGACAACAAATTTTGAGATGGATGGGAACAAAAGAAAAGTTTGTTTTCGTGGAGATGGTAGTAATAAACACTTACTACATAAAACCTATTTTTTATGAAAAAATTAAATAACAAAATAAAATAAACATATAATTCTCATAAAAAGATATATATACCTCGATCCCTCCACCGCGACGATGTATTGTGGGCAATTTTTAATCATATTTCACCTATCAAGTTCAGTCTTTTGAAAAGGGCTATAACTTTTCTGCTTGAAGTTTTGTTGAGATCTTCTGGTAGAAGATGTGTCTTACCGAACATCTGAGATCTGGTTCTTCGTAGATAGTGATGTTAACAGCAGTATCCTGTATATAGACCGATAACTGCACGTAGGTGTAACCTGCTTTGCTGTAAAAGTATTTTAGCTATGGTTCTAGAATGGTTCATTATGAACGCTTCAGAGTGGGCCAAACCTGGTACTGTTCTGCCAGTACTGAAGCATTCTACTTTTGGTCCAGTCATTTCAGCTGTGCTTGCAGATATGCAACCTCACTGGCCAGAGGGTCTGCTAGCTCATTCTCCTCAATGATAAGGGGCCGGTAGTTCAGATCACTATAAGAAATTTGGTGATTCAGCCCACCGCTTGCCCGTCTTTAAGCGCTCAAATATGCTCTCCTATTATCAAACAGCACGCCACTGCCCGGCAGAGATCAACACCTTTATTCGAACGAAATAGGCTCCATAATTTCTGCTTGTTGCATGGCAGCGATTACTTCCATAAGCCTACATGTTGCTGAATTCATAGTCAAAGTATACCAGGTCTGCCGGAGCCTCCCTTCTACTCTTTTTAAAATTTTAGTGCAATCTGATTGGTCGTTTATTTCGTTTATTTAATGTCATTAATGTCATAGACGACGACATAATATGTTGTTACGTGCCGGCGACGAGCTGATGAGAGCAAGGCTGTGAATGGAGGAGCTGGGTGACGTCACCCAGCGCGAGAAACGATGGAAGGGAGGCTCCGCCAGACCTGGTATACTTTGACCATGGCTCAATTGGCCTCATTTTCGAACTATATATGAAGAGTACGTAGGGTAAGTAGGGGTAAAGACTGGATCCAGCATTGATTTCACCAACTCTAGGATACTAACCAATATCGAAAACTTCAAAACCAGCATAACCAGAGACCCTATAGAATTAAAGTATTATGATAGAACGTTAAGGTTACGTGAAGTATGTAATTATATTATAACATGGGAATGATCAAATCGATGTCCAGAATTATTAAATAAAACACTTTGTGTATTATTAATAGGATTTCAATACACAAATCGGCTGAAGACGCAACTCATTAAACGTACTCGTTCTTCCTTTTCTGAATTACTTGGAAACACTCATAAACAATTTTCGACAACGACAGAAATAAATCAAAACGTGAAAAAATGAAACGACGACAGTTCATCATATTGGAAACGACAAATATCAAATTTGGCGGTGAAAACGGATGATCCTTCGAAATGGGATAATCTGCGTAGGTACTACGCTTTTGGGTAGACTTCGAAAGAAAATTTCACGATTACAAACGTATCATTGTTGTGCAAATTGATAATACACAACCATTTTGAGTGAAGTTGGTGAACTTTCTAGGTGGCTTAGGGACAGTATCTTCCATAGGTTCTTAAAGTTATTACAAGAACTATCATTCATTCGTATTGAAAATGTTGTAAAAATATTGCAACCGTCAATAGTTAATAGCTCCCACTTTTCACTTACGATGAGTCCTACCAGTATGTTACAAACATTTCAATAGTGATGATCGATGAATTACAGGTTCAGGGAGGGATACTGTTTTTATTCCAGCTAAAATTTTCCATAACTTCAATTAAAATAGTTGTTCATCATTATCGTAAACAAAAACAATGACAAGTTTCGTATTGTTGAATTTGGTTTTTACTTTTTAGAGCTCTATCCAAAAATGTAATAATACACAGGTTGTCTCATTTCAGATGAGGTGGCTGGAACTGCAAAGGAAATCCAAAGTGTTTTCACAATCGATGTGGGCATCAGTTTTGAATTTGATATTTGTCATTTGAATAGTCTTAGAGATAATTGATTATCAAAAAGTTGTGGGACACAGGGTATATGGGTGGCCCAACAAAAACTTCGCACCTCGTTCCTGAAAATCTAGAAAAACGCTCAGACCTGTCGACTACTGATTTTTGTGGGTGATTTTTTTGTAAATTCAGACATTTTTAATAGGGAGGGTTGTCGAGTGTACCCAAATTTAAAGGTATTTCTACCCTGATTATAACCTCCAAGTTGAAGTTGCTGCTACTATCAACGTTGATATGACAGCTTGTCAAAATCTGTTGCGGAAAGTGTTCAGTTAATAATTGATCAATCACAAGAGCCACACACTCCAAAATGAGAGTCTGAAGATCTTTAAACTTGAGATCGTTTGGCGAGGGTGAGTTTCACCCCTAAAATTAGGAAGAGTACGTTGATCCATTAGTAACACTCAATATGACAACTTTTCGTAACCCAGTTTTGAGGAAAGCTTTCATCTAAAAATTGACGCACCGGCAGGGCGAAATGAGGAGGTGCACCGTCTTACTGAAAAATTATGGTTTTGAGGTCTTCAATTTCTATTATTTTCACAAGAGCTGGATGAACAGCATTCTCCAACAATATGATATACATTTGGTCTTCAGATTTTTGGGTAAAAAAATTGATCTCCGCAAATGCCCACCCAAATATTACATTTTTAAGGATGTTGCATATCATGAAATATTCTGGTATTTTCATCTGTCCAATATTGGCAGTTATGACAATGAGCAATGCCGTTAACGTAGATTGAACACTCATCCGAGAAACGTATGTCGAATATATGGTTTGGATTATTGTTAATAGTTTCACTGATCACTTCACAGAATTGAAGCCGGCGATCGAAATCATCATAATCGTTCAGTTCTCATTTTCAGGACTGTTGTACGTGACACAAAAGACACATCCGACAATTTCCTGGTACTAAGCTTGGGTCATGGTTGCATGACCCAGAATAGCAACCCTCTCGTCATTCCTTTTATACGAACTCTCTTTATTTCCCATTGATATCGTTAAACTTGGTTACCAGTTCAATCCTTTCTACCATGGAATGAACCATTCTGATTGTACTAAAAATTGACAATCGATTTGACATAGAATTGAAGTTCTTAAGCATACACGTTGAATTGATTTAATCGGGAAAATATGCTAACCTTTTTTGAGAAAAATAGAAAAAAATTGGAAGGAACATTCCGTGAACGCCAATCTGGAAGATTAGAGTTGATGTTCTAGTGAATTTTTTTTTTCCAATTGACTCGTTTACCATTCAAACTCTCATTTCGTTATGGATGAAAATATTAGCGCAAGATTTAAGGGTCATATCAGTACTCGATGAGATCTTCAAAAATGAGTATCGCACGACCCTTCTCCCATATTCGCATTTCGGGGGTTTAAATTACGTAGGTAAAAAGATGAAATATATTTTCCCCTCGAATTATTGACAAACGTTTTTTCAGATTTTCATTTTAAATACCGAAAATCGAGGTTCAAATTTTTCGTTGGGCCATTCTGTTCACACAAACCGTAATGATTACAGGTTTGGTTAAGCAAGGAAAAAGATGCGATATTAAAGGGCGATTGATATGGAAGAATGGTATTTCAAATATCAACTTTGATTTTCCACTAATTTGGGAAAAACCAAATTTTTTGATTTCCTATTTTATAGTGTAACCTTCAGAGATGGAACAAAATAAGAAACACTTCTTCAAAGCAACTTCTTACAAGCTTTCTTATGTTGAATTTATATTTAATATCCGACGTTGAGTTTTCGATTAACCATCATCAACTCTTTTTCAATTCAAATTTCAGGTGAATTTTTTATTCTACACTCAATAATGTATCACATGTTCGACCAAGTTTCAGATCAGTTTCAGCACAAATCGGAATATCTCAAAAAATTGTTCAAGTACGAGGAGGATGCATTAAAGAAATAATTGTGAAATTATGGGTAGTATGACGCAAAGAGAATCAAATGTATTAATGATTAGGAGTTAAGACGATAAAAATTAACGATCTCGTTTATTCATTTATGTTCATTTATATATTGAGTTTAAGGCAGTACGTGAAGCGAGAAACAAGTACCTAGCGAAAATTGTACGAGGTTATGAAAAAATAGAAAAATGTTGATTCCATTACAAGCCTCACCTCACCACACTATATAGTACATAGCTCTAGTAAGTGGACAAAAAAATATCCATGTTTCAATTATTTCATAAACTCTGTGATGTTTTTGGTAAAAATTACAATGAAATATATCAACCCTCTTCAAGTTGTTCTAATTTTCATGAAAAGCATTACACATTTTCGAAACTATAAATAGAAATAAATGAAAAACTGAAAAGTAAATAAACGTTGTGCACATTCGCTTATCGAATTCGACAGCTTGTTCAAAGGAACAAGGCTTGTCATTGACTATATTATATCAGCACAAATAGAAATTTGATATCAACATGAATTTGGAAAGCTTATGCAGATATAAATTTTAATTAATACATGTCAACAAATGAACATATTTTATTTGATATATTGACATGTTATAAACTAATCCAGAGATTTTCCAATGGAATAGTATTTAAATCAGAGAATCAGATTGTGTAGGGATCTCTAAACAATGTGTGATGGAAAGGTCAACGCGGAAGCTTTGAATTTTATAGTATCGCAGAATAACGCTAGCGCTACACAAGTTAATATTAATCGGGCCACAGATTATACGATTTGTCGTACTACAGGTTGTACAACACCATTGTTACAACAGTCGATACGACCGTTGGAACGATAGGTCGTACTTTTGCACACAAACTACATGTTTGTCGGACATATCGTTATCATTATGCGGTTTATTTTTAACGTGTTCCTGATGGCATTGAGTTTATCAATAAAGGCCGTAGCTGCTATTGTGATAGTTTTGTTAGACGAAGACGGAGAACAGTCCAAGAAAAGAAGAAAATGGTGCAAAAATTGGTTACAACAATGGCAACTGTACTCTCATATGAATTTATCACATGAACCAGATACCAATGAACCCGCTGAATTCAAGAATTACCAGCAAATGGATGAAGATTTTGTTGATTCACTATTGAATTTAGTACGTCATAACATCATTAAGCAAAACACGAAGCTTAGAGACCCAATTCGTGCTGAAGAAAGATTGGCTGTTACACTGAAGTATTTGGCAACTGTAAATTCTCATGAAGACCTCAGAAATTGTACCAGTTGATACTGAACTTTCTTATTAAGAAATTAAAGCTTAACATAATAACATTAATAACTGTCCAAACTGGTAAAGTTCAAAACCTATAATTAATTCCACCTCAGCAACGAATAAATAATCAACGAACGGTTTTTAGGTAGTTGCTTATTTCTGATTCAATAAACATCAATGCTTTTGAATTAGTATGTTCATAAATATATCTGGATGAAACATAATACGCGCATTTTGTTATTTATGTTATTGAAACATAGAATTCTCAATGCGGTAACCGATTATAATTCACCATTCCTAAATTACATTTCACAAACATTAAATTATTTAGTAGCATCTTCCCAGTAATCCTATGACATATTTCTTAATTGTATGATTCATTCGGATACAGGTGTCTGAGGTCAAAAAATGTAAATTAGTCATATACATATGACATCACGAGCCAAGACCACCGGACACCCACTGAGTTACTAACTATATTTATACTGGTAATTTACATGATTTCGTTGTTGAAATGATGGAATTTATTAATGAATGTTATTATGGTATAATCGAATCATTACCATAGGCGTATGAAAATGTTCTTCAATTATTGGTATCTATAATCAAATAATTCTCCTTCCCAAGATATCGCTCAACTCATATAACCCAATTTTATTTTGAAGTACCACGATGTTAACACAATTCCTTATCGATAAAGATTCTTGAACCAAGTATAAATTATATTTGAATTCTCGGGAAATAGGTCGCATTAACACATTATTTTCGTCTTTACGTATATTTCGGCCCCACGACCATCATCAGAAGACGTAACAATATCTAAACAGGATTTCTTAAGACTAATTGTATCAGCATATAGCGCCCTTATCTCACCAATTTCAAATACAGATGCCCACGTTGCTGAAACGATCTGAAACACGAGAAATCAAAAGTAATGAATATGTATCAAGAACACACTGCTTAGCAGTTTTATTATAAAATTCGCAGTCATTTCAAGCAATGTTTGAATGCGACTGAAAGGGAAAAAATATAACGCTCAAGTATCCACTTTCGAACTAGATGCTAAAAATTTATGAGATAATAAATAAAGGTTGTCAGACGTTATTCGAAATATTGTTATTTGAGCATTCTACCTGGAATATATATAGTATTACAAATCTGACTTAGCATATTTCGGCGAGAACAGTTTCTCATTCGCTTTAAGACACTACAATAATTTGAAAGAAATATATGTATTTATCGAATTTACCATTTCACCTGGGGCATAAGGGTGAAATGGCAAATGCACTGCGGGTTGAATTGTGAACCTATTTTTCTTACATATATCACACTAGGATTCATATTTTGAACAGTCTTCGTGCAGCCAAATTTGGCATCTGATACATTTGATCCGTTCCACGTTCTTTTTAGTGCCACAGAACTGTTTATCACATTCTACACAACAATACTCCTCCTCTCACGAAGTCGTCGTCGTCTTGAAACTGAATTCAGCGATAGGTCGGATTCGGTCAGTTGTACAGACCATTAATTCCTCAAATTGCTCATTTTTGGTATTTCCTTTGGTACTCTATTTGGTTATGGTTCTATATTTGATCTTCTTTTTAGCATGAGCTCCACTCTCCAATCTTTGTTCTCTGTTGCGCAGGTTGCACTGATGTTATCTGGAGAATTCGAAACCTCAGCTAATACTCTGGAATTTTTCCTTGCATATTCAACTTTATTAAGGACAGGTATCGGCGAAATTTGATCCAAGAATTCCACGAAGATTATTGGAGATTGTTGTATTTCCTCTGCAGAAGACAGATCTGTTGCCTGTGATGAGGAGTTGATGTTTCCCTGTAAACTTTCCGTCGATTGAGAAAAGCCCAGTTGTGTTGAAGCTTTTCATTCAACTTTATTCGATCCGAGCTATAGTTTTTTACTTATTTAAGAAAAACCGCAGTTTGGAACCGATTTTTAGGTTATGCTCACCATTTCGGATCGAGTTGCATGAAGCTGAGATTTACCTTTAAATTTAAATTCCTATACGCTAATTTTTTTTTCCAGGTATTAATTTCTGCACGCACTTCTGTCGATTACTTGGACTATCAGAGATAGGAAATTCCTCCTGTTAACCAAGAAATTAAGCGAAATAGTATTCACTGTTAATTATGATAACGAAATTATTTCTTAGTCATATATTCATTAGTCATAAGATGTTATCTATTGATAATCTCTCTTAGAAGGCAGAAATACAGATTCAATCATGAATCAATTAGTTGTTAACTGACATAAGCGAAATTTACTGTAGAGAAGGTTTGAAGAATATCATTTTCCGATGATGACGCAGCAATATAGTTTAATAATTAGATAAAAGTGTTCAGTGATGTGTTAACTGAACTCATAAAGTAACTACTGATCAAGGTAACTTTAATTAGTGATATATACCATCATCGGTGTCCTCATTTAGATCAAAGTTGGGTTAGTATTTCTGGGGGAATTGGCGAACTTACATTACAAATCAAGCAGATTATCCCAAGAATTTCTACAAAGATCAAGTTGCAGTTACACAATAATAGAATATTGAGAGCAAACTATCATGTATTCTAATGGAAGACAAACAAACAGTTCCACTTGTGACTTATAAACTATTGACCTCCTTTCAAGCTATAGCATAGTAACTACCTACTATAAAATATAAATTGTAATGAATGTTTCAAAGTATTTTTTCTTTTATGCAAGGACCCCTAAAAACAATACTTAACGTATTCGTATAGAACAGACCATTGACTGTCATTAGTATTGACACTATTCAAACTTCATATATTCTGACGGTTGTTTGTTATTTACACCACAGAGTGAACACATAAAATAATCTATACCTTGACACATTGCCGAGTGTTGAATGTACGCTTATTATATATACTTACAATCAGAAGAACAGTGTTTTCTTTATGAATCAAGGAAATACTATAATAGCATTTGAAAAACTGAATGTGGATGTCAGAAATAACACTAAAACGGGGCTTCCGCATCAGGAAACAATAGCTGTACCCATACCTACTTACCTTTTAATAGAAAAAGGCTGGTAGGAAACGAAAGAATATGAACTTCTAGTCGTCAACTCCTCTCATATTAAGCGAAGAGTATGAATACTCAACTGGCTAAAACTGGTGGCAAACAGTGTTCCCTCAATAATTTCCTCTTACGATATTGGTCGCAAACACTGCTATAGTAACGTATAGTCGATGCTGTGTCTTCTTATATTCATAGTCATTGGGCCTGACCTTCCACGTGAATTTCTATACTCACTACATTGGCTCAAAATATCGAATCAGGCGAGTTGCGACTTCTGTACCATGTAGTTTGGATAGAAACTTCTGCACAATATATTATAGCGTCGCGGCCCAGTAATTCTAATCTCGAATATCAAACTGCGCGTGTTCCCATTATAAGAGACAAAGGTGCGTTTGGGTTCATAATTAACAAATTTTTCAGAAGTGTTCGAATACATTCAAATATTGATTTTGTATTTGGCTTTACTATAAAATATATAGTACTAACTGTTGTCAGCGGGCTACGCCCGCAAAAACCTTCATTACTCATAAAAGGAGTCGGCTCTGCCAAAGCGATGTCATTCCCCAGGTCCATGACTTGAATGCATATTTCAAAAGAGCGGAAAGAGCTAAAGGGGAGTACGTCAAATTATACTCTATGTCACGTGGTATAAATTTATCTGAATTGACAGGGATACCTATGTTATATAGTGGGCATGGACATTGTATAATAATGTATTAGCTGTCTGTCAACTAAAGCTTACCTCTGATGTCTTGTTATACAGTTTTGATAATTCATCGATCTATGGAACTGCCTGTCAGTATATTCTTCGTGCTGTCAAAAAGTCAAAATATATCGATTACCCCCAGCAGGTGCTACATCCACGGTCGTATATACAGGTCTGGGATCCCGAGGCTGTTTCATATGTGAGAAGTGAGTCTGCTGAGCGTCACCTGTTGGGTAGTACCAAAAGGGTGGCGCATGAGTCGAGAGATGTTCGCTGGCACGTATACGACCGTGTTCTCTGGCAACTGTCATTGTGGACTTGTAAACAAAAGGAATACCGGCGTTCTTAGAAGAAAATGACGAAACCGTGCATTGTGCCGAAATGCAAAACGGGGTACAAAAATGTAAAGCAAGAATTTTCTGTTTTTAAAGTGCCGAAAGATTCGGAAATGCGAAAAAAGTGAATGCTTCCGATTTCGGGAAGAACGAGGTCTTTTATGTGTGAAAAAGTTATTTTTGAGAGGAGTAATACATTTTGACGAAAGTAGCAGTTCTATTCTTCTCTCAAATCAGAATAGTAAATATTGCGTTACGAGAAAAATTATTTTACTTAAAATGTGCGGTTATTATCAATCAATCTTTGTATTGTGGGGCTTGAGATTTGAACGATATGGCGCCTAATCCTGACAACATACTTCGATTCATGCGTCAGCTGGTGGCTGAGCGAGGGACTACGAGTTTGACGACCTGTAAGACATTCATGTCAAACATAAAGCTTCCAGACCTGTATATATGACCGTGCCTATGTCTTATAAGGAACCTACCTGTCAAATTCGAAGTCGGTTCATCTTTATAGCTTCGAAGATTTGATGATGAGTGAGTCATACAGTGATGGTACTGATACCCTAGAAACAGGCGTCTGGTCCGATATCACAGTATCATCCAACAAGTTTCAAAATTGAATGCTTATCTTAAATGAGGAAAAACAGCTTAAGGCGTGGAAAGACGTCAAACAATGTTTTATGTCACGTGAAAGTTCATTTGAATTGACGGGAATATCCATGTTATGTCATGTAAAAACATGATGTGTTGTTATAGACAGTCTCAACCACAGTCGTACATACAGGTCTAGAAACTCAAGGTTGTTTCTTATGTAAGAAGTGAGACCGCTAAGCGTCGACTTTCGCGTAGTACCAAAAGTCGCCACGTAAGAGTATTCTCTGACAACTGTCAGTTGACTTGTCAACACAAGGAATACCTGCATTTTTAGAAACAAATTACGAAATCGTGCATTGTGCCGAAATGTAAAACGGGGTACAAAAGTGTAAAGCAAGAAACTTCTGTTTTTAAAGTGCCGAAAGATGCGGAAATGCGAAAAAAGTGGATGCTTGCGATTCCGGATAGAAATCGTTTTAACGAGGTCTTTTATGAAGTTATTTTTAAGGTGAGTTTGACAAGAGTAACAGTTATATTCCTCTCTCAAATCAGAATAGTAAATATTGCGTTACGAGAAAAATTGGCAGTGTCAACTTAGCCGAGGTTTCCGGACCCGTCGAGTGTACAGTACCGGAGGATTTAGTGTATAACTGTATAATGTATATATTGTAAACATAATGAAAGACAACATACTAAACTAGTATACATGTATTTTGATTGTTATCCTAATTTAATTAAAAAAATGTTTACATGCGATTGATTATTTCCATACATTTCCTTTCTAAATTACTACCAAAAAAAAGCCTTAGATGATAAGTACATACTCCAAAAAGAATGTGTTTCAACGAGGTCTTTTATGTGTGCGAAGAATGGGAAGTTATTTTTAAGGTGAGTAATACATTTTGACAAGAGTAACAGTTCTATTCCTCTCTCAAATCAGAATACTCAGTAACACTGCTTGCGATTACGGGAAGAAATCGTTTTACCACTTCGTGATCCAAGCGCTAGCTAGTGGCTGAGTGAGGGACTACGAGTTTGGCGACGCGTAAGAGACTCATGTCAACCATAGAATTTCTAGACCTGTATGTACGACCGCGGTCTCAACAGTTATGATGATGAATCATCGAGCTATGGAACTGTCTGTCATGTGAATTGTTTGTGTTTATCTATGATCTATCAAAAATGCCAAATTATATCGAATCCATTTTAGCCACTTTGAGATTGAATCTCGGATGAATTTCTTGTAATAAATTTCTTCGTTTTAATCAGAGTAGAGTGCATCTTGTAATATGTCGAAATGTGAATTGTTTCTGAGCTGTCTTGAACATTTTCTCTCAGTGGACTTGGCTGGTTAATGCATCGGAACTCTCAATTGAAATCAATGACTTCAGGTTGAGGCTTCAAATTCAGAGAAGGGGAAATTTTGAATAGATTTGGAAATTGAAAATCTCCAGAAAATTCTATATCGTTAGTTCACAATATTGGCATCTACAAAAGGGGTAGACCTCCTGTTTTGAATAGGCAAGTCGGGCAGGTCGGATCATTTTTCAGAAACCAAGTTTTAGTACGTACTTCACAGTTGGAGATATTTCTTTGAGAATTTCCAGCTCGCTTGGAGGTAAACAAACTGAACATTCGAACAAATTCAAAGTCTCAAGACATATGTCTGAGGTTACTCTATTGCTTATGCATGATTTGTCAAAATTGATATTTCCATATTCTTCATCATTTTCCGCAACTTAATGGTTTGATTGATCGCACCGAGGAAGCTAATACCATGATTATTATGAATCAGGTTACTCATTGTAAATTCACTTTATAATGCTTAATCGATTTAAAATCTCCATTGCACAAATTGTGAGGTACATGTACTACAAGCAATCCATCATCCACATTGATTAAATTCTTTTTAATGAAACATAACGAACAAGGTGAAATTAATACCATTAAAACGAGCGGTTTAAATGAAAAAGCAACTTGACAAATATGATTGGTGTAATATGAACCTGGTTCACAAAATGCCTGCGAATTATTTCAACGGTGTCACTCAAAATGATATATTACACAACACTGCGAAGATCAATAGACCCTTATATTATTACGAATGACACTAGAAAACACAATAACTACATTGTACGTTCCGGATGGACAGAAATTGCTGCTAATCAGCTCGCATGTCAAAACTGGTACATTATTCATTGCTGTTGAATTTACTGAAATGCTTTACCTTGTTTTATTACACCT
This sequence comes from Endomychus coccineus, assembly GCA_958510875.1. Taxonomy (NCBI): domain Eukaryota; kingdom Metazoa; phylum Arthropoda; class Insecta; order Coleoptera; family Endomychidae; genus Endomychus; species Endomychus coccineus. The sequence goes on along the minus strand of OY294068.1, from coordinate 49,087,589 downwards.
TTCATTGGAGGTATGTTGCTACTATAATACGAGTACATTGACATTTGTCAATTAATTATGCTTGAAATGTCAACAGTTCAGTTAATAGTTTCTTACTTTGAATATAACAACCATCATGCGATGATCGACGAGACACTGCCTATTAAAAGTACACAAACAGCGGCAACAAATGTAAGTTGTGAAAGTGACCGTTATAGAGAGGACACCGTTATTGAGAGGGTGGGAAAGAATATGATTTTATTTACGTTCGTTTTGTAAGCGGGTATATAATTATATTACTGTGGATAAATCTTGAAAATATTGTTAGTGATGTGACAATACTCATATCTTCCAAAAAATTGCTGTCACATATATCCGGATTCACACTACATCCTATGTGTTTAAACCGTTTGTCACAGAGCAGTACCCCCGATCTTCAAAGTGTGTGCCAGAAGATCGTGTGCGCGCTTATTTGTGGTTGTCTTTAGCAGCTTCTGCAAACAACTAACAAATATTGTGGGTTAAAGTTTTAAAGGAACGAAAATATAGAAACTTCTTAAGCAATAGTCAAAAAAATAAATGTATGCAGACAGTTCTTTTTAAGCACTTAAGGCTTTCGACCTTTTACTATTCGCACATGGGTATGACGAAGCGTAACGGGTTTGAAAAAAAATAAAAAGAAAATGTAGGGGTTACCTTCTTGAATAGTAGACTTCCGCGGATATCTAATCTTGAAAATTATTGTCTTCTGGGTGAATTCTGCGTCACATAGCTCTACTTGATGTCAAAGTTTCGCTAATCTTCACAGGTGGCATCTTCGGGGCAGATTAGAGGCTTGAACCGAAACTGATTATTCTGGTTTCTGTAGCGGTATTTATTGTAGAAAAAAACCTTCACGCTACACAGCTCACTGTCTTCATTCTAGGGGTTAACTCCTTTCTGACGTTTCAAGAATTCTTCGCTGATATAAGTTTGGGGTTTGGGCTAAGATTCTAGTATTTTCGAAAAGGATTTCATGCTTAGTTTCCGAACGCTGGAAGTTGACCCAGACGATTCACTTGTCAGCTTCGACGTCGAATCACTCTTTATCAATGTTCTCATTTCAGATACCCTTTCCTCAATTTTTCTACTGTTACCTGCCAAAAAAATTCCAACTGACTACCGTTAAGTGATTTTTGTTCATCTTCCTCATATTTTTTGTACGATGGCAAGTTTTACTAGCAATCCTCGGGAGCAGTCATGGGTTCCCCACTTTCTCCGGTCATTGCTAACATCTTCATGGAAACTGTTGAGCAATATGCCATTGACTCATCTGTTCTCAACCCGAAATGTTGGCTTAGATATGTCGACTACACTGTTGTCATTTGGCAGCATGGTCGCTGAAATTGTGCTCCCTTCCTCAATCATTTACATTCATTACATCCCAATATCCTTTCCACCATGGAAATTGAATCGGTAGATGTATTAGTTAGTCGACAGACTAACGGTACTTTGGGACATTCTGTGTATCGAAAACCGACTCACAACAATAGATATCTCAATGCCATTGCCCACAACTACCTTGCCTAGGAGCAATCTGTCATAAACACCTTGGTCCACAGAGCTGTCAACTTATCTCAACCACAATGCTTACAATCAGGATTGAAACATCTCTCATCTGTCTTATTATTATTATCTAATAATTTTTCTCATTATAATATTCAAAAAAAGCCATAGACAATAACACTTCGCCTGAAATTTCAAATCAACTTAAGACCAGATTACCCTGTGCATGTAATTATAAAAGTACGAGCCACATCCAGCAGAAGATATGATGGTAACATGCTTTCCTTCCAAAGCACCAATGCAATAAGGCATATTCCATTTTCGTCATAGTAGGCTTCGGACTTGTATTTGAATGGGTAAAGATTTTACGTGTTTCACCTAATTTTAATGATTTTTACAAGGGAAAGTTTCACTTTTTATGGATATTGCGACATCCTCGCTAACAATCGCTTAAGATAGTCTTTTTATAAAATGTGGAACACCGCTATTTCGTCGAGAGATTGAAATGGTGAAGAAAGATTCCTAGATGCAAGGATAAACATTACTGCGAATACAGAGGAACATTTTATAATCTTCAATTCCTCAGTGGAAGTTCTAGAATCATTCCATTGTATTTATGTTTCAATATTTAGCATGCAATATCCATCTATTAAGGATATATCAGTTCATTATCGAGTTAATAGTTAGAAATGGATTGAGTATAATACAGGTATTGCCAAGCAATGAACAACAAGGTTTAGAAATTTCATACTGAATCCCTCCGTGAAAAGGTGGGTGGTATCGTGACCTAGTGTTAATAATTTAGTGAATCTTTCAGTTAGGGGTCGCATTGAATTGTAATCGGTTAGCTCTAACCTGGATTCACATGTACCCAACCCTTATAACATATTGAACAGCCGACATAATTTCAAACTTACATTAAGTTATTAGATCAGGATCCACCCAATTATTCATCATGTCTGACCGAGCCTGTTCCAGACTCTATCTGATTCCAAATCTTTGATATACTACATACCCACAAGTTTCCAATATTTAGAGATCTTGCAATGAAAATGTTCGTTTTTCTCGAAGTCTATCATGAATCTACAACGTGATTTATGCATAGAATCAAATCCTACCTCAGTACTTTCAGGGGTATTATTACTAGTGCTCGCAATACTATCGGTAGTAATTCTATCAGAAATCAACAGAAATCAACAATGAAATTGCTCTGAGGTGGTACCTGAAAGATCAATCTGATCGCGTTTGAGATTTCTGACAGAATTTTCCATTGTATTGTGAGCACGAATTATCTATTGAGATTATCTCATGAACTAACAAAGATAGGAAAGGTCAAATGTATTCATCGAATCTCATTCATGGTATAATCATTACTGTCAGACTTACTTTCCCGTTATACTCTCCATTCTTCTATTACAATACGTAGTTGCCCTGTCAACATGGTCTTATCGACACAAATAGAAGGAACAGTGAATTATCGTTTTGATTGGCTCTCATATCTCAGGAGACGAGCGATCCATATAGTGAGTGAAATTATGACTTCAATGTAACAATTAAGAAATGAATGAAGGAAAGTGTCGTTCTGAAGATGACAAGCTAGTTGTCGGAAGCCACAGCTGTGTTCTCTAATATACTCGTAACTGATTCAAAATTATAGTTAAAATATATCATTCTGTCAGTTTGGAGGTTCGTCAATTTACATCAACTTTGGAACCAGATTTTGAAAGTCTAAAGCATCTTCTATGTAGATAGAATAGAACATAACATAACACGAAGATATGTTGACTATAATACTGAAAATACTTCCAAATGGTGAATTCAAATGTACCTCTCTTAAACCACCCAGCAGAAACCATCTCAACCCGGATTTTCCAAATAGCACCTGTATTCTTTTCTCTGCTGATCTGGTAGTACCTAGCTACATTTCGAAAAAGAGTCCCTACTTATTGATAATAATAAAATACCACTACTTATTGATAATAATAAAATACCAGTTCGTCGACTGATTACTCCAGCAACAAGAGTTATAATATCAAACGTATCACCCACGATCCCACATAAGCTAATTGAAGAAGGCTTGAAACATTTAAAATTACAACTTGTATCTCAAGTATCGTTTGTGGGTGCTGGATTTGGTCTTGCCGAATACAGTCACGTAATGAGCTTTCGTAGGCAGGTCTACATTATTTTAAATGAAGAAGAACAATAACCTACATCCCTAACTGTGGACAATGATGGTGATACCTACCGAATATTTCTATCAAAAGATGAAATGCGATGTTTTAATTGTAAAGAAGCTGGGCACATTGCTATGAAATGCCCTCAAAATCCCAGCAGATCAATCCCAGAAGATATGAATGAATCCATAATCGAGACTCTGAATTCCATAGTCGCAAGCAACACCGCCAAGTACAACTCCAATACCAGCTTAAAACGACTACATTCTTCAGAAACGGAAACTACAAACCTTCTCGTAGGAACAGATAAAGCAACTGAAACTGACTACGACTCAACTAGTACTACGTCAACTCAATTTACTATGCCAAAAACAAAGAAGAAAAATAAAAAGAAACCTAAGGTCAACAACGACAGTGAAGCTGACCGTATACACTTATCTCAAAGTGATAACGAAGCATTGGAAGTGGTTGAAGAAAAAATTCAGGGAAGCACAAGCAACACTATTTCACCCTCTCAACTCCAAAGTTTTCTAGTACAAGTCAAAGGCCAAGAAAATCCCTTGGAGATAGCGAAAGCTTTCACAAAAGACATCGATGGTCTAATAAATATGTTGGATAAAACGTCAAAAGTTATCGACTCAAGGGCCCTGAAACAGAGATGCAAAAGGTTGGTGGTAACTCTGCGCAGATCTGCAGGTCAGTACTTACCGTCAGCTCACCCTAACCCTAGCACCTAACAGGTAAATATTTTTTCTAATTTTGTTTCCGATTAAATCTCTTCCATTTTGCATTTATTCCATGGCTCATAATATTAAAATAGTTCAATGGAATGCCCGATCGGCCTCTTCCAACCACATATACCTTCAACAATTACAAAAAGATGAGCGATTTGATATCGCATTGTTATCAGAAACTTGGTACAAGCCCCTTGATCAAATTACTTTAAAAGGCTTCAATATCGTTCGCAAAGATCGACTTTTAGGTAAAGGAGGCGGCGTAGCAATCTTAGTGTCAAAAAGATATCAATACAATATCATAAACTTTAGTAACCTAGGCAATATAGAAATTGAGATAGTTGGGATTAATATACAATTGCAAGATAAACTATTTTCTGTGATTTCTATCTATAAACCCCCTCTTGTTAAGGCTACAACACAAGATTGGGAACACATTTTTTCTAATTGTGAAGACTACTCGATAGTAGGCGGGGATTTTAATGATCATCACAGTGTCTGGGGATCTCTTTCAATAATAAAGCATTATGGGAAGCTATTGAAGAATCGCAAAATTTAGCAGTACTAAATGATGGCTCGGCCACAAGATTAACTCCTCGATTAGAATTAAAATCAGTGGTAGATGTAACAATAGCTTCACATTCTATTGCATTAGACTCTTCTTACAGAGTTCTAGAAGACCCGTATGGTTCTGATCATTTCCCCATTTCTATAGAAATAGGTAAGAAAAATTCTTCCTTCACTTCTGTGCATCCTTCGTGTAGGTGGCGTGTTAAGGACGCCAACTGGGAAAACTATTCAAACCACATTGAGCAAGCTATAAATGATTCGCCTAACTTCTCAACACTTAACGATGAGTTAACTTTCCTAATAGGAGCAATAACCGCCTCTGCTAACCTTTCCATGTCAATAAACTATCCCTTTACTCCCAGAAAACAAAAATCACCCTGGTGGGATGCAGAATGCGAAAGTCTTAAAAAAGAAAAATATGTAAAGCTAAAAGAATTTAGGAAATCCAAATCCATGCAAACTTTTCTGGAAGTAAAAAGAATCATCGCTAAATGCAAATATACATTTCGTCGCAAAGCTAGGGAATCATGGAAAAAGTTTTGTGAAAATCTCAACACGGATACACTACCCTCCACAATATGGGAATCTGCTAAGCGAATCCAAGGTAGCAAAGTCAAGAGCAGATCATGTCATCTTGATAAGATTCAAATTGAAAACTTCCTCACCAATATCACCCCTCCTACACCTAGACTTAATTTTACTAAGAACCCTGTACACTGTAATCACTGGCTTAACAAAGAAATATCATTAGACGAATTTAACTATAATATTAAGGATAGTACTGATACAGCGCCTGGTATGGATAGCATCACATATTCTATGATTGCTCATCTTCCCCAAAACGCAAAAAAATCTTTGTGCCGCATTTACAATAAAATTTGGATCAATGGCGATAATTGTCCCATAATCAAAAAATCAGTAAATATTTTAATTAGTAAAAACAATGAAAATAGATTTGAGCCGTCTGGGTACAGACCAATTACCTTGCTTTCTTGTCTTTTCAAAACCTTAGAAAGAATTATCAAAAATAGATTAGAGTGGTTTTTAGAAGAAAATAGGACGATGCCTAGAAGTCAATACGGCTTTCGTTCGGGACTAGGCACAATGGATTGCCTTGGCCAACTGGTTGGTGACATCCAACTTTGTTACTCTGAAAATAAATATATAGCGGTTTTCTTTTTGGATATCAAAGGAGCTTACGATTGCGTTAAACTGAACATCTTGCTAGAAAAAATGAAATATCTAAATATTCCAGAATCCTGTGCCATAAATCTCCTCCACTTGTTTTTAGACCGAGAAGTCTATATCAAAAATGGAACCAATATTATCGGCCCTCGCCTCACTTCTGACGGTCTACCTCTATTATTCAATATTTTTACAGCGGACTTTCACGATATGTGGGACGATGACATTAAAATCATACAATATGCTGATGATTTCGTTATATATTGCAGTGGCAGTACCATATCAGAATGCAATGCTAAACTCCGACATATAATGTATAATGTTAAAAGATATACTTTTTTCAATGGTCTAACTCTATCTACCGAGAAATCCAAAGTAGCGTATTTTTCCCGACACAAAATTCCACATATAAACACCATCAACTTATGTCAAAATGAAATTCCCGTAGCTAGAGTAATTAAATATCTCGGTTTAACTCTAGACGCTAAGTTGTCTTGAAGTACCACATTGAAGACATTAAAGCACGTTGTGAAAAAAGCATGAACATACTCAAAATGGTCAATAAAACAAAATGGGGTGCATACCCCAAAGTATCACTAATGTTTTACAAAGCGTATACAAGATCGATTTTGGAGTATGGATCTATTTTGTATGGTTCGGCAAGCACTACCCTGCTTAAGAAATTGGATGTTGTTCAGAATAAGGCCTTACGACTCGCTATTGGGGCATTTAAATCTACTCCTGTATGTGCCCTTCAGGTCGAAGGTGGTCAGGTTCCGCTGGATATTAGGAGAACTTACATGGCGGAAAAATTCATTGCAAAATTAGTTACAAATGAACAACACCTTTTATTAAACACTATATCGAGACTAAACGCAGAAAATTTGACAAACACTTATTGGATTAAAAAAAATAGCTCACCCTTAACTACAGCATTTATCAACACAGCCACCTTACACAAAAATATGTCCCATTCTAACAGAACGCCTTACTTTTCAATCCACTTTGAAGCCTTATTTAATAGAAAAACAATACATGTACCACAGTATGATAAGTTAAATCCTATCCTTAATAATCGCATTTTAAACTCTGTTTTATCCAATACCTCATGCCATATATTTACAGACGGATCAAAAAACAATAACGGTACAGGCTGCGCCTTTCATATTCCTAGCACTAATACGAGCATGTGTATCCAACTACCATGTGAAGCATCGATTTTCACCGCAGAAGCTACAGCTATAAAACAAGCCTTAATATGGGCTAAGGATAACAATAAAAAAGCAGTGGACATAATTACAGATTCGCAATCAGTTATCAAATCCATTAGTAATATCAGGAAGGCCAAACTGAGTAGCATAATTGCAGAAATCATAGATTTAGATTGGCAATGTTCATAAAAAGACATGAAATTAAGGTATATCTGGTCAAAGGCACATAGTTGTATACCGGGGAATGTCAGAGCAGATAAGCTGGCAAAAAAATCAATAATCAGACCAGACATGATAATAGATAGCTACACAATACATGACCTGGCTAATATATCGAGGAAACGAATGTTTACGGAATGGCAAAAACGTTATAAAAACATCAACAGTTGTAAACCAACCCAATACTATATATTACTTCCTCTGGTAACAGCCAGTCCATTTCTTGAATTATTGAACATACCACGTGCCTCGTATATCCGTATAATTAGATTGATTTTTAACCATGGTCATTTTAAGACACATCTTTTCAAATGTGGCATTGTAGACTCCAATAAGTGCCGATGCGATAACGAAGCTATATGTGATATCAATCATATGTTTTTCGGATGTCAAGAAAACAACAATATACATGTACTGTTACATAACCTTCACTGCTTGCATAAGGTTCCTTTTCCAATTAACATGATATCATTGCTGATTATAGCATGCAACGATCACAATGTTTTTTCCACACTCGATAAATTCATGAAAGCTGGTAAAATCTCAATATAGGTCCCGATACATAGTACCGAAGGTAGTATACATTACCATTATGGCGCAAAGGGCCTAGCTGCCTTCGCAATTAAATACATTAAAAAAAAAAAAAAAAAAAAAATTAAATAATTCGCTAAGAGTAACTTTCCACGCACACTGTTAATATATTCACCAAGCAGCACCACATCACTTCGATGCCATCCTATCACCACCACTGGCAAAAGAAAGCATCATAACGAGGTTCCGTTGTACATCCTCCCAAATTTGAATAAATGTTTTTCCCGATTCGCTCAAAGTTGCGAGATAGAAGCCGACTCATTACACACACCAGTTGTGAAAATCCTTTTTTTATCCATACCTATTCTTCCATTTGAATTTCCGAATACGTGAATATGTGAATGAGAATTTTTGAACATCTGATGGTCCCCATTTATGCTGTTACTTCCCACTTAATAATGAAGTTATGACTTGCGTCTATGGACCAGGCGTAATCAATTGCCACACTGTGAGCATTGTCTTATCAGTCTAAGGACTGAGTGAACGTTATTCAACTTTCCATTCAGAATTCGTTGATTACAACTAAATATGGAAAATTGTCTCTAATCCTTCAAGAAATTCGTCATACCAAGCAATTTGACAACGCCGACTTTGTGTTTGCTACTTTTCACTTATTGATAGATCCGGATTCGCGTGTTCTCTTTGACTGATCTTAGTGTTCCAATACAGTCCAGTCAATACAGCCGAGAAAAGGGTCCAGATTACCGAACGTCGCAATGGATTCGGATTTTGATAAAACTTTGTGTGTAGGTACATATGGTAGCCAGGATGATATGTGGCCAGTACAAAATTGAGCTTTCTTTTTGACACCGAGTTATTGGTCAAAAACCGTTTGATGTTAGAAAACAGCAAATACTTGTGAACATAAGAAACAAACGATATCTTTGGGTTTCAAGGATCAAAATAATACTTTTTTCTCTTATCGTCTTCTGGAAAAATAGGCCCCGCATCTGAGTTACAGCCATTCAAAAAAAATTAAATAAAAAAATAGTTGAATTAAATGAAAAATGGCAAATTTTGAAAACAATGAAATTTTATTGTTGCAAGTTCGTCTCAACAAGTTTTTACTCAAATCAAGAAGAACGAGAAAACAAGTTACGTTTGAAGGGAACAAAGGTAGGATGAACATTTTTCAATCAATTCAATGAATCGGAGAGACCTAACTAAACATTTTTTCATGGATTGGAATTCTTCCAAAATGCATATTTTTCACGAGTAATGGGCAATTTTTCGTCAAAAATCTGAAATCTGGAATAAAATCAAATCGCATTCTCTTATCTTTGTTAAAATTTATTAACTCATGAATGTTTGAATGTCAAGATGGTTGAAAGGGATTTTAAGGACTCCGGTCCATGTTTTAACTATGTCGCCATTTTGGGTCCGCTATTTTAGAGAAAATAACAAGAATAAACAGAGATCATTATGGTCTTAAAAACATGAAAATACCTTTGGTTTCTTTATGTTAACATGTTCTTACCATTTTCTCACCTCAAACGGTTTTTGGCCAATAACTCGTGAACAAACACTCTTTGTTTCGTACTCCTCACATATTATCCTGGAACAGCATATTCACGTATTGAGCAAGTTTCATCAAATTCCGAATATATCATCTGGTATTTAAAAAAAGTTGGTTCATATCACATGAGGATGGATAATATTTATCTTTGAGGTAATATTGGAACAACTATTTCGGTGTTCACTGGTCCTGAATTGTAACAAGTATACACATTTTCTTTGAATATTTTCATTTCGAGCTAATAACCATATTATTATAACTTTAAAGAATAAAAACATTAACAGGAAAAAAAATATAATGAACTAGGATCTGTTTTTTAACTATGAATAGTGAAAATACAGATCAGAGAAGTGTAATAATTCTAAAGTGAGATAATGTTCACTGTATTTAAATGTAGATTTTATTCTGAATTGATGGACATGTTATATTAATGCATTGCAACCGGGGCTAGTATTATATTCGTCATGACAGGATTCGAATTAGCTTAATATCATGCAAAAATGATATTTTATTCATAGAATGTAACAGTACTATTTCGAGATCTGGACATATATCTTAAGTCAAATTTCATTCTACTGTCGGAATGGATTAATTCAATATTATTCAGATGTGACATTGATTTTCAACATATTTATACGTAATAAACTATGAAATAGTTATATATAAATTCTCGGGAAATAGGTCGCACTATTATTATTTTCGTATTTACGTACGTTCAGGTCTCACGACCATCATCAGAAGACGTATCAATGGCTGAAACGTGATTTCGGTGGAGTTTTCTAAGATTTTGTTTCTTGTGCTATACTTATGGCAATACATTCTTTTTTATGAATATGGTTTGGAGACTCCTATATAAGTCCCATCGCAATCAAACAATTCAATTTGTATATCTTTAGGTTTTGAAGGTTTCTGATTTGAAAAATTGTCCACAACACAGTTAGTAGGTTTATGCGCAACATTTATATCATACTCTTATGAGCAATTCTTAATTTCCTTTGAGGTCTCCGGAATGTATGGTACTGTTATAAAATTGTCTGTGTTGCCGTTTATGTTATTCATATATGACGTTCCATTATAATTCATCATATATAAATAACATAATCGGTTCCGCCCTTGCTAAACACTGCTTCGATTGTCACCATTAATTCGATTACGAAAATGTTAATATTTTAAATAAGAAAACCGATTACCATGAAATATGACTGCAAGTCTGTAAGTCATGAAACACGTATTCAGTCATTAAGTCAATTCATATTAATTTAATTATTTGAAACCTTTACAAATTCCTACATGCGTCTTTATAATATTAAAAATATACCGGCATATCAAAAATTATCTTGGTCAAGGGTGGTTGTGGAATGTAAAACGTGTGTCTTACTTTACGTTTGGAATAATTATGTCACTGTCACACTTTTTGAATACGTTTTATTGTGTAAGAATCATTGTGCTGAAATTTCCAAATCCAGTTTTTGAATCATGCCTCTTACCACACAGCACAACATTTTCATGATTGGAGCCTATTTTCGAACGAGTGCGCTAGTTAATGGAAATTGGCTATACAGTCAACGTTTGTGTTTGTACAATTTTCGAGAGCACTTCCCAAACGTGGCAATATTACCGAACAATTTTTATACGTGCCTTACAAATTGTGTTGAAGTGTTCCGCGAAATTGGTTGTGTGACTCATAAAAAAGGAGCTGGTAGACCAAAAGTTCGTACAGAAGAAGTTGTCAATGACGTTCGTCAACGTATGGAAGAGGAGCCTGCAATTTCTCAGAAAATTGGACTTTCTTATGGAAAATGTCAGAAGATTTTAAAGGAAGACTGGAACATGCATCCATATAAGATGCAAGCACATCAAGCTCTTCTGCCCGCAGACCACCCCAGACGCCTTGCTTACTGCCATTGGTTTGTCAATAATTTAATGAATGACCTAACTTTTTTTTCTGACGAAGCGTGGTTCCACCTTTCGGGAGACATCAATTCTCAAAATATGTGAATGTGGAGCAATGGCAACCCTCATGTTTTTACTGAATCACCACTACGTGCTCAAAAAATCGGTGTTTGGATGGCAGTTTCTCGTAGAAGAATAATTGGGCCAATTTTTTCGATTTCACCGTCAACGCAGGGAGGTACAGACACAACTTTTTGGCTGAATTTGTGCAACGGTTAAACGATGATGAACTTCGGTACGGTTATTTCCAGCATGACGGTGCAATATCACATACTACACGAGAAAATATTGCTTTTCTCCGCGAGTTTTTTGATGACCGGCTGATAAGTTTGCATACAGAAGAAAGCCCGACGAAACAAAGCCCGACATAAACATGTTCACGGACGGCTCCAAAAATAGCCGGGGATCAGGTTCTGGAATATTCTCCGAAGAACTTGACCTACGCGAATACATACCTCTAGGATCTCATGCTACAGTGTTCCAAACGGAGCTAGTAGCAGTGACCCAAAGAGCTAGAATTGCGGCGGACAAAATTAACAGCCGGCAAACAAATACGGATCATGACTGACAGCAGAGCAGCACTACAAGCCCTTAGTAGCCAAAAGGTTAACTCAGGTTTAGTTTGGGAGTGCCACAAAACCCTCGAAAATCTGTCACAGTGTAATGATGTTCAACTCACCTGGGTGAAAGGACATAGTGGAGATCAAGGAAATGAAGAGGCGGACAGGCTGGCGCCAAAATGCTCCAAACAAACACTATTCGGACCGGAGCCCTTCTTACCGCTAACCTCGAGCACTCTGACTGCTTTGATAAAAGAAGATACCCTAAAACGGCATGCCGAACGATGGATATCAAATGATAGCTGTAGATAGGCACATACTGCTATAAAAGCACCGTGCCCAAAAATTGCAAAGTTCTGCCTACGACTGACAAGATATAATCTTAGAAGACTCGTAGGGATATGGACAGGACACTGCCGACTAAATAAACATCTTCACACGATTGGAGTCGTTGTCGACCCCATATGTCGAGGATGCTACGAAGAGGAAGAGACAGCGGAACATGTGATTTGTCACTGCCCGGCGCTCTCATCGATAAGAGATGTCATTTTGGGGGACCCCTGCCCAAATCTGGTCAACATTGGCGACGCTCCACCTGGTGCGGTCCTCGGGCTGATCAACGCGATTGGTTGGCTCGATGGCTGAGGAGGGACAGGGACCTTCGCCTTGAAGGGGTGGCACAATAGGCCCAGTTCAGAGGCCTAGGTGCAAGTATAATTATACACCCTTCACATCAAAATCCATCCATCCATCCATAAAGAAGTTGAGTTTCCTCCGAGATCACCTTGTTTGACAATTATGGACTATTTCATATTTCCTTACTTAAAAACCAAGTTGTTCGCATGACGGTGCAACAGCACATACTACACGAGAAAATATTGCTTTTCTCCGCCAGTTTTTTGATGACTGGCTGATAAGTTTGCATACAGAAGTTGAGTTTCCTCCGAGATGACCTTGTTTGACAATTATGGACTATTTTATATTTCCTCACTTGAAAAACAAGATTTTCGCAACTCCGGTAAATAATTTGCAAGAACATCAACAAAGAATAATTCAGCAATGTGCAACCATAATGCCAGAAATGCTTCATAACGGTTTTCACAGCATGAGGATGCGCGTCAACTTGTGCATCGTACAAAACGGGGGACATTTCCAACAATTACTATAATTTAGTTTTTCTTGTTACTAAACCGTTATTTCATAATTTGTAGTTCATTATTGTTTTACAACTGGAATAAATAGGTATGAAATTTGTAGGTTATTGATGATGTCAGTGTGACAGTGACGTTATTCCAAACGTAAAGTAAGACACACGTTTTAGATTCCACAACCACCCTTGACCAAGATAATTTTTGATATCCCGGTATTTTAGGTAGAATGCTCAAGTAGCAGTATTTCCAATAGAGCCTGACAATCTTTTTTCTTATTATTATTATTAAATATTGGTAATGAGTGGAAGTAGAATACATATTCAGGCTTAATTACTTAAAATACAGCGCCCAAAGTTGTGAAGTAATACATATAGGAACGATTATTTGTCAATAAATCGGATCACAATGAAGATTAAAAATTAGTTTTTGTATAACAGAGCAAGCCACTAGCCACTGGAGAAAAAACACAGACTTCGAGTTGATATTTTTGATTTGTCATAAGGATTTTCAAAGGTGTCAATTGTACTCGAATGAACCATTTAAAATACGGTGAGTCACGATCAGATCTCTTCGAAGTCGACGTTACATGAATGTTGTTGCGTTCAGAATGGTGAGCCTTTCTCCGTAACACGGTCTGTGGACGCCAAATGGAATAAGAGTAGCATAGTGTTGTAAGACTCCAAAGTGTTTACATCAAGTGACCAGTCGATACTCCATACCGGGCCGGCGAACTCAAGAATGGGGCGTGTATATGTGGTATAAAGGTAATAGAAGTGATGAGGAGAAATTGTGTGAAATGCCTCAGAATGTGAATAACAGAAGTTTTTGTTCTTCTGCTACTTTGTTTATGTGCTGGGTCCAAGATAAATCTGCCGAGATGGTCAGATGATCTTCGTGTTCGGTCACAGTCTTTAATTGAAAGTCATCCAACTGGTACATTTTGTGTTGAGCTTTCCCATGTGCAATACAGCACACATTCGAATATTGAGAGAAAAATTCCATAATCTACAACAGATCGATATTTGATTTAAATCTTTTCGAAGAAATTTGTATTTTTGGATATTGTTTGCGTGAATCTTGCTATTATCGGCATAAAAAGGGATCATCGACTGAACTTAGTTAGGAATATCAGAGATGTACAGAATAAATAAGAGAGGCAACAGTGCCGACCCCTGTTCACACCACCATGACATCATATTCGGAAGAGTATGTGTCGCCAATATGCGTGGCAAATTTTCTATCAGTCAGATAGGCTGAAATCCATGCTAGTAAATTGCTCCTAATTTCACGATGTTCTAGTTTGTGAACTAAAAGCTTTATAGGAACACGGACCTAGAAAATTCCCTGTAGACTATTCCAACTGGTTTGTATTTATCTAATGAAAAGCTTCAGTTAGTGACACAGTCAAGCAGGCTTGTGAGTATGGAGCGGAAAATTTTCGGCTGCCTTATCATCATTTTTCTTCATATGGGCAAAATTTCTGATTGAAAATGTTCCATCTAGTTTTACTTACAAAATCGGTCGTGAGTCATGTTAGAAATGTTATGTGGATCAAACTAGAAGGAACATTTACTCGGTATACGAAGATCTTGCCCATATACAGAAAAATAATGGTTATTAAGCCTTAGCAGAACATAATTATGTATAAATGAAAAAATAGTTTATTAAATTCCGATTTATCTCCAGCTTAGGGTAATTCCTTGTTTGCATCATTTTCTCCAAATAGTATTTAAACAGGCACATTCTGATTTATAATTTATTTTACTCTGATGATGGCGGCTTGGTAGCCAAATGGTCCTAAGTACTTTAACAATGTTTTTAGTGGATAAGGGTGATTATTTCTTTTTTGTAGTGTATCCACAGTGTGACCTCTTTTATACCAGGATATCAGAAATTATCTTGGTCAATGGTGGTTGTGGAATCAAAAACGTGTGTCTTACTTTACGTTTGAAATAATTATGTTACTGTCACACTGACATCATCAATAACCTACAAATTTCATACCTATTTATTTCAGTTGGAAAACAATAATGAACTAAAAATTAAAAATTATCTTGGTCAACGGTGGTTGTGGAATCTAAAACGTGTGTCTTACTTTACGTTTGAAATAAATATGTCACTGTCACACTGACATCAACAATAACCTACAAATTTCATACCCATTTATTTCAGTTGTAAAACAATGATGAACTACAAATTATGAAATAACGGATTTAGTAACAAGAAAAACTAAATTACAGTAATTGTTGGAAATGTCCTCCGTTTTGAACGATGCACAAGTTGACGCGCATCCTCATGCTGTGAGAACCGTTTTGCAGCATTTCTGGCGTTATGGTTGCACATTACTGAACTATTCTTTGTTGAAGTTCTTGCAAATTATTTACCGGAGTTGCGAAAATCTTGTTTTTCAAGTAAGGAAATATAAAATAGTCCATAATTATCAAACAAGGTCATCTCGGAGGAAACTCAACTTCTGTATGCAAACTTATCAGCCAGTCATCAAAAAACTCGAGGAGAAAAGCAATATTTTCTCGTGTAGTATGTGCTGTTGCACCGTCATGCTGGAAATAACCGTACCGAATTTCTTCATCGCTCAACTGTTGCACAAATTCAGCCAAAAGGTTGTGTCTGTACGTTTCTGCGTTGACGGTGAAAACGAAAAAAATTGGCCCAATTATTCTTCTGCGAGAAACTGCCATCCAAACACCAATTTTTGAGCATGTAGTGGCGATTCAGTAAAAACATGAGGGTTATCGCATATTTTGAGAATTTATGTATCCCGAAAGGTGGAACCACGCTTCGTTAGAAAAAAAAGTAAGTCCAGAAGATCGTCATTCATTAAATTATTGACAAACCAATGGCAGTAAGCAAGGCGTCTGGGGTGGTCTATGGGCAGAAGAGCTTGATGTGTCTGCATCTTATATGGATGCATGTTCAAGTCTTTCTTTGAAATCTTCTAACATGTTCCATAAGAAAGTCCAATTCCTTGAGAAAGACGTTTCAAAGGTTTTGCAGGCTCCTCTTCCATACGTTGACGAACGTCATTGACAACTCCTTCTATACGAACTCTTGGTCTACCAGCACCTTTTTTATGAGTCACACAATCAGTTTCGCAAAACACTTCAACACAATTTGTAAGGCACCCATAAAAATTTTCCCGTAATATTGCCACGTTTGGGAAGTGCTCTCGAAAATTGTCCAAACACAAACGTTGACTGTATCGCCAATTTCCATTAACTAGCGCACTTGTTCGAAAATAGGCTTCGATCATGAAAATTTTGTGCTGTGTGGTAAAAGGCATGATTCAAAAACTGGATTAGAAAATTTCAGCACAATGACTTAACAGATTCTGACACAACAAAACGTATTCAAAAATTTAAAGTGAGACACACGTTTTACATTCCACAACCACCCTTGACCAAGATAATTTTTAATTTGTAGTTCATTATTGTTTTACAACTGAAATAAATAGGTATGAAATTAGTAGGTTATTGATGATGTCAGTGTGACAGTGACATAATTATTTCAAACGTAAAGTGAGACACACATTTTAGATTCCACAACCACCCTTGACCAAGATAATTTTTGATATCCCGGTAGTTCATCAACCCTTATGCAATACAAGGAATGAATATGATAAATTTCGGCTACTAGATCATTCTTAATAAGACTGTTCATAACACATTTTAATAGAAATCTTGAAAACATAATTCAATATCCATCACTTCAACTTAATATTTGTAGATTACGAAATGAAATATCAACAGCGACATACTGAAATGTACAAAATATTCAATTTCGAGATTTACGAATAAAGAGAAGGAATGCAGAAGGATCTAGTAAAATGGCTGGGGAACTAAACTTGTTCAGCATAGTGTAGACTGTAGTTCATATCGGGTGTTGAACACGAATTGATTTTACTTCACCTGCATGCTAGACCAGCTTTCATAATATTATCTTTACGAGATATTATTCAGTGAACGTATTATTAAAATTTCCTTGTCCTTGCTACAACTTATGTTATCTCTTCCCCGGATTTTCATTACTCTGTAAGATTTTTTACTCTCTAGAGAACTTTAGCCGGTTATAAAAATCTCGTATATTGAAAATGTGAGAACAGCCGGCAAACACGCACTCGCTACAAACTTCTGCGATATTCTATATTCTGTAAGCCGTAATATTATAAAAGACTGATATTACCAAAGTATAGATATTTTAAAGCAGTTTTATAAAATTACATTTTTCGCTTATTTTGGTACAATCAAGGATCTAAAATGATTCATGATTCTACTACTTAGTAGTATTGATTCTAAATTAACAACTACCTCCCTGTTATTACTCCGAAGTACAACATTGCATTACAAATCATATATATATGGATGGAGCGAAACATGGCCAATAATAGCAAAATCTAATAAGTTCTCATTTGAATCTGATCATAATACAATTTCAAAAACTTTTACGAATGTAACATGAAACCCGTTTACAAATGTAATAAGAAATTCGAAATGTTTCAGAGCACTGGCGAAAAGTGCTTCGATCACTGGCACTTAGCACATTCTTCTTGAAGGTTTGGAGGTTATTGACATGATGAAGAATCTCACTAGGGAAGAAGTTCCGTAGAAAATTGAAGTCTGGTAGGAAGAAGTTTGGCAGATCTCGAGCTTGACAATGGAGAGGTGACCCGCTTGAGCTCGTCTAGTCCGCCTATCTGAAATATCTCGTGAGGGAATAACAAACTAGATTTCTGGTGAACACTGATTATGGGAATATCTATAGGAAAGGAAGAGATTGCTCACTTTTCTTCAATGTTTCATAGAGGTCATTGAAATCCTAACTGCGATCAATAAGACGAATAGCTCTCTCCTGGATAGAATTCAAGAGCTTCAGTTTTAAACATTAACATGATCAACACAATGAAAAAGGGAAACGATAAGAACACGTTCGGCATATAATGAACATGAGGATATGAAAAATTTATTGAAAATGTTGTCCATTTTTCAAAAAAAGTACATCGATTTTTTATTATAGTTGACTGTTTGGGAAATTATCTTATGTGTTTCGAAAACAAATTATGGCAACTCACTTGACATTAATGAATGGAAGGATTATTGAGGTAATTCATCAGCTACTATCCAAGTCAAAAGTTTGAGGGCGCGGAACATACCCTGTATGTTCGTCTCTAATGAAAACTTTTTGCTAGTCAATGTGCTGCCTCTCGCCGTGGGTTATACTGTTATATGTGTGTATGCCTCCTAATTTTAGCTCTATGAACGGAACATGTTTCATCCAATAATATGCAATATGCCCTACAGGGGCGTTCTGTAATAAATTATTCCGGAAATTTGTTGACGTGGTCATAAAATAATTTTCTACCAATTATGGTAACCCAAACGTAATACTTATAAGAATGTTAAGTACTATGTTAAGTCTTGAAATTATATTTCTTTGCAGCTACATTCTATTGAGAGGAATAATTGAGAAGCAAACTAAACCTTTATATCTAACAAAAATTGATAAAATGTAATTTTCTACAAATTGTAGTATTATAAATTAAGCTTATTGTGAAATAATGAGCTATGTTAAATTTTAGAATAGTATCTCTATACAACCACAGCTTACAAAATAGAGATTCTTTTGTGTGTACTATTTCTATATGTAGAAACACCTATGGATTTCGAATGGTAGTGAGCGAAGAACATCTAGATCACTAGTGATTGGCATGAAGATGTAAACCACTATTTTTATTAATAAATCAGACATGCTCTCGCGATAAATAGAAATTTGGGACAGTTGTCAAAACGTTTGCGGGGAAAGTCAGTGTAGTTGTGAATATGGAGCATTGATCAAATATTCAACTTTCTTCCGTGGTCGGAGGTGCAATATAAATAGAGAAGAGTAAATAGAATATTTTATTCATTCAGAAACCAATTTACATAAATGGATAGGACCCGTCATATTGAATAATAAAAAGTGGCATTCACAATCATAAAATTAGATTATAAAGTTGAAATGAGGTACAAAAACTTGAATTGATAAAATATAGACATTTTAACAATGATACTACAATTAAGACACACTACAATTTTGAGGACAATTCAGACACATTTAAAATTTAATTTTTTTTGGTTCATGTATTCATCTACATTATAAAACGCATGCTTGAGAACAACGGTTTTAACTGATGACTTGAACTTTCGAAATTCAAGAGTTCTTATATTTTCGGGCAAATAATTAAATAGTTTGATGCCTATATAGTACTATATTTACAAGTATTATGTATTTTGATGGCTAATGCTTACTTCTGCCTAGTCTCGTAAGAATGATAGTTGGCATTTGTTTTGTAGTTGTCCAAATTATGTTTTATTCTTAATAGGCATTTATAGATATAGATGCTGGGGAATGTCATCAATTTGTTTAATACAAAAGTAGGTCGACAGGAATCCCTTCTTCCCATGCTGAACATTAGTCTAATCACTCGCTTTTGAGCGATGAAAACTCGCTGGTGGTTTATTGAGTTCCCCCACAAAGTGACATTGTTAGAGAGATGGCAATATACCATTGCATAATAAACATCTATGAGACATTTTTGGTCTAATATTGATTTTAATTGAGATATGGCATAGAAGCTTTTATTATTTTTTTTTGCAAACTTGCTCAACATGTTCACACCATGAGAGTGTATTAGCTAAATATAAGCCTAGAAATTTTGAACACTTTTGTGGCTTCAAGATAACATTATTTATGAGAAAATTACAGTTCTCATTGTTTGAACAGAAAGAGAAGTTCACAATTTTGGTTTTTTCCTCATTCAATATTCACTTTACACCAATATAAAGATCATGCCATTGTTTCTCGAATTTTCATCGCAGTTATTGAATACATCGGGATCCTAAATTCAACCTGTTTAAAGATAATGTACATAGCGTGAGTTACGTGGGAGGTGTATGGCAAATTTTATGGAAGCAATTAACAATTATCAGCCGGGCATGTCCTCTACAGACGCACCATGTACACAATGTACACTTGTGAAAATGTGAAGGCCGATTGGTGCAGTGGTGTAAATTTGTATAGGGCAGATACACATAATTATTAAACTTTTATACTATTAGTATTGAGATGCTTTAAATCTGGGGTCAACATTCGGATTTGTTTGAGGATGACAATATAAATGTTCAATCACAATGTCATATAATGGATATTTGCAGCAAACTGTTCTGGCTTTAATGAATAATATATCCGATTTCGAATAATTATGTTGTTTACATCCGACCTAATTATTTTGTATTTTGTGTGAGAATGTTACATCGTTATTATACTAGAGCTATGGATTATTTGAATATCGTTACATTTGAATATCGCGAATGTTTGTTCAACCCAGATGTAACAAAAACAGAAATGTTCATGTTCATCAACTAGATTTTGTCATTATAAAATAGCATAAAATACTTATAATGCAGCAGGTTTCATGCGCGATTATTTTTAACAGATGTCGTTTGTTAGATTTTTTCGAAAGTATGGTCTTGTCCATTTCTTCACGCCACATCATCAAGTAATACTTAAATATTGGACAACCAATAAAACCAATAGGGCGAAAGAAGGTACTAGTTCTTGGGAATTATTGATAATGAGAACAAACTTCGAAACATTCAAAAACAAGGCTGGGAGTTGCTGTAAAGTGTGAAGTGTTAACTTAAACAGGAAAATGGTATTGAATGGTGGTATCTTTCGAATCTGGAACATTCGATAAATGATAACTAATCCTAGTAAGCTTTTTTATGATTGAATTGTTTTTGAATTTGACTGAAGAATAACCGAATCAAAACTGATGTTGAGATGTTGGGAACAGAATATAATACGCTCTAGAGATAACTGTCACTTAATTTCCAAGGAAACATTCCTGAAGTTAATGGATGAGATGCTCTGAAAAATGTAACAATTTAATTGAAAAAACGTTTTATTAATATTACAAAGAAATAAAGTTCTTCAACTCAACAATTCATGACGTAATAAGGGAACAGAGGAGCCTTGTGGCTCTAGTTAAAAATAATTGGGAAGATTTCCTCAATTGTATTGCAAAGTTAGGAAACAAATTATGGAAATTATCAATTACTGAATGGTGATAAGTGAAACTTTCAAATTTTATTGGAGTATTTGAAGATAGTGCGCCAATACGGTTGATTGGTTGCGTTACAATTTCGTTTTTCTCATTATTGATTAAAGATTTGTCGTAACCATTGTCGAACGCTATTTGCTGAAGTCTCGCAACTTCGTTATTATAAATTTTCTCGTTGAAAGGGACGTCTAAAAATCTAATTCAGTGTAGCTGAATTCGGCCTTCGCTGCTCCCGGACTTGAAGATCATTCCGGGCTGTATAAACTCGGCGCAGATCTTGTTAGACCGGATTCAGAAGGCAGTCACGATTTAGGAACCTGAAGCTACTTAACGACCGGTTGAGAGGAGTAGCTTCGGTTAATATTTTTTTTTTGGTTTGCTGGCGCAATTGCCACTATGTCGTCGGAGCTCGCAGCAGCTTCGATCAGGTTTAGATGTGAAAAAAAAATTTTTTTTGGTAGAGCCTAGTGTCTTCAAGTGAATATTGTTTTGGGGTCAAGAGGCATGGCGTATCCCTGAGAATTCTTGTTTGAGATGAGTTAAATGTAATTTGAAAGAAACAACATTGGTAAAACTAACTTAATAAGATTTATTGAAGCAAATTTAACAAATAAACTAAAATATGACGCTATTCAAAATGAGTGAGTGCGGCAGATTTGTGAATACAGAAATCGATTATTGAAATACAACGATAATGATTTCAAAATTAGTTCAGTTAATTCAAAAGACATGATGATAAATAGTTTTGAAACCAAATCAATTAATTCATTAATTTTCTTTTATATGTGAATGAAAAAACATTACTCATATTCTTCAGATCGATGCTCACACACGTGAGAAGAAAAATCCGAATATATAAGCCACCGACAGAAAAAGTGCAGCAATTTAGGATTCACACGGTAAATGAACTTGTCCGGCAGAATAATGAACCTCATTGTTGACATCACAGTTTTACTTATTATTTGCAATATAAAAGTATCTCAAAATGAAATTAATACTTACTGACAGGAAATGGTTTAAAGTAAGTTTTGTAATGAGATAATACATCGAAATACAATATCTGGTAGATTATAATAAGAATAAAATGAATTACAATATCGAAGAAAAATATAGATTGGTAATAATTGGATTTGGTAGTAAAAACGGAAACGTGACATGGGAAAAGGGGAGTTTTCAATCAAAGGGATGGAAAGAGAAAACAAAGAAGATATATATGTATAATAGGATAACGAACTGAACGTGAACAACATATAAAATTTATTATCTTCCTTTGATATTAGCATTATAAATGTTGGTAATCAACATATTCAATATGTATAAACTTTCACCCGTTCCAGTACATGGTTTGTGATGAATAGCTCCGAAAAAACTCGATGGGAATCAGTCAAGATTGGGACTCGATCCCTTACCTCTCTGAAATACTGAGTGAGTCTACACCTGATGATAACGGTAGACCATTAGCCTGCTCTTTTTTCTCATAACCTACTTCCGGCTTCATCGAATATAAGAAAGATATGATTTGATAAATTTATCTGATTCTTCGTAAACCGACCTGCGACCTTCGCTTCTTGTGGAAGAGATAACTCCAGTTATATATCGCACGTTTCATTTACTATAAATCTTTCAAGCTTGAAGTTCAAGTCAAATATCATGCCGTGAAATCCCATCACCCTACACTGTGATTATTATAATCATTTGTAAATTTGAATAGGCTCCGTTAGTTGAATATTTTCAATGTTCCGATGAATTGGCGTTTTCAAGAAAGCAGGAAAAGCTACGGCAAAAACTATACCCTGCCTATAGTGTTTGTGTTTCG
Organism: Endomychus coccineus; assembly: GCA_958510875.1. Classification (NCBI taxonomy): domain Eukaryota; kingdom Metazoa; phylum Arthropoda; class Insecta; order Coleoptera; family Endomychidae; genus Endomychus; species Endomychus coccineus. Next base: position 49,064,266 of record OY294068.1, on the reverse strand, counting down.
GGACAGCGTATTGTAGAGGTAATCTCAAAAGCATTTTTAAACCAACTGGATCATTTATATTGCAGCTGGAATGCGTTTCGTAACCTCTTAAAGGCAAGATTCGGCATAGCTCTGGACATTTATTCCAAGATATTTTAAATCACTACGAAAATCTCTCTGAGTCTTTTGATGTATAGAATCCCCGATTCAAATTACATAAGTCATCAAAAATATATCTTTCTGTGAAAAACGACAAAGCTCGTTTCGAAAACGAGCTCAATTTATATAGAGTATACATAATGGAAAAGATTCCAGTCGCAGGATGGATTCTGCCTAATCTATATTACCGGAAGTTTTACAGACCCCGGATTTCAGAATGAAACCTTCTGCGGATATGCTTCACTTCAGTACAATATTATTATCAATTCCTCAAAACAGTTCTTTTTGAGACTTGTAACTGAGAACTGAAATTTCTGTTGGCAGAATAAATTTTTACATCCCTAATCATTTCACTTATTTATTCGCCAAGGGACCAAACAAATGGAATACATAAAATGGAACACGGGCAGGGTTGGAATAATCGTTATTTCAGCCTTTTCTACTTACATCGGGGGAAAACACAAACATTCTATCAAATCTGGAGTGCCAGCTTATCATAATTGCAATCACTCTGATACGATGAGGTTGTTTGATTGTAATATGCTTCATTTTAAAGTGATTTCAGGTTTCATTTTCCATATCGTAGTGTGCACTGTGAAGTAGGGAAATACAAAATGGGTTAATATTTTATAGTCATTCATTCTATATATGAATCTCACTCAGAAGTGAGACTGTGAGAGTCATCAATACCGGTAAATAGAGCCACTGCAGTACATTCTCATGAGATCTAAAACTTGGCCTAGCGAGGGACGCACACTGTCTTTAATCAACATCACGCTCATCACCAGGAACAATAATATCCTCTTTGTTAATTACCTATTATTGTCTCCGAATAATTGACAAGGAATTATAGTTAAGGTTAATGCATCAGCAATTTATATTTTGAAATCTGTAATAACTCTTACAAACCAAACCAAAGTATATTTCAAGAGATCGCACCGACGTCATCGCAGCAATCGTGCGAATCCAAATCCATTCAGTGAGTGGCCTTAGGTTCCCAAATCGTGTAAAATGGATGAACGTAAAACATTGAACCCACATTCCTGGAGGTCTACTCTGGGGTGTTTACCAATTACACCACTTTGGTCTCGTCAGAGTTTTATATTTAGACACCGAGGAATGTGGGTACGATCCCGCCTATGGATCAATATTTTGCGTTTATTCATCTTCACAATTTTGTGTTGAATTATCTAAGTTAACTTCATAGTTCAGAAAATTTAATTATGTATCTCTTAATGTACTCACAAGAATTTGTAGATGATTAGTCAAAGAAACCTTAACTTGCCTATACAAATCTATAATATTTCTCCATCAGTTCTGTTGGAATATATAAGAACCGGGATGCTGTCATTGAATGAGTACTGTCAGAGTAATTGTCAATCATAGTAATACTCATAACTTCACTTTTAAATTCAAAACGAATGAACATTAGCACACAAACGCATTGTGTTCATCAATGACCGGGTAATAGGTTTATGTATACATAAATAAGAGACTCTGACGGGACCAAAATGGTGTAAGTGGTAAACACGCTAGACCAGATATCCAGAAATGTGGGTATGGTTCAATGTTTTGCGTTTATTCATCTTTATAATCCTGCATATAAGCCCCGAGTCGCAAATGAGCCGTTTCAGCCCGTGAGTAAGTTTAGTGCATAAAATTTCATTCAAAACAAAGAAAGTTTATAATAGGGGTTCAAAATGACGACTCAACCTGGTTACATACATTTTTCCTTTGAAAGATGGGATCGCGCAACAGGAGTAACATGTGCGGTTCTTGGTGTACAAAACACAAGCTGTCATCACCTCCCTAACGGTTCCTCTTGGGTGACAACAGGGGTTTCATAAGCCATGGAGTTGATGTAACCCCTGAGGAACAATCCAACGTGGTAAAATCGGGGATTCACGCTGGCTAATCGGTCGGTCCTCCCCTTTCGATTCATCGTTCAGGAAATTGTTGGTTTAGGTGTTCCTGTACATGGCATAGTAGATCATTTATGAACACAATGCGATTTGATGCCACGCTGTAGATCAACTATTCACGCTCATTCATCTTAAGTTCAATAGTTTTGAATTGAGGATTGTAGGAATGAGTTTTTTTTTGTTGGGAGGTAGTTGAAGCCCTCCATGAGCACCTCATGAGCATGTTACATCCCATAAGGTAGTTCGAAATTTATCACCCCAGATATACTCACTAAGCACTCCACCTCGTGTGGTAGGTTCGATCCTGCAACCAGGACAATCTCGATGACACTTAGGCTTGACGGCCCATTGTATCTTGCCTCACCACTTTCTCGGGCCTTCGGAAAAATTCCGCAATCACTCTATTCGAATACGCGACTGGCAACCACAGTGATTAGAAGATCGATGCTTCTACCACTGAGCTACTTGCCCCCCAGGTATGAGTATTACTATGGTTGGCAATCACTCTCACAGCACTGACTGAGAAATGTTCTGGGTATAGCAAGTTTAAAGTTTCTTTACCTAATTGACCACAATTTCTTGTGAGTGCATCAAGAGATATAGAATCAATTTTTCTAAATTATGAAAATAACTTGGATAACTTAACATAGGATACATTTATTCATCTTGTTAATCCTATGTTAAAAAATCTAAGTTATCTTCATAATTTATATTTTAGAACCATTTGATCAATATTGTACTATGAATAAAATAATACTTGTACGTCACTTTTCGAGATTTTATCTCTTTCGAAACAGTTATGTTAATCAGTGTTTCCATGTAATTTATAAAGAAATAGAAGCCTACGATTAACGGAATTTGTTTGAGCATACTTACGTATTAAAATCCAATTAAAACTACTCTGTTCATAATGTCTAGAAACGACATCGAATGCGTCAGTACAATTATGGACTAATGAAAATATGTGAACCACAGAATGAAATACGTAACTAGAGTTTGTAGACTTGGTATAAAGTCATTTTTCTACTAGAAACGATTTGGATTTATTTTTGGATTACATATGATTTAGATCTCGGATGTACGGTACATTACTCATTGAATATTCTGTTGGCTTTTTTTCGTGGTTTTGTATATGTGAGCGAAAGCCATTTGATCTTGCAACAACAATTTTTTTTGCTTGTTTCATATAGATGGTTTTAATATAATCTGCGTTTTTCAAGTTATGGCCTTGTTTCATTACTCTTTAGTCACACGGTATTGATTTACCATTCAAATTCATATAGGAAACATCAGTTGTTATCAGGAAAGTTTCAGCATAAATGGTTAAAAATGAAATTAGGATTTCAAAAACAGACAATTGAATATTTTCTCCATGTCATACATTCCGTGTATATCAATGCCTGATTTAATTAAAGTGTAAATTTGAATTCTATTCTCATTTGAGAATTTAACTTGAATGAATACACACTGAGTAAACGCTTGAAACTCTAGAATCATATTTATGTGCACGTGTCTATTTATATGCTTTTACCTGTTGTCCTCATCAGCTGGCATAGAACTTATCACTTCAGTACTTCTCAACAACCAGAAGTGATGACGTTCATAAGTGCTCAGTTTATTTGCAATTGACTACTGTGCTGATGATTCCAATTATTGTTATCATATTTGTTACATTCACAGCAAGAACCCCGATTCATTGTAGTTACAAAGTAGGATTTCGGGAGATCCTCAAAATAGCCATTTGTTTCGGCAATGACCTCGTCGTTCGTTCCAAACCGTCGTCCGCCGAGCCATTTCTTCAAATTTGGGAATAGGGAGAAGTCACTGGGGGCCATATCTAGCGAATACGGTGAATGTTCTATTAATTCGAACTACAATTCCACAAATTTGGACATTGCAACTGCACATGTGCGAACTCGTGCATTGTCGTAATGAAAAAGGACTTTTTTCTTTTTCCGATGAGACCACTTCATTTCTATTTGATCACTCAACCGGTACGATAACGTCGCGTGATACTCTCCAGTTATTGTTTTTCCATTTTCTAAGTAGTCGATGTTAATAATTCCATGCACATCCCAAAAAACGGTGGCCATGACCTTTCCAGCCGATTTCACCGTTCTAGCCTTTTTCGGAGCCCTTTCGGATGCAGAAACCCCCTGTTTGGATTGTTCCTTGGTCTCAGGAGTGTAATTATGTATCCATTTCTCATTGACAGTTATGTATCGACGCAGAAACTCATCCGGATTGCGACGAAAAGGCGCTAAAATAGCCTGACAGACAACCACACGATTGCGTTCACTCTCCTCTGTAAGCAAACGCGGCACCCATCTTGCAGAAACCTTTTCAACACCTAATTTTCCATGTAAAATTATAAACACTGTACCTTGTGAGAAGCCTGTGGCCTCAACTATTTCGATCGCCCAACACCATATCAAGGATTTTCTCAATCATTCCTGGGGTAGCCACTTATATTTCCCGTTTCGAATGATGTTCATCTTTTGGCGATGTACGGCCACGTTTAAACTCACTTACCCAATTGTAAACAGTGGCAAACGCTGATGCAGATATTCCATAAACTTCATCCAACTCGGCTTACATGTCTCCTGGTTTTGAGTCTTTTAAATGTAAATGTTTTATCACCACTCGAAACTGACTTTTTTCCATTTTTTCAAATAAACTACATAGTTATGGGAAAGAGGCAACTCTAGTTTTTTTTTATCACGCGATGTAACTCCAGATGTTCATGATGTGCGTAATACATAATCCTGCTTGTCATGGAGAAAGCCGCCTTTTATAGTGTTGCATCTTTCGGATTAAGCGCTTAAGCCGCTAGTATTAACAAGTACGTTGAATTTGAGCCTCAAAGTTCTGTAATAACAAAATCAATAATCTTCATGTTCAAGTCGTTTCTCTCCGTGGAATGTATATTTGAGTCGCTATTCATTTATGTGCAAGATCAAATCAAAGGCACACAGGTTTAAATGTTTACGGAATAAAATATCAAGCAGGGTGGTGCTCTTTAAATTATTCAAATGTTTCCAGGCACTCAAGTCCTCACTTCACTAAAAGATGTGAACAAACTTACCTGCAAAACAAGGTGTTCAGAATTAATAGGTTACTGTATATAATCCTTGTATGTCTACTTCCTCCGCTAATACCTTGACGAACATTGAATAATTGAGGATGTTCAGGAGGATGAAGTAACGAATGAGATGCATATGTCAACCATTAATAGGATATGAACAATAATACTTCTATACCACTTGGTGTTCTGGCAGTGGCGGCTTTTCCGAGTGGGCATGGTATATGAATCGATCTCACTAATAGAAAATGAGTAATATCATACAATTATATCTAATTTAACACGAGCATTGCGAGATAAGTATACGTATATTCAAATATGCATCATATATACAGTATTCACTCAACATGCATATAATCTGCTTTGAATTAGCCAAAGTTATGACATCCTGATCAACATATCACTGTGGACAGATGGAAAATCTGGAGCAACCTCGATCCTAGCGATAAATCATATTCAGTCTGATGAATTCGTTTTTATGAACATGTTCACAAGTCGTTATTGAGATTACGAAGAACAGGCTGCGATGAAAGTCTGTGGAGGTTTCACAAAGTTTCATGTCTTATCTATGTGTATTCACCGAGATTGTTTCATCTATGGTCATTTAATCTCGATGATTTTATTTATATCATCTGTGATATTTTTATATACACAATAGTTAGCCTTGTGGAATTGTTTGCCAGATATATAAAAATGATTTGTTTTCAATATCAACAGCTTACAAAGACTCATTGATTTAGATTAATTCCTACTTTAGCAAGTTATCTGTATTCTCTTCATGAAATAATAGTAAAACATGAAAATTTACCTAAAACAACAATTATTTCAAACTGGAACGAAATTTGTAATACTAATTTTCAAAAAACATTCGTTATATCAAAGGAATTGACAAACGTTGTCGCAGATGCATCATCACGTATAGAAAACATAGATCAAATAAGTAATATCAATAATTTCCATTCTGATTAAAATATTTTGCAAACGTCTCGAAACAATGATTCACAATTGTAGCTACTTTTAGATAATAATGAATTTTCAAAATTTAAAGTAAAAAGTTATCATTTCCGGAATCAAATGTTTCTTGTGAATATATCTATGGTTTCGGCGTTTACGTAGTGTAAATTCATAATACTTCAGAAGTTGGAGAATAAAACTCAAATTTTACACAAAACTTTTAACATTCAATTTAAAAATGCTAACAAATTGTTTCACCACACTGTGGCATTATCAAAGCGAGGAGTTATCAACTAAAGCTAAATCTAAAAGTATGTCCTTAAATATCAGGGATCAGAATGTGGTGCAAATTGAGGGATGGGGGTGGATAATGGTGGGAGTGTGTTCACAAAATTGTGAACAAGCGGTGAATTATATGTGTCGATTTGATCATTTAATATTACACTTTTATTGTTTTTTGCGTGTTTCAAAATTTCTATGGATTCTAATACGCAGTTTCAGCGTAAGGTTCAATGAACATTTGAGAAGTTACAGGCTCAAAAAAGAAGACTCTAATTACGCAAATCACCTGTTAGAACATAACCACAATTTCACCCTTAATCCTGATATTCTACATATTCAGGAAAAAGGACATAAACTTAATATATTAGAATCCATAGAAATTTTGAAACACGCAAAAAACAATAATAGTGTAATATTAAATGATCAAATCGACACATATAATTCACCGCTTGTTCACAATTTTGTAAACTCACTCCCACCATTATCCACCCCCATCCCTCAATTTGCACCACATTCTGATCCCTGATATTTAAGGACATACTTTTAGATTTAGCTTTAGTTGATAACTCCTCGCTTTGATAATGCCACAGTGTGGTGAAACAATTTGTCAGCATTTTTAAATTAAATGTTAAAAGTTTTATTGTAAAATTTGAGTTTTATTCTCCAACTTCTGAAGTTTCTTGTGAAGTTTCGAAAGGAATTGAACGTATGTTCCTCAAAGTTTGAGAAAGATAATCTAGGATGAATTACATAATTTGCCTCATCCCTAGAGCTACACGTAAGTTGATTACTGCCTAAAATGAATCAAGAAATCTATTTTTGGTCAAAAAGGTGTATCAATTGTCAAAAATCTAAAATCAATCGTCATACTAAATCACCTTCAAATTCAATATTTCGTCAGCTAGATTTGAACACATTCATATGGATTTAGTTGATCCATTTCCTCCATTCAAAGGTAATACTTATATTTTGACAATTATTGATAGATATACTAGATGGCCAGGAGCATACCCACTCAAAGCTAGTATTGTAGAACAAATTATCGATTGCGGAGGACAATTTGAATCTCATAATTTTCACAACTTACTGGCATTGAGCGAATTCATACAACATCTTATCATACACAAAGTAACGAAATGATTGGAAGATTCGATGGATGATTAAAATCACCTTTTTTGGCATCTCAATATTGAGTTCATTGATGAGACGAATTACCAGTATTACCATCAGGTCTGCGTTCTGTGATGAAAGAAGATCCCAAGCGTTCATCTGCTAAATTGACTTACGGACACCTGTAGAAGATTCCTGGTGAAATTTTCATTCCTTCGAATTTTATTTACTAACTTCAGATTTTCTAACTACAATACGTACTTTTTGCCAAGATTCAGTTTCAACAACACCTAGAGACTTGAACAATCAGAAAATTTTTATTCCGGAATACCTATTTGTCGACTTGTAACTATCTTTTTGTCAGGAATGACAAAATAAAATCTTATTTTCATGCTCCTCTTGATTGGCCTTCCGAAGTTAATTCAAGATTACAGAAAGTGTATACTATTTCCTTGAATAACGTTAACAAATACGTTTCTACAGACAAATTAAAACCAGCGTTTATAGAATCATGTCTTTCGGAACCACCAAGACTTAAAAGATGGTTGTTTTTTTTTGTGATTTCATTGTGATTTTTTCTAGATGGAAAGTACTCTGCAGGTCTCACAAAGCTTATGTTTTTTTATGTATCTTCACAGAAATTGTTTTTATCTGTGATCATTTAATCTGGATTATTTTATTCACATTATCTGTGATTGTTTCATACACACAATAGTTAGCCTTGTGAAATTGTTATAGAATTACAAAAAAGTTTCATTTTCAATAACAACCGATCAACAACCAATAAGTCCTCCCTATTGGCATTGTCTGCACCATAACAGTGTATGAGTTGACAAAAAAAAACAGCTAGGTAGTTCACGGAAATAGCGGAATCACTAGAAGCAGTCAAAAAATGGTAAACTTTTGTAATATGCTCTACCTTCTGTTGTATCGGGTTGTACCGGTTTTTGATGGAATTTGAACTATTATGAAAAATGTATGTCGTTCTTTAGAGAAACATAACAACAAGAAGAATCACATCATGAATTGTGAGTACGTCATGTCAGGTGAAGAAAACATTGCCATCACAATAGATAGCTCACAAAAAATTGAAATTGAAAATTTTGATAGTAGAGTTCGGGAAAATCTTTGAATTTTAGCAGATTTGATCGATTTTTCAATTTCTTTGTGTACACAAAAACTGCCATTCCTGGGATACAATGAGAATAATAATTATTCTTCTATTAGAAGTTTAATTAGTAAACGCGATGTTCATTTACGTAATTCTTTTAGAGAAAGTCTGGTTCCACCGAAACATCAGACGCAATACAGTCGATTCCATTAGATATGTTTTGGATTAGAAAAATGACAGAGAAACTTCGGAATTTCATTTTATTTGATGGCAAGCTGCAAAAAATCTGAAACAGTAGTTTTATATTGCAGTTGCCCTGTGTTATATTGTTAGAGAAAACATGATCAAAAATAGTGTCGAATAAAGATAAGGTGTCAAAATATTTAAATGGAGTTATGATTAGGCCCCAAACTTCCTTTGAATTCTCTATTAATAATACAGATCACAAATGTTGCATCACCTTATTTTGTTAACATCCGCCACTGGTTCTTGAAACCATTCTCAATGAGGAACTCTCTCTCTCTCTCTCTCTCTCTCTCTCTCTCTCTCTCTCTCTCTCTCTCTCTCTCGCTCTCTCTCTCTCTCTCTCTCTCTCTCTCTCTCGGGGGTCGTAGATGCAGGATTTCATTCATTCAATGACTCAGACACTTTACTCTTTGAAATCATGATTTCAGTAAATCTCAGAATGTAGATATTTTCAAATTCCTATATGATAATACGTCTTCCAGTTCCAGACAGTTGCTTCGCTCCTCTCATGAGATCATCAGTGGGGCGAGGCAGATGTGAAAACATAGAGCAACCATCTTCTTTCTTTGATGGGACATTTACTCTTCAGCAGATGGTGTTGGAACATATGGGTTCGCCAAACTTTTTCGAGGGTGTTTTATCGTATCATTTCCGGCGATGGTTGATCAGTGACTTCATGCCTGCCTCGTCCGAATGACGAGCTCATGAGAATAGCGAAACAGCTGTCTGGAACAGAAATACGTGTTGTCACTGTTCAACCTCGTGAACCAAAGCTTTGTTCATTGACCTCTAACATGAAATGTGAATGAATTCCACTATGCATTCCTATGTGATATAATTGTGATAACTAGAAAATTGACTGCTCCCTGATTCATGATTAAGTCAACTTAATGTATGGCTGTGACACTATGAATTTTCTCTGAATAATGATAATTAATGTTGTCGCTCATAGATTTTGAGTTCACGACGAGGGGAATGAATATTTGGCACCATAATGATACTCCCAACACGTTCGATAACTCTCTAAGATACTGGTTTCGGATTGTTGAATCCCTAGATAAATGAGGTCTTGCCTTGCATATAAATATATAATACTATTTACACTCTGTCGTAGACCTCATAATTTATTACGAATCCTCCAAACCACGAGTATTTCACATGATGACCTCCATTCAATATTGAAGAAAGTCTTTGATATTAGAGTGAATCGTACAGTTTATTTTTCAATATTTGATTCGGTTCTTTTGGTTGATAAATATTTGAACAGCATCCATTCTATCTATCAATTCAACAACATATTCGAGAAGAATTTGGACTATTTACAAAGGTGAATTTTACTTTATCTAATAGTAGGTAATTGATATGAATTGTGGCGAAAGTGAATCGATTGAACATCATTTATTTTAATTCCAGTAATTGGAAGCAGATTTGATAATCTCACTTTTCTCATATCACGGATGATTCATTAAATATCGTCATGATGGTTTTTATTCGTTGTTGAAAGACTCAAATTAATGGGGTCATCGTAATAACTGAACATGTCCATTTTTTTCATAGATGAGTGATCTCCAAGAAAAATTTAGGGAGAAGATTAATACTTTTCTGGAATTTTGAATGATTGCTTTTGAGGTTAATATAAACCAATATAAATTCATCTCTATGTGATGATATCTTAATTTTGAAATGAGTTAGAAATTAGTAGTATTTATGATTTTACGTCAATATTAATATGAAAAAGGAAAGTTATCTCCAGCATTTTATTCAGATTCCTATAAAAAACCCTCACAACTGTGTCAAAAATAATACCTAATTCGGATTGATTTTGATTACTTGAAGACTAGTACATTTCAAATTTCGATACATATCCATCTGCCGAAGCCCGTACCCAATCCGTACCCACACTTTGGTTCAGACTTGATATATTGCTTGGCTCTACTTCTTCCTTTGAAACGGTGCTATCACTTCATCAAAAGCCACATACTCAGTTGAGCATGAACAAACGTGCTGGACAGACTATCAAGGAAAGATCGTATTCTTATAAATGCCTCATTATTTATAGGAATATCGTCATTATTGATGAAGTGTTGATATCTTTTTATTCCTTCATATTTTTAATCTAGTGGCTAATAAATAAATACTGTTTATGGTGAAAAATTGTTCCATTCCAGCAACGCTAATCAAAAACGAATGTTTTTCAGACTGAACAGCATAACGAATGAATTCCGTAGTAATGAGTAATGAGATTGCAAATTTCGTCTGGGAATAGTTTCACGAAGAATGAATATGGCGTATCTTCATTCATATTGACTTGATGGGTACTTTGAAAAATTGGTGTATTATTTGTAACGGCATTATCCTTTTAGAATACCAGATTCCAGAATGCTGTATTGGAGCAGGAGACTGTGGTGAGGTGATGGAGTTGGTACTGTTTTACATTTTTTCTCCTGGATCTCCCAGTTCAACTCAGCCAGAGGAATATCATAATCACTGTCACTATTGGAGCTACTCTCATTTGATTCTAATAGTTCGTCTATTGCATCTCTGTTATTTGAGAAGTCGAATCGTGATTTCAAATCTTCCTCTGATTGGTCGTTGTTGACAATGTCAAATCCTTCCGAATCTCAATTATTTGGTCCAGAATGTGCAGTTTGACTTTTTTTCAGCCATAGACAGATAATAAAGGTATCGCTCGAAACATGGTAACTTTTTCTTGAATAATTATGAAAATAAAACAACTGATATCATACTGCACAATGTACATAAATGTGTGCTGTTATTTTTACGTGAATTTTTGTTGCACAAAACTACTTCAAAAATATTGAAAATACAGGAACTCGATTTCTGCAACTAACCTCAATACAACTACATCGAGCGCGAAGGAGATAAAACTGTTTACAAAAGCAGAGTCAAGCGATTCTGATCTCTATTCCGCTGTAACTCATGGAAGAAATTGTAGACGTCAACAACGGTTGCCATTGGGCACAGATGTGGACTAAATCTGAGCATCAATACAATGCCTCAAACTAAATGTACATGAATGTGTTAATGTCCTAGAAGAGGTTAAAATGGAAATACAAACTCATTATAAATTATATTCCTAATAGAGTAATTCGGCGAAACACTCTACAGATTGTGGAAGTTGATAACTAAAGGGCGGAATATATGCACGTCAATTCAGTCAAAATATGCGCATATATATGCATAGTCTTTCTTTGAAATATGCAACAATATGCTTTTATTTGTCAAAATATGCAATTATGTGCCTTGAATATTACATGGAAAAATGGAAATAAAGAAACGCCGACTCTTACAGAAATTACTTATTTTAAGTAAAATTAAAAGAAAAATACAATAGGTGAAATTTTTAACCTGAAATAGTATAAAATGCATTTATAACGATATATTTTTCAAAATTTTTGAATAGAAGTGTTTGCCTTCTGTATGTAAAAATATGTTTGTACAAAGAAAAAGATCTTTCAACATTTACCGATGTGATCTGACAATATTTTAATTTGGGTAGTAAGTTATAAGGCCAAGGTATTACTTCGTAGGATGGTTTAGTATCAAAAATATTTTTGACTTCCATTAAATACTTAAAGCCTTCATTCTTTCCCACAATAACTTCGAGTTTACTTCTTACTTGATTTCCTACATCACCGGGAACTTTTTTGCATTTGTCGGAAAAAGTTTCAACAATATTAATTGATTCTCTTAAACTCATATTCCTACTTTCTAATGAAGTTATTACATCTGGTATAAAACTGTAATTAACATTGATAAAAACAAGTTCCTTAGCTAAATTTACATTTGTGAATACTGCTTGACTTTGCACTACACACTGTGAATTGTCTTCTTAATCTAAAACTATGTCTTTAATGGCTTCAAAATGGTCTGAGTAGAATATCGCGGCCTTATCCATGTTCCCCATCGAGTAATTACGGACTCTGGAGGTAAACTAACTTCTGGCAATTTCTCTCTATAGATCTGCACTCTTAGAGGTGCTTTCATAAACACTTTCTTTACATTTGAAATTAATTTGTTCAACAAGGGATATGCTGTTCTAATAGTTTCTGCAACTCTGTTTATCCCGTGTAGAAGGCAAGTGACATGTACCATATTGGGATACAATATTTTTAAGTTTTGGCCTACTTTAACCATATACGGCGCTGCGTCAGAAAAAAACACTAAAAACTTCTCTACTGGAACTGGATTTGGTAAAAGAAAAATTGATAGAGACCGCTGAATAAATCGTGTTACGGTCACATTATTTGTTTTGTCTAACTGTTTGGAAGATATTAAATATGGCTTCCCTGGCTCATTTTCTTGAAGCCCTCCAATAATAAGATGTGCGATATATCGACCACATGAGTCTGTGCTTTCATCAACAATAATATAAAAATGTTCATCGCCCAGTGAAACTTTAATTTCTTCCAATACGGTTTCGTATACTGTTTGCACATACTTCTTTCTAAGTGTGGATTCGTCAGGGATGTTTTGATTACAATATTTTTGCAAAAAAATCTCTGAATTGTGTATTTTGCAGTTTTTTCAAAGGTATATCTGCTGCGACTGAAGCTTTGCATAAGTCTTGATGAAACACCTCCTTTTCACTCTTTGGTTTGACATTTTGAAATGCGGTTTGCATACACTACTGAACAGGCACAGATTTATTTTTCTGCAACTTAGCTTTATGCATAGCTGTTTTCAAGTGTTGATCAATTTGCAACTTCTCTTCACAAACAATGATTTTAGCACAAACTTTGCAAAACACTTTAGCCCCACTAAACTCCAACTTATGAAAATTTTTAATCCACGTAGCGGATTTCGGCATTTTAGGCGTTTGAAATAAATATTTCCAAAATAACTCTTTTCACACTGGAATCTATCGACAAACTAAACTATACAATATAAATACAAAAGAAGAGACCACATCTGCTCTCCAATTAGGCACCGAAAAGAAACAAGACAAGAAGGTTCACTTGGCGTCGGTACTTTGAAGTTCGAACTATAAAAGCAAGCCGCCGCATTCCAACTAGATCCCGAAAAAAGAAAGTTTTGTTATGAATTCATTCGGGAACCGAACAGAAGTTTCTGTTCGGTGACAATACTTACTACCACCGAACACGACTTGGCACCACCAGCTCCAAGTGAACCTTCTTGTCTTGTTTCTGTTCGGTGAATTTGGCAAACTGATTACTTGGAAATTCCTAAACATCCAATAAATGCCGGCAATAAACCATATAATAATAAAATGGGTTCATAAACCATATAATAATAAAACCTACCCACCTTTTAAATTATTTCAATTATCTGCAAGGGTCGCACTCAATCTTTTGATAAAACGAAAAACATAAAAATATGCACATAAATTTTATTTTTGACGAAATATGCAATTTTTTATGAAATTTGTGAAAATATGCAAAATATGCAAATATATGCACTTTGCATATATTCCGCCCTTTATTGATAACATATATGAAAATATCAAATTCGAAGTGGAGGATTACGAAATAAATGTGACATTAGTGGAGCATTGATGAATATTATGAGACATAAAGCGTTACACAGTTATCTTGACCAATATATTGTAACTATCCAAATAAATTCGATTTCTCAAAGAGAATTTATGTAGAGATATATTCTGGAGTATGTGGAAGTAACAACGTATGAAATCTAATACTGAACTTCAGTCAACTAAGGTACTTGAGATGAGGTTGAGTGGATTCAAACCAATCGCCTCACTCATTCACACTCTTTATTGCAATTCGATTCTTTCCGAGGTAATAACCCCCTTAAGAGAACGTGAATTGTGGTTTTCTCAACATTCGCAGCCTACTAGATTCAAAGTTTACCGTCTGTTTACTGAAACGTATAGAAAGGAATTGGGGCCCATTGCTTCTAATCAATAACATGAGAACTATTTTAGCTTTATTTATAATACTGAGAAGTATAAAGCGCGATACTTTTACTGCACCTTCATGCCTCCATCTAGAATATTGAGTGTTTGTAGAATTCCTATGCATAAGAATATCATCGCACCCTTTTTAAATCTCCTACCGTAATTCGTTTATATCTGAAATATAAGGCAAGAAGTAAATATTTACAACTGTGAAATATTGGAAACGTTTTGTAGAATTCCTGCTTGATAATTCGATTTTCCATTTGAAGCTTCCGTTTTTGGTAATATTTTCTCGATTTTATTTGATTTCCGCTCTGATAATAAATTTCAGCCATATTTCATTGTTCAGTGTTATATCAGTACGCTCATTTTCATTCACATTTGAATACTTAATAAAACAGTAAATAGATTCATCATGTAATATTAAAATCCATAACAAACTTCATAAAATTACTATTGGAAGTTTGATTTTCACTAGTTTAATAAATAAATATAACTAGTATTGCTAAGACCGTAGCTTCTTCAAACAGATAATAATTATTACAGTTGAACCCAACGAGGAATTACTACAAACTAGTAGCGAACGGAAAACTCATTATTCAAGTTTAATAAGGGAGAATTATTGAGTATTTGTTAGTCATTCAACAGGTTATCGGACTTCCTATATTTGTTAATTTCTAGAGATTCCAGCAAATTTTGATTCATCATCCTGAATGTGTGGAATCTTAAAATTATCACTAAAGTTATGGTTCTCCAACCGTCGAATCAGATTTATTATTGATGAAACTGTACTTCGTTATTTGAAGGTCTTTCCTGGCTGATCAATGTACATATTAGGACAAGATAATTTCATGAAACAGTATGTGAACCTGAAATTTGTCTTCACCGTATGAATTATCTTTATTATTTTTGATAAACTTAGCTATATACTTATGCGTTTTATTAAGGGCATTGCGTTGCGTTTAATGTAGGATGAAAAACATGAGTTTAGTTGATTTTGAATTTGAAAATGATTCTGTTCAAAATTTTCCAGGAAGATTAAGTCCTTCAAATTTATCAATCGTAACTCTCTGATCCTTCCAGCGATGTTCAAAAAATTTGGTTCAACAGCTCCTAAGATACTCACTCATTATTTGAGACTAGGAATATTCGTCAAAATTATCCAGTGCCTTAGCTATAGAGGTGTCCACTTTTTTTCCATCTTATTTTCTACGCGACAGCATATTCATGACAATTTTTTGTTTGCTTGTTCACTTTGGAGAAGGAAATTGTTGTTGCAAATTTTGTTTCGAGCAGCAGTTTTGAAATAATTGGATTTCTTTGAATCGATTATCCATTCTCGAGGAATATTTTTGCAGATACGGAGGGGCTTATTCCTTACAAATGTGGGGAATAAACATGATTGATTGTTATCTTTGGATGAAACAGCTATTCACTCAACATAATCCAGAATTTGATATTAAGTCTACGTAATTAGCGAAATTAGTTTGCATTTAAGTATTAAATTAGTGAAAATCAATCTTTCCATATTTATTTCTTTCAGGAACTTTCATCACGGATGATTCTGTCCTATTCCATAAAAATAACAAATGGTTACAACAGTTCAAAATTATGAGAAATTGTCTAAAATTTCAAATCCAATTATTCTAAAAACGGCTGATCTATTCCAAATTTTACAGAAATACTTTTTTTTTATGAATCGAAGGCCAAACCAAAATATGGCGAGAAAAAAGGAATAGCTACGCCACTGGACCTATATGACAAATATTCCTAGTGCCAAATAGTTAGTCTCTCTATTTTTGGAGCACTTGAACAAAATGTGGTCAAAATCGCAGCAGTAGTCACATAATTAACAATAAAAAACGATTTTTCTGATCGAACTTTGGTGCGCTGTTGTGCCTCCATTGAATACAGTTTGTGAAAGAAATAAAATTATGCATGTCATTTTTTTTTCGCTATATTATCAACTGGTACATTTAGTTACCTTGTACCTTGTAGATGAATGAATTCAAAACAGTATCAAAAGCGAAACAATATAAACAAAAGCATTAGTGAACTTTTCAAGTTCTATGAACTGCGAATGATTTCTCATGATGCAGGGGTGAAACCCTTCGTGTGAGAAAGTCATAACAATTTCGTATTATTAATTTGAGTAGCTCAAAAACTAGTAAGAAAAGTATTCATGAATGCAATAAAAATGCAAGGAAAATTATATTATATATACGAGTATGTATATATATTTTTTTTTCTTTTCGACGTTTCAAGATTTTGTTTATATCTTCATCAAAAATTGTTATGTTCATAAGTGTTTCCATGTAAATTAGAAAAGAATAGATGAATAGATCACTTTGAATATCCACTCTTGAAATGCTACGTTGACCCAATTGGATAAAATTCCACAAACAATCGATAGTAACATTATCATTGAAGATATGTATTAGGTTAGCTCTTCCGTAGTAAGTAGTAGTGAGTAACCTTGTAATATTTTTTCAAAGAGGCTATAGTGTTAGCGAAACTATAGTTACAATTATTTATTTACTCATCTATTATATTAGTGAAAATGTAACTTTTAATAGTTATTTCATTTAAGTCAAAGAAGGAATTTTCATCACGTAATTGCTGATTACATTCAATAATTGGTTGCACTTTATCAACAACTATGACGTCATTACTTTCTGATCGTGAACAAGGTTTAGCTGTACTTCGACATCTGATGACCGTGAATGCATGTTCGCTGAAGTACAATAGATGTTTGAGTTTCATTTGCTGTTTTCATGAATCATGTTTGAAACTTCGATATTATTGTGTAATGAACATATACGCGCAAATCGCTGTTCCACCACATGTATTGAAAAAATGCTCACTGGTGACATTAATTTATGAGCTACGATTCTACGAGTAGGTAGATGATAATTTTTTTCATTGAAGAATATAAATTTGTCTACACCATAGTTGGGTGAATAATAGAGACATATTACATCACAATATAATGCGATCGACTGCAATAATTTATCAGTCAGCGTACAAAGTTTATACATTTTGCGTTGACGTAGAATAATTTCCACTCGTATAAAAAAATTTTGTATCTTAAAAATGATTTGTTACTTTGTTCTGTAGCTAGTTTCGCCTCCCATAAAGATAGCAGTGTAAGACACATCCCACACTAATGGTTCTATGGGACAAATATTAAATGGTCGTCAGGTTCATACTATTTTCTCACGAAATAAAACAAGGATGATGTCGGCGGCGAATTGTGAAAGGAGGCGTTTTATGAAATATCTAGCGTCTTTCTAAATGACAATCATTTACATTCTGACTGACAATTTTAGGCCGTTTATAAAACGCCCAACGTATTTCAGTCATATTGAATAATGACGTCTATTTTACAATATGCCTGAAATAGCTCAGTAATTTTGTTATAGGTTGCATAACAGTTAGGAATTTCATATGTGTCCCACAAATACGTTGTGATGTTCGTGAACAGTGATTTTTGGGAATAATTTGTTTGTGAAAGGGAAGAAAATGTTGGGAGAATCAGGTGATTTGGACGATGGCGATGCAAATTTTGCTAATGAAACCTTACCTAACCTAACCTAACTTGAACTTCTCTTTATGGCCGTTGACATTTCCTGCTGCTGATCTAGTGTATACTACCTCCAAAATGTCTTTGAGGTTAAGTACACAAGTACTTACCTTACCGGTTTAATATTCATGTAGTTCCTCATAAGATAACGTTTGTTCAAAGATAATTCCATAGCTATCGTCTAAATCACCTGATTCTCCCAACATTTTCTCCTTCCACAACAAGCTTCTTCCAAATATCACTGTTTACTGACCTAACAATGAATATGCGGGATATGTATGAAATGCATAACTCTTATGCAGTCTTCTACAAAATGACTGAACATGATCCGGACATATTGTAAAATATACCTTATTATTCGATATGACTAAAAAATGTTGTGCATACTATGAACGGCCTAATATTGTCAGTCAGGATGTGAATAATTGAAATTTATTCAATTCGTCAAGTTAGTTATAAAAAGACGCCATGGTTTACATCTCGCCGACTACATTTACACAAAACCAATTTCTATGTTTCTTGAATAACCTACCTATGGTTAAGGCCATAATAACTGGTGGTTGATCATATATAACAGCAATTAATCCTTGCAAATACCATCAGAATTAGAAAGTTCGAACAATTGGTTAATTCGAACTTCCGGCATAGCGTGCAATCAAACAATGATTATCCGCCAATACTGCGCGCTATGGTCAATACTAACTTGTGAAATTTGTCACTCTTCAAAGCTAGCAACAAGTTATTATAAACAGCCGACTTTTCTAACCTTTCAAGATGTCAATACATAGCTTATCGCTAGTTTATTTGAAGTAACAGAGTATTTCAAAAATAACTATCGAAAATTATAATTTTGTTGCTGTTTGGTTGAGGAAATTCGATTTTTGAATCCATATCTTCATTTCAGATGATATTCGATAGAGTTACAGACTGCTTCCTCAATATTACTGAACGTGATAAGGAATAGGAATGGAAAACGCTAACCTGTAAAAATCAAATTCAATATCAGTGTATTTTTAACGAATAATCACTCAAAATTGAAACTCTTTATCTCAACAGATTTACAAGACGTGAGACATATTTTCTAAGGAATCATTTTCACAAGATAATTCTGTGATAGGAGGTATCTGTAATATTTGCATGTTGAATATTACTCCATCTTCCTCTAGAATAAAGTTTAAATACTGCAAAATGCTCACAAGAACAAAACATAGGCACCTCCTATGAATTCACTTGCAATAGTTGTTCCAAAAAGAACAATAAGCAATGCTAATAAAAAAGATGATTGATTAATAAACATGTTGACATTACATAAACGTATCGAACAAAATGTTGCTTCACGGGTAGGTAAAAATATTGCGGTAGTATTATCCATCCACATGAATGATGGCTGCCAATAATTGAATTGATAGATGCCAATTAGTGCAAATTGAAATTTGAGTTTTCTGTGATCCCACACTTCTATTATTTTTATGTAGTTACGGAAGAGGTTATTCAAATAGCTTATGTTACACCAACATTGGGAAAAATATTAAGCTAGGAATCAAATTTAACATTTCATAATAGTCTAGGAGCTAGAGCAATATGGTGGGCCTGAAATACACCTTGGCACTACCGTAGTATATTTGTGTAGAAAGGTTCAATGTACTTACAATAGGCATTTCCAATCTACAACCCCTCAAATTTCGGACTTTTTTATTGTACGAACCCTTTTTCGGAGTTGTTGTATACTGAAAAGTATGTAATTATTATACATTTGCACCTAGTGCTAAAGGTTTGTATCGAGACAATTTCTTGGAGCTGGCCAGTTAATTTAGTAGGCTATATGGGATATACGAACACAGTTTCTAACCTGGTGGAAAATGTTTGTAGTTGTTGCCAGTTGTTGAAAAAACACATGCCAAGGTTATTTATCGGGACATTTTCAAGTAATTGGCTATTATTTGAACCCAAATTCGACTTTTTGATATTTAACCGCTTCGGATTCTAAATAATTGCGTAATTTATCAAATCAAATTTATTGATATTAGAATTACTGGTTCATTTTGGGGGGGAGGTTTTCGAGGTATTACACCAAATTAACGTATTTGAAACAACGTCAAGGTATTCCGTCGCAATGCACCCATTTTAGCCGTAAAGTGGATAAAAAGTCTATTGTTGATCCAAATAATGGCCAATTACTCAGAAATGCCCCGATAAATAACCTTGGCATACATTTTCTCGATAGCTGGCAATAATAACAAACATTTTCCACCAGGTTAGGAGCTGTTCGTGCATTCAATTTAGCCTACTCATTTAACTGGTCAGCTCCAAGAAATTGCCTCGATAAAAAACGTCGGCACTAGGTGCAAATTTATAAGGACTACATGCTTTCCAATATACAACTCCGAAAAAGGGTTCGAGCGAAGGAAAAGTTCAAAATTTGTAGTTCGGAAATGCCTGACAGTATACGATTCGGCATGTGAGAGCTATTGTACATTGAACCGTTATTCAGCTATATACAGTAGTGTCAAGGTCTGTTCATTCAGGCTCACCGTATCGCTCTAGCTCCTTTCTCTATTGGAGGCAAAGAGTTCTATAACTAGAGTGGACAAATAAGGCATTTATTTATTCATACGAATCGAGTGCGTCTGTCCTTCTCTTTCCACGCGCTCGTACTACAGAGCGCGTAAGCGTTTGTTAGCGCCACGTCGTACCGGGATATCAAAAATTATCTTGGTCGAGGGTGGTTGTGGAATCTAAAACGTGTGTCTTACTCCACGTTTGAAATAATTATGTCACTGTCACACTGACATCGTCAATAACCTACAAATTTCATACCTATTTATTTCAGTTGTAAAACAATAATGAACTACAAATTATGAAATAATTATGTGAACTTTGAACCTTTTCAGAGGTCGTGATAGCCACAATCCGGGTCAAAAACTGTTTTGAAATAGTTAATTTTCCGTAAATCGAGTAACGTTCACGTGAGAAGCCCGTAGTACGCGAGTTAGAAAAGTGCAAACTGGTTGTACCTAATACGGCTTTACGACTACTTTTCGCCTGCCGTTTTCGCTCCATGTCGTTAGATGTAGTTTCGGACCGTGCCCGACGGCCCCTCTTTTTTCAATAAATGTCCATTAAATAGGAAAATTTAATTAAAACAGTTTGAGCTATTCTCAGATCTCAGCTACGCGCGTCTAACGTGCGACGTAACAAAGGGAATTATCTCGCTACTAAAATATACACGAAGCGGGTAAAAGCTAGAGGCCCGTAGGCAAAAACACTCTATTACAACTGGCGCCGGTCGCACGGGGCAAGAAACGGCCCCAAATTAACAAGACCGAGGTAAAATGTATAAACTCCAACTTACGCGTAGCGAACTCTTCGAGACATATGTCAAAATGATTTCGTTTGTAGCTAATAACATAGGACGTCTGGCGTCTATGCAATTATGTTTTTAGATAATTCGAACCTTCTAATTTCGATAGGTCACGTGAAAATCCCGGAGTCTAAAGCGCTAAAGACTTCTGAGTGTTACAATATTTGTATAAAATTGCGAAATTTCGCACTTTTAGAAACTTCAAATTAATTATGACATTATTATTTCAAACGTAAAGTAAGACATACGTTTCAGATTCCACAACCACCCTTGACCAAGATAATTTTTGATGTCCCTGTATAATACACGAGACGCGCCCGCGCGGTAAGAAATAGTGCACAGAGAACGCATGATGAAAAACAAGGACAGAATACCTACTCTCGTATGAATGTAATACATCGGTAGGATCCTACTTGTCCACTCTAGTTATAGAACTCGTTGATTGGAGGTGGTAGAAACTCTTTATGGGCACCTCATGGGCCCGTGACATCACATAAGGTAGTGTGGGAATCCCTGAGTTCGAATTTAATCACTTCAGATATACCCAACTAAACACTCCACCTCGTGTGGTAGGCTCGAACCTGCAACCAGGGCAGTCTTGACGGCTCATTGTGTCTTGCCTCCTCGGGCAACGGAAAAATTCCGCAGTTGCTGGATTTGAACCCTCGACCGGCAGCCACAGTGATTATAAGATCGATGCTTCTACCACTGAGCTACCTGGCCTCCCGCTCTAGCTCCTAGACTATACGCAATAAGATGCGGCTAAGATGCCAATCATTATATCGACTTGATCTTATCAGAATGTTTTAAGATATAAATAAGATATGATTACCATACAAGCGGGATCTCATAATTCTCTTCCTAATTTAATATCTTCCGAAGTAAGCATCAGCCAGGGAGGTACTCAGTTGAGTATTATTCCGTACCTATGTTCGAACAGATTAGTAGAATCCAAGTGAATTAAGTCACGCATTCATATAATGTAGGAATACGCTCAGTTACTTTGTTTACTTTCTAATTTTACACCCCATAAAATCTGTTTCCTTCAGGATGTTGTGAATAACAGGAACTAATAGTAGTGAGTACGTCAGTGTTTGAGTTGTAACCACACAAGGCAATAAAATTTCCGTCATTTATTCGAAGAAGTACATTATAAACGCACGCTAAAACATGAAAGGTTTTATATGTTACTCATTTTAATGTTACCCGCATTAGAGAGCAAATTTGTAGCTTCAACAGGGGAGTAAATCTGTTCTACATTTATTGGT
The DNA here is from genome assembly GCA_958510875.1 of Endomychus coccineus. NCBI lineage: Eukaryota > Metazoa > Arthropoda > Insecta > Coleoptera > Endomychidae > Endomychus > Endomychus coccineus. The sequence continues at coordinate 49,041,310 of OY294068.1, read as the reverse complement.
TGGGGAAATTTATGTGCTGCTATATGTTTCCGTAATAGCTCGGGATAAGCAGGCGACGTGATTCTTTTTCTAAAAATACGGAATTGGCTCATCTGCTTAGAATTGAAAGGATGTCCGAAATGTAGACATCACAAAGTAAGTATTTCGAAATTAATTTCATAACCTATACTTCAAATATCCAATATTGTCATTATCAAATTCCAATCAATCATAACGGTATGCCATGCATTCCATTACATTTATGAATAAATTGTTCATAAGATTTGAATATTCTTCTGGGACGTTTCAGTTTTGACAGGAGGGTTCATATGAATAACTGAAAGCATATGAAACAGTAGCCATCAGGCTTTACAAAGCGTACGTGGCATGTTATCTACTACAGTTTTGACTTATTTAGACGTATTCTTTTCATTGGAGTTATTGTTTCAGGAACCAATTCCTCGACGGCATGGACATAGAAACGAATCTCAACTTTATCATGCTCAAGTGCCATAGTTGTTTTCCACCCCAAATTTGTTTCAGAAATAGTCCAGTCAATAAATTCTCAAAGCAGATTTTGGGCAAATCATAATCATACTATTTAGGTGTGGGTTCTTATACGAATCGACATTCTGAAAAAGATGCTGACATTCCTTTTGAGTTATATATAAATTCTCGGGAATTAGTCATACTAACACATATGCTCGCGACCATCATCAGAAGACGTGTTATGTCTAACCCGGGATTTATCAAAACTAATGGTATCAGCAGAAAGCATCCTTATCGCACCAATTTCAATTAAGAATGCTCACGCCGGCGAAACGAAAAGAAACACGAAATTGAAATTGTAACACTTTAATGTTTTAAGTATATGAATATGTATCGAGAATTCACTGCTCAGCAATTTTCTTCCACTTTCGAACCAGATGTTAAAGGTTCATGAGGTAATAGAAAAAGGTTGTCAGAACATATCAGAAATATTGCTATTAGAGCATTCCACCTAAAATATACATTTAACATTATAAAGACGCGTGTAGGAATTTGCAAGGGTTTTAATGAATTGAATTAGTATAAATCTGACTTAATCACTTAATGTCTGTCCTATGATTTACAGACTTGAAGTCACGCTTTATGTGAATCATCTCCAGAATAGATCTTTTATATCAATTGGTTTCCTATGTTGAAATATTAACATTTTTGTAATCGATTTGATGATTATAATCAAAACAGTGTTTAGCAAGAGCGGTGGAATTTTCTAAGTTTTTGTTCCTTGTACTATACTACCATTCTTATGGCCATGCGTTTTTTTTTGTGAATATTGTCCCAACGCAATTTAAGTAATTCAATTTGTATACTGTGTGGGTTTCTTTATCTTTAGGTATAACATGTTTTGGATTTGAAAAATATTTCTCAACATAGTTAGTAGTCTTATGCGCAACATTCATATCATACTTTTCTAAACATTCCTCAATTTTCTCTGAGCTCTCCGGAATGTATGGTAATCGCGCTGTTGAATTGTCACACCCAGAGAACCGTCCCAAAAATTGAAAAATTGAAATTGGAGCGTATAGATAAGACCTGAATAAACATTTCCATTGATTATTTTTCTCAAATAGCATATTTTCCGAGATATGGTCGATTTCCTTCGAGAATCTGAAATCGGATTTCTTTAAAGGGGTAAAATAAAGATAAAAAGCGAGTTTTATCAATCCGATTTCAATGAAACTCGCAATTTATGAATCAATCACTAATAAAAGTTTTTTACGAATTTGATCCATTTTTAAAGTAAGTCATTGTCAATATGTCGCCATTTTGGGTTCGCCATCTTCAATTAAGGAATTCGAAAGACGAATCCCTAACAAGCATCTCAAAAAACTTCAGAATGATGAATTTCATTGAAAATGAATATATAGGATGCGAGTTGTTAATTTTACCCATTTCAAGTGTGACCCGACAAACCACTTCCAAGTAATGTAATTTTTTTAAATGGCTTTAACTCAGAAGGTATGCATTTTTCCAAGAGGATTACACATGTAAAAATGTTTATTATGATCCCAAAAACTTTATTTGTTCCTTATTTTGACACGTTTCCAGTTTTCTTACCTAAAATGATTTTTGACCCATATTTCGGTGTCAAACAGAGCGCTGTTTCGTACTTCCTACATATCATCCTGGACCTCATATGAACCCACTCACCAAGTTTCATCAGAATCCATCCAAGTGTACAATTTTCTTGGCGTCATTGTCTGGACTATATATACGAGCTCAGCCAGGCCGTGCTTTTACTGTCGGGCTCGAGATCTGCCAAAAGTCTCTCTACCAGACTCAATTTTTATATCGAATGGCTAGAGATTCTTTTCGGGATGCCTATGACTTCCCAACTTTCAGGAAAAGTTTTTATGCCTGATCTCCTCTCCCAACATTTTACTCCTGACTCACGAGATGTTTCATGAACTGTTTTCCTTACATGGAGTCTAAATATGTATGCAAAAAACTTTATGAATTCACAAGTTTATTTTTTAGTTCGTTTGTTTAAATTAATCATTCGAATACTTCCATAATGCATTAATATGAGAACTGAAAATGGATGTTACCGACACATTTATATATTATATTCAAGAATCAAGTCCCGGAAGGATTTATAGAACGAAAGGTGAAGGTTATTATGAGAATAGTCCGCGCTGGTAATGATTCTCCTATCACCATGAAAGCGTTATGTTCAGAATGCATCTCATAAAACTGAACCATAAAGTTCCGCGTAGATAGAGATGAAGCTAAGTTTTTGGTTATTAAAGATACAGTTTCCATAATGCATCATGGCATCTGAAACTTCAACGTAAATTTATACGTAATCTGCCATCATCGCGACCAATTCCGTTAATTTCAATCGAATTTCCTGTTGTGACAATCGTATGTGATCCATATGCTGTGATCATATTGTGAGCTTTAAGAACCTGGTGCTAACATTGGTACACTACAAATTTGGAGAGACATGTCCACAATGTGTGCAAAAAACAAGGGCTTACAAATCAGAGGGCGACAAAATGCCTGGACAAAATCTTTACAAACTCGAGAAATGATGAAGGTTATGATGAAATCGACGGAGACGCCAAAGAGCTATCAAAAGAAATAGAAACTGAAACTAATTTTTCATCTACACGATCTATACGTATAGAAAAAATGAAACATTGTTTGATTACGAAAGCAATGACGTATCTATAACAGACCCAAAGATTCATCGTAATGTAAACCTGTTCTTTTCCAGACTAGATTAGGGAAGGAATTTAATAATGGTTTTGAATTTATTTATAAAATGTTCATCTTGACAGAAGAAGAATTATTGATTGCATTAGATTATCATGGTTCTCTCTAGCATTATGTTAATCGGATTATTCCCGGAAGAACTATTGTCAGTAACAGTGCAAACTTTCCGGATCAGCTTGTTTGCTCGAGAGAGCGAAACAGCTATCTAGAACTATAAGTATGTAATAACTGCAGCGGCTCTCATCCGTAGGTATATCCAATGTAATGAGATCGGCTCCAACGAGTGCTCTTCAAGCTTTTACTGAATTACCACATCTAGACTTATATATAAAAGCTGAAGTCGTGAGAACGGCGTATAGAGTAAAGGGTCTGGGTCCCTGGCCCAAAATGCACTACTCCCGTCGGCACTCGCGATTTTGAGTGAGACAATATCTTAATGATTCAAAATAGTATGATTCCACCTCTCACTTTTCCCAAAATCCTCATCCCTGATAGATTGAGTTTGGAGCAATGAAACCTTCGCTGTGAGACCTTCGCCTTCTGCTGCCACCAGGTGAGCTCGTATGATTCACAGATGGATCCAAGGTAGGTCAGGCTTCTGGAGTGGGAGTGTACCTAAAAAGGCAAAAGGTCACTATTTCAGTGACCCTAGGCATAAATTACTTGGTTTTTCAGGCGTAGGTCTATGCAGTATTGACTTGGGCCATAGAAACCCTGCGAAGAAACTATGTAAATAGGCACATATACATCTGCACAGACAGCTGGTTGGCCCTAGGATCTCTCAAATCACCTGAAGTCACATGAAGGCTTGTCAAAGAATGGAGGGATACAATCTTATATGTAGAAATGGCAGAGAGGTGGAAGAAACTTTTTCTAACATCCTGTTGGAATGCCCTGCTTCGACATACCTCAGGCACTGTTACTTCGGCGAAGTAAAACTGCTCCCAGAAGAATTTATGGAGGCCAGCATTAGCAATATTCTGGGTTTGTGACGAGAAATAAATCTGCTAGAATAGGATAAGCTTCTGACCACGGGGTGCACAATGTTTCTACTGAGTGGTCTTAGTGTATCTGGGGGCTACGCCCTTCCCTCACTTGATGATGTTGATGAATTACCGATCGATGAAGACCAAAGATACCTTATCATTATTATCTGACGAGAGCAAACAAGAAATGTCAATTCATTTCTTAGTTACATTTGGCGTGATATAACTTTATGATAGCAATGTTCCTTTCTGAAACAAATACGATCATGAGTCATTTCAATTATTGGTATATTACCATTGATGATGATCGTAGACTAAGAAGTGTTATAATTAAGGTTGACTTCTGAGTTACAATTTGTCGCAATAAGATCGAACAGCGTGTTTTCATTCAATCAAGTGTCTTCATCGTACTTGACTCTACATTTCAGGAAGTGTTGGCACGTAATTAAAAAAATGTGTTTGTTAGGCAGCTTCGTGATTGATCTTGTGTTCCAAATAAACAGTTCGATGGATTACTAAATTTTTCAAATGACAATTATCATTATTTACTTCTGCTGGTATAATTTCCCAAATAAGCGAAATATATCATAGCGACATGGAATTATAAGAGGAACGGTATACATTGGAGTTTTGAATTGAAAGAAACGTCGTGTCTCGCAACTCCTGAACAACTTATCAATCTGGATTAAAGTTTAACAACGTGTCAGACAGAAGTTGATAAGAATGAAGTATGCATTAGCAAGGCATTAAAGAGATTTAAACAACATGATTAATGGGGAAATATTGCATGTTTTGCTAACTTATTTGATTCTTATTCGCAGTAAGCATTTTCAAATAAATTTTAAACAGTTGAAGTCTACTGTAATTGAGAAATATAGTACATAAAGTTCGAGAGTGTTCTCATGTTCTGATAATAGAACTGTGCATTCTCGTGTCCGAATAACCTCTAGAGCTTACAATGTTGCTTTACGCTGCATACATATTGCTTTGTATATTGAAATGGGCAAATTGCTTTTTATCGAAATCTAGATTGGACTGAAACATTACTGATTACTAAGAATTCAAACTACCCAAAGAATTCATTTCAATAATAATAATAATATACCAATACATAATAGTAGCAAGCATGTTCTTTAATCACACTTTTTATTAGCATTATTGCACTTGCGAGCTTTCTGGACATAGAGGGAGCTTTTGACAACACCTCGTTCGAATCAATTGTCCGATCAATGCGAGAGAGAGGGTTGGAAAATCTGCTCTGCAGATGGATCCACAACATGCTCCGATGCAGGACAGTCATAGGAACTCTCAATGAGGTCGAAAAGAAGGTGCGGGTCGCTGGAGGATGTCCGCAGGGAGATGTACTGTCACCTCTGCTGTGATGTCTGGTGGTGGACGAACTTCTGATACTCCTTGAGAGCAAAGGATTCTGCGTAATCCGTAATCGGATATGCGGATGACATCGTCATAAAAGTACAAGGGAAGTTTGGGAGCACAATGGCATCTCTGATGCAGCATGCACTAAACACCGTGGAAAAATGGTGCAACAAGGAAGGACTCAAAGTGAATCCTTTGAAAATAACCATTATACCCTTCACAAAGAGAAGGGACATTGGAAACATACAAGACTTAGTTTTGTATGGAAAAAATATACAGATGACGGACACGGTCAAGTACCTTGGGGTAAGCCTAGATAAAAGGCTGATCTTTGGGAAGCATCTGGAGAAAACCGCTTACAAAGCGATAAGGGCCCTGTGGACCACCTGTCGTCGTACAGTTGGGAGAACCTGGGGACTCACTCCACGGATGGTACACTGGGTGTACACAACCATAGTGAGACCCATTGTAACATACGCTGCCATCGTGTGGTGTCCAAAGACAAAAACTAAAGGATTCCAGCATTCACTGAACATACTTCAGAGGCTGGCATGCTTAGGAGTAACAGGCGCAATGTCGACCACACCAACGGCTGCTATGGAGGAGCTGTTGAGGTTGGAACCACTGCACCTCGCCGTTCAGGCAGAGGCCATAAGAGGAGCGTATCGCTTCGATCTTATCGGCCAAGGAAAGGCTAATCAAAAAGGCCGGAGCATCCTCGGATTGTTTGGATCACCTGAGCCATTGGAGATGAGATCCGATAGGATCAAGGTTCACAGCACTTCCGTGCCTTTCATGATTAAAACAGTGAATGGGCGGACGAACGCTGGGAACAGTCCTCATTTGAGATCAGGGGACTCCATTTGGCTTACTGAGGGCACCAAGACGGAAAAAAGTACGGGTGCTGGAATAGTCGAGAAAACGGACCAAGGGGAAAGAATTTCTTTGAACCTAGGGACTTTTACGATAGAATTCCAAGCAGAAATAGTTGCAATTACAACATGTGCTCAAATTATCAGGGAGAGTGCCTATGAGAATAGACAAATGACAATCATAGTGAGCAACCTGACAGTGCTCAAGGCACTGGAGTCATACACAATCACCTCATAATGTGTACTTGATTGCGTCAAAGAACTAACGGCACTATTAATGAACCCCAATAGAGTAACACTCGTTTGGGAGTCTGAAGAAACCAAACGAGAAGGGACAGAAACTGCCGTCGCACTCGCTAAAGCGGGAGCGGAAAAACCACTGATTGGACCAGAGCCAACCTGTGGCATTTCTCATGCCACAGTGAAATCTGTAATCCAAAAATGGCTCGAGATAGAGCACCGTGTCTACTGGAGAGAACTGCCCGGCATGTCGCACTCCAAGGGGCTGATGGGAGATCTCCAGCAACGAGAAAAAAATATGCTGACGTTCAGCAGACAAGAAATACGGAATCTTGTTGCATTCCTGACCGGACACGCCCCATGCAACAAACACCTCTACACGATGGGACTGGTAGATCACCTATGCATGTGCTGTGTCAGTGCACGGCATACACGGTAGGTCGTCGGACATACCTCGGAGACGATAAGACTACACCCGAGGAAATCAGAAGTATCCCCTATATCAGACTACTGAAATTCATAGAATACACCGGACTGATGAGGGGGTAGAAACAAGTGAGGGCACAATATGACTATAATGACCGTAGTGCTGTGGGGCTCCCCTTAGGACGGAGAACCAACCTCACGGAGGAGGGGTTTTAGTCAGTAGGAATCCGGCACACCCCGGGGGCACGGAGCACCCGAGGCGTCTATGCAAGATTTCCCCTCCTCTACGCACAAAAAAAAAACATTATGATTAAAATAAAAATGTTAGATTACATATCATAAGCACACTTTTACATATTGTTTTGTCCTAATTGTCCACGTCTAAGCCGCCTCACGACGATTGGTATTCGCGCTTTGTAGATATAAATTAATATATACATTCTCGAGAAATAGGTCACATTAACACATATGCTCATTATTTCCATCTGCATCATGCCTAATGTTCGTATCTAGGAAACTATGTTCTTGTTCAAATCTATTTCACAAGTAAATTGAAGTTTGTAGTGGAAATTGTTAAATTTATCAATCACGTATTGAATTTTATCATTGGGAACACACTTCAGGCAATCATCCACATACCATTTAAAGGATACGTGTTGAAAATCTAATGAATTTATTACAGATTTCTCTAGGCATTCCATAACTAGGTTGACAATAGTAGCTGAAATAGGAGATCCTATTGCTGTGTCGAATATTTGCCCAGAATATTGCTCACCGTATTGAAAATAAGTGCATTATGAATATTAGGCGTGATGCAGTAGGAAAAATAGGAACTTTGTGGCTTACTAAAGAAGTTGGATCTCAACGTTATCTTTACTCTAATTCCGTTGCACCAACAAGTTATGAACATTTTTTATAAACAGCCTTACAGATCGCACGGTTAAATTGTCCAACCCTGAATACCGTACTAAAAATTGAAAAATTGTTCGAATTATACTGGAATATTTGACTATACAAAAACATTTTTCAATCCCATCATTAGAGAAAGACTGAACAAAATCTATAATGGAACGTCATATATAAATAACATAAACGGTAACACAGATAATTTTATAACATTACCATACATTCCGGAGACCTCAAACAAAATTGAGAAATGTTTAAAAAAGTAGGATATGAATGTTGCGCATAAACCTACAAATTGTGTTAGGAAATATTTTTCGGATCTCAAACCTTCAATACCTAAAGATAAACAAACTCACACATTATACGAATTGAATTGTTCAGATTGCGATGAGACAGAAAGCTCTAAACAATATTCACAAAAAAGAATGTAGGACCATAAGTATACTACAAGAAACAAAAACTAAAGAAATTCCACCGCCCTTGCTAAACACTGCTTTTGATTATAACCATCAATTCGATTAAAAAAATTTCAATGTTTCAACTTAAGGAAATCAATTATTATAAAAGATCTATGCTGGAGATGATTCACATAAAAAGCTACTTCAAGAACAGATATTCAATCGTTAAGTCAGATTTATAATAATTCAATTATATAAAACCCTTGCAAATGCCTCTTTATAATGTTAAAAGTGTATTTTGAGTAGAATGCTCGAATAGCAATATTATTAATAAGAGTTGACCCTCTTTCTATCACCTCATACATCTTCAACATCTGGTTAGAAAGTGGTAATCTAGCGTTATATTTGTGGTTCAGTCCTCCAATCGTATTACATACTGTGATTTGATATGACGTTTATAAGAAAATTGCTAAGCAGCGGATTCTTGATAAATATACTTGAAACATTAATGTGTTATAATTTAGATTATTCGTGTTTCTGTTGGTTTCGGCGACGTGGGCATTATTAATTGGAATTAGAGCTATAAAAACGCCTTGTGATGTACAATTAGTTTTAAGAAATCACGTTTTATACATTGATACGTCTTCTGATGATGGTCGTGAGACTGAAACTTGCGTAAAGACGAAAATAATAAGCATGTGTGTTAATGTGACCTATTTCCTGAGAATTTATATATAATTGATACCTGGGTCAGTCATTATTAATTGTAGGTATATTGAATTCAAGATAACTATCAGTATGAATGTCAATAAATGATTGGAGAAATATGACAATATCAACAATGATATGTAAATTATGAAGACATTTTCTCTCTCAGAGTTTTTAGATATTGACTCAGTTTTCAATGTGTCTATTCACACTCCTGGCGGCCTCTAACAACGAACGCATATACATTTGACATACCGAATTCAATATTAATGCTGCAACGACAATGGTAGCTCAACCAGTTAGACCTCGTCTGCAGGTTTCTTTGTTTCCGTTCGAAACTCCAAGTGGCAAGGTTATCGCAGGTTAGTTAGTTAGATTTTCATATGTTTTTGGGAATAAGTTAGTAGGTAATTCGAGAGTTTGTTTTTGTAATTGATTGATTTCCCTTGCCCTTGCACACATACAGATTCATCTTAGTTGTATCACGTGCCGTTTTGTTCTTCCTCACACTGTGGAAACACTATACAAAAACACTATAAGAACTAGACCTCTCCACCTATACGCTGAAAAGTTCACAATTATGGATACACTGAACACTAATGAGTATGAAAAAATCACCATTATTCCCTGAAAGTACTATCAAAGTACTTTAATAGTATTGTTAGGGGGTGAGGGTGGTTATTTCGTACGTATTAGTGTTAAAAATCTAGACTTATTCATTATTACTATTATTATGTGCTTCTGGAAGATATTCAGAGACATCGGAGTAGTCTGGTGAGTGACTTATTGGAATTCCTTAGTTAATCAGCGATTATAATCAATGAAAATCCTTGAAGCATGTTGCGTCTTAATACTCATCGATTTTCAGATATCCAATAATACATTTGCGATTGATGTAAACTCTTCGTTTGACATTCAAAGCAGAGGTGTAAGAAGGTTTTCTTTATGTTTTAGCTGCACGAGGGGAAATCCTCCTATAATTATGTTAGTCACTATCCTCAACTTTGCCGTTCGATGGAAACATGAAATCTGGTGTTCGAACTGAACAATGAAGAGGTGAACATGCTAAATTCCTATAGTCTGTCTACCTTGGCGACACAACAGACGGAATTTTCGATGAGCACCGATCATGGAATCGCCCACCTTTCTACCAAGTTCTATAAAGCTCAATGATTTCGAAAGTGTGATACAGCAAACCAGACGAACAGATCTCTTCTGAATAGACTCCGAGAGTAGTTTCAGAGTACGCGTGGGAGCTGAACTCCCATTATCTGAACAGTACTCCAGGACAGCTCGTATATGTGCGGTGTAGATCAGGAGGAGGTGTTGGTCGGTGAAGTAGCTCCTGACATGAAATAACACCAAGTTTCTGTGATGCAGACTTCATATGATTCTCTTATTAGAGGGCGCTGTTGGTGGTGATACAAGCATAGTTTTAATTCACCTCACCATATTAGGGATCTCCATTTCAAAATATCCGCGAAATCTTTTTTCCTGGTATCGAACTGTCTATGTTTTGTACCTGGCTTCATTGGCTGATACAAAGGCTCTAGAATAGTAACATTTATAAAGTGTGCTTCCATTCGCGAAGCTGAGGATATGACAAGATGTCTATTCCAACATATCCTCGATTTCGAAAAAAGTGGTACCAAGGCATATACTTGTGGAACACCCGCATAATGTCATTGTATTGTAGGAGGCTCCGTCAATGACCATATGAACTGATCTATCTGAGAACCGGATAGTAAACGGCAAAGTTGGGGCGACAAACCATTTGAAGGAAATTTAATAAGAGGCCGTAGTATACTCGGTCAAATACTCCAATGAAATTGGAAAAGTGCATTATTCATAAGTCCAATAAATCGATGAAAAATCACATGCCGAATATTCTGGATCTGTTTGAAAGAGGTTAATACAATTTTGCCTGAATTTATCTATACAAAAGAAAACATTCCGACACGATATCGAAGTTATTGGGTATTCATTCATAATACATAGACATGGAAAGGAACATACATCATAGAATTGATATAGTTTACAGGGGTATACCGAGAATTGTTTTAGTTTTGTCTAACATTCGTTTGTATCTTCTTTTAGTCCAATCAAAAGTATCTTTACATAAAGGCTGTAATTTATTCGAATCGGAATTGGAATCAACTGTTTATATTATCTCTTCCTACTTTGAAAGTTATTATAATTTTTCTCTGTTTTCCTCACATACAATAACTATTGTTTTTCAGTCTGTTGTCACACATTCTTCTCAAACGACAGAGTGATATTATCTGACTTTTCACCAAAGAAATAGTGTTTCATTTTGAGACGAAACTCAGCAATAAAAATGTGTGAGAGTCAAAGTGGTAGTTAAGTACAAATTATCACTTTGCCTTGTGTTTTACACTTCATTTATTAGGATAATTTATTGGTTGAATACAAATAAATGTTCTTTGTGCGTGTTCCAGCGCTTGCTGGATCGAACAGAATGGCTATTATAGAAGTCACTACAGTTAATTGCAAAGTTACTTACATTAATTGAGTTACATTATTAATTACCTAACGAACATAATATTCTAGTGGGATATTCCATTATTAATGTAACCATGAAAGTTTCACACTGCTATGATGCTAATCTATTTCACTAAATGTAGTGAATTAGTTATAATATCTCATCAATTTAAGTCTCTATCCATCTACGTTTCAATTCAACATAGTTATAATAACTTCGCATTATTCAATTATTTTTTTTACAGAACCGTATTGAATTGATTATTGACTGGTTAATTTTTATTTGTGTCGTCATAATTTTGTACAGGTCGTCAGAAATTATACTAAAATCTGCAGGTAGATGTTATTTAATTGTTTGACTACACTAGAGGAGAACCTATACTGCTCGTAGAACATCATGTTAATCAGCTGAATATTTGAAGAAGAGATAGGAATCTGATTTTTTGTAATAAGGGTTTTATACAGGTAATTTTCAATATTCAAAACAAAATTATTCTTAAAAAATTGAAATATCTAAAAGCAAAAAAACAAGAACATCCAGGGGTTGCCAGATGTTTTCTGTTTAGTATCAATAACAAATCTAGCATGAGATAAGTAAAAGAAGTTCTAAAATAAATATAAGACAATTCACAACCGCTTCAAGGAGGGTGATATGATACCGTAGCTGGCAAGGACAAGATGGTCAATAATTCCACACAAGTTTTGTTCCAAAGTAAATCATGAACCTGTCAAGATGAATTACGAATAACGACTGAAAACGAATGCGAAGCTATGATAAATGTTAATGTTAATCATCTGGAGATGCTTAGGTAGCTTTTCCAGATTCGTTGTGATCTTAATATGGAAGTTTTAAGCGTTTTTCTTTCATAAGTTACATAATTGATCAGTGTATCACACGTAAATCGGGACGTAGTATCTATTCATCAAAATTGTAATTGAATAGTCTTGATTATAGTTCAAATAATTAGTAAAGAAGGAATCAGTTAGTGATGTCTATAAAAGGACATATAGGTTTAGAAATCCCTTATCCTTGAGTTGAAGGACTCGAGAGGTGGTAAGAATTATCAACTATCTTGATGCTTATTGATCGTACAATTCGGGGATGCTTTCTCAAATTGTTTTTTGAGCACATGGACGCATTAAAAATACCAGGAGAAACGCCAACACCTTCAATTAAATTTTCTAACTCGAATTATTCTCTTGAGAAATCACGTACACTTTGTTGTTTTAGGTTTTCAATCAAATCTTGTTGTTCTCAGTTTTTATTCAAGTTCAAGTTCAATAAAACATTCAAATCAGTTCATTTAGTTTCGATCCCCTAGGTTCATCCTAGTTGTGGAATCAATTGGATGATCTCAGTTTTATTTCTGTCTTTTAGTTAATTTAGATTATCTACGTTCGTTTTATTCGAGTTTGAATTTTCTATTCTTAATAAATAGTAATGAAGTTAATCATAGTATTCTTTCATTATCTATTGTCATAATCATTGTTTTATTATTTTAATTCAATTGTTATTTTTATTACTAAATATCATTGTTGTTGTTCAGTACGAGTTTATCTGATTAATATCAGCGATTACCCTTCCACTTACTTTCCAGTATTGATAGTTGGCTATCAATAATTGGGATGAAACTCCAACGTGTCATGATTCTCTGAATTGTCAATGAATAGATAGTTTGAGGACTAGGAATAGTTTGAATTCCTCAAGTAAAGTTTTATAGAGTTTCATGAAGAGAGAGCCATGTTGCATTTTTCTTCAAACTTTGAAGGTACAAGTATCAGGAAAGACCTAACCCGGCAAAGAGAACAACAATGTCGCCGTTTAATAGAAGGATGCAGTCTGGTATGAAGAAGTTCGGCAGGTCTTGAGCTTGATAATGGAGGGGCCGAATCTCTCGTGTTGGTACAACAAAAGGTTACCACAGTGACTTTATACTAACGTTACATTATGTTAATTACTCAGTATATCATGAAATTAAGCTCCAAGTATGCCAATGATTTTGACAATTCACCTGACAGCAAAATATTCTAATAATACATACAATATAGTATGAAACATATGGTTGTAAAACTTGTATGTTGTCAACTCAAATAAGTTTTCAATGTCATATGTATAATCTTACGTTTTTCCACGCCTTTAGCTATAAGTCCAGGCAATAAGCACGGAAAAAGACCATAATAAAAAAAAATATATAGTAAGCTAGAATTTCAAAATTTTGTTTCTATTTTGTTTCTAATTCCCCATAGATCATTCATGACTATCAAGACCGCGGGGGTCGACCTTCCTACCCCTCAAAACGGGGTATCAACCCCTCAGAGGAGCATTCTTATAAAAACAGTCCAAAATTAATGAATTAAGAGCCGAAAATTACCCCTAGTATGTTCTTTGGGTCGCTGATCACGATTCCGCAGCTGGTTTTCTCGGAAAACTCCCTCCAGATGAGAAATTTGGAAAATTTATATATAATATATAACTTATAATTTTGTTGCAAAAATGACCTCTAGTAGATTTTTTGGGTCGCTGATCACGATTCCGCTGTAATTTCTCCAAAAGAAGTCTCTCCAGATGGAAAATTCGGGAAATTTGAGATTTTCCTGAGACGTTTGTGGAAAATAAAGTATAATTTTGTTGCAAAAATTACCTCTAGTAGGTTTTTTGGCTCGCTGATCACGATTCCGCTGTAACTTTTCCCAAAAAAGCCTCTCCAGATGGAAAATTCGGGAACTTTCAAATTTTCCTGAGACGTTTGTTGATAATAAAGTATAATTTTGTTGCAAAAATTACCTCTAGTAGGTTTTTTGGGTCGCTGATCACGATTTCGCTGTAATTTTTCCCAAAAAAGTCTCTCCAGATGGAAAATTGGGAAAATTTGAGATTTTCCTGAGACGGTTATGAATAATTAAGTATAATTTTGTCACAAAAATGACCCCTAGTATGTTTTTGGGTAGCTGATCACGATTCCGCTGTTAGATTTCGGAAAACACCCTCCAGATGGGAAATTTGGGATTTTTCATCTGAGGAGAGTTTTTTGGGAAAAATAACAGCGGAATCGTGATCAGCGACCCGAAATACCTACTAGATGTCATTTTTGCAACAAAATTATACTTTATTATTCATAACCGTCTCAGGAAAATCTCATATTTCCCGAATTTTACATCTGGAAAGAGTTTTTTGGGAAAAATAACAGCGGAATCGTGATCAGCGACCCAAAATACCTACTAGATGTCATTTTTGCAACAAAATTATACTTTATTATTCATAACCGTCTCAGGAAAATCTCATATTTCCCGAATTTTCCATCTGGAAAGAGTTTTTTGGGAAAAATAACAGCGGATTCGCGATCAACGATCCAAAAAACTTACTAGAGGTCATTTTTGCAACAAAATTATAAATTATATATTATTTATTTTCCAAATTTCTCATCTGGAGGGAGTTATCCGAGAAAACTTACTGCGGAATCGTGATCAGCGACCCAAAAAAAATACTGGGAGTCATTTTCGGCTCTTGATTCATTAATTTTCTGAGCTTTTGGATTGTTTTTATGAGGATGCTCCTCTGAGTTTTGGGGAAGTAGGAAGGTCGACCCCCGCGGTCTTGATAGTCATGAATGATCTATGGGGTATTAGGAACAAAATGCAAAACAAATTTTGAAATTCCAGCTTACTATTTTTTTTTTCTGGTTGTTTGCCTGGACTATATTTCTAGTCAGTTGCAATTATTTTATTTGAGAGTTGACATAAATTTAACCTGCAGAAGTGTCGGAAAGCGAACAACTATACTAAAAATTCGATTTTCACTAATTAAATAAATAAATGTTACTACGCAGGGGAAAAATGGATGCGTTTAAAATAGCTAGTGTAATGGGTGAAATATTTACAGTTTATTTTATGTGTTGAATGACCATTCTGTGTAATACTAGAATTAGTGAGCGATTCTTTCTACACTGAATTACTCTAGTGGAGATGTTCTTCTTTCCAATGTTTATTATTCATACTACATATAACCAGGGCCGGATTTAGGAGTGGGCAGAATGGGGCGGCTGCCCTCGGGCCTAAGTATAATATATTGAAAACATTTCTGAATTTTCAAGAAAAATGATGATGATTTTGTTAATATATTAACAAATTCATAATTTTTGAGTAAATTCGGGCAGAATTTGAATTCAAATATTTCAATTATTATTTTACATTACAAAAGCAGGAAATATTGTATATTTGATACTTATGCAATGGCAGGTAGAAGTTAAAATAAGCTATTTCTGATGTCACATTGCTTTGGAACACCACATGATAACAAGCACATTGGAATTAGTTATTTAATATTTCCCGCCTGTTTAGTGTGTGACGCCAGATTACAGATAAGTTTCTAGTCCTTTGACAATACAATTGCATTATAATTTTGTATTTAAAAAATATTTTGTGGCATTAAATAATTCAATATTACCGTCTGCCATAGGGGCCCCCACTACTCTAAATCCGGCCCTTCGAATTGTTTCAATGTGAATTGCTCAAGGTATTCACTAGCCTTCATAGTTGTTCTGTGTTGGAAACCGTCGATACGACGTGTCTACCCGTGTTTCTATTCTTTCTTTCTTCCCTTAAACGTCCAAGGGCTTGTTTCCGTTGTCTTGACTCTTACTCTTCTTGATCTATGCTGCTTCATTTGTTACAAGGTGTGTATTCTTGTTTGATACTATTAATACATCACCTAATCATAACCTATTGAAGACAAAATGTTCTATTATCTTGATTTCTCATAGTTTCCCGTGCATTTTTGCTTTTACCATACCAATTTTTTCAATAGAATGTACTAGAGAGCTTCTGGATTCCGTTCCAGCACACATAAATCAACCTACATCTTCCGTCATAACACTGTATCTAATGGTTGGACCTATTAATTAGTCAGACGTGAAATAACTTGAAAATTATGTGTCAATGTTCTGGACTAGTTAGAAAGCGTAAATTTTGCATGAATCCTGTACATAAAGAGAAACGTTCTGACATGTGATTGATGTTATTGCATCGTTCAATAACTAGCCGTGAAGAGAACATTTATGATATAATGAAAACAGTTTCTAAGGACACACTAAACATTTCATCTTTTCATCAAAAATCTGTTCATTAACCAGCTCTATTGGAAATTTCTGGCATATTCATATCAATATATTGAATATCAATCAAATTGAAATGAGTTATATGTTATCTAATACATGAGAATATTATGGCTTGAGCTTTATCACTGAGAAAAATACATTTTTCAAATTTGGCCATATGCAATAAAGCCGCAACGTCTACCACGTAGGTATATTGCACCCATCGTATTATATTTGTTTTTGAAAGAGGAAACAGAGCTGCCACAGATAACCATAATATTTGAATTTACGATGAACAAACTTCGTGACTCTATTGAACTTTTTCAATTGGAAAATAATCAAGTGTCTTCTGTCACTTCAGGCAGATATTGAATAATTGAGAACGAAAGTTCACTACACATGAATAAGAGAAGCTGACAAATATTTGTACAATTTCCTACTTCAAATGGAGTCGATATTTACGGATTTCTTGAACAACAACACGATTGACTGCATTTGTAACGAGTACAATGCTGTGTTGAGCGAGAATTGTTTAGAACTTTTTTATTGCATCGTCAATTATACTGAAAGGAACACAACTCTTGGTAAGCTGATAGTATAATTCTCACAATGATGCAAATGAAATTAGATGTTCTTGGAGGAGTTATTTGAGAAGGAAGTAGATTTGTTTTCCCATTGAAAATCTCACCTACAAAAAGCCAGTCATTCAGAATGAAATTCTAAATAACTAGTTATTTATTGCATCATCAATTGAATCCCCCCTTACTGTTGAAAGGGTCAAACTTTTCGACTAGTTTTGAGAAAAAGTGAAAAAAGTATATATTTCATAAGCTCTAATTTTTAATTGATTCTTCAAATGCATAACAAGTAAATGTTTCCAAGAATCAATAGAAATTCTTTTTTTTTCTCTAAATGTTTGCTTGAGGTCTTATGTCCTTTTGATAATGAAGATAAAAAAATCGTATTTTCCATAATATCTTCATTAAATATACTTCAAACTGGATTGAATATTGTCTTTCAGTTAACAAAATATAAAACATCCAAAAATATTATCCAGTTGCTCATTTAGAGAATTTAGGGAATGCAAAGATTATTTTCTGATTGCTATCTACATTCTTTTTTCAGGATGCACTAAAGCCGCAACCTGTCTTATATGATGATGTTAGGTACAATTACTCCTATGAAGTCTTCCATATTCATGCTCGCGATCACCACCAACAGCACCCTTTCAGGAGATGATCATGTGAGGTCCATTGAAAACCGCTACACATAAACTTGGTTTCCTACTCCGTGACACAGAGCTAATTCACATCCCAGCAGCTCCTCATAAGGAATAATTTTTTGATACAAGTATCACCTATTTCATAAAGAAAGAATAAAACTAGCATCCTAGAATTATTGTTGCTTATTGCAGAATGCCAGAGAAAAAGGAGCAGGAGATTTTGGGGATAAATCTTGGACTCTTGAGACTATCTATTGAAATCTAGATGATGAGTCATGAAGAGACCCATTACTTCCCATTTCGAACAACAATTGCTGTGTAACAACAGTGGTGAAGTGGAGAGGTGCTATTGTTATGATGGTCCAGGTACCAGTATCACTGGTACTTGGACGACGACGATATATGCTCTGACCTCACAATCAATTATGTTGCAGATCAAATTTATATCTTCAAATTCCAAAGGCAGTGAAGAAGCTTTGCTCATATCCCAGTAAGTTATTTTCTCTCCGTTTGTATATTGAAATTATATAACATATATTATTATTAGTGTTTTTATGTTCATGATACTCGAAACTTGGATTTTGGTTAATTAATAATAAACCTTGGTACAATAAAACGTCTTTCGTTGCGGGTTCACAAACATAATTATCTGGAGACCAAATGTCAGTTTAAGTATCAAATTCATTGCACATTCTAGTTTCAAACTTTGATATAGTTCAGTATAAGTTGGCGCTTCCAGAAAATGTGTTTAGATGGTGTAGCCAGGTCGTAAAATTTCAACAGGGACAAGTGGAATCTCAGTAACGCCTGTAAATGTCTAGAAAGGCGACATATCGTAGCATCCTTGCTTGGAATACGACACATATGGCGATGCAGAGGAGCGTTTGTAAATTTGCTGCAGTCTAGTGTGGGGATTTCTTCTATTTGTCACTTTAACTTCACGAATCGAGAAACAGTTTAAGTCTCTTACGTATACCCATGACAAATGGCAGACAACATTGCTTTCATTTCAAATCGAATACGTGTTGCCTTTATATATGTCAGCCGAAATTATTCATGATCGGAATATAATGAAATTTGAATGCCAGGGTATTAATTATTGATTTTATCTCACTAAGATTGCCAGTACATTTCTTTTCATGTGGGTTTCTACGAGAACTGATATCAGTACTGCATAATGTTGCTTTTCAAAGTAGAGCTTGAGATCAGGATATTCACCCCTTCGTTCTCAACTTCGAGCCCTGCGGAACTTCATCCTACCAGACTTAATTTTTCCATCTATTGTGGTTATATGGCATCCATCTTCATATAAGGTGAGTCACTTGACTTTCGAATTATCTAAAAGGAAATATTGACCACATTACTTTCTACTCAGTAAGAATCGTCCGATGAAAGGCCCTCGTCTCTGTTGGAAGGTATTTTAACTATCGCATATGAACCGAGCTGTTCACAGTTGAGTCTCTATACGATATAATATCATGAGGAACCTATTCAAGATCATTCTTTGAATTTAAGTTCTATACATTTCAATTTCACCATCACATGTCATTCATCTATTTGAACTTCGTAGCTTGTTAGATTACAGTTGAGGATGAGGATTTCCAATGATTCACTCTTTTGTAGATGGGAAAAACTAGCTCTGACCGTTGATTGAAAGCTCAACTCTTTCAATCAACGCTCTGACCTTGACTGTTTATATAGTTCATTATGACCTTTTATGCGAGTGAATTTAATTTTGAAACATAATCATTGTCTCACTATTCAAGTGCTATTCATCTTCGAACTACCAGTCTATCAATCTTGCCTATACTTATGATCGCTGAATCTTGGCCAGTGAGACAACCTTTTAATCAACGGCAATATTATTGTATCCTGGTATCTAATGGGCTATGACTTTCTTCGAGTTAGATAGCTGCAAGATTTCTGTAGATATCTTCGAACCAATATGTAATCGATATGGAGATGATTCAGTGCCTTGGTGACAGTTCCAATATAGCATCAACTCACTATGTTCCCCTCAACACATGCCAAGTTCATATAGATTCCTATATTGACTACAGTAGGATTTTTTCAAGCCCAAACATGTATTTGATGTATCAAAACAATATCCTTTAAATGTTGTTTGACCAGTTTTTCACTTCGTCTCTCTACATGCCAGATACCAGATAGTACTCTCTGTAGTGACTTATGGAAAATTAGTGCCAGATTCCATATCGGTTTCAAATTGGTAGTGAAATTATTTCGATGTATTTCAATTCAAACGAGGAGTATTTCTTTTCCGCCGGTGATGATGTTTTCAGTTTGACCAAGGTGATTCCCTCGAGAACTGTTGGATGGTCAATATGTAGAATGTATTGTTGAATTCGATCACGTTTTGGAGTTGTGAAATGTATAATCTCATATCAGACAAACGTTTCTTGCTCCTGAAGACGGTTTATTGAGAAAATACAAAAGGTTTACATTTTGTTAAAAGGTAGGTAATATTAAAAAAGAAGAATATTCCACTTGAAAACTAAATTGTGGACACCGTGCGAACTCCAAATAGTTCGGACAGAGTGGTTCATCAAATCTTTTGCACACATATTTTTTCTCGCAAGCAAATGTGAAAATAATTTTGGTCGGAGATTAATATTACTCTGCTTTATCAAGTAGCGCTTTTGTTCAAAATAGATGATGATGGAGTTGCAGACCTGGGTCGTCCTTTTTTATTTTCTATAGTCATGATAATATTCATTAACATCATCGGTAAACAAGGAGAAAGATGTTATAGTCCAGTTATAGTAACTTCTCCGGAGCCAAGATTTTGTGGCAATGATGGGGGTCCACGATGCTATCTACATGCTGCCACTTTCAAACTTTTTTAGTTTTTTTTCTTTTGGTTTTATTTCCACCTTCCTGTATAAGTTGAGCAAAGGGAATATTATGGGCACTGCTATAATCACTGTCGATTTCGTCTTCTGTAATTATATGTTTTGTAGTAGGATTAGTCGGATTTTGTTTAACAGCTTCATAATCTGATTCTAGCTCAGAATCATGAGGTAAATTAAAATTAATATCATCATTTGATATTCTCACATATTCTTCATGTTCTAACGGCTTGTCTTCGGGTCATTCTTCCAGAATCGAGATTCCATCGTCATTAGCGTTTTCAAAAACCATGCTCTAACACAAAACAAGGATTATTTTTATTTTCATTTATTTATTTATGTTTTTACTATTTTATATTTCAAGAACAAATGCATGACGACCACAAAAATGGGCTCTGGAATTAAATGTATATGCTATCATACATATAATTCCAGAGCCCACTTTTGTGGTCGTCATGCACTGCAGTGGACATGAATCACAAAGGCTGAATTTTGATGTTCTAAAATCTAAATTAACATTAACATAAATAACTTCACAGAATGTACATTAGTTGTTATCCTAACAAACAATATTTTTTCACCTTCCTTTTTTGCCCCCATAGTAGCAAGTGGGACTATTTCAGGTAAATCATTCACGTCTATGGTGTCGTACTTAAAACAGGGAATTTGCGTATCAAAATTGTAAGCAACATTCCTCCGCTATTCACTGACAGATGGCACCATTATTGGGTTCATTAATGTCCACTAAAATGACTATTATGCACTTTAGGAATATTTTTCAAAATTGAACCTGTATTTTAGACTCAATGCATGAGAGGGTTAAAGGAATAATCTATCGAAAAAGTAAAAGCGACAGGCACAGATTTGTATTGTTTTACACTCCAATATATTGGATGGAGTGAATACTAGAAGAGTATCACAATATAAAGTGATCATATATAACTCTATCCATAGCTAAGGAACGAAAACTCAAATTGGAATATCTATTTACTATACTTGAATCTTCAGAAATTGAAAAATGGTTGGAAAGCATAGATGAATGAATAGGTCAATTGCAGAATGATTTTCTTGGATGATTCAATGAATTTCTCTTCGGAAGCACTATGATTTTCTTTTAAATGGAACGCTTGTATTTTATTGAACGTCCTCCTTTGAACATAATGGTCTTGCATTGCTCGTTCAAGAAGGAATACGCACCAAAGACATCAACGGCATGGAATCCACACCAAAAAGTATATTTATCAGGATATAATGGTTGTTTCGAAATTAGTTCTGGATGAGCCGAAATACTGCAATGTTGTTCAGTATAAGATATATTGAGTTGAAAATGAGCCTCGGGACAACGCAGCAGATGGTCATTGTAGTGATTTCTTGAGTTGTGCCTGAGTCGATTTTGTAGATACGTGGGCTAAGGAGCTTTCACAAAAATCGTTCACAACGTTGCGGAATCGATCGGCGGCAATACTCACTTGAAGCAATCATCTTCGCTTTTTTTCTTACTGTTCACCCCTTCAATGGTACGGGAACATCACGCAATGCAAATGAATCGTGTTTACTCATAATTTTTTTTCAATCGTGGACCGAGCAAGAAAATTTTGACACAGCAACAATCCATGAATGTCACTGCGTATATTGCTTGACAGCTAGAAGATTTGTAGTATCCCCATTAGGAAATCCATTAGTTCTTCAACCATGGATAACATAATGAATTCAATTCCAAGCCATAGGATAATTATCATAACCCTTCTACTCATAAGTAAAACATCATTCGAAGATTCAACCGATTGAATGTGAGCCAATTCGAAATCAATTCTGAGGATGACACAACATTCCGAAACATTATTTTGAACATATTGGAATCGGACAGTTACGATCAGTATAAATTATATATAAAAATTCTCGGGAAATAGGTCACATTAACACTCTGTTTTAAATATTTTCGTCTTTACGTACGTTTCGGTCTCACGACCATCATCAGGAAGCTTATTATTCCAATAACCCGATTACTCAACTAATTTTATTAACACAAAGCGTCCTCATCGCACAAATTTCGTTCAAATGACAACGTCGCCGAAACGAACAGAAACATGAAATCGGAATTACAACACAGGAATGTTACAGCGTAATATTAAAAATCCACTATTTAGTAGAATTATCAACAAATACTACCACATTTCATAAATGTCTACGAGAGACTAAACAGACGAGACCATCTCAAGTGTTCATTTACGAACCAGATGTCATGATTTATTAAGTAATAAAAGGAGGTCTCTGGCCTCTGAGAAATGCTCTAGACAATTCTACATAAAATAAACTCTGTGAATCATAGGACTGACGTTCAAACACCAAGTCATATTTAATTAATATTCTTGCAAATTCCTACTTGCGTCCTTATAATGTTAAAAGTTTATTTCAGGTAGAATTGTCTAAAGTATTTCTTAGAGGCCAGAGACCTCTTTTGATTACCTAATAAATCATGACATCTGGTTCGTAAATGAACACTTGAGATGGTCTCGTATGTTTAGTCTCTCGTAGACATTTATGAAATGTGGTCGTATTTGTTGATAATTCTACTAAATAGTGGATTTTTAGTATTACGCGGTAACATTCCTGTGTTATAATTCCGGTTTCATGTTTCTGTTCGTTTTGGCGACGTTGGCATTTAAACGAAATTTGTGCGATAAGGACGCTTTGTGTTAATACAATTAGTTCTAAGTAATCGGGTTATTGAAGTAATAAGTCTTCTGATGATGGTCGTGAGACCGAAACGTACGTAAAGACGAAAATATTCAAAACAGTGTTAATGTGACCTATTTCCTGAGAATTTTTATATATAAGTATAAATTATGGGTTTTATTCACCTTCTTCAAGAAATATTATATGAAGGATTCACATATTATCTTGAACGCCTGAATTATGAAATTATTTATGATGCCTTCACATCAACTGGTGCTAAACGTCAGAGGTATGAGGTATAAGAAGGAATGTTATCTGTTTATCTTTATTTTGGAGAAAACCGATCTGAAGATGATATTTTGTTAGCGAACATTATTTCCAATTTATTGATGTTCTCTCCGGATATTAGAATCTCTAGAGAAATAGAAAAGGGATTTGCGGATGCGAACTTTCCATGCAGTAATAATAAAAGGGCGTATGGTAATATCAGAAACTGTTAAATTTAGAAGACGCTCTTAATAATCTTCTGTCTACATCGATTTAACGAAGTGAAGAATCAAACAAATGAGCAATATTTTTCATTTTAAGCACCTCTGGAAACTTTATTCTAAATGATGTAAAAATGTATACAGACGTTCCGGTAGTCTAAATATTTGAGCGTTCTATTTCTCCCACCAAATGAAACTGATCATTAAGAAAGCCATTTATTATTAGTGAAGTAATTAGTACTGGAATAATTAATTTTGTGCTGAATCTTTTCTTAACAATCGCATCCGTTTCGGTGATGGAGAGAGAACTTAAGGAGTTGAAGGGGAATTGACATGAACATTGGAATATGTTCTTCGGAACAGGATTCATTTTAATAAAATTTCAATACACGTGGAGGCGTCAAACTTTCAGGTGTTATTTAATTGAACCAATCAAGGAACTCTCAGAATACCTATGAAATACCAACGATCAATCCGAAAATTTGGAAATGAAAGAGATGCTTCTTCGTTTATTTGTCAAGTTTTGTTGTGATAGGTATTGTGAATATGAGTTCTATTGATTTCCTCTTCTGACATAATGATGAACATATTTCCTACACCTCATGTTCATACCATGATCTTAGTCATACCTTCGATTTATACTTCAGTATGAATTATGGGTATTATTCACCCTCTTCATGAGAAAATGTTATGAATATCTTAAACATAAAATAATAAATTATTTATGATCCCCTCACATCGGCTGATGCTGAACGTCACTGAGTTTCTAATTGGTTGAATAATGTTAATAACGGGTTTTGCTCGGAATTATAGATAATTAAACTTGTAAAGAAACTATGACTGACATCTGTTTTTTAATGGCGAAAATCGATTATTCCACTCATGCGCCTGATAACTCGAGAGACGCTCGCGACATGCCATGAGAAGGTAGACTAAAAAATGGAAATCGAGAAGATATCATCTTGAGTGGAACCTTATCTGGGTTCGAACTATTTTTTTACCTTTATCTATTATTAATTGAATATATTGAAGGATTATTATCAACAGTGAACCTGATAATTTGATGTCCAATTATATCTAGCAAACGTGTATAATTCTTTGATCGATGATATTTTTCAATAATTATATGAATATCGACTCATCACGTGGCCACACAGGATCACCTTCTCTGGCCCGTCTTCAAATCAGATAATTATTTACTTATATTCTTCTTGTCTCTGATCCTTGTCTAACTTGTCAAGTTTATAGTCAGATTGGCTCATATCGTTCCTTAAGGCTTGTTCAACCTAGCAATGATCCACGCCGTTACGTAGTATTTCATATTAACCTTCTTTGACTTTTCTCATAATAAATTTGTAATGGATATGTTTCTTCAGGCTAGTCTTGGTCAGCTAACGGATTAATTATTGATCTGGGTGAACTTAAATAAAATCGAAATTCTCATTTACTGCTTCATGAGAGCTCCGAGTAAGTCATCTGATATTTCTTGAACAGATTATTCATTTAGAATTGTTCTAAATTAACTCGCACATTTGCTCCAAGACTACCATTCTTTTATACTCTTTCAGATTTTGATATTGTATTTCACTAGTTCTTTCCAAGATTTCAATCTTTTCAATAATTTTGAATATAGAATTTGGGAAGATAACATAATTAGTTGTGGGACTATATCGATTATTTCTGCTGATGTAATTATTTGTCCCTCGAACTTGTAGCCATGCTGTGTTGTAGAGGGGAATTTTTGGCAGAGCATTTCCCACAAGCTCATCTCAATCTAAGGACACGTATCACTACGAGCCCTGAGTGTAAAATATCCTAGTGAGCTAGTTGGGATCATTAGACACCAAAGGTTTCTTTAAACCTCGGCACTCAAGGTAAAAAAGGAAATGTTAACTGTTTACATACAGCTTGAGTCAGATCGAGCGAGGTATTGAAAGTTAAAACTGCGATAAGGAATCGAACAAAATGAGACAAAATGTGCGTTATTGAGGCGCCCGAATAACTAACGACACAACCCAGTATTTTGACTAGAAATGAACGACACTGTTATTCCTAAATAGAAATACGATGATCATAATACCAAGTGCTATTACTTTCTATCTCAAATCTGAAAATAATTCTTCCAATCAAGAGGTGGAAAATAGCAGTAGTCGAGTCAAATAGGTATTAAAACAGGCCGACTTACGAAAATCGAAAGATATGGACCAATTTTGATGAAACAAAATGCATTCGATTCAAGATGATGTCTAGAAAAAAGCTTACCGGTTAGTTTTTTGTGCAAATTTGTTATTTTTTTTTTAAACGGAGAATTGACCAATTTTTGGCTAATTATTGGGAAAATTTAGTCGGAGGTTTTGGGGGTCGCTGATTACGATTCTGAACTCAGATTGGCCAAAATCGAACTCCCCAGCTGGGAATTGGCCACTTTAATTGGACAAAGTGACCATTTTTCTAAATTTCATCAAAAATAGCCAGGAAAAATCATTCGGGGGTTTTTGGGGTCGCTGATTACGATTCTGAACTCAGATTGGCCAAAATCGATCTTCCCAGCTGGTAATTGGCCAGTTTAATTGGACAAAATTGACCAATTTCCAAAATTTCATTAAAACTAACAATTTGACTTCAGAATCGTACTCAGCGACTCCGAAAACCCCCGAGTAATGTTTCGTGTCTATTTGCGATGAAATTAAGAAAGAATGATCAATTTTGTCCAATTAAACTGGCCAATTACCAGCTGGGAAGATCGATCCTGGTCAATCCGAGTTCAGAATCGTAATCACCGACCCCAAAAACCCCCGAGTGATGTTTCGTGGCTATTTTTGATGAAATTTTAAAAAATTGTCACTTTGTCCAATTAAAGTGGCCAGTTACCAGCAGGGAGTTCGATTTTGGCCAATCTGAGTTCAGAATCGTAATCAGCGACCCCGAAAACCCCCGACTAAATTTTCCCAATAATTAGCCAAAAAATGGTCAATTTTTCGTTTAAAAAAAAATAACAAATTTGCACAAAACACTAACCGATAAGCTTTTTTCTAGACGACATCCCGAATCGAATGCACTTTGTTTCATCAAAATCGGTCCATATCTTTCGATTTTCGTAATGAAAGACCTATTTGACTCGACTACAGTTGCTATTCGATATTAGACGAAATGTGCTCATGAAGTTGCTTTCATCAAACAACAGTTAGTAAATAACAACAGATTGTTGAATAGTAACATCATCATCATCATCATCATCATCATATGAGGGGAGGGGGCCTAGCCCCCTGATGCACTTAGGCCACTCAGTTGGGCCCATTGTGCGCCCCGTAGTCAGAAGCCTATTCTATTCTACCAGGTTTGTGGCCCGCCAGAAACCCAGAATATTGCCAGTGCTGACTTCCATAAGTTCTTCAGGGAGCAGTTTTAATTCTTCGAAGTGTCGGTGCCTGAGGGGTGCTGATGCTGGACATTTCAACAGAATCTGAGAGGCAGTTTCTATCACCTCTCTGCATTTCCTATACATTGGGTCATCTGTGATGCCCATAGGGTGGAGACGTTTGTTGAGACGACAGTGACCGGTTAGGATTCCTGTCATCTCTCTGATGTCCCTTCTGTTCAGAGAAAGGGGTTTCTTTGAGAGCCTAGACACAGGCTCTTTGATGAAGAGCTTGGCCCACCTCATGTGTGGTGATTCTCGCCACAGTTCAAACCACGTAATAGTAATTCATCGCTACTTCTTACGAATCAACAAATCGACCTGTGCAATGCACTTTACCTTTCCCTATGGCAGAACACGAATTCTTCTTCTATTTATCTTATTAACTCTCTCTCTCTCTCTCTCTCGCTCTCTCTCTCTCTCCTCTCTCTCGTAATGACTTAATATGTAAATTTATCATTATTAGATGTATTATGTCTGTTTATCTTCATCTAAAGATGCTATTTTGTTAGCGAACATTATTATTCTAATTTACTGATGTTCTCCCTGGATATAAGAATCTCAGAGAAATAGGAACAGGATTTGCTGATACCAACGTTCCATGCAGTAATCAGAAAAGAGTGTATGGTAATATCAGAAACTGTTAGACTTAGAAGACGTTATAATAATTTTCTGTCTACAACGATTCGGCAAAATAAGGAATCGAACGAATGAGCAATATTTTTCATTTCAACTACCTCAAAGAGGAAGACTGACCTCTGGAAACTTTATTCTGAATGGAGTGAGAAAGTATAGACTTTAAAGTAGTCTAAACATCTCAGCGTTCTATTTCTTGAACCAAATAAAACGGATCATTAAGAAAGCCATTCATTATTTGTAAAGTAATTAGTACTGGAATAATTAATTTTGTGCTAAATCTTTCCTCAACAATCTCATTGGTTTCGGTAATGGAAAGAGTAGGTACTTAAAGATGTTGAAGAGGAATTAACATAAATATTGGTTCCCCTACGCTATCTTCATTATATCACCTTCGAAACAAGGTTCATTTCCATAAAATTTCAATAAATGTGACGGCGTGAAAGTTTTAGGTGTTATTCAATTGAACCGATTTAGAAACTCTTATACCTATGAATTACCATACGATCAGTCTCTGGATAAGGGAATGAAAGAGGAGACGCGTCTTTATTTATTTGCCAAGATTTGTAGTAGTAATAGGATCTGTGACTACAAGTTCTATTGATTGCCGCTTTTTACACAATGATAAACATATCTCATATACCTCAGGTTCATACAATGATATTAGTCATACCTTCGATTCATACGTTCAGTATAAATAATGGGTTTTATTCATCCTCTCCAAACAATATAATGTTATGAATTCAAATATGTTGAACGCTGGAATTAAAAAACCGTTTTTGATCATATCACATCGCCTGGTACTGAGCGCCACAACGCACTTAAGGTATATAATGAAATATTATATATCTACAAACTGCTTGGGTCAGATCTAGCGGGGTATTGAAAGTTGATAAGTGCAATAAATAATCAACGCAGAAGCGCATAGCATGGATCCCTAACCTGAAACAAGATGGGAGTGATTTATATGGCCCATGTCAGTACCCCTCAACCACGGTCGTATACACAGGTCTGGAAACTCTATGGTTGAGTTGAGTCGCTTACGCGTCCCCACGGTCGTAGTCCCTCGTTCAGCCACCAGCTAGCGCTTGGATTGCGAGGGGGTAGAACCATAGATAACCCTACTAGGTAGTACGGTAGTAGAGTTATCTATGGGTAAAACGATTCCTTCTCGAAATCACAAGCAGTGTTACTAATGCCCATTTGCACCGTTGAAATGGAAAGTAATAAGGTAATATAATACACAATTATCGTAGTGAATTCTACTGAAAACTGTTATTTTCGTGTAGAGAACTATTGTAAAGAGGACCCGTATCCCTAATTTTTCTGAAACTGAGAAGCAACTGCTTTTAAGCCTTGTGCATAAATATAAGCACATTATTAAATGCAAGAAAACTGACGGTGTCAGTGTTGATGAGAAGAACAAGGCCTGGAAAGCTGTAGCCAATGAATTCAATTCTTCATGTTCAGAATCGAGGTGTAGAGAGGTGCATTCACTTAAAAATTTTTACAGCAACAGAAACATGGATGTGCTGGAAGTTGTAGCTGAAGAAACGAAGCAAAGATATTTAACAAGTTTGTATGATCATTGTTATTAGCAGTAACACAATGACAATGCAATGACTTACAGGTGGTGATTTGTCGAAGGTGGTACACAAAGGTTGGGATCAGGATTTACTATTATCTATTATGAATGATAAAACCACCAAAGGATTAGAAAATCCATATGATTCTAATATGGGGGAAGAAATGATGGTGGAAATTGTAGAGGTAGGTGCAAATTGTGATATCGCTATGAATATTAAAATGCTCATTATGATGCAACATTGAATGCAGATGAAAAAAAATTGTGTAAATTGTTAGTCAGGTAGAATATCATATAAATATAAGCTATGACACACAATTTGAGATGATTAAGAGATATTAATACTACTATTTTGCTTCTCACTTGGAATTATAGCAGCAACATTACATGGAGAGCACAACTTGTTGGTGTGGGATGTGCTTTCAAAAATATTGAACTCGATTTATTCTCTTCAGTTAAAATCAATTATTCACAGGATTCAATCAATGTGCCAATGGAACCTGATAATTGTGACGAACCTGGTAATTCTAACAATGAAATCAAAACTACTGATATGGTAAGGTATTTTGGAAAACAGAAATATATCGTAGAAACATAATATTTTTTATGACAGAATCAACCAACATTAGGCTGGGGACTGAGCGAATTCAAGAGCAGCATGTTGAGAACTCGAAAGCCAACTATGTGTAGTTAACCAAACTGATGTGTAGATTCTTATCTTTTTATAAATTATTAAAATAATTATCAATTAAATGTGTTCTTGTATTTATTATTCTGATTTGAGAGAGGAATAGAACTGTTACTCTTGTCAAAATGTATTACTCACCTTAAAAATAACATTCCCTTTCTCGTACACATAAAAGACCTCGTTAAAACGATTTCTTTCCGGAGTATGTACTTATTATCTAAGGCTTTTTTGGTAGTAATTTGAAAAGGAAATGTATGAAAATAATCGATCGCATATAAATATTTTTTTAATTAAAGAGATCAAGATGATACTATTACATACGACCGTGGTGACGCCTTTTATGTTTCCCCTACGTGACGACTTTTGGTACTACGCGAACTTAGACGCGTAAGCGACTCACTGCTCAGATAGGAAACAGCCTCGAGTTTCCAGACCTGTCTATACGACCGTGCCCTCAACTAACGTCATAGACCAGTGTTCTTATTTCAGATGAACAAAACTGTTATTCCTGAGTAGAAATACCATATTTATAAAACCAAGTCCTATTACTGCTATTTCTACCTCAAAACTCAAAATAACTGGTTGAAATAAGAGGCACAAGATATCTGTTACTATTTGATAATGGAAAAAATATGTTACAGTCACGAAGTCACTATCATGAAACCACAGTTGTTGAATGAGAACAGATGGCTGAGTAGCTGCTCATCTGTAATTCTTACTAACTAACCTGTCTCTATTTATTTGCCAAGCTTTGTAGTATTGGTTTTGTGACTATAAGTTCTATTGATTACCTCTTTTGACACAATGATGAACACATTTCCTATACCTCAAGTTCTTACCCTTCGCCACTTCATCGAGCGATACCAAGTCAAAGTAAACTCAGGGCTGTGAAACCCAACAACCCAAAGTATTGAAGAAGGCGGCAAGACAATTAGGCCATGGTATGAGGAATACCCCTTCCACTGAGAATAAAGCCTAGGTTAAGTGCTGATCTTTTCTTATAGTTTCTCTCATATTTGTGTCCTCTCGTTTCGAAATATTTTCTACCGTCTGTAATTTTCACTGAAGGTACTCTCCTCCATTCGAAAGTAGTGTGAATTCTTCAACTTTGTTGATTCTGATTTCAAATGCCAAAATAAAAGCTATGCAATCATGTATACGAATATCTATCTTTTGGAAGAACAAAACCAAGAACTGACCCAATAAAACCAAAAAACCAAACATCAGATTCATCCTGCTCGTTAGAACGAAAGACAAGTACTCAGAAAATTTATTGATATACCTGTCAATAATATTGATCTTCTAAGTAGGGCATCCCAAGCAAGATAGAATGGTTGAAAAACATTATTCAGGCGTACAATACAAAAGCTGTGAACGTTTATGAAACACGTTGATTACTTGATGAAGAAATACTCTTCTATTTACTATCAATTATAAGTGTTTTAAAAGAACTTCAATGGGTTGAATAACCATTTATCATGTAGATTACTTCATTACTACTGAGGGTAAAAAAAAACTCACCGAAACGATTGGAAAATATATTTACTGCATGATATAGATCAATGCAAAATAAACTAAAACGAAATGAATTATGACACCTAATATAAAAACTAATCACTGCTTATTGACATTATTGTTACTGAATACGCCATACACACTAAACTGCAGTCCCAATAGTTTCATCGGTGAGCTCACCATTTGAATGCATCATAAGCTTACAATTCTCTAACATGTACCTACATGGCATAAAATACATAAGAAATGAACATAAAAGAACTAATGGAGCAAAGAAAATGCAATTGAATCTGCTGAAACTTTAGCAAAACAATGCATTCATTTGGATCCTGAGATATGACCACAAAATAGTAATTAATTATTGTGATGAAACTTACCACTCCACCAGTAGAGATACGATGTCACAAAATAACAAAACAATCATAAACGATAGAATAATACTAGTAAAATGAACTACAATATCGCCATTAATTATAATATCATTTGTGGCACAGTACAACATCCCTATTTGTGACAGTACCCGTGGTCGGTGACTGTTGTGTTGTCCAACACGGTCACGCAGACCGGTAGCTGCACTAGTGCGATCACATGATATTACCTCAGGAGGCTATTGGCTTAGGCCAACAGAGGAATGCGATTTATATCATAATACGGCGATGATAATCCTATGGCGTCCATTTAGGGCTGACTAACGCAGTATAGCCATAGAGATGGCATTCAGTTAGGGCCGACCACGGTCGTACATATGACCGTGAGGCCGACTAACGTGGTACAACCATACAGATGAAGAATAGAGTTCTTGAGGGCGATATTTTTTGATCCCATCTAAGTAGTTTCAAGAGAGGCTATCTCTTTCTTATCGACAGACTTCTCTTTATACTCCCCTCGATATGCCCGGCCCACTTATGCTCCATTTTTTGATGACGAACGCATCATAGACGTTTTTAAATAACGAGCTGAGAGATAGAAAGAGATAGCTTCTCTTCAAAATTCTTAAATGGGGTCTTTTGGTAAACTATTGCATTTATGGGGGTCAAAAACTCTAATCTTCATCTCTACGAGTATAACTCAGAGAAGAACCTATTATTATTATTTCTTCCAAACTCGTGAGAATTACAGAAAGGCGGTAACGAAACAGTGAACCAAATACGTGTATCACATGTTGCATAACATATTCGTTAGTCATATAAGTATAATGAATATACCATAACGAAATAAATACCAAAATATCTTTGAATACGAGTATATTAAGTTATAATGCTCATCGACGTGTTGCTTGGGAAGTTTGTAACTGATTGAAATGATAATTGACGACTGTATTGTCAATATTGATATTGTCTATATTATTGACCGTGTGAGGTCTGCTTAATTACATGGTCTTGTGGATGAACAACCTTGCTGCTTTTCTGCTACTGTATATTTCTTTATATATTAAAGAAGCAATTGAATAAGGGTATTTTTCTCTGATTAGTACACATGGTTATTTCAGTGAATTTTATGCTTGCTGTTCAATTCTTTATAATTCTACTTTTCGGTGGAGAAGAATTCCTATTTGTCGATGCAGTGTATTAAACATCACTGTATTCATTGCTTGGTGGGGAGAATTATGAGGAATGCAAACATCATATCGAATTTGGTAAACACTCAAGGGCTTAAAATACATGACATTCTGTTCATACGAGAAGTTGGATACTGATCGTAAATTATACAAGAGAGAATCATGTAACTGGTTAAATACGTTCCAAAACGTCACCTGAACCACTATAAAAATTTAATGATATAATGGTAAAGGTAATAAGAATAACTTACGAGAGAAATGAATCGAGGAAACACAAGATGGAAGATAAATTGTTAGGACTCCGTAGATTCATTTGTAATACAAAATGTATACTTTACCACAATTCTACAGTCAGTATGATAACGAGAGAAAATATTCTGCTTTTATATTCTAGTCATATGATAGAAAGGAAACGATACCATGAACATAAAACTGATTGCAAGATTTTATGGTTCGATTCCGAATTGTAAGATCCGGCTTGGTTATTTTTCAACAAAAAACTAAAGCTGTATTCCCGCTTTTATTTCTTTTAACTGATGGGTCGCGTGCTTTGGTTGCGTGTGTATAACGACTGTAAAGTACTTCGCAGTAGCGGTAGCACATTCTCCGTCCAGCTCAGCACCTTAATGGACATCAGCCATCGCTAGAGCAGGAAAGATTTTTAATGAATGAATTCAACTCGCATTTCCGTATCGCAAACTTTACACTCACTTTGAAAATTCAATTCACCGTAACACATCTTCGCAGATGATGGGCTTAATTTTTAATGACGAGCGGTTGAAAGTATTCGGCCAATAATGTTCCACGGATACGATTCATTCTAGATTCGGTATTATCGAAATAAATTGGATGTTGGAATGGAATATATTACGTATTAAGCGATACGGATGTAGTGAGATGATCTCGAATTCACTGAATTGGAGATTTTTGAAACTGATTGCATTCTTCTACGTCATATTTTGTCATTGCGTAGATCATTTAGTGAATTGATTCAAATAGATACAGCTATGCCTTCACTATAGTAAGATAATCTTAGAAATTTCAACTTGCGAAAAATTCAAAAGGGCTAACCTTAATCTATATTAACTAACTAATGTCTGAGTCTAACCTATCTACAAGTTTGCCAGACATATATTTATTACATTATCAATGAGCTAACATATAATTTCGGATGTTCAAGAGAATATAAAGCCAACAAACTGGAAATTTGACAAGTACTTTCCTCATACGACATATACATCTGCTTAGTAATCGACAACTAAGGGGATGGAAGGAAATCGATATAGTATGACGTTTTTATATCATCAAGTGACGTTTTAATTATATCCTAGCAAACACAGTTACATATTGTATACATATACAGGGTTTATACCAAAAGAAGTAGGAATGATTTTTATTGAAGATATGTTAACAATTCCTTAATATTCTTCGAAATAGCACTCTTGGGCAGCTACGCACTTAGAATAACGCTGCTGCCAATCGCCGTACGCCTTCTGGAAGTCAGCTTCGGGGATGCTGTTGAGAGCCCTCGTCGATGCTGCATGAACGTCCTGGATCGAGTCAAACCGATGTTCCTTCAGCTGTCTTTTCATACGTGGGAATAAAAAAAAGTCAGGTGGAGCCATTTTCCAAAAAGTTTTTGTCTGTATGCAAAAAGTTCAAAACTTCTTGGGAAAGGAGCACACGCGTTTCTGTTTGGTCGGCAGTCAGAATTTTCGGCACCATCTTGGCGCACACCTTGCGCATGACTAAATCCTGGTGAACGATGCATTGAACGCTAGTGTGAGCAATGTTCAACTCATCACTAATTGCTTCAATGCTTATGCGTCGGTCATTGTTCAGCAGTTCTCTCACTTTGGCCACATTGTCGTACGATGGTCGTCTTCAACGAGCTCCCTACCTTCTTTAAACAGTTTGTGCCATTCAAAAACACTGGAGCGGCTCATCGCAGTATCTCCGTAAGCCTGCTTAACCATTTCTAGGGTCTCGGTTGCCGATTTCCCCAGTTTGACACAAAACTTTATCGAATATCGCTGTTCGAGATTTTGACTCATTTTGTGCATCGACAACGACAAAAAAACGCTTCACAATAACCGATGTCTATACTCAACCAAAGCCCATAGGCGACTGCGGCTGGTGTTTCTCTGATGCTAAGTGTCTCCTCCATCTCGTGCAGCCAGCCAAACCCCCCTCCACAGCTCTGATCGCGCTACAGGAAATAAGTCCTACTAATTTTGGTATAGTCCCTGTATGTTACATATATCTTTACATTTAAGTCATATTTGTTATGTAGCACATTCTATAATATAAATTGTACTCGTATGGCTCTATGTCCGTCACAAGTTGATGTCTCAGATACATAGATCTTCTGAAAGTAAATAACATGTACCTACTGCAAATTTGCATTCATGTATGAATATACATACAATTGAAATGAATGAAAAATTAGCAAACTAAAATCTTTCAGATATTGTCCAGAATCTCTACTGGATGTCAGATTGTGGATAATCTCCAGAAGGTTCTACGATGTTGGCTATTTGTTTTCCATTAGTTTCATTCAGGTCTTCTGAAGTAGGTAGCAGTAATGGGTTAATTAACATTATATTTATATTATTATACTAACCAGCCTGAAAAAACTTGATTTCAACATAGCCATGTTCCACAGGTAGGTATGGCCAGTATAAACTTAACTGCAAATTCTTTCAGAAAATAAATAAATAGCTGCAATTCTTTCAGAAAAAAAGATGTGTATTGTCTATAGTAGGGCTGAAGGAACCAATATTTGACTGTTACACAAGCATTATTAATTTTGCTTCAATAAAATTGACATAAACCCATGTTGAGTGTGCTCGTATGGGAATATTATTCCAGGTCAAATGCTGGTAAAACTTGCAATCATAAGCATTAGTGAATTTCCAGTTGAAACAGAATATCTTTATATAATAATAATTATTGAATATATTTTTGTACGTTTAAAAGAAAACAAATTGAATTGAATTCCTAGAGGTGATCTAATATTAATTATTCATATTTATATACCTATATGAATGTAAAAAATGAATGCTTTCAACAGTGTAATTCTGAAATGCCATGACATTTGAGTCTGGGGATAATATAAATTTGTGAAAAAGAAGTTTATTCGTTCCAAAAAAATTTGTATCTTATAAAGTTTTATTCATTTTTCCTCTTCAACTCCCTCGCGTTTCGCAGCTTGGCTAATCGAAACCATTCACTCACGGCTGCTTCGAAATCAGTTTATTTCAAATATTGTAATAAACAACCTAGACATAAAAAAACTAATAAAATTGAAGTTGACAAATTATCAATTATTACACTTTGATATCTGAAAATTACACTCATGTAAAAATATTAAGACATATTTCTTATGAAACAACATGTGTTTAATGATATCTCTAGTATTTTTACTTCAGATCCATTGATTTGTATAAGTTCATTTATCAAAAGGAATATATACAACTAATAATAGGGAACATGATTATGACTGTATCTCCATTATTCAAGAAAAGTAAAACATTCAGTTGATATGTAAATCAACCATTTTTCATATACATAATATTGTAATAAATTTTCTTTTAAAACGAAAAACAGATTGCAGGCATATGTTTTTAAGTAAGTCAGCAGGGTGATTTTCAACAATCAGAAATACTTGAATTATTAATTTCAACATTATAATGATTTTCTTAGCATCACCAGGAAGAAAATCATATTGGTTATTGCTTAAGATTCTGATAGCTACACTCAAAAAAGAAAGTAAACACACATATATTTTTTGGTAAAATATCTTTCATGATAACTGGGCCAGTGTATAATAAAAGTAATCTCAATTCGGTCACTTTCCATCTGTCCATATCGGCCAGTGATCTAGGTTTACGAGCAAATTCTCTAGAAATATACTTTTTGAATGAATTATTTCGCATTTTTTCATTTAATAGATGTTTCTTGAGCCTATTATTCAATTTCTCTTCAATCCAGAATTGGAGATGTCTCTTTGTAACCCCTAGACAAACTGGATGCATATAATCGAGAGGTACTTGTGATACCATCCCGATACTTAAATTTTCCAAAATTGATGTTGTTTATGATGTTCTGGTTGTTCCCTATTCCTAAAGGAACAATCTATTCTCAGAGCAGCATTTAATTCAATGTTTTCTCCTGGACAAAAATTGTAGAAGCTGTGAGGAAAAGGTCCACATTAGCCTAGTTTGTAAATCGAGATGGCAACGAAACACAACACATATCTCAAACATGGAGCAGCCAAACGACAGTGGTAACCAAGATGTCGATTCAATCGATTACTCCCCAAAAATGTACGTCGTAGGTGGCACCAAATCAGTAGATAGGCAGATCATAGAGGTTCAAATCGATGTACGCTCCCTAAAGAGGGATCTGAACACCGGTGCTCCGTGTATCATAATCAGTGAGAACATATTACACTCTGTTGAACCCAGATTTTGATTAAAGCGTTCTGACAGGCACGCTCCACAGAATCGATTGTCCTGGTCGACTCCCCGTTAACGTTACAATTGTTCTGCACTACCGGTACTATATCCGCCGAGTACACCTCGAACATCTTCACATGTCAGTAAACCTCCACAGCGGTTTTCTACGAGTTGAGGGCATTTGCAGAATGACGACTTCTAAGACGGAAGGATACTCCGAGGGGGGAGGAAATGTTTTGTTTGAATGATTGTGATTCTCATTTTGTTTTATTAAGAAATGAAATATATAAATATCTGTCACTGTCATTGAACTGATTGACTGGATTGATTGATGCTAATTATTCTCTTAATAACCGATTTAAAACTCCTGGTATTCCAACCAAAGGTAGGGATTTTCAACGAGCTCAATATCCATGAACTCAGAATTGCTAGCTTTTCTTCGGAGGATGGCATTTATCTTCAATATGTTATGCTACTTCTGTGCAGTTGGTCGACTAATGCGGGTTATTCCCTATAAGGACTTACCGCCCTCGGCATTGCTCAACGTAAGATATTGAATGACAATCGTCAAGCCAGATGAGCAGTGAGCGGTGCGAATTTAAGAGTGAAAAACAAAACATTTTGAATCACCAATGAGGGATGTATACCAAAGGAGAGCGTCCAATCCCAGATGAGTCGCACATTGGCGTAAACTTGCTACCTCATGATTCAGGACATAATTCTAAATCACTGTGTCACTATGAAACTATTGCATCCAACATGGTTTGCCGATATTTGGTCATACCAAATTCAGAACTTCCATGCAAGTTCCAGGTAGATTGATGATGCCTTCCTGATGCAATTTTAGACTTTCCATTTCTCTCTTTAGCAGACTTCATTATTATTCGGAATGAAAGGACGTAAATAACTGAATACTTTCCCATTCTACAATCTTTCCGAACCCACACGCGTTGTACATAGGCGTAAGTCGAATCAATTTCGTAATTGGATCCAAACAATTGAAGCAAAACATTGAAGTTGCAAGATTCAGATACTATAAGAAATATTTTTTCCAACATTATGTCATGTTTCAACGGCAGCTGAGAAGCGAATCTCCTTCGTCATAGAAGTGTTATGAAATTAATGGGAAGTTGTCCAATAATTATCATGTTACATCACCCCAAATATTAGATTGCCACCTACGAAGGAATTGGGAAATGAAAGATAGTAATATAAAACCGAAATTTCGAAATGAAGCTTCTCATGCGTTTGATTTTATAAAGCGTTCTAACCCATATACGCTCAGGATGTTCGCTTGAATGTATTTAAGGTCAAGTTTCCGGAACCTTCATCTGATAAGAGAAATTGATAAATTATGAAGTAGACGGACTAAAATGAAAATTGCTATCCATAACTCAATTGATTTATCACAACTGGATTGTAATACATGATTACAGGAAGGCACTTGAATTGGTTATTATTTTTATGTTTCTCACTACACGTAGCATAAGAGAAGTATTGTAATCGTTCAAGAAGTAAATTTCCTAATTTCCGCAAAAATATCCGTTTTAAGCCTTCCAAGCATGTGCATGTGTTTCTTCTTATATCTGCATAAACTAATAAGAAAACGCTTGGTAGTATCAATTCGAAAATTTGCAAATCCCTTTCAAGTGGGGAAAATAAGAACTGTATTGTTTTTGGATGCTTTAGAGCCCTTGAAAGTTGTACTTTTGGCATTCATTTCCAGTTTTTCGAGTAGAATCTATGGATCTTTTATGCTTTGAATAATTATTTAGTATTAAACGGAGTGTCCCAGGTTTTAGTAGCAGAACTTTAACAGTCAATAGAAAATTTGAGTTTGAGAAAAAAAGGTCGTATTAACATATATGCACAGACGCTTAATTCCTGAGATTTGAATTTTATAAACATATTTCTTAATTTTGCTTCTATCTCCGAAGATAATCAAGAAGACTCAGTAAATTTGGTACCACTTTTACATATAATTTGAGACCGGTGCTACTTCCAGTGACGTAGATATAGGTATTTAATAACAATAAATTGACCCGAAAAGTGTTATCACCCTGAAAAGATTACTTTTTAGTAACGAATTTCGATGCAAAATTCAAATTGAAACACATAAGGTCCCCTGTTATTTCTTCGTACCTGGCACCGTTTAACGGCAAATTTGATTTTTGTGATTAATTACCACCACCATGATAATCGGGTGAAAATTGGATAAGGAGGCACTCTTAATTAAAGAGCGTCGTTTAGTAAGAAAAATAAAATAAGCTGTCTTTTCTAATCCCTACAGCGATACATAACAAAGAAAGGCCGAATAACAAATTTTTATTTCCAAAAATGTTTAAACCTGATAACTACAATGTACTTTGATTTATAGTAAGTCCACCAACATGGGTTAACAAGACACGATTTCTAAAATTTGTGTATCAATTTTCAAGAAATTGTTCAGAATGATTCATTCGCAGTTCTTCTTCGATAGAGAATACAATTTTACATTTTCATTACCAATATGAGCATTCACTTAGGAAGCCATTCTGCGACGCACTTAATTCGGTCAG
The DNA here is from genome assembly GCA_958510875.1 of Endomychus coccineus. NCBI lineage: Eukaryota > Metazoa > Arthropoda > Insecta > Coleoptera > Endomychidae > Endomychus > Endomychus coccineus. Next base: position 49,000,888 of record OY294068.1, on the reverse strand, counting down.
AACACTCTTTTACACTCCTAAGAACAGGAAAAAATACTTTCCAAACACATGAGGACACTTAAGGAATAAGTGTAACATATAATTCCCCACAGAAACAGGTGAAACTCTATTAAATTCAAATATTCATCAACTGTCACACTGAATATTGCATGCCCCATTATTAAGACTTGAAGTTACTGTTGTCAGCGTCGTCTCTCCTCTAAGCCTTTTGTTGATGGTGTGACAACTACGTTTATAAGCAGCGTTTCAGCCTTGTATACGAGTATTCAGAGAGTATGGATCAATTCCCTCTTCTTCATTACTTTCTAACCATTTCAGTTTTTCCCACTTAAGAAGCTTCGCATGACAGGTTCAAACAGATTACGCTAAAACATCAGAATGTAGCACGCAAGAGATATAGTGGCCAGAAAATAATATTAAACAAAATATCAAACACCATTCACTATATGAACATACAGTATCAATTTCCCCGTTCGGTGTGAGGTAATAAAATTGTTGAGTTTCGCGTAACGGGATTCCTAATTAATATATGCATGCTACACAATAGACAGTCACCCCATAATTTATACATCAAGCAATTTTCTACCCCCAACTCATAAGTAAAGGAAACATGGGGTAAATCAAATCCAGCTCACGCAACAACAGTCAGGTGATGTAGATATGAGGAGGTAATTGCACTAACCTTGCCCTACTCCCGGTGAACCAAGAAAATTAGCTCGCGTATTGTCGATACGGAGAATATATGTGACACAAAGTTTTCAAATCAACTGCTAGAGTTTATACTCTTCCGTTTCTTGTCCTTTGATTTCTTCATTTGATTCAAAGCCGCCAAATGTGAAATTATACTGTAGCTCTGACTCTTTCAACTAGTTTAGTGATTCTCGTGCATACATATTTGCATATTATCTGTTTTTATCACTGTTTGTTATCATCATATCAATAACGTAGATGCTTTTTATTCTAGTTGAGCGTATGTGACTTTTCTAGATCATATTATGGCACTGTTATTCCACTAATAAGGTGAATTATCTGACATTATTGTGATGGCCATACTTGACAACAAGATGACTTTGAAACGAAATATTGGAACATCTATTTTGAGATCCCACGGCCAAAAAAATTTGAATATATATTATTCCAATTCAATATTATCACCCTTGCAGTTCTCAAAAAAAAAAGTATACTTAAAGATCAATGTCGACAAATCTCGATGTAAAACGTCATTTTCGGGACATCACCGGAATTCATAAAAGGTGAAAACAGGGAAGTAATGTTTGAGCTGGAAAGTTTGGAATGTAGTTACATGAAAATAAATAGTAAATATACTTGAAATTGAGAGAAATATTTATATTTCCAATTTCTTAGAATATATATTAAATTTCACAATATATTTTGAATAACTTTCCATATATATTGATCATGTTTTATATATATGGACTGTAGGATATAAATATAAAGAAGTTGTGAAAAATATATATACAACTTTAGCTTCGTATATTCGCCACTGGAGACGCTCAGGCTAATATATTAGTACGAGAAATTATCAATCAGGTTTAGCAACACCGATGATGTAATGTCTTGTACAAAATGGTGATTGCTTTTGACATTTTTTTTTTGGAGGCGAGGTGGTTGAAACATTTTATGGACACCTTATGGTCCTGTAAGATCCCATAAGGTAGTGTGGGAGTCCCTGAGTCCCGAACTTAATCACCTCAGATATACCCACTAAACACTCCACCTCTTGTGGTAGGCTCGATCCTGCAACCAGGGCAGTCACGATGACACGTGGGCTTGATAGCCTTTTGTATCTTGCCACACCACTTTCTCGGGCCATCGGAAAAATTCCGAAGTCGCTGGATTCGAACCCGCGTCCGGCAGCCACAGTGATTAGAAGATCGATGCTTCTACCACTGAGCTACCTGGCCCTCTTGCTTCTGGCATATTTCACTTTCTTTCTGAGAAGTTCAAGTCGCGAACAACTGGTATACTCAAGTAAAGGAGAAATAATTATATCAAGCTTTGAAGAATGAGATGGAGAGAATAATCAAAGGAACTAATAAAGACAGGTTGAAGTGAATTTGTAATAATTACAAGAGGCAAGTGAAACAGATGTAGTCAACTATTTAAATAGGTATCAGTTATTATTATGAACGTATTCTTGTAGATCTGAAATACATTGTTTTTGTTCTAGGCATTATTTTTAGGATGAAGGTAGGATTGAAATATGGTCCCCACTGTTACATTGATGAATCAACACAAACATGACATTAAACAACCTACTGAGGACTAGACAACTGAAGAGAAATATGAGGGTGACTATTGAGAAGCTGCTAGACACGATCGACGATCCTGTAAACATAAAAATGTGAAATAGGATTGTGTATATTGAATGGCCAAATGCGAACAGCTATCGAAATCGAATTATATCAAAAGCTCATATGGAAACAAGTGTTTAATAACAATGATGAAGTAAGAAATGACCCTCAATTATATAGACAATTCAAAGTAAAGTCATTAAAAGATCTTAAAAGAGCCGCACGATTAGAAAATTGCACAGAAGGTTCAGTTTTTGAAACAATGTCTATTTTCCATTATCATAAAATCCAAAATATAATTATACTACTTTTTGTAGAATGTAGTTCTTTATTTGTATATACGTATTATAATTGATTAATTGATTGATAAATAAACCAACGAAATAGACTTTAGTAAAACAGAAATACATTAAAACATTTTTTCTATACTATCGAATCCATTTCAATATGTAGATATCATACAGGATGTCCCAGGTTTAAGAAGCAGAACTTCCACAGTCGATAGAAAATTTGATTTTGAGACAAAAATGCCCAATAACATATATGCACAGACGTTCAGTTTTTGAGATACAGGGTAGGGTCAATTTGTTGGTTTTGTTACTTGTTCTAACGTTTGAATAAATTTTGTTAGTAAGAATTGACCATGTTTTTCAACATAAAAGTCAATTTTTCTCGAAAACGGTCAGCTTTAGAGCTTATGACCAAGAGTACCTTTTTTGTGTAAAATACATTGGCGGTTCGAATGGTTGTCTCAAAACAATACTTTTTCCAGTGGCGTATAAGTTGGGGAGAAAAACACCCACTACCCCTTGAAAATCTTCACCAATTATGAGTAAAAAAAAATTTTTTATCACACAGAACATAGCTTACTATGAGTAGGAAATGCTTGCGAGAGCTGTTTTCTGTACGATAAACGGTTCCGGAGATATTTGCAAAAAACTAATTTTTTTTTTCAACTTCTACACCCTGTATCTCAAAAACTAAGCGTCTGTGCATATATGTTATTGGGCATTTTTGTCTCACAATATAATTTTCTATCGACTGTGGAAGTTCTGCTACTAAAACCTGGGACACCCTGTATACAGGGTGAGTCAGCTTTTTGTAGACAAACTGCAACAGGAGATAGAACAAGTGTTTTTAAGAAGAAAAGTTGCTATAAACATATGTCGTAGAAGGGTTCGTTTTCGAGATACAGGGTGCTGAAATTGAAAAAAAAATTTAGTTTTTTGCGACTATTTCCGGAACCGTTCATCGTACAAAACACAGCTTTTGTGATCATTTTCCACTCATAGTAAGCTATGTTCTGTGCAATGAAAAAAATGTTTTTACCCTCAATTGGTGAAGATTTTGAAGGGGTAGTGAGTGTTTTTATCCCCAACTTCTACGCCACTGGAAAAAGGACGGTTTTGAGACAACCGTTTGAACCGTCAATGTTTTCTACACAAAAAAGGTACTCTCAGTCATAAGCTCTAAAGTTGACCATTTCCGAGAAAAATCAACTTTTATGTTTTTATTCAAACTTTAGAACAAGTAACAAAACCAAAGGATTGACCATGTTTTTCAACGTAAAAGTTGATTTTTCTCAAAAACGGTCTACTTTGGAGCTTATGACCAGGAGTACCTCTTTTGTGTAGAAAACATTGGCGGTTCAAATGGTTGTCTCAAAACCGTACTTTTTCCAGTGGCGTAGATGTTGGGGAGAAAAACACCCACTACCCCTTCAAAATCTTCACCAATTATGACTAAAAAAAAAATTTTTTAACACACAGAACATAGCTTACTATGAGTAGAGAACCCTCACTAAAGCTGTTTCCTGTAGGATAAACGGTTCCGGAGATATTCGTGAAAAACTAAATTTTTTTCTCAATTTCAACACCCTGTAGGAAGCCTTCTACGAGATATGTTTATGGGATATTTTCTCCTTAAAAACATCTGTTCTATCTCCTGTTGAAGTTTGTCTACATAAAATAGACTCACCCTGTATGTTGATGTTATACGTTTACATAATCGTTTATTCATACTTTTCAAAATGAGTGAGAATAGGTGAGAATAATAGAATAAAAGAATACAATCATTCAAAACATCTTTTTGCACTTTTAAGCTATGAAATTTGCATTATTCCAATTAGCCAATAAATGTTGGAGCTTTTGTAAGATGAGTAAATAATTTTTTGACTTAAGTATAATGATTTTGAACAATGAGTTAGAGTGAGCTAGTATTATTGTTTAAAATCAAGTTATTTCTGACTACAACTATAACTATGTTTATTATTCTAGTGAAGAAGTACAATGTTTTTGATGTTTTCACTTCCTCACTATGAGTAGCATATAGTCTAAGGGAAGTTATGGTTATCGGCTCACAAAAAATCCCCTAAAATTTCCCAGATATATCCATTTTGAGCATTTCTCAGTCGATCTAGACTATTTTTGACACGATGTCAGTGTATGTGAACGTGCGTGCGTATGTACGTCCCGAACCCACTGTGTACACTATTGCTATGTTCCTATCAGTCATATGAATGTGGAATTTGCAGTGACTTCAACTCTGTAAATCATAGAGCAGACTTTCAATCATTAAGTCAGAATCATATTAATTTAGTTAATTAAACCCCTTGCAAATTCCTACATGCGTCTTTATAACGTTGAAAGTATATTTTAGGTAAGATGCTCAAATAGCAATATTACTAATAAGGTCTGACAATCTTTTGCTATTACCTCATCAATCTTCAAGATCTGGTTCGGAAGTGGATACTTGAGCGTTATATTATTTGCTTCCAGTGGTATTTCAAACAATGTTAAAAATGACTTCGAATTTTATTAGAAAATTGCTGAGCAGTAGATTCTTGATTTATATACTTAGAAAACCAATGTGTTTGAATTTCGATTACTCGTGGTTCTATTCGTTTCGACGACTTGGGCATTTTTAATCGGAATTAATGCGTTAAGTACGATTTGTGCTTGATACAATTATTTAAGAAGGCCTTTTTTAAACATCGATACAGCTTCTGTGGAAGGTCGTGTGACCGAAACCTAGGTGAAGACGAAAAAAATGAGCATATGTGTTAGTGTGACTCATTTCACGAGAATTTTTGTATAATGGTGAGTAGTAGAGTTCATATCCCACTCCCTGAGGTACCTCTATATCGTAAGAGATACCAGTTGATATGGAATCAACAATTCTAGTATTTGGTATTCTATAATGGAGGTATTTTCATGAAATCAATTTAACACCGCAATCATGTCGATTAAGTGGTCCAATGTCTTGGGATCTGATAGGGTGACAGTTGAAGTAGCGCTAGCGTATGACCTGACCTTAAACAATTTCCTGATTCTGTATTCTCATTCCTCATAGACAACTGCATTATCCTCATTAGTCATTACTCTATAATCTGATCGATTTAGAGATATGTCCTGTCAATAATAATTAATCTAGTGACACATTTATTACCTGGAAGAGAGATGCAGTTTCGAACCTGTATCAGATGTGACTAATTTTGTTTAGTGAATCGTCATTCTCCAAAGCGACTTACCTGAAATAAAAAAAGGTATTAGTATTCGAAATGCTTTTTCATCAAATAATTGATGGACACATTGGAAATTCTACTACAGCGGAGGCATTCTCACGATCGAATTAGGTGAATCTATTCCTTTCAAGAACATAGTCATTCAGAACTTCCGATAAGGTGAATTAGATCAAAACGGCTAAAGGCTGATAGAAACTGCTGAATCCAATATCCGGCAGGTGGTAGCCAAATATTTCCAGCCGTACTGAGAAAAAAATGGTGTAGATATCTTTCCACAATATCTTCCAAAGAATTTAAAGTTCTCTTTGAATGTCGCCTCCAGCGTATCTCCGGAAAGTTCTGAGAACGTTTGGTTCGTATGGATGATTCTTGGAATGAACCAAATAATAGTTCATGGAACTAAATATCATTATTCTCGTGGATATATTGCATGACATTAGAAAGCGGTATAAGATATTTCATGATGTGACAAACGCATACTTTGATCAGTTTTCTATACACCCCTCTTATCTAATACAATATAACCAAATTTCACTCATTTACAGACCCACACACTCATCATGGAACCTCCTTGAATATAAAGTGGACCGAATTGAAATTTGGCATGGCATAGATATCCCCATAGTCAAAGTATACCAGGTCTGCCGGAGCCTCCCCTCCATCGTTTCTCGCGATGGGTGACGTCACCCAGCTCCTCCAATCACAGCCTTGCTCTCATCAGCTCGTCGCCGGCACGTAACAACATCATATTATGTCGTCGTCTTTGACATTAATGACATTAAATAAACGAAATAAACGACCAATCAGATTGCACTAAAATTTTAAAAAGAGTAGAAGGGAGGCTTTGGCAGACCTGGTATCCTTTGACTATGGATATCCCTGTCCATTTAAATAATATTTCACAGGACGGAGAGTATATTTTCACGTCTTTTCACACTTTCAGCCATTTCTAATTATTTCGAATATACATTAAGTCTTGAAACTTTGGGATTGAAATCACGGCGGCGGACCGACGTCTTCTTCTACGGATATGAACTTCAAACATGATGACGCAATCGTGCTTGTTATTTGTATTTAATTCATCTAATTCTTATAGGTTTGAAATCAAACTACGTTTTAACGTCTTGATATATATTTTGATGAATGAACCAGTACCTGGGGAAGAAAACAGGGATTTAAACAAACTGACACATACTAAACTAGCGGAATGAATGATAATCTTAATTTCAGATTATAGATGTCAATTGTTCTAGTGATGTGAGCGTATGAGGAATGTTCACAAAATTGAAATTATTATTATGCATATATTAAGTGTGAACTTGTTTAACTATTGAACTTAAAATAATGGGTGAACGTGAATTAATGTGATCACTAATCCGGCATTCAGTGTAAATCCCAGAGGGGAACGTTCAACTAATAAGACATGTTTAATTCAATATTAAAGAACATCGGAGCTAGTAACTAATTTGAAAGTTTGCTTCCATTAAATTTGAGTAGAAGTCGTTAAAGAAGGTTGCATTAGGGGACACATTTAGAAGTTGCTGCTTTGCATTTTGATAGTAAAGTTGCATTCATAATGCACTTGCAGGCATCAGCAAAATTTACGCAAATGAATATAAATTCAGCTTCTGAATATAGATATGGACTAATGCATTTTTAATAGATGTTCAGTATTCTTGTTTATGTGTTTAGATACATAACCGATGAAAATGTCTATTTTCAATATGGAACATAGAAATTTTTTGTTATCATATCGTCAAATTCTAATTGAAGACTACGTAGTTCGATGAAATTTCCAATGGATGATATAACACTGTTAATGTTCAACATGCTTTCAATAGATGATAATTTATCCAGCATGAACAATATAATGAAGTGAGATACAGAAGTGAAGCAAATCGATATAATAAAATGAAGACACTTACTTTTACTTTGTTTTTCATCACATATATTATAGAAGCAAATCGTGCCTATAGTTTCTATAGTCCTCTTTTGGCAGATATGTTGGTCTTATATTGAAAACCTATAATGAGCTCCCCTGTAGCTAAAAAACATATTCATTGTTGGTTTAGATATGGAGATGATGTTTTATTCTTCTTTAAAGGTACCTACACTACGACAACTTAATGTTCTCTCATCCTTCATTGATAATATTCATCCTAACATTAAGTTCACTTTAGAAACTGAGAAAGTTAACAAAATGAATTCCTAGACCTTATAGTCTAGGAGCCAGAGCGATATCGATGGTCTGAACATTAACCCGATGGCACTATGGTTCATCGTTAGAGGACGATTCCATGATCAATTCATCTCACAGACCGAATTTTCCCCGGCTGCTAGATCTCGAGGTGCAGCATCTGCATTTTTTCTTTTTTTTAACTGGAGGTTAATCCTTTCTAAGTTGCGGTTACTTGAGAAGCATGCCATTCTTATACGCTTCGACCATGTGCCATAATTTTTTATCGTGTCCGTTTATCAGGCCGACCAGTTAAAATTGAACCAAGAATGGACTGCAAGTTAACCCCCCCAAACCTGGTGAAAATGTTCATTGGTGTTGGCAATTGTTAACGTACCCTATGCAATCAAAAGTTATCGGTCCATTTCCGAGTAATTGGCCATTATTTGGACGAAAAATGTTTCTTTTTTCCATTTTGTGGATAAAACTTGCGGGTTACAAGGTAACATTATGGCACCATGTTAAATAACTTTATTGGAGGTCAAATGAAGATTCAAAATTATTGCCATCACTCCTTGCTTATTTGAATCCCCCAAGACCCTCTGAAACCACTCCTCAAAAAATATGAATCATATGATAATATGACTAATTTTATGATAAATTAGTCAATTATTGAGACTCTGGCTGGGTTTAAAATCGAAACGGCTCTTTTTTATTTATTTTTGTATTCTGCCGGATGATTTTAGGGAGTTTTGGGGGTATGAAATAGGCAAGGAGTGATGACAATAATATTAAATCTTTATTTGACCTCCAATAAAGTTATTCAACATGGTGCTATCATGTTACCTTGTAACCCGCAAGTTTTATTCACAAAATGGAAAAAAGATAATGGCCAATTACTCGAAAATGGATCGATAACTTCTGATGGCATAGGGTATGTTAACAATTGTCAACTTAAATGAACATTTTCCACCAGGTTTGGGGGGGTTAACTTGCAGTCTATTTTCGGTTCAATTTTAACTGGTCGGCCTGATAAACGGACACGATAAAAAATGATGGCCCAAGGTGGAAGTGTATAAGAATGGGATGCTTTTCAAGAAACCGCAACTTGGAAAAGGTTAACTTCCAGTCAAAAAAACAAAAAAATGCGGATGCTGTATCTCGAGATCCAGCAGCCGGGGAAAATTTGGTCTGTGAGATGAATTGTTCATTGAACCCTCCTCTAGCGATAGACCATAGTGCCATCGGGTTAATGTCCACACCATCAACATCCCTCTGGCTCCTAGACTATTACTATCAAGCACCGTAATAATATCATAACTTCCAAAATTTATAGAAGACCTACACTCACAGATACAACTATTGCCAATTCATCTTCGAGTCTCCGTAGTCACAAATAAGCGGCATGCAACTCTATGATACACAAATCCTTTACACTTCCTATTCTACTAAAAACCTGAGTGAAGAATTGAATATAATCAAGGTTATAGCAACTACCAACGTTTTTAAACTCCAAATTAAATGACAGAAAGAAGCAGAAATTATGTTACTCAAGTATCTATCCTTCACAAAATATTCTGATTCTTCATCTAAATACGTTTCCCTCTCATATTTTAGTGCCGTAAGTGAAAAAATTGCAGACATTTAATCGAAACATAATCTAAAAGTTAGCTTCAAACTTCAACTTAAATTATCCTATTCTTTGTTCAATGTTAAAGATAAAACAAAAAAGTTTGATAAAGCTGGAGTATATGAATCAATCTGTTCAGAGTCTGATAACTTTTACATCGGTATATCTAGTCGTAATATAGAAATTATATAAGGAGATCTTTTAGACTTAATGAAACAGATTTCCAAATTTGAATGAACTTGAAATTTCATATAACCAGAGTGGAGGCTTTAATTTTAACACACTAGAATCAACAGAAATTTTCATTATTGTATAAGAAAATTACAGTAAAATTTTAAACGATCAGTACAATTGTGTACTATAAGTATTCTGCAGAATCAAATCAAACATGTTCGATATCTTGATAACCTGAATTTCCCATAATCCTCTCGTGCTTTCCTAGTATACCTCCGCATTGAAAGTTCCTTACCACAATATTAACTCTACATCTTTATCCAATTTCAATTATACTATTCTAGCAATGTATTTCCTCAACCGGAACTCACTTATTTCCTATATCTTATATTGTACCATAAATAGCCTAGATTATTCATATTTCCATAGATTAGTATCGTTTGAAGATGACAGGATAGTGTCGAAGCTATATTCATGGTTTCTTTCTATGCTATTTGTGATAAAAACAAAGTGAAAATATTTTTATTTTGTTATATCAATATGATAAATCATCACAAAGTAATGGCTTCCACCATTGAATTTGTGAAGTAGTTATTGGAGATATATAAATAGTTGTTCCAATTTGTTATACAGAATGATAGAAGACAATAATTCTTCTGGAAATATGATAGTGTATTCTTCCACCCACTACAATAGGCTCATTCAACATTTCTTTTTATTTCATAATTCAAAAGTAGGTACTGTACTCAAATGGTCTAACTACCAAAAAATTTTTTTTTATTTACATGTTTACAGCCTAAAATTAATATTTGATATCCGTGCGCGTTTAAACGAGGCGCGGCTCATTGTGACGTCACTATACGTACGGTTGATGGGCGCCAGACAAGAGGTATTCGTTATAAGTCAACTCGGGTCAATTTTCGTTGTGTGTTGACTATATGTATCGTGAATTTACTGTCGTTTGATTTATAATGAGCGATAAGAAAAGTTTTCGCAAAAGTTGCGTGGTACCAGAGTGTAGGAACACACATAAATGCACCGGATGATCTATTCATTTGTTTGCCTGCCAACCAGAAAGTAAGAAAAGCTTGATAGCGTGCTATGCGTAGAACTGATTTTGTGTCTGACGAAGGATCGAGATACTGTTGCGAAGATCATTTTGATGTGAGCATATCAATATAATGAGGGCGAGTTTAATTTCTAATACATCATTTTCATATCAGGTTGAAAAAGACATAGAAAATTACGTATACTTAAAAACTATGAAAAGTGGCAGAATACCAATGAAGCCAGGTGTAATACCGCATATTTTTGATTGCCAAAAAAACCGCACTTATTCACATAGTACCAAACCTAGGGAAGTATTCAAAAAACGGGAAAAACTAAATATTATGTAGACTTACATCACTGAAATTTCTGATAATGACTTGGCTGCTCTTAATGAAGACACAGAAAGAGAAACTACTACTGCGACACAAACCGCGGATCGTGGTATTCAAGTGACTTTGAAGTGTAAGTATAGAAAAATACTTCTGATAAAATCTAGTGTGTTGTAATTTTACTCTTTTCATTTCACTGCTAATTAAGTCCTTATTTTTTTGAAATAGTCCATTATTATAAATATATCGACTTCTGGTAGATTACCAGAATCAGCTTTCATAAATCCAGCTTTCAATGCGTAAATTTGAAAAAAACAACAAACTTCACCAACAGGATAAATACGAGTAACACAAGCGATGCCACGGCCACTAGACTATGTGTGCGTATAGCGACGTCACGCGCTGTTCTTGGTACTTTTTCAACAGCGCAACTTCAACTTGAATTATTTCAGTACAGGATATAGCTATTGGTCTGAAATTTTTATCAGTATATTAGGGGTCCAGACACTACAAGAAAATCACTGAACGACCCTATTATAATTTCCCTCATCCGAATCGAAGAGTATCTGATCTAAATTTCAAGCTTTCTTGATCTTATCTAAATTAAAATAACACACGAGGCAGTGAAAAACAATAGTCTTGATTTTGTATCTCTGACCCTCTTTAATCCGTCTATTCAATAAGATTTTCTTTTTATCAAGATTGTTGTGGCTTGCTCGTACTTCCCATAAACGATCTGCATAATATACTAACCTTGAGCATTTCCCAAATAGCAAAGTCAGAAATAATGCATCAACACATTTTTGGGAAATTGGTTGCATAATTTCAATAGTACCAATTAGGAGTTAGGAGTAGTTGTATAATTAGATGGCAAAGATTTACAAGGGCTCTATTCTCGTGACACCATGACACGTAATGAATTACGATATTCTATTTGTGAGTTTGAGTGTTACTCATTATTCAGTAAGTTGAAAAATGACCTACACAAATGTTTCTCGTGGTTACGGCATCTCTTTGGCTCGAAATTATCGGAGTTACACATGAAATATAATTAAACCACCAGTAATGAGTGCTCTATCTCATTAAATTCATTGATTGATTTGGATACAATTTCAATTTCTGTTTATAATATCAACAACATCCAAAAACATTATTCGAATATTCAGTAAATTGTTGGAGTAAATTGGAATTGCACAGTTTCAGGAAATCAAATAGTATTGTCAGTCAATCTATAAATTCAATTTCATGAATCTGATGAACCATTATGACATTATCATAATTGAAAGGAGACATACTGTCGAATTTATTAGGATAAGTTGAAATAATGAATACATAGATATTGACAATTTGTTGTTGAGGAAAGTGAACAACGTAACTTTTAGTGCATTCATCATTTGGCCGCTAGGTACACGAAAACGTTCCTTGTGCCGTGTAGCCGATTCTTATAAATTCAAATTGACTTTTTGCAATGTGAATAATTCAATACTATAATTATTTTTTTGTTTTGAAGTTCTATTTTTTTTTGACCCTTAGACTCCTGCTTAGGTTTAAAATTGGTGCACTTTTATTGTTGATATTTGAGGAACCTGCAGTCCAAATTTCGTGACACTCCGTTCACCCTCCCCCTCCTGGAATATATTTATTCAAATGTTTTTTGGAACAAAAATTCAAATTGGGCTATTTTGGCCAAATTGAAACCAAGTCACAATAAGTTGTCCAAATATGAGCTAAAAATATAGACAGTTTTGTTTAAGATTTAAATTTGGTCTATTTGGCCCAAATTTATTTAAATGGCTTCCCTTTCTGTCGGAGTCGGAGCGTACTCTACCTAGGCTCAAATTAAAGGTTATTTCATGTACTTTACGTTATTATTTCAATGTCACCATATGTATATATTATAGTTAATGGAAAAACGTTATACACAAAATTTTATTTTTGAAAAATTCGAGAAAAAAAAACGACATCTATGTTACTTAGGTATATGCTTCCCCTTATTAACCCTTCGATGAGAACGATTATTCAATGTTCGGGACCGCGCCTCTCATTAATATCCAAGAAAAACTTTTATTGAAGACAATGTCAGGTAAAAGAAAAATTAAAGCATATTATATAATTTTATTTAATGTTATAATATTTTATTCCTTGTATTGTATAAACTTATTGAAGTATTTTATTTTTATCAAATTATTTGCAACATATATGAAAAAAAAAATTATCAAAAAAAATAGGGTATAATGAACTAATATATACACGTAAGCTCACATCAGGTGAAGGTTATTAAATAAATGCGACTGTGTTATTTAAATTTTGGAAAACAATTCTATGTTCTTTACGTTTTGAACATATAATATGTAATTATTTATTTCTAGCGAGTAATTTTTTTTTTAATATTATTTTTTCTCAAAAATAAAATTTTTCGTCTGATGTTTTCCATTTACTATAATATATACATATTGTTACATTGAAATAATAACGTATTTCACAGAAAAAAAAATGTAACGTGACTGTTGATCACATAAATGGTTTATGATCAGATATACTGTAAATGACCAAAAAATGGACGAATCCTGAAAAAAAGTTGACGGACATACACCACGTTAAGGCACCTAAGATAACCTTCAATTTGAGCCTAAGTAGAGTACACTCCGACTCTTTTGCCAAAAGAGGGAGACATTTCAAAAGTTGGGCCAAATTGGCTAAATCTGACTTTTGAAAAAAATCATCTGATATTTCCAGACCATATTCGGACCACTCATTGTAAACGCAACGACCTACCTTTTCACCAACTTTCATCCAATTTTGATGCAATTTGGCTGAAATAACCCAATTTGAATTTTTGCTTCAAAAAACGTATATTTGTATATGTGGAATGTCAAGAAATTCGGACTGAAGATCTCTCAAATACCAGCAATGAAAGGGTATCAATTTCAAACCTCAGCCGAAAGTCTAAGAGGTAAAAAAAAAACTCCATAACTGACCTGAAAATAGGGCAAAAAACAGTTTTTTCAAGGTTAGACATGGTTCCACCCAATATTGGTAATAGACATTGCGGGATCTTATTATTTTCATTATAAGACATCATTCTTCCCAAGTCGCTAATCTCCATCAACGTTTTACGAACCTCGTCCTATTTTTCCGTAGATTGACTCCACTATATGCAACATCAAAGTGGATGTAGATTTATTAACAGTATGCCCGATGATAAAGTAAAATATATGTAATACGAATACGTAATGAATCTAAAGAAATAAATTCTCATGTTAGTTATAACTTGAATGAACTTCATGGCAAACTCGATATCCATTTGTATGTTTGTATATTTGTTGTATATTTTATGAATTGGAGATGATTTGGGCAATTTATCACAGCTTTTGAACACAAATCATAATATTTGCAAATAGGATATATATCTAAAAATGCTTTGAGCAACACCTACATTTATGCTTGATTTTTTTTCTGCTGGTGTTATACACATGATTCGGGATTGTACCATAACAGTTATTATTTTATAGTTGAATTCTAACATAATTAGTCATAATATTCGACGAAAATCAAGTATTTGGAAATTAAGAAATATAGTTTTACTGGAATATAATTTGGGTTGTTTGTAAATGAATTCCAACAACCATTTTGTTAAATAGCTGAAGAGACAAATGTGCATAACTTTTATTCCTCCCCACCCTATAATACCGTACCTAACATACAATATTTTCGAGTGCGCTAGATTCATAAATTCGACAAAATATTTGAATATAGCAAGTAGAGATCTTAGGTCTTCATTTGTTAAGTATTATTTTTATGTGTATTCTTCATTTCAGCAGTCGATTGTAATCAGTGAGTATTTGATACTTCCAGTCTCTCCCATATTTATATTTTAGTGGGTAGATCACTACTACCATGAGTATTTGTTTCTTCTTATGTTTATAAGTATTACAACAACAAACCAATTTTGAATTTTCTCATATCATTCCCTGTTTCTTCTTCCAGAGATTGCCAAGAATCACATATATAAAAAATTGCAGTATGATCTGCAAAGCTTATCATGACGCCTGTGAACTTTATTAAGAATAAATAATAATAGTACAGATTATCAACTATCATTATAAAATATTAGCGATCTGTGATGTAAACGTTACGACATGTCTTCTTATGGGTCATCTGTGATCTGTCACAGATAGTTTGAGCTGTCATGAGTTACTGGACGAATAATTTCATCCCTACCTGCCACCAGCGGAGAGCGCATTATTAGTTGCTATACCAAATCCAATGTTGTTGCTGCAACAGCGATGGTAACTCAGTTGGTTAGATGTCTGCATATTCCATTGATTCCGATAGCGTAGATTCGAAACTCCAAGAGACATAATTATTGTAGGGTTGTTTATTAGATTTTCATATATTTTTGAGAATACTAGGTGAGTACGTTATTTGAAAGTTTGTTCTTGTGACTAATTGATTTTTCTTGCCCTTGTGCACATGCAGATTGATCTTTGTTGGGTTTCCTGTAGTTTTTTGAAATCTAATAAACTATGAAAGAGTACGTGTGTACTCTTCCATAGTTTACCATAGTATTATGGATACACCATAGGTACTAACACTATAAATAAGAAACAACACCCTTATCCACTGAAAATACTGTTAAAGTGAAGACCTTTCAGCTGATGCAGGCTACTCGGTAGCTGGAAGGTTCTAACTCTATAATAGTATTGCTAGTGAATAGGGGTAGTTATTTCCTATTTATAGTATTAAAAACGTATCAGCACTGACAATAACACTGGGAGACGTGGTTCACTCGAGAAATCCTGGACGCACGTATTATCCGATGAATAGTCTTATGCTTATTAGTTCAGTACCGAATCTATTTTTATACATATAATAGATATGTATGTCAAAGGATTATTGATATCAACTAACTAAATCATTTTTGGTATTATACTCATGATTCGGGTATCTACCATAACATTTATTATTTTTTAGTTAAATTGTAACATAATTCCTCATAATATTTTTACGAAAGTCAAGTAATTGGAGATTGAGGAATAGAATGTTACTGGAATATAATTTGGGTTTTTTGTAAATAAATTTTAACACAACTGTATTGTTAAATAGCTCAAGAAACAAATGTGTATAACTTTTATTCCTCCCCACCCTATAATACCGTACCTAACATACAATATTTTCGAGTGCGCTAGATTCATAAATTCGACAAAATATTCAAATATAGCAAGTAGAGATCTTAAGTCTTCATTTGTTAAGTATTATTTTTATGTGTATTTTTCATTTCAGTAGTCGATTGTAATCAGTGAGTATTTGATACTTTCAATCTCTCCTATATTTACATTTCAGTGTTACCCACTATTCCATATTGGGTAGATCACTACTACGATGAGTATTTATTTCTTTTTATGTTTATAATGATTACAACAACAAACCAATTTTGAATTTTCTCATATCATTCCCTGTTTCTTCTTCCAGAGATTGCTAAGAATTACATGTATAAAAAATTGCAGTATGATCTGCAAAGCTTATCATGACGCCTGTGAACGTTATCAAGAATAAATAATAATAGTACAGATTATCAACTATCATTATAAAATATTAGCGATCTGTCATGTAAACGTTACGACATGTCTTGTTATGGGTCATCTGTGATCTGTCACAGATAGTTTGAGCTGTCATGAGTTACTGGACGAATAATTTCATCCCTACCTGTCACCAGCGGAGAGCGCATTATTAGTTGCTATACCGAATTCAATGTTGTTGCTGCAACAGCGATGGTAACTCAGTTGGTTAGACGTCTGCATATTCCATTGCTTCCGATAGCGTAGATTCGAAACTCCAAGAAACAAAATTATTGTAGGGTTGTTTATTAGATTTTCATATATTTTTGAGAATACTAGGTGAGTACGTTATTTGAAAGTTTGTTTTTGTGACTAACTGATTTTTCTCGCCCTTGTACACATGCAGATTGATCTTTGTTGGGTTTCCTGTAGTTTTTTGAAATCTAATAAACTATGAAAGAGTACGTGTGTACTCTTCCATAGTTTACCATAGTGTTATGGATACACCAAAGGTACTAACACTATAAATAAGAAACAACACCCCTATTCACTAAAAATACTGTTAAAGTGAAGACCTTTCTGCTGATGCAGGCTACTTGGTAGCTGGAAGGTTCTAACTCTATAATAGTATTGCTAGTGAATAGGGGTAGTTATCTCCTATTTATAGTATTAAAAACGTATCATCACTGACGATAACACTGGGAGACGTGGTTCACTCGAGAAATCCTGGACGCACGTATTATCCGATGAATAGTCTTATGCTTATTAGTTCAGTACCGAATCTATTTATATACATATAATACATATGTATGTCAAAGGATTATTGATATCAACTAACTAAATCATTTTTGGGTTGGGGCTATTCTTTATCATATTATTATTATATATTTTCCTAACGAATAGCTTTGCGAGCCGTAAAATGTCACGTAACGTGCTGCTTATAAGCGTTCGAATCGACATAATTAATTTAGAACATAAAAGTTCCATACCAGATTAGATGGAATAGTTGTTTTAATAGGGGTTATAACCTAAGTAAAACTCTGAAAGCCCCGTTAAGTGTACGGGTCGAGCGACAAAATAAACAATGGCTGTAAACGAAAAAGAACAAACGTTAGGAACAAACGGAGAAATTTATTAAATGCCTTTGCAAACATCAAGCTGGAAAAACGTTACACAGGAAATTACGAATATTTCTTTTTCATTGCAAAACAACTTCACCGCTTCTAAGCACTTGAACTGTTATTGTGTCGAAAATTCATTCAAAAATAGCATTCACTTTTATGATTTCCATTATTATTCTTTGTCTTTCTGATAACTCTCAACAATGTCGTATTGTAGCAAGATGTCTTTCTAACATTAGCACCAATTCAATTTTTCGAGCAGCAGATAACTAGCACAAACCTGTTAACATAATTGTTCCAGATAATTCGTAGATAGCGCTCCGGGGAAGTTTCTTCAGATCTTCAGAAGTGTACTGAGGGCACTTATCTTGTATATATAATACCAACCAGTATAAAAGGGAGTGTTTGCTATTTTTATTCATGAAATATTCCTATTATTATATGAAGAGTACTGAACTCACATCAAATCTGAATGGGAAAGAATTTGACTCTCACAGTTATCAAATATTTTGAGACTTGGATTTCCTGATAGTTTCCGGTGTGTGATTGAAGTAAATTCTTTTCTGGAAAATCAGCAAGATTACTGATTCCATCCGAAACAATTGAATGCGAAAGACTTCCATTGGAAACAATTATAACTTAACAACCGATATTGTGTGCAAAATATAGTTCTAGTTCCATTTTATTCAGTCCCTGTTCTCTTTCAATTGTCTCAGTGAACTTCCAAATGTTGGGGTAACTAGCAGAGATTAGGCATGGAAACTTGTATGCGAACCTTCCACAGAACTATTTGTTTTAGCCAATCCACTAAGAACTGTATCATAACAATTCCACATAGTGTATGAAAATAGTTGAGCTTGTCGACGTTGCCACCTCGTGGGTCGTCCTATCCAGGTATCCTCGAAATAGTCAATGACACTCAGGGCCTCTGCAGATAAAGTGTCACTAAACACCAGCAACTGAAATGCTTCTTCTAGATAATATGATGGCACAAAGGCTAATAAGTTTTACAATCTCAATTTTAGAGCAAAGTCTGCATCTGCGTCATAGTTTTTCTTGAGTTCCTCTTGCTGAAGCTTCCTGTAGACACTGACAAAAATGAAAGAAGCGTCCAGGAACCAGACTTGAACGCTGCTCTTTCAAAGTCGATCATTATGCTCGAGGGTCTGGCGTTCGAACGTCTTTCCATTATCTGTTGTACTACTCTTGAGTAAGATTGTTCAGTCATCTCCGAAAATAGTATATAGATCAGGGGAATTGAAATTTTTTCCTTCATTCCATGAACTGTATATAATTGAGCGAACAGATGTGGTACATTTTTGAAGGTTCCATTCATCAACCAGTTGGTACACCTTTCCAATAACCTTAGGACTATGCAGTTGCAAAAATCAATGGTCGGTCTTCAGTAGGCCCTGAGTCATGCATCGAAAAATCTTCGCCTTTCATCGTTTGGGTATATAACTCGAGTAGAATTATGTCCGTTCGTGATTGGGACAAAACTGCTTCAGCATCGTTCCTTCTTCGTACGTTTCTTATTGTCCTCTTCATGCAACTAACTGATATGATTTGTCCTGCACTCTTCATTAGTTTTGATACCTCTAGACTCGCAGCGTTTACAGCGTGATTATGCTCCCCAGATTCCTCGTATGATCGTTTCAAATTGGTCACACTTTCAATAGGTATCCACTTGTTTGTACTTCACAAATGGGTCGAGGACCAATTTCGGGTTGCCTTTTTCGCTTGATACAAAGTCCATCTCCAGCTTATCGATGTCAACGGTGTGTCTCACAGGGAAGCTATGAGGGAGACAGTATTTGGAAAGCCCCTTCTATTTGTCGAGCCGGCATTAATTACTCATTGTCATCGAGGTAGATAATCCACTTCTTATTTAGAGAGACATGTATTTCCATAAATTAGTATTAATACTCTCCTGAGAAGAAATTTCCAACAAGGGTGCGCTTTACCTGAATGTTTCCTTTCTGAATCTTATCTTAGGAAAATTGTTCTTCGAAGAACTGTTCTTCGAGAAATATATTTCCGAAGAAGTGTTCTTCGAAGATAAATTTCTTCGAAGAATTGCTTTTCGAAGAACTGCTTTCGGAGAATTGTTTTCGAAAATTTGTTTTCGAAAAACTTACAGAGAATCATAGATTTTAGACAAAGTTTTTGGTTCTCCAAGTTGAATAGTCAAAATATTGCTATTAGTTCCAGACAGCTGTTCTGATCTTCTCATGAGATCAACCATCTCCTGCAGCGATATAACTACCATGTTAGGAAATTCTTGGAGAACCAAGGTGTTCCAACACCATCTGCCGGGAAGCAGATGTCCCGCTGAAAATGTTATTTACAATGCATTGATGGAACAGGTTTTGCGATTCTAAGAATCAACAAGGACACAGTTGAGAATACAACCACAAGGTATCGGCCACGAAACAAGATGGTTGATCAGTGATGTCATCGTCTGGCTTGTTCAACTTATGAGATCATGTTAAAAGCGGAACATTAGTCAACTTGGAGAACCAAGCTTTGTGTATCATACGATTCTAACTCTAAATGGGTTTGTATTTACTCTTATACTTACTATTATAGTCAAGTAAGTACTTATACTGAATTAGTTTAGCAATTTCTTTCAGCTATAAGTGTACAAATATTGACCATATATGCTCAGGTTAAATTAGTTCAGACGTAGACTCATACTGTGGTACATACTGGAATTTTCTTTTTTAGTTCCTTTAGATATCTATACTCAAAGTAGAAAACTGGTCTACTTAACCCCATTTTACGGTACTCTAAAAGAGTCTGTTTTCGTTCAGTATTATACCTCATTCATTCAGTTGAACAATCAGATTCCTCGATAGAGAGTTATCCTATAATGTAGTCTGTCATGAGTCTACACAGTCAACTTTAGTATCCATTATATGCGTTTTGCTATATGTTCTGATTTGCTTATCTCTGGAAATTCAGTTCATAAAACATTAACAGCTAGTAGCGCCTCTGTTTATAGCAATATAATTTCATAATTGCTATAATGAAACGTTACTGTTCCCGAGAAGCGTTTCCGATGAGTAATTAAGAAAATTGAATATACCTACCAAGTAATGAAATATTCAAGAGTTACCTCATAATAAATTAAGCGAAGGCGAGGATGTGTTGATAGAAATTTAGTTTAAAGTAGAATTATCTATAACAGGCTGAAGCTCAAATAAGTCCCACTTTGAGTATACTCATACTCAAGAGACATCTTTGTTATAACTTTAATGCATAACTAACCTTTCAGAACTTTACAACAGAGCACTCAGCGAAATGAAGATTCTAATCCCTTCTACCATGAACATATCACGTCATGATTGAAACGTGTCCGGTTCATCATCTAGCTACCTCAAAAACAATCAGATCATTTTAAATCTTGAAGATGATTGAATTATTCATCATAATATGGTATAGAGCAGCAAAAAGCAATACTTCATCTCTTCATTGGTAACTCGTCATGCTGGAGAAGAGATTGAATAATCTCATGAATCGCCATTTATATAAGTACTCCATTGTTGTTTGCTAAGAATCTTTGGGGTAGCAGTAGCATATTTCGAAGATATAGATCAACTTTTTGAAATCATCCTATCCGAGTTCCAACTCATGTCTGGAGCATTTTATATCTTCACCTTATATAATATAGAATTTATTTTTGCTCCTAGAAGGTTTTTAAGACATCCTTCATGAGCAGTTTGGTTTGTTCCTAATATATACAGAGGGCGGAATGATTTTGGCTAAACGAAATTTTGCGATTTGTAAGATATGACCACTTTGAACTATTGCTCAAAATTCATAATAATTTGGAATATGGCTCTCTCTTGATGAAACTTCATTTGAGGAATTTATATTATTCCTAATCCTCAATCTATTTTTTTATTGACAGTGTGGCCATTTAATTTGAAGAGAGCATGACATGTTGGAGTTTGATTCCAATCATTGGTTAACAAGAACAAAGGTGAAAAATATTATCGACACTTACCCTTTTATCTAACAAGAGACTTAGGATTTTAACACACTGGATGGTAAGTGGAAGGATAAACGCTAGTATTAATTGGATGAACTCATACTCAACAACAATAATAATATCCAATAATAAGAATAACAAGTAAATTAGTTATGATAAAAAATGATTATGACAATTGATAATGAAAGAATACTATAACTAACTTTATTACTAATAAGAATAAAAAATAATATCAAAATCTAAAATAAAAATAATTTAGATTATCTAAATTAACTAAAAGACAGAAATAAGACTAAGATTATTAAATTAATACCAAACCAGGATGAACACAGGAGATCGAAACTACATAAATTGATTTGAATATATTATTGAACTTGAACTTGAATAAAAATCTGAGAACAACAAGCTTTGATTGAAAATCTAAAAGAACTGGTATTCAGCAAAAACTATCAAGTCAAATTAATTGAAATTGAAATTGAAATCTGCCCTTTTCTCAATATTGCTAACTGATTTGAATGTACATATTTCTAACCATAATCAAGATAATATTTAATTACAATTTTGATGATTAGAAGATACGTTTTGATTAATTATGTAACTTATGGAAGAAGCTTAAAACTTTCATATTAAGATCTATAGCGAGTCTGTTGATTACTCATCTTGACAGGTTTATGATTCGTTTAGAACAAGAAACTTTTGTAATAGATACTAAACCGAAATCCGGCAACCCCTAGATGTTCTTGTTACATTGCTTTCAGATATTTTAGTTCACATGAAAATTCAATTTCCTAAAAATGATTTTGTTTTGAATATTGGGAACACTTTGTATCACTGATATGCCTTCTATTTTTTTTTTTTTAATTTTTCAAGATGACCAGTATTCTTGAGTTGAAGCAAAGAGATATAATGCACTTCGTGTTTGATGTTACACTCTGAATATATCAAATCCAACGACTGATAGAATACCAAAATTGAGTTCTGCGTAGAGCAAAAGAAAATTTTGTTGAAAATATGTATTGTTTGTAGCTTCTTCCGTAATGGAAAGAAAATTTGCTACTTTTTATTTGGGTGGTTTTATTAGGGGATCTCCTGAAATGTTCAAGTTAGTGACCTTTCAAATGACCAAAGCCAAGAAACATTAATATTAGATCAGTTTCAAAGTTTACCAGTGACGTATAAAACAATTTTTTCAAGGCTTAATGGACAATGAACAAAATCACCCTGTAACTTCTTTGTATAAAATTTGCTTGAATAATATGTAATACTGTTCAATTAGCAAGTGCATGAAATTTCGAAGCCGAATGTTTAACGTGTCAACTATAATTCAAAAACATAATTTTTTTATTAATTTTATCTAAAACCAGGTTCATATTAATTCTAGTTTAATTTTCAACTATCAAAGTATTTGATATTAATATACGAAAACAGAAGGCAAAGTTAAGCTAACTATTGGTTTTCGACCCGATTGAAAATTTCTTTCTGAAACTCATGAAATTGGACAGTACCTAACAGTTTGCGACGCGATTCATTTCTGATTTGACATGAGTTCTATGAGAACGAATAATGCTTTGGTATCAAGAGAAATTCATTTTAACGGTTATTCAGAATATCTCGGTATTGCCAGATCAATTATCTGAAATATGATAAATAATTTCACTTTGAACTGTCAACGAATATTTCGATGGTGAAATGGCTATCTTTTCAAAACATTTTCACTGGAATTTATGTAAAATTCGAATATCTGGCTTATAAATAATGTTCATCTCTACTTTACTGATGGTTTATATTTCAATATTTCACTACAAAACTTTTCTTTAATAATTTAGATCTGAACTTGGTTGACATTTAATTTACGGTTGAATAAAACATTCCCGTACTACATTCAAAATTTATACTTTGTTGTTTCGGTATAGCGTTTTATCCATATTATTCCATACCATGTATGTATAAGACTAGGAATAAGTCTAGTTCCGCTAACAATGTAGCGTCTTCAAATAAATATTCGAAAGTAAATATTTGCGTGAAGAAGCTACGGTGTTAGTAAAACTAAAGTTACATCTATTCATTAAATTAGAGAAAATCAAACTTTTAATAGTGATCTTATTCAAGTTTATGTCTTCTTATATTCTTGTAAATATAAACCTCAAAAAGGATAGTAGATCATTAATGAACACAATGCGGTTTGATGCCCTTCCATAGATCAACTATTCACGAACATTCATCTGAGTTGTTTTTTTGAAGTAAGGATTGTAGGTTAGAGTACTACTATGATTGGCAATTACTCTTGACAGTACTCATCCAATGACAGCATTCCCTTATATATTCCAATATAACTGACTCAGAAATGTTCTGGTTAAGTATAAGCAAGTTTAAAGTTTCTCTGCCTAATTGGCAAAGAATAAGTACTGTCAAGAGTAATTGCCAATGATTGTAATACTCTAACCTACAAGGCTTACTTTGAAAAAACGACTCAACTTCAGATGAATGTGCGTGAATAGTTAATCTATTGGTAAACACGCTCAACTAGACATCTAGTAATGTGGGTTCGAATCCCGCATGTAGTTCAATGTTTTACTTTTATCTTCATAATTCTCCTCCTGTGCCTTGTCAAAAGTAACGAATTGGCCAGAGTGGGGGCATTCATCGTTAAGGCAGCACTAAAAGCTGTGGTCTCGAATTCCACATCAGTTGAGGAGGCCAACCAGAGGCGACTTCGAGTTTCAACCTTCTCACCTGAGTCCAGATAAATGCCGCGGAGCAAGGTCTTATGCTCAGGCACCATGTTAACTTAGGGGTACGCAGATCAACTAAGACCTTTGATATCCGAGCAGGTTCCAACAACTAGTTCTCACAATTCGTATTAACATGTCTAAGACGTATTAAAGCTACCTAAAATAATAATACCCAGCCGACTGGCATATTCTTTCAAACCTATTCACCGGCGGTGAATGTGTCACTTGTTTGGAAGTAAGGGCAACGATCGGCTGATTTCACATTGGATCTGATTGTGGTTGATAATCTCAATCAAACAGTATCACAGATTTGGTGAATACACGCTCCGCACGTTAACAGTATCCCTTTAGAAAAATTCTGTCACACAAAATTGAAATTTTCACCTTCAAACGCAATCATGTAAAATCATTATTGCCTCAGAAATTTTGGGTTTGATTGATTCCAAAAATACGAACCCTTTATTGCTGTGAGATAGATAAGAGGAAAGACGAGTAGTTGCAATTAGATTGTGCAAACTTTTTATTATCATCCAGTTCCTATCAGAGACGAGAACTACTATTTCAAGGTTGAGCGCCGAGAGCTCTACATTTAATAATTTTCTATATAATTTAAGGTCTTGATTGAACTCTCAACATCAGCTTGAAATTCAGTCTACTGTTCCAAACTTCATCAATCAACAACTTGGTTGTATTAATGAAGAATGTTAATGTAGCATCGAAGCATAACATGCACTAAATATAAGGATAATAGATTATAACTCTGAAGAAAATAATGGAATAAGGAACTGCCTCTTCCCGGGAGATGGGGGTATTATTGATTATATTTGTGGAATAAGTTGAGTTCTGATTCTTGTGAGTACATTTAGGCCCGGTCTTATGTCCTGTAGATAAAATTTCTTGGTCTATGCACATTTGAATAAATTCATACTGGATAATAATTATAACAATATTAACTCTACCTCATTATTTACCTGCAACCTCACTTTTAACCTGTGTCTTATATTGTACCATATTTCATACATTAGTATCGTTCGAAGATGATCCGCTAGTGTCGAAACTATAGTCACGATTTGTTTCTATAATATATATGATAAAAAATCAAGTAAAACGTTTTATTTTATTATATCAAAAGAATATCATAGTAGAATCTGCCTTTTTCAGTTCTAGTTCTAGAGCAAAACTTTCCTCAAATGCTATTCCTTCAAAATTCCTATTTCCAACTAATTGCGTCTATTTTCCTCTATGAGCACTAATCTGACTAGATTGTTGACTCCTGTAGTGCTAAGATTGGGATCACGATTTTTAACCCACTACAGTAATTTTCTTTTTCCCCATCACAAATTATTGTCTACGATTTTCAATTTCAATCCACTTATTTCACTTCACCCTCAGACTGATATTAAATATTAGTCTGAGACTTCACCCACCTTACTTGACAACTGCAAATTAATTATTTTCTTAATTATCTGCGTACAAGTTTTATTCTGAAAAGACAGACATGAGATAACTGGCAGATAATCTTCCCTGTAACTTTATCTGCCGGTATTCCAACTGAAACTTCATTTGCCTGATGAAAATACTGGGCCTTGGAGTACTACAGGATGGCTCGTTTATCCTGGAGAACTACCTTATACCATAACGCATAAAAGGTAGTGAAAAAAGTTTCGTATAAAAGTTTCTTAGTTTGACTTATATCTTAACAATCACTTACTTCTGTATATACAGGGTACTATTTCCGTAGACATGCGTCAACTTTCTTAATTTAATTGAAACATCCTATATATCATTGCATATTTAGATCATACGCAAAATTCTAGACACTTTTTATGTATAATGTCCTATACCTAGGTCTAGCTATTTTGAATTTTATGTCAAAAATGATCAACATTCCGTATAAGGAAGCCTTTATTATTCAATTTGGATTCGATTCCTTGTTGAAGAGGACTTTTTTAAATAGATTTTCATGATATTTTGAAAACTGTTAATAGGGGGTGTTCAAAAAATAAGAATAAAAATGAAATCGAGAAAACTGAAAAAATAGTAACCCCCATATTTTATAATTTTATCTTGTTTAGCATCAAAAATGAGGGCGAGTTTGTGTAAAGTTATAAGTCCTTTATCCTATCTTATACTTTTGGGAATCTATGAATATGTCATAGTGACTGACAAAACCCCTATGTTATTTCATTTCATTTTCTACATCGGTGCTTACAAATCTGTGGGTCGCGACCTCAATTGGAGTCGCGAAGCTTTGATAAATTTTAAAAGTTTCGTGCGTAAAATACAACTCGTAAAGTAAAGCGAATGGCAATAAAAATTCCACTTTTACTCACTGCATGATCCATCGAGAGGCACTAGTAGCTGAAAAATTATCACTAGAATTGAACGAAGTATTTTGCGATACTGTTGAAGTCATTAATTTTATAAAAAAGTCGAGATCTAAACAGTCGACTTTTCACAAACCTATGCTGAAAAATTAACTCGAATTTTGATGCATTATTATTACATAGAGAAGTACGATGGCTCTTATGAGAACCAAACTTGAACAGGATGCTTCAATTGAAAGATGATGTTGTCATATTTCTAACTCAGCAAGAATTAGATTTCCTGATAAATGAATTTTGGGCTTTCCAAATTGTACTACTTAGCAGATACATTTGAAAAGTTAAATAACTTGAATTCGGGACTGTAAGGAGCAGATTGTAACGTATTTAGGATCAAAAACAAAATGGTTGGTTTTGCCAAAAAAATAGAAATTTGCAAAGACAAGGAGAAATATGCAGTTTTAGAAATGTTCACTTAGTCACTTTTCTATATGATGTGCGATATGTACGTTTATTTTTTTATACAGTTTGGATACATAGATTATGTAATGAAACTATTTTTGGATCGCGAGAATTATTGTTGAATTTAAAGATCGTGATGCGAAAATGGTTGGTAAGCCCTGCTCAACATGATACAATCTGCGTTGTGTTATGACTAATTCCAATGTGAATGTAGGAGTTGGTATGTAGTATAGTGATCATCGTTATGAGTGTATTCGAGCTACCTGGAGATCAAAACGTTGACACTCAGTAGCTCATGCATTATGTATTTAATTAATTATTATGAATGTTGCAGAATATAATTGGGATTATTAACGCAATCTGTTTTTCCTTTCATCAGAAATAAGGATTAACCGAAACTGGTAGGATTTTCGTCGCAGTAGGGTCGAAATATGCGAACGTTATAAAACTCTGCGAAAACAGCTTGACTGCGTTAATTAAATTTCGAAATTAATTAGGTTCGAGTTTTCAACTATTCGAGCTATATAGAGCGACCTAATATTCGTAACGTATGCATGAAGCCAGATTTAACTAAAGAAAACTCCCTGTGACAGCTTATCGCTAAACAAAGGGTTATTCATAAACGCTTTTATAAATCTGTACACTTATGTAACGTCAACAGTCATTTGCGTACCAACTGTTTTATATTGATCCACCTACACGTACGTTCCATTGCTGGGCTACCATACAATCGTAACCAAGTCTTCCAGGTCGTGGCTTTTTCATGATGCACCTCACAACTTGGTTGCATCTAATGAAATAGTCTAGAAACTGGTGAGAGCTATATTATAGTTATATTGATAGCGTAGTGTGAAAGCCAATCCAGTTCGAAAGAGAGTTATACAGAAGGTAAGGTGGTGATTGAGGCATCATTCGAAAGGAGTTAGACTGTAGATTAATAACTGGAAAAATGTAAATCGTTTGGTCGGGGTAGACAGATGAAAATTGGGGAAAAATCACAAGATTTCTATGGCAGATGTCGCTCGGGTAACTAGAAATATATAATGTAGTTTTTCTTGGTATGTAGGCTATCATCTCGTTCGTTTTGGAATTAATGAGAATGAAATCAATCTTCAATTTATTGATGTTTCGATAATTCATTGACATCTTCAATAAAAATTGTTTCGCTCATCATTATTTGAAAACAGGAAAAAATAGATTGCAGACGACTAGCGTATTAAAATTCAATTAAAACTGCGTAGCACTCAGGATCGATATAGTATGTCGAAGTATATCACAAATAATTCTATGATGTCCCTATCATGGCCAATTAGTAAATTGATGTTCAGAATCATGAAGTGAATTGAATTTGTTCCTTTATTTGTCTGGTTGATGATGTGACACTTACCACTTCATTGCCCTCTCTAGAACATCGTAGAGAGATCTCTCCCTTTTCTATAGATATTTCCGTGATCGGTGGTCATCAGAAATCTCGTCTGTTGTTTCAACACGAGATTTTTCGGACTAGACGAGCTCAAGCTAGTCACCCCTCCATTGTCAAGCTCGAGACCTGCCGAATTTCTTCCTACCAGACATTTTCCTATTGAACAGCAAACTTGTGAAGCTCTTTGCCTACTGAAGTATATCTCTGTAACCTCAAAATCTTCAATGAAAATTCCAATACCTATCTCCTCTCCTAACATTGCAGCGCTCGCTAACACGATACTCTCCAAACAGTATAAGTTTCCCTCCCGTATAGTCGAAGAAGAGGAACAAAATTACATAACGCCTAAGCTATTGGTAGAAATTTCACTTCCAGCTCATTCTCACCCACATTGGCTACTACATCACGAGATAGAGCCAACAGTTTTCCTGGGATGTTTGCAGCAAATTCCACTGGGGAGGGGGAGACCTTCCTAATATTACTATCATTGATAGCTAGGTGCCTGAATTTTGACTTAGTTTTGTGCAGGTTGTTCAGCCTTTCATACAAACTTGGTGTGTTTCCTTCTAGCTGGAGGACAGCTAGAATTGAACTGATTCCAAAAAAGGTAAGGAGACCCTTCCTTACAATGATAGTCAGTAGCAATATTATCTGTAATCTTTGAAGTGACGGAGGAAACAATCAACATCGAGAGGTACAAAATCGTGAATGACCAGCAATACGGATTTCGTCAGCAGGGATCAATAGGAGACCTGCTAGCCAACGTAACACATGTAGGACAAAAATCTACTGAAAAATATGTAAAATCACTAGCCATAGCATTGGATATATCGAAAGCATTTGACAGAGGAGGGAAATTCCCTTCATATGGTTTGCAGTGCCAACTTTGTCGCTCACTATTGAGTTTTCTCTTAGATAGATCACTCCATGTGATGATTGACGGATTGTGTTCCAATACGATAGCTATCAATGCTGGTATTCCATAGGGACCAGCTTTGTTTCTGCTCAATATCAACGATCTGTTGAAAGTGACCACTTGTTCCGTTCATAGCTTTGTAGATAATGATACACACCATACCACCTTCTTCATCTAGAGCCTCTATACCATCCAATGAAGACAGATATAGATTCACGCAATTAATGAAGATGTCGTCACTATTTTGAAATGTGGATTCGATAATCTAGTAGAATTCAATGCAATCAAAACTCAAGCTTGCATCATCTCCAGGAAGGCGGATCCCACGAGCTATAATATGATGTTGGCAGGTACAACTATTCCTATGACGTCTTCTAGATCCCTGGGTGGGATCAACGCCAACAGCACCCTCTCATGAGATAATCATGTGAGGTCCATCGCGAAAACCGATTTCCATGGCAAGAGCTATTTTACATCCCAGCAGCTCCTCATAATCTACAAAGCAGAGATTCAACATGTCCTGGAGCACTGTTTACATGTTTGGTGTCCGGGTCCTAAGCATACGCTGAAACTTTTGGATTCTATCCAGAACAGAGATATTCGTCACACTTGAGATTTCATTGACCTCTAGAACATCGTAGAAAAGTGGGCGCTCCCTTCCTTCTCTGTGGATATTTCCATGATCGATATACATCACAAATCTCGTCCGTTATCCCCTCACGAGAGATTTCAGGTGGGCTCAAGTTAGTCCTACCTCCATTCTCTACCTCGGGATCTGCCGAACCAGACTCAATTTTCCTATAGAACGGCGAAGTTGTGAAGCTCTCTGCCTTGTGAGGTCGTTCCTTATGCCAATAACTTACAAGCCTTCGAAAAATTCGAATGCCTACCTTCTCTCCCAACATTCCACCGCTGGCGTACACGATGTTCTTCATTTTAGGGTTTCCTCTAGTAAATATAAAGTATAAAAAACATCAAATAGGTCACGGAAAATTCCTCGATGAAAGTTGTTCGGAACTACATTGCTCGAATTATCAATTGTTATATATAAATTCTCGGGAAATAGGTCACATTAACACTTATGCTTTATATTTTCTTGTATTGACGTTCGTTTCGGTCTCGGGACCATCATCAGAAGACTAATTATGTCTAAAACTGGATTACTTAAAACTAATTGTATTAAACAAAGCGTCCTTATCGCACCAATTCCAATTAAATTGCCCACTTCGCCGAAACGAACAGAAACACGAATAATCGAAACTGTAACACCTCAATGTTATAATTATAAAATATCAAGAATCCACTATTAAGCAGATCTTTCAATAGAAGCATGTTCATGTCAACAGAGACTGCGGACTACTATCAGAGGACCATTAGTTTTAAGTATTCACTTTCAAACCTATGTTAGATTTACGAGCTAATAGAAAAAGGATTGTCAGTTATGGAGATATACTTGACATTCTACCTAATACACTTTTAACATTATGAAGAGTCATGTAGGAATTTGCATGAGATTTCATTTGATTAGGTTTGTTTAAATATGTCTTAGATTTTGAGTATCTGTCCTACGATTAACAGATTTGGAGGCACGTTTTATCTGAATCGTCTCCAAAATAGATCTTTCATAATAATTGGTTTTCTTAGTTAGAATATTAACATTATTGTAATCGAAATGATGGTTATAATCGAAGCAGTGCTTAGTAAGGGCGATGGAATTTTACAAGTTTTTGTTTCTTGTGCTATACTCATGGCCATACATTCTTTTTTGTAGATATTGTTTAGAGATTCCAGTATAAGTTCCATCGCAATCCGAACAATTTGATTTGTATACTGTGTGGGTTTGTTTATCTTTAGGTATTAAAGGTTTCAGATTTGAGAAATATTTTCCAACACTCCTAGAAGGTTTATGCGCGACATTTATATCGTACTTTGTCAAACATTTCTTAATTTTCTCTGAGGTCTCCGGAATGTAAGGTAATGTTATAAAATTGTCTGTATTACCTTTCACTTTATTTATATATGGAAATCCATTATAGATTTTGTTTATTCTTTATTTAATGATAGGATTGAAAAATTGTTCTGGGAAGCCATTCATTTTCAGTGTATTACGAACAATTTCAAAATTTTTGGGACGATCCTCTGCGTGGGACAATTTAACAGCCCGATCTGTAAGGCTGTTTATAACACTTTTTTCATAGCATGTTGGTGCAACGAAATTGAAATGAAGATAACGTTGAGACCAAACTTCCTTAGTAAACCACGAAGTTTTTATTTTTACATCTGCATCATGCCTAATGTTCATATCTAGGAAATTCATGTTCTTGTTCACTTCAAATTCACAAGTAAATTGATGTTAACAATGGACATTTTAAAATTTGATAGTCACGTACTGAATTTTATCATTGGGAACACACATAAGGCAATCATCTACATACCGTTCGAAAAATACGGATTGAAAATCTAATGAATTTATAACGGATTCCTCTAGGCATTCCATAACAAGGTTAGCAATAGTAGCTGAAATAGGAGATCCCATTGCTGTGCCGAAAATTTGTCCAAAATATTGCTCACCGTATTGAAAATAGGTGCATTCTAAGCAAAACTGTACTGCATTTATAGACTCAGATTGATTTAGAGGTGTGTGGTTTTTAATCTCTGCCCAAAATTTTTTATGCTACTCGATGCCAAAACGACTGGTATATTTGGAAATAAAGAAACAACATCCAAGGGGATAAGTTGAAGATTTACTGGTACGGATTGATTCTTTATAAATTCATTAAAATGATATGAGTCTTTCACATAAAATTCATTTTTTCCCATTACATTATTGATAGATTTTGATAAATTGTAGGTAGGCGCACCAATATTACTTACAATGGGTCTTAGAGGTATATCACTTTTATGTAATTTCGGAAGTCCGTAGATATAAGGTACTATAGCATTATGGCAAATTAATTAATTTTTCAATTCAATAGGGATTATCTTATTTTTGTGTCAATTATTTATTAATTTAATCATGATATTTTGCACTGATAATGTAGGGTCAGATTTTAATTTTTTGTAAGTTGTTTCATCATTTAAAAGTGTTTATATTTTGTTTTCGTAGTCATTTATATGCATTAGCACTAGCATCTAAGAATTCTTTCTTTTTTTTTATGAATGTTAAAAGGATTTCTTGCAATACCTACTTCTGTTTTCTGTTTGTTCTTTTTATTTGTTAAGATGTTACAAATTTTGTTTCTTATCCCATTTTTTTCTTCTAAATTTTTATCCCTAATTCCGCATTCTAAATTAGCAATCATATTGTCGATATGCAGTTTTTTATTATTTTCAGGCAATGCAAATTTCGGACCTAAGCTTAAGGTGTGTTGCACCTCATCCAGAATTATTGTGTCAGTGAGGTTTTTCAACCATTGTTCATTGATATTTAAGGAATTCAAAGCATAAGTGTTAATGTGACCTATCTCCCGAGAATTTATATATAATTCATACCTGGGTCAAGAATCTTTATTATTATCAATTGTTCGAATCACCATTTGGTCGCAGAACAAATCCTCAAATAGAAAATTGCTCCAATCAAATTATGAAAATTTCCAATAAAACCTGCAAACGGAAGATATTCATTCTTTTCATTTGCATTAAGTATACAATATGTTCATAAGTATAGATTGTCTGCTATAAAATACCGAATTCAAAATATTACAATTTATAAGTATTTCTATAAATTTTGAGGCAACTGAAACGTATATTATCAGTCCTTGAATAAACGAAGATGTCAGTTCGAATGAATGATACGTTTGAAATGTACTTATCGATACAGTACTGTCGTTCAAATATAGATAGATCTGAATAATTGAAGGGGTTCAAAT
Source organism: Endomychus coccineus (assembly GCA_958510875.1). Lineage (NCBI taxonomy): Eukaryota > Metazoa > Arthropoda > Insecta > Coleoptera > Endomychidae > Endomychus > Endomychus coccineus. Next base: position 48,967,292 of record OY294068.1, on the reverse strand, counting down.
AAAGCCGTGGTGTGAAATCTCTTCAGGACGCAATACCTTTTATACTAAAACTCAAAACTTCATTAAATTATCATAACAATTCCAATTAAAGATTGGAACTATTCTGACGCCGTGTTCCAGTTTCCCTGCGAAAGAAGATTTCAAGCAACAGCCGGTTGTGGCACGTTATATAACGAGGTGTTTCACAATGGACGTCATGGGACCATCTTGTAATACGGGATAGAACGACGTGTTCAATTTCAACTTCTGTTAACTGACCAACATTGCCTCCCAAGTTTCCGTTATTGTTTACAGTTCGCAAACATTCCAAAGTATCACTCTGGAAATTTTTAATGGCTACGTTCATAACGAGTGGGAACTGGAATTGACACAAAGTCAACTAAGTTCACTCTAACATGAAATTTAGTTCAATTCTACACAAATAAACGATTAATTAGAATGGGCATTAATTACCCATTGGCAATTTAGTTGCTATATTATAGTTGGCTGTCTGAGTTTACATTAATGATGATGTGGATTTCACATATGGAATAGAAATCCAATCGCAAATTAAATAGTTCAAGAGCCTGCAATATTAAGGTGTATGTGATTATTCCTAAAGACCATTCTCACATGAAACGAGAGTTTATACCGGGATATCAAAAATTATCTTGGTCAAGGGTGGTTGTGGAATCTAAGACGTGTGTCTTACTTTACGTTTGAAATAATTATGTCATGATTAATTTGAAGTTTCTAAGAGTGCGAAATTTCGCAATTTCTTACGAATATTGTAGCACTTAGAAGTATTTAGCGCGGGATGTTCACGTTACCTATCGAAATAAGAAGGTTCGAATTAACCTAAAACATAATTGCATTAACGCCAGACGTCCTATGTAATTAGATACGAACGAAATCATTTTGACATATGCCTCGAGGAGCTCGCAGCGCGTGAGTTAGAGTTTATATATTTTACCTCGGTCTTGTTAATTTGGGGCCGTTTCTTGCCCCGTGCGACCGGCACCAGTTGTAATAAAGTAATAAACACCTTCTGAGTGAAGAGGATGGAGGGAATCTTTGATAGGCTTGTTGAACTGAGATAATTTTGGAACTGTGGAGAGCCAGGTAGAAATATTATGTTTTTTGAGGATTTTGGAAATTCGATTTGTTATATTTTCAGTATATGGAAGATAGGTAGTGGATAAAGCTGGCCTGGGGGTTAGTGGCTCAGGTCGATTTGACATTTTTGAGTGTATTTCTTTATGGCTTTTTGAATGTTGTAATGGGAGAAATTATTTGATAATAAGACAGATGAAAGATGTTTTAATTCTGATTTTAAGGATTGAGGCTGAGGTAGGTTGACAGCTCTGTGGACCAGAGAGTTTATGACAGATTGCTTTTGGTCAGGGTGGTGGTGGGAAAGACCATTGAGGTATCTATCGGTATGGGTGAGTTTTCGATGCACAGAATGTCCTGAAGTACCATCAGTCTGTCGACTAACCAATACATCTAGGAACGGGAGTGATCCTTGCGATTCGACTTCCATGGTGGAAAGGATTTTGTGATGTAATGAATTCGAATGATTGAGGAAGGGAACAAGCTCTTATTGACCATGTTGCCAAATATCAAAAGTGTCGTTGATATATCTCAATCAACATTTCGGCTTGAGAACAGATGAGTCAATAGCATCTTGTTCGATAGTTTCCATGAAGATATTACCTATGATCGGAGAAAGTGGGGAACCCATGATAGCTCCCGAGGACTGCTCGTGAAACTTGCCATCGTACAGAAAATATATGGAGGATAAATAGAAAAAGTTCTTTGAAATGTTTTTGGCAGGTAACAATTGAGAGTTTATGGAATGAATGGGAACCTTGGTAAAGAGTGAATCGACGTCGAAGCTGACGAGCAAATCGCCTGGGTCAACTTTCAGCGTTTTCCAACGGAATGAAAGAAATTTAGGATAAAACCGTGGGAATTACCTACAAGAGGTTCGAGAATAGATGACAGATAAGAGAGTTTATAGTTTATTACTTCATTAAACATTTCACGCTCATATTAGAACAAATTTCACGCCTGTACATGTCATCATGTAATAATTAGCTTCGAATTTCATGGAAATATTTACTTCTTTGCTAATTATTTATTTTCTCAATCCCAAAACATGGGCAATGCTATTTTGGTGATGGTCAGTCGATTTAATAACTTCAATCATCCTTTCAGAATGCTTTTTGTTCTTCGAAAAACGTGAAGTAGGTTCAGAAAAAATGGAATATATGAGATTACCGCAATACAGTTGCAAACAGAGGGTCAGTGGGGACTCGACCTCTTCTAATTGCATTATTTGACAGTGGTTTTTGTTTTGTTTGTATCAAAAGATGTGACTCATTACGTTGGAGCACTCTGTATCAAATATTCAAATTATATTGAGAGGAATCTGTATTAATCTCCAAACTATATATTTTACATAGATATTTGAGAACCTGAAGCTACTCACTGACTGACGCAACAGCTCCGATCAGGTTTTAGTTTTAAGAAAATATTTGAATAGTTATCTTTGGAGAACAGATAAGGTTAGTAAATCTAGATGGATTCCCTATGCAATAAGAAGATTATTATATAGAATAAATAAATCAAAAAGTAATCACAGCTACTAATATTATTATTATATTATATTGGCAGTAAGAATAGGTTGAGATAAATAGTTCAACGACATTCAAGTAATATAATAATTTGTATTATAAGTAAGATTAAAATTTTTTTTTTAATGAATGTGGTGATGATGAATGATTATTGACAAGTCTAACTAATTTTATCACCAGCTTCGGATGTGTTTTCATAGATTACATGAGCTTTTCAAGTTCCATAGTGACAATTTTTGGTACATTTGGGAAGTTCTTGTGGATGTGAATTCACAAAACATGATGCCTTCAATATGGTATATGCTGGTTAAGATAAGTATTTTATCATCCTATTCAAAGTAATAAGATTGTCTGTTTGTTAAAGTTGAATGAACTGGAAGATTCTATCTGTATCCTCACTATTTCCACACATTATTATGCCACTTATGCTTTTAATAATTTGAATTCAGTTTGATTTTTCTTATACATCTGATTGAATCTGCATGCCACAACTAACATATTTTCATTTCTTCAAAAAGAACACTGTGATTATTTGTCTAAGATGTATTGAGATCATGATGCTTAAAATATTATATATAATATTATATAGAAATTCCCATCAATTATTCATCCAAAACAAGATTTGACATGCTGTCATTAGTTCCACTGTTGCTTGGAATGTGTATTTATACAATTATTCTGTTAATTAGAGGAGTTCTCCATTTCTCTATCAATACTTCGATAAAAACGTGACACTTCGAAATGTCAACTAGCAAAGGAAAGAAGTTAACGGAAATCATTCTAGACTAGGACAAATAAGCGAGCGAGTGACATTCCACTTTATTTTGTTTGTCACCTTCGATAGTGGAAACGTCGCTAAGTGAAAATGGCTGGAGTTCCATTCACTTGAACTATAATAGAATAAAGCTTCCATTCAAAAGGCTACAAAAATACTCTCGCTTTACATTTTGTCCTATCTTCTGGATTCCTTGCAATCATAACGTTCAAGGAGTTTTAATGTCGCATAAAACAACTGAACGATGAAATTCTCTGTCGATTCAATCATCACTATTTTATTTACAAGTCTCTACAATTTCATAGAATCGATGGAAAGTAGATAGCCTGGAATTTTCAATTGTTGAATAATGAAAATATGTGCAACTGTAAGGTCTTGTATTCATCATATTAGTATAGATTCCTTTATGAATGGTTCCAACGAGAGCTAGTCAGAAGATGTACTGCAATATTTGTAGAAGTGGTAGACCGTTTAGGCCAAAAAAATAAGGCTTGATTGAGCGTAATTATATGACGATTGCTTCTTCTATTTCTTGTGTTCAGTAAGTTTTCCATCCAATTTGTCACAAAACTAGCAGCAAATCATGGTAGGTCCACCGCCCTTCGTCAAATCCAGTGTCAGCCCAAAATTTCCGAGAGGAACTGAATATTATACAATTCAAAGCAATTAACAATAATCTGATAGATAATATCTTGAAAAAGAAGGAATATAATATAATATTGGTTTCACAGAAAATCTCCCTCTTAATCACAAAAAACATCTGAAAACTATAGAACAGTGTTATAGACTATGTAAAATCTCGAATGATATAATACCTAAACTGAATGATATGAATTTGAGTACACACTCCTTTCAAAAGTAACACTGAGTCAAAATACGAAAAATAGAGAAGATAAGTCAGAAAAATAATGAAATTTAGAGTCTACAAATTGAACTGTGGATCTTTTCCAACCGTATAGGTATTTCTGTAGTATATTGGGTAAGCAGTTAATGACTTATAGAAATAACAAACTTGACTCCTATTATCTCAAACTTTTGTTTGAGGTGGGCCACTAAGAAACTGAATTCCTAATCATCGTATCATTCCTTTTGTCATAATCTGTTTGTGTATATATAACTATAATATCTTTGTAAGCTTAGGTACTATTTGTTCACCCTACGAAGCCACCGTGTGGAGACACATGTCTTGTTTTCTTTTACTTTTATTTGGTGATTTTTCCACAGTTATTCAGTGTAGTGTTTATTTGTAATAATTTTATCATTTTTGGTAATTGATGAATTCGGTTGTTGTTTTATTATATTCAAGAAAGAATTTCATCTTTTGTTGGATCTCAAGAATTATGCGCATTAAAAAATTTATATTTATTTATATACCTACTTATATAGCTCGTGTTATTTTGTTTGGCCACTCCCTACGGAAAATTCTGCGGAAGCATATGAGTAGGTATAACCACTTCAGGTGAATGAATTCCCGAAAGAAGTGCTGCGCTATCTTCGTCAAGCAAGGAATATTTTCAAAAATTCAATTGTGGAAGCCGTTACTTTGTGATAGTTTATCATTTTTACGAAATAATGAATGAAACTACTTTGTTTTACTATCACTGATATCTAATATAGTCGTTACTATAGTATCAACACTAAACGTGTAATCTTCAGACGAAAAATGAATTTAACAAATATTAAATCTACTATGTATAGATGAAAAAGTTGGCAGCAGGATCTTTAACATACAGATTGAGTTTAATTCGGCTGTGTATAGTGATTTAATAAGTGCTAGCGAGGTTTAACGGAGATGATAAATCGGAGTTCTATCCATTTCGCGCTTATCAGACGTCTTGCTAGACCATATGCATGTTGCATCCGGAAAATGTTGTTGCCTAGTAAGCACGAAATAATTATCTCAAGATGGTGCCAAAAATAGAAAAATTGATTCGAAGTAGGTGCTGTAAATTACTTTCATTATTCATAGAAGATTTACGAGATATTAAACCGCTGATATGAACTTATTTTTTATGAGATATAGTCTGGAATGGAGACACAGAATTTCACAGATTGAAATGAGATGAAGCAAGTAAAATTTCCTTTGATTAACCCTTACTCCAGGCAAATTGGACGAAAAAAGCTCAATTCACAGACCTCTCTTCACGGCAGGAACTTCTGATAGAAAAGTGTGAGTTTTGACATCTACAAACCAATGTCACTGACGCGAAGGCTGGCGCGGGGGTGTGTTGTGATATATAGATATATATGTATATATATGATTTATAGCCAATATCTCAAAATGTGATGGATGTATCAAAAAAAATTGTAAACAAAAGTTGTAGGAAATAAAAATTGCCACAAAAAATTATCCATAAAATTTTTCGATTTTCCGCTCCGTTTTCGCGTAAAATGCGTTAGGCCGCGTTTTATATATATATTTCATGTTTCCTCGCTGTCCCCCAAAAAACGTTATTATCTCGAAAATCAAGCATTTTCTTGAAAACCTAGAAAATGACACGTTTGACGCTGATATCGAAGTGAAACTTCCATGATTTTCCAAGAATTTTCCACAAATTTTCATTTTCTATATTTAGTTATATTAAATCGCTATTACATTTCTTCTTTAAGGCTTACTGCGAAATTAACGACTAATTGCGAAAAATATGCCTAAATACGATTTTTCGTGGAGAATCTGACTTTTCTAATAACGTTCAATTTGAAAGAAAATAAAAGTTGTTCAAAATGTATTTTCCTTCAAAACGAACATTATTAGAAAAACTTTTATTTTCTTTCAGAACGAACGTTATTAGAAGAGTCAGATTTTCCACGGAAAATCGGGATTTCGTATTTAGGCATATTTTCCGCAATTAGTCATTAATTTGGCGGACAGTAAGCCTTGAAGAAAAAATGTAATAGCTCTTTGATATATTCAGGGATATAACTAAGTATAAAAAATTAAAATTGTGGAAAAGTCTTGGAAAATCATGGATTTTCCACTTCGATATCAACGTCAAACGTGTCGTTTTCTATATTTTACAGAAAATGGTTAATTTTCGAGATAACAACGGTTTTTTGGGTAACATAGAAAGGAAACATGAAATATGTATATATAAAACGCGGTTTAACGTATTTTAAGCGGAAACCGTTCAGAAAACCGTAAAATGTCATGGATGATTTTTGTGGCAATTTTTATTTTCTACAACTTTTATTAGAAACTTTTTTCGATACATTGCATCATATAATATATATATATATATATATATATATATATATATATATATATATATATATATATATATATATATATATATATATATGTAGAACTGGATTCTCGGGTATTGATCCGCGTTGTGTGGTTTCGGTCCTCAAAAGGACCAATTTCACGACGTTTCGGCAAAGTCGCATTTGCCATCTTCAGGTGATTCGACCGTAGAGTCTGGAAAATCTAGGCGAACTAGAGTTCGCCGAAACCACACAACGCGGATCAATACCCGAGAATCCAGTTCTACACATTACGTCCGCGAGAACCTAAGAAGAAACATATATATATATATATATATATATATATATGTAGAACTGGATTCTCGGGTATTGATCCGCGTTGTGTGGTTTCGGTCCTCAAAAGGACCAATTTCACGACGTTTCGGCAAAGTCGCATTTGCCATCTTCAGGTGATTCGACCGTAGAGTCTGGAAAATCTAGGCGAACTGACGCTTACTTGGAGGGACAGGTATTTATATCCCCCGTTATGCTTGACCTTTGGACTTTCGAACTATCTCACGCTTGGTTGATTTCTACGTGTTTGACTCCGAGTGACACGTTTGGATGACGTCATTGCGACGCTGGATACAACCGGAAAGTTTCCGTGACCTGTTGCACGTGCACTGGATATCACGTTCTCTCTTGTTTTTGGTTTTATCTTCCGGATTTCTAAAGCGGGTTTCCATGTTGCTGGTAATCTTAGTCCGTCATCTCGTTTGTTAAGACTATGTGGACGTTTCTCGATCTCTATTGCCTCCCTGGTTATTCTGGTGTAGAAGTGTTCAATGTTGGCTAGAGTCTTTGTGCCGCTAAAGTTGATCATATGGCCAGTACTTCTTACATGTTCAGCTAGTGAAGACGTGGTTTCGTTTTTCGACACAGCGTTTGCATGTTCAGTCTTTCGCACATCAATGCGTCTGTTGGTCTGCCCGATGTACGTCTTTTCACAATTACCACATGGCACCTCGTACACTCCTTGGCATTCTAGAGGAATTCTGTCTTTTGGATTCCGAAGAACATTTTTGATTTTCCTATCTGTTGTGAAGGTTGTTTTGATATCATGACGGCTCAGTATTTTGCAGATTTTGTCAGTTGTGCCTTTTATGTAAGGTAGAAAAGCGTTTCCCACTGGTTGATCTTCATTGTTGACATCCTTCTCATTTTTGCGTTGAGAGTTATGAATCTGTTTTCTTGAATAGCCATTCATCCTAAGGGCTGCTCGGATGGTTTCCATTTCTCCATCGAAGTTCTCCGCATCAGCGAGACGTTTTGACCTTGTCATGAGGGTATTTACGACTGATTGTAGCTGGGATGGATGGTGATGCGAGTTACTATTCAAATATCGGTTCGTGTGGGTCTTTTTTCTGAATACTGTATGTCCCAAACTGCCGTCAGTTTTCTTTGTTACCAAAACATCTAGAAATGGTAATTGGTTGTTCTCTTCGGCTTCTATTGCGAATTTTATCCGATCATGGATTCCATTCAGGTGATCGAGAAACCCTCTCAGTTGTCCTTCTCCATGTGGCCAAATAACGAAAATATCATCTAAATATTTGAGCCAAAGTTTGGGTTTTAGTTGCGCTGTGTTAAGAGCTTTAATTTCAAAATCCTCCATGAAAAGATTTGCGATCACTGGTGAGATTGGTGATCCCATCGGTGCTCCTTCGATTTGCCTATATCGCTGTCCTTCGTACATAAAGTAAGTATTGGATACACAGTGTTTGGCCAAGTCAATAATGTATCCTTCCGGTTTGTATTTATGTTGAATGATCTCTAGGGCTTCGTTTATGGGTACTTGTGTGAACAAGGATGCTACGTCGAAGCTTACTAATATGTCGTCAGGTCCTACTATTTGCATATCTAGAAGTTCGATAGTGTTCCGCGTTCCTCACGTACGATGATGCTGTCTCAACGTGCGGTTGTAACTTCTTGGCTAGGAATCTTGCTAATGCATGTGATGGTGAGCCGATAGAGCTTACTATTGGTCTCAGAGATACTGCTGGCTTGTGTATTTTTGGGAGACCATACAGTTTCGGACATCTGGATGTCTCAGATATGTAGATGATATTTTCGTTATTTGGCCACATGGAGAAGGACAACTAAGAGGGTTTCTCGATCACCCGAATGGAATCCATGATCGGATAAAATTCTCAATAGAAGCCGAAGAGAACAACCAATTACCATTTCTAGATGTTTTGGTAACAAAGAAAACTGACGGCAGTTTGGGACATACAGTATTCAGAAAAAAGACCCACACGAACCGATATTTGAATAGTAACTCGCATCACCATCCATCCCAGCTACAATCAGTCGTAAATACCCTCATGACAAGGTCAAAACGTCTCGCTGATGCGGAGAACTTCGATGGAGAAATGGAAACCATCCGAGCAGCCCTTAGGATGAATGGCTATTCAAGAAAACAGATTCATAACTCTCAACGCAAAAATGAGAAGGATGTCAACAATGAAGATCAACCAGTGGGAAACGCTTTTCTACCTTACATAAAAGGCACAACTGACAAAATCTGCAAAATACTGAGCCGTCATGATATCAAAACAACCTTCACAACAGATAGGAAAATCAAAAATGTTCTTCGGAATCCAAAAGACAGAATTCCTCTAGAATGCCAAGGAGTGTACGAGGTGCCATGTGGTAATTGTGAAAAGACATACATCGGGCAGACCAACAGACGCATTGATGGGCGAAAGACTGAACATGCAAACGCTGTGTCGAAAAACGAAACCACGTCTTCACTAGCTGAACATGTAAGAAGTACTGGCCATATGATCAACTTTAGCGGCACAAAGACTCTAGCCAACATTGAACACTTCTACACCAGAATAACCAGGGAGGCAATAGAGATCGAGAAACGTCCACATAGTCTTAACAGACGAGATGACGGACTAAGATTACCAGCAACATGGAAACTCGCTTTAGAAATTCGGAAGATAAAACCAAAAACAAGAGAGAACGTGATATCCAGTGCACGTGCAACAGGTCACGGAAACTTTCCGGCTGATTCCAGCGTCGCAATGACGTCATCCAAACGTGTCACTCGGAGCCAAATACGTAGAAATCAGCCAAGCGTGAAATAGTTCGAAAGTCCAAAGGTCAAGCATAACGGGGGATATAAATACCTGTCCCTCCAAGTAAGCGTCAGTTCGCCTAGATTTTCCAGACTCTACGGTCGAATCACCTGAAGATGGCAAATGCGACTTTGCCGAAACGTCGTGAAATTGGTCCTTTTGAGGACCGAAACCACACAACGCGGATCAATACCCGAGAATCCAGTTCTACACATATATACATTTGTATGTTTTCTTGGTATATTGGTTCGTATATATACTGAAAATGAAACAAAAATTCTGTTTGACGTTTCGACAATGTTTACTGTCTTTATCAAAATTTGAATTAGTGTTTCCATGTAATTTAGAAAAGAATAGATGATTTCGATTAATGAAATGCGTCTGCAGCCGACTTGTGTTTTAAGATCCAATTAAAACTGCAGAAAACATTGGATCGGTTGTGTGTGAAAGAGTAATGTACGGCTAATTACAATTTGAAATGGATTGAATTTGATTAAATACAAGATATTTTAAGATTGTACAATTATAAATATCTATGATTATTGTATGAATTAGTTATTCTATGATAAACACTTCCGATCTATCCATAATCAACTATTCAAGTTTAAGATAATTCTATGGAATTTAACCCCAAAATTGTTACTCATAATGTCATAATTAAATAATACTTTATCTTTTTTTAGGTTGACAATAGACAAGTGGAAAGTGGCACTTCAAACTAATAAAATTTTGTTAATGCAACCCCGCGCCAGCCTTCGCGTCAGTGACATCAGTTTTTAGATGTCAAACCCTACACTTTTCTACCAAAAAACCCCGCCGTACAGAGAGGTCTATGGAAAATGTCTTATTTGCCTGGAGTACCTGTCAAAGGAAAACAGGTATAAGAATGATTTTATTCAGTCGCGGAAACACTTTCATTCATACGCTTCACAGGAAGTAAAATTGTTCAATAAAAATGTTCCTTTCTCCTTCAAAAGTTAAAAAGATGAAACTTAGCTCATAGTTGGTTAAATATGTAGTTTTCACAATTTATTCAGGAATCATTCGTTATATAACTTCCGTGGAAAATAAGCTGTTCTCAAGAAAAAGTCAAACTAAAGTTTCGTTCGCTCAGTATGTGTTAATCATAACAGATTGTCATAAATGTAATCGGAACAGCAGAGCCGCACATCTTTCCCAGAGGAAAACTTGTTCTACCGCTTTGAACTTGACTGACGCACGACCCGCACGTGTCATCTGTAGTATTCTGTGTTTATAATTTATTTGGCTTTTTCCTAACTGCAAGAACCGTCATGATATAATTCAGACCCTCTATTGCGCGAAACGTTTTCCCCTATGTTGGAACAACCCTAATCAGATGTCATTGATTAATCATTTACCATTCATACAAGTACGTAGTTCAAATCTGGATCATAAAATATACGTATGTTTGGGACACTTCTCAAGAGAGCATGCATTCTTTACTATGGTTATCACTCAGTTTTGTTATGCAAGAAGAGTTCAGCTTGCGAGTGTATTTCTATCTACCGGGACATCAAAAATTATCTTGGTCAAGGGTGGTTGTGGAATCTAAAACGTATGTCTTACTTTACGTTTGAAATAATTATGTCATAATTAATTTGAAGTTTCTAAAAGTGCGAAATTTCGCAATTTTATACGAATATTGTAACACTCAGAAGTCTTTAGCGCTTTGGACTCCGGGATTTTCACGTGACCTATCGAAATAAGAAGATTCGAATTATCTAAAAACATCATTGCGTGAACGCCAGACGTCGCATGTAATTAGCTACGAACGAAATCATTTTGACATATGCCTCGAGGAGCTCGCAGCGCGTAAGTTAGAGTTTATACATTTTACCTTGGTCTTGTTAATTTGGGGCCGTTTCTTGCCCCGTGTGACCGGCGCCAGTTGTAATGAAGTGTTTTTGGCTATGGGCCGCTACCTTTTACCCGCTCCGTGTATATTTTAGTCTCGAGATAATTCCCTTTGGTACGTCACACGTCAGACGCGCGTAGCTGAGATCTGAGAATAGCTCAAACTGTTTTGATTAATTTTTCCTATTTAATGGACATTTATCGAAAAAAGAAGGGCCGTCGGGCACGGTCCGATACTACATCTAACTACATGGAGTGAAAACGGCACGCGAAAAGTCGTCGTAAAGCCGTATTAGGTACAATCAGTTTGCACTTCTCTAACTCGCGTGCTACGGGCTTCTCACGTGAACGCCATTCGTTTTACGGAAAATTAACTATTTCAAAACAGTTTTTGACTTGGATTGTGGCTATCACGACCTCTGAAAAGGTTCAAAGTTCACATAATCATTTCATAATTTGTAGTTCATTATTGTTTTACAACTGAAATAAATAGGTATGAAATTTGTAGGTTATCGATGATGTCAGTGTGACAGTGACATAATTATTTCAAACTTAAAGTAAGACACACGTTTTAGATTCCACAACCACCCTTGACCAAGATAATTTTTGATATCCCGGAATAACTCATATCCATGTATCACTTCCATAAATCTTTCAATCAAAACAATCATCACCGTAAATACGAAATTGATAGATTCACGATTATTTGAATAGATCTCATTGACTAAAGAGAAAATTGTGATGAAGCGTCAATTTTATATTGTTCTCATGATAACGAAGCATTTGATTCATACGTTGATTTGTCTCTACTGACATTACAAAAGAAGACCCAATATTTCAATTCACGCATAAACAACTTTTTGAAGCATAACACTCCATCTGTTCCTACCTATGGGAATCAAAATTGTAGTCACCAAATGGAGTTTCAGGTTCGTGTGTTCGCTATTCCAGGCTGAGATATGTGAATAGTCCTTACATAACTATTTCCCTCCCTAATACAGACCCACTGGAAAGTTTTTACTGTCACTTGATTAATATGCAGTGTCATTTCGGTATTCTGCAGGGTATTTGGATTTCCATTGTTTCTTTCTAATAGCCTAATGTTTTACCTGATAGAAAAAACTTATTGGATACAACTGAAGAAATTGAGGTATAGTCAGTTTTCGCCGTTACAGCGGAAAAAAAGGTGATAGTGTAATCTAAATTATGAGAAAATTAATAAATATTTCATCTTCCCCGTCCCACCCATCACTTCGGATACTGAATACTTGAGCAATAACTTTCAGCCTATTTCAATATTTTTGGTCAGTTACCCTTGTAATGATGTTGTTATATTACGACGGAGATGTATGTGATTTTTTATACATGGTAAACTGTGATGTACGTTGGTAGTGGATTCTGCGCAGCGCTAGAAATAATTTCGCAATCCAGTTGCTGAAAAACCGACCTACATAGATTTCTGAAAATCAATCTGGTGCTTGGGTATATTTGTTGAAGTCAAATTCGAGACCAAATGAGTAGCAATTTTCTCAACTGTGTCAAAAATTTCAACACTAATTTCAAATGGGAAATATCCAAGTGCTCAATAGGAGGCTACAGGGAAAGAGTCATTTGTATCGTCTGGAGTCATCGGTGCATTTCTGTTTCTCATCGGATAATCCGATTGAAATACCAGATTCTAACTAACTTCCGTTGATTTGATATTGTAAAGTTTTTCAACTTAAATTCGTTTGCAGTTCTTGATGACCTAGCGAAACTAGAGTGTTTTCCGCTCCAATTTTTCCTTTTACTATTGAATTTTCTCTCAGTTACATCACTTCATTAAGTGGTTGATGGAGTGTCCTCCAGTACACAGGGTATCAAATCTGGTGTTCAACAGGGGTCTATCGTGGGAATAACATAGTTTATGCTCCATATTGACTATCTGCTGGGAGTGATTTTCTGTGGACATGCCACAACTTTGCAAATAATGATTATACCTCATACCGTACTCACATTTAGAGTTCTATATCATACATTGAAATTGGACGAACAAGAGAGATACAGGTTTATGTAATCAATGAATATTGGTGGAGAACATTGAAATGGAGAACTGGTAAATTTCTCTGCAAGAAAAAATCGAGCTTGTATGTCACGTACAACCATTCCTATGAAGTGCTCCATGTCCATGTTCGATATCACAACCAAAAGCACCCTCTCGTATGATGATCGTGTGAGGTCTATTGCGAAAGCCGCTTCTCAAAACCTAGGTTTCCTATTCCGTGCCAAGGGCTACTTTGCACACCAACAGCTCCCCATAATCTACAATACCTTTCCTGTAGTCTTGTTGACATGTTTGGAGCTCAGCTCCCAAGCATTTATTGATGTTCGATGATTATATTCAGAAGAAAGCTATTATTTTGATTGATGATGCCTAGCCCACAAATTCGTTAACCTCTCTAGACCATCGCGGAGAAGTAGGCGATCTCTCATTAATCTATAGATATTTCCATGTTCGATGCTCATAAGAAATCTCGTACGTTATTCTTGATCTGCATCGGCGACACTAGCTCAGCCGATAAGACCCCTCGTCCTCATATCTTTTTGCTTCCGCTAACGTTTAAAACTCCAAGCAACCATGTTATCGCACGTTAGTACGTATCATTTTTCGCATGTCAGATTTTCATATATTTTTGGGAATACTAGGTTAGCATGTTGTTTGAAACTTTGTTTTTGTGACTTATGATCTTCCTCGGTCTTGTACAACTTCGGTAGGTAGACTGGAAGAGTCCAAGCTTTATAGTCAACCTGCCAAACTACGAACAACGAACATCAGTTTCCCCCCAGTGTTGTCACAATATATGAGAAAAAAACAGATCATCGCCAGATTCAATATTTCGTGAGTTTCTGTGAATGTTGTCTCAACGTTTATACAAAACTGCTGACGACGACGTGGAATGAAATCAATTCTTGATTGATTCAATCGTTACATCATTTGTTTCAATCGACTTGTCGAAGTTATATCCATACATATGTGGCGCTGTCATTTAGGCAATCAATTTACAACTGGGAGTAATTTTAAATTGGTAAGAGAATTGACTTGATGGCAGATATAAACTTCTCACAAACTTTCATCGATATATAATTCTCTAGTGTATATATCAGTTGCTCGGAAAGTTCATCGTTGTTCCTTACTAAATTGACTTTCAGAAAGTTACACAAAAAAATCAATCTTTTCGAACTATTTGTCAATTTACGCGTAAATATTTTATAGTAGAAAGTGATTCCTGTGTAAGCTCTACTAGAATTCAAGAAACGCTTCCAGCAATAATTGTACTGTCGTTTACCTTATTCTATTCTACAAAGGGAGAGAATATTTTCTTCAGTGTCTTGATTTTGTTGGCTTTTTCCATTCTAGTTTCCGTTCTTCCATTATAAAACTCGATCCACCACGCGAACGTGTTGTTCAGTTCATGGCCTCCTCGATCACCTGACTTTTAATCCTCTGGAATTTTTTGCTTTGCCGGTTCATGATAGAGAAGATCTACTGAATTCCGTATTCGGAGAGCTTGTGATGAAATAAATGATATCATATTAATTTGAACAAGTTTGTTGAGAAATCGATCTAGACGTTGCGTTGAAGTGTATAGATATCATTTTGAGCATTTATTATGAATTATTATTTTTTATCGTTACCAATAAAGAGGTAAGTATTCAAATATTTTTCCACTTTTCGAATAACCTTTCGAAAGAAATTCTATAAGATAACCCTGATTAGAAAAATCAAAATAACTCAAACAGGAAGCATCTAAGTGAAATTAGTCAATATTTTTTCATGAAAAATAGATCAAAGTTTTCAAATTTGTATACAATAATGATTCCCAACCATTGGCGTAGGATTTTAAGGAGTTTGAATGCGTACAAAACCCCATAATTACGCTACTGTATTTGTCTCAAAAAAGTTTGCATCCAGTATAACTATGGTCCAGCCAATGAAGCGAAAAAAGAAAATATATTAAGCTAGAATTTCAAATTTTTTTTTTGCATTTTGTTCCTGATACCCCATAGATCATTCATGACTATCAAGACCGCGGGGGTTGACCTTTCTACCCTACAAAACGGGGTTTCAACCCCTCAGAGAAGCATTCTTATAAAAACAATCCAAAAGCTTAGAAAATTAATGAATGATGAGCCGAAAATGACCCATAGTATGTTTTTTGGGTCGCTGATCACGATTCCGCAGTTAGTTTTCTCGGAAAACTCCCTCCGGATGAGAAATTTTGAAAATTTATATATAATATATAATTCATAATTTTCTTACAAAATTGACCTCTAGTAGGTTTTTTGGGTCGCTGATCACGATTCCGCAGTTAGTTTTCTCGGAAAACTCCCTCCAGATGAGAAATTTGGAAAATTTATATATATTATATAATTCATAATTTTTTTACAAAAATGCCCTCTAGTAGGTTTTTTGGGTCGCTGATCAAGATTTCTTTGTTATTTTTCCCAAAAAACTCTCATTTTTCATATGGAGGGAGTTTTCCGAGGAAACTAACAGCGGGATCGTGATCAGCGACCCAAAAAACATACTAGGGGTCATTTTTGTAACAAAATTATACTTTATTATCCATAACCGTCTCAGGAAATTCTCAAATTTTCCGAATTTTACATCTGGACAGAGTTTTTTGGGAAAAATAACAGCGGAATCGTGATCAGCGACCCGAAAAACCTACTAGAGGTCATTTTGCAACAACATTATAATAAATTATTCATAACCGTCTCAAGAAAATCTCTAATGCCCGAATTTTCCATCTAGAGAGAGTTTTTGGGAAAAATAACAGCGGAATCGTGATCAATGACCCAAAAAACCTACCAGAGGTCATTTTTGCTACAAAATTATACTTTATTACTCATAACCGTCTCAGGAAAACCTCAAATTTCCCGAATTTTCTACCTGGAGAGAGTTTATCGGAAAAAATAATAGCGAAATCGTGATCAGCGACCCAAAAAACCTACTACAGGTTTTCTGTAACAAAATTATAAATTATATATTATATATAAATTTTCCAAATTTCCCATCTGGAGGGAGTTTTCAGAGAAAACTAACTGCGGAATCGTGATCAAAGACACAAAAAACATACTATTGGTCATTTTCGGCTATTAATTCATTAATTTTCTAAGCTTTTGGATTGTTTTTATAAGAATGCTCCTCTGAGGGGTTGAAACCCCGTTTTGGGGGAGTAGAAAGGTCGACCCCCGCGGTCTTGATGACCATGAATGATCTATGGGGTATTAGGAACAAAGTGCAAGAAAAATTTTGAAATTCTAACTTACTATTTATATTTTTTTTATTATGGGCTTTTTCCCGGCTTATTGCCTGGACTATAGATATATACTAGGTATGAACTAAAGATCGTCATTTGTTTAGAATATAATGGAGAAAACGTAATAATTTTTCAAAACTTCAATCTCGGAAACGGAATGATTTAGAGAAAGTTTTTATATGGAAGGCCCCTATTATTTTTAGAAGTTGTATCGTATCGTATTATGAACGGAAAAACTGAAATACCCTGTATATTGAAGCTTTGCAATACAGGGCAACATAATAAGGAATTCCTTCGATCAATATTTACGATTATAATGGGATCATTCAGCTTCAAATATTTCATAATTTCTAAAACACCTCGAATTTCATCTTAATTTTCGTCAACAGTTTAGTGATTTCAACGTAACGACGAATTAAACGCATCCCGCCTATCTCTAGAATACGTAGGTCTTCCTGCTGCTACTTTCAAAGGGATTATATGGTAAGAAACGTAGAAGCTTTTAGTAGGGTTGTAAATAAAGTTTGGGGCGGCGACCGGTTTGTTAGTGCTTGCTAAATTTCAACGCGAACTTCTGCCCATTACATAATCTATAAATATTAATGATGTAGAGTGGCACAATTTAGCGAGTTTAAAGCATAAAATATGGAATAGTTATATAAAAAGTATGACACTGTATCTACGAACTCTCTAGCGGATTGAACTCATCTGCCACAGGTCTAATCCCTCAACATTAATATTCATACACGCGAATGAAGCTTGATAAACATACACATTACTTGGAGATGTGTGTTCATTCCACCTTGTCGCCGTTGATATAAATTCGTTGAGCGTCCTGATTAGCAGCGCGCATTTATCTCCTTAAATTAAAATGAAAAATATTGAGTTTAATAATATGTTGCAAAATGAGAGAATATATCAGAGTGCTTGACAATTGATGCTGAGATATTTTGATTGAATTGATGAACTGAATGCATTCAAAATTGGTTTCAATATTCCGCGGTTCAATAGTTCATGCTTAGAAATGAAATTTATGCATATATTTATAGTAAGGTTCGATTTACTCAGTCAAATCATACTAATATCCTAGCCTAAGAAGTGTGAATAGTTTTTTAGCAACTACTTCCTCGGCTAATACAGCTGTCAAATAACAATGGATGAATAGGTATATATAATATTCATTAATTATGGTTACTGTCATTAGATAATAGTTAGCCTATATAGCTTCTAGTAAAAATTAGTAATTTGAATTGAGAAAAATAAATACTGGGAAAAATGTAGTAATTTGTATTTATAAACTTTCTTCTATTTGATAGTGGACAGTATTTATCAAAGAATTTTATAAAACGTATTAAGAATCTTTTTGAAAATGTTTGGTACGTAGGCTATGAGAGTTACCACAATCGTCCTTCTTGTATACCGGGACAACATATATTCCTCAATTAATGTTGTATTATTGTCATTATTGAAATATTAAATTGATGACACATGTAAGAGGATCATCTATTAGAACTAGTTTCTTAAGAACCAGATAAGAAAACTTATTTGTCCCAGAAGAGACATTTATGAAATTTCTGGTATATTCCTATGAATTAGAAAAATTAAATCCTCACAACGAGAAGAATGATGTTGTTATAAGCAAAAGAATTGCACAACTAGAACTTATAGACTCACCCATTTTAACATAAGAATAATTTCAAGTCTCCATTATCGACGATTTTCACACTTGTGGTAAAATGATTTGATTAAATTATTTTTTATGTTCCGCGTTTCGCCGCATATTAAAATTCCAAATTTCTCCGGAAATTCTCACTTTGAATAATTATATCTGTAACAATTCGAAATTTTCACCATGATTAGGCCCTATCCAAAATTATTAAATACGGAATTAATTTAATTCGCGTAAGAAAATTGATCTATCATAACACAGCAGAATAGTATGTGGCGACGAAGGTATTTCGTAACCTGATGCGCCTCATCCGGAGCACAGACCTCGCACCCACCGCCAAGCTAGCATAAGTTGCTGCAGGTGAAACACCTGCTAGGATCGACAGAAAAGGTGTCGTGGACTTGACATGCCTGTCAACGTCGCTATCACACCGGTTCTTTATTTTGATAGGCTGTAAAATTGAATATAGGCGGGGTTAGTCTCCTAGTGTGAAAATTGAGCTGACGTTTCAGAAAAAAAACTCAGAGCGTGGGTCAGCCTAGGTCAAATGATTTCGTAAAGGAGATTGATCATCGAAAGGGAAGTCAGTTCTCGATAGGAAGTCGTCCAGTAAACTTAACTTAGTTAAGCTCTGTTTAGCCTGAAAATAATTTCAATTTGTCATTAAATCAGTAAATATATCCTTTGGGTAAAACCAAATTTAAATTAAATCAAGAGTCCATATATTGTTATTTTTTTCCTTTTTTTTTTAAAGCTGAGTCGTAAATTGTTGTTTTATTTTATCAGTAACTTTTGGTAGCTCCAAACAGGCAAGACAGAGCTTACATTAAGCACGCGTCGCGATTGGACGGGAAGTGTTTAAAACATAAATATGTTTCAAACATTTTATTCAAGAACATCTAATAAATTCTAAATTTT
The DNA here is from genome assembly GCA_958510875.1 of Endomychus coccineus. Classification (NCBI taxonomy): domain Eukaryota; kingdom Metazoa; phylum Arthropoda; class Insecta; order Coleoptera; family Endomychidae; genus Endomychus; species Endomychus coccineus. Next base: position 48,947,805 of record OY294068.1, on the reverse strand, counting down.
GATAACCGAGAACTCTAGTGTATAAATTTCCGTGCGACAAAATCCTAGAGGGGTCTCCAAGCAAGCATCGTAGCTAGAGCGGGGGTTGGACGGTGAAGGTGAGTGTTGAACGAATTGCCTGAGGTTTTTGATAGAGAAATTGACCATTCCTTTTATCAGTTGTGTTCACCCCCTCCAGATCACGTCCGCTTATGTAATTGTAAAAATCCTAGATTTTCCCAGGTTCCCATTTGGGGCAAACCTGTAACTGTTTTTTTCTTCTTTTCTCATTGTTTCTTTTCAATCATCAAATTCGGCTGTTAAATTTCATATTTTGGCTCGTTCTTTTAATTTTTTTTGTTTTCTTATTTTATTTATATCAAATATTGTTAAACTATTATTCAATATATTATTATTATAATGGCTCGATGTGTTTAACTGGTACGCCCTAATCACCTAACAACAAATACGTCTCCCAGAAAGGGGATTCAAGAAATTACTTGGAAAAGTGCAATTATATTCTTATAACAGGAAATTGAGCCGGCCCACGTAAGGGCGGAGAAAGGTTACCTTTATTTTTCAAACAACTTCCCAGATGAGCTAAATTATTACATCTAGTGGTGGCAGCTACAAGAAAACTTGGAGGTAATTTGGCTTAGATTGACGACCTGAGGTTTTAACCCTTCAATATTTTACAAATTCTAGTACATGGCGACAAGTTATTATCGCTACCTGTATCCTCTTCAGATACAAATAACAAGTCGCACGTTACATATCTTTGCTAATATCATCATAAAGGTTAGCCAATATTCCATCATTTTGGTTCGACGCTCTACCGACCTTCATAAGAGTGGGGGAAGTTATTGAAAGTGTAATCAATTAAATCGACGTAGCTTCTAAACGACTCATTCGATTTAAGTAAACTTGAGCTTGTATTGAAGAGAAGGTACGTACTCTCAATACTAACGGCAACTTCAATAATGAATTTTTTTCTCACATTTCTATTCCCAGTAGTTTCTGACATATGGCCGAGAGCCGCACTTAACTCATCTCACTGTATATAAAGGTTCCAGAAATAGTTGGGGAAAATAGAATTGGCGATTCTAGAGCCCATTTCAGGTGAGCTTTCCCCATGGAATATACAGCCCCCAGACCATTGAGGTTGAAATGCGTTTTTTTTACTTGACTTCTAAATTGTTCGATAACAATAGTACTTAAAAATGCTACTGTTTTGATCTATTACGGTTTCCACTCCTATGAAGAAGGGGTGGAAGACATTCCTTCTACATCTATTACGAGAACCTTCACATTATTGGAAATTTTGCTTTGAAAAATATTTCCGGTTAGCACAACAAATAGTAATACTTTTAAAGTGTACACAAAATTAGATATCTTGTTTCGTTTCCATGCAAAAAGAAGATAATGATTGTACCTATGTATTACATTTCCTCCGGAGGGCCAAATATTTTTTCCCATAATCATCATCGTAGCAGCTCCCTGTCAAACGCTTATTAATTCTGTCAAAAGACTCACAGAAACAGCCCCTTACAAGTTATTCGTTTTTAATTCAGTCACAACAAAACTAAACCTAACAACAAAATAAAGTTATTAGCGAAACAAAGTTGATACCTAATTACAAAAATTGTTTAAAATGGTGTCATGTACAATTCAACTTATAAAATTAATATTTAAGCTGTTCATCATTTCTGGTGAATTGTTAATTTCGAGAATGTAGTTGAGTTTTTTGTTGTTGTAGATCCTCCTCTCCAATAATCTCCGTACCATATACAGTACTTTTGATATGTTCCCAAAATATAAGTCAATAGGGTTCAGTTCAGGCGATCTAAGAGGCCATTGTATGGAAGCATTTTCTCCTCCATCCACCCGTAAAGGTAATATTTTGATATCTCCGGACAAACAGGGCAAAATAAGCAGGTGCGCCATCGTGCATATATCACATGTTGTGGTGTAACTTCAACGGAACTTCGTTCAAGTCTTCTGAGAATTGAGGTTTTAAAACCTTTCTGTATTCTTTGCTTAAGTTGGGCAGACATAAAAACAGGTCCTATTAAATATTGATTTATTATGCTGATAATATATAGTCAGTATTGAACGGTGACTTAGATCAGTCTTCATGTGCAAATTGTGGAAATTGAACAACTACTACTTGTGATAAATGCTTCGTCTGTCCGGAAAACTTCTTCAGTTAACCGTTATTTCTTCGAATGAATCTTGTCATTATAGTGCAGAGAATGAATCTGCGAGGTTGATCTTGCAGCAATAACTCACGCAACTTTTGGAGATTGTTGCAATGGAGCGATTTGGTTTCCAACATCCTCCAAATAGAGCTCTTAGGTACATGAACATTTCTTGACCCTTCCCTTACACTGTTCCGCGGATTGACCTCAAGATATTACAAAATTCTCTCTTCATTTACTACTGCTTTTACACATCTTCCTCATCTTGCTTTTTAGGCTTTCCACTAACCTTCTGTGTGCGTTTACGGAAGTAAATGCACGTTAGGATTCGACGATGCTTCCTAAATACATGCTTCACGCACTATCTGCATTACATCTTTATTAGCCATAACTCAAATGCATTTCGGCATATTCTTGGTTTGACAACAATTGTCTTGGCATACTCTAACAGATAGGAAGAGCAGGACCGCAAGCCTGATCTCCCAGATCACCTGATTTGAATCCTTTGGATTACTATACGTCACTATTTCACGAAATTCCAGTCCAAAATAAACAAGATCTGGGAAAAAAGGATATTCGAATCATGTGCCATCATCAATTATACATAAGGTACATCGAAGGAGTTCGTCAATCGATATTAAGGCGAATTGATGCATGCGTTGCAGTAGGCTGTGGTCATTTTCAGCTATTATTGTGAATATTATTAACTTATTCGAAGATGTAGTTCAGGTTTAGTCTTGTAAATGATCTATGTTAGTCACATCACAATACAATCAATATAAGATACATCCCATTATTATTTTTTAAAATTGAATTTACAAAATTTCGAAGCAAGTTTAACTTCAAACCCGTTTTTTCCAAAACGACTGCTCCCAGCGACTATTACAGTGTGTACCTTTTGTATGTAGAATCAAATGGAGAATATTTCTGTATAGTCAGAAAATACATACAGTGTGACAGAAAAAAGTTGTGTTCATTTCAATCCAGGTACAACACTGTATGTGGCGCCCTCTGACATCAAACAAAAATCTAAATAAATATTTGAGTTTCTCATCATTAATACTTCCGGTATTTCAAATTTCGTAAAATTTCCATATTATTGGACGAAAATATTATCAAAAAACTAAATACAATTTTTTTTCTTGGACGCCCTGTATCTCAAGAATCAAGCATGTCCATGTGGATTTTTTGTCTTAAAACTAGTCAAAGATTCATTTTTCAAAGTTTGTACAAATACTTGATGAACAGCGCCCGTATATTGTAGTCAATACACTCTAATATCAATTTTTTTGTGTTTCCTTTCACACATACTGGAATGTACAGTCTCAATGATGTTTACACAACGAAGCGTGATATAAAAACGCGCTTAAAAGAATATGTAAACAGTACTGTCAGGGATTGAAAAGACTTCCGATGAATGATTCAATATTCTCTTTTGACGGTGCATAAATAGCCTGCCTTGGGTATACTGAGAATGTGAGTCAGGTTTGAATACCGCCGTTGGTTTAATTAATTTAAAGATACTCAAATAATTCAGTGTTGGACAACCGTCATTCATGAATGAATCCTGAAAATCGAACTTTCTTCGATTTGATATGCCTATCAAAATGAATAAATCAACCTTCATTTGTATGCGTCAATGGCGATCGGTAAATGGGGAACAGAAGATGGCTGAACCACAAATTAAGTTGCTATCAAAATCTGGTTGAGGATATCCAAATTCTCGTACAATAAGGATAATGAAATTTCGGTATAATAACATAGGAGTATTACAGCACAGCTATCACAAGAAAGCTCATCATTATCATTGACTCATTTGATATTAGCTAATGAATATAATCCTTGGAAAATTGTTACTTCCTTCACTTCAAGTTGAATGAGAGAGATATTACAATCGACACAAAAGACAATTTCCTATTTTTCGAGGTTTTGAGCCTTTCCAAATTGATATACACTATTTTTGAGAAGATGTTTACTTGTGTACATGTGCGTTTGTAACGCATGCTGGAGAACATTGCGTTGATCCTATTGGTCATTCGTTCGTACGACAATAACATCCTTGAAGATCAACTAGATTTGTTCAACTGCATGCTCTTCTATGTCTTGATTACATAATAACATTTTTTTCGTAATCCTGTATCCTTTTCATCCAAAGTTGGAACGTAGCCTCCAAACAATGTCAAAAACTTTCTCATATATTTTCACTTCACTCACTATACTTGCCTGGCTGCGATGAGAGTTATGAGGACAATCACAACAGCCTCTGAAATCTAGGGGAAACTACCGCCATTCCATGTATATATTCATGGCAAAGTCGAGTAAATCACCAGCATACTGGTCAAAAGACAAATGCACAATAGAAGATTGCACGGTAAGATGTACAACGATATATACAAAGAATTGAAAACCGACCACATAATGAGAATGTCATCGGATGAGATACAGGACGAGTATAGATTTGAGAAAAACTTTGAAACATAACAAGCAGAGAGGCATGAAAGAGAGCCAAGCCAGAGATGAGAGTCTCACTGAGATTAGGTAAGCACGTGATAATATTTCAGGCAGAAGTTGCAGCAATGCATCACGGTGCCGAAGAGTTGCTAAGGCAAGAGTTTCAGGAAAATACCATCGTCATATACTACGACAGCCAAGCGGCAATGAAATCATCGGCTCCATGCAAGTTAATTCCAAACTTGTCTGCAATTATCGAGAAATCCTACAGCAAATCAAAACAGATTATCTTTAGCCTGGGTGCCAAGCCAAAGAGGTTACAAGGGCAATAAAGAGGCTGATTCACTAGCGCGTTGTGCACCAAATGGTCCACATTGTTCCTTTGGTATAGCAAAAGCACTGCGGAAATCATGTGACAGTACTTGGATGAAAAAGCAATCCTGGAAATGGTGAAACAATGCGCCGGGGATGAGACAGGACAAAGAGACTCTTAATAATAAGTCTCATTTAATCATTGCACGAGATGACTTCGAATATCAGAAGTAGATTGCTATGCAATGGCTATTTGATACCTATTCATATACTCAAAACATCAATGTGTCACAATTTTGATTACTCGTGTTTCTGTTCGTTTCGGCGACGTTAGCACTATTAATTGAAACTATTGCGATAAGGACGCTTTGTGCTTGATACAATTAGTTTCAAGAAATCCCGTTTCAGACATTTATACGTCTTCTGATGAAATATACGTAGATATCAAGCATATGTGTTAGTGTGTCCTGTTTCCCGAGGATTTATATATCATGTGTAAATTTCATTCAGAACACATGAAGTACACAATTTCGAATCTGGTACAAATGTGTACGAAAATTGTTCAGTATATCACATTTCGACATTGCAGCTTTGAATTCGGGAAGAGTATCAATATTATTCTCCATTCCTGGTTTTATTTACACGTTTCATAAACTAAAAGTGAATACGCAAGACTATGGTGAATGCGCCGGTAAATTGAAGTAATTTTTCAATTTTAAAGTTTTTCTCTCATTCACATTTCAAATCCAGAGCTGTCTTCATCAAATCTATGTGATTATCTTCTCTGAAAAAATCGTTTGATGTACTTGCATTTGCACAGAAGGGTGACAATGGTATAAATGTATGAAATAGTCAATTGCATGAACAGTTTTGAAAGTGCAGTTTTGGCTAACGAAAACAAGAGTTGGAATTGTTTTAGTTGGAAACAAAAACTTTCAGTAATTATGACCACATGAGATATTATATTAGATGTATTATTGATTTCAGAAGAGGTTGCAATACACCCTTATTTCAACTGGTTTCAACTGCTTTCAACTCTCAGATATCTTCCCAGGTGCTGGAAATGCAAATTGTGGATTTTAATTTTATTGGAGTCATACGATCCTTCACTTACAGAATAACCAACGAGGTATGATATGCTATGGAAAACTTGAGGCATTGTTATATAATACAGTTACAAGCAAAATTGGCGGTTCTTCGTAATATGTGTTGAAGAAGCTATTTACATTTATTTTTTGAATTAGCGAAAATCAACTTTTAATAGTTATTTTATTCGATAAAATTCTGAAAAATTGACTGCTCTACTTATAATATCCAATATTACAAATCATTTTCAATCTTGAAAGTAATTTTCAAACAATATTGTGGTGTTCGACGGAAAAACCTAACTGCTTATAATTATTTAAATGAGAAAAAAGAACATTGGATGTCTGGCTTCCTCCAGAAATCCTCTCCGAATTGAAGAGCTGTGATCTGAAGTTTTTGTGTCTCATAATTTGCATCTATTTTTCCGTTGATGCAGTATTTCATAAAGGAACCCTAAAAATCAACATTGAATTCAGTGTATTCGTATTCTATTGACACTAACTAGCCGTAATTTATTCTAACTGTTACTGTAAGTTGAGGAGTATTCCATCATTTATCAGAGTAGACATCGAAAATAATCTATATCTTCACATATCGATGGATTTCGACACTTCCGCGTGTTGAATGCATGCGTATGATATATACACACATAAATACACTAAAATACAGAAATATACACAACGAAACACATACAAACACATACAAACACACACAATCACACACAAACACACACATACAAACAAAAACACACATACACACACTAAAACACACAAATAAACACACACACACACAAATAAAAACACACACACACACACATATACACACATCACACATATCAGTCAATATTGGTATGCGTAATGTATATGAGGATGAAATTATCACAGTTTTCTCTCTCAGTACAAAATATCACTACATCACCCCAACACTAGGAAAAGACACAATATTGTGATTCCATACCATCGCTTAGATACTATTCAACTTGACAAACCATACGTTATTACATTTTACAATAAGTTTATTAGTTCCTTTGAAAAATTGAACAATAAGCTTTTGAAAGAGAATGTAACAAAAAATATTACAGAAAACTATTTATACCATGACTGAATTTCTTAAAGAATTTCAGATGTGTCAATGTATTTTCGATTTTCAATTTGTTCTTTGTAAAGTGCTTTGATTTTATTTACACTATTTTTGATTATTCAGTAATTAGCGTCAATACCTCCTAAAAAATACCAAGCAAAGGAATACGAGCAATTTTCATCACGTTTTATTTTATTGCATTGTATCTGAGGTGTCAAATACATTGCAAACAATATGTACTACGGATGGAGCTATCCATCTATCATATCAGTCGATATACAACTCCAATCAGTTGGTTTCTGGTTCTTCGAATCATAATTATATCGAATAAGCAAACAGCAATTTCTCAGAAAAATGTGGATGTAGTCGGAGTAGAACATTCAACTGCCTAATGGTCCCTTGAATAATGAATGATGTTATAAATTATTTATATATTGATTAGTATATCCTCAAAGTTGATGATATTTCTAGTAGGATATGGCGTGAGACATCGATCTATAATTCATTTTCCCATTTTTCAAATTAGCGTAAATTAAAACGTGGCTTAACACAAACCTGAACTAGTCGGAAGTCATTAAGTTAGATTCTGAGAGATAGGGGGATTCAATTTTATTCATCTATTATTCATCATGAATGACCTACAATACGTGTGGAGTGATTATCAACCTTTCTTGGAAAATCAGTATATTATTATCAAAATTGAATGATTTTGATTGGCGTGATTCCACCAGTAAACATCATGATCTTGATAATTTACCTTCACTTCGAAAAGTCAGTCAATCCTTGATAATGAAAAATGCCCGGAGGTTTACATTTAGCTTCACAAATTTCCCGAAATGTTAGTTAAATTAAGTCTAGTATTAAGCAGGATAAAAATCACAATTAATGTAAATTATACAACTCTAACTATTATTACACATTGTTTAGTTATTATTAATCATTGTGTAAAACATTTAGACATTACAAATAAATTCAAACTAAAAAAACACACGAAAAATCATTCGAAAATGAGTTCTTATTTTCTTTAAGTAGGTACATCAACTCACTGAGTAACTCCAGAGAAATTCCATAAAGTGTTTTACCTATGGAAGAGTTCTGAATGATGCTCAAGAGGTATTTGATCTCTTCGCTGACAAATTTGGTGGGGTATATAGAAATTGTAATCTAAGTAGCATTGTATCGCATTTTGTTTTCAATGACGGTTTTTAGTAGCTCAATTTTGACTTATGGAGGAGAGTTCGATAGTATAAGGAACATTACAGAAAAATCTAGTCCTGGTCCTGATGACATACATCCCATGTTCCTTCCTATAAGTCGAATGTTTCCCCAACTCGAACAACCTGAATAGTCGGAGCACTACCAAATATAAACTATATACATTTATTATTACTATTACTCGATTAGTCGAATCCGCTGTGTCTAACTCTATCCAACCAGAACTAATAATTAGTCTTCATCATAAAATCATAATTGGCTCAATTTACTAACTCTTCGTCGAACAAGAACAAAGTCTGGCTTACAATCATTCCTGAAGTCATCGTCGCCTTCTGCAATCTACCGCCAACTTATTCAGTAAAATTCAATCCACATGTTAAGTACCAACTCTGCACACAATGCGCGTACAATTACTCAACTGAATGAAGAAACCCTCAAAATGTGTTGTGAATTATTTGCTTGCATATACCAACGTTTTCTAATTTGGTGAACATGAAAGGTTTATTTTCTTATATATATGTAACATTTAATCATATGTTTTGTAACCGTATTTTTGTGGATATACCGGTTTTGAGCATTTCTTAAACGATCTAGACTATTTTTGACAAGATGTATATGTGTGTGTATTAATTCTTTTCTTCAGTTTCTCTGTTGATTTTTCACTTAGATTCAATCATTTGCCTTTCAACTATTCATTGGGTAACACATTCTATAGAAGGGGTTACTCAATAACTTCAATTATTATTCAAGAACCGAGTTCAGTTGAAACTCCTACTAGTCCGGTCAAATTAGACGATTTTTTTTGCCAACTCAGGAAATTTTCCGTACTCAATCAAATGAGATGCGGTTATTTGCAAACTGTTCGGGAGGCCAAAATTTTCATGTCCAATTTTTGATAAAATTCGGGAAATCCTTAAATAGTTCGCAAAGTGACCAAAAAATCTCAATTGAGGGTTTTTAAGGTCGCTGATCAAGATTCCAATGTCAGATACATTTGACCACTTGATGGGGAGTAATTGGCCACTTATTGCCCCAAAATTTGGGCAAATAGACAAATAGTTCGCTAAGTGGCCAAAAAATTCCACTCGGGGGTTTTCGAGGTCGCTGATCAAGATTCCGACTTCAGATTTTACATTTGACTATTTTCTGGAGAGTAATTGGCCAATTATTGCCCAAAAAATGGGGCAAATCGACAAACAGTTCGCAAAGTGACCAAAAAATCCCACTCGGGGAAATAATAATAAACATCAATTATTTTTTTTTCATCTTATTAGATTAACTCAAAATCATATTTGTAAAATGTTCCACAATCATTCACATCAGCATCTTAATGGTATATAATAATATTTAAAACGCAAATAAAGATGAAAAATTATTATATACAATATATTATAATTATATATTATTGTACATTATATTATGGAAGTGCAGGTTTATATTATATTATTAAGTGAAGTTAACATAAATTGACTTGAATTGACTTGACCACCTCATACCTTTGAGCCCCCAACAGAAAATAATTAAAACATGTATAGTTTTCCTAACAAATATTAAATGACTCGTGAGTACATCAAATTAAGGAAAAATTGGAGATGCTTAAATATAACTGAAATATTACCGGCTCGTCTTTCGATTATATACCCTTTACTGAACATCCCTATGAATCAGTTAATTAGAAGAGGTGACTCTGACTTATTGGAGAGACATGCTCATGTAGTATGCTTCAAGAACCATATCTGTTGAGGATAAACTAACTTTACGATATAATCAGAATGCCTTGTTCATCTCTCATGATTAAATGATTGAAACAACTTCTAGTTAAAGATTGAATGCCACCATAAATGAACTGATGCGGTTTATGATCTGTGCTCCTGTATTGGTAATCAACATAGGAATATCAGGAATGATCTGTGTTTTAGGCCCACAGCAACTCATCATTACTTGTTGGATCATTCAATGGTCAAAATGATTAACGGATACTCAAAATACTGTCGTGAAACTTATTCGTATTGTTCAAGCTCTCTTCTAGTCTCTGTTGAAAGATGGATTTATGACTTCTCTTTGGAGTAGTATGAAAGAAAGTCTATTTGCAGACACTCTGAATTGACTTAATATAACATTGTATCTATTCTTCTAAGAATTTACTTGTAAGCTTTCGTCCGGAATAAATGTAAAAGTACATTAATTTCTCCAACAGTTCACTAAACTTTGAGTACTACTTTCCAGAAATGAAACTTACTCCATTCATAGTCTACATGTGTAACGTAGGCACCTATTTTCTATTCTCAGGAAACGTTTTATATCTATACTTCGATTAAAATACATTTGGCATCTTCAATAAATGCTAGATCGTAATCCTTTGAGTCATTTTTCCTTCTGTAAAGTACTAACAGCTATACCAGGCGTTGTCGTGGCTACAGAATATACGCATATTCTTATGCCACGGTATCTTTTTTCAAGTAGTAAGTCATATGTGCAACGCGTAGAAACAACTAGCGACTATGGCCCCAACTAATTTCCCCAATATGAAATACCATAAACGTTTCTCAGAAACCGTTAATCTCTACCGTTCCATTTGTTAACTTTAATGATTTATAGATAATTGGTCGGTACTCATCTGCTTCGAGATTTCGGAAAGAGGATTGTGTTAGTTTTTTCGAAATCTCATGTGTACAGTGAGTTTCCTCTTGTTTTTAAAATCAATTGTGCAAAATTTCATCAAGATCTGAATGGATCTATCATCTAAATAAAGAACATACGTTCTTCTCTACACTTGGTGAATCCAAATTTGGTACTTTTCAACTGGGTATATAACTTATTGAAATGAAGAAAACGTTCGTCCTGTTATTTCAATATGGTTGAATAATATGTTCAAATTTGTTTTCATTCACTTCTACGCACTGCAAGGAGTAACCACTGTTCAGTGACGGGTCGTAATGAGTTCTCTTCTTACCAGCCGACGTTTCCATGCATGCTTTATATTATTAATCCTGATATTTCTCCGAGTTATTTATAAAGAGTTTTTAGAAGTTTTACACAAGACGTAAATGTAGGTAGAATTATTATAGTATAGAGTAAAATTGTGCTTGTACTTCTGAAGTTAATTCTATCAAAATTTGGATTCACAACAAGTATTGGAATTTTCAAAGCAATTGGATCAAATAGACCGTTTCATCTGGCATCCCTGGAGATTGTTGCAACTGTTAAAATCGAATATTCCTGTTCGAAGAAAGTGCGGCTCTTATACATGGAAATTGTTGAAATGAATTAGTGGCACCCAAAATAATCAACAATGACGTCATTTCTTTCTCATTGTGCACGAAATACTCGATTATTCATAATAATAATAATAATAATATTAATGATAATAATTTTCATTGTCCATAAGACCAATCATATTAGATGGTATAAGACATGCCAAAAATATACAGGTATATGAGTAAGCAAATAATCAAATACATGAATGAACACGTATTTTGGTACAACAAATAAGACAGAAAAGGGAAACAAAAAAGAGAAAATGATGCAAAGAAATACGAAGATAATATTTCCTTTGGAAAGCTTTATTATATTAGGTTCGAAACAAATAATAATTATGACAATAGCCCAGTATCTACTATACTTACTTATGAATATTAAACTAGGAAATTGAAGGAAATGAGCAAAACTTTATGGATCATCTGTTATTATAGATGCCAAGTACTTAGAAACACTGTAGAATACATGCTCTTGCAAAAGTTCATGAAGTCCCTTTTTAAACTGATTTAAGTTAGCATTATCTTTCAGCGACTGCGGAAGTTTGTTGAACATCTTCATGCCCATATATCGTGGATTTTCTCCATACAGAGACATCTTATGCTGAGGTATCGACAGGTCTGCTCTGCCTCTAGTAGGATAAGTATGATTGAAATCATTGCGGCGAAAAGAACCAACATTTATTTTGACATATATCAAAAGTTGCTTTATATTATATACATGGGAGGGGTAGTTATTGCAATTCTCGGAAGATGTTCCTGCATGAGGTTCTTCTATTTGCTCCTACCATACTTCTTACTGCAAGCTTCTGCATTAGGAAGACTGTGCATAATAATAGGATAGTAGTATGCATCTACTTGTAAGACTGTGCAACGTCCTCAAAGCATTGCACATAGTTGATAATTTGCTACATAACATGTCAATGTGAGCATCCCAGTTCAAAGCGTTATCTATACATAGCCCCAGAAAACGTACAGTCTGAACTTGCCTCGAAAAATGTACGACAATTTTTAAGAGACAACTCTCATTGCAGTTTATTGCACGAGGTGTTGAATAAATGAAAACTGTTTTTGAGGTATTCAGAATGAGTTGATTTGCTGCAATTCTATGCAGGCATTATTTTGGGTATTTTCACTAGCACGCGTGTGTCAGATACGGTGCTTAACATTGAATTATCATCCGCAAACATTAGAATCCCTGGCTTCAGTACCATTGGCAAATCATTAACCAATAACGAGAAAGTGTGCAGTTTGAAATTTTGGTTTTAAATTGGCAGGATGAAGGGTCGTGTTGTAGATTAGCAATTACTCGTAGCTTTGGATCGCTATACGTCATCACTTCCTTCAAGAAAACCATACATTTCAGCTGTCAGACTTGGCATTATTTATTATCCCTGAACTATATAGGTTCTGTTGGCTCAGATTGCTAACCACCAGGTGTACAGTATGAAGATGCTTGATTTTCAGCTTCCTTTCATCACATGTTCTAAGCAATTGATGAGCGTGATGATTAGTCCACTAATCGCATGAAGACCGTTATGAATACATTTACTTGAATTGAGAATTACTCGTTAATGCAAATATTGACACAAACGTAAGTAGTTGAATCACGCTCATCTAAAACGTGACGTTTGAGTTTAAAATGTATCTAAAGGTGCTACGCTCGCTCGTTAATTATAATTCAATGAGAATTCGAATATTTCCTCCGTCACAGTATTGATTTTTGTTCCAATAACAGCAAACTATTCACGGAACGATCATTAAATACGCCAACTCGACCCGAATTAGTAACCCAAATGGGTTTTTTGATAGATTATATCGCGAATAACGTTCTCATTGATGAACTTCTAAAAGAATAATTTCGATGCAATTACCATATCAATAGAAAGCTCGTTAGTATAGTTCTGAAAGTTCAGTTGTATCAGATACGACCAATCAACATAAAATCAGGCCAGTGTGTGGTTGATTATTGATTTATTATTTACTTGGAAACAATTAGTCGAGGTACTTCAAGAAAATTCAATGAACTTGGGATCCATCATTTATTTTTTCCAAATGTTGATTCCAGGAGATGTGAAAAACAGAATTTGTCTGGATCAAATGGAATACTACTTCGAATAAAATCATCCTAATTATCATTATCGTCATCAAGGGGTCGTTGCGGTCCCTAAATGCCTAGGCCGGAGCTCTTTGCACTCCATCCTAGTGGAGCGATTACCACCAACGAGTGTTCACCAAGCCACAGAAGAGCAGTTCCCACACGAGAGTGTTCACCATGCTCTCCTGGGTGAACCTAAAGAAGGTACCATCAACTTCGTGATATATCCCTGTACTATTATCACGAAAAATGATATTATTATGTCAATAAATAGGATAAAAAATTCAAGTTCGGTTGGCTTTGTTAAAATATCTGTTTTTTATCAAAGATTGTGAACAATTATCAATTAAACCTTTAGTTAAATTATTCAATCTTTGTATGCAGACGAGCTCCTTTCCTGATGTTTGGAAACGGTGTAAAATTTGTCCTGTACACAAAAAGGGTGATCCGTCAGATGTCAGCAGCTACAGACCTATAAGTATATTATCCAATATGTCTGAGGTTTTTGAAACTATACTTTATAATAAAATTTACCATTGTGCGCACCCAAAAATTACAACATTACAACATGGATTCATGAGCGGGAAGTTCACTACAAGCAACCTAGTACATTTTACTCTGTACGTGTCCGAATCATCGGAACAGTTTCGTGAGGTTCATGTATACTATACTGACTTTTTCGAAGCGTTCGATAGAGTGAATCTTAAACTGATATTAGATAAAATCTTGCAATTTGATGTTTCTAGTGATATCATAGCTTTAATAAGGTCTTATCTATCCAACAGGCAACAATATATTGTGCATAATAACTTCAAGTCTGAGTACTATGACGTGCCATCTGGTGTCTTTCAGGGACCTAACTTAGATCCCATCTTATTTTTGATATTCATTGATGATATCGTAGATATTGTTGAATATTCCAAAATATTGAAATTTTCAGGAGTATTAATGATGTATATGACTGCTTAAAACTTCAATCAGATGTTAACAAAATCTTTGAATGGTCGGTAACGGACTCTTTACATCTCAATATTGGAAAATGTCAGTTTATGATCAGCTAGTTCAAATGGAGTGACTTCTACTTACCAAATTGGGAACATCAATTTGAGAGAGGTGGATGATAAAAGAGATTTTGGTGTATTGTTTGACAAAAAACTTAATTTTGATCTCTATATAAATAAACTTGTTAAAGAAGTACTTAGTTTATTGGGATTTATAATACGTTGCAGTGAACCGTTTACCTATATCAACGCTATTAAAATGCTCTATTACTCTCTGCAAAGAAGCAAATTGGAATACTGTTCAATAATTTGAAGCCCTCAATTTGGAAAATATATTCAATTATTAGAAAAATGTCAAAATATATATGGGTTTATCCAACCTATCCATTTGTAAAATCAAGTAATGAATTAAGACTAAAATTCGACTATACTACTTTAGAAAACAGTCGAAATAATAAATGGTATTCACCAGACTTCAGAAGTAGGCTGTTCCCATCCGAGAGTGGGCACCATTCCCCCCTTAGGTGAACGACTCCTAAATAGGGTAACACCAACTTCGTAATATATTATATTCACGCGTCGCCCTAGAGGGTGTTCACCTGACTTCAGAAGTAGGCGAGATTGGCTCTCACACCAGAGTGTTCACTTGGTCCCCAAAGTGAACAAACAGCCACTACTGAACTCCCAGTCGGGACCGGGTAGGTGGTTAATGCCCTGAAGAGGTTTAACACCATTTCCGTGTCTAGTTTCTGGATCTCCTCAGTGTTGCATAGCTCTACCGGGAGTGCTCTTCATCTTGGGGGAATCAGTGTTACCAATCTACATAGAATGTGCATTGATGTTTCGTTTCTCCGTTAGCACCACCTGCACAAATGGGAATTGCCAAGGTTCATCCTGTGGAGGTGGTAGTTAAACGGCCGTGTCCTGTCAGTATCCGTGTCAGCAGTTTGCCATCGGTTTCGACCATGTCCCCCACTCGCTGAAATCAGTTTTCTCAAAGGCTTTCGACTGCCTGCAACCGTTAACTAAATGCCTCTTCCGAGTGTTTTGTTTTGATCCAGCATTAGATTCACTCTTTTATGTTGCTCTTCGAATTGCTCACGGCTTGTTCAAGGCCTATTAGGGGTTCTATAGACATCAGTTTTGCAAGCTCATCGACTATTTTGTTTACTCATATTCCAGAATGACAGAACAGGCTGAACTTGCCGTCGTATCATACCAAAGTTATTTAGCGTGTTGCTGCACTCACATACCAGCTTCGATTCTATTTTCATGCTACCCAGCTCAGAAAGAGTTGCTTTGCTGTTTGTGCATATACTGATGTGAATTTGTACTTTTTCTTTCACTGCTTTTTGAGAACAGCGCGTTATTTCCAGTATCTCCGCTCAGAGAATGGTGGCGTGTTTTATTCCAGTTACACCAGTCCAAAATTCAATTTCATGTTCGATCAAAAATTGTTCTGTACACTTGTGTTCCCATGTTATTCTTTTGTGAATATCACGAAAATGTGCTTGAAGGCAACAACTGTGGTAAAGTATACTTTATTCAAGATTTTTTGAAAACGCTTCAGGAAAAGCAGAAAAAGAGAAATTGTTGATTCAAGAAGGCGTTGAGTCAACAGTACGGCAACGTAAGCATATGCAAATCTCAAAGAACAAAATACAATCAGTCAAAATATTATTACAATTGTATACGATGAATAGGATAAACACTTTTTAAATTCTTATGAAATGGTACGTTAGATTTTAGTAGATACTCTGTGCCCTAAATTGTATAGCATTTATGAAGTTTGCATTCTCAATGAGTGAAAGGGCAATACAATGATTTTTTCTCTAATATCAACGGTGAAAGCAGTTACCTTGCGATAATTTATAACTTTGGTACAATATAACACTTATTAATTTGTTCTGTAGTGACTTACCACACGGGCGCTATCAGTTAATACTGAGAGTGAGTTCGTGTGCTGAAAAGTTCCAGCTGAGTGTTAAATAAGAAGAGAGACCAATGCCAATTATCAGTCATCCACTGTCATTGATTTTTGATTTCCAGACAGGGCATCCAATAAAACAAAAAGGTATTCACAGATATTTACCGGAGAGTGAGTTTGTCGAAATCCTTAATATGGTGCTCATCGATGAAATCGGAAAAATGTGTAAGTGTATGCTATATAACAAAATTCTCCTACATCTGTACCAGAAGCTATTAAGGAATCATATCTGTACAGATGGTAGTACGACGGAAAAATTAGTGACACTAGAAAAAGCAGCACCAGAAATATGGACCCACAAAACTAGTCTAATGCATCTTCTGTTGACATTTCAAGTAAATATTACACTATAAAAGGGGTTTTGTGTGAACTTTATCAGGAACGTTTGATAATTTTAGTTGCAGCCTAGGATACGTAAAACTCTTGAACAATATATTTATTTTCTGGAAATGAAGTAGAATTTTGTTTAAGGGAAGGTTTTCTCAGTTGTCCATTCAATGATTCATTCATTAAAGATTAGCTATATTCTGCATGCTGTGGCCTCAAAAATAGCTAATAGTAGTCGTTAAGACATAGGCTTCTCGCCAGATGTCATTCCTCAAGTTTAAAGATTTAATGCATATTTGAAATAAGTGGTAGCCGCTACGCGTGTGAAGACGTAAATTATTTATACTCTGTGTAATATGAAAGTTTACTTGAATTGATAGGGACATCAATGTTAAGAACTGGTCCGTCACGGACATTATGTCATGTAAATGTTACACGTTTCGTGGAGGCATAATATGTTGTCTGTCATAGCAGTCTGAACTGTGATAATGTTCTATCAATTTATGGAACTGTCTGTCTGTCAAGTAAAAATTGTACGTGATTGAATTAACTCGCAGAAACAGCTATAACCGGTAAGAGAAAGCGTCAGCTTCGCCGTGGCGTTATGATTTCACAAGTTTCAAAACCAAATAAAAAATTTTTAATGAGTAGATTCAGCTAAAAGCTTGGAAAGACGTAAAGTTACACTCATGTTACGTTGCCTATCTTGTTGATGGTTATATGTTGTCTGTCGATGCATATGCAGTCTGAACTGTAATGAAGATGCATTATATTTCTGTCATGTAAATTGTGGGTGATTATATGAGCAGTCACAAACGTCAAAATGTATTGAATTGCTTCCACCTCGTCGACTTTCGTAAAATTTAAAAATCCGGTAAATGGGGAACATATCTGCAAAGTTTCAAGTCCGTACGCTATGTAGTTTTGCAGATTTCGTGATGATTGGGTGATGATTGGGTGGATGAGTGGGTGAGTTGGTGAGTGGTATTTGCATTTTATATAAATACACATAGATTTCTCATATCCATTTTGTATCGCAGTATGGTGAATTTTGACTAATTATATGTTTCTCTGTGTAATATGTATGAGTGGGTAAGTCGAACCAATGTAAACTCAAATTTTGTGATTCCTTGAAGCATCCTTATCAGCCGATATGTGATTATTAGTGCCGCGTGGGTGTGTGGTAAATTCGCATCAGATTTGAAAATCTACACATATAAACTATTCTATGTTATTGTGAATCATCATCCTGCCAATTCATGATAATAACTGTACTTTCAATAACTCACCTTCTGAAAAAAACGTATGTTTCAAAGTTCCACTACATACTTGGTAACATCATAACGAATGAAAATTTTACCTGGCAAATAAGTTCAACCCTAAGATTAACCACAATCGATTTAGTCTCAAAACCAGTTCCAACTTTCTCTTTGGCTGCTACCTGTAACGTCTATGGTGGAATATGTGCGTTCAGTAGGATTCTCGGGATAGAAAGACTCGGAGAGCTATCAATCTGGAAATATTGATGTATGATACTTGAAGCCCTTGTAAAGATATGGTAGTTTGGTCCCAATTCCTGTCAAGAGAAGTATCTCCCATTTGTATATTTCGTTCATTTTGCTAGCTTATTTGATACACGCGTCCATCAACTGTACACTATGTGGTAGGCCTTATTCAACCTCATTATTAATTTGTTCGGAAAGTTTTATTTATTCTCATGATATTTGCTTGAATTTATATTATTATTCATTTGTATGCAGTTTGTTTTGGCATTCTTTCTGTACCAGCCAAGAGTTACTTTACATCTCAGCAGCTCCTCATAATCTACAAAGCATAGATTCGACCTGTCCTGAAGTACTGTTCACATGCTTTGGTCTTCAGCTCTCAAACATATGCTGAAGCTGGAACGGTCTTTCCCTATACCTGTAACCTCCAAACCTTCAAGAAAAAAAATGTCTATCCCCTCTCCCTACATTCCACTTCTGGCTCACCTGATATTCTTCGAACATTATAGGTTTCCCTCTCGTGTAGTCAAAGTATTATGAAAAAAACAGTTATCGAAGCTCGAAGATTAGAGAGGAACTACGGTAAGAACTCCAACATTCCGACGACATCTAATTTTTAACTTCTTTGTAGCTATAAGCCCACAAAAATGCATATTGATAGCATTGATACTCCAAAAACATCATTCGCGGAAACCTCCAGACATCAATATGGGATGATGAATGGAAATAATTCACAGTCAAATAACATTATCAAGAGCGTATGGAACGGATTAATCAAAAATGGCAAATTTACGGTGGAATGAATACTTCAATGAAAACAAAACAATTCAATACAGAAGAGTGGAGAACGATTACAGTAATGTACACGGCCAGATTATTAATGTTGAAAGGCCGCAATTAGTAGACAAATATCACTTATTAACACTTGCGGAAATTCAATCGGAACTCATTAAAACGGATTACAACTCAATCTTTACCTTTAACGTCTGTTAGGCACAACAGTTTCAACATAAGAGAGTGATTTAGCTGTTCTGCTATCAAAGATAATTAATTTCTTACTGCTGCCTCAGCGCAGTTCTTTCTCACCATCAATGATTCATGATAAGAATCGCGGTTAACACGTATCATTTATGAATTTGGATCACGAACACAATATTGATTATAAGATTAGTATTATTATTGTCTGCAAGAATTACCAATTAAATGAACCAAATATGACAAAAAAATGTATGCTTCGTTAGGATTAATTTAACGTTATAATGAAAGTTTAGTATTCAATGTGGAATCATAATTACTCTTCAATAATATCCAATCAAACTAATTCTGCAAATAGAGAACCGGTCTTGGTCGTAGGTCATCGTTATTCCTTCACGTTGCCATCGTCACAATACCTGATATAGAGGGTAATCTGGTAGCACCTCACATCAATGGTTCCAGGGTCGAATGAGAAAGTGATCACAATAATAGTACAGTGAAACTGTGGAAATAAGTCACGCTATTTTGTTAACTGGCGCGGTACCGTAAAGTTGGTATTCAACAGATCAAGGAACACGTAACTTCATCGGAAAATGCATGCCTATCAATCATAGCCAATCAGATGCTTGTATTTTGACATATTGACAACAACTTAATCTAGTTGAAAATCACTAGCTGTAAGATTAAGTGGAAAACTCCCTGGTTTGACAGCTGTAATTTCGCGAAGAATGTCGCTCTTATTGTTAAACAGATCTTCTTGTTCAGGATCTAGGTCAGAGTTGTTCACCAAATACATTAAATACTTTAGATTTTTAATATAATCTTGAATATGCTCAGATTTTGTACAAAGGGAACAAAGATTGTATGTATTGCAGTTCATTTTATTATTAAATAGCTAAATAGCTCTGCTTTTTCCGATACCCAAACATAAACTAGAAGATTAACCCCAAAGTGTCACTTGAACCTGAATTTGATTAATAGCCAACTTTATTATTATTATAACGCGTAAAATTATCATTTATATTATTATTTTGTATACATTATTATTTTAATTCTCTTAATACAATTCCCTTGTTTCTAGTAGTATAAAACTATGCAACGTATGAAAAATAATATCTATTTCGTAATATTATTTGAACCTTCTTTCTAGAGCACAGGGAAAGTAGTAAAAATGCAATTGAAACTGCTTCTGATTTACCAAAATATACTCAGATCCCAGAAGGATTCTGCGTCACAATATAACGGCTTGATGCCGACGTTTCGCCAACCATTACATGTGGCATTTTCAGGGCTGGCTTGAGGCTTAAACTGAAACTGATTCTTCTGGTTTCTGAAGCGGTATTTATTGTAGGAAAAAACCTTCACGCTACGCAGTTCACTGCCTTGATTCCGGAGGTTAGGTCCGTTCTGACACTTGACCCTGCGGTTGTGTGATCTTGTGCATCAGTAGATCTGTACTTGCGCAACACAAGATTGACATTCATCATCAAATCATTTTCGAAAATACTAAAATCGTAGCCCGTGGTCCACACTTCTATCAGTGAAAAATCCGAATAATCTAGGCCGTGACTCAGGATATCACAACATTCGGAAACACAACCTCGAGAATTCAACTTCGCACATGATCACACAACGGCAGGGTCAGGTGCCAGAGCCGGATTAACCACAGGAATAAAGGCAGTGAACTGTGTAGTGTGAAGGTTTTTTCCTACAATGAATACCGCTACGGAAACCAGAAGAATCAGTCTCAGTTCAAGCTTCAAGTCTGACTTGAAGATGCCACCTGTAATGGTTGGTGAAACGTCGGTATCAAGGCTTGTTATTGTGACGCGGAATACTTCTGTAGCCCAAGAATTTTCAACATTAGCTATCCGCGGAAGATACCAAAATATAGTATCCACTATTATTTACAATAAAGGTTTCTATATTTTCTTCTCTTCTACTGATGATATAAGGTTGAATTGTTTCCCCTTTATTTAATTATCTAATACATATTATACTAGAACATTGGAATATTTGACACCAAAACTGCAATTAATGAATAAGTGCCACCGATATAAAATAATTAGCGTCCAATAGTAATAGGTCTAAATTGTTTTCACTTTTCTCTAGTACTATAAGATTGTGTGAAAAGGGTTAAATATCATATAATTCATTCAATTACTTGAAGCACATATTACTAGAGCACAGGAAAATTTTAAAATTATCATCTCACTATTTTCTGTACCAAAACGTGACATTTTCTTTTTGTAGTTAATATATCAAATCAAGCACGACTAAGCTTTTGAAACTTATCAGGCAAAACAACAAAATACCAATTAGCTTACCATTCCTATGAATAACAGTCTACAGTGATGAAAAATCTTGTCTTCCGGATGGATTCCGCGTCACAATAGCTCGACTTGATGCCGACGTTTCGCCAACCATTACAGGTGGCATCTTCAGGGCAGGCTTGAGGCTTGAACTGAAACTAGTTCAAGTTTCAGTTCAAGCCTCAAGCCTGCCCTGAAGATGTCACCTGTAATGGTTGGCGAAACGTCGGCATCAAGTCGAGCTATTGTGACGCGGAATCCATCCGGAAGACAAGATTTTTCAAGATTAGCTGTCCGCGGAAGTCTACTATCCAAGAGTCTACTGTGATATGCCTTACTTAAGTTTGTCTGTCACCAATTTAATTCTACTTTCAAATAAATTTGGCATAAACGTTCCTTACCGAATCTCGTACGTGCTTAAACTATCATGCCGGAATTTTAACATGGAGTATGTTTTTACGGAGGACCTAATTGAAGGAAAGTGTTACGCGAGAACCGTTACGCGAAAACCGTTACGTGGATCCGTAACAGGTCTGATTGGTTGAGACCAATAGGCTCCTCCTTCTTTTATACTAGCGCCGAGCGAGCGCGGAAGGAACCGAGCGTAGAGGAGTGTATACGTGACTGTGACCACATTCATACAAGGCAATCTACTAAGGACGCGGACCTTGTTCGAAATTACCAATTTATTCTTTTTTATTTGTTGAGAAGAAGGAACATTAAACATTTTCTATGTTATTCGTTTTTATCTAATAAGAACTGTACATTATTTTTTCAGTTAGGAATTTCTTAAGAAAATTTCAGAAAATTCGTACTTCGAAAGAATTTCCGCCAATAATTCAACCACTAGGGAGCTTATGAGTGGTATTAAATCTGATTCAACAACAGAATACATAATTACGGAAAACCGTAACTTCCATGACAAGTTCAAGATTTTA
The DNA here is from genome assembly GCA_958510875.1 of Endomychus coccineus. Taxonomy (NCBI): domain Eukaryota; kingdom Metazoa; phylum Arthropoda; class Insecta; order Coleoptera; family Endomychidae; genus Endomychus; species Endomychus coccineus. The sequence continues at coordinate 48,925,087 of OY294068.1, read as the reverse complement.
CACATTCAGTATGAAACAATAAATCAAATTTTCTGGAATCCCTACATATTGATGAATATGAGAGGTCAGATATCTTATTGAACGGTCAGCAGATACTTAATAGTCTAGGAGCCAGAGCGATATTGATGGTCTGAACATCAACCCGATGGCACTATGGTTTATCGTAAGAGGACGGTTCGATGATCAATTCATCTCACAGACCGAATTTTCCCGTCTGCTAGATCTCGAGATACAGCATCCGCATTTTTTTTTTGACTGGAGGTTAACCCTTCCCAAGTTGCGGTTACTTGAAAAGCATGCCATTCTTATATACTTCCACCATGTGCCATCATTTTTTATCGTGTCCGTTTATCAGACCGACCAGTTAAAATTGAACCGAAAATGAACTTCAAGTTAACCCCCCCAAACCTGGTGAAAAATGTTCATTGGTGTTGGCAGTTGTTAACATACCCTATACCATCAGAAGTTATCGGTCCATTTCCGGATAATTGGCCTTTATTTGGACCAAAAATGTTTCTTTTTTCATTTTGTGGATAAAACTTGCGGGTTATAAGGTAACATGATGGCTCCATGTTAAATAACTTTATTGGAGGTCAAATAAAGATTCAAAATCGTTGCCATCACTCCTTGCCTATTTCAAGCCCCCAAAACCCTCTAAAACCACCCCCTGAAAAAATATGAATCATATGATAATATGACCAATTTTATGATAAATTAGTCAATTATTGAGACTCTGGCTGGGTTTAAAATGGAAACGGCTCTTTTTTATTTATTTTTCTATTTTGTCGGATGTATTCAGGGAGTTTTGGTGGGTTGAAATAGGCAAGGAGTGATGGCAATAGTTTAAAATCTTTATTTGACCTCCAATAAAGTTATTTAACATGGTGCCATCATGTTATCTTGTAACCCGCTAGTTTTATCCACAAAATGAAAAAAGGAAACAATTTTGGTCCAAATAATGGCCAATTACTCGGAGATGGACCGATAACTTTTGATGGCATAGGGTATGTTAACAATTGCCAACACCAATGAACCTTTTCCACCAGATTTGGGGGGGTTAACTTGCAGTCTAATTTCGGTTCAATTTTAACTGGCCAGCCCGATGAACGGACACGATAAAAAATGATGGCACATGGTGTACAAGTGTATAAGAATGGCATGCTTTCCAAGTGACCGCAACTTGGAAAGGGTTAACCAGTCAAAAAAAGAAAAAAATGCGGATGCTGTATCTCGAGATCTAGCAGTCGGACAAAATTCGGTCTGTGAGATGAATTGGTCATCGAACCGTCTTCTAACGATAAACCATGATGTCATCGGGTTAATGTTCAGACCATCAATATCGCTCTGGCTCCTAGTCTATAATGATTCTCTCTTGTCAAAATTGTATAATTGGATGTTCCGTTTGCTACCAGTGTATCTTTTACTTTCAATTAGGTGCAATTCCACCAACCATCTATACTAAGATTTTCTTTCATATATTATGTTAACTCTTTTGTGGTAAGTTTGTACTTCGTTATATTTGTTTGAAGAAGCTACAGTGGAACGATAGTTATATCTATTTATTAAATTGATGAAAGTCTAACTTTCAATAGTTTTTTAAATTTTAATTCAAGTCATGATTTAACTATCTTATAATCATTGATTAATTGTGAATAAATTTGCCCACCATTCTCGAATCACTCAATATTCTAGAACGCCACAATACTTACCAAGTTCATTTCTGTGAAAAGTGAAGCAGCTCACTACGTTGGACAAAGACGTGGTGAACAATGAAATATAGTTCAGTAGAGCAAAAAATCAGTTACGGTTCATCCCTTACTACTTCACTATTGAAAGCTGTGAGCATCGATCATAATTATAGAGTAAACGGAACTTCTTTTCCATTCAGTTCAGTTAATCAACGAGAATATTAACTTATACTCAAGAGCTTCCTTCTGATATGCAAGTATCATCCTAATGAATACCCTTTCGAATGGTGGGAGTAATACTGATTTCAATTATCATTCGCAATATTCATAAGGAGATTGAAGAAAAACCCATTTGGTTCAAATTTCTCTCTCTTCTTATAATAAAGTATATGTTTCAATGGAAAATTGAATGTATTCTGGAAATTGGTACTTGGAATCGTGAAGCGTTGCATAATTGGCAATTTCTAAATTTCCAGGGCACGCAGATTAACAAATGATGTCGATTTTCTTAATACTGGAAATAGAGTACATCTAAATGGATTCTCTGTAGGATAAAATTAAGACTTGAGGATATAAAAATCCCTGCAGAATTAAATTTTCCTTTCACGTATTCCGTCACTTTGCGTTTATTATACAGGAATTTAAGTTTAATTTTATTTTGCAAGTATCGCTCAAGTTGGATATACTCACAAGAGGGGTTTGCCGGGTCATTTGAATAAACGTTTTGCAAATTTAGCGGATTTTCCAGGGCCAGTAAGTCATTATGCAAAACAGGGAGACTGTGTGTTCCACTCTCCGTGATTCACATACAGAGAGTGCAGTGGCGGCTGGTGATACTCTAATATGGTGAGCCAACATATTCATCCTGTATCATTAACAGCGAATTCAAATGGGTTTTGGATGCAAAAATTTAGTTTTTTCTACCGATTCTGAGTGCTATGCTTTACATGATTGTAATGAGGATTATGTACAGGTTATTTCCAAAATTTAAAAACAAAACCATTCTTAGAAAATTAAAATTCCGTGTAAGGTTAAAATATCTGAAAGTAAAGAACATCTAAGAGTTACCAGATGTTTCCAATAACAAATGTAGCTAGAAAAAAGTAAAGGGATTTTTGAAATAAATATAAGACAATTCACATTCGCTTCAACAAGGGTGATATGATATGGTTAAGAGGGTTGCAATAAGTTCACAAGAGTTTGGTTCTAAAGGAAATCATAAACCTGTCGAGATGAATAACCAATATAGGACGAGGAACTAATGGGTAGCCATATGTAAAATATTAATATTAACCATCTGGAGATGTTTTATGTATCTGTTAGTGATATTTAGGAAAGGACAGATACATTTAGAAATTCCCACCGAAAACATTCTGAACTAAACAGTTCAAGAGAGGAATATTGCTTATTGGTCAAACAATTCAAGAATCGTTTTCCGAATTGCAGATTGGTTCTTGGGAAGAAGGACGCATTACAAATACTAGGGATAATGCCTAAGACTTCCAGCTGTATTTTCTAGCTTGAATTAGTCTCTTGAGAAATCACGTGACACTTAATTTCAATTAATTTAACTTGATAGTTTCTTCAGAGTGTTTTTGGTAAGAAGGCTGGATTTCGCTCAGTCAGAGTTGTTTCAGATTTTTGATCAAAGTTGTTGTTCTCAGTTTTTATTCTCAAGTTAAGCTCCATAATACTTTCGAATCATTCCATTCATTTTCGATCCCCTAGGTTCATGCTGGTTGGGTGTCATTTTAATAATCTTAGTTTTATTTCTCTTCTAGTTAATTTAGATTATCTAGGTATTTTATTCGAGTATAGATATTAATCTCAGTTTTTTATTCTTATTAGTATTACTTATAAAGTTAATTGTAATTTTAATTTTTCATTATCTTTCATTATCATTATCATTCAATTAGTTTTTTTATTATTGAATTTTATTGTTGTTGTTGAGTACGAGTTTATCTGATTAATATAAGTGTTTACCCCTTCCACTCACCTTCCAGTGTGTTAAAAAATCTTAAGTGTTTTGTGGAAGAAAAGTGTCAATGATATTTTTCACGTTTGTTCTGGTTAATCAATGATTGGGATCAAACTCCAACGTGTCATGGTTCTCTAAATTAAATGGGCACACTGTGAAATGAAAAGATTGAGCATTGGGAATGATATAAATTCCTTAAGTGAAGTTTCATAGAGATTCATCAATAGAGTACCATGTTACATGATCCTCTTCCCAATCTCGAATGATGTCCAGGAAATCCAACTATACGTCATACATTCGCCGCCGGGAAGTGGAACATTACAACAACTAGCAACCCTTTAAGAATTTTCATTATTCCAACACATCTCTTTTTTTGTCGTAGCTCTCCATGAATTGGCACGGAATCATTTTTTTCACTACTTTGGTGCTGTGATAACGAAAAAGGGGCATGATTGTCAGTTGGTTATTGAGTTTCGTTGGAATGTTGTACATCTTTATGGTAATGTGATGTCACCTCAGGAAGGAACTGAGTTCGGGAACGTGAGCCATCTTTATTCATTCACGAGGACAAAGTGAATAATCCCTGAAAAATTATTTTATTTGATTGCCACAATCAAAAATACCATGAGACATTGAATGATGTACCATTCTTATCTAGAACGCAATGGAATTTTCAAACTATTGTGTCATTCAGTTCGCTTTTGGCACTCATCGAAAGCTAGCAGCCTTGAAGATTTTGTGAATGGAATAAAGTGAATTTCGTGTCTTGATTAAACTTTATTTCTTGCGGGATAAAAACATTACGCAAACCAAAGTTGAGTGGTTTACTGATTTTCGTTGAAGTAGTATGATTCTAAAGGATGTCAAACGTCCTGGTCGTCCAATTGAGGTTACAACGCCAGGAATCATCGATAAGGCTCATGGTATGATATTGGACGATTGACGAGCTTGAGTGCACTAGATTGCTGAGGCTATGCGCATCTCAACCGGATGAGTATGGAATATTTTCCATACATTTTTGAATATGAGAAATCTATTTGTCACATGGATGAAGCATTTGCTCTCTGTTGATGACAAGCGCGACCGAATTACAACTTAAAAGGGGCGTTTGGCGATGTGCATGATAAGGAGGACTTTTTGCGCCGTTTTATGACCATGAACATATCATGGATCCATCACATTATACCAAGGACCAAAAAACAGTCGAAACAGTGGACTTTTCCTGGCGAATCGAAGCCGAAAAATGCCAAAGTGGGTTTATCGGCTAACAAAGTCATGGCGACACTCATTTGGGATGCACAAGGTATCGTCCATATCGATTACATTGAAAAGAGCAAAACGATCACCGGCGTATATTTGACATAGCTTTTGGATCGATTCGACGCCGATTTGAATTGAAAGCGGTCGCATTTGACAAAAAAAAAGTGCTCTTCTACCAAGACAATGCATCGGCAGACAGGTTCGCAGTCGCAATAGCAAAATTGCATGAATTGCCCTACGAATTGGTTCGTAATCTACCATATTCTCCAGATTTCGGCCCCTGCGATTCTTATCTATCTCCAAACTTGAAGAAATGGGTTCAATATTTGTGGTTGTACCGGCAGTTGGTAATTGTTGTGTTATCAAGCACGATCACGAAGATCTGTGGCCACACTTGTACGATCATATGATGAAATCGTAGGAGGCTATTGGCTTAGGCGAACAAAGGAACGTGAGTTATATCAAAAGACGGCGATGATTATTCTTAATTGCGTACACGTTTATCCACAGGGAGAAGGTTTCATGTCATTTGAGTATATGACATACCACCAATAAAACATATTTAATGTACTGAATGCTATTTTAGTGACCATTCAAGGGCCGACTAACGCAGTATAACTAAAAGAAGCACTACAATAATCATTTCTTTAGAACTCGTGAATTTACAGAAAGTCCGTAACGAAATTGTAAACCAAATACGTGTATTACACGTTGCAAAATATATTTGTTAGTTATATTCGTATAATGAATACACCAGAATGAAAAAATTACCAAAATATCGTTTAATACGCTTATATTAAACTATAATGCTCATTGACGTGTTGCTTGGGAGATATTCCTACATCTATGTTCAATAGTTTCTTACCTAGAAGCGTTTTCATTGAATAATGCATATCGATATTAGGTAATACACAAAACAGACCTACTTGGCCATAATTTCGACTTTGGCTACGATCATAATCTGTCAACCACTAGTTTCATTCAGATTCATTGCGTTAATAACTGAATATTTTGAATTTATTCTTCGTTCACGGTTTGTCAAAGAATTATTGGCCAAACTTGCAGAACATTTGATGTACTCGTAAAATTTACAGAAAGTCCGTTACAAAATAATAAACAAAATACATGTATTACGTGTTGCAAGATATATTCTTTAGTCATATTCGTATAATAGATTACCAACAAATTATCAAAGTATCGTTGAATACGCGTACATTAAACTATAATTGTCATCGACGTGTTGCTTGGGATGTCTTATGAGTCTGACATGACGTAAACTGCAAATTATTAGTTCTTATAGAAGAGATTCTTGAAATATTCCATGAAACTTACGAAGTTCAGACATGTTTTCTGTCACACCTAAATATTTTCCGGTTGTTCAACGTACTATAGAAACGTTCCCCACAGCAAACTAAAATAATCACTGGAACATGATCCAGAAATTTTTAATTACTCAAATTTAATTATTCTTGAATTCTTTCATCGTAGTTTGAGAGATAAATTACATATGTTATTCCGAACTGAATTTGTCATTTCATGTTGCGCGACTGGACGTCTCAGCCACGCTACGCTCAACAGCTAAGCTCAAGCGTTGCTACATAAAAGTTCACTTAAGCTCCTTATAACATAATATACTATTACCACTCTATGTTTCATACTGGCACCTGCTGTCAGGTTGATTATTAATTGTCAATAACATAACCTTGTTCTATACCGATACCTGCTGCTACATCAACTATAAAAATTTCACAAAGCGTTAACGCATAAAAAAGACAGTGACTTCACATTGATAACGTTAATCTTAAGATGAGAATTCCGAACGATTCTGCTGGTTGAATATTTGCGTGTGATAAATCTCCACACCTAGAAAAACAATGATATAATTATAGTTCAATAAAATACTATAATTCCGCCAATAAATTGGTATTACCCATATGCATGTGAGTTCATTTCAATATTAATTGAAGATTATAGTTTTTAATACTCAAAATGCTATTTGTGAAAATTCACTACATGTTTGGAGGGTATGCACTCATTATCAAGTATTATAAGTGGCTGTAGGAAAATTATGTTCCAGTCTTGATAATAGAAGGATGATGGGTTGTGAGAATTAAAAACTATAGACTTCAAGAATTGTATTGTAATTCAATTCAGAAAGCTCAGATGGATGTCAAAACTACCACTAAAAGAGGGGCTGCCGCGTCTCAAAAGAAAAACAGTTCATATTAACATCGTTTCAGAGGGATTTCAAATCCATACAACCAATAGGAATGGTGCAATCGTATCAACAGTTTTGGGCACACACGCTCAAGCGAACATCATTTCGAAAATAATCGATTCAGTAAAGTTATAAACTATTATATACGCAAAAATCCGGCAACATTTTTCAGGGCTGATTACAATACTTCCCTATCACTGAAGACATATAAACACTGGCACTATACTGAGCCCCAACAGAAAAATGACGGAAGTTCTATCCCAAGTGTTAACTGCTTTCTGCCGTTTTCGTGTTCGTGTCGTGAGCTAATCATCTGGTAAAGTGCTATCCTTCCACAGAATTCACAGTCTTATGTTGAGAAAAGTGCCTCAATGTGTACCTTTCCTCTCTCTGTTAAATCGTAGATGTATTTGACCGAATATGATTGGTCGTTGGCTCAAGATTGAGGCACATACTCGATCTTCCTAAAATGAACTATTGAGATCGATCTCATCACTCTGACGAGCTGATTGAGATGTAATACGTGAGAAGTTAATAATTTACCTACCCTTCCGAAACATGAAGCATACTCGAGACTATACTACATCTCTACATTCTTTGAATGTAATATTTGAGTCACGTTGAATCTGACATAATTGAATATAATAATACTTTCTTTTTTACTCGTGGGTTTGATTTATATCGCCAGGCACTGCCTCCCCTGCCTACTTGGAGTAGACGCCGCTGCAAAAGTGCGAAAGGGAATTTATATACACTACGTCGTCCTTGATAAATAACTTCAAATTCAACGGGTAGAAATGATAATGGATAGCGAGCGTGTAGCTATGTAGGAAAAGACGCAAATATTCCGTTCTCCTAGATGTAGGTTCATTGTGTGATGTTCGACTACTTGGACATTATTCAAACATCAAGATGTCTACTAAATTAATTGAAAACAGTATTTTATGTCAATATATAATACTTCTAGTCCTAAATATGGAGACATTTCATACAGATAATCATTGTTAAGTAGACATTTCGAGAACCTAATCAACTTTTATTTCCTATCATAGGAACATTGTTATTTCTGGAACATTGAATATTCAATATTGAGTTATGAACGTTATTTCTTCATACGCATTTCGGAATGGAAGATTGGTTATGGTAAGATGTGAAGAGAGAGCAAACTGGAAGAAGTAAGCATTAAGCGTTTCACACATATTATACCTCTACTCATAGATAGGTAGATAGATATAATGTGTTGGCTGTCTTATTTTATAAATTATGTTTGACTATATATAAAATTCTCGGAAAATAGGTCACACTTATAAATACATTCTTAATATTTTTGTCTTTACGTACGTTTAGGTCTGAAGACGATCATCAGAAAACGTATCACTGTATAAAACGTGATTTCTTAGAACTAATTGTATCACCACAAGGAGTCCTTATCGCACTAATTTCAATTGAAAATCCCCCCGTCGAAGGAAAGAACAAAAACACGAACAATCGAAATTAAAACACATTGATCTTTTAGGTATTGAATTAAGAATCCGCTGCTAAACAATATACTTATAAACTCTGAATACATATCGAATCACAGAATGTAATACGACTAAAATAGGTTATACTATAGTGTGATTAATTCGAAAATCAACCTGACAGCAGATGTCAGTATGAAACATATAGTCGAGTCAAATAGGTATTTCATTACGAAAATCGAACGATATGGACCGATTTTGATGAAACAAAGTGCATTCGATTCGGGATGACGTCTAGAGAAAAGTTTACCGGTTAGTTTTTTGTGCAAATTTGTTATTATTTTTTAACCGAAAAATTCACCAATTTCCAAAATTTCATCAAAACTAACCAGAAATCCTCAGTTAGGGGTTGTGGAGGTTGTTTTTTTATGTTGAATGCTTAAAAATTTGTTAAAAGGGGGTCGTTACTGATATAAAACAAAATCGAATTCTAATTTTATAATTTTTTAATTTGATATAAATTCCCGCTCATCTAAAATTTTGTTCTGTCTTCTCTACTCAGTCTTTTTATATTCCACACAGCATCTTTTACATATACTATGGACATATACGTAATAAAAACCGGGCAAGAGTAGCAGGTAGGTATTTTTCTTAAACTATGGAGTCTACACTATACTATAACACAGCATCCATCATATAATAAGATCTCTATGGCATCCACCGCTTCATAGAGCAGCTGTTTATCTAAACCGGTCTCCCTCCCATCACCCAAAATAAAGACGCGGCAACGTATACGTGGACCACGCTGCTATTGTAATGTAGATACATAATAAATGATCACCACGTGACACTTACTGTTGGATGCTGCTGTTGTTCAGATTAGTGAAATTTCTCATTCGTTTTATGTTAAAATTGTTTTGTTCTGTGGTTCAGTGAATATTATAAGAAACATTTTTTCAATAATTCAAATACGTATTGTTCAATAAATGAGACATTGCTCTAATAAGCATTTACGCTGCAAATTAATAAAAGTGTTTTTGGTTAAAAACATAATAACAAATTTGCACAAAAAACTAACCGGTAGGCTTTTTTTCTAGACGTCATCCCGAATCGAATGCACTTTGTCTCATCAAAATCGGTCCATATCGTTCGATTTTCGTAAGTTGGCCTGTTTTAATACCTATTTGACTCGACTAATAGAGCAGTAATAGTAGTTTACGTAACAAGTCCCGAAAGTGGTCTTTTACTGGACGAGTGGGCAAATTGCAGGGCGAGCCGCAGGCGAGTCCTGCAAGCCTGCGAGTCCAGTAAAAGCACTTTTGGGACGTATTACGTACAATATTTTTTTTAAAACGGGCATTGTTGTACCATAAACTTCATATTATTCAGTTTACATTTTTATAACAAGAACTCTTTATTAACTAATTTTAACATTTTTTTTAACAATCGTTAATTTTTGGTTTACAAATATAAACATTATTTTTGAATAATTATATTAAACGTACAATTATTAGCATTACTTATCTGTAAGCACGGTATTTCAAAATTATTCGTTGACGTGAGATTTTTTGACCTGCTTACATTATAATGAGTTTTTGAGACAATTTCTGTGTTTGTGTTACCTGCTTTTTGAATTTTGTTACCTATATCAATCTTATTCTGAACTGAATCCTCAATGTAACCTTCGGCAACTTGAGATGAACTCCAACCACCATGTCGTTTTAAGTTTATGATGTCAGCACCTCCGTTAGCTAGCAAAGTCGCCGAACTACGCCTGAAGCAATGTCCTGTTTATTCCTTTGGGTTTGGCAATCTCAAAAATGTAGCTATTTTGGAGGGAGCATCACCTACAATATGTATGCCTACAGGTTGTTTATTACATTTTCCTTTATTGTAATTAATAAAGAGACGTCGATGAGGAACGTTGGTTGGGCGTAGCGCTATATACTTCCTATACAAATTTAGCTCTTTTTCCCCATTAATAATAAATGATCTTGATTTGTTTGTTTTGGTGTTTGAAATTGTAACCAAAAGCATAGTTTGTTTGTCTTCTATGTCGTCAATTAATATATTAGTGATTTCTTCCCGTCGACATGCACCAGTATAACCCATAATCAACAACACTTTGGTCATTAGATATTGTTCGTCTGAAGCTTCTACTAATAACTTATCGATATCCTCTTTATTAAGTACTCTAGACTTCTTTGCTTTATACCCTATGGATTTTTTCTTCATAAACGCTGTTAATTTAAAATATTTGCTTATGTCGATATTTCTTCTGGTACGTAGCATGGCCTACAGCATCGAATATAAACTCCACAACGAAGAAGATTTCAGCGTTTCTGATTTTTTTAACAAATATGCCAATAACACATCCTCACAAATGCTTATTACCTTCTTCACCAGGCACCACTTTGGTATGTTTGTTCATATCGTGTCCGGGACTTCGACGGTAATAAATCAAACGTTGCTTGGGTGGCCCGCCTTAACAATTTCATCTGGCATAATTCCATCTTCCATTAATTCACAATCAAATGCATCATTTTGAATATCCATTTTATAATAAATGTCACGTTTTCAACTAAACGTCAAAATATGTCAAGTTATTTTATAGTTTTAAATAATACAAAACTCGGTTACTATAGAAACCAATTGACCACTATCTTAGACTAACTATTTTATTATTTTTTTCATTAAAGATAGGCCGGAAAGTGAATAAAAATGAGTCCGGTAATAGTAGTTTACGTAACAAGTCCCGAAAGTGGTCTTTTACTGGACGAGTGGGCAAATTGCAGGGCGAGCCGCAGGCGAGTCCTGCAAGCCTGCGAGTCCAGTAAAAGCACTTTTGGGACGTATTACGTACAATATTTTTTTTAAAACAGACATTGTTGTACCATAAACTTCATATTATTCAGTTTATATTTTTATAACAAGAACTCTTTATTAATTAACTTTTCAAAAATTTGGTATGTTTGTTCATATCGTATCCGGGACTTCGACGGTAATAAATCAAACGTTGCTTGGGTGGCCGCCTTAACAATTCATCTGGTATAATTTCATCTTCCATTAATTCACAATCATTTTGAATATCCATTTTATAATAAATGTCACGTTTTCAACTAAACGTCAAAATATGTCAAGTTATTTTATAGTTTTAAATAATACAAAACTCGGTTACTATAGAAACCAATTGACCGCTATCTTAGACTAACTATTTTATTATTTTTTTCATTAGATAGGCCGGAAAGTAAATAAAAATGAGTCCGGTAAAAGCTTTTACAGGACTATCACAATAATTTTCTGGCTCGGTCCGACAAAATGAGATTTTCTGACCTAAAAATAAACCGGAAAGTACTAATTTCTGGCCGGTTTTAAAAAAAAGCTTTTACCGGACCATCACAATAATTTTCTGGCTCGGTCCGACAAAATGAGATTTTCTGACCTAAAAATAAACCGGAAAGTACTAATTTCTGGCCGGTTTTAAAAAAAATATATTTGAACTATTTGAACAAAATTTGAATGTAACACAAAGCCTTTCATTAACTGTTTCTGAATCATTTCCAATATATTTTGTCTTCCCACAATCATACTTTTGACCGCAGAATTGTCCGAAATCTATTTTGCTTAGAAAAGTGAAGGAATTCATGCTGTCAATTGATCAACAAAATGAACTGTTGTAGTGTGAATAATGGAGTCGATCCTAAGGTATTACCTCGAAGCACTAATTTGGGAGTGAAATAGAGAAAAATATACAACAAACGGATGTTCCCGAAAATGGCCAGTTTAAGAAATATAATAATACTATTTCACCATTGATAACTCAGATCAGAAATGGGTATTGTTCATTCTTATTTGGACTCAATCATTATTACAATTGTAGGGCTGATTAAAAGGATTTAAGTGTATTAAGTCTAGCATGTACATATTATACACACACCGAAAAATTTCTATATAATTCCACTTTGTACCTAAAGGAATAGAAAATGTAATAGCTTAGTTAATTTGTTGCCACCGTTTTGGACCTTGTTCGATACGGGAGTAAAAATAGCTTTTTGCTGGAACATTGATCTGCATTTTAATTTTTTTCAAACATTTAATGATGTAGCAAAACTACAAAGATTATTATTTTAATAACGTATACCCCCCACGAGCCTTAATTGCATCAGCCATCCGCCTTCACATACTTCTCATAACGTTGCCAAATTCTCTCATAATTCATTCGAAGTTATTCACTTCTTCTATATTTTCGACAAAACGGTAGACTGATTAAGATAATAATAGCTGTCAGATCATAAAGCAGTTATTGCTTCAAGAAATAATAACCGCACGCTGCCTGTTACAACAATTGCTATGAAAAACGTTTAACATCAATTATGGCAGAAAAGTTCCAATTTTTATTAGATAATTTGGTCTTATAAGATAAAAGTCAAATGGTCATCCTATCTCCTATTTGAGTTGGTTTGGAATCGCATGGTAATTTGAGAAGCAGCAAAATCAAAAATTTCACGAATGCATTTATTTTTCCTAAGGAACTGACTCAAAGCACGTTATTATATGCATTTGGAATATTTTCTATATATCTCAGATATCATTGATTAGAGGTATTGAATTTGACAATCCCAGAATGACAGTGAAGGATTTGTGTAAAGTCCCATAATCTCGACTACCCATAAGTAGATATAGTTTTGGTTCATCTTGTTGAACAGTGACAACAAGTCTTTCAGTTCCAGACAGCTGTTTCGCACTTCTCATGAGCTCGTCAGTGGGATGAAACAGACATGCAGTCTGATCAACCATCTCTGGAAGTGATATAATAAATCACCATCAGCTGGAAGACAGATCTACAATGACTGAGAATGCAATTCACATTGCTTTGTATTGACAAATCAATCAGACAGATCAAACAGATTCAAAGGGTCGACATCCGGGATTCAGTGAAATCATAATTATACAAGATGAAGTATCTGAGTCATTAGAGTTTTCTGTCTAGGATCAACGAAATCCTGCATCTAAGACCTCCGAGGAAGGGTATCACCTTACATCTGCTTTCCGTCTGATGGTGTTGGAACATATAGTCTGTCAAACATTCTCAAGGGTGTTTTATTATATCACTTTCGGAGATCGTTGACTTCACATATACCTCGTCCCACACGACGAGCTCAAGAACTATCTGGGATTAAGAGATGACTTGTCAGTGTTCAACCTTGATCATCGACTTCTAACACGAAATATGTTCGTAGTTCACTGTGCATCGGCTACTCATCTTTTGCTTGGACCGGCGAATTCCCAAATACGATGGGGTGGGGGGTTGGATTTCCTTCAAAAACAATGATTGTTATAATAACCACTGTTCAAAATGATATCCAACCTACTTTCATACCTACCTTCAACTACCTATTTCTAAAACTGATACCCTATTCAAATATCGCAATTTCTTCTTCTAAATTGATCAAGGGAAAATTGACAATTTTTTAAAAACTATTCAGTGGCTTAGAAAATAGGTCAAAGGAGAGATGCAACCGCACTATAGCAATGTCTCTGGACACTGTTGAAGAATGTTTCTAGTGTCAAATAATATGTATCTATTTGTGGAGTAGTTGCACCAACGCATATTTACACTGACAATTCCTTGTTCAATGGATAATTTATATAAGCTCCTTATAGATTCTGGTGATGGTCATGAAGCTGATACACTCAACTGTGATATTATTGTCTTAATACCTTCTTCCGGCATGAGACCGATGATTTTCCCTAATAATTTGCATATTGCAGAATCATTATTGTATCATAGTTTTGACAATCGCATGTATGGATCTTAGTGAATCGACATATAGAGTGAAACTTACCGAAAATCTAAATTGGCGTTACTGAATCTCCAGAAGCAATATTTCCGAAAGAGTGGAAATTTAGAGCTGCAACGATAATATTAAGTAAACGAAATTTTCACGATCAATTCCGAGCAGAGTTAACGTAAATCGACTATTTGAAAGGTGCTTTTGAACTGATGTCACACGTTTATGAAATAAAATCTTCAGGTTCGAGATTTCCTTGGTAAATCAAAGTCTCCCTTTGGAACGCGAGAAGGATTTTGCCTGAGCTGCTATGATATGCATACAGTAGCAAGTCACGAGCTTCAATCAATTCTATACAAGTTGAACGAACGAGCACGGATCTGAAAGAATAGCTAATATTTGTAGATTTTTCCGCATATCTTATGTTCTATCCGCACGTTATCATTCGAACCGTTTCGCACGATTTGAATCGAATAACCACAGTGGTAACGTTGTGCTATTCCAATAAATCTGTCTCACAGAACATGGTATTCATCTCATAGATGCGAAACTTCACCTACGTAGCAAATACAGGCTATCTAATGTATCTGATTCTTCTATATTTCTGGTTATACAGCTATAAAGTTATGCAAGTTCAGGTATACGGGAGTCTTGTATTATTTTTTCACATGATAGACAGGTAAAACGCAATCTACTGATTGGGTCTGGCCATGTGAGATACGCACAGTTCCAGTGGTCATGATATGTTATCTTCTAGGAATAACAAAAAAATATTATGCTAACAAGAAAGGCATCGCATGAAATGAGTAAATCTAATGCATCGTTCAGTTATCACTGGATGAGGTACTGACGATAAGCACGTTCATAAGTTACTCCCATCTTATCCCTATCTTTGACGAATATTTATCATACTTATTAAGCCTGAAAATAGCTTTAGTTCAACGAATATACGAGTCTCCTCAGTTGGAGCTAGTCAGCGGCTTTGTATTATTGCCTTAAAAAAACGACAAGTGAAGCGCTATCAACTGTTCAGTAGGTTGGGCTTGGACATTTATTTTATTGATTCATTTATTTTAATTTGAATTATATATCTACACTCCAAATCTCAAATAACTACAACACAAGTGCACATGTTATGTTATAGACCTAAAATATACATACTAAAGTTTAATACTGTAATTAAGATGAATTAATGATAATAAAATGAATACAAACTTAGGAGCAATGGAAAGTAAGTATTAAACCTAACATGAAGTGGAATATAAATATATAACAAATATTCAACTATCATATTTTAGCAAATCTTATTGTAGCATGGTTTTGAGTCCACTGAGTGAGATTTTCCAGATATCAATCTCATTTATAGGAAAGTGTAAACCGTATACAGTTCTATGCGAATGAATATGTAGAATATCGTAAGAGCGAGTGACATAGCTTGGAATCCTAATACCAAAAATTTTTAAAACTTCTGGAGAGTTACTAATATTAGTAAGAACTTTGTAACCGAATTTTACTACCATATTTTGTCTGCGATCTTCAAGTAGTTTGAAACCTCCTAGATTGAGGCGTTGATTGTATT
Source organism: Endomychus coccineus (assembly GCA_958510875.1). NCBI lineage: Eukaryota > Metazoa > Arthropoda > Insecta > Coleoptera > Endomychidae > Endomychus > Endomychus coccineus. The sequence continues at coordinate 48,909,112 of OY294068.1, read as the reverse complement.
CATAATCGTTTTTGTTAATTTTAAGCTTATAGAGAATATAGTTTACCAATTTTCTTTCAACTCTTTCCAGACGAGCAATGTAGATATTATAATGATGATTCCAAATTATGCAACCATATTCTAGGAATGACCTAGCCAGGGAATTATAAATATAGGCTATGCCACTGACATCGCTAAAATCCTGGCTTTGTCGCTTCATATAACTGCATAGTCTAAACTCTCGTTATAGAATATATTCTATATGAATGTCCAGCCTTAAGTTTTTACCAAAAACAATGCTCAAATCGTTAAAAACTCAATGCGGTTAGTTTATATTATTCAATGAAATAATTGTAATTTATAACTGCATGTTTTTTAGAAAATGTGATACCTTTACATTTGGAATCATTTAGGTACATATTATTTGAAGTGTACCAACTCTCAAGTGCGTTCAAGTCTTTATAAATATTGTGGCACTCATTTCCATTTCCTATGCACAAAAAATGTTTAGGTCATCTGCAATCATAAGATAGTTAGAAAGAATAAGTACAAATGTTGAATCATTGATGAATAGGAAAAATAAAATTGGTGCAAGGTTACAACTTGAGGTACACCTAGTGATGCTATGTATGTGCTGTGTCATATACGTAGGATTCAAGCTTATGTAGTAAGTTTCCAGATATTCGTAGATAATTTTTAATAATAGTAGTTGGTGTTCAACTCTGTCAAATGCTTTACAAAAATTTGTGTATATGGCGTTGACTTCGTGTTCATTTCCGATACCATGACTTATATAATAATGATATAGAAGTGAATTTGTTTCTGTGGAACGTCCTGAGAAGAAACCACGTTTTTCATGGACAATTAAATTTTTAATGGTATCAGATCGAATAGATGAGTTACATATGCTAGCTTCCACTGATGTAACATGGTAGTGTCTCATCACATAAGGAATTTACTCCAGTCATATTCACCAATATTTATTTACCTACAGTCTGTCCATTTAATTTAGAGAACCATGTCACGTTGGAGTTTGATTCAATCATATTGTTAAGCCAGAACAAATGTGAATAATATCCTTGACACTTACCCTTTTTATTTCACTAGACACTTATGGATTTGAACACTAGAATGTTAGTGGAGAGATAAACGTTAACATTGATCAGAGAAACTCGTACTCAACAACAAAAGAATATTTAATAAACAATAATTAAAAGATAATGATAATAATAAAAGAATGTCTATGATACTTACATATAATAAAAAAGTATATTTTAATTAACTGTATTGCTAACATTATAGAATTACTAATAAGGATAAATAAATAAAGTTAGATAAAATTACCTAGTGAATCTAAATTACCTAAACTAAGGGAATGAAACTAAGATCATCAAAATGATTTCCCAGCCAGGATGAATATAGGGAAATCTATGAGTAGATTATATGTATAACTGACTTGAACTTGCATGAAAACTGATTTCAATAAAACTGAAACTCTGATTTTAGCGAAAACACCCTCTTACTCACTACGCTCTGAATAATCAATTGAGATCAAATCAACTGAAAATGACAAAATGCCACGTAATTTTTCGGAAGACTAATTCAAGTTAGGAAATATAACTGGAGGTTTTTTGCATTTCGGTTGATATTTATCATGCGTCCTTTTTCTCAAAGCTAAACTTGACAGGTTTATGATTTTCTTCAGAATAATAAACTTTTGTGAAATTATTGAAACCCTCTTGAACATGACAGCTAATTGTATCATATCACCCTTCTTGAAGCGGTGATGAACTAATTGGTTTTCATTTTAGAAATTATTTTACTATTTCTCACGCTGACATTTGTTATAGATAGTAAACGGAAAACATTTGGCAACCCCTATTTCTTGTTACTTTGCTTTGAGATGTTTTAATTTTACGTGAAATTTTAATTTTCTAAGCATGATTTAGTTTTTTTAATATTGGAAATAGCCTGTACTAGAACCTTATTACACTGATCAGAATAGGAGCTCATATTATCCGAAATATTATATACAACAGATACGGACCAAGATAGGGAGTACTACACATATTCAAAAAGAATGATGAAATGGCATCAGGAACAACATTTTGGCAGTTTTTTGAACAACTAAGTTTACAGAAGACTATATCTGAATTGATATAAGTACCTTGCAAGTTAATGGAATTATTGTAATCATATGGCATTATTATGAAGATTATTAGCATAAGAAGTATCATAAGTAGCATATACGGAGCCAAAGAATTTAGGAAACATATCGCTCATGTCAGATGAAGACAGAAGATGATCCATTAAAATTACCGAATTTCATTATGCCATTATCTTTTCAATTTGAATTTACTTAGTTCAAAGAAGGCTTAAATTGGAATTCAAGCTATTTTGGGTGAAATCAATAAATTTTCTATAATCAATGTTCATACTATGCTGATCGTCTTAGATCTCAATATTTTAGTAAATGGATATTATTTTCTTTTTTTGATATTTCTGTTGGGTTTTTTGTTTTGTTTGTTGAGACGAATGTTTCAATAACAGTGTAAGATGTCATATAGGTTATGTAAAGATTTATTAGCATCGGTATCGTTAAATACCATCTTCCGATCAATGGAAGATTAGTGATGATTAATAAATTGATAGAATGCTCTTTTGTAATTTGACTTCCAAGTGACATCGGTACCAAGAGGTAAGATGTAATTGGGGGTTAAATTAGCAGTGGGGGATGACTTTCTAGCAATATAAACTAAATTGTAGTTGGTTAAGTCAATTAACAAATTTTTAGCGTTGCAGAAAACAAGGTCAAGAATGACATTTATGTAATTATAAATGTGGTTATGTTGTTATAGACCTAAGATGCATTTCAGATGCACCCCGACGACTGGTAACGGTTATCATACAGTGACTTTAGCGAATTATTTGTGGTTACCACAAATGCTCTAGTTATTACTAGATGAGGTATTGACGACGGGCGCGTTCATAAGTCATGCTCAACCTATCCCAATTTTTATTATATCTTCATCGCACTTATTAGATAATTATGGATATAGCGGTCTCTCAAAGCCATCCTATGTTTCGAGTTCCATTGGTCACCCTAATGAAACAGTGAGTAATAATTGGAGTGAATGAAAATCAAGAAAATTTGCCATTAGTGTTAGAAACTAGTTGTATAATTTCCCACACTTTTAAATTTACCATTAATCACAAATTTTTATCTGAAATAAAGATCAGATCTGTCATCATATCACCTAAATGGAAAATAATTCCAAGTTGATATCTAGGTATGGAAATTCTACTTTTATAAGATCGACGCTAGATCTTTACGCCTCATTAATCATAAACTTGCCTCATGCTATTCGTTGATACACAGAAGCAAACTTGAACCAGATATGGAGCACATTAGTGGACTTTAATGGATATTCGATACTGTTAATTAATTTATTAATTCAGTTATAATGAACATTATGAACGGAACATGAATGAAATTCATTTGCGCATGGAGCAAATAGAAATTGAGATGTTTATTATATCTTTTATTATTACCTGAAAATTATATAATTGTAACTTTCGGAAGTTGGAGAATTACACTCAAATTTACACAAAACTTGTAACATTTAATTTGGAATCAATGCTGACAAATTTTACCAAATATGTTAGACATGCCAAATTCGATTTAGAATTTTTATTAATCTGCGGAAAGACTTTTTTATTAAGTTCATTTTGAAATATTTTATTTATTATCTTGACATCATAACTGTTATTTTTTTCCATTAACTTATCTACGTATCATGAATTTAAGTAGTGCTTATTTGCGATTGCAGGTGTAGAGAAGTGTTGTGTAATCTGTTTGGGTGTGTTTGTGATGAATAGCGAAGGAATGGTAATTATTTGTACGTGAACTGGTCAGATCTAAACAGTTTAAGTTGTTATTTTCTATTCCTGAGATGAATTGAATATTTAGAAGAAAGTTCATAAAATCCTGAATTGCATTGTCTGTAACAAGGCCATATTTGCCATTTTGATCTTCTTCATGTTCAGTTGATATGAAAATACCCAGTCATGCTTTAATATGCTCTAAAACATGTAAAAATAGGTAGAATATGCACTCATAGGAAAAAGTTCAAATATGCATTATATGCCTTTCGATTTAAGGTCAGGTTATCTAGGTAGCGACTCTAGTACACTTCTTTCATTCCGCCAACCTGCATAGTTCACATCCAGTTGCTCTCTCACTTGAAGTGCGTAATGAGGAGGAGCTTCGTCTTGTTGATGATGCAGAAAAAAGATTAACATTCATATCTGCTTGATATAACTTCAAAACGTAGAAAGTTGATGTTTAGGATTGTAGAAACCAGTTCAGAAATTTCAAGAGGAAGTATTTTTTTTCGAAGAAGTGAAATCATTTCTTACTATTCCATAACCACCCTATAGATGCAAATTCGCCAAGAACCTGGTGATGATGATCCTAATAGGCGAATTGAATTTTATAAATTTATGAGGTAACCGATAATTGTTCACTCCAATCTCGTGAGAAACATTTGTTTCTGTAACAAGTTCACGTTTTAATTAAATGGTTACCCAATATCCTGAAAAAGTATGTGTGTGGGTATGTTGTGTGATAGCATTATTCGTTGACAGTAATTTAACTGGAGGAATGTCAAAAATCCTAATACAACCAATGATTATAGGTAAAGTTGGAAATCAAACAGTTTTTACAGAAACTTGACTGCATTTTCAACACGACTGATCACCTCCTCATCACGCCCTTCAAGTAAAAGAGTGGCTAGATATGCACTATCCGGATCAGTAGACTGAGTAAAGAGGACCTTTGAAGTGAGCTTCCAGATCACCAGACCACACCCCATTGTATTTCTTCTCTTGTGGTCAGCGGAAATCTGCGTAAAACACCAAGCGTAGAGCAATCGAGACAGAGAATCACAGAGGGATGTCGGGTCATAACACCAGAAACATCATAGAATCTTCATCAGTAATTTGAAAGTCCACTCTACTATTTTGTATAGAACAGCGGAAACCGTTTTGAACGTTTGCTGAAGTAACGAAATCACAACCTAAGCTTTGAAGATTGAATTAGACAATATTTTGATACGCCTGATTGGAAAAAAAAATTAAGCATCAGAATGACATTAGATTTTCTGCAAAGTATCATCCAACCCACATTTCCATTCGAGATTTTCATGGGGGTGGATATGGGAGGCTAGAGGATGATTCAATTCCTCCTCAAACTGAATCAAAATAGGTACGTCCTCCTTAAAATAATTTTTGAAACTGGTTCCTGCATTTTGGAATATGTATCTCTTCTCGTTCTGGAATTATAGCCTATTCCTCCTTTTCAGATTGTCACCCTGTATATTTAAATCATACATCTTACCTCAAAAGAGTTCAAAAACCGCGAATTTGTACAAACGAAAGAAGGATGGGTGAAGTTAGTCATCAACAGGCCTATTAATTTTTCTGTTCTTGGGTTCTATTTGTATGATGAGTCACCGATTCTTCAGCCTACCCGCAGAATCCGATACTGATTTAGAAACTATTGAAGACAGTTGAAGTGGCAACTGAATAAGTTTCAAACATCTAGTCGTAATATAAACAACATGGAAAGATATCATTTTCGGGAAGATATTGGATTCCGAAGATACCTTGTTCGAAAAGCTCTCAAAAACTCGATAACAGGAGAAATTCAAGAACAATACACCTAACCAAATCTTGCAACAGCTAGAAAGAAAATTAACGGGACCGTTGGCTCCACAGTTTGATCACCCTATGACAAAATCTCCCTGAATGTTTTCTTATGTCAATCAGATAGCTCTTTGAGACAGCAAGCTTTATGTTGTTGAAAAAATTATGAAATTAGATCTCAACTTTGTGGAGTTTTATTAAAAAGAACTTTCACTCGGAGCAAGTTTATTTGTGGGGAAACTTTTCCTTCAATAATTATTAATTCAATTTGAGTACGGGCTATGCTAGGCAGCTTATTTTTAATTAACCGTTAAGGGAGTGGAAATTGATCCTTAAAGTTCTGCGTAAATAATTAACTACTCATTTTGTCAACGAAAAATTTTAATTAACTTCAACCAGGATCAATAGCATACAGTAATATCTGATAGTTTTGTTTTTGACGTTTGAAAATCGCTGAATTGAAAATTTCAAATGGGGTTGAAGGAATATTTCAAATATTGCAAATTACGTTTGGGGATCTCCAGGAGTAATATGAATTTAGAAATAATCCTGAGTATCTGTCGAGTAAGTTTGCAGTTTTGATTGATCAATAATTTTATGTTCATTCAAGTTCAATATATAATATTCATTATCATTTCTCCCGGATTATCACTGAAAATTTGGCTTCACGATAACGAGTTTTATGTAGAAATCATATTGAACATTTCTTGTCATCATTCGTTTTCGCCATCGATTTTTTTCTACCTTCGCTACATGTAGCACAAGGGAAGTATTGTAATCGGTCTGGAATTTTTTACCGGATTTTTGAGGAAACGTCCGTTTTAGCTTTTCTCAATAGATTTGGACTATATGAAAGAATAACTATTTTGTTTTTATATCATTTTTATTAATAATAACGTGAAAACGTAACTGTAGTTTCAACACCGAAGTGCCATTATCAAACAATTAGAAAATTATGATTTCTAATTGTTTGATAATGGCACTTCGGTGTGGAAAGTATATTGACGTTTTCACGTTATTATTAATAAAAGTGGTATAAAAATGATAAATTACCATAAAGTAACGGCTTCCATCATCGATTTTTTAGATCTAGACTATTTTTGAAATGATGTCTGTGCAGGCATAACCTACTGTGGAGAAGATTGCTTCCTTCCTATTGTAGTCTTTCTTTAAAACATCAACTAAAAAGCTGTGACGTGACTTTCCTCACTTCTGTTAGCGGAATAGATTCTGAATACTCCTGCAAGTCGAATGTGAATAATTGTAGGGACATGAAATATATTGGAAAAGATTTGGAAATCGCTAATGTAAGACGTTAAATTAAACTCCATGTTACATTGAAATTTTATCCAAATGGTCTACATAATGTATCTTACAGCGTTCTTTACTGTCAGGATGACTTTAGAAAGTATAGAGATTATAATAAAATCTTTTTTCATACTGACATACACAGAGTAAACGAAAAATAGACTGTGACTCCACAACTCCTATATACCATCGTGGGATTGAGAAATCGCTCGACATTAGCATACATTTCAACAGGAAACCAACCATTTTCAAGCTTTTTTTGTCGAAACATGTGACTAACAATTTTTATCAGAAAATTTGAATAAAAAAATTATAATTGAGAACTGAGATGATTTTGGAATGCGGAACCACTTCTATGAAAGGTTTTCGACACGACATCCTCCAACTTGCATACATCTTTTCAATCATCTACTAACCTCCTGCACTGTAGCGTTCTTCAGTACTTTTCGCTCTATAGGCTATTACTATTTCTCCGTTCGTGTGATCTCTAGTTGTTCTACAAACATCTATGGCTAAAATTGAAATCTCTTCTTTTGGAATGCTAATCTATGTAACTGTCAGTGTCTTCTTCAATATCGGTCTCGGGTAAGTTTGGAAGTCCAGGCTTGTTTTCGAAGATTCCTATATGACATCACTTGAATTTCAAAATGAGAATTTCGGACACTTGTACAGATTAAATATATACGTCTGATATATATTCATAACCAGGAGAACACGGTTGCCAATATGATTCAATTAAATGCTATTATTCAAATTGAAAGAAAGATGTCAAAAGTACCACTCAAAATGAGCTAGGCCAAAAACAACACAGTTCCTATTTTCACTACTTTAAATTATACGCGCACACACAAATACACACAGACAGCATGTCTGAAATAATCTAGATGCGTAACGAGTTAAAAAAAAATAGTTAAACTCGTGACTTAGTTTATATGCATTGAGGTGACGTCAAATTACCTGAATTAAGGAATCGAACTTCAGGCAACGTTATGTAAGAAACTCAGCGCTGGAATGCGAATGTTGATGAGCCATCTTCACCACAGGGTAGATTCTCTCCGGGAGTATATAAGGAGTTCGATTTTGCGTGGAAAGAGAACTATCTACCGAACTCCTGACTGATCTAAGCTGTAGTACAAGAGACCCCGCTAGACCGATAAAACCGAATTCCGTTATAACTGAAGTGATTATTAATTAATTATTTTTGTCAGAGTTCGAAAGTAATTGAACCTCGATTGATCTGCCAAAATAATAAATAGTACATTTAGACCTATCTATCGGATGTGTTTAAGACCGAAGGGATGCCAACTGAATGAAACCTGCGGAGTTTGCGAACTGACAACCTTCTCTTAAAATACCAGTGTATCATGAAAATAATGAATCTTCAATTATTTTGCTCAAAATTCTGAGTGTCCCGTCTACTTCTTCACATGCCCTTCTCAAGGGAATCGAATGCGAATGGGAATGGGGTTACAATAGATTCAAAAATGCTCAAAAGAGATACATCCGCGAAATCCGGTAAAGTGTTTTTGGCCAATTGCAATTGTTGAGGACATAAAGAAACTAATATATATTTAATACGAAAATTTAGTTAGATCTAAGAGTGATACATGAATTACCAAGAATTCATATTTTTAGAATAGATATTCACGATATTTGCCTAAAACCTAATGTGCACAGTGTTGTTGACCTGGGTCTTAATGGTTATGATAGGATTTTTATTTGGTTTATTAATTCATTTGTTGGTACATTTCTTCACCTACCATAATCAGAAAAACCCGGTACAACCCTTAGCATAATTGTAGCGATTTAAAATCAGATGGTCCCAAGATGTTAGCGAGGCATCTTTTCCAATACCTGATATTTATTAAGATCATTCCTATTGGTGGATTCTGCATGAGGGTTCCACCCCCTGAAGGTTCAAGTAGTAGAATGTGTAACCGCCCTAAACGTTGGGCGCAAATTTGTAAGGGTTACAATTTACTCTTACTAAAGGATAAACTGAAAAGCTCTATTTAATCACTTGGTTGCCGACAGCTACAGTGAAGATGGTCGTAGGTCATATTTCAGATATTAGAAATTTCGGGCGCCAGAGTATTTTAACCAACCAATGAATTATGTACATAACTAGGGGACGCAAATACTCAAGTTTTCAGGTTAAACTACCCTGAAAGAAGAAAATAAAAGACTTGTACTCAGAATGATTGAAATTTACTTTGAGATATTAATATTGATATAATTTGAGACGAAACTTATTTTAATGAGGTATGAAGCGAATGAATAGTAAATATGGATGAAGTTAATTACTTAAATCAATAAAACAATGAACAGTTGAATCTTCACAATATACAATACTCAATGATTATTAACAAATGTTACATAAAATCAAAATCGATAACCTGACTTGAGAGCTGGATGTTGTACTTTCTTGGTGATGTTTAATTACTTCTACTTCATGTAGGAGTCCCTGCCACAATTGTGATATCGTTTCCACGATTGTACTTCACAAATAAATCAGCGACTCCTAAGTATCTTTCCACAACAGATTCAAGCCAACCCTTAACATATTTCTTGTTGAATTCTCCACAACGTAGACAAAAAAAAGAGGAAAAAGAAGGAAAAGTAGAACCCTGAAATCACGAAATGTTCAAACTCTATTGTTCTATTGTCGTCAACAGACAGACATGAACAAAATACATAACAATTGTTGAACAAATTAGAACTAGGTTATGTCCTGTCAGATACCACCTATTGAAGGCAATTAATTCCTGAATTTAGTGAATAAATCAAATGGAATTACCAAGATATTTACCTCTAACACGATAGGGTTTTCCTTCAAATAAGACAACTTTTACTTCCGTTCACAACCAGTCACGTCAAAAACTAAGTTTAGATCTCCGAAGGTATATCAATTACCCTATTAATCACAATGATTCCAATCCAAATTGGTAATTGATGTTCATGTTCTCAACGGAAATATATTCCCAGAATTTGGTTCCAAACACACTCTTGGTATCACCTCCCTGTTGGAATAACCTAGCAATCGACTTTCCACTCGAACGAATTCACCAGAAGTAACATTTTCTCTTCCTTTCCGGCGTCTCACAGAACACACTCGAAAGAGAAGCGGTAACTGACACCGAGCAACCAAGACCCTTAGAATATAGGTACGGTCCATGACTCTCAGAATATACGGACCATGACTCTTAGAATATACCGAATATACGGTCTAGCATAGCTGACGTCACAGGAGTTAACCGATTGTCCTACAGCAGCCATTTCTAAGTCGTTAGGTGAATTTACACGTTACAAATGTAGTTGTAAAGTAAAGCATTATATCCAAGTTTTTCAATGTATCAACAAGTATCAATAAATCATATCATAATACAACAGTTCAATCATTAATTCATAATTTGAAGATCCATAGTTTTACTTCAGAATTTTTAGTTAGTATATAGTTAGGTCCAAGAAACAATCAAATCTCAAACATTTCGAGTTTACTTAACTTCGAGGAAAATAGTGTGTAATCAATATATACGACTATACTAACAAAACAACAATATTCCCCTTGAACTATATATCTACGACGTAAGGCGAGAGAAGTGAAAATTATTGAAACGCAGAGTTTTGTTTCACTTGAACCACAGTAAAGATATCGCTGCTATTCGAAAACGTGTGTTCAGGAAATAGCGTCGAATAACTGGGTTCAATCAAAAAGTAGCAGCAGTTTTCTGGTAAATCTCACAGGCTTTCAAACAAAACAAAATATTTCATAATACTTGGTGCGAAGGTAGAACTTGAACTACAAAAACACCCGTTAATTTGGCAGTATTCTCAAGCCTTTACCTCCAAAACAAAATAAAAGCTCGTAACGGATAAGGTCTAGGAGAGAAGTGGATTTGGAAGAATTTTAGATGTTGCGTTAATTTTGCGGTCCTGTTATAATAATGCGTCAGTGGTTCCATCAAACTACATTGGAGTTATTGCCATCCGATGCCAGCTGAACAAACAGTGGTCTGATTTTTGGCGGAACTCACTAGGCATGGAGTAGGCCAACCTCTTTATCGAAGATGAGGTGTGTAGGCTCTCCAAGAAACTCCGTTCTCTCAACAGGAGGGTTTTTAGGGAGTTGACTGAAATCTCCACAGACCACAATCATCTTAACACTTACATATTATTGACTTCCTGTTTGTAGGAAATGTCGAGAAGAGTTGGAATGACCAGCTTTGGGATCCCTCAAGTACCGTTACTTCAAGAGGGACTTATGAAAGCCAGCGTAAGCAAAAATTCTCGGTTTCTGGCGTGTCACAAGCTTTCTGGAATAGAATAGATCACTGATCAAGGAACACACAATGAGCCTAGTCCGGCAGTCTGCGTGGTTGATCCCGGCTCGACATTCATAAAGATGATGATAATAATACTATCAAGGTTTTCTTGTAAAATATAGTAAGTTGTAAATTCGAATAAACTAATGACGCAGAGTTATTTTCGAAGTATTTTCACACATATCTGTTTCGAATCATTAGCAATGTATTCTAGGTTACTACGAGTGAAGGAAGTTAGGGATCTGTGGATTACATTTAATTTATTTTGTGATTTACTTGATACATGATATCACCTTCATTCAGGAGTTGGATGCTTAAAAATAATTCATAATTTTTTCAGAGGCACGCATTTATATGTAATATTATATGGAATAGATTCCACATATACTACCTACCTATATGTATATCTATATTTCGTTCAGTTCCATTAGGAGGAACCAAGAATCGGCAAAACTTACAAATTTATTAATTCGTGATCTGTGATCTGTGTTTCATTTGATAAGCATATTTGTAGTATTCCTAACATGTGTGTATCATTTAATACTCAATATTCGTGAATATGTTCAAGCAACTGTAACAAATTTAAATGATTTTGATGCTTTTCATTCCTGAATATTTATTCTGCATCATAACAATATGTCACAAAATTTTTTTGGATCTTACCAGGATTGAGACATAGATTACGAGACAATTTGAATCAATCACATGACTGATTGAGGATTGACATCATACATAAAATTTATAGAACGGGAAGAAGGAATAAGTATTGTCCGGGAAATGAAGAAATCAACATAAGTATTCTGATTGTTTTCCAGCCATTTGCTGCATCAATTTGACTAAGGAATTGTGGAAAGACATGTTGATCATCCTTAACACAAGGCTCAAAATAACGTATTCAAATATAAAGCAGCACAGACACTGAATTCCAATACGGATGTCTGTTTACTACTGGTTCAGGATTAATTGAAAGCATGTTTTATGATGAATGATGAATGAGGTCTCTCAAAATAAGCCCATCTAATAAACTAATTTCAACTACATTAAATATTTGCAGCTGTGTAGCGTGTTTCTGCACGAACCGACAGAGACTTCCTAAGGTGTCTCATGCCCCTTAATCAAAGGGTAAGTAGCTACGAATATTACCGCTGATTTAAAACAGACACAAAATTTCCCTCAATTTTAATGTTGGTTAATTAATCAAATTTTAACGGTAGCTGATATCAAAGGTTTCTTCCAAGGGGCACTTTCTTTAACATTGAACGATATTAAAAAAGACACACAGAAAAATTATGCCTTTTCCCATACCAATGGAATATAAATATTTGAACAGACTTTCTCATATTATTGACATGAATAGTTAAATCAAATTATGTAGAATAAATTATGAGAAGCAAGCTTCCATGATTCAGGTGCAGGTATGTTTTCTTGAAACGAAAAAAATTAATTAGCTACAGAAAACATCTGTGATGGAAGCCGTTACTTTGTGACAATTTACAATATTGACATTGTAATGTGCTAGGTTCTCTTTGGCTTGGCGTTTAATACTTACTACGGTTACAGTCTTCCTCCAAGTTAATCGGATCTGGATCCAATTGACGTATTTTGATTCTTCGTATGCCAGATTATTCATTTGAATTACTCCTCAGGAAAACTTCTGCTAGGGTCCCCACCATGAAGTGTATAACAGTGCTATCGATAGATAGCGTTGATCCAGATGAAATAAGTGGAGTAAGTTACCAGGGCCCAATAGGGCAGAACGAATTCTTATGATTTGATTGAAACTAATAATTGGTTAATTCCCGGCTAATTTCATGATGTACACTTCATATATCCTTCTAACTTACGTATATCGGACATTTATAGCTCATACTTCCGGTTGACACAGCGTGCAAAAACTATAACTACCTCATCTGCAATACCCCCTTATTTATATGTATAGACATATACATATGGACTGCGCGTGGCAATGATAAGCGCGGGTAGTGCCGACGTGAGAGAGGGGAAAACGAAGAGGCCTAATACTGTCTATATCTATCGGCTCGGGACGTAAACATACTAGCTACAGTCATGTTGCATTTCCATGGCAACGCAGCGGCCAATAGAAACGCGATAGATAAAGTAGATAAAGACAGTATTAGTCCTCTTCGTTTTCCCCTCTCTCATGCCGGCACTACCCGCGCTTATCATTGCCACGCGCAGTCCATATGTATATGTCGATGGTTCATCCCGTCTGTCACAATACAATTACTCAATACCGTATTTCTTGATACCTGAACGATGTTTATCGGTACGCTTAATCAAACAGAGACAGGATAAATTATTATGCTCAATTATTAATCATTAATTGGTACGTGATATTGTATTAGCGCAACCGCGAGCAATGTACCAAAGCCAATAGCAAGAATATTAAATGGTTTGCAATCTCACCTAATAGTTCACTTGCAGCATACTCTTATTCAATTTTCACGAGGGAGTGGCTGGTGATATAATTGAACTTAACACGAACTGCCAACCGAAGAATACGGAATCGAATCAAATCATGAATACTTCCAGTCTGCGGTTCCCCTTCCAAACTCTTTTTTGGCATGTTTTTCCAAGAGCTATTTTCTACTCTTTTGCAATCATGATCCTTCACCAATTCCAATATTTCGTGCGAAGTGTTAAGGTGTGACAGCTGTTTCGGTATCTTATAGGGACACAATATATTCACGGTTCCAGTCGATGTTCCAATGAAATTAACTTCTGAAACGCGGTTATGAAATGGACCGTATGCAAATTTAACCCTTATATCATGTCATCTTCGAAACGATACTAATGTATAAATAAACATGAAAGATCTTAAGATATTTATAGTCAAAATAAGATACAAGTAGATTGTGGGGTTTCGCTTTGAATTTATTGAAATACATTGTTGGGATAGAATAATTGAAATAAGATCATAGCGTAGAGTTAACATGATAATTAGGAAATTTCAAAGCGGAACTTTACTGGAAAGGTACAAGTAAGTGGGTTACGGGAATTGTATGTTATCAAGATATCGAGAAGAATGTTGTAGTACAAGTCTTAATAGATCATTCAAAATTTTACGGTTGTTATCTCTTATACCTTTGAAAATTTCTACTGATTCTGGTCTGTTCAATTTGAATCATCTACCCTGGTTATGCGAAATTTTGACTTCATCTAAATTTGGGAAAGTGTACCTGTAATTGAAATATTATTGGAGAACGATGAATGTTTTATTAAGTCTAAGATATCGGAAATGATCCTTATATATAATTTTTATATTATGACTTGATCTACCAATGTAGAAGGTCTGACACTCTGAACAAGTTAATTTATACATTCCAAGCGTTCAAACTCATTCGTTTTATCTTCAGTATTGGACAAAATATAGGTCAATTTATTTCAGGATTAGAAGCAAACTTTTATATTATGTTTCGATAAAATATCTGCATTTCTTCTCTCAGCACCAAAATATGTTAGTGAAACGTATTATGATGCGGAATCATGATTTTTTATACTAGAATAAATACTTAATTAACTTAATTTCTGTTTCTGTCTATTGATCAGTCATCAACAATGGATTTTAACCTCAAGTTACATCCAAGTTGATCAATAATGAAACATAAATTAACTTACTCAACGATTTCTTATTTCACGACAAATTCTCATTCCCGATCAAAATACATTCATTTAATATATTTTAATGCTATGAGCGAGAAAGTGGCAGACATTTTGCAAAACTTAAACTTAGTTTCTAACCCCAAAATCAATTGCACTATATTTTGTTATATTTGCTAAAGATAAAACGAAGGTTCAATAAGCTTGGACTGTATAAATCAACTTGTTTAGAGTGTGATTACTCTCACATTTGTAAATCAAAATATACATTCATATACCACTACCGTTTTGGAGATGACACGCTTAATATCGAAACTATAGTCAAGTTAGTGTTTCTATACCGGCCTATAAGATTCACGTCGTTTTAGCTGAAGACGCCAGAAAGGCTTGTAGACTGCTATCAGAAGGCAGGATCTCCGAAGCATAACCCTCTTCACAAAGAACAGCATGCTTATCAGATGGTCAGATCTGTCGAGACAGTCCTCAACTCGGCTGTTAGTCTTATAGAGCAGCAGCTAAAGTGGGAGGCTACATTGGTGCCTCGGCCCTTTAATAAGCCTCTAGGAGCTCCATCCAACAGGAGGCGGAGAGACATGGTATCCCGCGAGAGCTAATAATGTGCATTATGGATACACTTTTCCACTACGTAGCAAGGTTATACTCTGGAAGAATTGGTATCGTAAGGGTATCCACAATCCACAAGGAAGAATACTCTCCCCCTTTTTTATGAAGTTTGGTCGTGGCTGAGCTACTATTAAGGTTAAAACGATCGTGTACTAAAGCGGTAGATTATGCGGATGACATCGTCATACTCTACAGAGGAGTCTACAAAGGTTCCTTTCAGGAGCTTGTTCAACAAACCTTGATAATCACAGAAGTCCAATGAAGAGAGAACAAACTCTCCATTCAGTAAGATAAAACTACTATAATCATCTTCTCCAGCAGATACAAAAATGAGCCTTCAAAGAAGATGATAATCGGGGGCAAGTCAGTTGAAATTTCTGAAACGGTGAAGTATCTGAGAGTTACCCTGGACTAAAAACTACTCTGGCAGAAGTAATTGGAGACTAAATGTCATGATAATCTTTTGTCAGATACCAATTGATATGAAGCGCAGTCTGGGGCCTAACCAGCTGATGTGGAACTACTCAGCTATTGTTATTCCAGGACTAAATCATGCAATTCTCATATGGTGGAAAATAACGGAACTGGTTGAAGACCAGAAAATAGACAGAATACAGGGACTCTGCTTCAGGGGCATTACATCTACGAGGAAGTATATACAAAATTCTCGGGAATTAGGTCTCATTAACACTCTGTTATAAATGTTCGTCTTTACGTACGTTTCGGTCTCACGACCATCATCAGAAGACTTATTCTGTCAAAAAGGGATTGATTATAACCATCAATTTGATTACAAAAATGTTAATATTTTAACTAAAGAAACCAATTATTATAAAAGATCTATCCTGGAGATGATTCACATAAAAAGGGATTCAAATTCTGTAAATCATAGGAATGATATTCAGGGATTGAGTCAGATTTATACTCACTTGATTAATTAAAACTCTTGCAAATTCCTACATACGTCTTTATAATGTTAAAAGTATATTTTAGGAAGAACGCTTAAAGTGAAGTAAATTCCAATTACCAATCCGAATTATTACAAACAAATAGCTTCGAACTCCAGTTGCTTCGAGACCATAGCAATATGCGTTTATACATTATGAGAATATTACTTAACAGTGGTTTCTTGTTACAAAAAAATTTATACTTTAATATTAACGATACAATTTTCGATTATTCGTGGTTCTGTTCGTTTCGACGGCGTGAGCTTTTTGTTTGAAAATTGTGCGATATGGACGCTTGTGCTAATTAGTTTTAGTTAACCCCTTTTTGACAAAATAAGTCTTCTGATGATGGTCGTGAGACCGAAACGTACGTAAAGACGAACATTTATAACAGAGTGTAAATGTGACCTAATTCCCGAAAATTTTTTATATAATTCATACTGGGTCAAGAATCTTATTATTCTACGAGGAAGGAAACACCGACTGTGGCATTGAGGACTTTAATAGGTATGCCACCCCTATCAATGAAGCTGAGGAATCTCGCAATGATGGCGGATAGGTTCATTTGCAATGGGCCCTCAAAGGGATGAAGTGAAGATCAATTTCTATCTAGGTGGCAGCACTGAAAGGCTGCGACTAGAACCGCAGAATGGAATCAAAGCCCTGTGGTTCGCTGAGCAGCATTTCAGGGTCGTCATGCCGTCGAGGCAGGAATAATGAAATGGCCGCACGCCTAAGCACGGCACAACTTGGTATACGAATGAGTCTAGAACTAACGCAATAGGTGAACCATGCTTTTGCGGTCCTAGGTATATTGATGGGTATTCCGTTTGGATGGCAGATCTCAACACAGTCTTCCAAGCCGAGATGAACATGCCTCAGCATGGAGAAACATTGACGGCTACCATACTGCTAGAGCGCTGCTTAGTAATAAGGTAGGCTTGAGGGTAAGCGAGATAATCTTGCTGAGTAGGGAAAGCATCAGGATAATCACCGAGATCTCTACTGGTCAAGAAAATCTGATGAAATTTGAACATCCAGTAGGGAAAAATGACACTTTCTTCTGTACGAGATTTGAGGGAAACAAGATGGAGTCAACAACCAACTTTCTTTGTGAATGTCTTGCGCTTATTCGGACTAGATTCACCTGGCTAGCTCTGAGGATCATCACGGCCAATGACATGGAGGATCTAACCATAAAACAGCTCTTAGGATTCTATCGAGCAGCGGGGTATCCAAATACTCCCTGGAAAACGTAGCAAGGGATAGTGGACAAAGGTCTTTGGCTAAGTGCACTGACCTTTTTTATTAAGCCCGCTAGCATCTCAATCAATACCAATAGTGCTTCTATAATATAAGTGATAAAGAGTAGGAAGCGTTTCATCATATCAATATGATAAATTATTACAAAGTAACGGCTTCAACCATCGATTTTTTTCCTAATTATTAACATGAGTAGTTAAATGGAATTATGTTGAATAGGTTTTGAAGAAGTAGCTTCCATCATTGAGGTGTAGGTAGGTAATATTTGATCAAATAAATGGGTACCTATGGTTATTTCATTGGAGGAATGTTGGAATACATTCATGAGTGAACATGATTGGCAATGGTGATTGCTACCGACAGTAGTATCAAAAATATCATGTTGAATGCATTGTCTTAGAAGCTTTTCGCAGGCGAAAAGTTCATACAAGCTATAACGGATACTGTGAGTACCTACCTTTACAGAGATGATGAAATGGCAGAACACGTTGGAAATATCGAGCTAGAGAAAAAATCAGATCTAAGATGATCAGGAAGGTAATCTGGTGCTACTTACTGACTGAAACATACTTAAAGCCACAATATTCCACATGGTGGCGGTGGAGGAATCGACGATCAGCTCAATCACTAGAAAACTAAATCTAGAATCCTAGTAGGATACAGCCATGTGGAATGTATACTCATAAGGTATTACTCAGCATTGCCACGAAAAAGAAAATCCTTCACTCTAACCGTTTTAGTTCACCTCAATATTGAAGGCTCATTACTATTTTGTAATTTTTGGTTAGATACGTTAATCTATGCATTCATCTCAAATCTTTATTATTATAAGATATATTACCTGTTCCTTGAGTTTGAGTTGAGAATGGGCACTTCAATTAGGAAGTCACCTGCAGATTTGATCTGTCATAGGGCAATTTATTCTTGCTCAGCAACATAAAGTTTGGGGCCTTATCAAACAACGGTACGTTCGACAGTGCTACCCTGCATCTTGTGCACAGTGGAAGTCCAGTATAATATCGTGTGCAACATTTGTTCAACCCATAATGGTTGCATTCAGCCCAATACTGATACAGATTCAGGTTGAATGATGTGAACGTCGTCATCTCGACCATAATTCTGTCAGTGTCATGTACATGTCGCCACTTATTCTATGTTCAACCTCACAGACATCTCATGGAAATTCCAATCTGGGTTTGATTTCGGAATTCTCCTCCTCCTGAATAACAAACTCAACAGCTTCATCAACTAACCGATCCATATCACTTCGTTGCCAAAAGGTTGATATTTGTACCAAATGTCAGCCTAGTCCGATAACGAATTGAAATATGACATGGCCATAATATTGGGTTCAGATTGACATCATATAACGTATCGCATTCTATTTGACAAGACCTTTCATTTGATACCTATATCAAGAGGGTTGTGAAAACAAAGTTAAACCCGCCATCTTGAAGCATCCGCCATATTGAATTTGCAACAATATCAAATTTAATTTCTTGCTTTTCCACCGGATTTATTCAGGTGAGCGAAATTTCAAAGCTCAAGCTCAATTAGAATAAGTCGAAATTTCGATTGCAAGATTTCATCCAAACAGTCTGTCAAGTGGAAGGAAAATAAAAGCTTATAAAACGGTAAAACGAGATACATAAATTATGTAGAACTGAATAAATACTGAGTTTAATAAACAGATCAATACGTGGAAGGAACACACACGCAATGGTACATTTTACATGAAAAGGTAAATACTTCAATTATGAAATTGTTCATGTATAAAGAATGTTTCAGTCAGGTAGCTTCAAATACGTCAGATGTGTATTCGGAATTCAATCAATACCACATAATTTGCCAGCCACATTATGATTTCATGACGAATTAGTGAGACAGTAGGCAACTTACACAGAATGAAACAGCTCAATTATACTAATTATCAATGAAACTCAGTTTATGGCAAGTCTCAACACCCTATGTTTTATTACAATCTTGAATTCTACGTTCAAAACTAAGATAGTTTTCTCTGTAATGCCCTATACCTATCTCATACCATTTTCGAGTAATTAATTATTATTCTATTTAAATTTTGGTGCTTAAAGTGAGTCTAATCTAATCTAATGATCATCCACCCATTTATTTGGAGAGAAACTTCACTCTGTGTCATTTTCCTCGTATTTGATGATATTTTTGATTTTTTGAATAATTTTGACTATATTGCATACAGGACTATTATTATTAAATATCGGTAATGAATACATATTGGAACAATTATTTGTCAATAAATCGGATCACAATGAAGATTAACAATTATTTTTTGTATAACAGAACAAGTTACTAGCCACTGGAGGCAAAAACACAAACTTTACATTGATATTTTTAATTTGTCATAATGATTTTCAAAGGTATTAACTGACGTAGCAAACACAAAGTCACAAGGGAGATTATTCCACTCAGGAAAAATTCTGTCAGCAAGGAAGCCCTGACGTGACTTCAAATTGGAGTGTTCCTTCTTAAGTTTCCAATCGTGACCTCTCAAACGTTGATCTTGGTTAAGACTGAATAGGTGACTTGAATGGCACTCGAAGTCGACGTTCCATAAATGTTGTTGCGTTCAGAATGCTGTACCTTTTTTCGGTACGGTCTGTGGACGCCAAATAGAATTAGAGTAGCATATCGTTGTACAGACTCCAAAGTATTTGCAACACGAGACCAGTCGATACTCCAAACCGGGCTCGCGAACTCAATAAAGGGGGCGTGTATATGTGGTATAAAAGTTATGAAAATGATGAGGGGACATTTTGTGAAATGCCTTAGAAAGTAAGTAAACACAAGTTTTTGCTTTTCTGTTACTTTGCTTATGTGCTGAGTCCAAGATACTCGTGCTCGGTCACCATGTTTAATTGAATATCATTCGACTTGTGAATGTTGTGGGGGTTATGCTCTCCCATGTGCAATACAACACACTTTTCAATATTGAGAGGAATCTTCCATAACTTACTCCAGATCGATATTTGGTTTGAGTCTTTTCGAAGAAATTTGTAATTTTGGACAGGATTTGCGTAGATCTTGATATCATCGGCATGGAAAGAGATCATCGACTGAACATAGTCACGAATATCAGAGACGTATGAAATAAACAAAAGAGGGTCCAGGACTGGCCCCTGGGGGCACATCACTATAAACGTCAAATTCGGAAGAGTATGTGTCCCCATTACGCACGGCAAATCTTAAGATGTTCTAGTTCGTAAAATAAAAGTTTCATAGATACACGGTCAAAAGTCCATGTATTCTATGTCAACTGGTTCGTTTTTACCTGATGACCAGCTCCAGTTATTGACACAGTCAAGCAGGTTTGTGAGTACGAACCGACCTGGTACAAATCCGTGTTGTTCAGAAGGAATTAACTCATTATTTAGAGAGAATTACATCACTTTTCTAGGGATGATTGCTCCCATGACTTTAGCAACTATTGAAATTAAACTAATGGGACGATAATTATCAGGGTTCAATTTATCAACTTATTTGAAGATAGGTGAAACAGAGGATATTTTCGAGACATCGGATAGACAATATGTATTGAATGAATTAGTCAGAATAATTGATAGGGGAATGCATATACAATGGTGACACCATTTAAGTAGAGTAGATGTTATTCCATCGAAACTAAGGGCACTGTTGTTAGCCAGCCTATTAAGATGTTCTTGAATAATATTTCTTTCAATGAAATTTCTGAAATTGAGTCAGTAGATCTGGTAGTTCGAATTCTTGGTAGACTTAGAGGAACATCTTCTTTAGTAAAGAAGTTTTCTCCGCAAGTATTTCAGAAATCACATATTTATTATCATGCACATGAACCATGAACGACGATCGAACATATTTGTAAAGTTTATTTTTGTTTGGAAAGCTCGCAAGGCTTTCCTCATGATTTTGCTTGGTCAGACTACTTATCGATCTCAGCATATTAGAATATTTTCTACGTATGTTATAGTCATCGATATTTCTGGTTCTTCGATAGACTTTCCAAAGATGACGTTTGTGTTTTATCATTCCTAAAACGTTTCTCGTAATCCAGTGTTTTAATGGAACGGAAGAAGATAATCTATATGAATAATTATTTTTCACGGAGTTGTCAATAACATCCATGAAATAAGTTCATTGATCGTTTACATTTGAACCATCAATTGCTAGTTGCTCCAAGTTGATGTTTCGAAAAGTTGTTTAATTTGTTAGGTTATGAAAAAAACAAAAGCATTTTTTTTAACATAACACTCGGTACATTATTACATCAGTCGATAGGCTACCTAAACTCTAATTCAATCATACTATACCTATCTTCAATAGATTCTTACCTATTGAGTATCATGCATTTCTGTATGAGATAGATACCTGGAACACAGAACAGACATGAATTCGTAATTATTATGATCCGATTTTGACCTTACATATAATGATTACTTCATATATCTTAGAATAACAAAAATACCAGTTCTAGAGAAGACACTCATTATTAACTAATTTGAAAGTCATCATTTAAGAGCTTTACACAAAACAGCCACCAGTACAGATGTACTGCATTTATGAGACGTTCACTAAATTAAACACTAAATAACATTTTTTTTCACACTTCAAACTGCACGAGAGGGAAACGTTCAAACAACATCGTGTGAGTCAGCGATGGAGAGTTGGGCGAGGACCTCACTAGGTAAAGAGTTCTATAACTTCACTGTTCGATAAAAAAATTAAATTAATTATTTGTTGGTTATTTCGAACGTAAAGTAAGACACACGTTTTAGATTTCACAACCACTCTTGACCAAGATAATTTTTGATATCCCGGTACTACCGTGACGGTAAATAGCTATGAGATGACATGTAGTGAATTATCCTGGACTAATTGATAGTAACGGCAAAGGATCTGATCAGTGATTGAGGATACACACATTCAATATATCTCTAATAATTGGTATAATGTCTCAGTTACGGTATGTAGCATAGCTGCACAATAACATTCATGAACTACAATAATTCAGACCAAAGCCTTGTTAGCGGTTTCATCATAGTATGTTAAAAACTATGATGAATATGGTATAATAAATATGAACGGACAAATTGTTCTGGACCCATCTATGTCATATGAGCAATCCCATGTGAGATATTTTAATTTATACCTATGCCATAGGTAGATATGAAATTTGTTTCAGTCAAAAACGTATCTACACATTTACAATATAGTTAAGTAGATACTACAGAGAATTATTTATGGTACATGATAATATACTGGATCGACTGTAATAATTCATAAGTTACAAATTCTATTAATTTTGACTTGACGTGAAGTAATGTCTATTTTCATTTATATAAATTGTATGTACTCAAGTGAATGATTTGGTATCTTGTAATACGACAAGTTTCGTCTTCTTTGATTTAACCAGTGAGGCAAATCCTCTGCCACTTTCATATGACAATATAAATTATTGTTAGTTATGTTCAAATATTTTTTTGAGGCATAGATAAATTTCATGTTTTGTAGAAGCCTTATTCCTAAGCCCCATTCATTGAAGGAGCAACGGTATTTCTAACCAATTATTCAAGTATTAAAAAATAACACAACACTCAATAGTACACTGTTAGAAAATTCTATGGTCACTTCTCCCACTATATGTAGTATACCGTTTATGAAAGTATTGTAATTGGTCCAGCATTTCCGAACCGATCTAGACCACGGTCGTATATACAGGTCTGGGAACTCGAGGCTGTTTCCTATGTGAGAAGTGAGTCCGCTATGCGTCAACTGTCGCGTAGTACCAAAAGAGTGGCGCATGAGTCGAGGAATGATCTCTGGCACGTATACGACCGTGTTCCCTGGCAACTGTCATTATTGACTTGTAAACACAACGAATACCGGCGTTCTTAGAAAAAAATTACGAAATCGTGCATTGTGTCGAAATGAAAAACGGGGTACAAAAGTGTAAAACAGGAAACTTCTGTTTTCAAAGTGCTGAAAGATGCGGAAAAGCGAAAAAAGTGGATGCTTGCGATTACGGATAGAATTCGTTTTAACGAGGTCTTTTATGTGTACGTCATATATATTGAAAAAGGGGAAGTTATTTTTAAGGTGAGTAATACATTCTGACAAGAGTAACAGTTCTATTCCTCTCTCAAATAAATATATTAGGTTACGAGAAAAATTATTTTACATAATAATGTGATTGGCCATACTTCGATGCAAGCGCTAGCTGATGGCTGAGCGAGGGACTACGAGTTTGGCGACATGTAAGAGACTCATGTCAAACATAGAGTTCCCAGACCTGTATGTACGACCGTGATCTAGACTGATTTTGACATGATCCATAGAAAATACCTACTAACTTACAGGTCCTCTTATGGGTTCAGTTAATTTTATGGAATCGAAAAATAACCTTATATCTAGAATTTCCGCTTGGAGAAGATATATGTTCTATTATGTTCAGGTAATGTAATTGCATTCAAAAATAACCTACTCGCTTAGAATCGCCGCTCGAGGATAATATAATATGTGCTCTTATGGGTTCAGTTAATGTTATCGCATCCAAAAATAGACTTACAAATCACCTAGTGACTTAGAATTGTCGATTAGTGATAATTTACTAAGCAAGAATGAATTGAGGACCGAATACCACCCCTTCAAATAAGAACAAACCACGGAATATGCCTTACACATCAGCAGTTCCCAATAATTGAAAACCAGATTGAGAATGAACGACACCTCCAATAATACCAGTACCAAAAGTGTCTGTGAAATGCTTATAGTTGAATGAGTTCCTAGTGTTATAATCTCCTGAATTCAGGATATGCTGCAAATCGGAAACCCGCAAGTCTCCTATGGTGACACTATGATTATTATCTCTGTGCAAAACGGATGCCCACAAGACGTAGTACCATTCGAACATAGTGGTCGATGGTGGATGCCGATCGCTGGGGAAAAAATTGTGAACCCTCTGATGCAGATGAAACAATCGGCCCTGACTGCACTAACTGAATGGTGTGGTGTCAAAGGGCTGAACATTAACCCTAAAAAAAAAACAAATTGTGTTCAGTAGGAAGTACAAGACATACTCAACAGAAAACTGTGTGTATTGTTCGAACATACGTACATAGCCCACAGTTGCTTCATTTCTATTGGTCGTATGGATAGAAAATTTTGCAGATCGCTTCAAAGTAGTGAGAATAAGAACTGAATTGGTTTTGAGCGCAGTAGCTCCATTCCTAGAGGTATTTCTCACATTCATATCTTCATATTTTGAAATGGAATTATGGAATTTTATTGTATCATAAGAACAACCGAATTTTTCTGATTATGAATATCTATGACACATATATGTTTAACCTGCAGTAGTGCCCGGAATTCTCATTTTACGATTGAGTGACGTCATGATCTATTTCAAGTCTTTATTTTGTGGTACATCTTAATTGTTCGTGCGACATCAAGGGTCGGTATAAAATAAGGTTATGTGATACTTTGAATAATTGCGGAAGTCAACCTGACAGCAGGTGTCGGTATGAAACAGAGTTGTGAAATACAATATGTGAACCATTTGGATAAAATTTCAATGTAACATAGTATAATTCAACTTCTTTCATTAACGGTTTCTGAATAATTTCCAATATATTTTCTTCATCTACAATCAATCAGATTTGACTCGCAGGATTG
This sequence comes from Endomychus coccineus, assembly GCA_958510875.1. Taxonomy (NCBI): domain Eukaryota; kingdom Metazoa; phylum Arthropoda; class Insecta; order Coleoptera; family Endomychidae; genus Endomychus; species Endomychus coccineus. The sequence continues at coordinate 48,883,659 of OY294068.1, read as the reverse complement.
TCCGAGAAAGCTATTTTGGTTAGAAAAGGGAGAGAGGTCACGAGATCGATGGATCACAACTTTTTTTTCTTCTAAAAATGTTTCACTGCATAGTGTAGTCTTCAGGTAAACAATGTCACTTAAACTTGCAAAGATATTGCTAGCTACGTATAAATTAAGAGAAAATGATCAAGAAGGCTGACTTAATTATTGAGACGTCAGATTTTTCGTTCACAGCTAATCTACGGATTACAAGAATACAGATTGTTTACACTAAGATTATAAAATCCATAACAAGTTGACGACAGGTTTGTTTGAGAAGCGGATAGTATAAAAATTTACCTGATTGCTGAGCTTTTATTTATCAAATTCTGAGTAGTCTAAGTGCCTTAAAAGTCTACTCTTATTCACCACATGTAGTCTAGTAGATGAGATGTACGATAATTGTTTGAACCGATTCCTTCGAAATTTTGGTAAGATTTAGGGGTTGGACCAAAATAAATGTTTGACCGGGTTTAGAGGTACCTTTTTTATCTCTGTGTGAAGTGATGTCCCTACATACATGAATTCATAATATAGATGCATTCAACCAATATAACGTAGTTATATGAGGAAACATTAAGCGCTCCCAATGGTCATTCATGTAGATCAAAACCTGAAGGCGCTGAATCTAGATAATCAATTAGCGAACTGAAATGTCAAAGTTGATTGATTCTAGCGATACTATTTAGTTGGTATAAATTGTATTTGAAGTAAGACAGACCAATGATGAACATGATCAATAGGAATGAGTATAACATGAAACGCATTTCCCAAGACTTATTGTATGTCACAATTTTATCGAATGAAAATTCGTTTCGGACACGTTGGATATTTTTGTAGTTGTAAGGATGATAGTTGAATATAATTCGATCATAACCAAAAATTCCAAATAATCCGGCTTCCTAACGTCAAGCAATATTATATCGCGTCTAATGCAATCAATGAAACAAAATTCTCAGTCTGAGAGAAGCAAACGAGCCGATATAATGCTTCACAAAAACTTGGTGTTCCGAGTCAAGAACCACTCCACATCTCAGCAGCTCCTCATAACTTACAAAGCACAGATTCCGCCTGTCCTGATGGAGTATTGTTCACATGTTTGGATTTCGGGTCCCCAAACATACGCTGAAGCTCTTGCATTTCACTCAGAACAGAGCTATTCGTGTGATTGATAATGTCACACTCACGCATTCATTGACCATTCTGGAGCATCGTAGAAAAATTGGCGGTCTCTCCCTTTTCTATCGATATTTCTATAGTCGGTGTTCATCAGAAATCTCGTCTGTTATTTCACCACATGAGATTTCAGGTGGGCGAACTGGAAGATCTCAAGTTAGTCACTCCTTTAAAGTCAACCTCGAGACCTGTCAAACTTCTTTCTACCAGACTTAATTTTTTTGGAAAGATCTCGCCTGACTAAATCTTCCCTGAGAACGCTTCTTATTGGGTTTTAATCATTCGCAGATGGAGGGGCGGAGTGATGCTCGAAGAGGCTGTTTGAATTAGCAATTTCTGACTGAGTTTTTGAGGCCAACCATACATGTCTACCTCATCAACATAATCAATTGAACATACGGGCTTGTGAGTATAATATTAATATTAGGAAATGATCGACACTAGCTGCTTATATACCAATTTGCGGCCTATAGTTTTCCCGATTGTCTCATAATTGATTTCATCTTTTTTTAGGGGCTGGACTCATGCCATTCAAATAATGTGGTCTCGAAGTCTTATTGCGCTGCCCTATTGTTTTCTATCAACCAGCCCTGTTTGTCGAGCAGAGCCCAGCAGTCTCTTGAGAGCTATCTGTCCTGATATTTCCTACGGTAATCTTACTCTAACCTCAGCATTACCGTCTATGGCTTCTACAAAGGCTTCGTCGATACAGAACAAGTGGTGTAGAATTTCTTCTGCTTCTTCATAACTTCTTCACATAAGGTTCAGGTGTTTATTGAGCCAATAGTGTCCTGAAATTGAGTTCTGTAGTTTTAAATATTTCTGAATATCTAGTGTGCCTCCTCGTAAGCTATGCAGACGGATTCGTGATCCAACAAGAGTTTCATTGCAGTTTTGCTAGACAGTTCATCGGCTAGGTTAGGTTATCCTAGACACCTTGGTGTACTGATACCAAAATAAGCTTAACCCTGTTGTTATTCGCAAAGGTTTCTGATTATCACTGGAGCATTCTGCAATGATTTCGTTAAACTTCATAATAATGAATATTTCTGTTTGTCTCCGAAGGTTCAGAATAATAGCTGTCCCTCTCGTCTCTGCTAGCAATTGACATTTCTCCGTTTCAATCTGTCAATTCAATCAGATGGTTTCATCTAATGATTCAAAAATCTTTTCTGTGATCTGATCTAATGGCAAGTATTGGACCTTACTTCATAATACTTCGGTGTGTAAACGTGAAAGACCTTCATGTTGTTGATAGTTATACTATAACGTCCTACATTGGCCTCTGCCTGCACCTTTTAAAGCGAAGGTGTAGGGTCAGGTAAGGTTTCCTAGGCCACTGTGAGCGTGGTGCTTAGTGCTCCTATTGGAAGTGAGCCTATGTCATCCTCTGGAGCTTTTGCAGCCTTTCTTCGGTACTTATTTGGTTTTATTCATCAAGCATGTGTTGCTCATAGTATGGGCCTTATCTTGGTGATTATAATCATCTTTGGTTCCATTTCATATCTCTTATATACCTAGGACGAAGCAATCTCCAGTGCCTTTCCCGATCTGCATACTAGCTCATGGATATCTATATCGCATGATTTTCATCTCTGGTACGTATACTGGGTATCGATTAAGTGAACTTTATACGTGTGTCCTGGTCATAGTATGTCTATCTTTTTCAGCAGCTCCATCGTAAATGAAGTTAGGCTAATGGGCCTAGATGGATTCAGCCTACCTGATTGTTAATTATGATCACATTCTAATCATCTGAGAAAGTGGCGAGATATGGAACCGTAAACTTCATTCGTCGAACAGCAATCTATTCCAATTGGGAGTAATTCACTGTTCCGATATTGAGTTCTGTATGAATAGAGTCAATTTTAGATTCAAATATTCCCCCTGATGATAACTACCTGGTCATTTGATAATACTTCAGAATTGAGTTTAACTTCTATGGATAAGAATGCCATTAACTTCTATAATTTCGATAGATTCTCGATTAAAGCATACCGAACTGGTGCTTGTGGAGTATTTGATTGATCAGTTTCCAATTAAAGATGCAGCTTCTTCTCTATTCATCAGTTTCCATCATGAGGAATTATCCAGTTTGCATTGAACAGTTATCATAGATTCGATTTTCTGAGAAAACTTCAGGCATGAAAGTTTCATTCGATTTTACTAATATAATAACTTTATTCCTTTACCGTATCGGGATCTGTTTAACATTAAACAGATCTCGATCCAATGCCATAAAATGCAATATAGACTCAAAGTACTCTCAGAACGATCGATAAATTCATATAAAACGTCTGCAGTCCTTCTTTTTGAGATATAAAATAAAAAAGGTTAACCAAACCGTAATTTTGATTATTCATCTTAGGCAAAGTTCAGCAATTTCAACCCCAGAAGCCGTCTGAATCAATTTACATCTCGTTATTCTCTCTCAACCTCATACACCACTCGACTAGTATCTACGGATCTGATTTTACAAATATTCTCTTCTCCAAAGACGCCAAATGTAATAGTCTATCTCTTTCAACAAAAACGACTAATTTACATCGACTGAAATCTTTAAATCATGGCGCAATATGTGGAGTTTTAGATGTGAGGATTAACCTTTCTCTGAACTTTCTTTTTATTCCTCACAATATACCGGGCTTACGAACTCTACGATTGGAAGAGGAATTCCAATACGAGCGATTCATTGTAACGATAACTCGACTAAAATGGTTCAATATGTGAATATGGATAGGTCAAAAATATTATACATTTCGTAGATGCTGTTAAAATATTGAATTTTATCAATTATGATATGACAAAAAGTTATTTTCATTGATGAACCGGTGCTTGGGGCACATATGAACAGAAAAATGTATCACTATGATAAGAAACAGTTACCCGTATCCACCCAAAATATTGCTGAAATACTGAGGACCTTTCAGCTGCCCAGTAGCCATAATCAGAGTAAACTAAATCAGCAATCAAAATGTGCCTGCCTTATCAATATTAATTGAAACGGTATATGAGAAATAACACTTACTTGGACATTAATATGAATTCATTAGTTCCATCCCTCCCAAATTACCTAAATATTTGTCATTACTGTGTTTCAATAGCGGTAAACTTTCTTGATAAATTGGATTACCTGTATTTGAGAAATGTTCAGCTAAGGCTGATTTTTCATCATTATTCTTCTCTACCTGAGCAAACTGTTCTTCATACGAAGTTAGTTCCTCCTAGCTTGGCTCACATAGCATTTTGAACGCAACTCGCAACTGATTTTGTAAATCCCGGATACGGCGGATTCGGAAATTTTATCGAAGGTATTATTACCTGAACCGTTCAGGTTCTTACATCTATGAGCATAGAAAACAAATTATGGAATTTATTAATTACTGACGGGTGACTACGGTCAATCTTTAGAATAATATTAAACTGTTTGAGATGACGTATATCATCCGAAAATACTCATCTTTGTTTTCATATGTTAATTGTCAAATATACAGGATGTTTCGAAAAGACCTCCTGTAAATGCAAGGAATGGTAGATTTCACGAAAATAATCAGATTTCTCATATAAACTATGGTCCTATCTTCTTTCGTTTCGGAGAAAGTTGAATTTAATTTTTTTTTAACGAAATTTTACTGTAGCTCCTGAGCAGCTACAGATATTCCCTTGAAATCTGGTACTCGGAGGTTTCAGAGGACGCCGAATAAGACGGTTGAGTAAGTTTCAGATTATGCGGTAGAAGACGCTGAGTGCGTGACTTTTTGTCGTTTCTTTTAGCCTTAACTTTTTTGAGGATAAATTTTTTGTTTTCTTTGCACATTTTTCTGGTTCACTATTTTGATTCAAACAAATAATTTCCTCCTGTTGAGGCTCTCAAACTTGCACCGTTTTCGAGAGAAACGCGATTAAGTGAACATAACAAATACTCATTAACACATTTACAATTACTACCGAAATCGTGTATGTTTATTTAAACGCGTTTCTCTCAAACTTTGAACCAAAAAAAGATATCGATTCGCGATTTTCAGTTTTTTTTTGCAAATTTGATCTAATTTCCGATTATCATGTCATAGCTATACCGTATGACTTAAGTTTTTGGGATAAAATCAATAAAACCGTTATCATTACAAATTACGCCCTCTACCAATTTTATAAAGATTTATCGATTACCAATAGATGAAATCAATTGAAAGTACGTACCTTCTCTTCCATACAAAATGAAGTTTACTAAAATCGAATGAGTCGCTTAGAAACATCGATTTGAATTATTACATTCTTATCAAGGTCGGTATGCCAATGGGAATGGAACCAAAATGATGTAAAATTGTCTAACTTTTCTAATTATGTTAAAAAAGATGTACCTCAATGCGAAAATTTCCGGAAAAACGCGTTTAAATGATCATAACAGAAAATCATTAACTAATTTACTTACTACCAAAATCACGTATGTTCATTTGAACGCGTTTCTCTCGAAAACGGTGAGATTTTGAGAACCTCAACAAGAGTACATTATTTGTTTGGAATAAAATTATAAACCAGAAAAATGGGCAAAGGAAACTAAAAAATCGTTTTCAAAAAAGTTAAGGCTGAAAGAAACGCTGAATAGTCGCGCACTCAGCTCCCTCTACCGTAATATCTGATACTAACTGGACCATCTTATTCGGCGTCCTCTGAAACCCCCGAGTTCCAGATTTCAACAATATATCTATAGTTGCACAAGAGTTATAGCGAAATTTCGTTTGAAAAAAATTTAATTCAACGCCCGTATCTCCGATACGAAAGAAGATAAGACAATAGTTCATTCGAAAAATCTGAATATTTTTGTGAAATCTACCGTCACCTGCATTTACGAGAGGTTTTTCTGAAACACCTCGTATATAGTTGCGCCGATGTTTATTTTGTTTTCTTGGTGTTATTTCGATAAGAAAAATTTCTTATTTCGATTCGTTTTATCTCGGACTGCCTTCTAAATGCTTGCAAATCATCCTGATGATGATTGTTATACAGTATTTGCTTTTCCTTGAGGGGAGAGCTTGAGACAAAAATGAAAAAGAGCAATTCATAGAGATTGTGTCGTTTCCAATAAAAATGCATACACCTGTTGTTCATATTATCGTTACAGTAACTTTATCAGGAAAGACCAGATAGCAAAACGTAATGGATCTGTATTTGTGTTCCCCAGAAAACTTGCAAAACTTGTTCAAAATTCCGTATCTATTTTTCTTTGTCAAACGATTTTCAAATCAACAGCCTGACGAGAGAGGATTAGCCATAGAACATCGCGATTTTACTTACAAGAACTGTATAAACTTAAGAACAAAAATTTAAGTGAATTTTCCATATATTTTCTGAAAAGTGCAATTGTTTTTTTTAGTTATGTTGAAGCTTAACTTATTCATATTCTTATACATATCGACAATAATTATGACAAGTCATTTAAAGTATCATTTTCTGTATATTAGCTATTTCAGACTCTGTGCACGTATTTACGACACATCTGGATTCAGTAGTAAGAATGGTTGTGTTGCCTGGGATTTCTGGTCAACACATATGTAGCCAATGATGGCATCTACTACCCTTCTTTACAGGCCACTTTTAATCTTAAATTTGCCTAAAGTAAACGACTTTTAGAAAAGGAACATTCACACAAAGCTCATTCATCGAGCAACATCATTACATTACTATAACAATTACATCAAATTCATTCATCAAGCAACATCATTACATTGCTATAACAATTACAACGATATCACTCCAGCGAGCAACATTAATACTTGCAATAACATTCACATATCATCAATCTTAAAATCAAAACGTTAACCTAGAGAATTACAACTTTAGGTAAACTAGCCTTCATAAAATAAGGAGACTCAGTTGGTTCAGTATGGTTTGTACATAACTGTATATAGGTGTGAATAAATAACTTAAAATCATCAAGTGTTCAACCAACTACCATCATACTGAGTCATACAAGAAGTGTAATCAACAGCAGCATACAGCACAAGTTCTTTCCTATGAAAATATGAATGATTGTTTAAGTTTTGGTTTCGACAACAATCTTTATAGATTTAATCATTATTTGCAGAAGATAAAATTATACATCCCTTTGAACTTGGTTGGATTGTAGTAAGACGGATTTTGTTAAACGTGGTCTCAAGATGATTCTATCATCAGTAATATGGATGCATTCAGCACAGTTAAATAAATGTGTGTAATGGAGTTAATTGAATTAGCCAGTACGACTTTCAATAATCCCTTGATAGTTTGACAGATTATAAAATACATTCGCATCAAACAGCAATATTTGTATGAAAAAGCAAAGTTTTTGAGACATCACCTGAATCTTGAATTGTCCAAACGTCAATTTTAAACTCACGATTTCATGCCATGAGCAGCTTCAATTTTTTTCCATTTTTCTAGAGCTTACAAATATTGTATTGGAGTCTGGATTTCTAACTTTACCAAAATCAAAATATTTTTAAAGAGTAACCTGTTATCTCAAATTTTATACATGAATCTAAAAGTTACAAATCTAGTATTTTTCTAAAACAGGTCACCAATTAGACGAAAATGAAAAAAATATTATTTCCTTATTTGACGAAATTCATGATTCACACAGATTTATAAAAATGTATCTACTATATAAAGGCGGTGACAGTTGAAGGATCGTCTGATAAGAATATTTTATGCAATATTTCCTTGCATAATGAACTGTAACAATATAGATAACAAATCATTATACAGAATGTCCCAGGTTTTAGTAGCAGAACTTCAACAGTCGATAGAAAATTTGGTTTTGAGAAAAAAGTTCTCAACAACATATATGCATAAACGCTTTGTTTTTGAGATACAGGGTGTGTTGAAATTGAGAAAAAAAATTCGTTTTTTGCGAATATCTCCGGAATCGTTAATCGTACAGAGAACAGCTTTTGCAAGCATTCTCTACTCATAATAAGCTACCTTCTGTGCCATAAATTTTTCTTTTTGGTCATAATTGATGAAGATTTCGAAGGGGTAGTGGGTGTTTTTCTTCCCAACTTCTACGCCACTTTGAAAAGTACAGTTTCGAGACAACCATTTGAACCGCTAATGTTTTCCAAACCAAAAAGATACATCTGGTCATAAGCTCTAAACTTGACCATTTTCGAGAAAAATCAATTTTTGTGTTGAAAAACATGGTCAATTCTTACTAATTAAACAAAATTTATTCAAACGTTAGAACAAGTAACAAAACCAAAAAATTGACCATGTTTTTCAACATAAAAGTTGATTTATCTCGAAAACGGTCATTTTCAGAGCTTATATCCAGGAGTATGTCTTTTGTGTAAAAATATTGGTGGTTCAAATGATTGTGTCAAAAATGTACTTTTTTCAGTGGCGTAGAAGCTGGGGAGAAAAACACCCACTACTCCTTCAAAATCTCCACCAATTATGACTAAAAAAAATCTTTTTATTGCACAGAACATAGCTTACTATGAGCAGAAAATGGTCGCAAAGATTGTTTTCTGTACGATAAACAGTTCCGGAGATATTTGCAGACTAAGCGTCTGTGCATATATGTTGATAGGAACTTTTTTCTCAAAATCAAATTTTCTATCGAATGTTGAAGTTCTCCTACTAAAACCTGGGACACCCTGTAATATCATTTTTTTTTAGTTATTGAAAGTCAATTCAATTATCATTTTGCTTTATTTTTCTTGGAAAGAAGGCTACCGGCTGGACCCCCAACAAGTGTCAACGCGTTTCAACAACGTTTCAACTCCTGGGTAACGTGGAAGGCTCCACTTGATATTTATTAATATGATTTCGACCTTTATTCCAAGCCAAATAAAATTTACGACGCGCTTCGAGTAGTAGAGAAGGCCTGATTCGATCATATGATAAATTCTACATCATGGCCTACCCACTCTGGTAGGCTGTGTGCATGCGACATAGCAAAAAAAAGGAGTGAAACAAGGAGGTGAGTTCTTATGGAAATTTGTTTCTGCATAATATTACAATGTATGATATAAAAAGTCAATCACAATCCACCAGTTTGACGATTCATTTCGAAAATAATTTTTTTTCGTGATTTAATTTACGGCAAATTAAAACGTGAATTGAACTTATTTGATATCTCAGGTCATTGTTATTTAATGCCACTACTTCCAACACTGGTACTGGGTTTGATACTGCTATCTTTATCTCAAACTCGATTGAGAATCGTAATCTAACTTCGTTTTCAAATGTTCAAATTAGATCAACATTCATAGATTTCTAATAAAATCGTCGATGTAGAAGGGCAGCAACGCTCAGTGAATGTAACATCAAAATCGAACCACTGTAATTGAATAGAGTTAATGTTCTAATGGAATTGGGTTTTATTATTGAAAGATGGATGAAGAGTGCTTTTCAAGTAACCAGTAGTGTGAATTCCACGCAGATGATGTTGTTTCACAGAGTATAATTCATTTGCAATAGAAATGGTTATGTGTGGATATAACGTCACGTAATTCATTAGTAAAAGACTAATTCGAGTTATCCGGCTCGTAGCAATAATTGCAGATCCTTTGGGATACGTTTGAATGCGTTATTATATAAGGGAAATACGAGTGGACCGGATGTTAGCCAGTGTCATATCCGAGTTGTGAGCGAAATAGGACTCGACGTAGTGTTATGACGAGGAGCCTTGATGCAATCTCGAATTAAATCGGGGGACCTATATGACCTGCAAATCGATAACAAAAATTTCATTTCGTGTCCACCTTCGTACATCAACAGCTTTCCAGCTACTTTGATCCCATACAGAGTCCCCAAACATGTTTCTGGCTTCTATGGATCATAGTAACGACAATAATCACATTATTTATAATAGACATTCATTTTTGATATGAACTATTATATATATTTTTTCAATCATCATTTGACCTGAATAATGTTTAGTTATTCAGCGACAACTTCACTAGGGCCAAACTTATAGGAACTATTGCACGGAAGTGGAAGACGGTGGATGGTGATAATGAGGAGTATTGTTTTCTCACCTTTTGGTTCGAAACATCCCTCGTTTAGACTGTAATACCTGGTCCTCAAGGTTATCAAAATATAACTTCTACTGAAAGAGATTCTGATACTATAGTAGGATGTTTAATGTCCGTGAAACTCAGAAACATATATGATATTATTCAGAGACAGATTTGAAACATAGTCACATGATAATAATTTTACATTACCCTATGGTATCAACAAATAGTCCAGGCATTTAAGGAATTTTTTGTTCGAATTTTGGCGGGGTCTAATTTTGGTCTATTCTTATGTATTACGATGAGCTGAATACGATGGTGTAGTTTAAACTTGAATTAACTTTGCGCTCGAAAAACTATGTCCATTTTTTCAGCACATAGGAAAATTGAGTATATGTCAGAGAGCTTCTGTTTTTTTCATATTCTGTATCGGTGAAAAGATAGTATTCATATTTCCTTTTTTTGTTTTTGGTTTTTTGACCTACCTCATTTTTTGGCTCCAAAATCGGCCATTTTGAAAAATTTGTATTCTGCGAATTTCAGACGAAATTCTTATGTTATCGATCAAAAACTTCATTCGAAAGACTTCATTATTCTGCACCCAATATCCAAAATTCAAGTATTTTGGTCCAAATAAGACATAGTCTTAGCGCCATTTTCAAAATTTAGGACCACCAAAACACCTACTTTTTTGAGGTTAGAAAATTTCACGGAATCCGAATAGTAGGTTCTATTAGAGGTTCTCATAACGAATATTTTAAGTCCAAGCCGATCGATTTATGTTAAGTAGAAGTGGAGCTATCCTAATAAATGTGTTTGCAGAAATATAAAACTTAGGTTATTTGTGAATAATTAATTTTAATAAATATGAAATTTAAAAAGAACATAAATGCGAAAAAAAGCAAAATTATTTATTAATCTTATTTTTTGTGTGTAAATATTGAAATTTTGTATGTAAAACCCTGTAAAAACATCATGTCACGGTCACATATACACGTTCACACGCCAATATACACTCACACATTCACACAGAACGAGTATATTCAAAAAACTGTAATTTCGCGGGAGCAATCTATTGTACCGTCGCTCACTTATTGCCGTTAAATTAAATTCCGCCCTAGTTTTTTAAAATGACATTCGTTATAACTTGGAATTGTGAGAGATTCGTCGTACGCTATTCTAAACTTAAAAAGCAGATGTACATCTCTGTAACTTGATCAAGGTTTTGTCGATAGGCCCAAAATTAGGCCCTCTAGAGGGCCAAACACATTTATTAGGATAACTCCACTTCTACTCAACCTAAATCAATCGGCTTGGACTTAAAATAATCGTGATGAAAACTATAATTTCGATTTCGCGAAAAATTTCCAAAATTTTCAAAATGTTATGTTTTTGTTCCAAAATGCTTGAATTTTGGATATAGGGTGCAGAGTGATGAAATCTTTCGAATGAATTCGGCTCTAGATCGATAACATCTGCTTATGTTATCGATCTAAAACCAAATTGTATGAAATTTGCAAAATACGAATTTTTCAAAATCGCTGATTTTGGCGCCAAGAAATGAGGTAGGTCAAAATACCAAAAACCAGAAAAAAGAACACAGTAACAGAATTTGAAAAAAATAAAAACTCTGACATATACTCAATTTTTCAATGTGCCAAGAAACACACTAAATGGGTCATATCTTGAGCACACCACCTCGAATCGACTTCCGACCAGAGCCAAAAATCGCGTATTAATTTTCCCAACAACTGTTGATCGAATCATTTTTTCACACAACCCATAGTCTTGTCTCAAAACGCAAAAAGTCTAAAAATTGTCATTTTTGGGGACAAAAAATGGACATAACTTTTCGAGCACAGGGTTAATCCAAATTCAAGCAACACCATTAGAATTCGCCGAAATTCGGACAAAAATTGTTGATTTTCTTCCTTGAATGCCTCCACTGAAAGTAAGGTTGTGAATACTCTTCATGTCGATAATTTTGACAGAAATTAAACATAGTTGTGAACCATTTGAAGTTGTCAATAATTACTGTAGTTCTAATGTCATGACATAGACGATGTTTCAACTTCTACTTATTATGTTAGTTATTAAGAAACCAACAAATGAAATTAGGCTCCCATGTAAAATGTAAATTCAAATCACTCAAAATGACAAACAAACCATTTGAATTACTCATGAGTGCAATTAATTCCCGGGCTAACCTATATTCAGATAGATAGCTTTAGGTCAAAATGTTGATGAAACACTAGTTTAAGTCTTACCAGCCTCAAAAAAATAGGACGTTTATGTTATATCATACTGTCCGGAAAATTCAATTCATTAATTTACGGCCGCAAAGTGATGCCTAGCAATTTCCCTTTGCCTTGGTGCTTTTAGGTTACATTTTTTCACTGCTTACGTCGTCCGAACAAGACGCAGTGTCGATTCTCTTGACAGAGAGAATGTGAAAATGTCATTTCCATAATAAAGGTGAAAATTCGTTATTTTAGGAACAGTATGAAATAATAGCCGTTAATAAACCTAGGTATGTTATAAGTATCATTACTGCCGCAGATGACGGGTGTTATGATTCATAACATCCGTGGTTTGTTCAATGGTTTATCAGTTTTAGAAAATAAAGGCGTTATTGATAAATATTATTATTTGAATTTCTTTTATTAACGTTTGCATTCTAGGAGGTGATCTGCTAGAGGTTGATTTGACGCCATGATAAACTTTTGTCGTATTTATGAATACAGTTTTTAATTTAAACGTCATAACGTCTTTAAAAGAAATATATTTTGCTGCAGCCTGAAAATGTGAATCTCTAAACAGCTTCTATTTCCTGAAAAGTCAAGAGCTATATATGATAATTGGTATAATGTAGTCAAGCAGTGGCAAGGTGTGAATCATCGGAGTAATCAATGAAAATCTTTTTCTGGCACGCTCCAGCTGCAGGTAATTCATCCAAATACTCATTTTTGAGGTTACTTAATTATTTCCTTGTAGTCTTTGAATCACACCCCTTCATCGCTGTGGATTTATTTTCAATGTTGCGAAACATAATTGGCAACAATGAAAATCTCATATATTAATAGCGTAGTGTACCAGTTCGGTAGAGAAAAGTGCAGAGGGTGAGATGGTGGTTGAAGTATCTGTTTTAGAAACTGGTAGACTCAGGATATGACAAAAACTTCAACAATTAAGAAACATTGAGTCGTTTAACCAGAGTGGACCACTAGGAAAATAGAAAAAAGCGCGCAACTGTCCACACACATAGATGCATTGCGGGTGGTAGACCGCCAAGTCGCCGTTACTGTCACTGAGAAGGTTAGTTTGAAAAGCGATAAGGAACTGGCATTTCGGGATAGAGGTTTCTCCATTTTCCATCTAACTGAAAATACGTTCTCAAATCGAGTAGGGCGAAATTCGGTTTGCTACGAACAACAGATCGAAAGTTATGATTTTTCGAACGCATGCCCGTTTAACCATCAACCATGGAATTTCTTAACTCCTGAACGGAAAGAGTCATCGACTTGCAGTTTACCCCATCCGTTTCAGAATGATCATATTACTATGGAACTATATCATCTTTGTGAAAAAAATCTCAACATTTTTATATTATATCATTTTCGGTGAGCGATAAGGAGCTGCAACTATGAAATAGCAATCTCAGTATTCTTTAGTCCACTAATGTACTCTTACAAATCGATTGCCGCTACTTATATATCGCTACTAACTACAGATCTAAAGTTATGATTTTTCGAATGCATGACTACATTTAATAGTCAACAATGGAATTGCTCAACTTTTGAACGGGAAGAAAAGTCAAATTCCGGTTTGCACCATTCGTTTTGGATTGATCAAATTGGCATGATAATTTATAATTCTCGTGAAAAAAAGTCCAAAAGCTAGAATCCGTTTTTCAACATTTTGATTCATGCTGATATGAAAATTTGTTCTGCCGATTTTTTCAAGGCATGCAAACCTTTAATAATGATGAAAATTCACTCTCTATATTCCGAAATGAAATATAAATCTATCTTGATTGCAGCATTTCAAATTCCAAAGTTATTAGAACTCTCATAGCCAATCATCAATAAACATTTACATTGATAATTTTAGCGGATTCTCTCTCAGTTTTATAGTGAGATTGTTGCAATAATTCCGAGTGCGCAACCTTGAATAAATCTCTAGTCATTTCCAACGATTTATCACTTTTTCACTGTTATGAAGAAGTTTATACATCTGTGGAATGTCGAAAAACAACATTTTGATGCACAAAATTGTGAATATCAATTTAAGTATATTTTATCATTAAAAGTCTTGTATACCTAATAATTGAAATAGAAAACTGTTACAATAAACATCCAGATTGAACGGACGACTATTTATAATTCCCATCCGCTATGAATACTTCACCTTCCCTCTTTCATTTATTTGCGCTTCAAGTCTCTGCAACACCTGAATATTTTAAGGACCTCTGGAATATGCAAAAGTCATTCGAGATCCTAGGTTATATCAACATCGTCCTTTTCATATTTCCAAGCTTTTGCAATGTCAGATTTTTATTGCACTTGCGATATACTCTCCTCCATCAAGATTTCATTATAGATAGCGCAAATTTTAATATAGGATTCAATTTCATTTTGACGGTTCAGTTTTAAAATGGGACGTATAAATTTGAAACGATAATTGCTTTTCTTAGCCTCACATCTATTTGACTTGAGCGAAAATACTATAATACTTCTTCTCGGCGGTTACATCAATTATTTCTTTCCGCTCACTAAGCTTTACTAATCATTCTATTTCTCATTCAGATTTGGTATGTATCTTTCCCTAATCTCGGGACGTTCTCCTCGCGAAAATCGAAATACACAGTGATCTTCGTTCTGCAAAACTCGAATGTATTATAATGATGTGTATATAATGCCAGTGTAATTGAATATTTCATATCGGCTATTTGGAATGAATATAAAAGTAACTAGCTAACTTTGAAAGAAACATCATATGATATTTTCTCTTTTAACCTGCCATACTATTTTTAATAAGAATGTTTGAATGTACAAATCTAGAACTGGAATTAACTCAAACTAAAGTATATTCAAGCCCCACTAGCACCAGATGTAAACACAACTCGCTTGTATGAATGTTATCCGCATTCCCTTTTGTTTATTGCTCTGTCGAGCTTCCTATTGACCTATGTAATTGCGAGTTCATGGGAAAATATAGTAACTTTATGTAACGTGAGTTGTCTGAATACTTATTTGTTCTACCAAACTAGTACTATGATATTAAATTGCCAAATTTATCAAATAGTGAATACTCATTCAATATTACAACCATTTGATATAGCTATATGATGTTTATAATACAATTGAGAAACCCCAGAATGATGTAGTAAAAAACAATTGAAGTAAGATTAGCTTGAATTTATTTCACACATAATTTAGTGAAAAAGTGCCCAAGGATCCTCACCCTACCCTATTTGCAAATCTTTAATTATATGCATAACGAACAATAATAATTCAACATTTGTACTTATATTGACTCAGAATCCTGTTCAAATGAGAGCTTTATATTGTATTGATGAAATTACTCATTGAAAATTATAAAAAGCAATTATAAAAATATACCTTTGAGATTTCGTCTAAAATACGATGAAGATTTTTTAATATAATAAAACTTTATCTACTAATAACAAATATATAAACACGTATTTTGTTCATTTAAAAAAATTCAAATGATACTTGCAAATTATATAAAAAAATGCAATTTAAATAGTATCAATAAATAATTTATATTAAATTGATGAAATATGAATTCCAAATATAATTTATAATTTATGAAAAAAAACTATTTTTAATACAATTAAAATAATTGAAAATTCTCTAATATATTTAAAAAATATTTGAATGAAAATAGTTTCCCTCAAACTGATGAATTTAAGTTAATATCTTGATAATGAATGATTAATTTATACTTTTTATTTATTTAATTGATAAAATAAAAATTAATAATAATTCATATGAATTATTTCAAAATTTAATTCTTAATTATAAATATAAATAAATTTGTTATATTCGAAAACTATGAAAATTTTACAAATATATTGATGAAATTACATATAAAAAATTATGAAAACATTCCTTCTAAATTTCATCTGAAAAATGATAAAGATGAAAAAATTTCATTTGAATTAAACTGCATTCACATATAAATAAATTTGTTATATTCGAAAACTATGAAAATTTTACAAATATATTGATGAAATTACATATAAAAAATTATGAAAACATTCCTTCTAAATTTCATCTGAAAAATGATAAAGATGAAAAAATTTCATTTGAATTAAACTGCATTCACTGATAACAAATGAATAAACATAATATTTTATTTATTTTGAAATTTAAATTATACTAGTGAATATAAAAGAAGTCTTGTTTTTATTTGTGTACCTACTGAAAATGCTGAAAGTTGAAAAATAAATTGATGAAATAATAATGATGATATTGTAGTTTCAACTTGTAATCTACAATTAGATACATAAAAGATGAAATTTGAGAATTTTCTCATCTCACTGCGTTCACCAACATTATAGTGCGAAGTAAAATTGAACAATTGAGTTTAAACATAGGAAATTCTGATCTCCAAAAAAATATGTTAAAGTCGAATCCAAATTAAAATGGGAGAAATCAATAACCCGTTGAATACAAAATAGGATTGATTCAGAACACTTTATGGTAATAACTTAAAAAAAATATTGTGAAATGCAAGAAGCAGGGAGCAGTATTTATAATATTAATAGTAATAATAATATGAATGCTTATTCAGGTGTAAGATACATTTAAAAATAATAATTAAGTTACATATATAACGTATACCACCCTGCAAAAGACACTAGGTATCTGAGGGCAGACCTGAAGGAAAAAAAATTAAAAGAATAACAAAAAGAGATAAAATAAAAATGTATTCAATTGTTTATGCTTATGAAATTGCAATATATATAACGTACATTAGGAATTGATCCAACGTAAGAATTAAGTCAAATGAAATCGATATAAATGGTGATAATATAAACATAAATCAAAATCATATAGTTCTTTGCATCCATTATTGCAAATTCGGTGGAATAAACAATCAATGACTATACTGATATTGAAATTGAATATTATGTATGAATACTATGAAGAATACATCAACAACTTAGACTTTCATTCATATTTGTTAATTATAATATTTGTGCTAGAAAGAGCTAGAATTTGTTACGTTTAATCAAGAAAAATTAACAAAAATCCTAGAAGATGACGTGGTTACCCGGGCTCAGGGTAAACCAGGTATTGCAGAAGAGTTTTTCCACGTCGTAATCATCACTAGCAACCTTTATAACATCTCTTGAACACTCAACAAACATTAAAAATGATTTTTTAATTAATTCCATCCATATCTGGGGCGTCAGGATGCCCAGATAGCTCGGGGGAGGTTCAAGGGGACTTCACGGGATGTTCTTGATATCATATTAGTGTCCACCGGCCCCAAAAATCCTAGAGAAACCAATTCGAGTCCGTTTCTTTTATTCACCTCAAAAAGTACACTCAGAAAAATTTAATAAATTTTTTCCGCAAAAAAAAAATACCGGACAAATTTTCTAAGTCACTTTCTGAATCGAATGCAGAAAACCGCATCTCAATCCATCCAACTGTGCTAAGTTTGAAGGGCTGGGCCTATTTTAGTGTTTTATTTCCTCGACTACATATGAAACGGGAGTATCGCCAGGTTCATGTGTGTAATATTTCAAATTTGCAATCACTTCAAAATAATTTTCCACAAACAAACTTGGTGCCGCCTAAATAACTATTTTGATATGTTATATATCAATATTTGAAATGATTGATCTCATGGAATCACCCGGCTTATGTATTTTAGGTAAGCAATACAGTTT
The DNA here is from genome assembly GCA_958510875.1 of Endomychus coccineus. NCBI lineage: Eukaryota > Metazoa > Arthropoda > Insecta > Coleoptera > Endomychidae > Endomychus > Endomychus coccineus. The sequence goes on along the minus strand of OY294068.1, from coordinate 48,865,539 downwards.
TGGAAGATTAGGATTCGAAAATTTGAGTTTGTATTTCAGATTACCGGAGATTACAGCGGTACATTTCATTTACTAAGGCTAACTACTAACACATACAGATAAAGTGTTCCTGGACCATCACTCAACAAGATATTTACCCAATTGTGATAAACCTTTTTTTTTAAGTGGATAAGGGTGATTGCTTCTTATTTATAGTGTTATTAGTGGAGTAAATCTGGCAAAAGTTTTGGCGAAAATCTTACGATGCTTAGCGACCAGGTGGAAAATGTTTGTTGTGGTACCAATAACAACCACCTGAAATTTCTATCTCCCAAAGTGGGTGCAACCCCTTTTTTTGTCAAAAAATCTGTTTTTAGACATTTTTGAGGGTGATTTAGCAAAAAAAATCAATATCTCTGATTGTATTGAAAATTAAGGTACCAAAGTAGAACCCTTTTATTGTCAATGTCCAAGGAACTTCCAGTCCAAATTTCAAGTTGATTCGACCTCCCTCGACCCCGCAATAGTAATGATGTTCTACTAGTGGTAACAAATTTTTATCTAAGCAAAGTATATTGATATACTATACTAGGTACTTGATAGGTGTTGTAACATCGTAAAATATTCTCTATAACACGTCTTTAGGATGTATCTGTTCTTTGATTGAAGGTTAGATTGATTAATAATGAATTAGCAAAATTTTGCAAAATAAAAAATAATGTTTTTGTGAAATTTATGAAATCTAGTTAGAAAAAGTGTGTCTGCTAACACGTTAGGTATGTTATATCCCACACTCGCGAACCATTGTCCTCGCCTTCGGCTCTGGATTACAAACTTTCGCTCGTATGATAGGTATATGAGCTATTCCAAAAAAATGTTGTAGAATATACTATTATTACGTATTTACGGATCAAAGTGGGAGAATAGCGTCTTTGGTTAAGAGGATTTATCTCACATACCACCACTTTTAGGTGCGCCGAGTATATTTGCGAATCTTTAATTACCCGCATGACGAACAATAATAATTCAACATTTGTACTTATATTCACCCAGAATTCTGTTCAAACAAGGGCTTTATATTTTACTCAGAGGGAAGTTGGATATTTGTATAATGAGAATGCGAAGGGTTATAATCCTTGAAATAGGAAACTTCTATTTAGTGGTTTGTGGAAGCCGCGAACAAACAGAAATACGCAGACACAAATGCCGTTTATTTTACTATGAGCTTATTAAATTTGGTACTTAATTTATGCAGAATCTGAGAAGAGAAATTGGAAATTAAAGTCCTTGCTATATAGCGAACGAACAATGTTCATCATTGCGGAAAATGTGCCTGGTTCGGTTTTGGCTTTAAATCAATTTTATTGCGGTGTTGCTCACTGAAATTGGATTGATCATGAGCAATGTTCTCCTTCCTTCATAAAATATAAAACTCACAAGGTAATTTTCGGCTATAAATTCATGGTAACCGACTTTATTTGATTGATATCCTGTTTGAGAAGGAACAATTCTTTCAGGGCTTATCTAGAATGAGGAAACGAAATTCCAAACGTATTCTGTTAATTTGCATATCTGTGGTTATGAGTTCACATTAACAGATATTTGAAACATCTTCATATATTGTTTTATTTCTTTCTTTTAAGTGAAAACATCCAAGAACATACATTGGTTCTTTTCCATCAATATTCATATCAATAATTCCTTGAATGAAAAAACTCAGTCAATATACTATTATGGATAAAGATGGAAAACAGCGTGGACTGTTTCCTTGGTACAATGTTGATTTAATGAAGCTCACTAGAAACATTTCAGTCTATTACTCATCAAACTTAATGCATTCCAATATAAATACAGGGACATATAGTACAGTAGTCATTTTATGGATTGATCGTACTTTTTTTTCCTACTTAAGGTTTGAAAATACAGAAAGTCAGGAAATTTTCCGTAGATTACGGAAAAAATAGTGGCTGGAAACCTCCAATGAAGGAAAATGTGTTAATTTATTTATATATGTATATACGATTTTCCGTGTTTTTCCGGGAAAGAACACTTATATCTTCGAAAATAAGCATTTTAGAAGGAAAAGTTTCGTACAAAAGTTGTTCAGCATTAAATTCTACATAGGAATTGACTATTCTGAATTAAATTTTCATCGAATTTTCCAAGCACTGGATGTGAAAACAAAATATTTTTGAATAAGAACTATATATGAGAAAAAATTGCATTTGGCTGGTAAATAAGGTATGATAATTTTATATTGGGGTATCTATCGTTACTGTAAATGATTATAATTTAGGATTTTCCAATATTTGCAGTAATTTTCCGGGTTAGGAAATTTTAATTTTTTTTTCAATCTTAGTGTATGATATGTCGATTTTTAGGTTTTATAGAGCTCTGATAACGATTTTTCAGTTCATTTTGTCGTGAAAAGTCATTGAGAACGTACATTCGGAAAATGGAGAACTTTTTTTTTTTTCGATTATGGCGTGTGACAGATCAATTCTTACATTTTTTGGGGTTCTGAAAATGTTTTTTCACTTTGTTTCATCATGAAAAATCAATGAAAATATATATCCGAAAATTTTAATTTAAACAATTTAATATTAAAAACGGGGTTGTTAGAATCGAATTGTTTTTCACTTAAACGATTTTTTAATCAAATATATCAATAAAATAATTGTTTACACGAAATACACAACAGCTCAGCTGTAAATATTTTATAATAACGTTTAACGTATACAATAAGAGAGCACATGTGGCGTTATTTTGGGCATCATATGATTGATCGCTTGCGCACAAATTCATTGCAGTGGTGCTACATACATAGTCCAGCGCATCGAAAGATTTAACGCAGTGGTGCTCGATTGAGAATTTTAAATGCGCGTGAGATCAAGAACTTCAAAAATTTTTTTTATAATTTTATGTAATTTTTTGTTCTCATTGCTCTACATACTAACGAAAACAATTGCATTTCGTTACAAAATTGACTAAAAAAACGTTTTCCGAACCCTTAAAAACATAAGAATTGATCTGTCACACGCCATAATAAAAAAAAAAAAGTTTTTCATTTTCCGAATGTACGTTTTCAATGACTTTTCACGACAAAATCAACTGGAAAATCGTTATCAGAGCTCTATAAAACCTAAAAATCGACATATCATTCACTAAGATTGAAAAAAAATAAAAATCTTCGTAACCCGGAAAACTAGGGCAAATATTGGGAAATTCTTAATTATTATCACTCACAGTAACGATATATACCCGAATATAGAATTATCATACCATATTTACCAGCCAAATGCAATTTTTTCTCATATATAGGTCTTATTCGAAAACATTTTGTTTTCCCATCCAATGCTTGGAAAATTCGGTGAAAAGTGGAATCAAAATAGTCAACTCCTATGTAAAATTTAATGCTGAATGACTTTTGTTCGAAACATCTCCTTCTAAAATGCTTATTTTCGAAGATATAAGTGTTCTTGCCCGGAAAAACACGAAAAATTGTATATATATATAAATTAAGACATTCTCCTCCATTGGAGGTTTTCAGACACTATTTTTCCGTAATCTACGGAAAATGTTCTAATCTTCTGTATTTTCAAACCTTAAGTCGGGAAAAAAGTACCAAATCTCAAAAAAATCCATAAAATGACTGTACTAATACGCGATATTATTGAACATAAAGAACTGTGATCATTTGATCACATGATTCACCTCATTCGTTGATGTAGGCTAAGTTGGATTCGTTCGAATACTTTTAATCACTCAATCATAATGAATTTGAAGTAGTTTCAATTAGTGCGCTTTTAAGTTATATGTTTCCTTATCTGAGAAAATGTTCCTCCGATTATGAATATTATAATGATGTTTATGTGAAACGAACTAAAACTTATTAGAAAAGTGAGAATATGTGAATGTATGTCGTTGCATTTTTTGGAAATAGCTATCAATCAAATTATCAATAAACAGATTGGATATATTGAATATCTGATTGATTCCAGAGGAGGTTGCATTATACGTTTACTCTAATCTCTTTCAATTCTAAAATCAAGCAAAATAATTCAGAGGGTATCGTACTATCACATTATGCTATTCCAACTTTAAGGCTTTATTACAAAAAAGGCTTTGTTACAAAAAAATTGGTATATTCTATTAAATAGTAAAAATTATTTGTAATATTAAATGTAATTTACAAGCAATTGTAGTATTCACCAAACGTTCCAGAAAAAAATTTTAAATGCATGTAATTTTTCAGAATTGAAAAAAAACATTGGATATCCTTCCTATCTAGAGCCGGAAATGAATGGCAGTGTTATGTGAGCTCATTCACATTGTAACATGTAACAAATTCATTCCTACTTCTAATCTGATAAGACAAGTAGCTCCTGATTCTTATTGCGATTTCTCATAAGAAAAATTTTAAAGCATGTTTCGGTTTTTCAAACATCTTGAAGGGTACAGGCTGAGATATAATCATAAGTGAATGTGAAGTTCATGATAAAGCAACTTGCTATTATTAATTGTGCTTTTTGACTACCACCTGGAAACACAGCATCATGTTTTAGCTATTTGCGATAAGATCATGGAGTGAATATTCATTATTCGTAGAGTAATAACTTCAAAAACGGTCAGCAGTAGTTGGAATACAGTCTCAACGTCAAACAATTCCCATCTACTACTCTTTGTTGATGCAGCAATTCTCAAAGCAACCCTAAAAATCTAAAAATCAATAGTTCATTATTCTTATTAATTTTGTAATTGACACAATTGTGACGTTCATTTGGTCTGACACTATCTTCATACTTCAATGACGACACTTTGATCTTAAAATGAGAAATTCGGACACTCCTGCAGGTTAGATATGTGCGTGTGATATATATTTCTAACCAGAAAAACGGTTGATATTAAGGTTCAATAAAATAATATAACTCTACTCGAAAAACAGTTCATAATTTCACTAATTTAAATTATTTCAGCACTTATTAATAGGTTTTCCATTTCTTCCAATGTGCTGGTTGTAATATTAATACGAAGTATTCTACATACCATTTATGTTGCTTTGAGACAGTGACATGGAGAGCTAATTCATCGATAAAATCATCTCCACAGTGGAACAGGCACATACGCACACACAAGCACTATCCCAAAAATAGCTTAGATCGATTCAAAAAACTCAAAACGAATATTTCCGACAAACTTAGAATTCAAACATAGGTATCTACAGTGAGGGCAGTGACGATGGATATGCGAAAAGATCAATGAATGTTACATAAAGAAACAACCCTCCGTATCTCCGACGCCGTCCATTTATGAGCCGTGCATATTTTGGGCCATACCCCTCTACAGTTTGTTACAAAATTTTTAACTCCATATTTCATGTTATATCCTGTGAAACGTTATATCTGAGGTTTGGTTCAGTATTGGCGCTTGTCACATTTTGGCAAGTTTCACTTTTTTATGATTTCCGTACCCTGGGAACTCGCTCTATCCAATGCCTCAACAGCAGATTTCTAAATCCTTACCGTTACAATTTTACAGTATTGTCAGAGGTTTGATGTCCAACTTTTATTTGGCTTACATAAGGCGTATATGAACTCCAGTCTATTTTTAATAATTGCAGACGGAAGTCACAATACAATTATGCTGAGGGCGGTTGTCCTAATAAGAGATAGCTCCGTGAACAATCGCGTTTTGTGTGTTAAATAGTTTGATCGTCTGATTGTGAAATGGATCCAAAGTATCATCCAAGTAGAGAAGAGGAAGACAGTTTGGTGAATGAAATGAAAAGGAGAGTTGTTCGAAATGTGTTTTTGGAACCATGAAAACATTGCTAATAATGAGAAACCAGAGAAAGACACACCAAATACATCCGAAAAAAAAGTCGAAAAAACGCAAATGTCTACTATAGCTGTAGGAGAAGAACTCGAGAAAAGAAATGAGGCTGGCTGGTAAGAAATATGTAAATCATGGAGGTAAGACTGACGCAACGAAGACCCTAAAACCATCATGCCACTGCAGAAATAAATACTATGATAGATTAGGTCCGGACTATCGTAATGAAATTCATAGGAATAGTTGGTCCTTAAATAGTTGGAACCAACGAAAACTATTTATTGATCTGTCAGTCCAGGAAATTGCAACTGTAAGCTTACTTACGAATACTGTTTTAAACTGAGGAACGAATCAATCTGTATGCAAAGTGATGTTTCTTAACACATCATCAATAGGGAAGAAATTCTCAAGAAATAGCATAACTAATCACGGCGATACATCAATGTCTTCATCAGATAAAAGACAGAAACATCAACCAACTAGAACCATTAGACCGAAAGCAAAAGATATTCCAAAAAGGCATATTGAGAGATTTTCGGTTACAAAAAGTCACTATGCTCGCAATAGTACCACTAAAAAATACTCAAGACCAGGTTTAATATCACACTTATGTACAAACAATATAAGGAGTACTGCGAACCAAACTATGTTAACACCAAAGATATCATTAAGGAATCATACAATCGTTTTCTGTTTAGAATAGAATTTTGCTCTTAAGTTATCTACACACTTGTGATGATTGTGATATAAACCAGAGGCGTTTATTAGATGCTAAAGACGAGGAACGAAATATTTTGAAAGCAAAAGATTTGCATCATAGATAATCAGAGAGAAGACACAAAAATGAACAAGAAGACAAGTTAAGATCTAGATTGAAGAGTTCGAAAGAAAGGGTTTGTACAATGGATCTTCGGAAGTATTTGCTCACTTCTTGTCTTACAAATGCAAAGAGCGTTGACAAATTAAAACTGGGGACTCTTAATTTTACAGTTTGTGACATGACAGTTGGACAGATACATTGTATGTTATGGATTGAGAGTACTGGTAAAAGAGACGATAATGAGATTGCTTCTGCCTTAATGAGATGGCTATCATTTTTACCGGAAGATGTGGAAGAAGTGACATTCTGATCAGATAATTGTGCTGTCCAGATTAGAAACATCAACATTTTGTTCTCACACACATACGTTTTGCATGAATTTCCGCATCTCAAAACTGTGAACCACAAGTTTGTTTTGAAGGGACACACCCATATAAAAGTTGATGTGGCACATTGAGCTATAGAACATAAAAGGGGGCACACAAAAACTATGGATATCTGTGATACTCATGATTGGGCACAATTAATTCGTCTTTTTTGTTATAAAAAAGTATTCATCGTATTCGAAAAGACTTTTTTGTCCTTTGACAGCTTGTGAAAATTTACCACTTCTCCACTTTTGTCAATAGAAAAAAGAATTGCAACGGTGAAGAGTTTGTGTTGTCAAAAGTTGTCCAATAGCAATTCAAAAAAAAATCTCGACGATTCGTACATTGCAAAACGAAGAAGGTGAAGAAGACGACAGAGTTGGTTTACCTTTTTCTTATTTCTTTTTTTATTTGCACCTATAAACTTTTGAAATTAAGAATTAATATTCTTGTTTAAGTTTTCAAAGTTTATAGGTGCAAATAAGATTTCCAAAATTTCTTTTATATTTCGTGGGACTTCCGACCCACATTTTTTCAAATGCAATAGCTTCTTATCCATCGCCATTTTGTTTCGGAGCTTGTGTTTGTTATTTCTACTTCAGTTTTATGTTAGTTTCAGGTTCAAAAGATAAAGTACCAATTTTCATTAAAGAATATACTATTTTCTAAGGAAGGCCTTGGCAGTATGTATACACTATACTTTATAATATGGTTTTCGGGCTCCCCTGCAGAAGTCTAGTTTTGTGACATCCGCCCTTAGTGAACTGAGCCCCAGATATGAAAAAAAACATAACGAACAACAGTTTCGATTTGTCAGAGATTCCCACCTGCGATAACGAAACGTAACGGTAATGTTTCAAATAAAAGCATTCCTATCTAGTAAATTGTTGATAAAAACTTGTAGTGAAATGTTGATCATATGCATATGTCCCACAGCTATTAGTCATTCAACTCATTGATGTTTCCATCCATCTCACTTCCATCCCAACAGAAGAATTGATTCAATTCAAAACTAAAAGCAAAATAATCTGCAGTTCACTTCAATTTCCGGTCTCAGGGATGTAACAAAATATAGCAATCAAGAATATTTCAGGAAGAAAAGCCATATATAACCTAGTCAGACGTATCTTACTCGTATATTGATTCAGTTTATTCAATAAATCACAACTGCCAATAACTTTATTATTTTAGCAACAGGGGATGTTTTTATAAGCGATCACGCTACATTATTTTTCTGCCCTATAGTTCTGAAAGCTTTGACGTATGTTGTTTCTAACGGAGTTCGTATATTATGGATTTATCTATTATTTATTACAAATAGTCCCAATGGTAGACTGTAAGAGTAATGTAATTTTGAAGACCATATTTCTTCATGTAAACAGGTTGCCAGGCGATAGGAAACTCAATGCAACAAAATGTCCCTTCATGCTCGCTTGTAGATGCACATTATATGAATCTACTCAATTTTCCGACTGTTATTTTATTTTCGTAATGTTCTGGTGTCAATCAATTAGTAGTATAATTTGTATTGAACGTATTTATAAGATTGTAACTCCCATGAGACACTCCATTCAATTTTCCAAACAATTTTTAGCTCCTAGTTTAGAAGATACTGGAAGTATTTGATATCTTTACTGGAGATCTAAACAAATATTTCCATTATTCCATACGGTTCGCTGAATACACCTTGTTGAAATGCTTATCCAATCGAATATCAAGATAATAATAATAGATTTATCAATCAAATTATATTTTCACTCAGTTTTCGTAGAAAAATAATTATACCATAGTCAGAAAAATCGATTAGTTCACGAATTAGTCTTTCATTAACGCAAAGAAATTGCTTTCCAATCCTCTATAGATTCACATGGATTGTTCAGAAGGTACCTCCTCTTATCATAGAAACGTGTCTTTGATAACAAGTTAACATTTCATTTCATTAGTTTTAAAAAAATAGGGTCTTCTTGATTTCTTCATTTCAATGAGACGTTTTCTACAACACAATCATGTGAGCCAACGGTAGGATGTTAGGAGGGGAGATAGACATTCGAATTTTTCCTGAAGGTTTGGACGTTATAGCCATGGGGGAGAACGTCAGTAGGTATATACTTCCATATTTTTGCTGTTCGATAGAAAAATGGAGTGTGGTAGGAAGAATTTTGGCAGGTCTCAAGCTTGAGAATGAGCTGGGACCAGTCTACGCTCACCTAGTTCGCCTACCTGGAATCTCTCGTGGTGGAACAACAGACGAGATTTATGATGAACATCGACCATGGAGATATCCATACAAAAGGGAGAGATCTCCTCCCTTTCTACGATGTTCTAGACAGGTTAATGACCTCGTAAGTGAGACATCATCAACAGACGAATAGCTGTCTTCTGGATAGAATCCAAGAGCTTCAGGGTATGATTAGGAAGTACAAACATGTGAGCAGTACTCCAGGACAAGTCGAGTCTGTGCTCTGTAAATTATGAGGAGCTGCTGAGATGTGAAGTAGTTGGTACGGGATAATAAGTTTCAGTGAAACATTTTCCGTAGTGAACCTCACATGATCGTCCCATAAGTGGATCCTGTTGGTTGTGATCCCGAGCATGGATATGGAAGAATTCATGAAAATAAATGCACCTGACGTCATCATATTAGGGACTGTGGGATCCGCCTTCCTGGAGAAGAAGCAAGCTTGAGTATTCAAACTCTATCTCTGTCTCGCTCCTCTGGCTTTATTGCACAGTACAAGCGACCTTGATGAAAAAGTGGTATGGAGTGTACCATCCTCCGCAAAGCTGTAGACAGGGCAGGTGGTTACTTCTAGCAGATCGCTTATATGGAGCAGAAACAAAATTGGTGCCAGGACAGGTGCCTGTGGAACACCAGCGTTGGTAACCATTTTATCGGAGGATACTCCGACAACCATCACATGGAGTGATCAATCTGGCGGAAAACTCGATTGTGAGCTTTGAGTTGAGGTGACAAACCATATGACGGAAGTTTCCCAAAAAGGCTTTGGTGCCAGACTTGGTCAAATACTTTGGAGATATTCAATGCTACAGCTAGAGATTCCCCATGTTTTCAAATACAGCTCAGAAAGAAGGCAGACGAGCCCTTCATAGTGAAATTGAAATAGCAAGGATGCAGCTAGGGTGAACAAGATACTAGCTCGCATCAGTGGCGTAGTAAGAGTGAGTGTCACCCGGGGCAATAGTAGTGGTGTCAACCTCCCACATTAATCGCATACGAAAAATTTCATCATGTAATAATTGTATAAAGAAATGTCTATAAAAGTTTCCAATAAAAATGGAAATATATTTACAAATAATATGAATTAACTAATACATTCTATTTGTATCGTCAAATGACTAAAATTCTAACTGTATGAAGTAACTATATTGTAACTAAAATACTAACGAAGGCAAAACTAACTTTCGTTTGTTAACATGAACGTTTTCCTAGACTTCATGGCTATAAAGTTGAACTTTGATGTATCGTTAATGCAAAGTTGATTCAACTGTGCTACTATCAACGTTGATTCAACCTCATATCAACTGCCATTCGAAGGTTGATTCAAGGTTGAATACAAAAATCGTAATCGTTAAAAAAACATTGCTTCAACTGACGTGTTCCCATAAGTAATTTGAATTAAAACCCGGGTACTCAATTTAGAAACCTGGCATGGTGTAATTCCGGCGCGCACCGCAATCCCCCCTTGCCCCTGTCACAATATTAGCTACGCCACAAGTTCGCAACCCGGGAGCTTCGCTAGCAGCCATGTGAGTGGTCTGGTATATACTTTACATCTGACAAGTGGACACTGGCTCACTTGATGAGAACTAGCTTTCCTGTCTTCAAAGAGTTCGGGGAGATTCGGAGACGATGCTGCACCGAACATCAGGTGTTAACTGGAGTTTTAATTTATTGGAATGGAAATTCGACTGCAGTGTTTTCTCGCAGGTGGAAGTCAGGTGGACCATTGTATTTTTCAGCCGAGGCGGGAGCTTGGTGAATATTCTTGAGCGGGAACCGCTATCGTCCACCTCTGCAACGTGAGCATTAACCGCTCCACTAACTAGGTGATACGGGATAAAAATGACTTCAGACTAAGCGTAAAAGAACCTCATCGATTCCCCTCATATCAATAATGGAAATAATAATAGTTCATACTATTGCAGGGAGGGTATAAACTATTGAGTTTCATTTCGTGTATCACCAGTGTGCAAATAGAAGAACTACTCAAGAGGCGAGATGGAAATAGTCAGATCCAACGTCAGTATATTTCAGAAATTTTGGCAGACCGAATCTGTACCAAACAAGGAAGCCTTAAAGAAATGGAGCTGCCCAAGTAGCTATGGCACGTCTATTTAGATCCAACAAGGAGTACTCGGCACTTAGAAACTGAATCTGGAGATATTCGGCAAAATATCCAATGAATTATAAAAACTTATGAAATGTAGTTGATGCAAGAACTACATAATCCAACATCAGCTTCTTCGATGTATCTATTTTCTTCTTGAATATTAATGTGAATCGGAATATTTCTTGAAACTGGGAGCCTACACACTCAACAACCACAAAAAATATTTGCGTAAGTATCATGAGCGTTTACTTGGTCCTTTTTCATCATCAGAAAACCTTAGAGGTGAATTGTGGTTTCAATTACTGCAAGAAGCCATCAATTCAATATCAGCAGAAATAATAGAAAATGGAAATTACAATATATCGGATCGAGTAATATTCCAACTGCATAGCGCTCTTCCTATTTTGTTGAAGGGAGGTATTTGGACCTGGGTTGATAGGCCTCCAGGTTTGATTCATCACCCTCTCACTTCCTCTATGAGGTCATCAGGAGAGCAAAATTGCTACGACCAAACCAGGCATTTCAGGCGATCTACAGGGAAGAATCACAAATACGATATTTATTCTTGAATGAAAGTTGGAGTTGCCATTTTCAATATTCAATGATGTGATTCTGAGTAAGTCGTTCACGGTATTTCTTAAAATTATTGGGCCTATTCTAAGTGTCATCATGAGCTTGAGTAAAGCTCAGATCATGCGTTACACTGATGTGGAAATAAGGTACTGGTAAATACCTTTTCGAACATTCAAAATTTTAATTTTTCTGAAACGGCTTATCCTATTCAGGTTAACTAGGTACCGTTCAAAAGAGAATAGAAAAAGAACAAAGTGTCAGTAAAGATCAAGATTTCAATGTTGATACCCACCACCATTATGGGTGGAATCTGTTTGGTCAGTAAATTTGACGTGTAAGGGAGTTATTTTAAGTTAATCAAGATTTCGAAATCACCTCTGTTTCATTTCCCGGGCGCCTGCTTGTATACCTATCAAACATTGAGTTTCCACAAATTACACATTTCTCCGAAATTCATGCAAAATCTGTATATGACAGGTGATTACAAGTTCATCCATGAAGTGCAACTCTTAACTAAAATTGAACAGTTCCTGACGGGATCATACTCGAAATCCATTCTTTTAATTATTCAATTAGTTTCCGAATAATTTGTGTTGAACATACTTGATTTTGTTATTGGAATATAGTGGGTCTGGAGAATAAACAACTGTCTTCTTGGTGGATGTTCCGAGCAGCAAGTAAAAGGATGAGATAGGTATTGATTAATATACTCACGGTTTGTTTGATATTCGCCCACTTGGTTAGCATAGTGATTGATGAATTTCCCTAGAACAGAAAAGAGTGTTAGTAGGACATCAATTGAGTATGAATTTTTTCATCTTGTTCGGAATTTCTCCATCAAATAACTGAATTCAAATCTATTTTCTCCAGAATAGCTTTATTATGTAGTAGGTGCCTGCTGTCTGTTGGAAAATGGAATAGAAGAAGCTTGAGATTGCAGTTATTAGTGATCTCGACTTATTCACTCGACTTTAAACAGCTTGAGTGGCGTAAGTTGAAAATCGGTTCAACTTCCAATATGTATGCTGGTTCAATATCTTATTGACTCAATAATTCATCTCACGTTTAGAATCCGTTTGCGATATGTAAAGTAGCAACTATAACATCATTATCTTCATTAAACTTAAGGGAATTGCTTCGTAAATTGAAGAAAAATCCAATTAGCAAATTTTCACCTGACACTGTGAATGGTTGATGCATATATCTATATAAGTTATAATGATCGTGTCAACTAATAATTAGATGATCTGGTTGAAATAACTGAAAATTATATAGTTGTCCTGCTCTAGTCCTGATAATTGGAAGAAAGTGATTGAAAAGCATCATCCTGATTTAGAAATTATTGGCACTATAGAGCAGAGGTCCCCAAACGTTTTTGTTTCGTAGACCACTTGCAAGTTTTTTCGATTTTGTGTAGACCCCCTGCTTACCTAATATTGATTCCACGCAAACTCATAAAATGTGTTTTTGATAGCCGGTATAGTGCTACTCAGTTTTGAAGATTTGAATTTCTAACTGTAGTGTGTAGTGTGAAAATTAAAAAAAAAACATGCTAAGTTTTGTACATTTATTGATTAAATTCTAATTAAAACGAACCAAATTGAAATTTAGTATCTGTTACATAAAATGACTAAAATAAATACTTTTAGTGAGAGGGATGACCCTGATAATTTAATAATAAATTTTCAGCATTTGGCATCATTAGTTAGGTTTAATCTCAAATCTCCTCGGTTAGTGATGTCCATTCTGTTACTTTTTTTGCTAGGAGATTGTCAACTGCGCTGAAGCCCCTCTCCTCTAGATATGAGGATGGAAAAGCAATTAAAAACTTTCTCGCGATATTCCGAAATACGGAATAAGTAACAGGTATGTCTTTTTTTAGCCAGAATTGCTGATATCCATTTCTAAACTGTACCTAAAGTTCTTCATTAGTAGTTTTCTCCAGCACTCCCAAACAAAATGAAATTGATTCACTTTAACTATGATTCATTTTAATCTGTATGTGCCTTGCCTAATACCAGTTCATACTTTTGAAAATATTTTCTTAATAGGTACTTTCCTTTCCGAAACTCCGGAAATAACTGAACATGTTTGTCTCTCACATTCATATTTATTCATTGACAAATCGAACAAGTCAGTGCAAGTACGAGTCTTCTTGCGCTGACTTCGCGGAACTGTGATACAAGAATGGACAAGAATTTCCACTGTATGTGGGTAACACGGTAACTTGATGATATTCGTACCATTATATGGAAGTTATACAAGTTCAAAGTGAACACAAAACGAATAGCCTAACACCTAACTAATAATATTTTATGAAATATACTAAACTAATTACTACGTGATCAAATTGAACCTAATTACTACGTAATTAAGTTAAACCTAATTAATATATAATTTGATAGAATAAAATAGTGCATCATAAAATCCCTACTTCGCTTCTAGTATTGTAATTGCGAAAATAAGTTTGAATACAAGACCGTAGAGTATTAATTGTCGGTTTGCATGTTACGTTTTTACATAAAAACTAAACAACAAATCTATCTATGTATGTGGATTATTGCATTCGTTGCTCAAATAAGATCTACTATCGTAGACCCTCATTTACATCTCATAGACTCCAACTTTTTTTTTCCCGCTACCATGTACAGGGTGTCCCATTTTGGGTACTTTTGCAGGGTATCTCCTTTATTTTTAAAGATAGAGAGTTGCGGTTTTCGCGACACTGTGCTACTTTTTCGTAAAACTCAAGATGCCGTCAACAGAATTTTCATAGCCCTTTTAGTTTTTAAGATACAGGGCATTTCTGAAATTGTTGCATTTTGTGACCCCCCTCGTATCTCCGTTATCCTTCAACTTATCGAAAAGGTAAAATAACATTCTGATAATTTTTTTTTCCGTAGAATGCAGTGGTGTAGATAACTGTTGTTACATATTTACTGTTTCTGAGTTATATAGCAAACTTATGTTTTTTTAAATGGAACACCCTGTATATTTATAGACTATAAAATTTGTCTTTTTTTTACCTTTTCAAAAATATATGATAGTATAAACTTCTTTTCAGAAACACGCAAATAATTGACAATTTTTAGAAATTAAATACATATTTTAATTGTAGGCCATTGATATTGTTTATGACAAGAAACAGAAATAAACATCAAATCTCTATCGCATTTAAGCTGTTTATTCTCGTTCTTTTGGTATCATTATTCGATAGGTATTTATCAATTTTTTCGAATAATGGCAGTTTACGAAAATTATGAGAAATATGATATGATGGTATGTTTTATACAGAGTAATGAAAATTCTGAAGAAGCTTCGGAATTATATTTCCAAAGGTGAGTAAGCTATTATGGCTATGAAAATCTCTATTATCATTTTAATTTTTGCTTGTTAGATATCCAGAAAGAAGGCAACCGTTTTTTGGGATATTTGCCCGTTTAAAAGCAAATTTAGTTGAGCACGGATCATTTCTTCACCCGCGCCCTAAAACATACAACAAAGAGAACAGGGAGAGAAAAGAGATAGATACTTTAGGATATATAGAAGCAACATCTTCGTCCTCATGTAGAAGAATTTAGAAGGAAATTGGTGTGCCAAAAACTAACGCTCAGAGGATCTTGAAGAGATATAAGTATCATCCATACAAATTTAATATACTACAACATTTGCATCCTGGCGATGCCGAGCGCCGGGCACTGTTTTGCCAGTGGTATTTGCAACAAATCGATGCTAACGATTTATTTGGCAGACTTGTTTTTTGGTCAGACGAATGCTTTATTTCAAGTGCTGGCATTTTCAATCGTCACAATACCAGGAACTGGCGTAGTGAAAATCTGCATTTAATGTTTGAAAGGGCACAACAAGGACGATTTGGAGTTGAGGTTTCATGTTTTATTTTGGGTAGACATATAGTTTATAGGTTTTTTGAAGGAGGTCTTACAGCACGTAGATACCTAGAAATTCTTGAGGAAGTTATTCCAGAACTGCTCGAAAACATTCCATTAGCCCAGTATAATGCTGTTTACCTACAGCAAGACGGTGCCCCAAGTCATAACTCTAGGCTCTTAAGGGCCTTTCTAAATAATAACTTTCCTCAAAGATGGATAGGTACCAACGGACCTGTTAGATGGCCTCCACAATCACCAGATCTCTCAATTTTAGATTTTTTTTTATGGGGTTATATACAAAATGAAGTATATAATACTCGATATGACGGCATTGCAAAACTTCGAGAGGCAATTCATTTAGCTTTTCGAAATCTGCGAATGAGAACAATTGTTCTTTTGAACGCTGTTCAAAGAATCTCAAAGATGTGCCAATTTTGCATTAGAGAAAATGGTGGTCAATTTGAACATCACATTTAATTTTTTTTAATAATGTTATTTTTTTGTGTTTTTGTTATATTGTCACTTTACGCCACAAAACTGTTGTTACAAACTTACTGTTAGAAAAAGATCTATGGGAATTTTTTTTAATAGATACCTATATACAAGGTATCCAATTATTTGTTAGTAATATGTAAGTTGCACTTGTTTATTATTGTTATCCATAGCCTACTATTAAAATATGTATTTAATTTTCTGAAAATTGTCAATTATTTGCGTGTTTCTGAAAAAAAGTTTATACTATCATATATTTTTGAAAAGGTAAAAAAAAGACAAATTTTATAGTCTATAAATATACAGGGTGTTCCATTTAAAAAAACATAAGTTTACTTTATAACTCAAAAACAGTAAATATGTAACAAAAGTTATCTACACCACTGCATTCTACGGAAAAAAATCTATTAGAATGTTATTTTACCTTTTCAATAAGTTGAAGGATAACGGAGATACGAGGGGGGTCACAAAATGCAACATTTTCAGAAATGCCCTGTATCTTAAAAACTATGTTGACGGCATCTTGAGTTTTATGAAAAAGTAGCACAGTGTCGCGAAAACCGCAACTCTCTATCTTTAAAAATAAAGGAGATACCCCGCAAAAGTACCCAAAATGGGACACTCTGTACATCATGCACATAGTCGTCGACCCTTGGGGGTCGATATAGAACATTTTTGGGTATCACTGCATGGAGGATTGAAATTTGATTACCTTGGTAGATGTGTTCATCGAATCCAGGATTTGTTCACGCATGAATAGTAAAGTGTTACTTGTTACCTTTTGATATTGTTTGTGTTATTTTGTGAGAGTTATAATATGTATTTCAACTGCACTCTTATGCTCCATAAATTTGTAGAATATAATACACTGAATTATTTAAAATAGTCTGCATAGTTTGCCATGAGGACTTTTTGGAACTAGACAGAAAACGAAGTATTTTACGGACTGAAATTAGTCCGTAAAATAGCTATTTTTGGGAGAGTTCACAGAAAAGTATGTTTATAATTCAAGATATGTATTCTGATTGTATTTGAATACCGTGATGATGTTTTAATTGTACAATATAGATAGCCTGGTAAGCATTTTGTGCTTGTTCCTGATGGTTTTCAGTTATCATACTGTCTCCTTGAAGAATTCTAGTATCTGTTTGAATTCAAAAATACTGAGTTCCATCATTGGTGTCAATCATCGTCCTCATCGCATAGCCTGCTTGATGTTCCTCGTTCTGTGTGAGTATTTCTTCGGTGGACATTGTCCTGTGAACAGTTCTAGAGCTCACCGGAGTTGGTTTCTTGTTAACTCCCCTATTTTATAATCCTCCCATTTGCTACTTTGCTAATTTGCTAATCTGGATTGGCTAAGACCTTCGATAACTGCCCAATAGTTAGCAATATCCTTGACGGCTACTCGGACGAAATGTATTGCCAACGTGTCTGCCATATCGTCACTTTTTGTCTGGCGGGGTTCTGGCGGACGTAACAGTTCCACTAGTGCAGTAAATCTGGAAAAGAAAGAGGTGGGGTTCGTAAAATTTTGATAGAGCTTAACGGAATAGATCAAAAATTTTCTAATACCGTGAATAACAATGATATCTGGTTTTCTACAGGATTCGTTTGGGGGAACCTTGTTCAAACCCCGAAAAACAGGTTTTTGAGTGTTTTTTTGTGTCGATTTTAGAGTCTTATTTTTTTTGAACACCTTAGACTTCCGGGGAAGATTTGAAACTTGAACCCTTTTATTTTCAATGTTCAAGGAACCTTCAGTCCAAATTTGGAGTTTCTGCGATCAATTCTTCGGCTGGAATAGATATATATATATATAAGTTTTTTCGACTAAAATTGGAAATGGCGCTATTTTGGTCAAATTTCAGTCGAATTGGATGAAATTTGGTGAAGAAGTAGGTCATGGGGACCACAATGATTGATCCAAAGTTGAAGTCAATTGGTCCCATATTTTTCATTAAAATCCAAAATTATGACGATTTAGCCCAAATTTTGAGATTGACGCCCTAACTGCCGAATTGATCCTACAGTACTCTACTTGGGCTTAAATTAAAGGTAATTTCCTATAGTTTAACGTGATCCAAGTCCGTATGAAATAAATTTACAGATTCGCCCATTTTTTGGACATTAATGGTATATATTATTTATTTTTTTTAATTAATTTAAAAAAAAAGATAATATATATAAGTTATATATATATATATATATGTATATATATACATATATATATATATATATATATATATATATATATATATATATATATATATATATATATATATCAATGTATTACAAATATCAATTTGTATACTAGATTTTTTTTTTTTTTTGTTTTGATGTGTTGTATATGTTATGAGGTGATAAAGGAAACAAATAGAGGATGATTGGGTATGTATAAATGAATCAAATTTTTGTTTTTCATTTAAAAAAAATAGTTCTATATTCTTTTTTTCATTATTTAAAATGACTTTGTTTCTTTTGCATCAAATTTTTTTTTTATTGGAATTTTCTTTTCCTACTGGTTGTACTGGATGTACTACTGCAGCTGCTTGCCTCTGAGTCAGTGACTGCAGATACGAAGATTTCATCCGTTTCGTCATCTCTGAAATCATATATGTCAGATGCCCATCCATCAGGTAAATTTTCATCTTCATCGTCTTCTTCATCATCGTACTGGATTTCTTCTTCTTCCTCGGGATCAGCTATCTCCATTTCTTGTGTTAGAGGTATGATGGGATCAAGTTCCTCAACAACTGCTGATGATTCTATTATATTTTCTGCATTTTGGCAGGTGGTATTCCTACCAGAATGGCATAAACTGCAACATTTGATTCCCAAACTTTTGCATGAGCAACGTTTGGTCTTACAGCCTGCTTTACAATCACAGGCTATTATTTTTAATAGTTCGTCAGGAAGAGGTGGTCTCTCGGTTCTTGTTGGCATTAGTCCATTTTCTGTTTGAGACCAGCCATATTCTAAACAGTTTTTGGATGTGTCACACCTCCATCGACAAATTTGATAGAACGTTCTCAAGCTATGATGATCAGCAGCATCTTCAGTTGGTGGTAGTGAGCTAAGTTTCACATCGATACTTAGTTTTTGGAAGCAGTCAAATCTGTGTTGGCCTAGAATCGTCATTTAATCTGTCTGACAGTAATAAAAAGGCGTGGCGCATCATCATTAATATTATTGATATTTTATTTATCTTTTTTTTTTTAATTAATTTAAAAAAAATAATAATATGCAACATCCGATTATACCTATTATAGGTATAATATAAGTATTTATAGTATAATATTACATTTTAGTTCAACTTATATATATATATATCTATTCCAGCCGAAGAATTGATCGCAGAAACTCCAAATTTGGACTGACGGTTCCTTGAACATTGACAATAAAAGGGTTCAAGTTTCAAATCTTCCCCGGAAGTCTAAGGTGTTCAAAAAAAATAAAACTCTAAAATCGACACAAAAAAACACTCAAAAACCTGTTTTTCGGGGTTTGAACAAGGTTCCCCCAAACGAATCCTGTAGAAAACCAGATATCATTGTTATTCACGGTATTAGAAAATTTTTGATCCATTCCGTTAAGCTCTATCAAAATTTTACGAACCTCACCTCTTTCTTTTCCAGATTTACTGCACTACACCCGATTGTTGATGAATAGGGCGGCCAGTGGGATCTAAGATAGTCTTAGAGGTAATCACATAAGATGTTAATGCATTTTGTGGCTACTTCATGTAGAAAATTTGTTCATTGCTGTAAGCTCTCTCCAACAACATTTGTAGGTATTTATTATGTTCGGTATCATTACCGTTGTGTGAACTCCAAGAGTTGGCAATGACTGGTCTTATATTTGGAGTCCCAGAGCCCAATGTCAGCGCCAATCTCTGTTTTCAAAACATTGGTGTACTACAATGTTTTCATTGATCTATCAGAATTCACTCCCCTCAGAGCAGATGGCGTTTGAAGTCGAATTGGGGTGTTATCTGATCAGTTGGCACTAGATTCAACCCACTAAATATTTTGCCAAGGTCCTTGATTGGGCCCGGGTATCTCTCAAAACCAGCTGTTCCTTTTCCATATACCGTTCTATCAGCCTCCACGTACACTACTATGTCTAACGGGGATAGACACAGCAGTGTACTATGCATTCGGTTGAATATTTGTACAGATCCTTGACCTCGACGGTTAGCGCTATATAGGCAGGCCTTCTTTGTTGGAGCCCTGAAGATGTCCAGATTACTTTTGAACGTAAAAGTTATAACGAATAAGTATTATAACACTATTATATAGGATACCAATGATTGTATCACATTCTGTTCCATTACACGTTGGATGTACAATACAAAATGATTTGGAGAGTAGTTCTTCAATGCGCGGTCAGTTTTCAACACTCAATTCTATTCTCAAACAATAATATATGATATTTATATTATTTTTCGTTAGATTCGATCAAACTGCGCTTAATCTCCTAATACTACATTTTAAATATATCGTTGTCAGAGTCTGCCTCAGTTATATTTAAATTTATGTAAAACGAATTACGGAAGAGAATGATTTATTTCATGCAAATGTTACTAGTGTAAACTCTTGTTTTTATATTTTTTTTGGTAATATAAATCTCTTGCTGAATGGTACGTTAGTGCTTTCCTTTCTCCCAACTGACGTTGCTTGCCACACCAAACATGCTGCAGCTCATCCGACTTTTTGTTGAGTGCATCTGGAGGCACTACCATTTATCTTAGAAGTTCGCCGTTCAGTTTCTATTATGCAGAGAGATTCAGACTAACGTAGTTTTGTTCAATTCGATATTCACAATATCTTGCAAATTGATTAATTCTGTTCATGTAACATTTCTTAACCAGATCCCGTGAACGTGGTTGTTTATTTTGAATTGATATCAAACTATATTCGCTTGCTGTACTATTGACTTCCATTCCTACAGGGTTCCAGATAGTTGCAGCCAGTAAAATATACATGAGAACATAATAATGCTTACGTCTATATTATAATTTCAACAAAATATCCATGAAATGAAAAATATTCGGTGAACAATAATGAAAAGAGTTATCCAAATGATATTGAAAAGACTCGCAAGCGTTCATGGTTTTAGTTAGAGTTGAAGAAGCTTCAGCCATTGTGGGGTGGGAAAGTGGCTTCGTCGTATATAAAACAATTCACCAAATGCTCAGCGAAAACCATTTACCTATCGTCACTTGGTTTTATTGCAAGTAACTCAAAAACAAAAAAATCGCTCACCAGATTTGGGTTCCAAAATACCACACCAAAACATTAATGAAGTCACTTTCCAGTTTCACAATTCTTGTTTTTATATTCACCACTTGACTTCAACTTTTGTATTTTATGCTACCAAGACTGAGTAAAATGGAAGCGGCATCCAATAATCGTAACGTTATCCCCATAGATATTATATATACATACATCAGGAATTTTCATTGACGCCAACATATGGAACAACTAACAAGTGGCAAAACATCGTTCTAGCCATAAGAGTACATGTTACTGTAATCTATCATATTATGTTGTTTTCAAAAGAAAATAGCAATATTTTGATACAGAAAACTTCTTTAGTGCTTTGTTTTTTAGTTGTGATTAGTTGTTTGGCTTTTCACTTCAATTTTATCGAATGATATTGTGTAATAACTCTTCGACGACAATAAGGTTATAATAGTGAAGTGTGTCAGAAGACTGATTGTCTTCTTGGATACTTTTAATAAATCTAAGATATAAAAATGGTGAAATCATGTTCCCCATTTGGATGTACAAATCGGTATCAAAAAGGAGGACCTAAGTTTTCACTGGTATTTACAAGTTTAGTAGATACTGGATAGTGGTAGTAGATACTTAATTCACAATAATGTAATTAAAACGTAGACGTTAGAAGTACAATTTTAATCGACTATTCACAATCGAAAATAGAAACTAATAGTGTAATACTAATGATTACTTTCCATTTCAGTTTTCCTTCAGATGAAAATTGAAACAAAAATGGGTAATAGCAATGAAGAGAAAAAACTTCGTGCCCAACAAGAATTATCATCTTTGTAGTGAACACTTTACAGAAAATGATTTCGTGAATTCACTTGGAAAGAAATCAGTAAAAGACATGTAGTTCCTCCTAGTATTTTAAATTTTCCTGCGAATGTCTTTGAACGTAAGGTGAAACCCAGAGAACTTGGAAATCAGTAAACAATATGAATGTGTCATAATTTTTAGCTGGGTATATGTTGTTATTATTATGTTTCTACTAGTGATGATGCAAACATTATTTGTTGTGAGGACACCTCATTTAGGATCAATGAAGAACAACCTGTAAATGAACCAGTAAGTTGGTTGATTATATACTTAGTATATTTATAACATTTTGATACCATCTTTTCTGTCCTATACCGTCATGCCCTAACATGAATATAATTTTTCAAATTGCGAAGCATACTATTGATAATGAATGTAAAGGTTAAAAAGATCTGAAAAATTTATTAAAACATGTGAAGGATATGCATGGCTTATATGGTAGCAGAATTAGATTAATAATTTTGATAAACGACATACGTCTTTTTTTTCGAACCACTCCAAGAAATAGCTATTTTATTTCTGTCTAATTATTTGAGCATTTTGATATTTATAGATATATTTCTTCTATAGCTTACTTAATTTTGAATATGTATTTGTTACTTGTTTTCCATATTATAACTAAATTTTCACGACATTATGAAAGATGTTGTTTTATTTATTACGTCATGTATGGTAATGATTCTATCGTTGAATATACGTATTAATTAATAATTGAAGCTGTTGATAACTGAATATGTCATTTAATGTGGGGTAGAGTAATTTCAGTTAATTACATTCTAAAGTTTTCCATTGATGAAATACAGAATAAGTTGCATATGGGTGCTTCACGGAAATATGACTAAATTCAAAATGAGCGATATTTAATTCTATATCTTTGATGTAATTTAGTACATAATACTATTATGTATTGTTGCTGAATCATAACAACCGATCAAATAGGATTATAACTTGATAATTCATGAAATTTGTAAAGTGCTCCATATAAAACAATGTAAATTATGCACGTTCTTGCCACTTGTCACGTGATCAGAATGATCTTCATCTCTGTCTAATACCAGGCTGAAATAGGTCTTCTGTCTCTCTTAAGTGTTGGAGTCATCGATTGAACAGCTGTTCGTATACCATGCGCTATCCATGTATGTATATATAATATCCATGGTTATTCCACACTTTACGAACAGAATTATGAGTGGTAATTTCAAAATCAACCACTAGTTTCTCAGGAATGAAACTTAAATTGTTAATAGAACAAATGAACTTAATTGTTCCCGAACAGAGTTTCTTCTGATTTGTTTTTCAGTGAACTAAACACAAGCGGTATATAGTGTCCATTTATGTTACCATGGTTTATTTGTATGGGAAATGTCGTTTACAATTCGATTGTGCCATTCATGTATATAAAACTCGACTAACATAAGCATTTCATCGCATTTGTTTGGCAGCTAAAAACTGCAATTTCATTACGGAAATCATTGTCCAGGACCAAATTTTCCTCTCTTGATGTCTTGTACGAAATTTTCTTGCAGATAACGGTGAACTTCGTTGGTAGAACGAGGCAAAGTTGGCAATGTTTTGCGACGTCTATTTTACATTTTTCTTAAGCATACAGTCCCGGAAAGTCAATGCTTCTGAAAAAAAATCTGAGGGAAAACCATTTGAAGCTAATTCTTCATGCAATGTTTTAGTTGGTCTCTCTGTAGGTTTTTCTTCCACTTTTCTTTTGCAGGCAACACTAAGAACTTGTCTAGCTAATTTTTCGTCAGGTTCGTGATCATGTTGACTTTTAAAGTGTACAACACGAAAAATATAACGATTATAAGTTTGGAAACAAGCCCCGTCTAGCCTTAATAAGCAATAACTATTCAATAAGCCGTAATGATTAACATCCGCCCATTTTTTCTGTTCTTACCAAAGAAAGCTCTGTGTACAGAGTTTACTTAAAATTTACCTGTGACCTTGACCGGTCCCAGTAATCAAATTGTGACGAATATCATGCCGTCCTTACTATTTCATTCTGGAATGAATCATATTTTGGTTGGAGTAATTATTATTATACATAGTTTTGTTCACATTTCCTTCAATGCAATTCATACTGCTTATTGTTTGATATATGTTATATTGTTATAGTTTTCCCTAAGACTATTTATTATCTAAAAGCATAAATTTTGAATTCACTTCAGTTTCGTCTGGAAGTTTCCATTCAAATGCGTTTAGAATTTAGAGAGGAAAAGTGGGTTACAAGTTTATATCACATAGTAACACGGTTAGAAGCGGTTAACTAAGCCTGTATAACATTTCAGATAGGTAATGGAATGGAGGAAGTATACAGGCTGTCCCAGGTTTTAGTAGCAGAACTTCAACAGTCGATAGAAAATTTGATTTTGAGAAAAAAGTTCCTATTAACATATATGCACAGACGCTTAGTTTTTGAGTTGAAATTGAGAAAAAAAATTCGTTTTTTGCTAATATCTCCGGAACCGTTTATCTTACAGGAAACCGCAAACATTTTCTGCTCCTCATAGTAAGCTATGTTCTGTGTGATGAAAAAATTTTTTTTAGTCATAATTGGTGAAGATTTTGGATGGGTAGTGGGTGTTTTTCCTCCCCAACTTCTACGCCACTGGAAAAAGTACGGTTTTGAGACAACTTTTTGAACCGCCAATATTTTCTACACAAAAAAGGTACTCCTGGTCATAAGCTCTAAGTTGACCGTTTTCGAGAAAAATCAACTTTTATGTTGAAAAACTTGGTCAATTCTTACTAATTAAACAAAATTTATTCAAAAGTTAGAACAAGTAACAAAACAAAAAAAATTGACCATGTTTTACAACATAAAAGTTATTTTTCTTGAAAACGGTCATTTTTAGAGCTTATGACTACCTTTTTTGTGTAGAAAACATTGGCGGTTCAAATGGTTGTCTCAAAACCGTACTTTTTCCAGTGGCGTAGTAGTTGGGGAGAAAAACACCCACTACCCCTTCAAAATCTTCACCTAAAAAAGACTTAAAAAAATTTTTTTTATTGCACAGAACATAGCTCACTATGGGTAGAAAATGGAGATATTTGCAAAAAACTAAATTTTTTTTTCAATTTCAACACCCTGTATCTCAGAAACTAAGCCTCTGTGCGTATATGTTAATAGGAACTTTTTTTCTCAAGATCAAATTTTCTATTGACTGTTGAAGTTCTGCTACTAAAACCTGGGACACCCTGTATATGTTGAAAATATTCGATTCTGTCGTCTTCAAGATTCAAACAATGCACATTATCTAATACAAGATTGGAGCTTACATTCACAGACTCCCTAGTGAAATTGCGGAAAGCAGACGTTGTTACCATAAAGATTTAATGTACATAATATATCATAGCGAAACGTATACTTCATAATGCAACCATATATGTGAATTTTTACGACTAACCCAGCTTCGTTGTAATTTAAGTTCTCTTAACATAAAACCGCCCTTGCAGGTGGTAAACGTTCAAAGCCCCTAAGGCGTAATTCCTTCCCCTCGATAGGTCTGGCCACAATGCTTTAATATATTAAGAGGGGATGAAGCGGCGATCTAACAATATGAGTGAGATGTCAGTTGTTAATTGTTTGTCCGCACAAATGCTCAGCGGGTCACGAACGAAGCTTAGTCATAAATCGCACTTCTGTTAATTCTATACGTACCTTCCAACAAAGTGAATTAATGCAACAGTACTATGGCATTTACAAGTTGGAGAGGCAGTTTTGAAAGCCCCACATTCTTTCACACTATGGACGTAATCACTCAGTAAATTAAATCAACTTTCTTTAACTGAACGTGTTGTTCTCACAGCTTGTTCCGTTCGAGGGAAGTTTGAAACGCTCGACCTCTTCCAGTTCAGAGAATTAATATCGTTTTTAGGTTATTATTATGTTCCATTCTACAGATTAATCTGCAACCACTAACCGAATGCACGACATTGGATGAGGGTTTCACTTATCTCAGGGATGTAGTGAATTTTATAATTCAGGAAATTAATAATTTGAATCATGATCTTAGATGCTGATCTTACTTTCAAGACCAGCTTAAAATCTACCAACCAGTTTAGAGAGACAGTTTTTTTAGTAGTTTAACCGGAAATTAGAATTATGATTCAAGACAGTTGAATCTATACTGCCCTGCTAAGACTAGTATTGTTCTAACTGAAAAAAATTTACTTTGTCAGATAGACGCACTGTTGTAATGGCAAGCTGTTTATCTATGGAATAACCAAGTACGAAAGTCCTATCTGAACCTTAAACAGTCATTTTAATGCTCTAAAATTAGTCCTCACTCGTAAATGTCAGGCTTATCATGAATCAATTTGTCCTATTTAATATTTGCTACTATAAATTGTCTTAACTTGGCATCTCTTCTTAGCAGGACTCATAAAACCGTAATACTAAATGTCCTAAATGCTTGTTCTTTTTCACATTAAACAATTTCCCGCCTACTCGTCAAATATAACCTCAAATATTTTATATTGAATAGTTTCGGTATTAAGAATGTGTATATCCATTTTTGACTTATAAATTTATGGGAGTAAAGCCACTAATTTACTCTGAATAAACAATTAATGTTTTTATTATCTAATATTGCTTACATATCTTTCAACACACAGTGTCATCATCTGAGCTAAGTTATAAACTAAGTTTCATTGACAGCGAACGGATTTATACAACAATGACTATACTTATCAAGTAGAGGGGAATACTATCAGTTACAGAAATACTAAGGAAATGATTTAGAATTGATAAATGTTCAATTGATCATTTAAAACTACATTATTTTTGTCTTTAACATGTTTAACAATTCCCAATGATTCCAATATATTCAATTCCAAGCCCTCCCGTTCGATATATAAGATTTCGGGATCGTGAGTGAAATTATGGTTATATTCGATTAGATGATTAGCATACGTCGAATCGGTCTTCTTCACTCTATGGCTCCTCATATGTTCTTGAAATCTCTGGTGAAAGCTGCGACCAGTTTGGCTAATATAAAAAGCATTACAGTCATCACAACGTAACTTATAAACTTCACATTTTATTTATGAATTTGTGCAAATTATTAGATGTTTTATATGCGACTGTTTTATTGTGTTTCGATAGGAATTTTGAAATATTGTTTGTTGGTTTCACGATATATGTTAAACTAACATATTGCCGTTCAGTTTCGATTTTTTTGCTGAGGATATATTAGAGTTAACATGTGTTTGTTCAATTCCTGTTTTGAAATGTTGTCTACTATGGAAGTATTGTGAACATTGTTGACGGCAATTTGTTTTATTCTGTTGAGTTCTGTGACTAATATTTAGGATAATCTGCGTTTCTTCAGTAGTGTACCTATTAATTTAACACAGAAATAATAACAATAGCAATATATATCTTTAGTTTTGTATTATTTGCCGTTATATGTTAGTATTTTTCCACTGGATTACATATTCTACTGGTTCCGAAGGAATAAAACAAATGCTTTCATTGGCGTTGAATTGGCAGTTACAGAAGGAAAATAAGTTTTATGCGAGAATCAAAATCTTAAGATGACATGATCCGGACTATTCTCCAGGAAATTATTCATTGTCTAACGATAAATATAATGGTGACCTTGAATCTCCTAGTAAAGATTATATTGATTCTACGCCTACAGTAAAAAAAATCAAAAGATTCGACAAAGTAAATGAATCTTATAATAAAATTGGTATCCTCCAAAACGTTATTTTGCGCCCTAAAATAGAGCACAGACCAGTTAATGGGACAAATTACGATAGAGAGGATGCCACGGATTTGAGTGAAGCAAGACTATATGAAGGAGATGACAGTTTGCGGAAACGAAAGAAGTATGATGGAACCCCAGAATGTGAGCTTTATAAAATACCGTTTTGTTGTTGTACAAAAAAAAAATTTCAAATGATGTTTACCTTGCCAAGTTTACTAAACGTCAGTTAACAAGGTACAAGCAAATGTTTCTTTTGAAGGTGTTACTCTTGAGCGGAAACAAAATTCAATTCCAAAATTAGAGTCTCATATACCGAAGAACTTGTGTTTTGGAAAAATCTTCAGGCTCCCGTAAATTCGTCATAGTGCATTTTTATGTAATAATAATAGTATGTTCGTGCTTTGTTTAATATACATAGGACATTTTGCTTTCAACTAATTCTACTTGTGTACAAAGACAAGTTGTCCTATCTACAAAATCTCTTTCCGAAAACAAATTAGTGCTGTGTTATAATATTCAGGATATGTATTTCCACTTTTTGGAAAAAAACTCAAGTTTTACTTTATTTCATGCCTTTATTTAGAAACGGCTATCAAAAATAACAAATATTGAATATCTCAAAAAAGTTGTTCTCCACTTGGGACATATAGTGTTAGGAGAGCAGTATAAATGAAAAGCAAATAACACTCACTGAACTCATTACGAAATCTCTGAAACTATGAATCAAAGGGACGTGAACTTTGACATGCAGGTTTCTTATATGACGTAAGCACCCACTAAGAACGAATTTTTCAAAATTCATTTTCAAACAGGTGAAAATAATTCGTTTTTGACAATAATATAATCTAGTACAATTTATATGACAGACAGATCCATAGATTATTGGATCATTATCGCAGCTCAGACTGTTTATGACAGACAATACATAAGCCCCTCAGCAAGACACGTAACATTTACATGACAAACAGCTGATACAATGACACACAATGTCACATAATGTTCGTCACATGCCATAGATATCCCTGTCAATTCAAATAAGCTTTCACATGACATAGAGCATAATATTAGGTTTTTCCACGATTTTAGCTGTTTCTACTGATTTGAAATATACATATTAAGTCTTGAATCTTGAGGATTTTCATTAAGACGGCGGAGCCGATGACTTCTTCTACGGGTATTAGCTGTTTCTGCGGGCGTAGCCACGGACAATAGCTAATATATGATATATGAGGAGTTATACTAATTTCTCGTAATCACTTGTTTCAGTTTGCTGAACAAAGAACTTCTTGTATCTTAATGTCCTTACATCAGCACTCAAACTGAAAACCAAACTATGCGATACACTTGTTCTACAGGAGGTCGCGTGCACAATCGGTTATATCCGTTCTTGTAAAGTCTTCAGAAGAGAAGAAAAACGTCTTCCTTCTGGGCCAGAAGGAATAATTGAACATTTCAAACGTGCTGTTGTTGAGATTATGGCTGTGCATATAAGGTTTGTAATAATTTTCATAAAATGTCAAAAGGTTTCACGCGAAAATAGAAATCAAAATGCATATAACCGGTTTTGTACTCAAATCAATAAAAACTTTCAAAAAATAAGTGGAATCTATTTTCAATTACAATCAGTCTAATGAAAGGCTCTACAATATAAGAGAACACAAACATAACACGAAGCTCTAGAATAATTAACTTCTATATAAGGATATAAACGATTTTGCAGTAAAATTTGAGATATAGCCGATTTTGTTGCCAAATGCAAGCTTTGATAGACTTTTTAAGCAGGATGTAACCGATTCTGCTTACAGATGAGTTCAGAATCACGTAGAGCGCACAAAAATTATTTACAAAACATGTTTAATTTCATTTTGATGAAATGTAGATTTAACCGGTTTTGCCCACCCACCACCTTCTCATAGTCATTTTAACTGCTGTGGCATCTTATATGGCCCATGGTTAATCCTTCACGTATTGATAAAATCTTGACATCATGGCTCAGATTCATCTATCGTATACGTAAGTATGATGCAATATCATAACTACAAACTGAAAGAGACTAACTCTGGTTATCCTTTTTCAATAAACTGGTCACTCGGTAACGACATTCACAATGGTGTGGTCAAAAACTGCCCTCCACATCTTCATAACAAAATCACGTACAAGTCATCATGTAGAGCTCACAAAAATTACATAGAAAATTTCACACCTGTCATTCTAAGCCAATCACACACTTTCATTTCGACAGTTACCAATGACAACCTTCAAATTTTTCGGAAATTTTTCTCCTCCTGCCAAGCTAGGCGAACAAAATTAAGAAGTGGAAATTTTTTCTTGACAGCTATCATATGATCCGAAAATCAGTATGCAGGGTCAAATTTTGGTATTTAATGTTTTTATTCATTTTATAATACTAAATAAATACAAATATTTATTCACCAAATATTTCTTTCATTAAGGCTAAATATTTTTGGAATTGTGATTGGAACTCTTCTCTTCGTAATGGAGAATAACAAGGATAATTGTTATCTTCCCTTTCCACTTCTATCAGATGTCTATCTTTAATATAATAGATGTAATATTTGGAAGCAATTTTGTTCTGCTGAATTCTGGTTTTTCTTAAAAAGGATGGGATATCTTCCTCCAAAATCTTCTGGATAGCGGAGAAGAGGTTTTCTTGATGGGGATTTAATTCAGTTTTTTCCATTAAACATTGCAATTACTTTAAATTTTTATGAGACATGTTGATGTCCCCTATTTCAGAGCAAGATTTATAGACACCATAGGGCTTAAAATTAGTTTCTTGATTGTTTACTGCCATGATTTAGTTATTGTGAACTAAAGAAGCACGTTCAAGTAATAGCTGTCGACGTGACGTATAGCAGAGACAATTTTGACATCACAAGCCTAAGCCTACTTGACTGTGGTTATGTTTTATTACGAATCATTAAAAGACTGCCATAGACGCCGGATATCCTTATGTTTTTTTTACAAAAACGTACTTTCCTTATATTTTAGTAGCATTAAGTTAGTTGTAGTCCAAAGATAAATGTTTGAGTTGAAAAATTGGATGCCTTCTATGTTACTAAAGTAAGAGTAACATTTTTGTTCACAAATAATACTATCCAAAACTGGAATATTATAGTTCCATTCAAACCATCTATTGGCATCATTTTTCGCAACAAAAACTTTTTCCTCAGAGTTCAGTAATGTTAAATTAAATGTAACAAAAGGATAAATATTCTGCTCGAAAAACTGAAAGCCCTCTATGTTACTAAAGTGAGAGGTACATTTGTTTTTTCTACTATTATTTTTAATTTTTTTTCAAATAAATTTTAGGTTTGAAATTTTCTTACCGAATTCCTCAGTCACGCATTTTTCTAGAAAATGCGTTCTTTCGGAAAAATTTCCGGAAATAATTCAAGCACTAGGGAGATTATAGGTGACAACATGTTTCATTTCATTTTGATAAAATGTAGATTTAACGGGTTTTGCACGCCACCTCCTTATAGTCATTTCAACTGCTGTGGCGTCTAATGTGGCCCTTGTTCAATCCTTCACATATTGATGAAATCTCGACATCATGGCTTAGATTCATCTATGGTATACGTAAGTATGATGCAATATCATAGCGATAAACTAAAAGAGACTAACTCTGGTTATCCTTTTTCAATAGCCTGGTCACTCGGTGACGACATTCACAATGTTATGGTCAAAAACTGCCCTCCATATATTCATAACAAAATCACGTACAAGTCATCCACATGACCTCAAATTTGAGAATTAGTTGTTTAATATACCTCTTATACTATAGCCATGTATCGCAGATATTTTCCTTTCAATATTAATGAATTATAGTCACTATAAAACTCGATACATAGGTTTTCTCTTAACATTAGTCAAAAAGACAGAGAGGCGTCCTTCAAGTTAACCGTTCGTTGTTCATGTTTTATATTTTTTTGATTCATAATAATTTTTATTTTTGTGTTTACCGCAACTTTACTGGGTTTTTGATGTTCAATCGGGATATTTTTGCAGTATGGAAATGAAAATCAACTATTTCTTGTTTCTATGCTTTTTATTTGATTGTATACATATTATAATATAGCTTCAAGCTTTATTCTATTATTTTATCTTGATTTCAAATATTCATTAGCAGTGTGGGTACAGTTTCATATTTGTATATTATTATTATATTTTCAGAGGGGATCATTGTACGTCACGGTGATGAACACACAAATCTGATTTGACATTATTCTATATCTTGAGTACAAATCCATGTTTATGCTATGAGACGCTTTCTGGAGTATATGTATTCAATATTCATAGAGAATATCGTAATAAATAGTGAATTAATTATCCACCAATTGGCTAATGCACGAGCTATATTTGGAATACTATTTCCTGAACAACATAAGCAATGGAAAAAATATGTAATTTTTTTGAAATTTGTTTCAATTTTATTGGTTTTTGACAGAGAATTTAACTTTCATTGGATTGATTACCTACTTTTTCGGGGTGCGGGTGGTCAGGTTTTGCGCGGAAAATGTTGATGTTCAAGAAAGGGGTCGTTAAAGTGAATAAAACTATCAAAGTACTTACAATTATTGAATTATCAATAATTTTAACAGTGCAGAATTATCGCTATAATTCCCTATTGGACTATTTTATGAGATAAATGTCACACCTCATACATGTTTAGTTTCCATGTTCAGTTGAAAGCTAGAACTAAGATGAAGGGCTAGAGGCTGTTAGGATCGGAATAGGAAGATATATACAGAGACGGGAGTATAACTGTGCAATGACATTACGTACTAGATGTACGTAAATACTCGTATCTCGAAAACAAGTCTTTCGGAATCAAGATTCGAACGCAGATTGCTCTAAAATACTCCTCGACAATGTAGAACCGAAAACATACTAGATCTTGTTAGAAGGAATCTCTCTTGAACGGTTTCTTAGCTTGTTCTTACATCTATAAACGGGTTGTATTGCGAATTTTGTAAACAGATTATGGAATTTAATAATTAGTGAAGGACGATAAGTCAAACATTCGAATTAGATTGAGCTGTTTGAAAATAGTGGCTTTCATTTGGTTAATTGGGAGCTTTTCCATTTCCAATTTTTGTTGGGATTGATGTTGTTAATCAAACATCAGTCGTAACCGTTGTCCAACTTTATATGCTGAAGTTTATCAACTTGGTTTTTATAACTAATTATAGTTTATTACTAATCTAGCTATATGAAGTGGCTGTGCATATTTGTAATAGTATGGAGAAAACGTGAAACTAGGATTCAGGTTAAAATACAGAAATTTAAAAAGAAGCAATTCAATTCCAGGTAGGTTCTTCCTAATGGTAGTGATGGAAAATGATAGGTGGCACGTTAGGACTGATGTTTGATTTCCAATAAAGAATCGATTTTCTTATTGAATATTCGAGCTGTATTTCAAGATCACATGAGAATCTGTTATGACATTTTTACTGGAAACTATAACTGACTATTAAAACGACTGTCGAAGAATCATTAATTATCGCACCCTGAAAACTCATATGCTGGCTGCATCAGAACGTATTGAACAGAAATAACAAAGCGCTGCATACCAGATCCTAGAAGGTCGTAAATAGAAAGTTGCTAAATTGAAAAGTTACGTATGGTCTTTCATATGAAATACGTGACCACAATCACTGAACACAAAAAAATTCAGTTGCATTCTGAGCTGTATCCCGACATTCTATATCGAGGTCCAACCTTAAAAATGACTAAAACATAAATCAAGAGCTGGATTCGAATGGATAATCGACAGTCGTATGTGACAGCTGAACATAATTTTGTAGAAGGCCGGAGCTTCAAAATCCCCAGAGAAAAAGCTCAAAACCGAATGCAAAAGCCAGCTCTCATGCTGGCAGATATGTATAAAACTTGTTCTCCGGATTGGAGATTTATTTTACAACTTTTACTTCTATCAGCTTCGAAACAAAGAAGAATGATATTTGCTTCCAATTTAGATCCCGCCGTTATTTATACATTCTGTTGTCTATTTCACTTTGCTATAATCATAAACTCGCCAAGATAAAGCAATTCAAACCTCAGTTAGTGCGATTGATTGTTTTCATCAAACAGTAATGCAATGAAAACGAGATAATTACCCTTATCCACTATTATACTATTATACTATTAAAGTACTATTAAGTACCGTTCAGCTACCAAGTAGCCGTCATCAGAGTAAACTAAATTGGTAAACATAATGTATCTAATAAACTATAGAAAAAATCCACACTGTGAATATCGATAACACTATAAATTAGAAATAATCACCCTTATTCACTAAAAATACTAATAAAGTACCTTTCAACTATCTAAACTCAATATCTCTCTAATATTGGCTACTTGGTAGCAAAGAAGTCCTAAGTACTTTAACACGGGGTCATTCTTTCTTATTCATAATAAAAATGTGATAATGTACCTCTTCAAATACTATTTGAGGTTCATAATGCAAACAAGGGGTTACCAACTGCAGATAAATCTGAATTCAATATATTGCTTTTTCGCTTATACATTTCCATTCTGAATTACCTAGACATTTGTACATACTAGTCCACAGGAATAAGACATAGAAATAGTCTGGAACGTTAAAATTTTGAGCAGCATAGAGACCTGGTTTTTAAGAAAGCTTTCGACTTCTAGAACTGTAATTTCACAACCCGCAGATGAACGGAGGGGTGATGTCTATATATATATGAAAAAAATTTTTTTGGCGTCTTGGGTCGTTTCTTGCAAGAACAAAGTTGTAGAGCGGACCATTTTCTATTATTCTGTTGCAGAATTTTTTTCTGAAATTGCGTATTTTCTCCGCTAGAACGTGCCGTAGAAGCTTCGCGGCCATGAATAATTAGCTATTTAAGCGATTTTTCACATTTTGATCTGGATTATCCTGATGATGATGTAGTAGAAGAAGAGATCGAAGTTTGCCCTGATATTGATATGGGTTAGCTGAATAATCCGCTTGAAGCATCATCGTCGGAGGAAGAAGTATATAGCGCAAGTAGCGACGAAAAAGAATATAACATGAATATGAAAAGAGCAAAGACTGCATAAAAATATGATTATTATTATTATTATGTACAATAAAAAAAAAATATTCTTTTTTTGTAAAAATATGATTATTTGGTATGCCAGTGAAAAATTATTATTTTAGTTGAAAAAAAAATATTTTTTGACTCGCTGGAAAAATTCAATATATAAGTTTTCTTGTTGTTTTTCTCGAAAATTGATAATTATTACTCTACATTAAAAAAAAAGGAAAAGAAACTCGAAATTTAAAAAATTGTCTAAACGGTGGAATTTGTATGATCCTATATCTCATTCGCGCCTTCCAGCCGAAAAAATAAGTGATTTGAAATAGTTTAATAGTTAATTCTTCCTTCTCCAATTTTGCTCCCTTGACAATTTTCACAAAACTAGTATTACGTACTGAAAAATTGGGAAATCTCTTCAATAGCTGATTATCTATAATCGCGCACCTTCTATGGCGCGATTCAGTGGTGAAAATAAGTAATTTCAGGGAAAAAATGTCTTTGCAACGTTAAAATAGGAAATTTTCCGATCTACAACTTTGCTCTCCTGATAATTTTTACCAAAATTAGTATTTCACACTTCAAATGTTAAAAATCACTTGAGAAGCTGACTTAGGAAATGTTCCGTTTTACTACTTTGGTCTTTTGATAATTTTCACCAAAACTAGTATTTCACACTGAAAATGTGAAAAATCACTTAAAAAGCTGATTATCTACAGCCGCGCACCTTCTATTGCGCGTTCCATCGGTGAAAACACGCAATGTCAAAAAAGAGTCCTAGAACATAAAAATGAGAAATTTTCCGCTCTACGACTTTGTTCCGATGATAATTCGTAACAAAAGCCATATTTTTCACCTAAATTGTGAAAAAGTGGCTAAAAACGTCAAAAAAAAGATAAAAAGATGTATCTTAAAAATCACCCATACGTTCATCTGCGGGTTGTGAAATTTGTGTTCCAGAAATCGAAAACTCCCTTAGAAGCCAAGTCTGTATGCTGTTCAAAATATTTACACAAAAAATGACAATTCCAATTGACTAAACTGTGTTTTAAAAGTGATAAACTACCTTGAGTAACGGTGTGATCTGTATTTGAGATAATTATGTTCTGCTAAAGCTGATTTTCAAAGCTAGGAGTTAACTATTAAATCTAAATCTAAAATTATTGCCTCAAATATTATGAATCAATCTGAATATGCTACAAATTGAGGGATAGACAATGGTTTGAGTGGGAGTTTATTTACAAAAATTTTGACAAATGTTGAATTACAAGTGTCGATTTGGTCATTTAATATTATGTTACCATTGTTTTCTGAATGTTTTAAAATATCTATGGATTTTACAATACTGAGTTTATGTAATATTTCTTGATAAATGTAAAATATCAGAATCAAAGGTGAAATTATGATTACGTTCCAATAGACCATTCGCGTAATTAAAGTCCTCTTTTTATTTGAACCTGAAACTTCTCAAATGTTCATGGAAATTTATACTGGAATTGCGTCCAGTTTGTCCTATGTACAAGACATTACAGATATCAGACCTCAACATTAAACTCCAGATTTCCTCAATTTATATTTTTTAGAGTTTTAATTAATAATATATGAAAATAGATTATATGTTGTTTTGAACGCTTTGTTTTTATTCTGGTTTTTTAGAAATTCGTCTTTTTTGTGAGTATTCACCTACATATGATAAATATGCAGAATTTGATTTGGTATTATTATCAAGCTGTGGATAAATTAGGTTTTCTTATTAAGTTTATTTTGAAGTATTTTATTTTTTATCTTGAACATCATAATAAAGCATTGTACATCAGATGGAAGCCTACTGGTTTACTTTGCATTCGCAGGAAGCTTTCTGCCTGAGATATTCACGATACGTATCGAAAATGTCTCAGCCCCCATGCTACACTACCCTAAGACGGTTTTGTCAACAACTCAGTTTATTGAAATCATGTTTCTATACGACCGCTGCTATATCCTGATATTCGGTGTTACAACTTCGATGCCGCATTTGTGAACTCACGCTCTATAATCGTCTCGCTATCAATAATACCTAATATCTATCATTGTAGGCGTTCACCGACTTTCCTCTTCATTGCTCTTGTGAGAATAGGATACACGTTCGGCCATATTCTAACACTAACATAAACTTCAATAAACTGCTTTATGGACTCCAATCTTCATGTTCATATTTCATTAGATATACAATCTACTTGCTAGTGTCATTTTGCTGAGAACAATACTTTATCCTATTTTCACGTTTAGAACTACTTTCTTTTCTTGTATTATGTATTATACAATTTGTCACTAATTCATTTCACAGCAACGCATCATCGGTATTACAAGATCAGAGCTTACTGTCTGTGTCTCACAATATGATGTACAGGGTGAGCGAAATTCGATGTCTCAGCTGTATTATAAGAGGAGGAAAAACTTGAAGAGAGTTTATTAAATGGGATTGGGTGAGGTCTATTTTCGGACAAATTTGCATATTGTTTCATATTTGGAAACTGAAGTAATGACGTTACTGAAATTGTTTTCCCGGAAACATACCTATATTTTGCCATATATGAAAAGAACAAATTTTTATGAAGAAATGTTGGATGACAAAGTTTGCTATCTTCCACCGCTGAAAAATTATATTCGAATTTGATTCCCAACAAGTAGCCTTCGGAAAGGAATAGCAGGGTCGCATCTGTCAGTAATGAAACTAATGGTTCACAGATATTGTTTTGTTGTCATTTTTGTTGAAAAAGAACAGGTATACACTCTGAGATATCCCGAACGTGTTATTCCAAGCTTGAAACTATTTGCATGATTGGAACGGAATTTGTTGCAAATAAGGTGTCATTTCCTTCTCGAAAGGAAAGAAGAATTGTTAACAGGGTCAATCTGACAATACTGTTGCCATGACCATCCAAAGTTGAATTTAAAATATAGCTCGATAAGAAAAATTTTGAATGTAAATGGATATCATGATTATCAACTTTTTTACTTGGAATACTTGCCAGATCAATATCAACAACGAAGAATTAATTATGATGCCCAAGTAATGGTAAACTCAGAGATCAAAGACAATCGGTATTTTCGACATTTATTGTAGTGGGCGGAAGCCGTCTTTTTAGTGATGGTAAGCTCAATAAGAAAAAATAATATTTTTAGGGTATTGAAAATCTGCATTATGTCAATCTGCTTGAAGACCACGGACACTTTGACGATTAGTGTGTTATTATTGAAAGGCATTTGATTGGTCCATATTTTTACGAATGAGTATTACATAGTGAGTGACATTTGCAATTCCTTCAAGAACAATTTTCTGTGTTTCTAGAAAATGTGCCATTATAACTGCGAGCAAAGATGTATTTCATCTCATAAAGCAAAAATTGTCCAACAATATTCAAATGAAACTTATGAAAAACATTGGATAGGTATAAATGGACCGATGCAGTGGACGCATGAATCACCGGGCTTGACTCCAATAGATTTCATCTTGTGGGAAACTTTGGGAAATTGAGTTGAAGAATACCATCCGTCAATTTGAAACATTTAGAAAAAATTCAGCAATGGTTGCAATGAACTATCTAGGAAAATGTTACGCAAGGCTTCAGTAAGAGAAGTGAAGCGGAGATTGGATATAAGTGCTTAGAAGTAGACGGTGATCACACTGGACATTTCTTGTAGTGATTGCTTACATACTTTTTTCATTCTGTGGTAAAAGTAGTATTATGTGTTTTTAATGTTGAATTAATAATTAAAACTAAAAAATAAGAATAATTAATAATGTTTAATTATTGACTGATGCGACTTTGCTATTTCTTTCCAAAGGCAACCTACTTCTTTGAATCGTGATGATTTAGAATTTTTGATAATACTTTTTTTTGCAAGATGTTTTGTGACCTTGCTGGTTAATAAGATTCAGAGTTGGTTGGGAAGAGGTGAAATAACTAAGACCACGTAAGCTCTTAGTTATTTCACCACTCCCCAACCACTTAAGCTCTTGCCGACGTTTCGACTTTCATAAAGTAATCCTCAAGGCACCACAATAAGGAGTGTGATTACTACTAGTTTTGATGAAGGAAATCAGAAAAGGGAGGCGAAGTGAGATTGAGAATTAAATGATGAAAAATATATTGATGTTAATACAATACCTATATATTTACAATATAAATTGTTCAAGTTATGTGTCAGTTACTGACACCTATTAAAATGAATGAAGAACATGAAACAGTTACTGTAGAAAAAACAGGTTATTTACAACACCAATGGGTTTTTTGTCATGATAACATGTAAATAAGTAAGGACATTTACATATACTGAATTTGAATTCCTTATATTTATATTCACTATTCGGAAATTAATATTCCTCTATTACGGAGAGAGAGTTTGTATCTAAATAAAGTTATCATATGGAGATTGAGAGGATTTTCTTTTTATTGGTAGATTCGTGATTCCTTATATATTCATGTTAACGTATGTGTGACCATAGGCGTACTGGATTTTGTTGTTATTTTAGTATTAAATGGCTTATCAAAAGGAGTAACAGTTACGTATAAATTGAGTGTCTGATGTTTTTAATTTTTTTTATATTTATCATCTCTCGTATACTTCTTTTTTAATAGTTGCTTTGTTTTCCTACAATTTCATTATTTTCAAATTCAAATTTGTTTCAATTTCTGTCTGAATGTTCTGCAAGACCTGTTTTATTTGTAGTTTTTTTTGAGGTTTTCGGGTCTTATGGTTCATGCTCTGGGATCTTAGTTTTTAGGCATCGGACTGTTTGTCTGAAATACACTTTGTTACATTCTCCGTATGGTATTTTGTAGATTATGCTTCTTTCTAGTTCTTCCGGTGTTTTCGATTTTATCTTGGTGAAATACTTTGTGATGGTGTTTTCATTTCTGAAAGCAACATTGTATGATACATATGTAAATATCTTCTCTAACTTTTCTGAAAAGTCAAATATGTATGAGATTCTCAGAAAAAATATTTGTTTCCCTTTTGCAGTTCGATATTATTGGTTTGTTTATTCATAAGGAGTTTTCTCAATAATTTTGTTTTGTAATTGTTCTATTAAAAATACATTTCGATTGTTTCAAGAATTTTTTGGTGGAGAGATTGGTGTGATAATTGTAGGGCTCTATATTTGAGGTTTGAAATAATGTAAGTATTGAGAGTCGAAATTCAAAAATCTTTCAGAGGAGGTTGGTTTATGATACCAATCTATGATAATTCTGTTTTCGTCTGTTCTAATAATTAAGATGTCAAAAAAAGGTAATTTGTTATGTTCCAATTCGACAATGAACTGGATTCGTGGTTGGTAACTATTGAATACTTTGTCTATGGGTACGCAGGTGATGATGTCAACTACACATCGGTTGGAAAACAGTAATGTAAAAGACATTTTTTTGTTAGAAATATTCTGGAGTTCAGGCATGATGATATCAGCACAAATTGGTGACAAGCAATTTCCCATATCTAGACCTTAACTTGTTCATACAATTATTCTCAAACTTGTGATAAATGTTTTCAAATATGTCTAAAAATGTTAGGAAATGTTCTAGTAAGAGAAAAAATTTATATCTTTTAAAAAACAATTGAACAACAAAATGAATAGACAAACTCCTTATCAATTAAAAAAAAATAATAATATTGAACTACCAAAAGAAAACAAGTTTTTCCCAAGAATCTCATACATTTCTGACCTTTCAGAAGACTTAAAGAAGATAGTTCCAAATAGGCAAACAACGTTAAAAATATTCCACCAAGTTAAAATCAAAAACACCGGAAGAATCAGAGAGTAGAATAATATACAAAATACCAGGTGGAGAATGTAACAAATTGTATATTGGACAAACAGCACAATGCTCAATAACTAGGATCTCAGAAAAGGAACGTAGGATAAGACCCGAAAACTTCATAGAAACTACAAATAAAACAGGTCTTGCAGAACATTGAGACAAAAATTTACACAAATTTGAATTTGAAAGTACCGAAGTTTGCAGGAAAACAACGCAAATATAATAAAAGAAGATACAAGAGATGATAAATATGAAAAAGTTTGAAAACGATACCAATATAAAAGCTTCATATACCCAATTTCTACCTATTGATTCTTACTCCTTTTTAGTAAGTCATTTGATACCGAAATAACAACAAATCCAGTACGCCTATGGTTACACATACGTTAACATGGATATATGGGAAATCACGAATCAACCAATAAAATAGAAAATCCTCTCAATCTCCATTTGATAACTTCATTCAGATACAAAGTCTCTCTCTCAAATATTAATTTCTGAATAGTGAATACAAATATAAGGAATTCAAGTATATTA
Organism: Endomychus coccineus; assembly: GCA_958510875.1. Taxonomy (NCBI): domain Eukaryota; kingdom Metazoa; phylum Arthropoda; class Insecta; order Coleoptera; family Endomychidae; genus Endomychus; species Endomychus coccineus. The sequence goes on along the minus strand of OY294068.1, from coordinate 48,823,995 downwards.
AATGTAAATGTCCTCACTTATTCACATGTTATCACTACAGAAAACCCATTGGTCTTTTGGATAACCTGTTGTTTTCTACAGTAACTGTTCTATAATTTTTATCCATTCTAATACGTGTCAGTAACTGACACATAAGTTGAACTATTTATATTGTAAATGTATATGTACGAGGTCTGGCTATTAAATAACGAGACTGCTCATGAAAAAGAGTTCTATTTCAAAAATTATTCTACTTCCAATACTCCCCTTCAACGTACTCCCGTCCCCTCGTCACACACCGTTCCATTCGTTTTTTCCATTGGTCAAAGCAATGCTGGAAGTCTTCTTCGCTTCACCTCTTTCATCGACTCGCACCGGGTTCCTTTCAAGGCAGACTTAATTTTCGGAAACAGGAAAAAGTCACAGGGTGCTAAATCAGGCGAGTACGGCGCGTGTTCGAGCACTGAAGTGCCTCTAGCGGCTGAATAACGCTTCACAGACAGCGCCTTATGAACAGGTACGTTGTCCTGTTGCATGATCCACGACTTGTTTTTCCACAACTCCGGTCGTTTTTTACGAACTCCCTCTCGCAGTGTTGCCAAAACTTTCAAATAATAAGTTTGGTTTATAGTTTGACCCTGTGGAACCCATTCAGTCATCCCGATGCCGTTGATGTCGAAAAAAACGATTAGCATGGCTTTAAATTTTGATCATCTTCGGTGCTCTCTCGGCCTTCAGAAAACCGTTTATATTATTCGAAAACACGCGCACGAGATAGAGATATCCCACCATAGGCCTCTTTCAACAACTCATACCATTCAGTCGGAGTTTTTTTCAATTTAACGAGAAATTTCACATTGATCCGTTTCTCGTGTTTTTCGTCACACATTGTTATCGGCACAAGAAAAGAATACGTTCGTTTCTAACCTCTATAGAAGAAATACTGCTACAGCGACAAAAACGTGTTTCCGTACTGGAATAGTAGACACTTCCAGCTATCCGACGCTGCATTCGTTTCTCATCCTTCTCCTCCAGCACGTCTTCTGTGCGCGTAGTCTCGTTATTTAATAACCAGACCTCGTATTTCATCTCAATGTGTTTTTCATGATTTAATTCTCAATCTCATTTGGTCACCCTCTTATGTTCCGGTGAAAAAAAATTCTATGAGGTCATTACTTCAGTTTTGAAATATGGAAAAATAAGCATATTTGGCTTGAAATGTGTTTTGTTTTTAATGGAGGTGGGTTTGCCCGATTCTTACCGACTGAAGGGAGGAATCCTACAGCACTGCGATCGATAGTGTTCTATTGTGCCCTCACATATTGCTATCTCCTCATCAGTCCGATGGATTATATGAAATTCAGTAGCCTGGATTGGGGAATCCTTCTGATTTCCTTGCGTGTAGTTTCGTCGTCTCCGATGTATGTCGGACGACCAATCGCGTATGCCGTGCACTGACACAGCACATGCATGGATGTTCCTTCTCCCAAGCCGCAACCCCTGCATATGGACTGATCTACCAGATTCATCGTGCAGATATGTTTGTTGCATGGGGCGTGTCTGGTCAGAAATGCAACAAGATTCCGTATCTCTTGTCTGCTAAACGTCAGTAGATTTTCCACTCGTTGCTGCTGGAAATCTCCCAATAGTCGCTTGGAGTGCGACATATGGAGCAGTTCCCTCCAGTAGGCATGATGCTGTCTCGAGCCATGAGCTCGATCATCATGGCATGATAAATGCCACAGTATGGCTGTGGTCCAATCAGGGGTTGTTCCGCCCTCGCTTTAGCGAGTGCGATGACAGTTTGAGTCCCTTCGCATCTCGTTCCCTCAGTAACCCATACGAGTGTCACCCTGTTGGGGTCAGTTCTTTTACGCAATCGAGTACACATTGTGAGGTGATTGTGTAGTACTCCAGTGCCATAAGCACTGTTAGGTTGCTCACTATGATTCTGTTTTGTATATTATGAAAGTTCTCCCTCATGCTTGCTGCTTCAAAGATGCTATTGTGCTCCAGAACTTCCCTTGTACTATAATGACGATGTCATACGCATATCCGATTACGCAGAATCCTTTACTCTCAACGAGTATCATCTTGGACAATGATGATTTTATCGGAATTGGAATACTGATCATTTGAATCATATGACTCTTATTAGTTGCAGTGTTAATATTTACCAGAGAACATTGTTTATTCGTGTAATCAGGTTTCCATATGATGGTACGTTATGTGTCGTTGAGCAGTTTGGGCTGTGACGTATTTCCTCAAACACATTAAGTAATAAGCAGCTAATTGTTTCTTGCTTTAATGAATTGAATCTTGAAATTCCAAATTTCCTTTATTGATCCATTCCAAAAATTGAAATGGATGCTTTGTCATAGGAATGGCCACGGAATTCACAGCAAACATAAACGCCGGCTTGAATCTTGAATACATTCATTATTCCACGTTTAGTGCTGTACATTATCAACGCCTCGTAGAGACAGTAGATGAATGTTGAGTAATATCCATTAACTCTAGTTGTGAATTCGGGACTATGACAAAGTTTGATGGCTATAAACCATCGAATGTGATGTAGTAAGTAGTTTCAATTTTGATTGTACAAGTTCAGAAGTTGAAATCAACGCTGAATACCAGAGATTCACTGACAGGGTGTTAAAATTGAAGTTTGCATATTGAATTCGAACGATATGAAATTTCGATAAATACCTGTCGTATCCTCGAACATATAAACAATATTACGAACACGGTTGAACCCATTATCACGTTGATTCGATATAAACCTTTTTAATTGAATTTAATCTGAAGCAAAGCTGGGAATATGACGAGGTTCAAATTAAATCAATATCTCTTACGGCGTCTTCTATTTATAACGTTTTCAGTAAATCAGAATGTACGAAACCAAAAGCTTAGCTCATTTTGATCAAGTTCTATAATAGGGAAGTTTGTATTGAATAATCAATAACTGAATGTGGTAAATTCCCCGACTCAGTTATGAATTATGAAAGATTCTCGGGAGAAAGTTCCTAAATATACTGTTACTCAATTATTTTGTCTTTACGTACGTTCCCTTTTCAGGATCTTTACATCATTTTCCTGAAAAACAGCCTTAATAGATCGAATACTGTATCCTCTTTAATGATATCATCTCTTAACAATTGAACAATCCTCTATCACATCATGATTGGCGCTTTAATTTTGAAGTGGACCGAAACGACTTTAACGTTTCACCTTCATTTTATTTTAACGGCTATGTATCTCTGTAATGCATAAAAAATATATTCTCCTGAAATTTCTCAAGGATGCCTACTTTCTGTGAGCAGCTTCAGACCCCAAAATACTCTAATCTAGTATTTTAGTCCGTTGCTGAGCAACGAACTTCCCCGGATCGAAAATGGTCCGGGAACATTTTTGCTGACCTGGGCCGTTAAAATCGGTTCCTAACGGTTTTTCATATACATTTTAGACAGTAAATAAATACACGCAACCAGCCAACTCACATTAGGAACATTCAATGAATATATTATTATACATGTGGAACGTTTATTATAACTATTTTTGTATATTTATAGTAATGTTGCAGTTTGTACATTTATTAAAAATAGGCTGAACTCTACCTGAGAAGTCATCCTCTTTGTCACTTATTCCTCTAAATGTATCTGTTATGTTACCTGAGTAGTCAGCGACATAAGAAGGTAATCAAAAACTGTTATGCATTTATAAAAATTTCTCAATTTATGATGATGTTGATTGCGATTTCAGAAAAAATAGTATGTGGACCTCGTAGTAAAAGCACATTCCCAGACTTCAATGCTTGTTGGCCTCGGCTTAACGCCTCGGCCATAAATTCACATTGTCGTTCGGGAATGTATTGCTACTACTAGATACATAATGCACTATTCATATTTTATAGCTGTGTGAATAATGTAACTTCTTGACAATCACCCAGGTATATGGATTAAATGAAGTGATACCCAAGCAACATGTCAATGAGCATTATAGTGTAATATGCGAGTATTCAAAGATATTTTGGTAATTTATTGGTCATGTTGTATTTCTTATACGAATATGACTGACGAATATGTTTTGCAGTATGTGATACGTGTATTTGGTTTACTATTTCGTTACTGACTTTCTGTAAATTTAACGAGTTTATAAGAAAAAATGATAATAGGTGCCTCTCTGAGTTATACTGCGTTAATCGGTCACTAAAATAGCTGTCAATACATCAAATATCATCTTTCATTGGTGACATGAAACCTTCTACCTGTGAATAAACGTATCGAGGTCTTTCGATATAAATCGAGTTCCTTCGTTCGCCTAAGCTAGAATTATAGGGAACAGGGGCCACTTGGGGAAATTATAAGCCAAGAACGGGTCACTACAAACAATACTTATTAACAAAACAATTTTTATGTTTAAATAGTATGAACTGCAATGATAAAAATAAAAGAACATTCAAAAATGTTTGTTGTAATTATGTAATCGTAATGTAATGTAATCATTACAATGTATTATTTTATGTTTTATTATTTTGATGCATGACATTGCATTGAACTAACAAGGTTTTTTCATATTTGGCTCCACATTACTTGTCGCACACGTAAAATTGCTCCCAAATTTTCATTTGCCAGACAGTTTCGATTATTAGTTTTGTTAAGTTTCATCAATGAAAACGTTTGTTGACAAATATACGTTGATCCAAATAAGCTTGTGCATTTCAATGCATTTATTCGCAACTCTTTATAAGTGTTTCCATCAACGCAACGGTAGAAGTTTAGTAAATTACATTCATTAAGCTTTTTTCGTAAATTATCATCATTTTGCATGTCTATCAATTTCAGTTGCATTGATTCCAGCGCATTTTCGGGTGAAATGTTGAAAGGATTGCTGAAGATGTCCAATAGAGGTTTAACTTTTTTAAAGTCTACAAAACGATCTTGAAAAGCTGCCCCGGTAGCCGGCGATGCGTCTTATTTATACGAGTTACCAAACATCGAGAACCTTCCACATTGCTCGGGGATAATACCAAGGTGTTTCGCGAACCTTCGAGTAATCTAATTGATTCGACAGATTTCTAGTCTCGTAACAATATGCTTGGACCTAGTAGAAACCTGTCCTACGTGGTAAACCTGAACAAGAAAGTGGTAGGTACTTAAAGATACTTTTGTTGTTCTCGAGCAATCTTCAAAATTCGTTGGCGGGCCGCATAAATATCGACAGTGGGCCGCATCCGGCCCGCGGACCACGGTGTGTGCATCACTGATCTAACCCAAAAGCCTTCTAAAATTTCATCACGTGATCGTACCAGTGACACCACTGGTCTGCGTTCCCGTATTTGACAACGCAACAATTACCGACCGCGGTCGTGCGTACAGCCACAAAGTTGTTCTGTACCACAAATCATATTATAATTAATGGCGGTATTTTAGTTCATTTTGTTAGTATTTGCATTGTTCTATTGTTTATGATTCCCTTGTTATTTTGTGACTTCGTCGCTTCACTAGTGACTGGTAAGTTTCATTACAATGATGAGTTATTATTTTGTGATCATATCTCAGAATCTAAATGTATATGTTATTAACATTTGCTTTGGTCCATTAGTAATTTTATGTTTATTTCTAGTGTAGCTTATGCCATGTAGGTACCTGTTATAGAATTCTGAGCTTATGATGCATTCTAATTGGGAGATATTAATATTTGTATTAGCTTCCAGAAGCTGGGAAGGTGTCCTTCCAGAGGGCCGCTGCATAGCGTTTCATGGTGATCTCATCATTGAAACTATTGGGACTGCAGTTCGGTGTGTATTTAGTAACAATAAGTAGTGATTATTTTTCATAATAGGAGTAATAGTTCATTTCATTCTATTTTAATTTTAATTGTTCCATATAATGCAATAAATATATTTTACAATAGTCGTTTCTTTTTAACCTCATTACTAATAAAGTAATCTATATGATGAATGGTTATTCGACCTATTGAAGTACTTCCAAAACACCTATAATTGCTACTAAATAGAAGCGTATTTCTTCAACAAGTAATCAACCTGTTTCAGAAACGTTCACAACCAGTGTATTGTACGCGTATATTCTCGTTTATCGTGCGGACATTCTATCGTATATACATAGTTGACATTCAACAATATATGTATATTCTCTCGGTATATTCTCTCGGTGTATACTATCGGTATATATTAACAAAATTAAACGATTTTTCAACCATTCTGTATTGCTTGGGTGATGATTGCTATTTTGTATGGAATCGGTGAAATATTTCAAGAAATATATTAACGCAATCTTTGTATACAAACATTAGGAAATGTTTGTCACTTTTCGGATGTATGTTAATTTACTTTCGTTTCTACATGTTCGCAATCCAAGGCTAACTTAATTTTTTTTAATGGGAAGTGCTTGCATTCGGCATTGTTAAAAAGGTCATTTATTTCAACGAAATATTATATGGTTATGTTCCCAAAGTAGAATAAAAAGAATGGCTGAGAAGTGTTACGGTGATTCTTGAGATAAATACATTTTTAAGTTAAAAGATTCAATGGTACAGGCAGCGGTAAAAAACGTCCAATATTAGGAAGACAAAATCAAACACTAGTTGATGAGAATTGGAAACTGTTACGATTCCTTAAGTGAACACTTTTTAAATACAAAACTATTCACTTGAGTTGTCAGTAGTGAACACGTCGAACGAAACCTCGAATTGCATTTTTCCACCAAAATAGTTGGTTATAATAACATAAATTTGGGAATCTGAATAATCATCTTCTATCATGTTGCCATGAATGCAACAAGATTCTGCAATATTGTTTCCAATAAATTCCATCTAAACATTTAAAATTTTAGAGATACTGTGTATGAGCCTGCTCCATCCAGTGCGTATTACTATCAGTTCAGTATATGCAGTTGTGTCTGCCAAGATGGACATTTTAAGAAAATGTTGAATCATCCGAGAGAATAAAATTTGAAACGAAATTCGGTTTGGTATCTATTTTTCCCATTATAACTTCGCAAAACTCAACACAACGATGACGATCATCTGCACTTCAATTTAACAATGATAAAAAACTGTTTTGGACCGAGCGCAAGCAACACAGAATGGTTGGAAAGAAGTTTAATTTTGTTATATACCGACAGTACCTATTTTTATGGCTGAATTCATAAGCGACAAAATGTCCGCACAATAAACGTGGAAGAGGTTGATCATTTGTTGATGAAATACGATTTATTAACAATTATGAGTGTTTTAAAAGTATTTTATTACTAATGAGGGTAAAAATGGAAGCGCTGAAACGATTAAAAATATATATTCAGTTCATTATATGGAACAATTGAAAATAAAATAAAATGAAATAAATTATTACACCTAATATAATAAATTATCACTATTTATTCAGATTATTTTTATTAAATTTGAGTTTGGCCTGCTTCAACCAATCCTTAACTGCAGGATCGCTATGCTGCGCCCCTGGAAGGAGATTCTGGAAGTTAATTTGAATATTAATACTGGGGTACTCTCGCCATTTTGAAAGCTTCATAAACTTACAATTCTATAATGAGTAGAGTGGGTACTTACATGTTGATAATTGCAATAATTGAACTCGCTGAAGCATTAGCAAGCAATACATACATTTAGATCCTGAGATATGATTGCACAATAATAATAATTATTGTAAAGAAACTCACCGATCATCAGTAGAGACAGGAATTCACAAAATAAGAGAGCTATCACGAACTATAGGATAATACCAACAAAATGAACTATAATACCGCCATTAATTATTAATTATAATAAAATTTGTGGCACAGAACAACTTCAACTATTTGTGATTGTGCTCGCGGTCGGTAATTGTTGTATTCTCAAACATGGTCACGCAGACCGGTGGTGGCACTAGTACAATCACGTGTTAAAATCGTAGAAGGCTATTGGCTTAGGCAAACGAAGGAACGCGATTTATAGCGAAAGACGGCGATGATTATTATATGGCTTACACGTTTATTCACATGGAGAAGGTTATATGTCATTTGAGTATATGATGTACCACCAATAAAAGATATTCAATGTATTGAGGGCTATTTAAGAGATCATCTAGGGCCAACTAATGCAATATAACTCAGAGAAGTACCTGTTTTTATTATGTCTTCTAGACTCGTAAAATTTACAGAATGTCCGTAGTAATAGTGAACTAAATATGTGTATTACATGGTGCCAAACTGATTCGTTATTCATATTCGTATAATAAATAAAAGCCGTAGCCGGGAAATTACGAGAATATCTTTGAATACGCATATATTGAACTATAATGCTTATTGGCTTGCTGCTTGGGCGTCAACTCTTGTTTGCTTTAAAACTAATGGTTAGGAAACATCACCGTTAACGAATATTAAAATATTAAAACAATTAAAACATTCAATGAATTTTCGTCATTAGTTCTTGTTTTTATCTTCCCAATTTTCAAAGATTTTTAACAATGAATCCTTTGACCGGTTTTGAAACTGAAGACCTAGTACCTTTTCTGTCCCCATATACATTGATAATCAATGCCTAATCAATGCCTATCTAACAATTATTGTTAGTATTTCAATTAATTTTGTTTCAGTTAAAATAATAATGATTATTGACCCAGCTATGAATTAGATGTAAATTCTGGGGAAATAGGTCACATTAACACATATGTCTAATATGTTTTGTCTTTACGTACATATCGTTCTCACGACCATGATCAGATGACGTTTGAAAACTAATTCACATCAACTAAAGAGCGGGGCCCCTTAAACTAATTGCAGTAAGCACTGAATCTTATTAATTCCAATGAAAAAATGTGTATACTTCACAAAAATGAACAGTAATGTGTTACAGTTTCACTTTTTCGTGTTTTGTGTTCAGACTATCCATAACAGTTTCCTCAGCAAGACAGGTAAAACCGACTTTTCTATACGCTTCTGCGGCAGTGTTCGGCGGGCAACTGCAAGTAGTAGTATATAATAATGAATATAAAGCACTAATTAGTCACCTAGCAACAAATCCGTGTCAGGAGTGATATTGCAAAGATGTTGTGTTTCACGGCTGATAAATCAATGGGAGTGGGAATCAAGTGATAAAGTTAGTTCGACTTTTATCTACCTCTGGAGTCCGTTGGGTTTGAATACACTCGACTTTGATGCGTGTGAGGCATAGACCTACAACTTGTCCTGAAATTGGTTTTTGCTGCAATGTCTTTTGAATGGCTTCATAATATACGACTTCATCTTTGTAGATAATGTTCTATAGCGGTTGAGATAATGATATATTGAAGCTGTATTGATTCAGTATAGGAATATAATTTGACAATTCTATCATCGAGCAGCATTATAATGAACTCTTCGCTCAGTTATTTATCGAATTATGTAAAAGAAATCATGCAGTTCAAAAAGCATGCGCAACTTCTAAAAAACACACGCAATGTCGACACGCGAACTTAATGAAATGTTTCTCTCATTACCAGGTTTTATGTGATGGAATTTTTCAGCAGCACCTGAAATGTTTATGAGACTATTTAATGGCAGGCATCAAAACACAATAGCCGTAATCAACTGCTATTCGGAGAATTTTGAATATACATTTACTGAAATTTATCAAGATTGTTTTATAGGAAAAATGTGTAGAATACTTCTCAGTTTATATTATAACTGGCGTATGGAACTGGTAATGGGTAGAGAATATCACTCATGAAGTGTGAAAGCTTTTCGTCTTTTGAACACACTCGATTTGCGGCGAATTGACATCAATTATTTGGTATTGATATTGCTGATACCATTGCTATTCCAGCTGAGTTACAATTCCGATAAATGCTACTCACTCGCAAGATATCTCTTTCAAAATATGTTGAGAGTGCTACTAATTTTCTTTTCAACTTCATAGGAATTAAAGAATATGTGATAGTGACATAATTTTTGATTTGAGATGATATCAATTCATATTATGCCCAAAGCAAAGCCGACTGCAATTATTTCGAATATCCCAATAAAATTGCAAAGTTTGTTTTCTATTCCATGCACTGTTGCTACTTTTCTAATTTCAGCTAATCAGATATTGTATGACCGGAGGCACTCTTTCTTGTTACATGGAAATGGTACACTTTCCTCGAATAATTGTCACGAGCGAGATCACTCTGCTGAATTCATTTTAACCTAAGAATTAAAATCAGGGATCAAATCGCCTGCTCTCTTCCTGATTAGCAGAATCGTGTTTTTCTGGATGACTCGACGCGCGGTGGATTCAATGAACTTGACTGACTTGGCGATTAACCCATCTAACCTGATTATTATTACCTGGAATGGCTTATACCGCTGAAGTATGAGGTGGATTTGAAATGTACAATGTTATATTCGTGACGTGCCAGTATTTTCTTCCTCTTCAAACATATTAGTGTGGGTATAAAAATACATAGAAATAGAAAACCTAATTAACAATTTTAAGGTTGTCCATTACCAAAAATGTGCTAGTTCAGGTTAGAGAACAAATGAAACATCCAATGAACTAATGAATAGTGTGTGAAACTATTTCTTACAATCTTCCCTAATTATAACGTTCCCCACTAGTAGGTATTAAAGTTACCAGATGATAAAGTACCGCAATCCACTGTACCCATGTGCTAGAGAGGGACAGCGATAAAACTCCCCAAAATGGTTGACTGACACTACTGACAGTTCATTCTGTGCTTTTCACGACGTTTAGTGTTGAGGTTTAAAGTGGTTTAAAGTAATTAAAATAAAGTGAACGTGGTGTCCCAGCTCCAATCAGAGACAATGCCTTGGTGTTTCGTTAAAGGCTGCAGCAATAACAGCAAAATTTGTAGGATATTTCGTATACCATGTGAATCAAATGTGGAACGAATAAATTTGTGGTTGAAACAGATTAACAGCCCTAGTGTTCCCTTAAACGCGAAAATCTGCGAAGTAAGTGAAGATTGTTATATTTTAGAACAATAATAATTTATTGAATTTTCCAGAAACATTTTTCGGAAGCGCAATTTGAAAATGCTAGACAAGATGGTAGGAAAAAACTCTAACAAGAGTCTTTCCCAGATTTGCTTATTTCAAAAAAACTACAACTAGATGAAAGCGAACCTCCTATCACAATCAATCAACCAAATGTAGAAATGGAGGAGGTATCCGAAATAGATGCTGATTCTATTGAAACCAATTCGGTGGAAGAGCTTGAAATAACCGAAATAGTTGAAAGAACCGCTAATAATACATAATAATAATGAAACTATGCATAAATGGTTTAAATTGATGACCGGTCGCTGCCATACATTCGCAATATCTGAGTGCAATGAAGAAATTTATGCTGAGACAATTATTTTTTTGAAATCGGTGCAAGAACTGATGTATAATACTAAAAAAAATAATAAATGGATGCCATTTCAAACCGGAATTTTGTTATGTACACAAACGGCGTTAAATTTCATAGAAATCTATTTGAAAAATTTATACTTTTAAGTCGTTTAACTCAAGATGCCTTAGAAAATTCGTTTTCTTCGATTAGAGCTCGACAACCTGTTCCTGATGCCCGCTTGTTCAAAGTCTCGCTGCGATTAGTGTGTTTATCTCAATTTGAGACAACAGGGAGAGGAATGAATTATCAGAATGATGAAGCTAATTGTATAGTCCAATACTGTGAAAAGATTCAAGCCCAAGGAAAAGCTGAGAAGTCTACAACAAGAAATCAACATGACAACACGATTTTCGAAGGTTTATTATCCGAACTAAGTATGGTAGACCCCAGCAAAAATCTGGAAGCAACCCTCTATTACTTATTAGATTCAATTGTGTATAAAATGAAACAAAAATATGCGGTGTGCGACGAATCTTTTCAAAGTGTACAACATAAGGCTAGCGACTCAACCCCTCCTCCCACTATTTTCACTAAATTAAAGGAATTCAAGGAAAACGTATTAATTTATCCCTCAATGGACTTATTTAAATATATCATAAAAATTGAAAAATCCTTAAGATTGAATGAAAACGCAATAATTTCAAATTCTCTTAGCTTTGACGAATTTATACGATTACAAGATATTCCTTTAATAAAATATCCGACGTGCCATGATATAATAACAAAAATAACTAAATTATTTGTTAAAACTCGAATTTATTTTCTGTTATAGGCAAAATCCAAAACAATAATTAATTGTGATGTAAAAAGCAGTCGTATTGTGGCTATGCGTGCAGTTTTTAAAAAATGAATAAAATAAAGCTTTAAACTACCCTGTTTCCTTTAAATCTTCTTCAATTTATTTTTGGCCGCGACCGACGCCAAGTCTTCAGCTGAATAAATTAATCCCGCCTAATACCGCCCCAAAATGGAGGACGATTGCGGTACTTATCTATCTAGTTACTTTAGTAGGTACTAATAGTACAGCGTGTGTTACCGTGCGTGTAAAAGTTTGGCCTTGGTTCAAAAAGCCTTTATCAAGGGACTAAAATAAATGTTGGGTCAGGGCCCAAGTACATTCTTTGAAAAACTACCCAACTAGGTACATTTGAAACAAAATGTTCTCCATTTTATCGGAAACCGTAAACTTTTCGAAAAACAAAACCAGAGCAATAATTTAAAGAGCATAAGATGTCCTACATTTTGATGTACACTTTGTTGATTTGTGGCCAACGGTTATTCTCAAGACTATTCCGAACCCATTGCCAAAGCTGCGTTCTCATTAAATTTTTTGAAAATTATAATTATTTAAGAGCGTTCAATATATAATAGTATGTACAGTTGATTATGTGGATGAACTAGTGAATAAATTCGGAATACAACTTTTTATTAAAATAACTATAAATGAAGTTATAAGGTTTTAAAAGTATACATGTGCATAGTGAGGTACTGGAACTTTCTTTTTTTTACAACTGCATACCTTTAGGCAACACTTCTTACAGCTACATTTGATAAGGTATGCCTTACTAACTTGAGAAATTGAAATCCATTTAGGGATTAGTTCAACCAGTCAAAATCACATGGATCTGGAGCATTAATCAATGGTTCACCCATACAGTCATTTGATTTAGATCTGTCCCACAGTAAAGTAAAAAAGCATCTTACGAGGGTGGGATGGTTTGCGAGTTGTTATTGCGGAAACAAAATATCTCCTTCCTCAGCTGATTCAAACTATCTGATTCTCCGTCGTAAATTTTAACAAAGAAAGTTTCTAATTCCCTAACGATAGGCCAGTTTCATTCAAGAGTTGTAAATTGCTAACTAAGGATTTCACACATTGAAGAAATGACTGAATCTCCTACTCTAGCTAATGCGGGGAACGTGTTTTTCATCTCTCTCTTATTGAAGACGTGGAATCAAATCATGTCAGGGTGGTAAAGGAGGACAAAGCATGGCTCTATTTGGCCTCAAAGCATGACAAAGGCTCCCAATTATGCAATGTTCTTTGATTCTTTCAGGTTTCAAACATGCATATTGAACAATCATTGGTAAGATGTTCGAAATATTCAAAATGATACATCAGGATGACAATAACACCAGAATTAATGGAGAACTGGGAAAGATTTTGAAATGGGGATCTGATAAAAAGAGTTCAATGCAACCAAAACTCAAGGTTGCGTTTTCTCCAGGAAGACAGATCCCATAATCTCTAATTTGATAATGTCAGGTACAACTATTCCTATGAAGTCTTCCATAACCATGCTCAGGATCACCACCAACAGCACCCTCTCATGGGACGATGATGTGAGGTTCATTGAAAAAATCGCTTCACAAAAGTTCGAATTTCTATTTCGTAACAATAGTTACTTCACATCCCAGCAGCTCCTCATAATGTACAAAGAATAGATTCGACCTGTCCTGGAGTACTGTTCACATGTTTGGAGTTCGCCTCCCAAACATACGCTGAAGCTCTTGGATTCTATTCTGAAGAGAGCTATTCGCTAGATTGATGTTGTCACAATTGAGATAATTACAAGGTCAATGACCTGTCTAGAACATCGTACAAAGTTGGGAGATCTCTTCTTTTTCTATAAATATTCCCATGGTCGAAGTTCATCAGAAAATTCGTCTGTTGTTCCACCACGAGGGATTCAAATTCAGAAAGAGAATATCATTTTGGATTAGGTTGATCAAGATTCAACAATCAACGTGAGGAATATGGAATGACAAACAAATTGAGTATACTTGGAGGATACTCAAGGAGTAGCAGCTACATCCTTATCACTACAGACAAGTTCAAGAGCTCTTGCCAGACGATCTATCGGTTAGAAGAATTTTCATGAAACGTTACTACAAAGGACAAGCCTCAATCCCAATTTTTTTAAATATATCCTTTCCACCGACGAGGCCACCTTTACGCGACAAGGAATGTTTTACTCTCATAATGCACACTACTCGTTCAAAGTTAATGTTTGGGCAGCAACTTTACTTAACAAATTGATTGGTAATCACATTCTACCTGAAAATTCAAATGGTAACATGTATTTCGACTTTTTAGAAAATCATTTATTCGAGATATTAGAAGATTTAACGCTGAACGAGCGAAGATCTCTCTTTTTTATGCAAGATGGAGCTCCCAGTACTTTGACAGAAAGTGTCGTTATAGGTTAAGTAACCATTATCCGAATCGATGTATTGGTGAAAGTGCAGAAGCTCCGATTCATTGGCCACGGTCATGCGATTTCAATCCTTTGGGCTACACAGTTTGGTCGTATGTTAAAGGAAAGTCTATTCTACAGAGGTAAATTCACGTCAAGAATTGCAAGACAGAATTGAACGTCAATTTAGTGACCTCATAACTGATCCTCAATTGCTTCGATGATTAATGCATTCTTCAGAAAAACGGATAGAATTGTGTATTCGTGAATACGGAGGAGATTTTGAACATTTACTCTGATTTGATATTTCATGTTTTTAGTCAAATTCATTTCAATTTTCTTCTTTGTTCGATTAATAACTTCAACATTAGAATAATGATATTGTTTTCGGTTTTTAATAAATTCGTAATTGTTTTTACTATATACCAGCATCAGTTATTACTTCATCATTTTCAAATCAAAATATTCCGAAAACGGTACACAGTATCGAGTTTTACCGAAAGTATCTTATTGGTGTAAAATTGAACGATGTTCAATTTCGATTGAAATATGAATTAGGAAACCTAACCTCAAAAAAGTTATGTTTAAAACTTCTTGGTACGAATTGTGTAATTAGCGCCCTCTATGAAGGTCAGATATATAAATAAATTCAAGCAATGTGTTATCTTCCAAAACATATTCTTGCAAAATTCCATTACAAAGCTCTCATTAGTTGCGACATAATCGTAAAAAAATTAGTTAAAAATACGCGCCCTGTATCTTCAATACGGATACCGTTACATCTATTTTTTACCAAGCAAACCTCACTCATTTTTCATTGTTCTACCTATCCTAGTAACGAGATACTATTTTTTAAATACTCTGTATATTATTGTAACAATTCCCTCAGCGTTATATGTAATATTTGGTGATATAACATTTCTATCGAAATATGAACTACGAATTTAAGTATGGCAATCTTATTAAGAAAAAGAAGAAAGTTAACTCAATTTTCTCAGAACGAAATTGCTTACGTCTCAATCTTGTCTTAACGCTTGTTAATTTAACCTTCATTTCTAGCAAGCTTGATTAGAATCCTTCACGATCAATGATAAGCTGTTTTTGTGATTACATGTCATAAGCACTCAAGATTCCTATTTAAATTAAAGATTACGAATTTTTTCACTGAAATTGCTTTTATATCTGTCTGTTATGGTATTATAATCTGAAATATGTATGAAAATATTATTACTGGGAGCGAACATAAAAATAATGGTAGTTCGTTAGATTTCACACACGCGACAATATTCTAAGAAAAATGAATAGTAAAATATTTGTTCGGAAATGCCAAGCAGTTTCTCAACATAAAAGTATGTGAAATTTTCTTTCCATCTGCCTATTTGTGAATTCAGTTAATACTTCACGAAGGCTGTAAGTGTCGTGAAAAGGGAAGAAAAAAATGAGCGAATTCAATCAATGCTTTTAATTAACGATACCGTTCGTGATATTGCCACGGGCAGAGAATTTTATCTGCTAAGCGACCCTTCACATATACAACGGAAAACTTTTCGGATTTCGAAATTTTACTTTTTCATAAATGTAGAAAACAATGTATGAAACGTGTACATTGGTTTTCGTCTTCAGAAATACCATTCATTATGTCTGACTTTTTTTTTGAAGCTTCAAATACCGAAATATCGACCATTTCGTTTATATTCAAGAACTGTAGAATGATGCTATCAGCTTTCGTTATCTCCTTCATGATGCTTTTAATTCGGAATAAATATCATTCAAAAATGCTGGATATAGTGAATTAAACTCTCCTCTCTTTAGGAATCGTTGTAATTGGCTTGAAAAACAGGACAATTTGAGAAGAAAATATATCTAGAGTCAACTCCATTTTGGGCATTTACAAATCGATCTAGACTATTTTTGACATGATGACTGTGTGTGTGCGTAACCCACTGTGGAAACAATTGCTCCTTTCCTATTCATTGATTCTATATTTAGCACATCGCATTAAAGGGTAGAAATAGGAAATAGTAGCCCCGTTAGAGTGGTATTTTTGATACGCATCTTCAGTTTTTCAAAAGGAATTACAGTACGTTTTTTTTTTGTTTATAAATATGCTATAATCACACGCATATATTCAAACTGCATAAGAGTCAAAAATTCTTTTTTTAAGAAGTGTGAAGATGCAGTCTATTTTCTGTGTAATGGTGTATATTACTGTCAGGATAAATGAAGGTTGAAATAATGTCAATTCAATAACAATAATACACTATCATCGATCGTCAATGGGAAGGAAAAGGGAGATGTGTGACGTTAAAACCTTATTACCTTAAAACCTTATTACCTACTACGGACCGTTTTTGTAGTTATAATTTTACAAATGATTATTATTTATATCATGATCTGAAAACATATCGCAAATAGCTGAAAGCTGATGCAAGTTGCTGTTTCCTCAGCTTTGCATGCGGCTAATGATTATATTATCAGCTCCAAATGGTACAAGTTATATTATTTGTATCCTTGGAATAATAAAATAAGTATTGCTTCACAGTTTTCATGATTTCATTGAGAATTACAATGAAAATCGAGAGCAAGTAGCTTTATCAAATTGACAGTAATAATGAATCCTTTACTTTTACATGTTATAATGTGGAGGACCTCAGATAAAACAACTTTTCAGTTCCAGCTTCGGAGATCACCCCTCGACGGAACTGGATATAGAGATTTTTTCCTGATTTCATATAATCACATACAGTTACTTTTTTCTTCGAATATTTGGTAACTGAAATTAAAATTAAAACTACTTTGAATTCATTCAATGAAATTGGCTGAGTGATTGAAGGTATTTAACTAATTCCAACTTAATCAACATTCGCGAGTGAGGGAAGCTATGTGATCAATTGATCAGAGCTTTTTGAAATTTTGACTACACGAGAGAACGACCTACATGGTTCGTGCAACATCGTGTGGGTCAGCGGTAGAATATTGCAAGAGTAGATAAACATTGGAGCTTTTAGGCTTCACGAAAGTTATTAGGCAAAGATTTCAACATCTTCGCCGTTCGATAGAAAAATCTGGTTTGGTCTGGTAGATAGCAGTTCCCGAAGTGGGCAATGAAGATATGCCCACCCTCAGCTCATCTACTCTACCTACCTGCAATCGGTCTCGTGGTGTAATAAAAGACTAGATTTCCGATGAGCACCGACCGTGTTAATATCTATAGAAGAGGGAAAGATCACTCAGCTTTCTACGATATTTTAAGGTAAGATAAGATTTGTTGATGCTGATTTACTATGGAATATTTGCATAAGGCATTGAAAAAATATTATAGATCATTCAAATATATATCACAGAGAATCTTTTTGTTAGGGTTCATAAGTAATAATTTCATTCGGTAATTCATTTACAAATTTGGGGAGTTATGACTTGTCGCACTTTCTTACTGAGACAGACTATATTTTGGTAATCGAATACGTTTGTTAATCATTGTGAAGTGGGAATAATTATCAGTATTTGTTGAAGCCTCTTCGTTATTTTCATGTGCAAATATTGAAGCATCCAAAATTGAAAGAGATGGTTGTTTAAGAATCGTCAGTTCTCTGAATAGTTTTTCACAATGTTCTCTATATCTACTATTACCTATAATACGAATTGCTCTGACTTTTAGTCGGAATATGCGTTCAAATTTACAACAATTATCCCAAAGAATGATTCCATATTTTAAATGTGATTCACAGAGAGCGGAATATGTTGTTCTCACAATTTTTTGTGATACTTGGTCAGATAAGGCGCCTTAGTGAATGAATTAGTGAGTGTGAGATCACCAGCTTGACGAATAGTCATCTCTTGAATAAAATCTAGGAGCTCCGTCGTACGTTTGGGAGGTGAACTCCAAACATGTGAACAGTATTCCAGGACAGGTCAGTACGGTATTGGTCCGCAATAGGAAACCAACTTTCAGTGAAGCAGTTTCAGCAGTGGACCTCACATGATGGTTTCATCTGTTGGTGGTGATGCTTAGTATGGATATTGAAGACTTCATTGGAATACTTGTACTTGACATCATCATATTAGGGATTGAGGGATCCACTTTCAAGGAGAAAATATAATTTAGGTTCATACATTTTTGCCAGACCTTTATTTGTAGCATCTACCTGTCTATCTGCTCTGATTCCATCGCATGATATAGAATATCTAAACGAGAAAGCGGAATGGAGCGTACCATCATCCGCAAAGCTGTGGTCAGGGGTTGGTCAAATGATTTAGAGATATCCGATGCTATAGCTGGAGATCACCATATTTTCCAATTTATGTCTGCCATGTACGTGTTACGTAGGCAAGCAGGTCTCCTATTGATCTCCGGTAACTAAAGTCATATTGTCAGTCGTTTGCGATTCGGGAGGTTTCCAGATATTGAATGAGCTCGGTGACGATTGTTTTCTCAATCACTTCAGAGATCTAAGATAGTAGTTTAATGTGTCTGTAATTATTAGGGAGATTCTTTTTATTTTTTTGGAATAGGTAGGACGATAGCTATCTTCCAGCTAGTTGGAAACACACCAAAGATACATTAAATATAATACTCCTGGGCAAAATAAATTGGACTTCTTTTGCCTAGACGACATTTTTACCTTGAGGCAAGGGATAAGAGGACAATTTCTTTTCAAATTCCGTTTGGCTATTCGTGTAGTAACTGGCGGATAATTTGATCCTTATTCGTCCAGCTGTAGGACATCCCTGGGGACCTGTGGCAGCAAGCGCATTAGCAGTTGTTACACCGAATTCAATGTTCTTGTTGTAACGGAGATGGTGGCTCAGCCAGTTAGAACTCGTCTGCATATTTAATTAGTATCGATAGCGTAGGTTCGAAACTCCACGTGGAAACGTCATAGCAGGTTAATTTGCTAGATTTTTATTCATTTTTGGGAATATTAGGTTAGTTACGAAATTTTGTCTTTGTAATTAATTGATTTGTTTTGCTTGTTTTTGTACACATGCAGATTGATCTTTGTTGCGTCGCTTGGCGTTTTGTTAAACCGAAGAAAGCTAATAAAAAAGTCCACACTGTGGATACTATGACATTATTAATGGGACTGATGAGTACGAAATAGTTACACTTATTCATTTTTATCAGTGTTATGAAGTGTCTACAACTGTGAACTCTTTTAGTATATTAGCTGCTTGGTAACTAAAAGGTATTGTATTTTAGGTGATTAAGGGTGATGGTTCTTCATTTATAGTGTTGAAAATTGGAGAAAACACCAGGTGAAGTGGTTATTGATGGATCTCCTCCAATACGCAGGAATAACTGGACGTATGATTTCAAGTTTATTTCTCCAGTTATCGGACGAATAGCTCCACCCTTTTAAATTATCTAAATCCTATTATTGTAAATGTATAATCCGTTTCAGAAATCGCAGGAAAACATACCATCAACCAAACTCAGTAATAAATTAGACTTTGCCGTTCACCATAACCCCTCCCTACTGTAATTTTTATGAACAATTTATCACCCCGTCCCCATAAACATGCAACATTTGATTTAATGATACTTAGATTATTCAACTTTCATTTGCCACGGAATAATTATGATTCGGAATTGAACAAAACAAGAGCAATAAGTATATAGCTCTGAAAAATAAAATTACGATACAAGCAATATAGCAAACATATTGCAAAAGAAACTTTCGAAACTGCATCTATCCCATATCCGAAAGAATTCATACCGTTAAATTTATGGGAAATGCACCGATGAAGTTAACACAATTTTACAGAATTTAAATAAAACGAATTGGAAACAACAAATCTACAATCGGTTAATTCCAAAAGTCTGGTGTGTGGGAGTTACTGGGAATTAAGCTGTGTAGATTGCCCTTCAGTCTATTTGACTCAAATGGGTTGCAACTTTAACGAAGCTGCAGATTAATGAAACAAGATTCCATATTCGCCAATCACCTACTCGAACATGGCCACTTTTTCCGGAAAACCCCTAAATACTTCATACTCAACATAGAATACCTTGAAAATAACGTCGTTAGAATTACGGGAAACGCAGATTCCTGGTATAAACACCTTTGACAAAATAACCGCCTTGTGCCACACCTGAAGTGCTTTTTGCAGGAACACTGCTCATCAAAATACCAGAATGTGCCTTCATCGGAGTTAATGACTTGGTCAGTTCCATCATCTATGCAAATAACAATATCGATGACGTTGCAGTGTGATTGAAAATTAAGGGATCAACAGTACTTATTTATTTTTGATCGGGAAAAGTTGAAAATATTAGATAATCTCTTCTCGCAACGGTCTTGCTTCATTTGCGATGCTGTGGAGCGTATTTCGTTCCAGATTTGAAGTATTGTAAATATTTTGTAGGAGGTTGCTCTAAGATTGAAACAAAATAGAGAAGTGGATAAACTTTTCCGCATACCATGAGATTTAGCGCAGTACTATCTGTAACATATTCGTCTATGTAGCAAATTGCTGATTATACAAAATGGTTAAAACATAAGAACAATCTGTCTTGTCGTGTTTACACCGAATTTCATATACCATGCTCTAAATGAGGATACTCTACTTCATTAAAACGAATTTTGACCCATTGAGAAATGGAATTGATTGCGGGTCTCCAACTGGTCAAATGGGTGGGAAAGGGAAAAAACGTGCTTGTGAGAATAATAATAACGAAAACCATTGTCGGTCGATAGTGCCAATAAAGAATTGCCTCAAACCATGCCTGATATACCGATTACAAAGCCAGTTGTCACTTTCATATTCTGGGTAGAGACATGTTTTCAGTTCAAGCAGAATCTTGTATATTCCGGGATATCAAAAATTATCTTGGTCGAGGGTGGTTGTGGAATCTAAAACATGTGTCTTACTTTACGTTTGAAATAATTATGTCACTGTCACACTGAAATCATCAATAACCTACAAATTTCATACCTATTTATTTCAGTTGTAAAGCAATAATGAACTACAAATTAAAAATTATCTTGGTCAAGGGTGGTTGTGGAATGTAAAACGTGTATCTTACTCCAAATTTTTGAATATGTTTTGTTGTGTCAGAATCTGTTAAGTCATTGTGCTTTAATTTTCTTATCCAGTTCTTGAATCATGCCTCTTACCACACAACACAAAATTTTCATGATTGAAGCCTATTTTCGAACGGGTGGGCTAGTTAATGGAAATTGGCAATACAATTTGTGTTTGGACAATTTTCGAGAGCACTTCCCAAACGTGGCAATATTATCGTACAATTTTTATGCGTGCCTTACAAATTGTGTTAAAATGTTTCGCGAAACTGGTTGTGTGACTCATAAAAAAGATGCTGGTAGACCAAGAGTTCGTACAGAAGAAGTTGTCAATGACGTTCGTCAACGTATGGAAGAGAAGCCTGCTAAGCCTTTGATACGCCTTTCTCAGGAAATTGGACTTTCTCATGGAACATGTCAGAAGATTCTGAAGAAAGACTTGAACATGCATCCATATAAGATGCAAGCACATCAAGCTCTTCTGCCCGCAGACCACCCCAGACGCTTTGCTTACTGCCATCGGTTTGTCAATAATTTAATGAATGACGATCTTCTGGACTTAACTTTTTTTCTGATGAAGCGTGGTTCCACCTTTCGGGATACAACAATTCTCGAAATATGCGAATGTGGAGCTATGATTACCCTCATGTTTTTACTGAATCGCCGCTACATGCTCAAGAAATCGGTGTTTGGATGGCAGTTTCTCCCAGAAGAATAATTGGGCCAATTTTTCCGATTTCACCGTCAACGCAGAAAGGTACAGACACAACTTTTTGGCTGAATTTCTGCAACAGTTAAGCGATGATGAACTTCGGTACGGTTATTTCCAGCATAACGGTGCAACAGTACATCCTACACGAGAAAATATTGCTTTTCTCCGCGAGTTTTTTGATGATCGGCTGATAAGTTTGCATACAGAAGTTGAGTTTCCTCCGAGATCACCTTTTTGGACAATTATGGACTATTTCATATTTCCTTACTTAAAAACCTAGATTTTCGCAACTCCGGTAAATAATTTGCAAGTACTTCAACAAAGAATGGTTCAGCAATGTGCAACCATAACGCCAGAAATGCTGAAAAAGGTTTTCACGGCATGAGGATGCGCGTCAACTTGTGCATCGAACAAAACGGGGGACATTTCAAACAATTACTGTAATTTAGTTTTTCTTGTTACTAAAACCGTTATTTCATAATTTGTAGTTCATTATTGTTTCACAACTGAAATAAATAGGTATGAAATTTGTAGGTTATTGATGATGTCAGTGTGACAGTGTCATAATTATTTCAAACGTAAACTGAGACACGTTTTAGATTCCACAACCACCCTTGACCAAGATAATTTTTGATATCCCGGTACTAGGAGGTGGAGTTGCAATGAAAATTAATTTTTTTCATAAGCACTTTCTTGATAGCACCCAACAAGTGTTTGATAAAATCTAATACGCAATTTATAAAAAAAATTCAATATGTTGAATATGCTCCTGATACGTATCGGGTGACCTTAGGCAACAAAAAATACGTCCCTGCCTGACCCAAGCGAATTACCTATATCCGTAGACTTCTCGCTGTAAGGGTGAATAGGGAAGGCGCATTCCATGTAAAAAAGACCTCCCCACTCTGCTCTCTGCAAACTTTTTTGAAGCCCGTCTTAGATTCATTCATAGTTCATAGTTGGGATAAGTATCATTTATATCAATATATTTGTTCAGTGTTAGAAAGACTTCTAAGAATGTTACTGGTCTAGTTAATACGTCAAAGTTCGAGGTGTATTCTGGGGTTTACCTAGTTGTTTTAAAAACATTTGCTTGATAATAGGAACTTATTGTTTGAATGTGTTCCAATATATTTTAATTGAAGTTGTTCGAAACTGAATCAATGTCAGTTTCAAACGAATCTCTCTCACCAACCGCTATTAATAATTTTAGCCGTTTCCATTGTTACACAAGAATAAGTTAGTGGTTATTCAATATAAATTACGAAGTGCATTGTGTTTATTCCATGACAGTTGCCATTATGAGGTTTCATTATTTTGACAAGGGCCGTTGTTAGAGACCCTTCTGGCACCATATGGATTCATAATGGTACACTCTTTGAATTTTGATTTATGTAACAACAAAAGGCTTTGAATTTATGTCATATGCAGAAATTCGTGTCGTATATAAAATATGAAATCCTCCTAGGAATATCACATCTGTTCAATCGAGTAGAAAAATATTCGTTCTGGATAATCTGCGGAGTTTTGAGATTAATCGATCTCCGGGGTTAGATTTTAATCATATAGCTAGCGACATAATTCTACAGGGAGCCCTTGTTACTTTTATTGTGACTGGAGTTCACTGAAAATGAACTGAAGGTAATATTTATTGCATCTTTATTGTTTTCTAGTTTCGAGACTTGATTTTTGAGCAAACTGAACCCAAATTGATTGACGAAAAATATCTTCTATGTACAATAAATGAGCGTTATGCATGACATATTTCATCTTATTAGCGATTAATATTATTCGACATATTGAGATTCTGAAAAAAAGAAATTTCTCCTAAAATAATATTCATGTTCATCAACCCCTATTATTATCATCATAACTTGAATATAGTAGGTTAAGTTTCATACCTAACCTATATTCAAGTAGGTATAGTAGGTTAAGTTTCATACCTAACCTATATTCAAGTAATGATGATACTAATAGGTTTTGATGAAATTCGTCATTTTTATATGGAGGAAAATGTAAAAATAAATAATATAAGTTAATAAATAGTTAACATGTACAAGTTGTCGAGTAAACACCGGATATACGTGTTCCGCTAATTATTGCGAAAAATCCGTTTTCGTTGATGTTCAAAAATTGATCGACATTCGAGTGTACATTAAATGTTGATGATGAACTTTTCAGTTACATTCAGGCCCGGCCTTTGCATCTGGCAAGTGAAGTTTCAATTATGAAACTGGCAGATAATTAAGCTCTAATCAAATTCTTGAATAGACATCCTCTAGATGTCCGTAATAAAACATGAATGGATACTCTATAGGTGCTACTCATAAGAGTCCATACTTTGGAATACTAGTATGGATGTCAAAACTAATATATGTTGGATATCCATAGACACTCTAACGTTATTGGAATTATCGTGTGACCAGTCACTACAGGGGTTCTTTTGGTCGATGATTACAAATTTGACATCAAAATCGTTTCAAAATAACATCAGCATTATGTAGAAGATGAAGGAAAATTAAAATTTTTTCCAATTTATACAAGTTTGTAACTGTTAATTAGAGCTACAATATCGAAATATGAAAAAAATATGAATTTTTCAATTTATTTACTTTTTAACATTGTTCAAAATAAATTCTGTAGTAAATATTATATATACATATTTATAATTTGATTATTATAATATAAAATGTTAATGATATTTTATTCTATAGCGAATAATATTATTCGACATATTGAGATTTCAAAAAAAATAAATTGTCCAAAAATAATATTCATGTGCATCAACCCCCATTATTATACCCACCATTACTTGAATATAAGTCTGTACTATATTCAAGTAATTATGATAATGGTAGGTTTAAATGAAATTTGAGATTTTATTATGGGTGAAAATGTAAGAATAAATAATATAAGTTAATTAAGAATTAATGTGTAGAAGTTGTCGAGTAAACACCGAATACACGGGTTCCGCTGATAATTGCGGAAAATCCGTTAATGTTGAAAAATTGATTGACATTCGAGTGTACATAAAATATCAATGATAAACTATTAAGCTACATTCAGGCCCGGTCCTTTCTTCTGGCAAGTAAAGCTCCAGTTAGGAAACTGGCAGATAAAGTTACAGGGAATATTATCTGCCAGTTATCTCATGTCCATCTTTTCATAATGAAACTTATACTGCAGATAATTGAGCTCTGATCAAATTCTTGAATGGACATCTTTTAGATGTCTGTAATAAAGCAAGAATGGATACTCTATAGGCTAAAGGTACTACTTATAGGAGTCCATACATTGGAATTTCAGTATAGATGTCCAAACTGATACATGTAGGATATCCATAAAAATTCACTATATTTTCCTCCGGATATCTCATGAATGCACTTTCAATCCTTAAAAAATCTCACAAGGTGAGTCCTATGATGGATATCCCTCGAGTGTTCTGAACCTTATTGAGACTCTTGAAAAGTTCATTTCTGGGATGTCCCATTATGACGCCTACTGAGAGTTCAAAGTAGTGTCATTTGTGAACGTAGGGAACGTGTAGAGAATATTGTTTGGGCATAGAATGATGTCCTATAGACGTCCATTATTTTCATATTCACTTCCACTGGATAAACATGTAACATCGTTGATGTGTTGAAGCAACGCTTATCTATGTCCTATCACAGCTTGCCAATAGTCTCCTATTTCAGCTTATCCAAGTTTCATTCAGAAATACGGGCTCAAAAATATCTTCTTCTGAAACTTATTCATTTTTCTTCAAGAACCGAATACTAATTGTAGATAGATTCGATAGTTACGCAAAATTTTTCCTAACGACTCAATGCAGTCTTTGAACAAATTGGATTCTCGTTATTCTTCTAGTTAAGTCTGCTGTGTTATGCGTTTATATTTATGAAACATAAACCAAATATCTACAATGCTGGGGGTATGTACTTCGTTCATTATGTCGTAGACCTTGTTCCTTTTTGCTACCTCATCAAAACTTATCGATTATATTTTGCTCAGCTGAACTGTCAAAGTCATCGACGAAATCAATCATCAATCTTTCTTTCATGATACCTGAGATTACGTGATTCTTCTAGTGAAGTCTGCAGCAATATGTGTTCATCTATAAAACAAATAGAACATAAGCCATATATCGACAATAATTGGTATATGTACATGTCGGTAGCCTTGTTCCTTATTGCTACCTCATATATTTAGTTATATTATATTTTTCTGTCGGGTCAATTCTTAAAGTCATTGACACAATCAACTTTGATTTTAAGATAGATATATAGATAGAAAGTCTTTATCTGTTATATTTATAATGTTTACAAGACAGTGAAGAACACGTCAAATAAAATAAATAAAATTTTTAGTGAGATACATATTAGTGACAGTAAAAATTTTACTACCAAACGTAATAAACGACATGAAAGAAGTTTTTTACATTTTAAAATACAATATTAATGTCTTGGAGATATTCATCCAGTGTGTATAGGCTCTTTTGATTAGGAAACTTCCCAAGTTTGTCTTATTGTTATTTAATGGTTGCATTCTTGAGTCTATAGGCAGTTTATTATGTATCTTAATAATTGAGTAATGGACATTTTTTTGGAGACGAGAGTAATTTATTTTGTTACAACGTGTCTGAAACGTGTCAAGTATGAATGTTAACACTCATAATCCCTGAATAATGTTTTCTGTTTACAAATAAACAATATTGCTTCGTATATACGAATATAATTTTCTTCGAAAATAGGTTTGCACTTTCTGTATATTTTACATTAAAAATCGAACTTAGTGCTCCTCTTTGAAGAACAAAAATTCTATTAGCATCGATGGAATTTCCCCAGAATATTATTCCAAATCGTATTCTAGACTGGTTGTAACTATAGTATGCCACCAATGCTGCTCCCAAATTAACTTGATTTCTCATTATTTTTGACGTATAATAATATTTCGACAGGCTTCTGGCGACCTGGTAGACATGACACCTCCAGTCTAGTCTACCTTCTGTTTGCATTGTAAGGAATGATAAGTTGTTTTCTAAATATGAAGATACTATCTTTTAGTTGTTATTTGAGTAATATTGAGAATTTCATTGATTGAGTTTTGTTTCATTTCAAATTTCAAATTATTTATAGTACACCAATTTTGGAATTTGTCTATCATATCATTTGAGGTAGCTTGCATCTTAATGTCAGAGTTCTCTTTTGTGACAGAACATATATCATCTGCAAACATGATGATGAATTCCCCTGAACCTGGTATATCGTTTGTGTATACAATGTATACAAATGGATCTAAGACTGAGCCTTGCGGAACTCCTTTTGTCACTGTACATGTTGACGATTTGATTTTTTGGCAAAGGCCTTCGACAAGTCTAGGCACATCAGTTGAGTTATTTTGCCTTCATTCAATGATTCAAATATTCTACAGAGTAAATGGTGAATTGTGCAATAGACATGATGTCTGAATAGTCTGAAAAAATATATTAATCCTTTATATATAATTTTTTCTAGTATTTCACCTATATTCTATAATAAGGTAATAATAATAATAATAATTTGAAATTTCAGTTTTTCCGCCTTTTTTATATATATCTCTGATTTCAGCAACCTCAAGTTTTTCTGGATAAATGCCTATGATGAACACAAGATGAGTAATGAGTCCTAAAGGATCTCTAATTCGATTTACCACATATTCAATTCGTTTAATGTATATGGAGTCATCCCCAGTACAATTTGTGTTTTTAAGCGCATTTAAAACTTCTGTAGTTTCTCGTGAGTCAGTAGTATTCAGAAAGATATTTTCGAAGTGAAAACTTCTTCAGGCGCGTTGAACTATTTCAGATGGGGGTAAAACCATGAGTTCGTCACGTACAGTCACGCCGAAGCTATATATATTAGGTATTATGTATAATGCTGCGTGCGCAACTACTCGGGTCAGGCGTCAGGCAGTCTCTCTATACGCTTACACAAATGTGCATATCTGAGTTGGATACTCGACGTTATTCATTTAGTCAATCCTCGGTTCTCGTGCAGACGAAAGTTATATTTTTATTGAATTTATTAATTGTACGTTGTGTACTTAGTATCGTATCCACATGCAAGGTTTCAAATATTGTGAATATAATTCTTGTCATGAGAATATAGAATTAGTGATGTGTATATTTCACAACTGTCAGCATTTCAATCAACAATTATATACATTTTTATATTTAATAATAAAAAACGTATAATGGGCGGTACAATCCCTGTAAACAGTATGAATGTAACCCGATAGTCATCATAATAAATACACATTATTTTATTTACAAAACATATTATTTATTGACATCAACATCGATGTAAATGAAAGTAATGTTAAACAGCATTGGTCCGAATTGGAGATGTGTGTGTGGTGAAAGAAAACATCTTCAATTCGGACCAATGAACAAACAATCTAAAAAGAACCGCAAAATGTAAACATATAAACATTTCCGTCCAATGTCAGTATGATAAATTACACCACAAATAATTATTTGAAATAAAGTTTTGTACTTTTGTATTAGTAGTATTACTTATACACATCACTAATGTTATATTCTTATGACAAGAATTATATTCACAATATTCAAAACCTTGCACGTAGATACGATATTAAGTACACAAGGTACAATTATTAAATTCAATAAAAATATAACTTTCGTCTGCACGAGGACCGATTCATACTCTTTACAGGGATTGTACGGCCCATTATACGTTTTTCATTATTAAATATAAAAATGTATATAATTGTTTATTGAAATGCTGACAGTTGTGAAAACCAAAGAAAAACTAATTATATCAATTTTCATATAAAAATAATAAAATTGTAATTTCGGATGCTACAACAAGTACAACAACTCCATACTGAACTCCGTAGACAATAGTATCTGTGGCATCGGATGTCTTCGTTGGTTGTCATAATTTAAGAGCAACAAAATTTCGTCAGGCAAAAAATGCATAAAATGAGAACCGATGATACGGGTGAATCACCATACGAGTTAATTTTAGTTCTCAACCGACCTTACATGATAACCATAGATGTTGGGGATGGATTGTCCAATGGCATCATCAGAAAATTGTGTCATGTAGAAAGAGATGATACTGGTGAAATCATACGAATTTGGATGAAATTTCCAAACTAAATTGGTTACTCCATAATGTCAGTTTTTACTTCCGTCAGCAGTGATCGGTGACTGCCCGTACTTTTTTCTGTTTTTTATTCGTATCACTTGAAATTGATGGTTTAATTGTATGTATGGGGTCAGGGCATTGACTGAGGAAATAATTGTTTGCTTCGCTCAGTATACTTTCAGCGCTGTGATTATTTTGAAAATTGTATATGAGATTATTTTTTGATTCAGTTCGTTTTGCTTAAGATACCACACAGTGATTGATACAATGTAACTATGTAACATCACACTCTCATGACGCAGTGATTTCAATCTAAAAATAGGAATATAGGACAATTCTGCTGGTTAAATGTATGCGTATGAAATATTCATACTCAACCAGAAAGATATTACCATAATGGTTCAATAAAATACAATAGATCACTTTGAGAAATTGAAGGATGTCAAAAGAATCGCGCCCCAAAACAACACAGTTCCCATTTTCATCACTTTAAGGCGACTTCCAAAATTTCTAATTTATTCGACCAAAAGGACCGGACAAATCGTTCCCACAGTTGTGTACGCACATACGCAAATCCACACTCACATACATACGCACACACAGACATCATTTTAGAAATAGTCTAGATTCAGAAGGATTTTTTTCTTTAACCGATTACAATACTTTCTTCACACTTCGTTTAGTGAGGGAAGGAATAAGAGCCTATACAACTAAGTCTAGGAATCGAAATTTCATTACAGCTGTACGACACCATGAACCGTTATTGACTGTTCATAAAGCATCTTCTCGGTAGAATATGACAGTAACAGACAAACGCAATTGAGAAAATTAAATCTCGATTTCAATAGACCTGCACTCCTTCTGACTAGAGGAATACGAACTAACTGTTCCTTACATGATAGAATGTGACTATGACATCAGAATGACATAATATGCCAAGATGGATATGTAGTTCATATAGTATATATCCTACAAAGAACTTTTCCTCGAGAAATTCGTCATGTTCTTTTTGCTTTCAGATTATCTAATAGCAACATTCTAACCTTCTCACACGAATAAATATGACGTGAATTGATATTGTTCCTTCGAATCTAATATGTTATGGTGTCCCTGACAGTTCATAGCCGTGTCCTCATAGTTACCCATATCTATACAGAAAATGTACAAATATGCACCACGATTCATTAGAAATTAGCCCTCCATAACGAAACATGAACTTTGGGTACAGTTCTTAACAAAACACAGAGTAAACATGAAGTTGAATTCAAGTGGATATAGTAATAATAATATGAGATATGATTTTTTTTTTGCAACTTCAGAGCTCAACAGCTACGAAACTAGTAATGATAACTATATATAGTGGTAGTATATTTCATTCTCTATTATTTGCCATACTCCATCATAACAAAACAGGAGAGTGACCCCCTGAGACTCATAGACCGTTGGTTTGAACCCATTGTGCGCCCCGTGATCAGTAACCTATTTTCTAACAGGTTTATGACCCGCCAGAAACCCAGGATGTTACAGACCCTGGCTTCCTTATAAGTCATTCCGGAAGCAGCTCAGTTTTGCCGAAGTAACGATAACTTGAAGTTTTCCAAAGCTGGGTATTCCAACATGATGTGAATCTCTGAATTGCTACACTTACTAAGCCCCAATATACTCAATATTCTTGTTAATTTGGATTCTCTATTTTGCACCACAACTAATCCCTGTTAGTTTGGCTTTCATGACTTCACCTTTATCCAGAATTTCATTCAGGGTGTGGACCACCAAAGAGAACTATACTGGCACAAGTATTCCGAAAATTGTGTTTAATTTACGATATACAACACACCTCAAACTTATTGTAGCGAACTCTTTTCATCCACAATCTTTCTTTAATATTGACCTCCTCTACTTACTCCAGGTTTCCTCGTCAGAGTGCGAACGCTAGAGACGTATTTACTGGTTCTCATTTTTTCTATAATATTATCTATTGAACTCCATTTTTGATCCACAATTCCAGGTATTCAATCCTTTTCTCATGTGTTGAATTGAAATATCGTCGTAGCCGTTACAAAATCCTCTTTTATGAACGTGAACAATACGGCATGTATTTATTCGAACTCAAAATAATATAATTCTCTCATACCTATACTTTTATTGTTGATTTTCTCATGAACAAAATGAAACTTGCGAAATAAGGTCAGTATTGTCACCTCAAATCCTCTTCAGATCTTGCTTCATACAGTATTCAGACTACAGCCCTTATTTGTAATTCCACTGACGATCTACATCGTTAATAATCTTACATAGTTGCGAATTATCCACACCAGTGACGTGGTGCCCCTGGTACGAGGGCCGGCGAAGCTTCAGATTTCACCCCCCAACCGTTCAAAAACTATTATCTCCATGAGCAGAAGAGGCCTAAATTTGGAAACAGGACTTCCCTATAAGTACTTAATGGGTATTGTTAATGATCATGTTATAAGTGGATGCGGAGAGGCGGACGAAACTGACGTCGATATCCTAGTAGAATGTACAGAACTGTCTCGTCTCAGGTAGTAACACCAGGGCAGCACGCAGATGCCACCTGCTGATAAAAGCAATATTCTAGCCTGATAGAATAAGCATTTTGGAGTTTTTAATTCTGAGTTTGGAGAGAAAAATTGCTTTAAGTAGATAATTATGATACAAATTGGAGGAACTAAAATCGAACACTATGATCGTCGGATTCAGTTGAAAAGAAAAAAGCTTCCAATAAGCTTATGCGCCGTGAAGAGACGGAAAAAATGAGCTGCAGATGAACCGGATTGGTCCAGCGGTGACACCGCAAATTGCAAAAAAAACAATCGATTTTGCTCGAAATTCAAAAAAATCATTACTCTTGTTCTTTTAAAGATTGAGAGCTGAAATTATTGGGTTGTAGCTTTTGTGCCCACCAAGTACCACACAAAATTACAGCAAGATCGGATGTACACTTTTGGCAAACCGCAGCTTAAACCAAAAAAAAAGCACTATTGCAAAATGACCCTAAAAGAATTGTGGTGCGGTAACGCGCTATTTTTTTTTACGGGTTCATCTTCTTCAATAGTCAATGAACAACTTACCAAATTTTCAACCCCTTATCTTTCGTAAACAATGCTAAAACAATTAGGCGTGCGACGCGCGTGGAAGGGAGAGCCGCCGCGCTCGGCTCGTAAAAAACAACAACACTTGCTCGAAAATCGATGTTTTTTCTGAATCCGTACTAACCATTCAATAATATTGATATTGCGCGTATTTTCAAACTTCTAGTAATATCGGAGGTACTCTAAAAAAATACATTGCACTATTCGATCTATTCATTATTACTATTTATTATTTTTTAATTTTTGTAATTTCGAGCAAAATCGATGGTTTTTTGCAATCCTCGAGGTCACCGCTGGACCAATCGGGTTTTTCCTTTTTAACTCAATCCAACGATGTCCGACGCAAAAAAACAGTTTTGGCCATTTTTACCATTTTCTTTACCATTGTCGACGATCAAAAAGCGATTTGTATCATAATTATTTACTCAAGGCAATTTTTTTCTCCGAACTTAGAATCATGCAAAAATTACCGACATTTATTGCTCATTCTATCACACTACTTTGGCTTTGTGTGACGCCTTCTGAACTTATCCTTAATCAGAAGTGCACAATTGATTCAATCGAGCGGTCTAAATGCACAGGACCGACTTGACCCCGTTTTGATTGTTTGCATATCGATATTTTTTCATTGCATTCTAGACACGGTTTCTGAAGATGAATTCAACCCCACATTTTTCATATGCGATGAGCGGTTTTTCTAATAGGTTTAAAGTGTTTTCAAAAAATGATCGGAGTCTGATAAGAACAAGATTTCTCTATGACCAATACCAAACAATTTCATTTTCAGTAGTCAATTTCGATTTAACCAAAGTTTGAGAACTGGTAGAGCTCAGCATTGCGATCGAACCATTATTATATGCCGACAGGTACGGTAGTGCTCAAACGAATTTTATTGTTGTGAATTGCGATAAGTTATCCCATCATTCGGTGATAAGAGTTTCCCCAACAACTACTTGCTAAATCAAGTGATAACAAAGTTAGCTTATATAATTGTACTGGTAAGGTTGAATATGGAACAAAATGAAATGAAAAATGGAAAATTTACGTTCCAATCTAACGCAGAAGACGAAATATTTATTTATACTAATTCAATGAAGGATAAGGTGAAGATAATGTCTAACAACAAAATTTATCGTGATAAATAGTTCAGTTAGGAATATTTTTCCCTCTCTATAATGGTGATTTTTATTAGGAATGTAACTTTTCAATTGCCTAAAATAAGATTTGGAACATTAATAGAATGTGACACAAATATATTTCATAGAGTAGTAAACTGTAGTTTTGTTAGCAGACTATTGATATAAGGTACCTACCCATAAAAAGCAATAAAAATGGAACAGAACAAAAATGAATTATTTATTTGAATTGGATGAAAATGCTCAAAAAAGGGATGCGCTCATAACCTAATGACTCTGCTCTCCACCGTTCTACAATATACACAATGGGCATAAATCCAAATTTGAACGTAATTTGAATGATGGAATAGATGGATAGATAAATAGATCATCTTATCCATGCTATGTACATAATACGTTTACACTCGTTATCATAAAATATAAATAAAATAACAATATTAAATTTAAAAACTTATTTCAAAGAAATCTCCTGTGGAATGAAATATATCATTTGAAAGAATATTTTAAACTGATTTCTTGAATTGATCCAAAGGTAATTCTATAATAGTGGAGTAAATCTGGCAAATGGTTGGCGAAAATCTTGCGATGCTTAACGACTTGGCGGAAAATGTTTGTTGTGGTACCAATAACAACATCCTGAAATTTCTATTTCTCAAAGTGGGTGCAACCCTTTTTCTGGCCAAAAAATGTTTTTTTTTCACATTTTTAAGGGTTGCTTAGCAAAAAACAATTAATATCTCTGGTTGTATCAGAAATTAAGAAACCAAAGTAGAACTCTTTCATTTTCAATGTCCAAGGAACTTCCAGTTCAAATTTCAAGTTGATTCGACCTCCCCCCTTCCCGTAATATGTATATATCTCATCATATATGCAAGGAATCTTGCGTAACGGCTAACTCAGTCATTTTTCAACCGATTTGGCTGAAATTCGGACAGAAAATAGGCGTTATGGTCTCAAAACTACCCTTTGTATTTCAAGTGAAAACATCTGATAGTTTTTCAGAAATTCAACTTCAAGTCAATTTTTTAGTTATTTTTCAAATTAAGATATCTCATGTCATTTACATCCGATCGGAATCTGCTTTGCGAGAAAATGTAGTTATTCGCATACAGTCTTATGTCATGAAACTCATTTTTTCATTATTTTTTCTTCCGGTCTATATTGACCATTTTGGTTAATTTGAGATAAATCGAATGGCGTAGCTGGCGAGTTAGAAAAGTGCAAACTGGTTGTACCTAATCCGGCTTTTCGCGTGTCGTTTTCGCTGCATATAGTTAGATTAGGTATCGGAACGTGCCCGACGGCCCTCCTTTTTCGATAAATGTCCATTAAATAGGAAACTTTGCAAATACTTTATTACAACGCACGGGGCACGAAACGGCCCCAACATAACAAGACCATGATAAATGTATAAACTCTAACTGACGCGTAGCGAGCTTCTCGAGGGAAACGTCAAAATGATTACGTTCGTAGCTAATTACATAGGACGTCTGGCGTTCATGCAATTGTGTTCTTATACAACTCGAACCTCCTGATTTCGATAAGCCACGTGATAATTCTGGAGCCTGAGGCGCTATCAACTTCTGAGCCTCACAATATTAGTATAAAATTGCCAAATTTCGCACTTTTAGAAACTTCAAATTAATTAATTTGACACAAGTGTTGGGGATATTAATACCGAAAATAAAATGGCCAATATGGGCCAGAAAAAAAAAATAAAAAAATGAGTTCCATAACATAACTAGAAAATAGACTTAAAGTTGAATTCCTGAGGAACCGTTCAATATTTCCTTTTGAAATTCAGAGGGTAGTTTTGAGACCATAACACCTATCTCCAGTCTAAATTGAGAAATGACCGAGTTAGCCGTTACGCAAGATTCCTTGCATATATGAGTATATATATATATGTATATATATATATATATATATATATATAATATATATATATATATATATATATATATATATATATATATATATATATATATATATATGTACATATATATATACGGGGAGGGGGGAGGTCGCATCAACTCGAAATTTGAACTGGGAGTTCCTTGGACATTGACAATAGAAGGGTTCTACTTTGATTTCTTAATTTCCAATATGACCAGAGATATTAATTTTTTTTTGCTAAACTACTCTTAAAAATGACAAAAAAAAACGTTTTGGCCAAAAAAAGGGGGTTGCACCCACTTTGGGAAATGGAAATTTCAGGGGGTTGTTATGGGTATCCTAACGAACACTTTTAACCGGGTCGCTAAGCATCGTAAAATTTTCGCCAACCTTGCCTTTTTTCTCGCCAGATTCATTCCACTACAATGGGTCCAAGAAATTTATTAAAATATTGAAACGCTGAAAATTTTGGCCCATCTTGAAATTTCTCAAGTCTCAGAAAATCTGTACGGATATTTCTCTTATTACGAGTATTGTAATCAAGAAAATCCTTACTCAAAGAGTACTCATTTCTGCAATTAAGTGCATACTAAAGACATTCATATATATACAGATTTGGGAATGTTAATACACCTAATCCCTTGAAAGCTTTTCTAGAGCAGTTCCTGTAACCAATACTCGCAGCAATTCTTATCGCTCTCCTTTGTAATAAGAAAATCACAAAACAACAAAACAGATTGTGCTTGAATATGGACATAGATGCCAGAAATTTGATCAGTGTGGTGTTTCTCGATTGTTCCTTCAATTTAGTTCAGCACATAATCAAAAGTGTTGCAGCTTGATATTGTCAAATATATAAATCTCACAGGATCTTGACGGAATGCAGCAATAAATTTGCGTAAAATATTTCATTTACATCGTTTATCTATTATGGGCTGCAACCAATATCGAATTTCATATTCTTCGCAACACAATTCCGAATAGAGCTGAAAAAGACACAGCAATATTGTCCTCCATCGAATCCACCGACAACTGTTACTGCGAGTAGTGCTGCAAAATATATCACTCAAAAACGTAGTAGTGTGTTAGTATAAAAGAATGGAAACGTTCTGGTGTACAACAGGAGGTTTTGTATCAAGACAATTCTGCTTTTTTAGTGTGCGTCATCCGTTTTCATTTTAGACAAAATGCCTTATTGCGTTTCTGCTTTATCAGTTTGCAGGCAGTTTAAGTAGGAAGGCACATCATGGAAACTGTGGTAAGTGATATAGAGGATCATCTTTTATTAATCCCTCATCCATTGCCACTTTCATTTTGTATCCGATTTGAAAATTTATATTCGCTGAAGACCTAATTCTCAATTTACTTTATCAGGCAACGCCTTCAAATAGTACAATTGTGTGGTCACGTGCGTTACAGCTAATCGCAGCCGATTTGGCTACAGACTGAACTTTGTCTTGTGGTCGTAGCTATTATCAGTTCTGCAAAATCTTCCAAGTATCTTAGCGATTTCGTAAGGTGTTAATACTATCATTAGGACAGAGAAAGCGTGCGTGATGAAATGAAATAAGAAACTAGAAATGTTGTGAAAACGTCAGCCCCACAGTCATAGGTATCCATGCTTCATTTTTGTTTTACGCTTCTCTATAACACATATTGCAGTTTCCATCCAAATGGATGTAATAAACCAAGATGTGGGTTGCTGTATGTCTTAAATTCTAGCTCAGAAATATGAGATATAACAGCCTTAATGTGCAAGGGCTCCAATCTGGCGGAAAGCATGATCACTGGATATTATCTTTTTGATGAACCAATAAAAGCTGGGAAATTTGATATGAAATATATAAAAGGGGACAAAATGAAATAATACGTTCCTTCCGCTTACTTATTGTCTTAACTAACGTACAAATTGCGGATTATGTGAATGCCTTCATTTTTGTTTGTCATTTTGGATCATCAAAATCAGAACAACACAGTGATATCGTAATAATGTGCGGAACAATAAATTAGCGATATTCGCTATTTTTAATTATGAAAACGTTATCCGTCTAATGAAGAGGAATGTTAATTAGTGAAGTAACTGCAGTAAATATTATGATTAGCACATACGTTTATATACCGTAACAGACGTCCTTGATAATGGCTGAATCAAAAAGTACTTCAGATGACGGATAAAAAGGTGATAGACTAATATTTGAAAGAAATACAGCATACAAACGGTGTGTTCCAGTAATCATGTTGGGCCTGCTGTAAAGTTATTTGATTACTTTCCCTCACTACTGTAGAGGTAACAAGGAGCTATCTTAACAATAATCGTTTCAGAATTCGCTCATTTCAAATAAGTTACTCAATTTTTTTTAAACATTCATCATATTATATCGTTAATATGTTTATAGTGATTCATTTGTAGAAATCACCAGAAATAATGTGATATATTGTCATTTCTCATGTAGATATCAAATCTATATGTTACATTGACGTAGAATCTTGCTGATATTCAATATCCATTAATGCTATTTAAAATATTTGATGATAAAAGTAAGGCATTGTA
Organism: Endomychus coccineus; assembly: GCA_958510875.1. Lineage (NCBI taxonomy): Eukaryota > Metazoa > Arthropoda > Insecta > Coleoptera > Endomychidae > Endomychus > Endomychus coccineus. The sequence goes on along the minus strand of OY294068.1, from coordinate 48,785,847 downwards.
TTGTTACAGACTTCCAGAGGCCGAAATTAGATTCTTGATCTGATCGTAATATATACACATAGTAACATAATACAAGTGTTGCAATTGTGGATGCTTTGGAATGGAAGCTATAGATTGGACTGCCTATGGTTCATCAATAAAAAAATTATTCCTAATTTATCATTGGTAGTGTTTGGAGTACGGAAATTGCTATAAGAAAGTTTAGGACATTGCACAATTATAGATTGAATATGGTTCAAATTATTTTAAAAGGAAATCTAAGAAATAATCTTTTTCTAAACTTCTGTCTGTTTTGATAATTCTTATTTTTGTTTAAAATTCAATATGATACAAGTATGAACATGTAACATAGCCCAGACAGGTATAAATGAATAAACTTATTTGATGAAGATGCAGATTATTGTTTTGACTTGAAATTATTGAAACATGGGTAAGTATTCATGTATACATAAATATGATTGAATATGTCTTGTTGTAGGTAGGTACCCAAAAATGCACTGTTCAAGCAATTTTGATTCCCAATATTGAAAATGCCAACAAGCCCACTTTGCCCAGAATGTATGAACCTACATATCTATCTGTTCAAGTCATTTTGATTTGCATAAATAATTCAATACACTGCTAATATCTAAAGAATAAATACATTTATGTAAGTTATTTCCTTTGAAACCATTCTTATAATGAATACAAGGATTCTTTAGAATATTTGGTATCAACCAAATCTTAATTGATACAATTTCAAGTGCATAAATAATTCATTAGACTGCTAATATCTATAGAATGCTCAATCATTTTTGTAAATCATTGTCTGAAACCATCATTTTCATAATTGAAAAGATTTGTTAGAAGATTTTAGATAAACCAAGTCTTAATTATTGCAACAATTTTGTTTGCATAATTGATTCAATACACTACTCATATGGCAGTTGAAGAAAATGCGTAAACAAACAATATGATCACATAATTTAAAAATATTTACCTATAATTGATCAAATTATTATAAATTCTCTCACAAAATTTGTAATAATTCACAACTGCCAATTATTCATTACACTCTAAACCAGCATGCCCATGTTTTCCAGCGAAAACGTCCGTATCCCTCCCCCCTCATAAATACACCCTTAAAAAAACCTTATGTTATGGTGTAGACGTTAGGTGCCTATTTTATGAATTAAATGTATTAGTCTGGGAATGATAATCTAAACTTAATTATTTCACATTACAATTTTTAGTGGTATCTCATATAGGATGATGAACACTCCTCTGATTCCGAATAATGGTAATTTGAGAATCAGTGATCCAGTTCATGGCTGAAGAATTTGGTGATTAGGCAAGCAATATCAATCTAGAGACAATGATGGTTCTTATGGTTTGAGACACCAGGAGTGTAATTAGGCCTAATAATTGTTTTTTATGCTCTAAGTGAGCTCGAACAATCCTAATACACACTGTGGATTCATATTAAGGACGCAAAATGGTATCGGCGTCGTGATCTACGAATCAACAGTACCACTGTGATAGAATGGCAGAAGATTCATTTTCTTAGCCAGCTTTTTTTTGCCGACTTTGTCAGAGACAGAAGTCAGAATGATCGGTAGGATATAGATGCGTGTATACTTCGTTACGGCATATTCCAACCACTGGAAGGAATTGTAGTGAATCAATCATACATGGATTGAGTTTTGTTGTTGGTTATATCCTGGATGACCATCATCTGTTTATCATCTCGTAGTCTAACTATCATCTGTTTACTCGATCGTAGTATAAGGTGATTATTATCTAGTTGATACATCATTCTGAGTAGGGTGGAATGGCTCATGGTTTTTCTCAGATTACGTCCAATCTGGAAAACGTTTGAGAGTGAAAATTTGCTTAAACCGAAGATAAATTCACGCTAGCGAATAATTTTGAACAAAAAAATAAGGAACAAGGATAAACTCTCGAAATATTGAAAAAGTAGACACTGCACTGGCCAGTATTCCCCCTAAGTTACAGGCATTAGGAGAGACAACTTCGGAGATCGTTAGATTATGTAGTCTGGAAGGAAGATATTCGCAGATTTCCAATCAGATTGTGGGAGGGTTACCAATCTGAGCTCGTCTAGTCTGCCTAGCTCATGATTGAGAGCAGAAGTCTAAGCATGTGAAGAGTACACCAAGACATTTCTAATTCGTGATTTATAGGTCATATAGACCCACTGGCCTTTTCCATGAAATTAGTATTCAGGTTCCATTTAGTCATCTCCAATGTTTTTTCTTGAAGATGTTCGCGAGTTTTACCTATCTCTTCTCCGTTGGCAACTCTTACATCCTTTGCCAATCCGGATTCACATCACACTTTGCTCTTTAGCTTTTAAGATATTTTCCATTCATGTCGACATAAAAACATGATGCCTTTATCTGAAATGTTTGTCTTCCATTGGAATCAAATTGAACATCCGGGAATATGAATTATGTCGCAAGCAAATTCTTTTTGTTACTTCTAATGCTTCACCTCTGACTAGGCATATCTTTCGATCCAGATTTTTTTTTTGATAAATTCTGGACTTTCTTCTGTGGGAGCTACCAAAGCATGTGGATATTCCAATTATGGAGCTTGATGTGCTTTATTTTCTTGAAATAAATTTTATATACAAACGTTCTCGTGGAACGGAATTTCTGGTTTCGTGATAATCCCTTGAAGTGTCCAGATATTCTATTCAGAAGCGAAACCGTCTTCTGTGAAGATGTTGGGGTTGAAATGGAACATTCAGGTTGCCTCAAATCCTTTCTGATCCTTCCAGGGAACAACTACTCTCATAAATGCTTTGTTCAAGAGCTTGGCAATCAGGTTTTTGTTATATTTTCACCAGGATGATATATTTTTCACATTCAGAGTGGTGAGCGGTTCCGGGCGAAGCATGAAAGGACACTGTCAGGGTTGGAGGTCAATAATCAAATATTGGAGGCTTCTAGTTTGTGAGTCTGACATGTTTGTCTGATATGAGCAGGCCAGGATCTGCATTGGAAGCTTTGATGAACCATTCATTATCTGAGCAACTCCTGGTGGATCATTTATTCTTTAGATATGGAGATATCCTATTGATCAAAAATGAACATACCTATATATACATACCTACATTCACGACCCACCAAATGTGCAAATAACAGTTATCGTTTCAGCCTCTCCTCACTTATCGCATATCCAATCCTCATCTGCTAATGATTTTTTCGATGATAATCATTCTATCCCTGAAATAGACTTTTCATATATTTTCGTATTTTACATATAGCTGATGAAGAGTGGAAAGGAGTGGAAAGTACTCGCTGGAGTCTTTGGAAAATTGTAAACGCAAAAGGAATACCCTCACAATGATCAAACATGCCTATTCATCATTATTTAAGACTATTCTATGTATTCATCCCACAAATTATTACCGGAAGTAGCTGTTATATCCTGCTGTTAAGTGCAATTAGTCATTATCAGAATGTAAAACCCCACCATGTAATTCGATGGTAGTAATCCTCTTAGATCATGAATGATCGAAAACTGTAATCCTTTGCAACCTTCGGATAAGCAAATGAAGTTATGTGTTTTAATTCTATTTGTATACTATTTGAAGATAGCATCATAAGGCAGAAACTCGAGTAACAGGAGTTACAATAATGAAAGTGTTATCAACGTAGAAGTGTTTGATTTCACAATATGGATATAATTTCGTATCACATAGTAAAGGATGAAACGATAGAATTTATTACTCTTGCTATTTTGATTGGAGCAAATACAGGTGCTATTATGTACCCTATTTACCTAATTTCTAGTATGAATGGAGTTGTTACTTCGACTTCAACTGAATCTCTAAATCGTATGAATGAACAAAATACGGAATCTGCATAGATAATACATATTTCTAGGAATTGCATACTAGACACATAAAATGAAAGATTTGCACACGTGGATGTAGATCCACATTATGATAATTAAATGCGTTCTTCTGCGAGGAAGGGACCAGTTAACGGGATGGTTCTGAGATGGAACAACTCTATCACAATTCGCTATCCGGGCAGATGCTAGTATAATTTTCGCGCTTCGGTTGGTAGCAAGCATCCTGAAGCATCCTGATAGAATCTCACGGCCCACTTACTTTATTTAAATACATAGAAGATAAATCGCTGTATATGCAACCAGGCGTATGGGTAAATGCCTGTTGTATCAAACAGTGATTGATTTATATTGAATTCTGAACAATTTAAAACTACCGGAATATTCTACCGACTACGGGAAACTATGAACTTCGCATAGGAAGCGATATGATCGAACGCATGTATCGAGGAAATTACTCCTACGCTAAACGAAGAATTACCATAGCGTGGGTAGCAGACAGGATAGTCGTCAACAGTTGACATAATGTACCAAGTATATCTGAAATTTGTCTGCAGTCATTTTGTTCATATTATAGTAGGTAGAATAGGTGTTTCAATATGATTATATGTTTGTTTGGTAAATACAAATAAAAAGCTGTGATGAATTGATCATGTGACTTCCCTCACCTTTGTAAGCAAATTGAGTTTCGGGTAATTCTGCAGGTTGAATCTATGATTTGAATAATATAACCCTGTTTTATACTGACATCTACTGCTACATGAGCTACCAAAATTTTCAACAGATTAATCGCAAAAAAAAAATGACTTCACATTTTTTGAGCTGATTACAATACTTCCCTTACATTATATACTACGTATAGAGAGGTAAGTGAAAATTTGGAAATTTATGTGGTTACATTTCTTTGGTTTCAGCAGGCAATCAAATTAACAACAATCAGGTATGGTACGGTATGGTATCATTTTTCTGACAACGTGAATATATCAAATAATATCCGATTGATTTCAAAGGAGGTTGTGTTCTTCTTCCACTTCAAATGCTTCCAACTCTCGAACATCATACTGGTGGAGACATGCAAATTGTCGTAACTGATTTTTTTGGAGTTTTATCATCGTCTGCTTACAGAATAAACTTCAGGGTGTCATATGCTATTGGTAATTTGAAGCATCGTTATATAATAAATTTTGTTACAAACAAAATTGTGTTCTTCACTTTTTGGGTATAAAAAATAATGAAAATTGTATGTAATCTTAAATGTGATTCCCGACCAGTTGAAGTGTTAACCGAATGTTAAAATGAAATAACTGTATGTAATTATTTAAAATAAGAAAAAAAGAACATTGGATATCCAGATTCGTCGAGAGATAGTCTACGAAGCTGAAACTGAAGGGCAGTGTTATGTGAAGTTATTCACATTGTAACATATAAAAGAATAATTCTTATTTGACAAAATTTTAAATTATTTGAAGCTGAGATAAAATCATTATTTGAATGTGAAGTTTATGATACAGCATCTTGCTTTTGATGAACAAGTCAGCTCTGTATCAGGTTTTAGCTATTTGCGATATGTTTCTAGGCCATGTCGTAAATAGTCGTTATTTGTGAAGTTATAACTACAAAAATGGTTCGGTAATTCGGATATAGTTTTAACGTAGCTCATCCACATTCCCTTTTCTGTTGATACAGCACCCTAAGTCCTAAAAATCAATAGTATATTACCGTTATTATGTCGGAACTATTTTATCCTTCATTTATTCTGACAGTTCAACTATTTACTCCATTACACAACACAGTGAACATAGAAGGTAGACTTCATCCTTACACTTTGTTGACGTCACTCAAATCTCAAAATGTGAATTTTGGACACCCCTGCAAATTTGATACATATAATGTGATATAAAGTTATTGTTCTTGAGCTTCAATAAAATAATATAATTTTAACTGAAGACGAATTTGAGAAATACTACTTGAAACGAGAGTATCGCGCCAAAAGCAATATATATTTTCACCATTTTAAAACGATCTGTGGAATTCCAAATCCATATGACCAATAGGAACGGCGCATCCACTGTGGGTTACGCACGTAGTACCCACACACACAAATACAAATGAAAATTATGTCAAAAATAGTCTAGATTGATTCAGAAATACTGAAAACGGATATATCCGCGAAAATCCGTTAAACATTTTTCGGGCTGATGAGAATAGATACTAACCTAACACTATATACTACGTAGTGAATGAAACGAAAATGTTTAAGAATATTGTGGATCTGTGTCATCTATTATGACATTGATCTATGAGAATTATGTATGTTCTATAGCATCATTTGGTTGTTCATTTCGATCAGGAATCGTTGTAGCTTCATCAGTGTAGACTTGGTTTTTAATGAAACCTCAAAGGAAGAAGTTCATAGGATTTCAATCAATCAATCAATCGAAACGGTGGCGGATAAGTCCTGCGCACTTAGACCGCTTGATTGGGCCCATTTTGTTCCTCTTGATACAAGAATCAGTACAACAGGTCTGTGACAGATCCGAAGCCCAAGATGTTGCATGGATTGAAATCTCTCGTGGCTTCAAACAGCATATGTGTGGTGCCGAGATGTTGTAGCAAAAAAACAGTGCTGAACATTCTGCTAGGATGTGAGACGCAGTTTCATCCGCGTATCCACATCTACTACAAGTTGAGTGTTCAACAATGGCCATTGTGTGTAGATGTTTATTGAGATGACAGTGTCCTGTGAGGAGTCCTGTCACCAGTTCCAGGCCTCTCCTGCTCATTTAGAGAGTTTAGGCGACAACACTCCAATGTGGAGCTTCGCCTGCATTATGCCATGCCAGACATAGAGCCACTGTCTATCCAGTAGTTACTTGAGAAAATGGATCCCGGTGGTCGATGGAATTCCGATCGTTGAATCGGGAACAGAGGCACTCAAGGAACCATGTGTGGCCAGTGCATCGGTCACTTTGTTTTCCTTCACGCCAGAATGAGCAGGTACTCATACTAGCTGGAAATTGTTCCTTCTAGCTAATTCAGCCAGAATTTCCCTACACTCCAAGGCAAGCCTAGAAGTCACTCTGTGGGCGCGTTGATAGGATTTAGATCGCAGCATCTTGAAATTCAGCTTATGTAACCAAACTGGAAAATTACCTACACAGGAACCATTGTTTGGAATAAATTGAGAAAGTGAAAATTGAAGCTATTATTGTTCCTTCGAGGATGGAGGTGAAATAGCTCATGAATTGTACAATTTATATAATATGGAGCTCATACAGTATTTGAATCTCATCGAAACCGCATCATATTGAATTGAGAATATTCATTTTAGATTGAGAATTATGAATTCCGTCATTGAATGATAGAGGCTATTCTCCATTATTCCAACAATTTTACAAATTGAATTATGCAGTTTGAACAGTTCAATTGACATTGCATTAAACCAGATGTATAATGGACAAAATCACAGATATCGTTGTTGATTGGAAGCTACGATAGATGCTATTTGAAACGATATATAATTTACATAATACTGATTGTTGCTGATGCCAATGTATCAATATAGTAGATCACATATATTCATCTATCCACTCCAACTGGAGGGTATGAAAATATTGAATTTGATGCCCCTTTCATTGCTCTGAAGAATCCATGTGCTGTGAGTACTCCACGAATCACAAAAAATGTATCCACTTATAATGCTCCACTTGCAATTATCATACTAGTCAGTAAATTGAACCACAAATGATCAAGGTTTGATAGACTGCGATTCCATCAATTTGAAGCTATATATAGGAACTACTACAGCCGGCAGTCTTAAACATCTTCACCGTTCATACGACGATAGCATCCATAATGGTTCTCATTCCGCATTCAGAAAAATCTAATTTAAAATGATACGTGAATAGTACCACATAAGATCAAAGTTAATCGTCCGAATGGTTTCCGTTAATTTTGTACTTCCGCAAGGCAATTGGAAGAAATTCCACTTGTAGCTCATTCCTTTCTATAACCAACCAAAGCCTAAGTTTTTGCTATTAGGTTTGCTACAAAAATTGGATACAAAAGAGAAGGAACTTCCTAATTTCGCTATCATTGATAACCTGATAGCCATATTACAAAAATTGTCTTCCGCCTGTGCACATTTAGACACATTCTGCTTGATCTCAATACAAAAAAAGTTATGAGTCAGACACAATACCGCTCATCCTCCAAATGGAAAGTGCACCAGAATCAACACCAGTTATTTACTATTTCCTACAAAGTCAGTGTCTTTTCTTCCAGCTGGAAGACAGCTAGAATTCAACAAATACCAAAATGAACAATGCTGCTATCAATTGATGACGTGACTTCACTCACTTTTGTTAACAAAATAGCGTGTGAACACTCCTGCGGGTCTAAAGTGTATGATTGCACGAAGAGAAAATATATTGGTAATGATTCAGGAAGCGCTAATGAAAGACGTTTAATTCTCCATGTTACATAGAAATTTCAATCAAACAGTTTACATAATATATTTTATGACTCTATGTTTCATGATGACACCTGCTGATACACATGTACACCCAGACGTCATCTCTCAAAAATAGTCTAGATCGATTCAGAAAAGCTCAAAACTGATATTTCCACAAAAATCTGTAAATTTATTTCAGATCGATTACAATACTTATTTCCTCATTTTAAGCATAGTTAGGGAAGTGAAAAGGATAGAAGAATCTTCCTAATGATTATAGATCCATTGCCCTACAGTCTGTGATCCCCAATATAATGAAGAAAGCAAATAAATTCTACAGGGCTCCGAAATTGTGAACCACTGACAATGAAGATACCGTCACTGAAGATCTATAGGACACCTGTTTGCCAACGTAACACATATGTGGAGTACAACAATTGGACATGTGTAGAATCTCTAGCTGTAGCATTGAGTATCTCCAAATCATCTGAAAGAGTCTAGCACCAAGGCCTTCTTGGGAAACTCCTATGATAGTTTGCCACCACAGCTTTGTAGTTTACTATCAATAGATCACTCCATGAGGTGGTTCTCCTTCGATATAGAGCTATCAACGCTGGTGTTGGTTGGCGCTGATGTTGGAAATAACCTCCTGTCACGTTAACAGCTTTGTAGATGATCGTACCTTTCATACCGCTTCCTCATCCAATTAAGACAAAGGAACAGTGACAGGTCGACGCAGTTATTGAATTTTTGACAATGATTTTGAAATTTAAATCTTATAATTTAGTAAAGTTCAATATAACATCAAGCTTGTATTCTCCCAAGGAATCCTTGATACGATGATGCCTGGTACATCCATTCCTCATAACCTCACGGTTTTTCGGATGATCGCAACCAACACAAAATTTTATATTCCCTTCAGGAAGCCTATGAAGACCTAGAAATCCATGCTCGGTATTATCACCAACACCACTCTATCCTGGGACTATAATGTGAGGTTCATCTCGGACACTTCATCACAGGAATTTGGTTTTATATTCCGTGTCAAGAGTTACTTCACAACCGAGCTGCTCGCCATCATCCACGAAGCACAGATATCCTGGACTACTGTTCATGGGTTCGGAGTTCAGCTCCCAAACATGAGCTGGAAATCTTCGATTTTCGACAGTTATTTCACCACGAGAGATTCTAGGTAGGTAAGACGAGCTCAGGGTAATCACCCTGTAATAGCAGGATTCTTGAGGTTGTGATTGATGATAATTAAGTAGGTATAAATTATTCCTTAGTAGATTTCATGATTTGTTGTAATACTTACACATGGAATTCATAGCACTACATACACAGTTGTCATTCGTGAAGAGTAACTCAATAACTTGTCAAGACTTTGACTTCTCAATGACTTATCTAATTATTTTCTACGGATATATTAATTCTTCATTATAGAAAGATTCCAAGCTGGTCGTTTTGTGATTTAATGCAGCCAAATAGATGAAAAAAATAGGCCAAACCCGTGAATCCTTGGGAAATGAATCGATTTTGATGAGACAAAGTGCATTCTCTTCATAATGTTATCAGAAAAAGTTGACCACAAATAAAGTTGCGCAGATTGTTTATATGGCTTATGAACAATAAATAAACAATTTTATTAGCTTGTTCTTGAGATTACTTAAAAATTTCTAAAAAACGCAAAATTTGACCGTTTTTGATCGGATGAAGACTATTTTTTGTTACATACAATTTATTTATTAAGAAAATAGATGAATTCGACGTAAACTCCTACTTTAGAGTCGTTTTCGGATCATTTTGGTATTCTTCGTTCGATTTAATCGTCAATATCGTTGAATGTGTACCCACAAATTTGCTAATTCGTTAGAAACAAATTATATTTATTATTGAATACGAATTTTATCAAAATGTTGAGTTTTGAGTCGTTGCCGGATGATTTTGGCCTCCTAGTACGATTTTATTGCTATTATGGTCTTTAAATGCATTCCCGTGAGATTTTTCAAAAGCGAATGAAAAAATTATAAAAATATTGATGTTTTAGTATGACACTGTATCAATAGATATATATGAAAATACATATTAATTTAAGAAGATATGGGAGGGAAAACATTCATTTAAAACTAGTAATATGCATTTTTTTATTGTATTAGAACTTAATACATACGATCAATTTTGTCAGAAAATAGAGTTCCGAGTGTGCATATTACTCAAAGTGCAGGCAAACTCTGGCTGAATTAACCAGAAGGAACAAGCTCCAGCTAGGGTGGATACCCGCCCGATGAACTGGCCAAACGGGGTTCCTTGAGTGCCCCTGAACGCGATTCAACGATCGAAATTCTATCGGCCATCGGGCGCCACGCCCTTGATGAGCTAATTGATAGACAGTGGATTCCAGTCTGGCACCACGCCCCCGGCATGAGGCAAGCGATGCTCCACATTAGGGAGTTCTCGTCTAAACTCTCTAAAACCTCTATGACCATGAGAGGTCTAAAACAGGTCACAGGACTCCTCACAGGACACTGTCACCTGAATAAACATCTACACACAATGGACATTGTTGAAGACCCAGCTTGTAGTAGATGTGGAGAGGCGGATGAAACTGCCTCTCATATCTTAGCAGAATGTCTAGCACTGGCTTCTCTTAGGCAACAATACCCTGACAGTACATATATGCCGCATGAAGCCATAAGAGATATTAGTCCATGCAAAATCTTAGCCTTCAGCACTGCCTTAGGCCTGCTGGACTGATTCTTGGGGCGCACAATGGATCCAATCAAGTGGTCTAAGTGCTCCGAACTTGTTTGCCCCGTTTGTTGAAATTTTAATAAATCGTCTGAACAAATCATAAGCACAGCTAGCATCGAGTTCGTTTTTCGGATCTCTCTTCCTGGTCAAATAAGTCATTATCGCCGCATGTCTCTTCCGCTTATTTGTATGGATTGTATGATCTCTCGGCGAAGTTGTGTAACTCTTTGCCTAGCGAGGTCTTTCGTGATGCCTATAACCTCCAAACTTCTGAAGAAAAACTCAAATGCCTACCTCCTATTCCAACGTTCTATCACTGGATCACACGAACATAACAGAATTTCATCGCGTAGGTACAAAAAGATCTCCATATATATTAGTACTCTAAAAGAGTTCACAAGAGATTATAAATATATTGCAAAAATTACAAACATACTTGTTGGACAAATTTCAAGTTGCAAACATTGAGGACATGCTGGCTAGGTTGACTTGGATTATTATAAGCAATTTTCTGTATTGTAATGTATTGGTTTTTATTCATATAATCAGGAAATGTCAAACACCAATATATTCACAAAGTATTTTACCAAATGGTTGAAGACAGAATTTCTATATATCTTAAAAGCAATCCGCAAATACAACAGGCTTCAGGCAATATTAATCTCAGAAATGAGCTAATTAAATTGCATATTTATTGTTCATAAACAATATAAACATATTGCGCAACTTCATTTATGGTCAACTTTTTTCTGAGGATATTCTGAAGAGTCCTATCAATATCGATTCATTCCACAAGGATTTACGGGTCCAATACACATTTGACTGCAATGGAAATTATTATTAATTAGGTTGTAGCCTCGCCTTGACTTCAGGTATCATAACAACTCAACCCTGCTGATGTTGCTTTCCATAGTCTTCACATAACATTCTTCATTTACTATTCGTATATCATTACCTTGTATATTAAATAGGTTTCGGTAAAGAATCATTATTTATTTAGAAAAATAGAGCAATCTATAGAATTGAACTGATTCAGGATTTCTTGGTGCTAACATCATTCCATTACAACCCCTTCGTTCAAGCTCGAACCTGCCGTATTTTTTTTAACCAGACTTCATTTTTTATCTAACGGCGTAGTTATGAAACTATTTGACTTTTTTGATATCCAGAGTCTCTAAGCTCTTAGGAAAAATTCCAAAACACATTTTCTCTCCCAACACTCGAGCACACACAAACGATGTTCCAAAAACATTATGGGTTTTTCTCTCGTGTAATTAAAATATATGAAAATAACAGATTTTCATCGCGTATAGTCAAAAGACGTAGGTACAAAAAAATCTCCATAGATATTAGTACTCTAAGAGAGTTCACAAGAGATTATAAATCTATTGCAAAAATTACAAACATACTTGTTGGACTAATTTCAAGTTGCAAACATTGACGATATGCTGGCTAGGTTGACTTGGATTATTATAAGCAATTTTCTGTATTGTAATGTATTGGTTTTTATTCATATAATCAGGAAATGTCAAACATCATTATATTTACAAAGTATTTTACCAAATGTTTGAAGACAGAATTTCTATATATTTTGAAAGCAATCCTCGAATACAACAGGCTTCATGGCAATATTGAAGATACAAGAAGCACAATTTCTAGAAACGAATATTGGAAAAAACGGAACTAAATGGCTAAAGAGCTAAATGGAGGGTGTTAATTTCAATTAAATTGTTCGATCCGATCTGATTCAATCAGTTGAGGAAACTGAACAAAACTCTTTTTATGAAATTATTAAAAATTTCACATTTTTTTTTCTTCATTTGTGATTAAACAATTTGTTTAAAACAATTTAGACATTTATGTATGCATTTAAAGACCATAATAGCAAAACAATCATACTCAGGAGGCCAAAATTATCCAACAATGACTATAAACTCGACATTTTGGTCAAACTCGTATATTCATTGATGAATGTGATTTGTTTATAACAAATCAGCAAATTTGTGGATATACATTCGATGATATTGACGATAAAATCGAACTCAGGATACCAAAATTATCCGGAAACAACCCTAAAGTCGGAGTTTTGGTTGAATTCATCTATTTTGTTAAAAAATAAATTGTTTATAACAAAAAGTAGTCTCTATCCGATCGAAAACGGTCAAGTTTCACATTTCTCAGAAATTTTTATGTAATCTCAAAAATGAGCTAATTAAATTGCTTATTTATTGTTGAAAAACAATATAAACATATTGCGCAACTTTATTTAGGGTCAACTTTTTCTGAGGATATTCTTAAGAGTCCTATCAATATCGATCCATTTCACAAGGATTTACGGGTCCACTATCCGTTTGACTGCAATGAAAATTATCATTAATTAGGTTCTAGCCTAGCCTTGACTTCAAGTATCATAACAACTCAACCCTGCTGATGTTGCTTTTCATAATCTTCACATAACATTCTTTATTTACTATTCGTATATCATTACCTTGTATATTAAATAGGTTTCGGTAAAGAATCATCATTTATTTAGAAAAATAGAGCAATCTATAGAATTGAACTGATTCAGGATTTCTTAGTGCTAACATCATTCCATTACAACCCCTTCGTTCAAGCTCGAACCTGCCGAATTTTTTTAAACCAGATTTCATTTTTTATCCAACGGCGAAGTTATGAAACTATTTGACTTTTTTGATACCCAGAGTATCTAAACTTTTAGGAAAAAATCCAAAACCCATTTTCTCTCCCAACACTCGAGCACACACACACACACACACGATGTTCCACAAACATTATGGGTTTTTCTCTCGTGTAATTAAAATATATGACAATAATGCTGAGATTACTACTGTATGGTGGAACAATTATCAATATATTGTTAGCATACTACGAATTTATGTTGTATCATATTTTATTATTCACTAAAATTAATATTTTCATGCGTTAATGAAAATTGATTTTAATTGAATTTGATTCAGCATTGCAATGGAATTGACTTTCGGAATATTTGGGAGCGTAATAATTTTAATGCAGTATTCACGAGGTTTAAATTCATTAGTATATAAATAATATAAGTTGTCAATAAAAGAGAAATTTACATTCTGAAAATAATAATAATGTTGAAGTGCGAATTTATGTTTCATTCGCGACCAAATATCCACAGTAGAACCGTAATTGATAGCTCTATTAATCTATTACATTTTATCCTTTCAACAATTAATACAATGTATCCTAATTGCAGACAAACTTGAGCGATAATAAAACTTCAGAATTAACGAATCGAGTAACTTTTATCTGGAAACTGTTCGCTTCGTTCCTTCTAGCTTCCTAAAATTTAATAGAAAGTTTGCCGGTGTATAAATGCCTCACCGGCATTGTACCATACAGCTCCAACAATTGTCGATGTCCCGCACCGACTTCGTGTGTCAGTCGACAATGTGTCGCGTCCTCGCATTTCAATTATACTTTATGTTTCATCTTCCGCATGGGTTCAGCCCGTTATTCTCGTCTCCCCATCTGTGACGAGAATGGTGGGCACCATTCCTGTTTATATTCAGTTCCTTGGTATATTTGTACGTGAACATAGAATTAACACCCTTCCCTAGTTCCAAACTTCGCATCTACACTTATGTTAAGCATGATATTATCTTGAGTAAGTTGCTCAGAAACTACTAATGCATTCAGAAAATGGTGGAAGCCGTCACTTTGTGCTAATTCATCATATTGTTGTGATAAAACACGTTTTACTTTGTTTTTTTCATCACTTATATTCAGAAGGACTAACGTTACTATAATTTCGACAACCCGGGTGTCATCCTCAGAACGATACTGATGTATGAATAAATATGAAAGTCCTCAAGGGCTCCCACCATCGATATTTTGAAGAATGTAAGTTAACCAATTCAAGCCAAACAACACCACAAACTAATAAAAAAACGATAAATAATAAGTCAAAATATATGGTTCGACCAACATTCACCGAAATGTTACACCAAAATATATTAATCTGAAATCAAGATCAAAATGCGGAACTGCATAAAAAGTTCTGAAAGTAGCCAAGACCATGTGGTCTTGTCATTTGGTGTATGTTATCAAACATTACTTGAAGTTATCATACATTGATCTTGATTCTAAACTTCATCAGGTTGAATTCGATTTGCTTGTGGATTATGTAAAACATGGCTAAGCATTTTCATTCATCCAAAATTCATCACACAATCAAAAATGCTGAAATATCTCCCCAAAGCAAAACCCAATACTGAAGCCAATAGTAATATTACCAATGTTGAATTCAGTGATGAGTCATCACTATTTAAATGTTGATTTTACTACCGAGTTGAACATTTTAAGCAAAGAATCTAAATATTCACCACATATAAAATAACTCAATCTTAGAAACCGCGATTACTGAGATAGAAGTTGCTTCAAGGGATATACCTAATATAAACTGTTAAGACATATATAAATGAATAAATAGCTTCATTCTTATTCAGGAAACACTGATGTTCCCTTTATGAAATCTATTAGAGATAAAATGAAAACTAACAATTTAGTGCTCACAAAAGTCGATAAATCTAACGCAACTATCATCCTAGATAAAATAGATTATGACCATGGAATGGATACATTTGTTTCGTCAGAATTGACTCAAATCAAGAAAGATCCTACAAATCAATTTTAATGAGAAACTAAACAATTCTTAGAAAATAGCCAAAGTTTATTCAATAGTGAATTTGAAAACAGTGAATTACCTGAATTTAATCCATCTTCTCCTAAACTTTACAACCTCATAAGAAATCACAAAAAAATGCTCTCATTCGTCCCCTAGTATCCTATGTTCATAGTCCTACACATAATCTAGTGGTAAAATTGAATTCAATTTCTAAAAATATCAGTAACTTCAAGCAATGAATAGATAACCTTTCCCTGAAAATAGAATTTTGGTATCCTTTGATGTTTCAAATATGTTCTCAAATATTCTTCCGAGGAATTTAACATTTGGTCACAAAAATTCCAGAAAATCAGATATAAATCCTGTAATAAAAACCGAGATGGAACAGCTCTTGATCTGTGCCTTAATTAATGCAAATTTGATGATGCATTTTCCACATAAAACATTGAATTAGCTATGGAATCTCCATCAAGTCCTATGCCAGCAGGAGTGTTCATATCTTGTATTGAAAAAACTAGCTAAAAAGCATATTCATTGATGTTTTAGATGGTTTGGATATGTGAACGATGTTTTATCCTTCTTCAAAGATACATCACGACAATTGAAGTTTCTTCATCCTTCATTAACAATATCCATCCTGACATTAATTCCTCTTTAGAAACAGAGAGGGATAATAGAATTAATTTACTAGACCCTACCATAACAAAATCACCACTTTTGAAATTTATAGAAACACTATATTCACAGATATAACTATTGCTAATTGCTCATTCAGTCACCGTAGTCACAAATTAGCAGCATACAATATAATGATACATAGAGAATTTTCACTTCCTCTATCCTCTGAAAACAAATGAAAAATTGAATATAAGGTTATAGACATCAACAATGGATTTCAACCCTAAATCATATTCAAATTGATTAATGAAAGGAAGAAAAGAACCCGGAATTAACTTACTCAAGTATTTATCCTTTTACTAGAAATTCTAATTTCTCTTCAAAATACGTTTTTATTCAATGTTAAAACAATGAGATCAATGAACCTTCGATGTATAAATTAACATGTTCGGAGTGTGATAGCTTTCACATTGGTAGGTCGAGTCGTAAAATAGAAATTGGACATGAGGAAAAATTTAGCTCTTCCAGATTCAATAAAAAAGATTCATCTCCTTCCAATCATATTTTGGAAACCCTTTTCCACATTTATATGAAATTGAAATCTTTAATAATCCGAGTAGATGTTCGAATCAAACACACTAGAGTCAGTAGAAATTCTCAAAGGTGTAAAAAATAGCGACAGTAAAAAAGGATCAATTAGACTTGTACTAGAGTATAATGTCCTTGAATCTAAGGAAAAAGATTTTTCAACTGCGCCGAAATGTTAAATCTAAAGAAAATACTCAAAATACTTGAATTCGATAGGATGTTTCGTTTGACAACTATTGTACGAAAAAAAAAATATCGTTGGAATTTTCTCATCCCTGGACCTAAAAAATTATTTTACTTAGGTGTGGTAAGATTTTTCTAATGCATTCTTAAGGAAGTCACATAGTTGCTGAGATGAAGCATAAGCTTTTGTCGACTTACTAATTTTTGTTATGTTGACTTTTTGATTTTTGAAGTAATACATGGCGTTTTGAGCGACTCATCATCGAGAACCACCTGCCAAATCCTGAAAATTTCCTTGCATTCCAATGGATAATTTTCGAGATATCTTCGAATATAATCACCCTCTGCTTAAACTCAAATATATACAAACTTGAAACAAACGTTCTCTTTTCTTCTTTCACGATAGAAAATGTGATGTTGAAAATCCAGAAATATTCTAGCCTAAGAGTACGTGAGTATGTTGATTGAATTGATCTCATTCGGATTCAGGCAAAGATTTCTGATAAGTAGTTTACTATGTCCGTTTAATTTCACCAATAATACGTAGTCCGTGTGAACGGATACATTGTGTGGAGTCAAATCAATCAATGTTAACGGTCAGAGATATAAATTTAACATGTACATTGTAATTTCAGTAAGATATCATTTTCGTAGGATCTAATATTTAGGGTCTATTAGCAGCATGCAAGCAAATAATTACAATGAAACAAGTATCACCGGTATTATTACCGGGGTTCATTTGATTTTTAGACAACGTTTTTGTCATTCAAATTGTCAATCTATATGAATACTAAATAGCCATATATGATTAACTGATTTATTTGAACAATTGTTCTATCCGACTCGACACAACCATTTACAAATGTCTCTATTATGACATTGTTTTTAACTGCATATTGCGGTATGTGAAACTGTTCAAATTAAATTTATTACTGGCAATGCAAACAAAGCTATTTGGATTTGTTTTAATTATATGATGCGTTTTGTTGTTTGAATTATACCTTGTTACTTGTAAATTGATGCGAGATTCCGGCGCTATTGTTTGCACTAGCAAAATATGTAGGACTATTCAGTTCAAGTATTATAACCTGTGAGAATAATTCTGTAACGAAATTCTAAACATAACTGAATAGCGTTATATACAGCTTAAGTTTAACGAATAGCTGAATACGAATCTTGTGAATTAGACCTAGCTAGGCGCATTGTATTGCATCTGAAGGTAGATAAGAAACATTCTATCAACAGTTTAGAACACCTCCTAAATGGAGAGAAGGAGAGGCATCTTCGATAGGTTTGTAAGACTGAATTTTGGAATTGTGGAAAACCTAGTAGAAACATTATGTTTTTTATAGGATTTTGGAAATTCGGTGATGTCCCAATTCTGATTTTGAGGATTGGGGTTGAGATAAGTTGACAGCTCTGTTGAACAAGGAGTTTATGACAAATTGCCTTGAGCAGGGTGGTAGTGCCAAAAGGGCCATTGACACTTTCGTTATTTGGCAACATGGTTGCGGAAATCTTGTTCCCTTACTCAATCATTTGAATACATTACATCCCAATATCCTTTTCACCATGCAAATTGAATCGAAAAGTTCACTCCCGCCCCTAGATGTATTAGGTAGTCGACAGACTGGACTGCACTTCAGGACATTCTATGTATCGAGAACCCAATCACACCGATAGATACCTCAATGTTCTTTCTCACCACCACCTAAGTTCCATGATCCACGAAGCTGTCAACTCATCTCGACGCCAATCCTTAAAATCGCAATTGAAAATCTTTCATCCGTTTTATTATCAAATAATTTCTCTCATTAAAACATGCAAAAAGCTATAAGGAACTACATTTCGCCGAAAATTTCGACTCAACCTGAGCCACAACTCCCAACCCCCCCCCCCCACCTGCAATATTTATTTCATATCTTCCATATATTGAAAACATAATAAACCGAATTTCCAAAATCCTCAAAGAACATAATACTTCTATTCGGTTTTTCACACTTCCAAAACGATCACAGTTTAAGACACCTATCAAAGATCTCCTCCCTCCTTTTCACTTAGAAGGAGTTTATAGAATTGTAGAAGCCTACATTGGTGAAACAGGTCGTATAGTAACTACTCGTTTGAGGGGGCATGAGCGCTGTACGAGGCTTCGTGACACCAGTAGATCTGCACTTGCGAGACACAAGTTTGACACTTATCATGAAATCCTCTTCAAAAATACTAAAATCCCATCCTGAACCCAAAACTTCTATCAGCGGAAACTTCTGGAATCTAAACCGTGACTCGGGATATTACCTGCCCAACATTTGGGAACCCATCCTCGAAAATTCCACTCCGCACATGATCACGCAACGGCAGGGTCAGGTACCAGAACAGAGTTAACAACCATAATGAAGGCAGTGAACTGTGTAGCGTGGAGGATTCATTCCTACAATAAATACGGCTACAGAAACCCGCAGAATCAGTTTCAGTTCAAGCTTCAAGCCTGCCCTGAAGGTGCCACCTGTAATGATTGGCGAAACGTCGGCATCAAGTCGAGTTATTGTGACGCGGAATCCATCCGGAAGTTAAGATTTTTCAATACCTAAAACTACCAATTTTCGTGTTGGTCGGTTAACAAATGCTCCAATGTTGCAAAAAAATAGGACAAAGTTCCTGCCTTTGACACCCTGTAACTTGGAAAGGAGTAACATTCGGATGAGGTATGTTTGGCTCAATCGCTATATTCTAACATCAGCTATCTTTCGTTATGCTATGTACCTTTCTAATTGAAAGACTTTTTATATACTTATCCGGAAACAAAGAGATGAGCTGCTCATTCATGAACTCACAGGTTTATTACATGGTGAGTCTTACCTTTATACTGATTTTCGATATAACAACAGTTTATAGGACTAACTAAGACCATGAGTTCGTGGAATAACCAAATTAAAGAACTTTAAGGTTTATTCATGATTCTTTAACGTAAAAGTGTACCTTATAAAACTTTTAGAAAGAGTTGATTCATGGAAACAATGTATATTCAGAGAATTTGGAAGAGTTAATTTTACTTTGTCCGGTCTTAGAATTGCGGATGAATCAAGCCTGTTCAATCATTGAGAAGTAAGGCATTGTATTTATGTTTGTAAATTTCCAAGGAATATCCAGCGATTTCAATTGTGATCCTAGATCATCTGAATGTAAAATATGTGAACCGTGTAGTTTTGGGAAATAAATTTAGTGTTGCAAAATTATCTGCAACAGTGGAAACTGTTGTTGGCATATTTGATGTAATTTTATTATCTTGATAAAACCCACTATCTGATCCTTTAGTTCTAATCCTCTTAGTTTTAGGCATCACCCGCATCACACAATATGTCTCACTAAGTTGGAACCATATGGAAAACTTTTTTATCATTAATTTTAAAAAAGTGATTCCTTATGAAAAGTTCTACATTTTCTAAAATCTAAAATACAATCATCAGATATAACAATTTTTCAGTCGTTTACGCGGTTTGACAAAAATTAATTAATTTTACTCAAGAGTAAAGTAACTTTATATTTGACAGTATCGAAAATTGTTATAGAGAAAAAAGATCAGAACTAAGAACTACTAGTCGAGTCAAATAGGTATTTCATTCCGAAAATCGAACGATATGGACCGATTTTGATGAAACAAAGTACATTCGATTCGGGATGACGTCTAGACGAAAGCTTACCGGCTACTTTTTTGTGCAAATTTGTAATTTTTTTTGTAACCGAAAAATTGACCAATTTCCAAAATTTCATCAAATCTAACCAGAAATCCTCAGTTGAGGGTTGTGGAGGTTGCTTTTTTATGTTAAATGTTTAAAAATTTGTTAAAAGGGGGTCGTTACTAATTTAAATCAAAAACAAAATCGAATTCTGATTTTTTAATTTTTTTATTTGAAATAAATTCCCGCTCATCTAATTTTTTTTTCTATCTTCTCTACTCAGTCTTTTTATATTTCACAAAGCTTCTTTTACCTATACTATGGACATATACGTGATAAAAACCGGGCGGGAGTAGCAGGTAGGTATTTTCCTTAAACCATGGAGTCTACACTATACTATAACCCAACATCTATCATATAATAAAATCCCTATGGCATCCACCGCTTCATACAGCAGTTGTTTATCTAGACCGGTCCTCCCTCCCAAACCCCCAAAATAAAGATGCGGCAACATATACGTGGACCACGGTGCTATTGTAATGTAGATACATAATAAATGATCACCACGTGCTACTTACTGTTGGATGCTGCTGTTGTTCAGATTAGTAAAATTTCTCATTCGCTTTATGTGAAAATTATTTTGTTCTGTGGTTCAGTGAATATCATCAGAAACATATTTTTAATAATTCAAATACATATTGTTCAATAAATAAAACATTGCTCCAATGAAGCATTCACGCTGCAAATTGATAAAAGTGTTATTCGATAAAGAAGAAATAACAAATTTGCACAAAAAACTAACCGGTAACCTTTTTTGTAAACGTCATCTCGAATCGAATGCTCTTTGTTCCATCAAAATCGGTCCATATCGTTCGATTTTCGTAAGTGGGCCTGGCCTGTTTTAATACCTATTTGACTAGACTATACGTTCAAATAGGCGATTACATGCATTTATATTCGGAACAACGATCAATTCGATTACTAAGAGGTAAATATTTTAACTAAGGAAACCAATTATCATAAATGATCTATTCTGGAGATAATTCACATAAAACGTGACTCCTAGTCTGTGAATCAAAGAACAGACGTTCAGTCATTAAGTCAGATTTATACTGATTCAATTAATTGAACCACTAGGAAATTCCCACATGCGTCTGTATTTTGGTAGGATGCTCAAATAGCAATATTGCTAAAAAGATCCGAGAGACGTTTTCTATTACCTCATAAATCTTTAACATCTGGTTCGAAAGTGGATACTTGAGCGTTATATTTTTTCGTTCCAGTTGTATACAGACTATGTTCGACATAAGTTCCCATATTATGAAAAAATTGCTAAGCAGCGGATTCTTGATACATACTCATATTCTTAAAACATGAATGTGTTATAATTTCGATTATTCGTGTTTCTGTTCGTTTAGGCGACGTGGGCCTTTTTGGTTAAAATTGGTGCGATAAGGATTCTTTATGCTGATACATGTGTCTTAAGAAATTCCGTTTCGGACATTATAGGTCTTCTGATGATGGTCGTGACACTGATACGTACGTAAAGACGGAAATAATAAGCATTTGTGTTAGTGTGACATATTTTCCGAGACAGTATATAGCAATATTTCTAATAAGATCCGAGAGACGTTTTCTATTACCTCATAAATCTTTAACATCTTGTTCGAAAGTGGATACTTGAGCGTTATATTTTTTCGTTCCAGTCGTATACAGACTATGTTTGACATGAGTTCCCATATTATGAAAAAATTGCTAAGCAGCGGATTCTTGATACATACTCATATTCTTAAAACATGAATGTGTTATAATTTCGGTTATTCGTGTTTCGTATTTCGGCGACGTGGGCCTTTTTGGTTGAAATTGGTGCGATAAGGATTCTTTATGCTGATACAATGTGTCTTAAGAAATTCCGTTTAGGACATTATAGGTCTTCTGATGATGGTCGTGACACTGATACGTACGTAAAGACGGAAATAATAAGCATTTGTGTTAGTGTGACATATTTTCCGAGACAGTATATAGCAATATTTCTAATAAGATCCGAGAGACGTTTTCTATTACCTCATAAATCTTTAACATCTTGTTCGAAAGTGGATACTTGAGCGTTATATTTTTTCGTTCCAGTCGTATACAGACTATGTTTGACATGAGTTCCCATATTATGAAAAAATTGCTAAGCAGCGGATTCTTGATACATACTCATATTCTTAAAACATGAATGTGTTATAATTTCGGTTATTCGTGTTTCGTATTTCGGCGACGTGGGCCTTTTTGGTTGAAATTGGTGCGATAAGGATTCTTTATGCTGATACATGTGTCTTAAGAAATTCCGTTTCGGACATTATAGGTCTTCTGATGATGGTCGTGACACTGATACGTACGTAAAGACGGAAATAATAAGCATTTGTGTTAGTGTGACATATTTTCCGAGACAGTATATAGCAATATTTCTAATAAGATCCGAGAGACGTTTTCTATTACCTCATAAATCTTTAACATCTTGTTCGAAAGTGGATACTTGAGCGTTATATTTTTTCGTTCCAGTCGTATACAGACTATGTTTGACATGAGTTCCCATATTATGAAAAAATTGCTAAGCAGCGGATTCTTGATACATACTCATATTCTTAAAACATGAATGTGTTATAATTTCGGTTATTCGTGTTTCGTATTTCGGCGACGTGGGCCTTTTTGGTTGAAATTGGTGCGATAAGGATTCTTTATGCTGATACAATGTGTCTTAAGAAATTCCGTTTAGGACATTATAGGTCTTCTGATGATGGTCGTGACACTGATACGTACGTAAAGACGGAAATAATAAGCATTTGTGTTAGTGTGACATATTTTCCGAGACAGTATATAGCAATATTTCTAATAAGATCCGAGAGACGTTTTCTATTACCTCATAAATCTTTAACATCTTGTTCGAAAGTGGATACTTGAGCGTTATATTTTTTCGTTCCAGTCGTATACAGACTATGTTTGACATGAGTTCCCATATTATGAAAAAATTGCTAAGCAGCGGATTCTTGATACATACTCATATTCTTAAAACATGAATGTGTTATAATTTCGGTTATTCGTGTTTCGTATTTCGGCGACGTGGGCCTTTTTGGTTGAAATTGGTGCGATAAGGATTCTTTATGCTGATACATGTGTCTTAAGAAATTCCGTTTCGGACATTATAGGTCTTCTGATGATGGTCGTGACACTGATACGTACGTAAAGACGGAAATAATAAGCATTTGTGTTAGTGTGACATATTTTCCGAGACAGTATATAGCAATATTTCTAATAAGATCCGAGAGACGTTTTCTATTACCTCATAAATCTTTAACATCTTGTTCGAAAGTGGATACTTGAGCGTTATATTTTTTCGTTCCAGTCGTATACAGACTATGTTTGACATGAGTTCCCATATTATGAAAAAATTGCTAAGCAGCGGATTCTTGATACATACTCATATTCTTAAAACATGAATGTGTTATAATTTCGGTTATTCGTGTTTCGTATTTCGGCGACGTGGGCCTTTTTGGTTGAAATTGGTGCGATAAGGATTCTTTATGCTGATACATGTGTCTTAAGAAATTCCGTTTCGGACATTATAGGTCTTCTGATGATGGTCGTGACACTGATACGTACGTAAAGACGGAAATACTAAGCATTTGTGTTAGTGTGACATATTTTCCGAGACAGTATATAGCAATATTTCTAATAAGATCCGAGAGACGTTTTCTATTACCTCATAAATCTTTAACATCTTGTTCGAAAGTGGATACTTGAGTGTTATATTTTTTCGTTCCAGTCGTATACAGACTATGTTTGACATGAGTTCCCATATTATGAAAAAATTGCTAAGCAGCGGATTCTTGATACATACTCATATTCTTAAAACATGAATGTGTTATAATTTCGGTTATTCGTGTTTCGTATTTCGGCGACGTGGGCCTTTTTGGTTGAAATTGGTGCGATAAGGATTCTTTATGCTGATACATGTGTCTTAAGAAATTCCGTTTCGGACATTATAGGTCTTCTGATGATGGTCGTGACACTGATACGTACGTAAAGACGGAAATAATAAGCATTTGTGTTAGTGTGACATATTTTCCGAGACAGTATATAGCAATATTTCTAATAAGATCCGAGAGACGTTTTCTATTACCTCATAAATCTTTAACATCTTGTTCGAAAGTGGATACTTGAGCGTTATATTTTTTCGTTCCAGTCGTATACAGACTATGTTTGACATGAGTTCCCATATTATGAAAAAATTGCTAAGCAGCGGATTCTTGATACATACTCATATTCTTAAAACATGAATGTGTTATAATTTCGGTTATTCGTGTTTCGTATTTCGGCGACGTGGGCCTTTTTGGTTGAAATTGGTGCGATAAGGATTCTTTATGCTGATACATGTGTCTTAAGAAATTCCGTTTCGGACATTATAGGTCTTCTGATGATGGTCGTGACACTGATACGTACGTAAAGACGAAAATAATAAGCATTTGTGTTAGTGTGACATATTTTCCGAGACAGTATATAGCAATATTTCTAATAAGATCCGAGAGACGTTTTCTATTACCTCATAAATCTTTAACATCTTGTTCGAAAGTGGATACTTGAGCGTTATATTTTTTCGTTCCAGTCGTATACAGACTATGTTTGACATGAGTTCCCATATTATGAAAAAATTGCTAAGCAGCGGATTCTTGATACATACTCATATTCTTAAAACATGAATGTGTTATAATTTCGGTTATTCGTGTTTCGTATTTCGGCGACGTGGGCCTTTTTGGTTGAAATTGGTGCGATAAGGATTCTTTATGCTGATACATGTGTCTTAAGAAATTCCGTTTCGGACATTATAGGTCTTCTGATGATGGTCGTGACACTGATACGTACGTAAAGACGGAAATAATAAGCATTTGTGTTAGTGTGACATGTTTTCCGAGACAGTATATAGCAATATTTCTAATAAGATCCGAGAGACGTTTTCTATTACCTCATAAATCTTTAACATCTTGTTCGAAAGTGGATACTTGAGCGTTATATTTTTTCGTTCCAGTCGTATACAGACTATGTTTGACATGAGTTCCCATATTATGAAAAAATTGCTAAGCAGCGGATTCTTGATACATACTCATATTCTTAAAACATGAATGTGTTATAATTTCGGTTATTCGTGTTTCGTATTTCGGCGACGTGGGCCTTTTTGGTTGAAATTGGTGCGATAAGGATTCTTTATGCTGATACATGTGTCTTAAGAAATTCCGTTTCGGACATTATAGGTCTTCTGATGATGGTCGTGACACTGATACGTACGTAAAGACGGAAATAATAAGCATTTGTGTTAGTGTGACATATTTTCCGAGACAGTATATAGCAATATTTCTAATAAGATCCGAGAGACGTTTTCTATTACCTCATAAATCTTTAACATCTTGTTCGAAAGTGGATACTTGAGCGTTATATTTTTTCGTTCCAGTCGTATACAGACTATGTTTGACATGAGTTCCCATATTATGAAAAAATTGCTAAGCAGCGGATTCTTGATACATACTCATATTCTTAAAACATGAATGTGTTATAATTTCGGTTATTCGTGTTTCGTATTTCGGCGACGTGGGCCTTTTTGGTTGAAATTGGTGCGATAAGGATTCTTTATGCTGATATATGTGTCTTAAGAAATTCCGTTTCGGACATTATAGGTCTTCTGATGATGGTCGTGACACTGATACGTACGTAAAGACGGAAATAATAAGCATTTGTGTTAGTGTGACATATTTTCCGAGACAGTATATAGCAATATTTCTAATAAGATCCGAGAGACGTTTTCTATTACCTCATAAATCTTTAACATCTTGTTCGAAAGTGGATACTTGAGCGTTATATTTTTTCGTTCCAGTCGTATACAGACTATGTTTGACATGAGTTCCCATATTATGAAAAAATTGCTAAGCAGCGGATTCTTGATACATACTCATATTCTTAAAACATGAATGTGTTATAATTTCGGTTATTCGTGTTTCGTATTTCGGCGACGTGGGCCTTTTTGGTTGAAATTGGTGCGATAAGGATTCTTTATGCTGATACAATGTGTCTTAAGAAATTCCGTTTAGGACATTATAGGTCTTCTGATGATGGTCGTGACACTGATACGTACGTAAAGACGGAAATAATAAGCATTTGTGTTAGTGTGACATATTTTCCGAGACAGTATATAGCAATATTTCTAATAAGATCCGAGAGACGTTTTCTATTACCTGATAAATCTTTAACATCTTGTTCGAAAGTGGATACTTGAGCGTTATATTTTTTAATTCCAGTCGTATACAGACTATGTTTGACATGAGTTCCCATATTATGAAAAAATTGCTAAGCAGCGGATTCTTGATACATACTCATATTCTTAAAACATGAATGTGTTATAATTTCGGTTATTCGTGTTTCGTATTTCGGCGACGTGGGCCTTTTTGGTTGAAATTGGTGCGATAAGGATTCTTTATGCTGATACATGTGTCTTAAGAAATTCCGTTTCGGACATTATAGGTCTTCTGATGATGGTCGTGACACTGATACGTACGTAAAGACGGAAATAATAAGCATTTGTGTTAGTGTGACATATTTTCCGAGACAGTATATAGCAATATTTCTAATAAGATCCGAGAGACGTTTTCTATTACCTCATAAATCTTCAACATCTTGTTCGAAAGTGGATACTTGAGCGTTATATTTTTTCGTTCCAGTCGTATACAGACTATGTTTGACATGAGTTCCCATATTATGAAAAAATTGCTAAGCAGCGGATTCTTGATACATACTCATATTCTTAAAACATGAATGTGTTATAATTTCGGTTATTCGTGTTTCGTATTTCGGCGACGTGGGCCTTTTTGGTTGAAATTGGTGCGATAAGGATTCTTTATGCTGATACATGTGTCTTAAGAAATTCCGTTTCGGACATTATAGGTCTTCTGATGATGGTCGTGACACTGATACGTACGTAAAGACGGAAATAATAAGCATTTGTGTTAGTGTGACATATTTTCCGAGACAGTATATAGCAATATTTCTAATAAGATCCGAGAGACGTTTTCTATTACCTCATAAATCTTTAACATCTTGTTCGAAAGTGGATACTTGAGCGTTATATTTTTTCGTTCCAGTCGTATACAGACTATGTTTGACATGAGTTCCCATATTATGAAAAAATTGCTAAGCAGCGGATTCTTGATACATACTCATATTCTTAAAACATGAATGTGTTATAATTTCGGTTATTCGTGTTTCGTATTTCGGCGACGTGGGCCTTTTTGGTTGAAATTGGTGCGATAAGGATTCTTTATGCTGATACATGTGTCTTAAGAAATTCCGTTTCGGACATTATAGGTCTTCTGATGATGGTCGTGACACTGATACGTACGTAAAGACGGAAATAATAAGCATTTGTGTTAGTGTGACATATTTTCCGAGATAGTATATAGCAATATTTCTAATAAGATCCGAGAGACGTTTTCTATTACCTCATAAATCTTTAACATCTTGTTCGAAAGTGGATACTTGAGCGTTATATTTTTTCGTTCCAGTCGTATACAGACTATGTTTGACATGAGTTCCCATATTATGAAAAAATTGCTAAGCAGCGGATTCTTGATACATACTCATATTCTTAAAACATGAATGTGTTATAATTTCGGTTATTCGTGTTTCGTATTTCGGCGACGTGGGCCTTTTTGGTTGAAATTGGTGCGATAAGGATTCTTTATGCTGATACATGTGTCTTAAGAAATTCCGTTTCGGACATTATAGGTCTTCTGATGATGGTCGTGACACTGATACGTACGTAAAGACGGAAATAATAAGCATTTGTGTTAGTGTGACATATTTTCCGAGACAGTATATAGCAATATTTCTAATAAGATCCGAGAGACGTTTTCTATTACCTCATAAATCTTTAACATCTTGTTCGAAAGTGGATACTTGAGCGTTATATTTTTTCGTTCCAGTCGTATACAGACTATGTTTGACATGAGTTCCCATATTATGAAAAAATTGCTAAGCAGCGGATTCTTGATACATACTCATATTCTCAAAACATGAATGTGTTATAATTTCGGTTATTCGTGTTTCGTATTTCGGCGACGTGGGCCTTTTTGGTTGAAATTGGTGCGATAAGGATTCTTTATGCTGATACATGTGTCTTAAGAAATTCCGTTTCGGACATTATAGGTCTTCTGATGATGGTCGTGACACTGATACGTACGTAAAGACGGAAATAATAAGCATTTGTGTTAGTGTGACATATTTTCCGAGACAGTATATAGCAATATTTCTAATAAGATCCGAGAGACGTTTTCTATTACCTCATAAATCTTTAACATCTTGTTCGAAAGTGGATACTTGAGCGTTATATTTTTTCGTTCCAGTCGTATACAGACTATGTTTGACATGAGTTCCCATATTATGAAAAAATTGCTAAGCAGCGGATTCTTGATACATACTCATATTCTTAAAACATGAATGTGTTATAATTTCGGTTATTCGTGTTTCGTATTTCGGCGACGTGGGCCTTTTTGGTTGAAATTGGTGCGATAAGGATTCTTTATGCTGATACAATGTGTCTTAAGAAATTCCGTTTAGGACATTATAGGTCTTCTGATGATGGTCGTGACACTGATACGTACGTAAAGACGGAAATAATAAGCATTTGTGTTAGTGTGACATATTTTCCGAGACAGTATATAGCAATATTTCTAATAAGATCCGAGAGACGTTTTCTATTACCTCATAAATCTTTAACATCTTGTTCGAAAGTGGATACTTGAGCGTTATATTTTTTCGTTCCAGTCGTATACAGACTATGTTTGACATGAGTTCCCATATTATGAAAAAATTGCTAAGCAGCGGATTCTTGATACATACTCATATTCTTAAAACATGAATGTGTTATAATTTCGGTTATTCGTGTTTCGTATTTCGGCGACGTGGGCCTTTTTGGTTGAAATTGGTGCGATAAGGATTCTTTATGCTGATACATGTGTCTTAAGAAATTCCGTTTCGGACATTATAGGTCTTCTGATGATGGTCGTGACACTGATACGTACGTAAAGACGGAAATAATAAGCATTTGTGTTAGTGTGACATATTTTCCGAGACAGTATATAGCAATATTTCTAATAAGATCCGAGAGACGTTTTCTATTACCTCATAAATCTTTAACATCTTGTTCGAAAGTGGATACTTGAGCGTTATATTTTTTCGTTCCAGTCGTATACAGACTATGTTTGACATGAGTTCCCATATTATGAAAAAATTGCTAAGCAGCGGATTCTTGATACATACTCATATTCTTAAAACATGAATGTGTTATAATTTCGGTTATTCGTGTTTCGTATTTCGGCGACGTGGGCCTTTTTGGTTGAAATTGGTGCGATAAGGATTCTTTATGCTGATACATGTGTCTTAAGAAATTCCGTTTCGGACATTATAGGTCTTCTGATGATGGTCGTGACACTGATACGTACGTAAAGACGGAAATAATAAGCATTTGTGTTAGTGTGACATATTTTCCGAGACAGTATATAGCAATATTTCTAATAAGATCCGAGAGACGTTTTCTATTACCTCATAAATCTTTAACATCTTGTTCGAAAGTGGATACTTGAGCGTTATATCTTTTCGTTCCAGTCGTATACAGACTATGTTTGACATGAGTTCCCATATTATGAAAAAATTGCTAAGCAGCGGATTCTTGATACATACTCATATTCTCAAAACATGAATGTGTTATAATTTCGGTTATTCGTGTTTCGTATTTCGGCGACGTGGGCCTTTTTGGTTGAAATTGGTGCGATAAGGATTCTTTATGCTGATACAATGTGTCTTAAGAAATTCCGTTTAGGACATTATAGGTCTTCTGATGATGGTCGTGACACTGATACGTACGTAAAGACGGAAATAATAAGCATTTGTGTTAGTGTGACATATTTTCCGAGACAGTATATAGCAATATTTCTAATAAGATCCGAGAGACGTTTTCTATTACCTCATAAATCTTTAACATCTTGTTCGAAAGTGGATACTTGAGCGTTATATTTTTTCGTTCCAGTCGTATACAGACTATGTTTGACATGAGTTCCCATATTATGAAAAAATTGCTAAGCAGCGGATTCTTGATACTTACTCATATTCTTAAAACATGAATGTGTTATAATTTCGGTTATTCGTGTTTCGTATTTCGGCGACGTGGGCCTTTTTGGTTGAAATTGGTGCGATAAGGATTCTTTATGCTGATACATGTGTCTTAAGAAATTCCGTTTCGGACATTATAGGTCTTCTGATGATGGTCGTGACACTGATACGTACGTAAAGACGGAAATAATAAGCATTTGTGTTAGTGTGACATATTTTCCGAGACAGTATATAGCAATATTTCTAATAAGATCCGAGAGACGTTTTCTATTACCTCATAAATCTTTAACATCTTGTTCGAAAGTGGATACTTGAGCGTTATATTTTTTCGTTCCAGTCGTATACAGACTATGTTTGACATGAGTTCCCATATTATGAAAAAATTGCTAAGCAGCGGATTCTTGATACATACTCATATTCTTAAAACATGAATGTGTTATAATTTCGGTTATTCGTGTTTCGTATTTCGGCGACGTGGGCCTTTTTGGTTGAAATTGGTGCGATAAGGATTCTTTATGCTGATACATGTGTCTTAAGAAATTCCGTTTCGGACATTATAGGTCTTCTGATGATGGTCGTGACACTGATACGTACGTAAAGACGGAAATAATAAGCATTTGTGTTAGTGTGACATATTTTCCGAGACAGTATATAGCAATATTTCTAATAAGATCCGAGAGACGTTTTCTATTACCTCATAAATCTTTAACATCTTGTTCGAAAGTGGATACTTGAGCGTTATATTTTTTCGTTCCAGTCGTATACAGACTATGTTTGACATGAGTTCTCATATTATGAAAAAATTGCTAAGCAGTGGATTCTTGATTCATATTCTTAAAACATGAATGTGTTATAATTTCGGTTATTCGTGTTTCGTATTTCGGCGACGTGGGCCTTTTTGGTTGAAATTGGTGCGATAAGGATTCTTTATGCTGATACAATGTGTCTTAAGAAATTCCGTTTAGGACATTATAGGTCTTCTGATGATGGTCGTGACACTGATACGTACGTAAAGACGGAAATAATAAGTATTTGTGTTAGTGTGACATATTTTCCGAGACAGTATATAGCAATATTTCTAATAAGATCCGAGAGACGTTTTCTATTACCTCATAAATCTTTAACATCTTGTTCGAAAGTGGATACTTGAGCGTTATATTTTTTCGTTCCAGTCGTATACAGACTATGTTTGACATGAGTTCCCATATTATGAAAAAATTGCTAAGCAGCGGATTCTTGATACATACTCATATTCTTAAAACATGAATGTGTTATAATTTCGGATATTCGTGTTTCGTATTTCGGCGACGTGGGCCTTTTTGGTTGAAATTGGTGCGATAAGGATTCTTTATGCTGATACAATGTGTCTTAAGAAATTCCGTTTAGGACATTATAGGTCTTCTGATGATGGTCGTGACACTGATACGTACGTAAAGACGGAAATAATAAGCATTTGTGTTAGTGTGACATATTTTCCGAGACAGTATATAGCAATATTTCTAATAAGATCCGAGAGACGTTTTCTATTACCTCATAAATCTTTAACATCTTGTTCGAAAGTGGATACTTGAGCGTTATATTTTTTCGTTCCAGTCGTATACAGACTATGTTTGACATGAGTTCCCATATTATGAAAAAATTACTAAGCAGCGGATTCTTGATACATACTCATATTCTTAAAACATGAATGTGTTATAATTTCGGTTATTCGTGTTTCGTATTTCGGCGACGTGGGCCTTTTTGGTTGAAATTAGTGCGATAAGGATTCTTTATGCTGATACATGTGTCTTAAGAAATTCCGTTTCGGACATTATAGGTCTTCTGATGATGGTCGTGACACTGATACGTACGTAAAGACGGAAATAATAAGCATTTGTGTTAGTGTGACATATTTTCCGAGACAGTATATAGCAATATTTCTAATAAGATCCGAGAGACGTTTTCTATTACCTCATAAATCTTTAACATCTTGTTCGAAAGTGGATACTTGAGCGTTATATTTTTTCGTTCCAGTCGTATACAGACTATGTTTGACATGAGTTCCCATATTATGAAAAAATTGCTAAGCAGCGGATTCTTGATACATACTCATATTCTTAAAACATGAATGTGTTATAATTTCGGTTATTCGTGTTTCGTATTTCGGCGACGTGGGCCTTTTTGGTTGAAATTGGTGCGATAAGGATTCTTTATGCTGATACATGTGTCTTAAGAAATTCCGTTTCGGACATTATAGGTCTTCTGATGATGGTCGTGACACTGATACGTACGTAAAGACGGAAATAATAAGCATTTGTGTTAGTGTGACATATTTTCCGAGACAGTATATAGCAATATTTCTAATAAGATCCGAGAGACGTTTTCTATTACCTCATAAATCTTTAACATCTTGTTCGAAAGTGGATACTTGAGCGTTATATTTTTTCGTTCCAGTCGTATACAGACTATGTTTGACATGAGTTCCCATATTATGAAAAAATTGCTAAGCAGCGGATTCTTGATACATACTCATATTCTTAAAACATGAATGTGTTATAATTTCGGTTATTCGTGTTTCGTATTTCGGCGACGTGGGCCTTTTTGGTTGAAATTGGTGCGATAAGGATTCTTTATGCTGATACAATGTGTCTTAAGAAATTCCGTTTAGGACATTATAGGTCTTCTGATGATGGTCGTGACACTGATACGTACGTGAAGACGGAAATAATAAGCATTTGTGTTAGTGTGACATATTTTCCGAGACAGTATATAGCAATATTTCTAATAAGATCCGAGAGACGTTTTCTATTACCTCATAAATCTTTAACATCTTGTTCGAAAGTGGATACTTGAGCGTTATATTTTTTCGTTCCAGTCGTATACAGACTATGTTTGACATGAGTTCCCATATTATGAAAAAATTGCTAAGCAGCGGATTCTTGATACATACTCATATTCTTAAAACATGAATGTGTTATAATTTCGGTTATTCGTGTTTCGTATTTCGGCGACGTGGGCCTTTTTGGTTGAAATTGGTGCGATAAGGATTCTTTATGCTGATACAATGTGTCTTAAGAAATTCCGTTTAGGACATTATAGGTCTTCTGATGATGGTCGTGACACTGATACGTACGTGAAGACGGAAATAATAAGCATTTGTGTTAGTGTGACATATTTTCCGAGACAGTATATAGCAATATTTCTAATAAGATCCGAGAGACGTTTTCTATTACCTCATAAATCTTTAACATCTTGTTCGAAAGTGGATACTTGAGCGTTATATTTTTTCGTTCCAGTCGTATACAGACTATGTTTGACATGAGTTCCCATATTATGAAAAAATTGCTAAGCAGCGGATTCTTGATACATACTCATATTCTTAAAACATGAATGTGTTATAATTTCGGTTATTCGTGTTTCGTATTTCGGCGACGTGGGCCTTTTTGGTTGAAATTGGTGCGATAAGGATTCTTTATGCTGATACATGTGTCTTAAGAAATTCCGTTTCGGACATTATAGGTCTTCTGATGATGGTCGTGACACTGATACGTACGTAAAGACGGAAATAATAAGCATTTGTGTTAGTGTGACATATTTTCCGAGACAGTATATAGCAATATTTCTAATAAGATCCGAGAGACGTTTTCTATTACCTCATAAATCTTTAACATCTTGTTCGAAAGTGGATACTTGAGCGTTATATTTTTTCGTTCCAGTCGTATACAGACTATGTTTGACATGAGTTCCCATATTATGAAAAAATTGCTAAGCAGCGGATTCTTGATACATACTCATATTCTTAAAACATGAATGTGTTATAATTTCGGTTATTCGTGTTTCGTATTTCGGCGACGTGGGCCTTTTTGGTTGAAATTGGTGCGATAAGGATTCTTTATGCTGATACAATGTGTCTTAAGAAATTCCGTTTAGGACATTATAGGTCTTCTGATGATGGTCGTGACACTGATACGTACGTGAAGACGGAAATAATAAGCATTTGTGTTAGTGTGACATATTTTCCGAGACAGTATATAGCAATATTTCTAATAAGATCCGAGAGACGTTTTCTATTACCTCATAAATCTTTAACATCTTGTTCGAAAGTGGATACTTGAGCGTTATATTTTCTCGTTCCAGTCGTATACAGACTATGTTTGACATGAGTTCCCATATTATGAAAAAATTGCTAAGCAGCGGATTCTTGATACATACTCATATTCTTAAAACATGAATGTGTTATAATTTCGGTTATTCGTGTTTCGTATTTCGGCGACGTGGGCCTTTTTGGTTGAAATTGGTGCGATAAGGATTCTTTATGCTGATACAATGTGTCTTAAGAAATTCCGTTTAGGACATTATAGGTCTTCTGATGATGGTCGTGACACTGATACGTACGTGAAGACGGAAATAATAAGCATTTGTGTTAGTGTGACATATTTTCCGAGACAGTATATAGCAATATTTCTAATAAGATCCGAGAGACGTTTTCTATTACCTCATAAATCTTTAACATCTTGTTCGAAAGTGGATACTTGAGCGTTATATTTTTCCGTTCCAGTCGTATACAGACTATGTTTGACATGAGTTCCCATATTATGAAAAAATTGCTAAGCAGCGGATTCTTGATACATACTCATATTCTTAAAACATGAATGTGTTATAATTTCGGTTATTCGTGTTTCGTATTTCGGCGACGTGGGCCTTTTTGGTTGAAATTGGTGCGATAAGGATTCTTTATGCTGATACATGTGTCTTAAGAAATTCCGTTTCGGACATTATAGGTCTTCTGATGATGGTCGTGACACTGATACGTACGTAAAGACGGAAATAATAAGCATTTGTGTTAGTGTGACATATTTTCCGAGACAGTATATAGCAATATTTCTAATAAGATCCGAGAGACGTTTTCTATTACCTCATAAATCTTTAACATCTTGTTCGAAAGTGGATACTTGAGCGTTATATTTTTTCGTTCCAGTCGTATACAGACTATGTTTGACATGAGTTCCCATATTATGAAAAAATTGCTAAGCAGCGGATTCTTGATACATACTCATATTCTTAAAACATGAATGTGTTATAATTTCGGTTATTCGTGTTTCGTATTTCGGCGACGTGGGCCTTTTTGGTTGAAATTGGTCCGATAAGGATTCTTTATGCTGATACAATGTGTCTTAAGAAATTCCGTTTAGGACATTATAGGTCTTCTGATGATGGTCGTGACACTGATACGTACGTGAAGACGGAAATAATAAGCATTTGTGTTAGTGTGACATATTTTCCGAGACAGTATATAGCAATATTTCTAATAAGATCCGAGAGACGTTTTCTATTACCTCATAAATCTTTAACATCTTGTTCGAAAGTGGATACTTGAGCGTTATATTTTTTCGTTCCAGTCGTATACAGACTATGTTTGACATGAGTTCCCATATTATGAAAAAATTGCTAAGCAGCGGATTCTTGATACATACTCATATTCTTAAAACATGAATGTGTTATAATTTCGGTTATTCGTGTTTCGTATTTCGGCGACGTGGGCCTTTTTGGTTGAAATTGGTGCGATAAGGATTCTTTATGCTGATACATGTGTCTTAAGAAATTCCGTTTCGGACATTATAGGTCTTCTGATGATGGTCGTGACACTGATACGTACGTAAAGACGGAAATAATAAGCATTTGTGTTAGTGTGACATATTTTCCGAGACAGTATATAGCAATATTTCTAATAAGATCCGAGAGACGTTTTCTATTACCTCATAAATCTTTAACATCTTGTTCGAAAGTGGATACTTGAGCGTTATATTTTTTCGTTCCAGTCGTATACAGACTATGTTTGACATGAGTTCCCATATTATGAAAAAATTGCTAAGCAGCGGATTCTTGATACATACTCATATTCTTAAAACATGAATGTGTTATAATTTCGGTTATTCGTGTTTCGTATTTCGGCGACGTGGGCCTTTTTGGTTGAAATTGGTGCGATAAGGATTCTTTATGCTGATACAATGTGTCTTAAGAAATTCCGTTTAGGACATTATATGTCTTCTGATGATGGTCGTGACACTGATACGTACGTGAAGACGGAAATAATAAGCATTTGTGTTAGTGTGACATATTTTCCGAGACAGTATATAGCAATATTTCTAATAAGATCCGAGAGACGTTTTCTATTACCTCATAAATCTTTAACATCTTGTTCGAAAGTGGATACTTGAGCGTTATATTTTTTCGTTCCAGTCGTATACAGACTATGTTTGACATGAGTTCCCATATTATGAAAAAATTGCTAAGCAGCGGATTCTTGATACATACTCATATTCTTAAAACATGAATGTGTTATAATTTCGGTTATTCGTGTTTCGTATTTCGGCGACGTGGGCCTTTTTGGTTGAAATTGGTGCGATAAGGATTCTTTATGCTGATACAATGTGTCTTAAGAAATTCCGTTTAGGACATTATAGGTCTTCTGATGATGGTCGTGACACTGATACGTACGTAAAGACGGAAATAATAAGCATTTGTGTTAGTGTGACATATTTTCCGAGACAGTATATAGCAATATTTCTAATAAGATCCGAGAGACGTTTTCTATTACCTCATAAATCTTTAACATCTTGTTCGAAAGTGGATACTTGAGCGTTATATTTTTTCGTTCCAGTCGTATACAGACTATGTTTGACATGAGTTCCCATATTATGAAAAAATTGCTAAGCAGCGGATTCTTGATACTTACTCATATTCTTAAAACATGAATGTGTTATAATTTCGGTTATTCGTGTTTCGTATTTCGGCGACGTGGGCCTTTTTGGTTGAAATTGGTGCGATAAGGATTCTTTATGCTGATACATGTGTCTTAAGAAATTCCGTTTCGGACATTATAGGTCTTCTGATGATGGTCGTGACACTGATACGTACGTAAAGACGGAAATAATAAGCATTTGTGTTAGTGTGACATATTTTCCGAGACAGTATATAGCAATATTTCTAATAAGATCCGAGAGACGTTTTCTATTACCTCATAAATCTTTAACATCTTGTTCGAAAGTGGATACTTGAGCGTTATATTTTTTCGTTCCAGTCGTATACAGACTATGTTTGACATGAGTTCCCATATTATGAAAAAATTGCTAAGCAGCGGATTCTTGATACATACTCATATTCTTAAAACATGAATGTGTTATAATTTCGGTTATTCGTGTTTCGTATTTCGGCGACGTGGGCCTTTTTGGTTGAAATTGGTGCGATAAGGATTCTTTATGCTGATACAATGTGTCTTAAGAAATTCCGTTTAGGACATTATAGGTCTTCTGATGATGGTCGTGACACTGATATGTACGTGAAGACGGAAATAATAAGCATTTGTGTTAGTGTGACATATTTTCCGAGACAGTATATAGCAATATTTCTAATAAGATCCGAGAGACGTTTTCTATTACCTCATAAATCTTTAACATCTTGTTCGAAAGTGGATACTTGAGCGTTATATTTTTTCGTTCCAGTCGTATACAGACTATGTTTGACATGAGTTCCCATATTATGAAAAAATTGCTAAGCAGCGGATTCTTGATACATACTCATATTCTTAAAACATGAATGTGTTATAATTTCGGTTATTCGTGTTTCGTATTTCGGCGACGTGGGCCTTTTTGGTTGAAATTGGTGCGATAAGGATTCTTTATGCTGATACAATGTGTCTTAAGAAATTCCGTTTAGGACATTATAGGTCTTCTGATGATGGTCGTGACACTGATACGTACGTGAAGACGGAAATGATAAGCATTTGTGTTAGTGTGACATATTTTCCGAGACAGTATATAGCAATATTTCTAATAAGATCCGAGAGACGTTTTCTATTACCTCATAAATCTTTAACATCTTGTTCGAAAGTGGATACTTGAGCGTTATATTTTTTCGTTCCAGTCGTATACAGACTATGTTTGACATGAGTTCCCATATTATGAAAAAATTGCTAAGCAGCGGATTCTTGATACATACTCATATTCTTAAAACATGAATGTGTTATAATTTCGGTTATTC
The DNA here is from genome assembly GCA_958510875.1 of Endomychus coccineus. Lineage (NCBI taxonomy): Eukaryota > Metazoa > Arthropoda > Insecta > Coleoptera > Endomychidae > Endomychus > Endomychus coccineus. The sequence continues at coordinate 48,746,831 of OY294068.1, read as the reverse complement.
GTGTTTCGTATTTCGGCGACGTGGGCCTTTTTGGTTGAAATTGGTGCGATAAGGATTCTTTATGCTGATACATGTGTCTTAAGAAATTCCGTTTCGGACATTATAGGTCTTCTGATGATGGTCGTGACACTGATACGTACGTAAAGACGGAAATAATAAGCATTTGTGTTAGTGTGACATATTTTCCGAGACAGTATATAGCAATATTTCTAATAAGATCCGAGAGACGTTTTCTATTACCTCATAAATCTTTAACATCTTGTTCGAAAGTGGATACTTGAGCGTTATATTTTTTCGTTCCAGTCGTATACAGACTATGTTTGACATGAGTTCCCATATTATGAAAAAATTGCTAAGCAGCGGATTCTTGATACATACTCATATTCTTAAAACATGAATGTGTTATAATTTCGGTTATTCGTGTTTCGTATTTCGGCGACGTGGGCCTTTTTGGTTGAAATTGGTGCGATAAGGATTCTTTATGCTGATACAATGTGTCTTAAGAAATTCCGTTTAGGACATTATATGTCTTCTGATGATGGTCGTGACACTGATACGTACGTGAAGACGGAAATAATAAGCATTTGTGTTAGTGTGACATATTTTCCGAGACAGTATATAGCAATATTTCTAATAAGATCCGAGAGACGTTTTCTATTACCTCATAAATCTTTAACATCTTGTTCGAAAGTGGATACTTGAGCGTTATATTTTTTCGTTCCAGTCGTATACAGACTATGTTTGACATGAGTTCCCATATTATGAAAAAATTGCTAAGCAGCGGATTCTTGATACATACTCATATTCTTAAAACATGAATGTGTTATAATTTCGGTTATTCGTGTTTCGTATTTCGGCGACGTGGGCCTTTTTGGTTGAAATTGGTGCGATAAGGATTCTTTATGCTGATACAATGTGTCTTAAGAAATTCCGTTTAGGACATTATAGGTCTTCTGATGATGGTCGTGACACTGATACGTACGTAAAGACGGAAATAATAAGCATTTGTGTTAGTGTGACATATTTTCCGAGACAGTATATAGCAATATTTCTAATAAGATCCGAGAGACGTTTTCTATTACCTCATAAATCTTTAACATCTTGTTCGAAAGTGGATACTTGAGCGTTATATTTTTTCGTTCCAGTCGTATACAGACTATGTTTGACATGAGTTCCCATATTATGAAAAAATTGCTAAGCAGCGGATTCTTGATACTTACTCATATTCTTAAAACATGAATGTGTTATAATTTCGGTTATTCGTGTTTCGTATTTCGGCGACGTGGGCCTTTTTGGTTGAAATTGGTGCGATAAGGATTCTTTATGCTGATACATGTGTCTTAAGAAATTCCGTTTCGGACATTATAGGTCTTCTGATGATGGTCGTGACACTGATACGTACGTAAAGACGGAAATAATAAGCATTTGTGTTAGTGTGACATATTTTCCGAGACAGTATATAGCAATATTTCTAATAAGATCCGAGAGACGTTTTCTATTACCTCATAAATCTTTAACATCTTGTTCGAAAGTGGATACTTGAGCGTTATATTTTTTCGTTCCAGTCGTATACAGACTATGTTTGACATGAGTTCCCATATTATGAAAAAATTGCTAAGCAGCGGATTCTTGATACATACTCATATTCTTAAAACATGAATGTGTTATAATTTCGGTTATTCGTGTTTCGTATTTCGGCGACGTGGGCCTTTTTGGTTGAAATTGGTGCGATAAGGATTCTTTATGCTGATACATGTGTCTTAAGAAATTCCGTTTCGGACATTATAGGTCTTCTGATGATGGTCGTGACACTGATACGTACGTAAAGACGGAAATAATAAGCATTTGTGTTAGTGTGACATATTTTCCGAGACAGTATATAGCAATATTTCTAATAAGATCCGAGAGACGTTTTCTATTACCTCATAAATCTTTAACATCTTGTTCGAAAGTGGATACTTGAGCGTTATATTTTTTCGTTCCAGTCGTATACAGACTATGTTTGACATGAGTTCCCATATTATGAAAAAATTGCTAAGCAGCGGATTCTTGATACATACTCATATTCTTAAAACATGAATGTGTTATAATTTCGGTTATTCGTGTTTCGTATTTCGGCGACGTGGGCCTTTTTGGTTGAAATTGGTGCGATAAGGATTCTTTATGCTGATACAATGTGTCTTAAGAAATTCCGTTTAGGACATTATAGGTCTTCTGATGATGGTCGTGACACTGATACGTACGTAAAGACGGAAATAATAAGCATTTGTGTTAGTGTGACATATTTTCCGAGACAGTATATAGCAATATTTCTAATAAGATCCGAGAGACGTTTTCTATTACCTCATAAATCTTTAACATCTTGTTCGAAAGTGGATACTTGAGCGTTATATTTTTTCGTTCCAGTCGTATACAGACTATGTTTGACATGAGTTCCCATATTATGAAAAAATTACTAAGCAGCGGATTCTTGATACATACTCATATTCTTAAAACATGAATGTGTTATAATTTCGGTTATTCGTGTTTCGTATTTCGGCGACGTGGGCCTTTTTGGTTGAAATTAGTGCGATAAGGATTCTTTATGCTGATACATGTGTCTTAAGAAATTCCGTTTCGGACATTATAGGTCTTCTGATGATGGTCGTGACACTGATACGTACGTAAAGACGGAAATAATAAGCATTTGTGTTAGTGTGACATATTTTCCGAGACAGTATATAGCAATATTTCTAATAAGATCCGAGAGACGTTTTCTATTACCTCATAAATCTTTAACATCTTGTTCGAAAGTGGATACTTGAGCGTTATATTTTTTCGTTCCAGTCGTATACAGACTATGTTTGACATGAGTTCCCATATTATGAAAAAATTGCTAAGCAGCGGATTCTTGATACATACTCATATTCTTAAAACATGAATGTGTTATAATTTCGGTTATTCGTGTTTCGTATTTCGGCGACGTGGGCCTTTTTGGTTGAAATTGGTGCGATAAGGATTCTTTATGCTGATACATGTGTCTTAAGAAATTCCGTTTCGGACATTATAGGTCTTCTGATGATGGTCGTGACACTGATACGTACGTAAAGACGGAAATAATAAGCATTTGTGTTAGTGTGACATATTTTCCGAGACAGTATATAGCAATATTTCTAATAAGATCCGAGAGACGTTTTCTATTACCTCATAAATCTTTAACATCTTGTTCGAAAGTGGATACTTCAGCGTTATATTTTTTCGTTCCAGTCGTATACAGACTATGTTTGACATGAGTTCCCATATTATGAAAAAATTGCTAAGCAGCGGATTCTTGATACATACTCATATTCTTAAAACATGAATGTGTTATAATTTCGGTTATTCGTGTTTCGTATTTCGGCGACGTGGGCCTTTTTGGTTGAAATTGGTGCGATAAGGATTCTTTATGCTGATACAATGTGTCTTAAGAAATTCCGTTTAGGACATTATAGGTCTTCTGATGATGGTCGTGACACTGATACGTACGTGAAGACGGAAATAATAAGCATTTGTGTTAGTGTGACATATTTTCCGAGACAGTATATAGCAATATTTCTAATAAGATCCGAGAGACGTTTTCTATTACCTCATAAATCTTTAACATCTTGTTCGAAAGTGGATACTTGAGCGTTATATTTTTTCGTTCCAGTCGTATACAGACTATGTTTGACATGAGTTCCCATATTATGAAAAAATTGCTAAGCAGCGGATTCTTGATACATACTCATATTCTTAAAACATGAATGTGTTATAATTTCGGTTATTCGTGTTTCGTATTTCGGCGACGTGGGCCTTTTTGGTTGAAATTGGTGCGATAAGGATTCTTTATGCTGATACAATGTGTCTTAAGAAATTCCGTTTAGGACATTATAGGTCTTCTGATGATGGTCGTGACACTGATACGTACGTGAAGACGGAAATAATAAGCATTTGTGTTAGTGTGACATATTTTCCGAGACAGTATATAGCAATATTTCTAATAAGATCCGAGAGACGTTTTCTATTACCTCATAAATCTTTAACATCTTGTTCGAAAGTGGATACTTGAGCGTTATATTTTTTCGTTCCAGTCGTATACAGACTATGTTTGACATGAGTTCCCATATTATGAAAAAATTGCTAAGCAGCGGATTCTTGATACATACTCATATTCTTAAAACATGAATGTGTTATAATTTCGGTTATTCGTGTTTCGTATTTCGGCGACGTGGGCCTTTTTGGTTGAAATTGGTGCGATAAGGATTCTTTATGCTGATACAATGTGTCTTAAGAAATTCCGTTTAGGACATTATAGGTCTTCTGATGATGGTCGTGACACTGATACGTACGTGAAGACGGAAATAATAAGCATTTGTGTTAGTGTGACATATTTTCCGAGACAGTATATAGCAATATTTCTAATAAGATCCGAGAGACGTTTTCTATTACCTCATAAATCTTTAACATCTTGTTCGAAAGTGGATACTTGAGCGTTATATTTTCTCGTTCCAGTCGTATACAGACTATGTTTGACATGAGTTCCCATATTATGAAAAAATTGCTAAGCAGCGGATTCTTGATACATACTCATATTCTTAAAACATGAATGTGTTATAATTTCGGTTATTCGTGTTTCGTATTTCGGCGACGTGGGCCTTTTTGGTTGAAATTGGTGCGATAAGGATTCTTTATGCTGATACAATGTGTCTTAAGAAATTCCGTTTAGGACATTATAGGTCTTCTGATGATGGTCGTGACACTGATACGTACGTGAAGACGGAAATAATAAGCATTTGTGTTAGTGTGACATATTTTCCGAGACAGTATATAGCAATATTTCTAATAAGATCCGAGAGACGTTTTCTATTACCTCATAAATCTTTAACATCTTGTTCGAAAGTGGATACTTGAGCGTTATATTTTTTCGTTCCAGTCGTATACAGACTATGTTTGACATGAGTTCCCATATTATGAAAAAATTGCTAAGCAGCGGATTCTTGATACATACTCATATTCTTAAAACATGAATGTGTTATAATTTCGGTTATTCGTGTTTCGTATTTCGGCGACGTGGGCCTTTTTGGTTGAAATTGGTGCGATAAGGATTCTTTATGCTGATACATGTGTCTTAAGAAATTCCGTTTCGGACATTATAGGTCTTCTGATGATGGTCGTGACACTGATACGTACGTAAAGACGGAAATAATAAGCATTTGTGTTAGTGTGACATATTTTCCGAGACAGTATATAGCAATATTTCTAATAAGATCCGAGAGACGTTTTCTATTACCTCATAAATCTTTAACATCTTGTTCGAAAGTGGATACTTGAGCGTTATATTTTTTCGTTCCAGTCGTATACAGACTATGTTTGACATGAGTTCCCATATTATGAAAAAATTGCTAAGCAGCGGATTCTTGATACATACTCATATTCTTAAAACATGAATGTGTTATAATTTCGGTTATTCGTGTTTCGTATTTCGGCGACGTGGGCCTTTTTGGTTGAAATTGGTGCGATAAGGATTCTTTATGCTGATACAATGTGTCTTGAGAAATTCCGTTTAGGACATTATATGTCTTCTGATGATGGTCGTGACACTGATACGTACGTGAAGACGGAAATAATAAGCATTTGTGTTAGTGTGACATATTTTCCGAGACAGTATATAGCAATATTTCTAATAAGATCCGAGAGACGTTTTCTATTACCTCATAAATCTTTAACATCTTGTTCGAAAGTGGATACTTGAGCGTTATATTTTTTCGTTCCAGTCGTATACAGACTATGTTTGACATGAGTTCCCATATTATGAAAAAATTGCTAAGCAGCGGATTCTTGATACATACTCATATTCTTAAAACATGAATGTGTTATAATTTCGGTTATTCGTGTTTCGTATTTCGGCGACGTGGGCCTTTTTGGTTGAAATTGGTGCGATAAGGATTCTTTATGCTGATACAATGTGTCTTAAGAAATTCCGTTTAGGACATTATAGGTCTTCTGATGATGGTCGTGACACTGATACGTACGTAAAGACGGAAATAATAAGCATTTGTGTTAGTGTGACATATTTTCCGAGACAGTATATAGCAATATTTCTAATAAGATCCGAGAGACGTTTTCTATTACCTCATAAATCTTTAACATCTTGTTCGAAAGTGGATACTTGAGCGTTATATTTTTTCGTTCCAGTCGTATACAAACTATGTTTGACATGAGTTCCCATATTATGAAAAAATTGCTAAGCAGCGGATTCTTGATACTTACTCATATTCTTAAAACATGAATGTGTTATAATTTCGGTTATTCGTGTTTCGTATTTCGGCGACGTGGGCCTTTTTGGTTGAAATTGGTGCGATAAGGATTCTTTATGCTGATACATGTGTCTTAAGAAATTCCGTTTCGGACATTATAGGTCTTCTGATGATGGTCGTGACACTGATACGTACGTAAAGACGGAAATAATAAGCATTTGTGTTAGTGTGACATATTTTCCGAGACAGTATATAGCAATATTTCCAATAAGATCCGAGAGACGTTTTCTATTACCTCATAAATCTTTAACATCTTGTTCGAAAGTGGATACTTGAGCGTTATATTTTTTCGTTCCAGTCGTATACAGACTAAGTTTGACATGAGTTCCCATATTATGAAAAAATTGCTAAGCAGCGGATTCTTGATACATACTCATATTCTTAAAACATGAATGTGTTATAATTTCGGTTATTCGTGTTTCGTATTTCGGCGACGTGGGCCTTTTTGGTTGAAATTGGTGCGATAAGGATTCTTTATGCTGATACATGTGTCTTAAGAAATTCCGTTTCGGACATTATAGGTCTTCTGATGATGGTCGTGACACTGATACGTACGTAAAGACGGAAATAATAAGCATTTGTGTTAGTGTGACATATTTTCCGAGACAGTATATAGCAATATTTCTAATAAGATCCGAGAGACGTTTTCTATTACCTCATAAATCTTTAACATCTTGTTCGAAAGTGGATACTTGAGCGTTATATTTTTTCGTTCCAGTCGTATACAGACTATGTTTGACATGAGTTCTCATATTATGAAAAAATTGCTAAGCAGTGGATTCTTGATTCATATTCTTAAAACATGAATGTGTTATAATTTCGGTTATTCGTGTTTCGTATTTCGGCGACGTGGGCCTTTTTGGTTGAAATTGGTGCGATAAGGATTCTTTATGCTGATACAATGTGTCTTAAGAAATTCCGTTTAGGACATTATAGGTCTTCTGATGATGGTCGTGACACTGATACGTACGTAAAGACGGAAATAATAAGCATTTGTGTTAGTGTGACATATTTTCCGAGACAGTATATAGCAATATTTCTAATAAGATCCGAGAGACGTTTTCTATTACCTCATAAATCTTTAACATCTTGTTCGAAAGTGGATACTTGAGCGTTATATTTTTTCGTTCCAGTCGTATACAGACTATGTTTGACATGAGTTCCCATATTATGAAAAAATTGCTAAGCAGCGGATTCTTGATACATACTCATATTCTTAAAACATGAATGTGTTATAATTTCGGTTATTCGTGTTTCGTATTTCGGCGACGTGGGCCTTTTTGGTTGAAATTGGTGCGATAAGGATTCTTTATGCTGATACAATGTGTCTTAAGAAATTCCGTTTAGGACATTATAGGTCTTCTGATGATGGTCGTGACACTGATACGTACGTAAAGACGGAAATAATAAGCATTTGTGTTAGTGTGACATATTTTCCGAGACAGTATATAGCAATATTTCTAATAAGATCCGAGAGACGTTTTCTATTACCTCATAAATCTTTAACATCTTGTTCGAAAGTGGATACTTGAGCGTTATATTTTTTCGTTCCAGTCGTATACAGACTATGTTTGACATGAGTTCCCATATTATGAAAAAATTACTAAGCAGCGGATTCTTGATACATACTCATATTCTTAAAACATGAATGTGTTATAATTTCGGTTATTCGTGTTTCGTATTTCGGCGACGTGGGCCTTTTTGGTTGAAATTAGTGCGATAAGGATTCTTTATGCTGATACATGTGTCTTAAGAAATTCCGTTTCGGACATTATAGGTCTTCTGATGATGGTCGTGACACTGATACGTACGTAAAGACGGAAATAATAAGCATTTGTGTTAGTGTGACATATTTTCCGAGACAGTATATAGCAATATTTCTAATAAGATCCGAGAGACGTTTTCTATTACCTCATAAATCTTTAACATCTTGTTCGAAAGTGGATACTTGAGCGTTATATTTTTTCGTTCCAGTCGTATACAGACTATGTTTGACATGAGTTCCCATATTATGAAAAAATTGCTAAGCAGCGGATTCTTGATACATACTCATATTCTTAAAACATGAATGTGTTATAATTTCGGTTATTCGTGTTTCGTATTTCGGCGACGTGGGCCTTTTTGGTTGAAATTGGTGCGATAAGGATTCTTTATGCTGATACATGTGTCTTAAGAAATTCCGTTTCGGACATTATAGGTCTTCTGATGATGGTCGTGACACTGATACGTACGTAAAGACGGAAATAATAAGCATTTGTGTTAGTGTGACATATTTTCCGAGACAGTATATAGCAATATTTCTAATAAGATCCGAGAGACGTTTTCTATTACCTCATAAATCTTTAACATCTTGTTCGAAAGTGGATACTTGAGCGTTATATTTTTTCGTTCCAGTCGTATACAGACTATGTTTGACATGAGTTCCCATATTATGAAAAAATTGCTAAGCAGCGGATTCTTGATACATACTCATATTCTTAAAACATGAATGTGTTATAATTTCGGTTATTCGTGTTTCGTATTTCGGCGACGTGGGCCTTTTTGGTTGAAATTGGTGCGATAAGGATTCTTTATGCTGATACAATGTGTCTTAAGAAATTCCGTTTAGGACATTATATGTCTTCTGATGATGGTCGTGACACTGATACGTACGTGAAGACGGAAATAATAAGCATTTGTGTTAGTGTGACATATTTTCCGAGACAGTATATAGCAATATTTCTAATAAGATCCGAGAGACGTTTTCTATTACCTCATAAATCTTTAACATCTTGTTCGAAAGTGGATACTTGAGCGTTATATTTTTTCGTTCCAGTCGTATACAGACTATGTTTGACATGAGTTCCCATATTATGAAAAAATTGCTAAGCAGCGGATTCTTGATACATACTCATATTCTTAAAACATGAATGTGTTATAATTTCGGTTATTCGTGTTTCGTATTTCGGCGACGTGGGCCTTTTTGGTTGAAATTGGTGCGATAAGGATTCTTTATGCTGATACAATGTGTCTTAAGAAATTCCGTTTAGGACATTATAGGTCTTCTGATGATGGTCGTGACACTGATACGTACGTAAAGACGGAAATAATAAGCATTTGTGTTAGTGTGACATATTTTCCGAGACAGTATATAGCAATATTTCTAATAAGATCCGAGAGACGTTTTCTATTACCTCATAAATCTTTAACATCTTGTTCGAAAGTGGATACTTGAGCGTTATATTTTTTCGTTCCAGTCGTATACAAACTATGTTTGACATGAGTTCCCATATTATGAAAAAATTGCTAAGCAGCGGATTCTTGATACTTACTCATATTCTTAAAACATGAATGTGTTATAATTTCGGTTATTCGTGTTTCGTATTTCGGCGACGTGGGCCTTTTTGGTTGAAATTGGTGCGATAAGGATTCTTTATGCTGATACATGTGTCTTAAGAAATTCCGTTTCGGACATTATAGGTCTTCTGATGATGGTCGTGACACTGATACGTACGTAAAGACGGAAATAATAAGCATTTGTGTTAGTGTGACATATTTTCCGAGACAGTATATAGCAATATTTCCAATAAGATCCGAGAGACGTTTTCTATTACCTCATAAATCTTTAACATCTTGTTCGAAAGTGGATACTTGAGCGTTATATTTTTTCGTTCCAGTCGTATACAGACTATGTTTGACATGAGTTCCCATATTATGAAAAAATTGCTAAGCAGCGGATTCTTGATACATACTCATATTCTTAAAACATGAATGTGTTATAATTTCGGTTATTCGTGTTTCGTATTTCGGCGACGTGGGCCTTTTTGGTTGAAATTGGTGCGATAAGGATTCTTTATGCTGATACATGTGTCTTAAGAAATTCCGTTTCGGACATTATAGGTCTTCTGATGATGGTCGTGACACTGATACGTACGTAAAGACGGAAATAATAAGCATTTGTGTTAGTGTGACATATTTTCCGAGACAGTATATAGCAATATTTCTAATAAGATCCGAGAGACGTTTTCTATTACCTCATAAATCTTTAACATCTTGTTCGAAAGTGGATACTTGAGCGTTATATTTTTTCGTTCCAGTCGTATACAGACTATGTTTGACATGAGTTCTCATATTATGAAAAAATTGCTAAGCAGTGGATTCTTGATTCATATTCTTAAAACATGAATGTGTTATAATTTCGGTTATTCGTGTTTCGTATTTCGGCGACGTGGGCCTTTTTGGTTGAAATTGGTGCGATAAGGATTCTTTATGCTGATACAATGTGTCTTAAGAAATTCCGTTTAGGACATTATAGGTCTTCTGATGATGGTCGTGACACTGATACGTACGTAAAGACGGAAATAATAAGCATTTGTGTTAGTGTGACATATTTTCCGAGACAGTATATAGCAATATTTCTAATAAGATCCGAGAGACGTTTTCTATTACCTCATAAATCTTTAACATCTTGTTCGAAAGTGGATACTTGAGCGTTATATTTTTTCGTTCCAGTCGTATACAGACTATGTTTGACATGAGTTCCCATATTATGAAAAAATTGCTAAGCAGCGGATTCTTGATACATACTCATATTCTTAAAACATGAATGTGTTATAATTTCGGTTATTCGTGTTTCGTATTTCGGCGACGTGGGCCTTTTTGGTTGAAATTGGTGCGATAAGGATTCTTTATGCTGATACAATGTGTCTTAAGAAATTCCGTTTAGGACATTATAGGTCTTCTGATGATGGTCGTGACACTGATACGTACGTAAAGACGGAAATAATAAGCATTTGTGTTAGTGTGACATATTTTCCGAGACAGTATATAGCAATATTTCTAATAAGATCCGAGAGACGTTTTCTATTACCTCATAAATCTTTAACATCTTGTTCGAAAGTGGATACTTGAGCGTTATATTTTTTCGTTCCAGTCGTATACAGACTATGTTTGACATGAGTTCCCATATTATGAAAAAATTACTAAGCAGCGGATTCTTGATACATACTCATATTCTTAAAACATGAATGTGTTATAATTTCGGTTATTCGTGTTTCGTATTTCGGCGACGTGGGCCTTTTTGGTTGAAATTAGTGCGATAAGGATTCTTTATGCTGATACATGTGTCTTAAGAAATTCCGTTTCGGACATTATAGGTCTTCTGATGATGGTCGTGACACTGATACGTACGTAAAGACGGAAATAATAAGCATTTGTGTTAGTGTGACATATTTTCCGAGACAGTATATAGCAATATTTCTAATAAGATCCGAGAGACGTTTTCTATTACCTCATAAATCTTTAACATCTTGTTCGAAAGTGGATACTTGAGCGTTATATTTTTTCGTTCCAGTCGTATACAGACTATGTTTGACATGAGTTCCCATATTATGAAAAAATTGCTAAGCAGCGGATTCTTGATACATACTCATATTCTTAAAACATGAATGTGTTATAATTTCGGTTATTCGTGTTTCGTATTTCGGCGACGTGGGCCTTTTTGGTTGAAATTGGTGCGATAAGGATTCTTTATGCTGATACATGTGTCTTAAGAAATTCCGTTTCGGACATTATAGGTCTTCTGATGATGGTCGTGACACTGATACGTACGTAAAGACGGAAATAATAAGCATTTGTGTTAGTGTGACATATTTTCCGAGACAGTATATAGCAATATTTCTAATAAGATCCGAGAGACGTTTTCTATTACCTCATAAATCTTTAACATCTTGTTCGAAAGTGGATACTTCAGCGTTATATTTTTTCGTTCCAGTCGTATACAGACTATGTTTGACATGAGTTCCCATATTATGAAAAAATTGCTAAGCAGCGGATTCTTGATACATACTCATATTCTTAAAACATGAATGTGTTATAATTTCGGTTATTCGTGTTTCGTATTTCGGCGACGTGGGCCTTTTTGGTTGAAATTGGTGCGATAAGGATTCTTTATGCTGATACAATGTGTCTTAAGAAATTCCGTTTAGGACATTATAGGTCTTCTGATGATGGTCGTGACACTGATACGTACGTGAAGACGGAAATAATAAGCATTTGTGTTAGTGTGACATATTTTCCGAGACAGTATATAGCAATATTTCTAATAAGATCCGAGAGACGTTTTCTATTACCTCATAAATCTTTAACATCTTGTTCGAAAGTGGATACTTGAGCGTTATATTTTTTCGTTCCAGTCGTATACAGACTATGTTTGACATGAGTTCCCATATTATGAAAAAATTGCTAAGCAGCGGATTCTTGATACATACTCATATTCTTAAAACATGAATGTGTTATAATTTCGGTTATTCGTGTTTCGTATTTCGGCGACGTGGGCCTTTTTGGTTGAAATTGGTGCGATAAGGATTCTTTATGCTGATACAATGTGTCTTAAGAAATTCCGTTTAGGACATTATAGGTCTTCTGATGATGGTCGTGACACTGATACGTACGTGAAGACGGAAATAATAAGCATTTGTGTTAGTGTGACATATTTTCCGAGACAGTATATAGCAATATTTCTAATAAGATCCGAGAGACGTTTTCTATTACCTCATAAATCTTTAACATCTTGTTCGAAAGTGGATACTTGAGCGTTATATTTTTTCGTTCCAGTCGTATACAGACTATGTTTGACATGAGTTCCCATATTATGAAAAAATTGCTAAGCAGCGGATTCTTGATACATACTCATATTCTTAAAACATGAATGTGTTATAATTTCGGTTATTCGTGTTTCGTATTTCGGCGACGTGGGCCTTTTTGGTTGAAATTGGTGCGATAAGGATTCTTTATGCTGATACAATGTGTCTTAAGAAATTCCGTTTAGGACATTATAGGTCTTCTGATGATGGTCGTGACACTGATACGTACGTGAAGACGGAAATAATAAGCATTTGTGTTAGTGTGACATATTTTCCGAGACAGTATATAGCAATATTTCTAATAAGATCCGAGAGACGTTTTCTATTACCTCATAAATCTTTAACATCTTGTTCGAAAGTGGATACTTGAGCGTTATATTTTCTCGTTCCAGTCGTATACAGACTATGTTTGACATGAGTTCCCATATTATGAAAAAATTGCTAAGCAGCGGATTCTTGATACATACTCATATTCTTAAAACATGAATGTGTTATAATTTCGGTTATTCGTGTTTCGTATTTCGGCGACGTGGGCCTTTTTGGTTGAAATTGGTGCGATAAGGATTCTTTATGCTGATACAATGTGTCTTAAGAAATTCCGTTTAGGACATTATAGGTCTTCTGATGATGGTCGTGACACTGATACGTACGTGAAGACGGAAATAATAAGCATTTGTGTTAGTGTGACATATTTTCCGAGACAGTATATAGCAATATTTCTAATAAGATCCGAGAGACGTTTTCTATTACCTCATAAATCTTTAACATCTTGTTCGAAAGTGGATACTTGAGCGTTATATTTTTTCGTTCCAGTCGTATACAGACTATGTTTGACATGAGTTCCCATATTATGAAAAAATTGCTAAGCAGCGGATTCTTGATACATACTCATATTCTTAAAACATGAATGTGTTATAATTTCGGTTATTCGTGTTTCGTATTTCGGCGACGTGGGCCTTTTTGGTTGAAATTGGTGCGATAAGGATTCTTTATGCTGATACAATGTGTCTTAAGAAATTCCGTTTAGGACATTATAGGTCTTCTGATGATGGTCGTGACACTGATACGTACGTGAAGACGGAAATAATAAGCATTTGTGTTAGTGTGACATATTTTCCGAGACAGTATATAGCAATATTTCTAATAAGATCCGAGAGACGTTTTCTATTACCTCATAAATCTTTAACATCTTGTTCGAAAGTGGATACTTGAGCGTTATATTTTTTCGTTCCAGTCGTATACAGACTATGTTTGACATGAGTTCCCATATTATGAAAAAATTGCTAAGCAGCGGATTCTTGATACATACTCATATTCTTAAAACATGAATGTGTTATAATTTCGGTTATTCGTGTTTCGTATTTCGGCGACGTGGGCCTTTTTGGTTGAAATTGGTGCGATAAGGATTCTTTATGCTGATACATGTGTCTTAAGAAATTCCGTTTCGGACATTATAGGTCTTCTGATGATGGTCGTGACACTGATACGTACGTAAAGACGGAAATAATAAGCATTTGTGTTAGTGTGACATATTTTCCGAGACAGTATATAGCAATATTTCTAATAAGATCCGAGAGACGTTTTCTATTACCTCATAAATCTTTAACATCTTGTTCGAAAGTGGATACTTGAGCGTTATATTTTTTCGTTCCAGTCGTATACAGACTATGTTTGACATGAGTTCCCATATTATGAAAAAATTGCTAAGCAGCGGATTCTTGATACATACTCATATTCTTAAAACATGAATGTGTTATAATTTCGGTTATTCGTGTTTCGTATTTCGGCGACGTGGGCCTTTTTGGTTGAAATTGGTGCGATAAGGATTCTTTATGCTGATACAATGTGTCTTAAGAAATTCCGTTTAGGACATTATAGGTCTTCTGATGATGGTCGTGACACTGATACGTACGTGAAGACGGAAATAATAAGCATTTGTGTTAGTGTGACATATTTTCCGAGACAGTATATAGCAATATTTCTAATAAGATCCGAGAGACGTTTTCTATTACCTCATAAATCTTTAACATCTTGTTCGAAAGTGGATACTTGAGCGTTATATTTTTTCGTTCCAGTCGTATACAGACTATGTTTGACATGAGTTCCCATATTATGAAAAAATTGCTAAGCAGCGGATTCTTGATACATACTCATATTCTTAAAACATGAATGTGTTATAATTTCGGTTATTCGTGTTTCGTATTTCGGCGACGTGGGCCTTTTTGGTTGAAATTGGTGCGATAAGGATTCTTTATGCTGATACAATGTGTCTTAAGAAATTCCGTTTAGGACATTATAGGTCTTCTGATGATGGTCGTGACACTGATACGTACGTGAAGACGGAAATAATAAGCATTTGTGTTAGTGTGACATATTTTCCGAGACAGTATATAGCAATATTTCTAATAAGATCCGAGAGACGTTTTCTATTACCTCATAAATCTTTAACATCTTGTTCGAAAGTGGATACTTGAGCGTTATATTTTTTCGTTCCAGTCGTATACAGACTATGTTTGACATGAGTTCCCATATTATGAAAAAATTGCTAAGCAGCGGATTCTTGATACATACTCATATTCTTAAAACATGAATGTGTTATAATTTCGGTTATTCGTGTTTCGTATTTCGGCGACGTGGGCCTTTTTGGTTGAAATTGGTGCGATAAGGATTCTTTATGCTGATACATGTGTCTTAAGAAATTCCGTTTCGGACATTATAGGTCTTCTGATGATGGTCGTGACACTGATACGTACGTAAAGACGGAAATAATAAGCATTTGTGTTAGTGTGACATATTTTCCGAGACAGTATATAGCAATATTTCTAATAAGATCCGAGAGACGTTTTCTATTACCTCATAAATCTTTAACATCTTGTTCGAAAGTGGATACTTGAGCGTTATATTTTTTCGTTCCAGTCGTATACAGACTATGTTTGACATGAGTTCCCATATTATGAAAAAATTGCTAAGCAGCGGATTCTTGATACATACTCATATTCTTAAAACATGAATGTGTTATAATTTCGGTTATTCGTGTTTCGTATTTCGGCGACGTGGGCCTTTTTGGTTGAAATTGGTGCGATAAGGATTCTTTATGCTGATACAATGTGTCTTAAGAAATTCCGTTTAGGACATTATAGGTCTTCTGATGATGGTCGTGACACTGATACGTACGTGAAGACGGAAATAATAAGCATTTGTGTTAGTGTGACATATTTTCCGAGACAGTATATAGCAATATTTCTAATAAGATCCGAGAGACGTTTTCTATTACCTCATAAATCTTTAACATCTTGTTCGAAAGTGGATACTTGAGCGTTATATTTTTTCGTTCCAGTCGTATACAGACTATGTTTGACATGAGTTCCCATATTATGAAAAAATTGCTAAGCAGCGGATTCTTGATACATACTCATATTCTTAAAACATGAATGTGTTATAATTTCGGTTATTCGTGTTTCGTATTTCGGCGACGTGGGCCTTTTTGGTTGAAATTGGTGCGATAAGGATTCTTTATGCTGATACAATGTGTCTTAAGAAATTCCGTTTCGGACATTATAGGTCTTCTGATGATGGTCGTGACACTGATACGTACGTAAAGACGGAAATAATAAGCATTTGTGTTAGTGTGACATATTTTCCGAGACAGTATATAGCAATATTTCTAATAAGATCCGAGAGACGTTTTCTATTACCTCATAAATCTTTAACATCTTGTTCGAAAGTGGATACTTGAGCGTTATATTTTTTCGTTCCAGTCGTATACAGACTATGTTTGACATGAGTTCCCATATTATGAAAAAATTGCTAAGCAGCGGATTCTTGATACATACTCATATTCTTAAAACATGAATGTGTTATAATTTCGGTTATTCGTGTTTCGTATTTCGGCGACGTGGGCCTTTTTGGTTGAAATTGGTGCGATAAGGATTCTTTATGCTGATACAATGTGTCTTAAGAAATTCCGTTTAGGACATTATAGGTCTTCTGATGATGGTCGTGACACTGATACGTACGTGAAGACGGAAATAATAAGCATTTGTGTTAGTGTGACATATTTTCCGAGACAGTATATAGCAATATTTCTAATAAGATCCGAGAGACGTTTTCTATTACCTCATAAATCTTTAACATCTTGTTCGAAAGTGGATACTTGAGCGTTATATTTTTTCGTTCCAGTCGTATACAGACTATGTTTGACATGAGTTCCCATATTATGAAAAAATTGCTAAGCAGCGGATTCTTGATACATACTCATATTCTTAAAACATGAATGTGTTATAATTTCGGTTATTCGTGTTTCGTATTTCGGCGACGTGGGCCTTTTTGGTTGAAATTGGTGCGATAAGGATTCTTTATGCTGATACAATGTGTCTTAAGAAATTCCGTTTAGGACATTATAGGTCTTCTGATGATGGTCGTGACACTGATACGTACGTGAAGACGGAAATAATAAGCATTTGTGTTAGTGTGACATATTTTCCGAGACAGTATATAGCAATATTTCTAATAAGATCCGAGAGACGTTTTCTATTACCTCATAAATCTTTAACATCTTGTTCGAAAGTGGATACTTGAGCGTTATATTTTTTCGTTCCAGTCGTATACAGACTATGTTTGACATGAGTTCCCATATTAAGAAAAAATTGCTAAGCAGCGGATTCTTGATACATACTCATATTCTT
The DNA here is from genome assembly GCA_958510875.1 of Endomychus coccineus. Lineage (NCBI taxonomy): Eukaryota > Metazoa > Arthropoda > Insecta > Coleoptera > Endomychidae > Endomychus > Endomychus coccineus. The sequence continues at coordinate 48,729,209 of OY294068.1, read as the reverse complement.
AAAACATGAATGTGTTATAATTTCGGTTATTCGTGTTTCGTATTTCGGCGACCTGGGCCTTTTTGGTTGAAATTGGTGCGATAAGGATTCTTTATGCTGATACATGTGTCTTAAGAAATTCCGTTTCGGACATTATAGGTCTTCTGATGATGGTCGTGACACTGATACGTACGTGAAGACGGAAATAATAAGCATTTGTGTTAGTGTGACATATTTTCCGAGACAGTATATAGCAATATTTCTAATAAGATCCGAGAGACGTTTTCTATTACCTCATAAATCTTTAACATCTTGTTCGAAAGTGGATACTTGAGCGTTATATTTTTTCGTTCCAGTCGTATACAGACTATGTTTGACATGAGTTCCCATATTATGAAAAAATTGCTAAGCAGCGGATTCTTGATACATACTCATATTCTTAAAACATGAATGTGTTATAATTTCGGTTATTCGTGTTTCGTATTTCGGCGACGTGGGCCTTTTTGGTTGAAATTGGTGCGATAAGGATTCTTTATGCTGATACAATGTGTCTTAAGAAATTCCGTTTCGGACATTATAGGTCTTCTGATGATGGTCGTGACACTGATACGTACGTAAAGACGGAAATAATAAGCATTTGTGTTAGTGTGACATATTTTCCGAGACAGTATATAGCAATATTTCTAATAAGATCCGAGAGACGTTTTCTATTACCTCATAAATCTTTAACATCTTGTTCGAAAGTGGATACTTGAGCGTTATATTTTTTCGTTCCAGTCGTATACAGACTATGTTTGACATGAGTTCCCATATTATGAAAAAATTGCTAAGCAGCGGATTCTTGATACATACTCATATTCTTAAAACATGAATGTGTTATAATTTCGGTTATTCGTGTTTCGTATTTCGGCGACGTGGGCCTTTTTGGTTGAAATTGGTGCGATAAGGATTCTTTATGCTGATACAATGTGTCTTAAGAAATTCCGTTTAGGACATTATAGGTCTTCTGATGATGGTCGTGACACTGATACGTACGTGAAGACGGAAATAATAAGCATTTGTGTTAGTGTGACATATTTTCCGAGACAGTATATAGCAATATTTCTAATAAGATCCGAGAGACGTTTTCTATTACCTCATAAATCTTTAACATCTTGTTCGAAAGTGGATACTTGAGCGTTATATTTTTTCGTTCCAGTCGTATACAGACTATGTTTGACATGAGTTCCCATATTATGAAAAAATTGCTAAGCAGCGGATTCTTGATACATACTCATATTCTTAAAACATGAATGTGTTATAATTTCGGTTATTCGTGTTTCGTATTTCGGCGACGTGGGCCTTTTTGGTTGAAATTGGTGCGATAAGGATTCTTTATGCTGATACAATGTGTCTTAAGAAATTCCGTTTAGGACATTATAGGTCTTCTGATGATGGTCGTGACACTGATACGTACGTGAAGACGGAAATAATAAGCATTTGTGTTAGTGTGACATATTTTCCGAGACAGTATATAGCAATATTTCTAATAAGATCCGAGAGACGTTTTCTATTACCTCATAAATCTTTAACATCTTGTTCGAAAGTGGATACTTGAGCGTTATATTTTTTCGTTCCAGTCGTATACAGACTATGTTTGACATGAGTTCCCATATTAAGAAAAAATTGCTAAGCAGCGGATTCTTGATACATACTCATATTCTTAAAACATGAATGTGTTATAATTTCGGTTATTCGTGTTTCGTATTTCGGCGACCTGGGCCTTTTTGGTTGAAATTGGTGCGATAAGGATTCTTTATGCTGATACATGTGTCTTAAGAAATTCCGTTTCGGACATTATAGGTCTTCTGATGATGGTCGTGACACTGATACGTACGTAAAGACGGAAATAATAAGCATTTGTGTTAGTGTGACATATTTTCCGAGACAGTATATAGCAATATTTCTAATAAGATCCGAGAGACGTTTTCTATTACCTCATAAATCTTTAACATCTTGTTCGAAAGTGGATACTTAAGCGTTATATTTTTTCGTTCCAGTCGTATACAGACTATGTTTGACATGAGTTCCCATATTATGAAAAAATTGCTAAGCAGCGGATTCTTGATACATACTCATATTCTTAAAACATGAATGTGTTATAATTTCGGTTATTCGTGTTTCGTATTTCGGCGACGTGGGCCTTTTTGGTTGAAATTGGTGCGATAAGGATTCTTTATGCTGATACAATGTGTCTTAAGAAATTCCGTTTAGGACATTATAGGTCTTCTGATGATGGTCGTGACACTGATACGTACGTGAAGACGGAAATAATAAGCATTTGTGTTAGTGTGACATATTTTCCGAGACAGTATATAGCAATATTTCTAATAAGATCCGAGAGACGTTTTCTATTACCTCATAAATCTTTAACATCTTGTTCGAAAGTGGATACTTGAGCGTTATATTTTTTCGTTCCAGTCGTATACAGACTATGTTTGACATGAGTTCCCATATTATGAAAAAATTGCTAAGCAGCGGATTCTTGATACATACTCATATTCTTAAAACATGAATGTGTTATAATTTCGGTTATTCGTGTTTCGTATTTCGGCGACGTGGGCCTTTTTGGTTGAAATTGGTGCGATAAGGATTCTTTATGCTGATACAATGTGTCTTAAGAAATTCCGTTTAGGACATTATAGGTCTTCTGATGATGGTCGTGACACTGATACGTACGTGAAGACGGAAATAATAAGCATTTGTGTTAGTGTGACATATTTTCCGAGACAGTATATAGCAATATTTCTAATAAGATCCGAGAGACGTTTTCTATTACCTCATAAATCTTTAACATCTTGTTCGAAAGTGGATACTTGAGCGTTATATTTTTTCGTTCCAGTCGTATACAGACTATGTTTGACATGAGTTCCCATATTATGAAAAAATTGCTAAGCAGCGGATTCTTGATACATACTCATATTCTTAAAACATGAATGTGTTATAATTTCGGTTATTCGTGTTTCGTATTTCGGCGACGTGGGCCTTTTTGGTTGAAATTGGTGCGATAAGGATTCTTTATGCTGATACATGTGTCTTAAGAAATTCCGTTTCGGACATTATAGGTCTTCTGATGATGGTCGTGACACTGATACGTACGTAAAGACGGAAATAATAAGCATTTGTGTTAGTGTGACATATTTTCCGAGACAGTATATAGCAATATTTCTAATAAGATCCGAGAGACGTTTTCTATTACCTCATAAATCTTTAACATCTTGTTCGAAAGTGGATACTTGAGCGTTATATTTTTTCGTTCCAGTCGTATACAGACTATGTTTGACATGAGTTCCCATATTATGAAAAAATTGCTAAGCAGCGGATTCTTGATACATACTCATATTCTTAAAACATGAATGTGTTATAATTTCGGTTATTCGTGTTTCGTATTTCGGCGACGTGGGCCTTTTTGGTTGAAATTGGTGCGATAAGGATTCTTTATGCTGATACAATGTGTCTTAAGAAATTCCGTTTCGGACATTATAGGTCTTCTGATGATGGTCGTGACACTGATACGTACGTAAAGACGGAAATAATAAGCATTTGTGTTAGTGTGACATATTTTTCGAGACAGTATATAGCAATATTTCTAATAAGATCCGAGAGACGTTTTCTATTACCTCATAAATCTTTAACATCTTGTTCGAAAGTGGATACTTGAGCGTTATATTTTTTCGTTCCAGTCGTATACAGACTATGTTTGACATGAGTTCCCATATTATGAAAAAATTGCTAAGCAGCGGATTCTTGATACATACTCATATTCTTAAAACATGAATGTGTTATAATTTCGGTTATTCGTGTTTCGTATTTCGGCGACGTGGGCCTTTTTGGTTGAAATTGGTGCGATAAGGATTCTTTATGCTGATACAATGTGTCTTAAGAAATTCCGTTTAGGACATTATAGGTCTTCTGATGATGGTCGTGACACTGATACGTACGTGAAGACGGAAATAATAAGCATTTGTGTTAGTGTGACATATTTTCCGAGACAGTATATAGCAATATTTCTAATAAGATCCGAGAGACGTTTTCTATTACCTCATAAATCTTTAACATCTTGTTCGAAAGTGGATACTTGAGCGTTATATTTTTTCGTTCCAGTCGTATACAGACTATGTTTGACATGAGTTCCCATATTATGAAAAAATTGCTAAGCAGCGGATTCTTGATACATACTCATATTCTTAAAACATGAATGTGTTATAATTTCGGTTATTCGTGTTTCGTATTTCGGCGACGTGGGCCTTTTTGGTTGAAATTGGTGCGATAAGGATTCTTTATGCTGATACAATGTGTCTTAAGAAATTCCGTTTAGGACATTATAGGTCTTCTGATGATGGTCGTGACACTGATACGTACGTGAAGACAGAAATAATAAGCATTTGTGTTAGTGTGACATATTTTCCGAGACAGTATATAGCAATATTTCTAATAAGATCCGAGAGACGTTTTCTATTACCTCATAAATCTTTAACATCTTGTTCGAAAGTGGATACTTGAGCGTTATATTTTTTCGTTCCAGTCGTATACAGACTATGTTTGACATGAGTTCCCATATTAAGAAAAAATTGCTAAGCAGCGGATTCTTGATACATACTCATATTCTTAAAACATGAATGTGTTATAATTTCGGTTATTCGTGTTTCGTATTTCGGCGACGTGGGCCTTTTTGGTTGAAATTGGTGCGATAAGGATTCTTTATGCTGATACAATGTGTCTTAAGAAATTCCGTTTAGGACATTATAGGTCTTCTGATGACGGTCGTGACACTGATACGTACGTGAAGACGGAAATAATAAGCATTTGTGTTAGTGTGACATATTTTCCGAGACAGTATATAGCAATATTTCTAATAAGATCCGAGAGACGTTTTCTATTACCTCATAAATCTTTAACATCTTGTTCGAAAGTGGATACTTGAGCGTTATATTTTTTCGTTCCAGTCGTATACAGACTATGTTTGACATGAGTTCCCATATTATGAAAAAATTGCTAAGCAGCGGATTCTTGATACATACTCATATTCTTAAAACATGAATGTGTTATAATTTCGGTTATTCGTGTTTCGTATTTCGGCGACGTGGGCCTTTTTGGTTGAAATTGGTGCGATAAGGATTCTTTATGCTGATACAATGTGTCTTAAGAAATTCCGTTTAGGACATTATAGGTCTTCTGATGATGGTCGTGACACTGATACGTACGTGAAGACGGAAATAATAAGCATTTGTGTTAGTGTGACATATTTTCCGAGACAGTATATAGCAATATTTCTTATAAGATCCGAGAGACGTTTTCTATTACCTCATAAATCTTTAACATCTTGTTCGAAAGTGGATACTTGAGCGTTATATTTTTTCGTTCCAGTCGTATACAGACTATGTTTGACATGAGTTCCCATATTATGAAAAAATTGCTAAGCAGCGGATTCTTGATACATACTCATATTCTTAAAACATGAATGTGTTATAATTTCGGTTATTCGTGTTTCGTATTTCGGCGACGTGGGCCTTTTTGGTTGAAATTGGTGCGATAAGGATTCTTTATGCTGATACAATGTGTCTTAAGAAATTCCGTTTAGGACATTATAGGTCTTCTGATGATGGTCGTGACACTGATACGTACGTGAAGACGGAAATAATAAGCATTTGTGTTAGTGTGACATATTTTCCGAGACAGTATATAGCAATATTTCTAATAAGATCCGAGAGACGTTTTCTATTACCTCATAAATCTTTAACATCTTGTTCGAAAGTGGATACTTGAGCGTTATATTTTTTCGTTCCAGTCGTATACAGACTATGTTTGACATGAGTTCCCATATTATGAAAAAATTGCTAAGCAGCGGATTCTTGATACATACTCATATTCTTAAAACATGAATGTGTTATAATTTCGGTTATTCGTGTTTCGTATTTCGGCGACGTGGGCCTTTTTGGTTGAAATTGGTGCGATAAGGATTCTTTATGCTGATACATGTGTCTTAAGAAATTCCGTTTAGGACATTATAGGTCTTCTGATGATGGTCGTGACACTGATACGTACGTGAAGACGGAAATAATAAGCATTTGTGTTAGTGTGACACATTTTCCGAGAATTTCCTTGTGAGATAAGTTGAGGAAACTATCAAATGATTCGAAAACTCCTTCAAGGGCTTATGAGTTGTCCATATAGAACCGAGAAGAGATTTCTCCCCAACTATAAGGATGTTGTTTCATACATCTTCTTCTATAAGAATTTCACATACACTTTTTCTCACATTGGCAACATTACGGTTCACGAATGGAAATCAATGCTACAATCGCATATAATCGTATTGTAGCGTGTATGATACACCGTGAATATTGAGGTTTCAATGCAGCAGATGATTCGATGAGAATCGAGTTAACATCGATCATGTTTAGGCTTTGCTTATCACGCCATTCTTTCGTAGTCTTTCACTGTCTGCAATACTTAAGCTCACCTGACCAAATTCCCTCACCGTTTGATCGACGAATTGAAAATCGAAGCAACGTGGTTCTTACTCCCCCAATGATGAATTCTTCGGTTCGGATAGCCGTCACATTATTCAGAATGCTTTTATTTGAACGTCAGCACATCAGTGGTATTTGATATCACATGCTGTGATGCAAAGTGATTCCTCCAAGCTGATGTCATCGGATGTCTATCAACCCGGATTCGTAACAATCATGCCGCCATTACCTCTCATCACATGAAACTGCATTTCTGAGAATCCTGTACCTGGATGAGAAATTACTGTTTCAACGCATATGTGAGTAATTATATAGTTGTGAAGTTTCGTCAAAGCTTTACACAATGAATGCGTTAAATATAATAGAAATTCACAACCATAATTGTGGAATTACAGATTCTCTAACCTGTCAGTTGTTCTGTGTGGTTCGTCAAGGAACGAATTATTATGAATTCAACTGTAGGAGGTTCCTGCATGAATAATTTTTCAGTTTTGGAAACTTCCAACTTATCCTACGAACATTATAGTCTATGACCGAATAGTATGTCTAGTTACGAGTGTAGATATTCTAGTATCGGTAACTGACAAAATCTGAATAATAACCAACTAATGGTCTTAAAGAATTCAACAATCGTCTTAATCCGTATATCTCAACTCTCAACCCCACTCCAGTCTCGTGAGTATAAGGCGTTGGGTGAAGTTCATGCAGGGGTCTTGCTTGTCTTTTTCCAATCCTTTCTGTTTTGACCATATCCCTTACATCCCCTCATTTCTTCCCACATTTATCTAGTGTCAGTTTTACTCTTTCTTCTGATATTGTTCGAACTGTGCCTCTTGATTCCTTGTTTCCACTCCTCGCTTCAGATAACTTTCTTGTTAGTCTCGAACCGTGTCCATTCTTTTTATATGCTCACATCATCTCGAATGAGGTTCTTTTATGACATTAATCATTACCCCACGTTTAGGGTTTCGCTAGGTGTCTTATCTCTCATTATATAAAGTTTGGTTTCAATCTCTATTTTACTTATGACTCCTATTTTCCCTACATATACTTATGTTAGTGTCGATCCCCCTGCGGAATGAATGTCATAATGGTTACTAGCACTCCTTTTTGTATTTCAATATTTTCTTGTTTCGGTAATTGGATTTTTCTGTTCCTGATACTAATTGAAGAATCTTCCACCTTTTGTTCCTCTATCTCAAGATGTTTTCATCACGATTGGTTTTGATTTATTCCAATGCCAAATTCTTTCAGGGTCGTTCTTCATATTCCGAGGTTTACATTTGATCTTTCAACATCTTCCGCAAATATCACCACATCATCTTCATCTGCATAGCATTTCACAGATTTTTTCCATTTCACAGTTACTTCCTATTTTTGACTTGTTCTGGCTTCATCGAGTACCAGTGGTGACAATATGCACATTTTCGATTCCTCTTGTCACATCATACCAAAATAAACTGCCTTCTCATATAGGTTTCTTATAACTTCAGTCGAACCATTCGGAACACCCCTTTTTGTAGAATTTTCGAATGATCCCATTTCAATCACATCCACAAAGGAGACGTGTACTCTGTTCCTTCTTCTCTTCTTCTCCTCTCCTACGATTTGGCTGCACTGAATCTATTATTCATCTGTGGTGACTTTCCCAGGATACTCGCATATATATTTAAAGCTGCGTGTTCGTGATACCTCCGTAGTTTTTAGAAACTTTGTTTTCTCCATTTTTATGATTTGATGTTATTACTTCTATCTTACGATCTTCTGGCTTAACATTTTTTGTATGAAAATTGACTTGTAGAATGAATTCAAGATTGCAGAGATGAACATCATTTCCTATATCAAATCAATGTGGATTGGGTTTGAGCTAATATAGGGTATTTCATAACTCGATGATGATAAGGAGTGACATTTTTGGTAAAAAAACTGCCGTGTTTCCGAATTATCAGACTTCGAAGTTTCCATGTAATCAATGTTTAACTTCGATAAATATTAGCAAATGACGTAAATAGCATATCATGAATGAGGTGACAGTAAAAATTATTCCCAAGCTTATTAGACTTCAAAGTTCCTTTGTTATCTTAGTGATTTTGCTAAACATGTAGACATTATTTTTGTGCATGCTTTTGCAACAACAACACAATAAAACCTTCAAGGGAATACAGCAGGAGATTTCCTTATAGGCGACAAACATTCCGTCGAGTGTTCACAAATGGTTTCCGGTTACTGCGAGAGTTTTGAATTGTTAATTCTCGTATTGGTGTTGGTGGTCTCCTCAGAAATCGTGTTGTTGAAATAGAAAAACTGATAGATCGTCTGCTTGAAAACGGGGAACCAGTATAGTGTGGTTTGCTACATGTGCTTACTCCTAACAGAAGAGTTTAACATCAATTTCGACTCGCACTTTGTCAATAGCTTCTTCAATAGCATGAACAAAATAAAAATTCCGTTAGATATACTCGGGATAGCATACATAATAGCCATAATGAATATACGGATATGTTCCAATTGCTTTTGAAATAAGAGGTTCGGAATCTTCAACGGACAACTACATACTGCCAATTCAAGTTCTTCCTGAACGTTGGGATGCTGAGATGTGCTTGCATTTTTCAGATCTAGCAGAATCTATGGGATACGAGTAGTTTCTTCTTAATTTGGTCTGAAATTGAATGTGATATCAGAATGACGTGACAGCGCCTCCAATTGAACGTAATCTTGTCGCTTGATTGAATGGCACTTTTACCGGCAGATTTTACGACGTAGATAAATAATACATATAGCCTGCGAGATCACCTGACTCGAATCCTCTGGAATATTATGTATAAGTGCATTCGAAATAATCGATTTACGCCGTAGAAATTGATAACTTAGAGCAATGAATGCTAATAATAATGCATGTTATCGAATACATTTCAAATAGACAAAACCCAATCAGTATTATATCATTGATATATATTACTCTACTGTAACATAGCTGTTGCCCATTGTGGTGAACATGTCTCTCTCTCATCATTTCGTTGCTTGCTATCATTTGATAAAAAAAATTATCACATGCAGAATCTAGTCTAGTACCTCCGAAACAAACACCTATCGGCAAAATAATTTTTCCACATTCTTCAACAAGAATATGACAGCGTACACGTTCCCCAATATTTTGCCTCGAGTTATAAAACACCTAGTATATAAAATAAGATGCATTCATGTTTTGTACATGTTTGAAGTGATAATTTATTATCCCAATATTTGTTATAAGATATTTAATCTGAGAAAGACTACCTCGATCTCTGTGATTTCATAGCACAAGCTAAGTATGTCAATGCGGCTGCAGATCACGGAATGATCAAAAGATTGACGCAAGAGATCACAAGTTTCGTCACAGCGGGCCAGGGTAGGATGCGGTTATGAAAGTATTCATCTTGTGTGTGACTATGGACAAGGTGATTCAATCATTTGTCCTTCGAACTTGAGGCCAAGATATTGCTCGCATTGTCTATATTTCAGGGTTCAATCTATCGAGGCATCTCCTTTCTTTTTTCCGTGCCACATTGTAGAAGGATTCCTGGCAAAGCGCTTTCACTATACTCATTCAAATATCAAGGACCGTAACAATTTTTTAGTTGGAATAACCAAATTTTCAAAATCAGCTGTTTATAAGCTCTTTCCAAAATTTTGTTATCAAATCAAATTAACTTCCTCAACTTGAACTTCTGATTATTTCAATTTGATTTAATGAAATTTTTGGTACTCTAATTTGTTTCACTAGGTATTTATTTTTTTCTAAGCATTATTCTGTGTTAATATTGAATTAAGTTTCTTCGTAACTCATCATAATTTTGTTCTTTATCATAATATCCTAGAGGAATAAGACCAGATTGTTAAGTTGAAACTTGTCTTTATTTTCTCTAATGTAATAATGATCATCATGTATCCACCTCATAATGCCGGAAATTCTTGATTGAAGACTCTTTCATCTTTTCGTGAAGCAGTTGGCGTCCAAAAAAGGCAGTCCTATTCAATCAAGAATCGAAGGATATGTTCCATTACGAGCCCTGAGGGGTGTTATTACCCTGAGCTAGTAGGGGTCATTAGAGACACAAAAGGCTGCTTCAAAACCATTCAAGGTTTCCCATTCCTGGACAATTCGGCGAATGGGCAGGATTACTACATGTTCTCGATGAACAGTTTAGCTGAAATTCCAGGATTGAGTTTGCCTGACTTGAACTCTTAGTGCTTCATTGAGAGACCACGTGTTCCGGTATGCAAATTATGAAATACCCTTTTCGTTCTGTCAAGATTCGCGAAGAAATAATAATGAAACGTCAATCGTTTTGTTGGAGATGACGTCCATGTGTCTCCTTTGTAAAACTCTATTGCACCGAACAATACACAAGGATGTCATTTTGGAGTTCATTGCTTTTATCCATATGCAGAAGAATCTTATAATCGAGATAGAATATATCTCAGTATGGCTAGATCATGTAAATCTATAATCATCGGTGTTTAATTGTTGGTCTTATTCATAGGTATATTCTCTCTCTTGCTTTTCTCAAGATAAGTTGAATTCAGGTATAGCATGTAGTCTCTGTTATCATGAAATGAATCAACATGATCGAAAGACTATGCTGCATCCTGATATAGTGACATATTTCGGAAGATTTCAAAATATTGGTCTGTTGGCAATCTATCTAGAATATATGATTGATTTTGATGACTCAGCACAGATAGAAACAAGCGTTGAGCTTAGAAAACATCCGATGAGACTCGAAAGCGAGTATGTACATTACGCTTAAGATCTCTGAACTTGACTATCAGGAAAGTTAGGCGCGAAAATATCTCATTTCACCTTCTCATATTTTACTCTTTTGACAGTTTAAGTATTATGCATAACAAAGATGTCATAAATAAAAGTATATCAATTAACAGAAGGACTATAATGTTGGGGTTGAGATGTCGACAAGAATTTTTCCATGAATATTTAACAGCAATAAAAAAATTCCGAATACCAAATTGACTCGCCGTATATTTTGATTAAAGCTGATACGGCACGCAGGACACTCCATGGATAGCTTAACCACCATCAGATAAACTGGAAAGAATGACAGTATCACATTTTCTCTACTTGGTAGATCTCGAATGTAGTTACGCTTTCTGTCAACAAACACGGATCACTGGACAAACTATAACACATGATACTGCGTTTATCATTAATTCCACGAAATCTTTAATACTAGCAATATCAAACAACTCACGTAAAATACTTCTAGAATGTTCCCTACACCTGCCCAAGACATTGAGTGATGAATCAATAATACGAAATTTTAGCTCTCAATTTCTCGTAGATTACTTGCTATCTTATACTAGAATATTCATCAAATTCAGAGTTGAATAATGTTCTAAGGAGAAATCTACCATTCAAAGACTATATGAGATAAATTAAAGTGGCAATAGCAACTGATAGTAACGCCAGGAAAATAGATGCGAATTAAATATCGTTGGTCTAAAAGCCTGGAAGTAATAGTTTTTAGAGACAAACTATTCAAGAAATTGATGAAGGTGGCTTCGATTTGATCATTCTATGTTCTTCGCTAAAAAGTTAGTGAACAAATTGCACCTGGTCACTTACATTTTCCTTTGCTATGATTACATAATGTATAGCTAGAAGTTATAGGTGCCAAAAATGGTAAGTGTTCTCATGCTTCCTGCTATAATAGCACCTGCAAGATAATCAATTCCTATCAACACATATAATAACCGATCTTAGCCAATGTCCGGATTTACTGTAGAAGATAGAATAATTCATGTTGATCTCAAACGAGGTAAATTAACTTGGTTCAAGGATGAATATCGCCTCCCGGGCAACATAAATAAGTGGTATTATCGTAGCAGGCTATATCCTCTATGTAAGACCCTGGAATATGCTCCTTGAAATGGGTTGTTGTACGTGATATCAAATAAAAAATAGAGAATCCTAGGCATAAATACAAGGATAAGATGTTTCTACTTACATTATCATCCACATTAGATTGCATATTCGTCTTACCTGAAACAAAAAGATTAACTGTTTCAAACTGAGGAATAAGTAATGCGACTATTTCAATATTGATTAATATGATTTGGAAGGAATGAAATATACGACCACATGGAAGATAATATTTATGATGAGGTCAACTTATCGTGAATCTTATATTTCATACAATGAGATGTTACATGGAACTTTTCGCCAACCATCACACGGGGCATCGACAGGGTATACATGGGGCGTGAACTGAAAATGATTTTTCTGGTTTCTGTGGCGATATTTGTTGTGGAAGAAATACGTTCATGGTACTTTCATTCCGGGGGTTAACTCCGTTTTGGCACCAGACCCTGCTGTTTTGTGATTATTTGCGAAGTTAAATTTTCATTATAACTCATCATGAAGGCAAACGTACCGAACAAATCAAGAAGGTTTGAGATTCAAGTCTATTTTTATCTTATAGAATTCAAAAAATGATATTGTTCTCACACTCACCATGTTGTAAGATTTGAGCCCATTCCCTTCCCTTCAGGATGTCACTGTCTGCGATGAACTAGCCTGATCTATGCTTTAGTTTTTCTTATGCTATATAGTACTATATAACTATAAAAAAAATGTGCTGTTCTGAATTTCATTCAACTAGAATTGAGAAGGAGATTAGAAATACCACTCTCCATCCAATATTTCTTGAAAGTTGGCCTTTATTATACAGATTGAGTTTATAGTGATTCGTTGAGTGCGAGCGAGATTTTACAAATATGGGCCTTTTATTCATAGCATGCCTGTCAGACGTAGAAAATAATCATGTTGAATCAAAATAATTAGCTACAATTGGTTCTAGAAGTAGAATTGCATTGAAGTAGGTACTGTAAATTTATTTTGATATTCATAGAACAGATTCACGAGATATTGAATCCTCTCAAATCAGTGTGTACCCGTGCTTCTATCGGGGAAGGGTTCTCAGGTGAAAAAAATAATGTTTTTGAGATTTTCATAGGAAAAGTTACAAGATTTGTAGAGAAATCAACAGATTCGCCTTTCCTTATTACTGTATGTACATAGAAGTATTTATTCATAATTGAGCATTGTGAACATTATTCATGACTACTATAAATGAGAAACAATCGCCATTATCGACTGAAAATAATGAGTAAACTCAACAACATCATTAATGGAAAAGCTGATTGGAAGATAAGTAGGTAGATATTTATTTTCAAGAAGAACATGAAACACACTTCTGAACAAATGAAATAGAATATACCAAACACGTTATCAGATTCCTATAACAGAGACCTATAACAAAATCACAACCTATTATTAGGAACAAACAGCACAAATAATCTAGGTCAAATAAAGTGAAATCAGAATAGCTACGTTCTTGAATTAATTGGGCGTAATGCCATTTGCTCTTTCCAGTCGATTTAATACTTTTTTCTGACTAGTGCACATGCGTCCAGCGTGAGCGGTGACGTTTTGCATTAAGGATAAAAGAGCATTTCATATTGAGTTATTGCATTTCTTGTACATTTTCATCTTCATACACCAAAACAGAACAATTTTTCCAAATATTCTCAGAAATATGGCATCCTGGAAAACTTCTCATCAAATTATCAGTAGAATAAAAACACCAGACCTGGCAACGCTGAACGCGAGTTACTGCCGAGAGAGGAATGAGTCAGTCGTCTGTTGAGCATCCCGAATTTTCAGAAACGGACCACTATAGCGCTTAACTAGACTCTTTCTTGTGAAACAGTTAAATGCATCACTCGCTCTAACTCACAAGACTCTCCTATACACCGGTGATTGAATTATTGTTCGGAATCTCTACATTGACATGTAGAATTGAAGCGATTTTCAGTAGCTTACGGTTCTTTGAAGCAAGACAAGGAGCTTGCATATGCTTTACGGTAGCGGGTACTCTCTAGTTTTGTGCTATGAAACCTTGTACATTTGACGTAATATTCATATCTAACGTCATAAATATCACTTCTACATACAACTTTCCTCTATTCAAATCTATGCAGGCGGGAAATAGTATAGATTCCTGTTCAAAAGCCTGTGAAGTGCACATGCTAAGTCTTTAAGCTTTAGCAGACACACAGCTTTCATATATCTTGTATTCCATAGAACCTTTACACTTCGAATAAAACTACTTTCTTAAACGGAATAAATTCTCAATAGCGGAATCCTCTTCCACGACTTTGTAATATGTATTTATATACTTTTCACACTCACATCAAAACTGTAAGCCATTTATTGCATGGTTACACTACAATTGAAATTCTCTATTTATTCCATTCGTTTATTGTTGTGTTTATAGTTTATTTCTGATATATTCAGTATTAGAAAAGAGGGATGAGACACAAATTGATTGAAATTGAAACGCGCATTTGAATAATTTGTTGTCAAGAGTTCTGATAATGGTTTGGGAGGTGGGACAAAAATTAAATTTATTGGAAAGTGCATTTGAGAGGTTCCTGAATAAGGTAAGAAGTTCTGGTCGTATTCACACTTGAATTGCAACATAATATATTTCATAGCTAGAGAAAATGCAATGAATGATTTATATTCAGGTAAAAGGCGAAATAATTAATGAGTTATCGAATATATAAATGCATAAATTTATTTTTTCAGTAATAGTTGTCAAAGATAACAGCAAGATATCATAAAATGTATCAAGAGAACACAAAAATTCAAAATAATAAATGTAAAAAGAAAATTAATAAAATAGGCTACTTATTTAAATAAGTTCTCATGAACAGTGTATGGTTGACATCGCCCTATCGTATTAAATATCCTATTTTTGAATACGAAAAATTTCTTCGTACTCTGCATATCAATTGGCGAGTTGTTGACAATTTCAATGCACATATAACAACAACGCACATGCGCACAATCAGACGCAGGCACAGACACAGACGAAGACGCCTAAGCACACGCACACACATATGGAACTTTCTGTTTCTAGCAGCAAAGCAACAAAAATAAAATTCAAGAGCTATATTAACCGAATCCACAAAAATTATGAAATACGAGTTTTGTTACAAGTAAAACTGGTATATTGAAATACATTAGATACTACGCAATGTTGGCCCGCTATTTGTTTCATAGCCTGACCTGGTTTGGGCATGTAAGTAGCATCGTCTCAATTGTTTCCTAATTCACAGCAGAAAATTCAGAGTTCTGGCACCTTGTTTTTGGCTGAAGCAACACGACATGACTCGTTTCTAGGCTCGTTCTGTTCTGTTTCTATATTCGATACCAAAATGTTCGATATTATGGAACATTTCATAATGAATTCGTCGTCTTATTGCAAAGCTCAATCTCACATATAGATATTTTCACGTCCCCAAAGCCAGCGGAGCCATTTCAGAAAAATACATCATAAATATAGGCTATTTGTAGGCTTTTTTCAGACAAAACTATAAATTTTTAGACACAATTAAGAACAGAAAAAAACGAGGACCTGCTACCTTGAGATAAGCTGGCAGAGCCAACTGAGAATTCACATTTGAGGGAAGTAATTTGGGTGCCAAAACTATATGCACTTCATAGGCTCTTTAATTATGACAAGAAAAATCCATTTCATCCTGGCAAACTGAGTATTACTTCTATAGGTTCAGTTGAGATGAACTATAGGTCGGCATGAGATCATAAAATTTGATGAAAATAGAAAATAGTTATATAAGAATTATAGGCTATTCATTCTTGTTGGAAGCAACTACAAATTTTCAGGTACGATTCAATTAAGACGAGGCTCTGCTGACCTAAGATAAGCTGGTAGATCAAACTAATATTCCACGTTTGAGGAAAGTTATTCTGGTGCTAAAATAATAGGCTGTTCAATTATAACAAGAAAAATGCATTCCATCCTATCAAACTCAGTGTTCTGTCTATGGCCTCGGCTGACATTTTCTGTAGGTCGGTATGAGATTATAAAATATTGTGCTTGAAAATTGGTAGTTGTGTCCACAAAAAGCCTATAAATAGCCTATAATTCCCATGATACTACTTTCTATTTTCATCAAATTTTATGATCACATGCTGACCTTCAGTTCATCTCCATCGAGGTCACAGAAGGAACACTCACTTTGCTAGGATCAAATGCATTTTTTTTGTCATTGAGAGCCTATAAAGTTCCCATTATCTTAGCTCCCGAATTACTTTCCTCAAACGTGAACTTTTAGGTGTTTTTAGGTTCAGTTGTGTCTGAAAAAAACCTACAAATACCCTATAATTGAGTTGTATTTTTTTTCTTTTTTCTACAATGGCTCTGTTAGTATTTGGAAAGTAAGAATTTCGTTGTATTATCCTCCAGCTGATAATATAAAAAATGGAAGACCCTTATTTAAATTAATTTGCACGTGTTTTAGTTTAGATTTAATAAAACTCGAAATAGTGGACCAAATGAATAAGATTCCACTTTTCACAGAACTATTCCGATAATGCTATCATTGACTAATATAATCAATGATGCGATATAGAGAGTATATTTTTCGGACGCCAAAATGACCGTGGTTGAGTGTTTTGAATAATAAGTCGAAATACAAAAATAATCATCTGAATGATTTTGCTCATTCTAAAAATGAGCAATCGCGGCATAGTAGATAACAGAATTGCGATTCTCTGAGAAGCAATTATCGCTCCACAAAGTAAACTCCTTGATGTTCGGATGTTCTGAAACTACTTCCTCCAGAATCCTAACAAGAGCGCTAGCAATATCATTTCCTTCGCGCGACATTACCACTTCCGGCCAAACATAACAATAAACTTGTCCATTAATTTACTAATAAGTTTAAGTTATAACAGGCCACAACTTCTACTTCGAGGCAAGTCAGCATATTTTCGATGTGCAACGTTAAAACCGCTTTGTCATTATCCTTGTGCTTTCTTTCTGTTGTTGCGCCATCTTTCTCTTGGATAAGCTTCAGGTTCTCTTCTACTCCATTATGGATAACTTCTGGTTGATCGGCTTTTTGAAATTTCTTCAGCTCATTCAGCTACGATATCCTTTTGGGTTTGGGAGATAAATATTGGGGTAGCAACAAAAAAATATTGCTTTATTGCACAAGCTTTACTACCGGTAGATATATTTTGATTCTTTGCTGAATCATACAACAATTCATAAATTGTTTCAACATTCATACTGCTTTTATATTTTCTTTCGCTATAAGCCTTACTGCTGGGAGTAGAGGAATGGGAAATGATTAATAATGTTCTTTAGCAGCTTCCATTTCTTCTGGTGTTCTCTTTCAGTACAAAACCCTAGTCTAATTTTTCTGGGCGTATATGCTTAGCCATTCCAGATCTCATAATGCATTACGTAATATATCGTTTACCGCTAGTATTATAACAATACAAACAATATTAAACAAAGACTTGTGGATTGTCAGTAACAAATCAAACAAACTTTCGATGTCACGACTAGAGTATTATGGTTTGCCATCTTTCTACGTATTCACCTGTTTATAATCATTCGCCATATATTAGTATTGAAACGCGAGGAATAATATCGCCAAGGCGAAGCCGACACTGCTACCGGTTAATAATATTTGCATACAGTGCAATAAAATACTATGCAAAAAATATGCATGCTGGTGAACCATGGTATATAAATGTAATGATTCTTAGTATCAGGACTTCACACACAGAATCAATATGGGCTTCGTATTCGTTTGATCAATTGACCTCGAACGAAAATCTATTAATGTATAGTTAAAAATGTCCAAGTTCAGCTGAAACAGGTTTTCAACTCAACTAATCTACCCATAACTAAAATTAATCTAATATTGTACCATACGAACTCATGGTTCGGCGTATGTTAGATGATAGTCCAGGCAATAAGCCCGGAAAAAGACCATAATAAAAAAAATATATAGTAAGCTAGAATTTCAACATTTTTTTTTGCATTTTGTTCCTAATACCCCATAGATCATTTATGACTATCAAGACCGTGGAGGTCGACCTCCCCAAGCTCCTCAAAACGAGGTTTCAACCCCTCAGATGAGTATTCTTATAAAAACACTCCAAAATTAATGAATTAAGAGCCGAAAATGACCCCTAGTATGTTTTTTGGGTCGCTGATCACGATTCCGCAGTTAGTTTTCTCGGAAAACTCCCTCCAGTTGGGAAATCTGGAAAATTTAAATGTAATACCTATATAACTTATAATTTTGTTGCAAAAATTACCTATAGTAGATTTTTTGACTGGAGGTCATGACTAGAGGTCAGTTTTGCAACAAAATTATACTTTATTATTCATAACCGTCTCAGGAAAATCTCAAATTTCCCGAATTTTCCATCTGGAGAGATTTTTTTGGGGAAAATTACAGCGGAATTGTGATCAGCAACCCAAAAAACCTACTAGAGTTAATTTTCGCAACAAAATTATACTTTATTATCCACAAACGTCTCAGGAAAATCCCAAATTCCCCGAATTTTCCATCTGGAGAGACTTTTTTGCGAAAAATTACAGCGGAATCGTGATCAGCGAGCCTAAAAACCTACTAGAGGTGATTTTCGCAACAAAATTATACTCTATTATCCACAAACGTCTCAGGAAAATCTCAAATTCCCTGAGTTTTCCATCTGGAGAGACTTTTTTGCAAAAAATTACGGCAGAATCGTGATCAGCGACCCAAAAAACAAAATTATACTTTATTATTCACAAACGTCTCAGAAAAATCTCACATTTCCCGAACTTCCCATCTGGAGAGACTAAATTACAGCGGAATCGTGATCAGCGACCCAAAAAACCTACTAGATGTCATTTTTGCAACAAAATTATACTTTATTATTCACAAACGTCTCAGGAAAATCACAAATTCTCCGAATTTTCCATCTGGAAAGACTTTTTTGCAATAAATTACAGCGGAATCGTGATCAGCGACTCAAAAAACCTACTAGAGGTAATTGTTGCAACAAAATTACACTTTATTATTCACAAACGTCTCAGGAAAATCTCAAATTTCCCGAATTTCCCATCTGGAGAGACTTTTTTGGGAAAAATTACAGCAGAATCGTGATCAGCGACCCAAAGAATCTGCTATAGGTCATTTTTGGACTATAAGCTCTAATGGTGCTAACAATGCCAAGATAGCGTACTTTGTTTCTCTATTTAATTCATAACCGATATATTCAGAGAGAAATGCTGCAAAATTATTGGTTAGCGCACATTCACCGTCACCACTTGCTCGAATCTTCTGATGCATAAAGCAGACGAGACTAAGCTACCAACACATCTTGTTGATTGATCAATATCTCAATTTCATCGCTGTTGCCGGAAGATGTTGCTTGTGGATAGTAGGTGTGAGCGTTTCTCGGTTGATGTCTTCATTGAAGTTTGACTCGTCGAATATTTTAACTTTTCCGACATGGTAATAACCCAGAGACTTCAGAAATGTTATATCCTCCAACGATAGTGCTGCAGCAGCAACCTTCTACTTGGTCTCGTTTTAGGTAATGACGGTGAGTATGAGGACATCTTTTATTGTTGGAATACAATCTCATATTCTCTGATGATGTCGGCTGCAATAACCTCATTTGATTCGTTGTATGTGATGAATGCTGGTGAGTATTGGACTGAGATTCATTGTTGAAAGTTATTCTCATAATCTCTTCCCTTTATCATCTCCAACCGTATGAAGATTTCTACTCCACGAAAATTTAGCAGTTTCTATTCTGATCTGGAATATCCAGTATAATGTTATGAAACGAGGTCTTATTGATGACGGTAGGTAAGGTTTCAGGCTCTATATCAATGGAAAAACCAAGTGGCACACTATAGATAAAAAACAATCACCCCTATTCACTAAAATACTGTTGAGGTACTGAGGACCTTATAGCTACCAAGTAGTCATCATCTTGTATAAACTGAATTAGGAAAGAAAATCTCCCTGCTTAAATACAATTTTTGAATACACAGTATGGTATATAAGAGATGAAGCTCAGCTGGAAATAAATCCAAATTCATCAAATTACTTTTTCGCTTATAAATTTCCATACCTGCTTAATCACCTAGATATTTTTCATAACTGTTTCCAAGAGTGGTGAACTTTCTCGAGAAATTGTGTGACCTGCATTTAGAATATAATTTTCTAACGCTGATTTTTCACCCTTATTTCTCCATATATGAGCAAACTGTTATTCATACCGAGTTCGAATATTCCTTCTAGTTACTCACAATCGACCTAATGAACTATCTCAAAGGTGTTGTTTTGCAAATTTAGAAAACAAATTTTGGAATTTATTACTTACTGAAAGATGATGATGTTGAAGATGAATTTCATTAAACTATTCGAAGCGGGAGGGTTCTTTGGTCAATTGGTTATTTCCCAATATCCTCCTTTGTTTAGAAATTGAGTTATTCATCAGAGATTTGTCGTAAGCATTGACCAACGCTAGTTACTAAAGTTTCTCAAGTTCGTTATTATAATTTTATTGTCTCGAAGGAACCTTCAATAATCTATGAAGAAGACTCTCAACTGGTATCATTAGGTAAATCATATATACAGTCATAGTAATTGTTACAAACTTTTGTTCTCCTCAGTTAATTATATGATTGGTTATCAAGAATTTATATTTTCTAATGTGTTGAATTTTTTCAGTTTGAAATGGTGGATACAAAGCACGTGAATCTCAATATAATCATCGGTTTTCAATGTGGAACTTTAATGATTCCTCTAAGGGTCTAAAACGAACATAAAATGATCTATTTCCTAGAAAGAACTTTCGAAAGATGATTTCATCGTGTAAATTCAGGAATCGATTTAATTCTTTTATACTTCCGACTATTCGAGAGGGAAACCTATGATGTTCGAAGAACATCGTGTGAACCAACAGTGGAATGTAGGAAGAGGAGATAGGCATCAGAATTTTTCTTGAAGATTTGGAAGTTACAGGAATGAGGAAAAACTCCACTAGGTAAAGAGTTACACAACTTCGCCGTTCGATAAAGAAATGAAGTCTGCTAGGGAGAAGTTCGGCAGGTCTCAAGCTTGACAGTGAAGGGATGACTAGTTTGAGCTCATCTATTCCGCCTATACGTATTCTCTTGTCGTGGAACAACAGACGAGATTTCTGACGAACAGTGACCATGGAAAAATTTACGG
This sequence comes from Endomychus coccineus, assembly GCA_958510875.1. Taxonomy (NCBI): domain Eukaryota; kingdom Metazoa; phylum Arthropoda; class Insecta; order Coleoptera; family Endomychidae; genus Endomychus; species Endomychus coccineus. The sequence continues at coordinate 48,707,592 of OY294068.1, read as the reverse complement.
AAAAGGGAGAGATCTTCCACCTTTATACGAAGTTCTAGAGAGGTCAATGAACTCGTGAGTGTGTCATCATCAATCAAACGAATAGCTTTCTCCTGGATAGGATCCAAAAGCTTCAGCGTATGCTCGGGAGCCGAACTCCAATAACGTTAACAGTACTCCAGGACAGGTCAATTCTGAGCCTTGTAGATTATGGGGAGCTGCTGTGATGTGAAGTAGCTCTTGGCACGGAATACAAAACCAAGTTTTTCGAAGCGGCTTCCGCAATGGCCCTCGCATAATCGTCCTATGAGAGGGTGCTGTTGGTGATGATCCCGAGCATTGTTATGGAAGGCTCCATTGGAATAGTTGTACCCGACATCATCATATGAGGGATTGTGGTACTTATACGCCTTCCTCGAGAGGATGCAAGCTTGAATTTTGCATCTCTACCTAATCATCAGATGCCCATCTCAAAATCCTTGCCAGAACTACATTAATTGCGTCAAACTGTTCCTGTCTCGCTCCTCTGATTTCATTGAACGGTATAGAGGCTCTAGATGAGAAAGCGGTATGAACTGTACCATCATCTGCGAATCTGTGGAAGGGATAGCTGGTCAATTCCAGTAGATCGTTGATAAGAAGCAGAAACAAAACTGGTGCCAAGACAGATCGCTGTGTAATACCAGCTTTAATCGCCATTGTATTGGAGGAATAAACGAATTATTGAATGGTTTGTTATTGGATGAACGATCACTGGCTTTATGTCTAAATAGACATTGAAAGCTATTTTATATTGATACAGTCATCAAAGGATAAAGCGCTCTTCGATGTATTGTACACAGAATATTCATTCTGTACAAAATGTAGAACGTTGAAATTCAAATAAAACAGATATAATGTTACACAAATGAATATAATTTGCCGCGTCCATTCCAACGAAAAATTTCGTCGAATAATAAATGATTATTGCAGCTTGCTTCTAAATTCCAATGCGCCGCTACAGGAAATAGAATATGATTGAAATACTGTTTAGTTTGTTCCATCCCAAATTTAACTTATTTGTATATACCTTACATATTCATTATGGAACTTCTGTGAGCAAAAAACATATGGTTTAGTATTGTATCTCATATAAAATGGTAACATTCATTTTTGGTGGAATTCCTCAAAACATAATATAATAGGTAAGTACATTACTCCACTCGATATGATAATCACATTCAACATCTTCTGAAGGGACCAAACTAGATTTTTTCCGAGCTGGGACTACCATGGAAACTGATTTAAAGATAACCTTGTTTCCGAATGGATTGCACAGATACAAATCCTGAAACTTCCTCATTCACTACTCACATTCCTTTCATCGAGAAATCTTTAGAGCTGTTTCCTGAGGTTGTTGATAGCAACCTTCTTGTGGCAACAACTAATTACTTGTATGGAAAAATGAGTTCCATTACAATGATGGCTTTTTATTCCCTGAATGCTGGTCCTTTCACCAGTAAAAATGGAGCCACTATGGTTTTTTGTGTTCACCAGTTGGCTGATTCACCACACTCACTCCGTTTCTCTGGTTTTGTGCACCAGTTTGTATTGGATTGTAATAAGTGTTCTGTACAGGTTATTTTCAATATTAAAAAACAAAATCATATTTCGGAAATTATAGTTTCATGTAAAATTAGAATATCTCAAAGTAATGAGCCACATGTTTTCTGTTTAGTATCAATAACAAATTTTAGCGTGAGAAGTAATAAGTGAATTTTTTTAAATAAACACAAAATAAGTTTTCCACTCGCTCCAAGGTGGGTGATATGATACCCTAGCTGATATGGTCAAGAGGGCTGCAATAAGTTCACAAAAGTTCAGTTGTAAAGGAAATCATAAACCTGTCGAAATCAATAATCAATATATGACGAGAAACTAGTGGGTAGCTACATAATAATGGGTAGTCCAGGCTCATTGTTGATTTCAATATGGAAGTTTTATGTCTCTTTCTTTCATAAGTTACATAATGAATCGGAATGTATCACACGTAAATCGGGACGTAACGTTATACCTAATCATCAGAATTGTAATTAAATATAGTCTTGATTATAGTTGAAATAATATGTACATTCAAATCAGTTAGTAATATTTAGAAAAGAACAGATAAGCTCAGAAATCCGCACCGTGAACATTCTGAATGAGAGGTCTCAAGAAAGAGGGAAATAATTATAAACTATCTTTCTGCTTATTGGTTTAACCATTTTTTCAAATTTACTAGTAATATTATTGGTACAAAATTAAAATCATGATCACTATAAGTAAAATCATTGGTTAAACAATTCAGAGATCCTTCCCTAAATCAGAAAAAGGACGCATTATGAATATCAAAAAAATGCGGAAAAACCTTCAGTTATATTTTCTAACTTGAAAAAGCCTCTTGGAGAATCACGTGGCACTTTTGAATTAATTTTAATAGATTATTCAGAGTGTTTTTGGTAAGAGGATGTTTTCCCTAAAATCAGAGTTTCAGTTTAATTCAAATCAAATTCATTCAAGTTCAAGTCAATAATACATTTAATCAATTCATAGCTTTTCGATTCCCTAGGTTAATCCTGGTTGGGAAATCATTCTTATAATTTTAGTTTCATTTCTTCAGTTTAGTTGATTTAGATTCTCTAGGTAATTTAATTTAACTTTAGATTTCATAATTAGATTATTCTTATTGATAATTTCATAATATTAGCAATAAAATTGATTACAATATTCTTTTTATTATCTTTAATTATCATATACCTATATTCTTTTTTCTTATTATCATTATCTTTTAATTATTGTTTATTGAATATTTTATTGTTGTTGAGTACGAGTTTCTCTTTTCAAAACTAGCGTTTATCCGTTCACTTACCTTCCAGTGTTTAAATCCATAAGTGTCTAGTGAAATAAAAAGGGTAAGTGTCAAAGATATTTTTCACGTTTGTTATGGCTAATAAATGTTTGAGATCGAACTGCAACGTGTCATGGTTCTCTATATTGAATGGCCACACTGCAGATAAATCAATATTAGTGAAAAGCAATAATGTAAATTCCATAAGTGAAGTTTTATAGAGTTTGGAAGAGATAGGACCATGTTACAGGATCTTCATCGATTGGATATCGTGCATTCCAAGGGATAACCGAGGCATCCTGAATATTGTTATTCTTGTCATTCTTATAACAAATGATACTTATTATCATATCATCTCCGAAGATACCTAAATTCACGATCAAATCTCTTGTTGGTATCAGCAAAATATTATCGGAGCTAAGGAATTTTCAAAATTTTTATTAATTCAAATCTGTTTACCATCTTACCAACATTTGGTACTTCTTCCGTCATCAGGAAGCAATTTGAGTGTTGAGTGAACCAGGAACCATGATTTTACGTGGCTATAAACCACGCTTGAGCACAAGCAATCGTCAACACATAAACAGTTTCAACCTGCCCTGCAGTTTTATGATGACTGGCAAAACGTTGTTACGCAATGAATTCAAACTTTTTATAAGAGACTCAACTTGAGTTTGCGATATCGTCGATGATATATAATGAAGGGGAATTAGGTGAGTACGATCAATGTACGGATTCCCCGGATTTCATCCCAATAAGGAAATCCCCAGAGTTGATTCGTGTGCGGTAGAATATTAACAATTTCTTCTAAGGGAGGATCAAGTTGTAATATTTGTAAGGGCTGGAAAAATCAAGGAGGCGATGTTTCATCTACAATATGACCACTTATTTGACGTAAAATGTTTGTGGAGAATAATTCAAATCGTTAGCAATTTCTCTTGGATACAACACTACACATGCTACAAGAAAATATTTTTACTTTTACTTTGCAATGTTACCCTATTTGTACTGAATTTCTATTACTATTAGAGAAATATTATATATAAGTATCTTTTCCATGTCATTCCCGTTTCATTTAGAGAATTTTGCAATCATATTCCAAGTTAGAATATTTCAAATATCTCAGAAAGATTAAAAGGGACAAATTCTTTCATATAGCATTATATTACACAGCAATATCTCTCAATCTCTCTGAATTGTAGTCGAGAGATATCTGGAGAGGTTTCCGTTCACTCTACATTAGTGATATTTAAATTATAAGATACCTATATGTATTTATGTTGAAATTTGCTAGGTAAAATCCATGTTTATGATATATGAATATTTGTAAATAAAACATGAACCTGGAGTATACAAGAGTTTTCGAAAATTCTGCATACCCGGAATCTGAAACTAGCGCAGAAGGCAGAGACTGGAACAACCTTGGTGCCTTCGTGAAATGAACAAATATTGTTCTATGCGTTTGAGAGAACTGTTCTGTAGATTCACTTCTCAGAAGAAAATTCCATCATGTTTCACGGTACTTCCCCAGACTGAAGGAAACAACCCGAATCGGAACAAGCACCAAAATTTGCAGTCTGATTGGTCGAGCAAAGATCATGTTTAAAGATTCAGCTGCTAAAGAGCACCATGGAAATAATATTTTGGTAACTATGGGAGTTTCCTTGGGGTCCCATTTTCGTTTTCAAAACAACAAAGATATTGCCTAAACGATGTTTTAGCTTGTTCTTACATACTAAAGTGATTTCAGTTGAATCAAATTAGTTATTAGGCGTGTTCAAAAAAGCATGGACATCAACATCTTTACTTATACTTGCGAAAATATCATCAACTTAATGGCATCATAGACTTTCAAACATCTTCTGGAGAGGGTGGAACTACAATCTGCTAATCAAATATAATAAGGTTCAACATTTGGCTTGTACATCCGCTAGAATATTTGCTGATGTCATAAAGGCAACGCCTGAGGCTATTAGAGAATTAAACATCTAATATTACTTCCGTTCTACTCAGATATCGATTGTATTTCTACAATTTCTGTATCCAATAATACACCAATGGAGCTCACAAACACTCTGAGATATCATTCCGCGCATTACAATAACTCAACCTTACCAGCAGGATAATGAACTAATTACATAATTAATTTATTCCTATAGGAATTTCATTCATGTGCCGCCCGTTAATATGCTTTAGATAAGCTACTGATTTATTATACAGAACAAATACTATTCTACGCAGAACACTCCTCTTCGATTCAGTCCTATGCGGAATGAAATTTCGCTATATTATGTGTCAAACATTGCGTTTCCATTTGCAGATATTCACATGCAATTTAACTGCATAATTTAATCTCAAATAGCCAAATCTCTTCATACACTTTGGTAATTTCAACTGGAATAATTTCAGCTACTCTTTTGATATGTATTTTGTTGAGAAACTTCGTTCTGAGAATCGAACTCAGTTTTTTCTTCGAAACCGGTGTTTCATATTTCGATTTCTGGTTAAGAGAGTGGAACATTCCAATGTGGGTGTTATTCAATCCCAAAATTATTCAATGTGGTAAGAGTTTTCCATTGCTATAACGGCGAACATTAGTAGTCCAGTCAATAAGCTGGGGAACTTTCTAGAAAAAAGCATAAGGGCGTATCAAAAATAATGGCATAATGGCCTCCTATTCACGCTAAATTAACCCTATATTCACCCTCTTTTTTGGGATAACTTTGAATCTATAGAAAATGGGTTTTTTGAGTAGCTAAATACGAATCCGAGGGCATTTTCTAGAAAAACTCATTCAATGGGCTTAAAATCAGGAAAAAATTCGTCATTCTCATACAAAATTGTTTTATTCGATTCAAAGTAGACCAAAACTAGGAGAATTTGCGGGAAACTATGTTTCTTGTTTCAAAAACGTTTGAAAATAGCATTAGGATTATGTGGAAAATGAAGGAACTTTAAAAAAATACAAGCATCTTTGTTTTAGTTTATACAAGTTTGTAATTGTTTATGTAAAGATACAATATTTAAATTTGAAATTTTCTCCGATTTTCCGGAATTTTCGAACAATTGTTTTTTTGACATGACTTTTAATTTTTCAATTTAACATGTACATCGAAAACACAAATACTGATCAACACGACACTCAAGGAATCACATTTGAAAAAAATTAGATTTTATGAAAAATTTTTTTCGTTATTTCGGAAAATGATATTTTTCAATTTTTCACTCATCAAATTCGTAATAAGCGATCACAAAAACCCCTATTGCGACTTATCACACCTGAATTTCAATGACGTGGAAGGATTTTCTTTTCAGATTTTCCAGTTTTCCGCAAAATTTCCTAGTTTTGGTCTACTTTGGATCGCATTACGTGACTGCCAACATCTTTTATGTATAAAACGATAATCGCGTGAACAATGAGCAATTTTGTATCAAAATGACGAAATTTTCCTGATTTTCAACCCATTGAATGAGTTTTCCAGGAAAATGACCTCGGATTCGTGTTCAGCAAGCCAAGAAACCTATTTTTTCATAAATTCGAAGTTATCTTGAAAGAGGGGGCCACAGAACATTATCCAAAATGAATTATTTTGATACGACCTCTTGCTTCTTTTCTAGAAAGTCGGCTGAAATTCCCAGCTTATATAGACTGGCCTATATACCACATACTATAGTATGAGCTTATTATGACGAATACAGCAATATATTTGCTCCACCTTCTAAGAAATCATCAGTAAGGTACTTGCGGCAAATATGGCACACCTAACGCCAAAATGCTTGTTATTTTCAACCTTTATTATCTTTATGGAATGTTTTCACAACGTTTTGAAGAATAACCATTTTGTCATTATACTTATGAGTTATACACACCCAAAGCAAAAACAAAAAGAGATTTGAATAAAGTGTTGGAGTTCTGCATTTGGGCCATATTATCCGCTGTTCTGGTCATGTGGTACATTCCCTCCAATTTCCAAATTATTGAAAATATAGCGGTTTGTATACAATTTGAGTATATGTTATTTTCAGAAATTTAATTAAAAAAATTATTATTTAATAATTATTCAAAAAATAATTTAAATGACAACAAAAAATATGAGTAGAATAATAAATATTTAAACAAAACAGAAACTGAATTGTCGTCCTCAATGATGAAATCTGAACAAATTAGCAGCATTCACAATCATCCATGTCATTAGAGGTGAGGCTAACACATAGTTCATGGTACCATAATCTAACACATTATCTCATGTTCAATTGCTCGTGATTTTTACAGGCTGCGCAAAACCACCACTCTTCAATTCACTCTTCAACACCGTATTCAGAAGAGGACTGTGTTATTGCTTTTTGCTGTCTGGAATTTGAGACGCTTGCTCTACATTGACTGGATAATGATGGCGGTAACTATGCTTCGATGATGATGGAACATGTGAAGAACATTTCTTGAACGTTGAAGGAACATTTGAAATAATACATTGCTTCATTGTAGACGGAATCAAGTCTTTTGGCGTCGAAAATGTCATGGGGCCACTGCCATCATGAAAAAAAAAACCCTGTTACTTGTTGGACTTTGTAGTTGATGGCTTTTCGCCAAATCTGTGTAGGAATTGGCAGCATTTGTTCAAACGATTGATGATTATCAGGCATAGGTCTGAATGTTACAAGAGAAGGCGCAAAAGCTAACTAATGCATTGCATCAGGATTCAAAGGAAGGAGGCCCTTTGCTTTGAATCCTCTAATATTATTCTCGGGATTCATGGAGTTTTAGCCAAATACGAGATACGATTATATTAATAACGGCCTTGTTTAATGTCCTTTGGGAGTGAGTATCCCAATATCGTAGCAGTTCTTGTCCCAATGTGCTTCATAAGAGCTTGTCCAGAGGATGGAGTTCATGGGTGATGTTTGATGGTGAACAAAGCAGTGTAATTTCAAGAGAATTAGCAACTTCTGTAATATTAAGGTTCAAATAGCTTGAAGCTCCATCGAATATTTTGGCTTCACATTGAGACAAATGTTTCAAAAACATGCTGAAGGGTTCAGTGGTCATGCTCGCCTTGGGTCCATCCTTACCAAAGAACCATCCCCATATGAAAACTCGAGTTTTGACGTTTTCCCTTGAATAATATCAGGGCTGGAATACAATGAGCGATTGCATTGCATTAAGGCCTTATGAAAGAACTAGTATACTCAGCCCCGTACAAACTAGAGAGGAATTATTATTCAGTGTTTGAACCAAAATGACGGTCGTATGGAACAATTATCATTGTAATTTTACATTCATTTATTATTTCTTGTCATTATGTTCCAGTTTTTCATGTTTCATCTGTTTTTACGTTCAAAATTTTGTTATGTTCCTATCTAGTTTTCGAGTTCTTATTAAAGTGAATTTCTGGCATTCCATGTTCATTTTGTTTCGAAAAACAAACGATGTTCCGGTTTCTGCCAAAAATCACATTAAAATATAAAATATGGGTCAACAAGGAAACCGTTGGAAATAGGTAAATTCTGCATACGACCTTCCTGTGCTTCCGTCCACCTCAGAAACGCTACCCACCAGTCAAAAATGGGTAAAAGTTGCAGTGTTCAAAATAATGCTACATCTTTCAAAATCTTCAAATCAAGATTTCTGAAAAAAATTGAAAATAGGTATAGGAAAACCAGATGGAACTCATCGTAAGATTTTCTCAGCAATTTAAAAATGGAATAATATATCGAGTGTTCTATTCAAAATAAGGAAGGTAATGGCAACTTGCGATACAATAGGAAGTGGTACGACCTTAAAAATATTTTGAAATGAAGAATAATTTAGATTATCACCAGAGTCCAAAAATTCAGTATTCTAAGTTTTTTCTAACCACGAAAACTTCTAAGGAAGTGAAAAACCCTCTATATATAGAGATTTTTCTTGGATATACTAAACGGTTATTGCCAATTAGATATATTGCTGAAATCACTATGAGAAATAATAAAAATACATCACATTAAAGCTTTATCTCGTATTTTCGAAAAAAACTTCAGTAGATAATTTTGGTAACCTGACTAACACAACTACGAGTGTACTAGTTATCCGAAAATTGAATCTCTACTTAATTATGAAACAGAAGAGCATCTACCCTGTAACATCAACCAGATTATCCTGTTTTGAATAAACGTCAAGAGAGATTGAAAAACTCAACCTTGCAAATTCAGTTCACACGATAGCACTTTCCTTTCAATCGATGGCCACAACCAATTCAATCCTAGTAATTAACGAAGAGCAAATGAAGCGGAGGTCGACCAATATTTATAGATTGGGTGTGCTTTCAACGTACTGAAAATGGGTTTACAAATTCTTATAGAACAAAGTATGTTTCTATATACTATGAACTGGAATTTCCCTTCTAACACACAGGTTTTCTTCCAGGATTACAATTTGAGATGAAAGCCACTACCCACCTTAATATTAATATTCTTAGATATCTGCAATCACCCTGAAGCCACCATCAAGTTGACGAAGTTGTAAAATGATTTTTGATCATATTCCAAAATTAGAAAGGAGACAGTAAGTGTTCCGATTCATTATTGATGATACTTTGAAATAACTGAAATTCATTTCTATATTGAATTGATTGCAATTTACTTGAGTTTGGAATGTATCATCGACCAACTACGCTTTCGATCAAAACGGATCAAATTTCAGCTAAACTTTCTCTTCGGAATAAGTTCAGCCAACCTTACGTTTATTTGCCCACTTCATCAATGACGATGTTACAAGTTGAGGCCGATGTTATTTCACGCCCCAACTGTTATGTATTTATCAGAATGCTCACTCCTAGCAGAGTAAATTACTCTCTTATTACATTCAAATAACATGAAGCAGCCTCATCATTCTGTTATTTCATAATTTGTATCAAAATCTCAACTTATCCACTGTCAATAATTATAAATAGAAGCTTCATCGATGGTAAATGCCTTTCCTCCACCTCCGAAATATTTATAATTATTTCTATCTTCATAGGCAAAGGTAGTAAATTCGAAATTATAGATTGTTGAGCCATCGCATTACAGTGCCACTTTGACAAAGTATTCGAAAGTTCTTTCAACCTTCAGCTCTACAACCGCATCAGATCAATCACGTGCTCCTTTCACTTATCCAGACGAATATCATCGCAAAAAACCCAACTGCTCAAAGCAAGTAAAGTCGCAAGCAGTATTTCAAATGTATTTTGCTCGAACCACATATTTTCGCTTGCGGTGGCTTCATCTACACACCAACAGGTCGTAGCCATCATCTCCCCCTCCAATAATATAAACTAAGTTTTTATGTGTCAAGTGCTCAAAGCCTGATAACTCACCTACGCAGCTGTCCTATGCAGTAGAATCTCAGCAACATTATTAATTAGTATGTATTCAATGCTGTAACAAAATGGCCCGTAAATATTCAACTGAACAGCAACTTTTAGACCTATCAGAGAATTGTGACAAAAGCGAAAATCTTATTGACATAGATCGACAAAATCATTATGGTTGGTAAGTTATCTCCACTTTTACCATCTCTCTTATATTCCAATTGACACTTTTCCCGCACATGTTGATTGAAGTAGATGGTGACCATGGTCGTACATACAGGTATGGGGACTCGTATGTTTGACATGGGTCTCTTATGCGTCGCCAAACTCGTAGTCCCTTGCTCAGCCACTAGCTAGCGCTTGGATCGAAGTGATAAAACGATTTCTTTCCGGAATCGCAAGCAGTGTTACTAAATATTCTGAGTTGAGAGAGGAGTAGAACTATTACTCTTGTCAAAATGAATTACTCGACACAATGCACGATTTTGTAATTTGTTTCTAAAAACGTGTTCACAAGTCAAGTATGACAGTTGTCAGAGAATTTCGACTACTGCGCCATCCTTTTTGGTACTACGCGACAGTCGACGCTTAGTGGCCCCACTTTTCATATAGAAAACAGCCTCGAGTCCCCCAGACCTGCATGTACGACCGTGAGGGTGACATCGAAATCGAGCACGGCGAGGAAACACAGAACCACCAACAAAAAAAGCGAGGGGTTTTTATAATTGGGAACAAAGATTTTATTCCGAATATACATGAATTTGACTGCAATAATTCTGAGCTTAAGATTCACAATTTACCTAAATCTCGAACTCCGCTTATTGTATTTGAATATTTTTTTACTGCAAGCTTCTGGAAATTGATATGTGACAAAACAAATCGATATTATGAATATTGAATTAGACAAAACATTGAAAACAATAATTTCTTTCTGAACCGTTAGAGGCCGGTTGATTACAAAGAATTATATTGATTTTTAGCCATGCCACAATTGGAAAAACTGTTAACGATTACCAGTCAAGAGATGCTTATCTAACAACTTCAATTTTTGAACGCCTAATGAAGAGAGTCGATACTTGTTGATCCTGATGTTACATTCTACGGACAACGATCTTGATCCTGTTCAAAAATACAGTTTACGGAAAATTAGAATGGTTGTCGATTATCTAAAAACTACATTTAAAACTTCTGTCCGTCCCAAAAGGTCCCAAAACCTATGCATACATGAAAGTCTGTTATTATATAAAGGCCGGACTTTTTTCAAACAATACTTGCCATTCAAAAGGCATCGTTTTGGGTTAAATCCTTCTTGCTTTGTAATAATTCTGAAGCAGATTGTATATTGTACTCCATAATTTATACCGGGAGTACCACAGAAGAATATACTGTTTGGGAATTACGTATTATTTGATTTGAATTTGCCGATATAATTTGCGGATACTGTGTGGAAGGGTGCTGGGTAGTAACCATGTGTACCATATTTTTTGTAATAACATCGTTACAATTTTTGAATTGTGTGTCAGTAAACAATGTCAATTAAGCCGTTTTTCATTTAAAAACAAACCCCATAATAAGTGTACAGTCCACTGATCATAAACATTTGGTCCTTCGAGCCGGATTTGGTCCATACGAGCAGGATTTTGTTCCTGAATAAACAGGCAGAAATAGTGGTGTGGAACGTCATACATACAAGCGATCTTGAGCATCCAATTATCTAAGGTGACAGTAAGCCGTTCGTTGAAGGTGCAGTTGTGAGTCGAAGCATCACAATAAGAAGAGGATACAAGCGGTGAGCCCGTTCCTTTTCCACCTTTCCCATTGAGTTATTTCTATCTTCATTTGTGTTGGCAACGTGTACGTGTTATTTCATTCATTCAGTATGTCAAAAAATAAGGCTAATTTGGATGTATTGGTTAAAAAAAGGACATCAATTATCGGGCGGATAACTTCTTTTAAAAGTTATTTAGCCGGTTTAAATTTGAAAATTGAAAAGCTAGATCTTTTACCGGAAGAAGCGTTTATAGAGCTAGAGCAAAGGATAAACCGTTTTGAACCGATTTATGAGGAATTTTGTGTAATACAGGGCGAGGTTGAGAGTATTGTCGAGGAAGCAAACGAGCAGTATGAGGAGCGCGAGCGATTTGAACAGGTATTTTTCAGTGCTTTAGCTTCCGGTAAACATATCTTAAACAAAAACAATGCTAAAGAGGATGTTGCGAATAGTGAAAAGTCAGTAGTACAGGAAATAACATTTCCGATAAACAATGCAGTTAAGTTACCCACAATTTCATTGCCAAAATTCGAAGGCGAGTATGAAACGTGGTTGGAATACCGGGATACCTTTGAGTCCCTGATTAATAGCAACACTACAATAAGTAATATGCAAAAGTTTCATTATCTACGAGCGTCGTTAGTGAATGGAGCCGCGCAAGTAATTCAAGCCCTCGAATTTTCTGAAGCCAATTATTCAGTAGCGTGGGATTTGATTTGTGCTAGATTTAATAATTCGCGCATATTGAAAAGAAACCATGTTAAGTCTTTATTTGATCTAGAACCTTTACAAAAGGAGTCGGCAACGAAAATTCGCAAACTTATAGACGATTTAACAAAACATCTTCGATCTTTAGAAATTTTAGGCGAACCAGTGTGTGAATGGGACACACTAATTATTTACATTGTTACCACAAAATTGGATCGAATCACTCTACGGGAATGGGAAGAATTCAAAAACACAAATGATGTAATCACATTAGAGAATCTTAAGCAGTTCTTAAGAGGCAGAGCAGACTTTTTAGAAACATTAGATCCCGGCAATCGTACGGAAAAGCAATATAATAATAATAACAATGCGCGTCGTGATATTAGGCATAACGTGAAATCTTTTCTTATAGCAGCCCAAACTTGTGTTATCTGCGAAGGTGAACATTCAATACGCAACTGTGAGAAATTCTTGAAACTTTCTTTAAATGAGAGGTCAGACAGAGTAAAAACCCTCAAATTGTGCTATAATTGTTTAAGAACAGGACATTATGTGGACAAATGTAATTCCGTAAGATGCAAAAAATGCAAGCTTAAACATCATACGTTGCTGCATTTTAATAAATCATATCATGACAACACTCCCAATACGAGCGTCGCGCTAACATCGTACAATATTACGGAATTCAGAACTTTGTTATCCACTGCAATTGTGCAGGTCCGTAACGGGAACATTTCATACCGCGTAAAGGCTTTGTTAGACTCGGGTTCGGAAGGGAGCTTTATTACTACCGAATTGTGTAATAAACTTGAATTATGCACAAAACAAATAGATATATCTGGATTAAATGAGATGACATCCAACATTAAAACAAGGTGTGAAGCGAAAATAGTGTCGCAACAAGGTTCCTTTGAAATTATTATTCCGTTCTTAGTGGTACCGAAAATTGCGAATAATATTCCGGCGCACAAAATGAATGCGTCAAAGTTAGAGATACCTAATAATATACGATTAGCTGATCCAGACTTCTGTAAACCTAGTACGATCGATATTCTAATAGGGGCGGATCAATTTTGGTCATTGATCTGCATTGGGCAAATTAAACTAGGTGACAAGAAACCAGTTCTACAGAAGACTAAGTTAGGCTGGATAATATCGGGTCCTTTAAGGGAACATTCAGTTACATCAAATGTTAATTGCAATTTCGCGAGATGTGATTCAAACACTGAGATACAAATGCAATTAAGTAAATTTTGGGAGTTAGAAGAGATTCAGTCGAAAGAGGTATATTCAATGGAGGAAAAAGCTTGTGAATTACATTTTCAAAACAACGTGTCACGTGATTCTTCGGGACGTTTCATAGTATCGATACCATTCAAAGATTCACCGGAAAGGTTAGGCGATTCGCGAAATTTGGCTGAAAAACGATTCCTAAACTTGGAAAGGAAATTTAGATTCAATCCACACTTACAAGAAATGTATGTAGCATTTTTGAAAGAGTATGAGATGCTTGGACACTCTACTAAATTAGGAAGAGATAACCATCTTGATTCTTACTACATGCCGCATCACGGTGTAATTAAAGAAGAAAATACAACTACTAAGTTGCGAGTGGTATTCGATGCTTCAGCAAGTACTACCACGGGCGTATCTTTGAATGATATACAAATGGTGGGTCCATGCATTCAACAAGATCTTATATCAATCCTATTGAGATTTCGAAAATATTCAGTAGTATTCACTAGCGACATAGAGAAAATGTATAGACAAGTTCTGGTGCAACCAGACGAGAGGCGGTATCAACAGATTCTGTGGCGAGAGCGAGTCACAGATCCGATAGAAGCCTATCAACTCAACACAGTTACATATGGCACGGCGTCAGCAGCCTATTTGGCGATCCGTTGCTTGCATGAACTAGCCTTTGAATGCGAGTCCACGAATTCAAATATTTCCAAGGTCATAAAACGGGATTTTTATGTAGACGATCTACTCTCGGGAGCAGACGATGTACCAGGAGCAATTAGTATATGTACAACCATTTCGGAAGTTTTAGAAAGCGGTGGTTTCAAACTTCGTAAATGGAGAAGCAATGAAAGTAGGGTTTTAACGAGTTTAAATAGCACTCCTGATACATTTGAGTTTGGCGTCAAGGATGGTATGAAAATATTGGGGCTAATGTGGTCTCATGTTTCCGATGTATTGATATATAAAATCAATGTGTCCAAATCAGATAAGGTAACAAAGCGTACGGTCCTCTCGGCCATTGCGAAAATTTTTGATCCGTTGGGGCTTTTAAGTGCTAGTACTGTAATAGGCAAAATCCTTCTTCAGAAGGTATGGCTCGAGAAGTTATCCTGGGATGAATCTCTCCCAAGTGAGCTTCATTACATGTGGTGCAATTTTCGAGATAATATTTCGGCATTGAACGAACTGAAAATAACACGAAAGGTTGTTTGCAGCAATCACAAAGAAATCGAGCTGCATGCCTTTTCAGATGCGTCACAGTGTGCTTATGCTGCAGCAATATATGTGAGATCAGTCGATAATTACGGAAATGTCTTTGCACATCTTCTGACATCAAAAACGAAAGTATCACCCTTGAAACCCACAACTATCCCTCGCTTAGAATTAAGCGGTGCATTAATTCTGGCGCGTCTATTATCAAAGGTTGTAAATTCCATGGAATTGAGTATCACTCGTTGCATATGCTGGTCAGACTCCACAATAGTATTAGCTTGGATTAATACTAATCCAGGTCAGCTGAAACAGTTTGTGGCGAACAGGGTCGCGGAAATTCAGGATCTGACTGCAGCATACAGATGGCAATATGTACCAACCAGCGATAACCCAGCCGATTTAGCTACTAGGGGGCTAGATCCTACTGATCTAGCGGATGCTAGGTTGTGGTGGCATGGGCCCGAATGGCTATGTCTGAGTGAAGAATACTGGCCGAATCCAAGGTTGAATAGTGAATCTATACCGGAACTGAAGATAAATACGATAAATGTTTCAATGTTAGAGGAAGACGAAGGGAAATTTCCATATAGAAGATTCTCCACATTGAATAAATTGAAACGCGTAACGTCGTTTTGCTTACGATTTACAAAAAATTCTTTGCATGAAGGTGTTAAACTTGTAGGAGCACTTTCGCACGCGGAAATTCAGAGAGCTTATTACTGTTTGTTGAGGTTGTCCCAACGAGAAAGTTTCCCCAATGAGTACAGGTTATTGACTGAAGGCAAACTAATTGATTATAAAAGCAAAATACTTAAGTTGAATCCATTTTTGGACTCGAACAGCATAATACGAGTAGGGGGTAGGCTTTCGCAGTCAGCATTCGAATATGATAAACGATATCCTATTATTATTTCTGCGAAACATTACATAACGAAGTTGATTTTTGTGAGCGAGCACTTGCGGCTACTACACGCTGGTCCGCAATTATTGTTGTCAAGTTTACGCGAATGTTTATGGCCTATAGCGGGAAGAAATTTAGCAAAACAAACATGTCGTAGATGTATTAGATGTTTTAGAACTAAGCCTAAATTGACCTCTCCGCGTATGGGTGACTTACCTGCATTGCGCGTATCTCCATCTCATCCGTTCGCTATAAGCGGAGTTGATTATGCTGGCCCATTCTTGATAAAGGATCGCCAGGGTCGTGGATGTAAAATGCCCAAACATTATGTTTGTTTGTTCGTTTGCTTCGCCGTCAAGGCAATCCATCTCGAGTTAGTCTCAAGTCTCAGTACGGATTCCTTCGTTATGGCACTTAGACGCTTTGTTTCACGTAGAGGCAAACCATCTAAAATATTTTCCGACAACGGCACCAACTTTATTGGTGCAAGAAATGACCTAAATCACTTAGGTGTATTCCTTACTTCAAATCAGAATAGATTAACAGAATCCTTTGCACAAGAAGCAATCAGTTGGAGCTTCATTCCTCCAAATTCTCCTCATTTTGGAGGGCTGTGGGAGGCGGGCGTAAAGTCTTCAAAATATCATATCAAAAGGGTTTTAGGTAATGCATGTTTAACGTACGAACAGTTTTATACGTTGCTTACGCAAATAGAAGGTATCCTAAACTCACGTCCCTTGTTCCCATTATCATCTGAACCCGATGACCTCCTACCTATAACTCCCGCTCATTTTTTAATTGGCCGCACCCTTACGAGCATACCAGAAGCAGATATCACGCATCTAAATGAAGGACGTCTGTCAATTTATCAGAGAATCCAACAACTCAACCAGAACTTCTGGAAAAGGTGGCACAAAGAATACATATCTGAGCTTCAAGTGAGAGTAAAGTGGAATAAGCATAATTCCAACTTAAAGGTTGGTGATTTAGTTCTCGTTAAGGACACCAATCAAATGCCTCTGTGTTGGCCATTAGGACGTATTGTCGATGTTCACATGGGTCAAGATGGTATTGTACGTGTAGCTACTATCAAAACAGCTAATGGCGTTGTGAAGCGTAGTTTTGCCAGGTTATGTCCTCTGCCAATCAACGACATGGAAGGTAGTTCTGTGAAAGGTGGCGTCCTGTGTAGTGTGCGCAATGGGTCGTGTGACCAAGAATCAAACAATGTATAATGAACTTGTATTAAGCCTTGTTACTGTTATTTATATTCATGCTTGTTCTGTTGAAAGTTTGTCCTTTCAAGGCGGGGACTATGTTTGGGAATTACGTATTATTTGATTTGAATTTGCCGATATAATTTGCGGATACTGTGTGGAAGGGTGCTAGGTAGTAACCATGTGTACCATATTTTTTGTAATAACATCGTTACAATTCTTGAATTGTGTGTCAGTAAACAATGTCAATTAAGCCGTTTTTCATTTAAAAACAAACCCCATAATAAGTGTACAGTCCACTGATCATAAACATATACCATGCCGAAGAATAGAAAATACGCTTCTAGCTCTCCCTTTCAATAAAGGAGATATGCTTTTTGTAGACAATTGGTACTCTAGTGCCTTTTTATTTTCGCACCTGCATGAAAATAAAATTGAGACATGTTGTATAGTATATTCCACAGGAAAGTACATGCGAAAACTTGCAGAAAAAAATAGCCGTGCTGAAATAATTCATCAATCCACAGATAATCTCCTATTGTTGAAAAGGCGATAAGAGGGAAGTTAGAATGTTGGCAATCTGCTACACCGCAGAAATGAAAGAAACTGGAAAAACAAATCACCCAACAGGAGAGAAAGTTGCAAAGACTAACTGTATTGTTGAATACAATTACAACATGGGATCGATGTATAAATCAGATATGCTACTCTCGTTGATTGAGACCATCAAAAAAAACAATAAATGCTACAAAAAATTGTTTTTTCATCTTTTCAATCTATCTGTCTTAAGTTCTTATCAGTTTTATAAAACGAGGATTACTGAAAATATCCCGCTTGCAAAGTTCCAACTGAATTTGATAAAACATATTATTGAAAAGTACCAATCTCCATTGGCTTGTACGAGTGGAGGAAGAAAGACAGAGAATGATGAATCTAATTCAAGACTGAACGACATTTTCCGAGCCTTCTTCCGTCAACCGTAAACAAGACAAAACCTACTAAAAGACGTGTGGTTTGCGGAAGGAATAGAAATTGAAGAATTCACGTTAGATATGTGCCATTTGTAGTGCCACGCTGTGTGTTCTACCGTGATTTGGAGTATATCACACAAAAAAACATGTGACCTAATTTTGTAGTGACTATGAAAGAATAAGATTGTATTTTTATTCATAAATATGGTCTTGCTCAATAATAGTGTTTGATTCATAAAAATAAATATATTTTGACATACACTGCTCCAGACGAGTATATTCGAAACCAACTCACTGCTTCAAACACATACGAGCTCATGCGGCGATCTTTGCGCGCACACAGATATTAGAGTTTGGAACAGTATCGCGCAGTGAAAGGGTTAAACATATAATATATCGACATGAACAACGAGAAATCCATCCCTGGTTCAATGATGGTCTTTCAGATAAAAATTAAATGTTCTTGGTTACGTGGAACTGCTAATAGTAGGATAAAATCTTACCTAACCGGAAGAAAGCAACAAGTTGATATCGATGTACTCCGATCGAAGTACTGTTCAGTGAACAAAGGTTCTCCACAAGGCCTTCCGCCTGCATGATTCAACTGCTATATGGATAACCTTTTATATAGAGATGATCTGGATACCCTCAATAATGGGAGAAGTTCTGATAAACAGGTAAGCAAATCCAAGATGATGTTTAACCGCGTCTCAGACTGATGTGATACAAGAAAAGGACAGAAGGTTGAATTTTTTGTCCATAAGATAAAAATATCAACCACAGTATACTTATGTACATTGAGGAGCAATCAGTTGAGAACGTAGTACATGCAAATGAATTTCTTGGCTTGTACATTGATCGTAAATTAGGGAGGACATAGAAACAATGAAGCTCTTCCAGCAGTTATTCAATCAGAACGGGAGCGGAGAAGTCCAGAGCACTTGGAACGCTTAATTTGGTCCATTGTGCGCCGCTCAATACAAGACTCGGTCCAGTAGGCCTGAGGCTAGGAATCTGCATGGACTGATGTTTCTTCCGATCTCAGGCGGCATGTATGCGCTGCCGAGGTGTTGTGGCCTAAGACAAGCTAGTGCCGAACATTCTACAAGGTTATGAGAGGCAGTTTCGTTCGCCACCCCGCTTCTACTACAACCTGGATCATTAACGATGCCTATCAAGTGTAGATGTTCTTTCAGATGGCAGTGTCCAGTGAGGAGTCCTGTCACCAGTTTTAATAATTTTTTGCTCCTAGAGAGAAGGGTTTTAAAGCATTTGGGCGAGAATCATGCGTTGTGGAGCTTCGCCTGCCTCATACCGGGTGTACTGTAATAAACCGAGAGTTACTGTCTATTTGGTAGCTCTCTGAGGAGGTAGAGCCCAGTGATCAATGAAATTTTGATCGCTGGATCTGCGCCAGAGGTGCCTGGGGAACCCAGTTTGGCCAATACATCGGCAATTTTGACCAGGGTCTCTCTGCACTCCAAAACAAGCCCAAAAGTCACTATATGAAAGCGGAGTACGCTCAGCAACGCTCGGCTGTCAGTGCAGATATATCGCCGCCTACCTCGGTAGTTTAGCCTCAGGTTTTCCAGGGTACAGGTTCGAAATGCACAGATCTCGGCCTGAAAAATGGTTACGTGATAACCCAAAGGAACTGAAAACTTCCTTCTGTGTACACGAGCAGACTCCTACTACGTTAGACTCGGCAGTTTTGGACCCGTCTGCTTCCAGCATCCCGATTCCTAATTAGTCAATAACCGCGTGGCACGGACGTACCGACCCATTCCAACCCAGCAGGCCGATACGACGCATCAGCAGACACTGTTTTAATGTGAAGTTGTAATGGAACCGTCGCCATCAGGACCTCCAGAGCCTTAGTGAGGGCATTTCTTATATTCTCGTTATACCCACGCAAGCGAGCTGCTGAGCCTTGTTCAGAGCTAGACGGAACAGAACCGTTACAGTCGCCGGCCATCACAGAACGGCTGCGTTGGTTATAATTGGGCAGATCATGGCCGTCTAGATTCAGTGAAGATCCCGTGGCGATAGACCCCATGTGTTTGCAAAGGCTCTTCTGCATGTCCATAAGGTTGCAACAGCCTTCTCCACCCTAGTTTTCAGGTACATTTTTCAGCTCAGTTTAGCATCGAACATAACTCCAAGGTATTCCACTGAGCATTTTAGGAGCAAGATCTTCCCTAACAGAGAAATCTGTGGTAGGGGTACTAGTTTCCGTTTTTCACATTATCTCTAACTGATTTCTCCTGAATATGAGGGATTCAATCTCTGTAGAACTATACTTCCCACAGATTCTTATCCAGTTAACATCTTGCTCATATGCAGAAAAGGTGAAATGAGGTAAAGAACTAGACAAATTGTAATTCAGATCCACTGTATCTCTGCCAAATTTAACATTTCGCAGCTTATTTCGGAGTCACCTAAGCCTTGACATATTATCAAAAACTCTTCCTGCTGTCATCCCTGATCGCACTGTTGAACTCTGGGGCATCCCATACTATATGAGTACTAAATAAAGAACGTAAAAATTAATATGATAATTCCCTTTGTTTGGTCATCCAGAAAAGAAATTTCGTTAGTTCGTTAAATGCAATTTGTCCACTTTTGAATTGGATACAAGTGTATACTACGATGAGGTTGCACGGCCTATATCACTCCATTTGGATCCTTTTATGGCTTCCTGAAAGATGTAGTTTATCAAGAAAGACTAGCCACCAGAACCGATATGTTCCAAATGTTTCAAACAGCGTACCAGAATATCGCGGGCGGCATTCTTCCGCATACTGTTAAGGCAGAATCAGCGCTGAATACAGCTTTTGCCAGGGGACGAACGGTGCGATATTTGAGCACCTCATTGTCTAACTGTCTGCTGGAACATGGACTCTTTTTGGTGCTACAAAATGTACAAAATTCAACATTCCAACCTTCTTGTGGTGTAATTTCCCTCTCAATGTGAACAAATTATCATTTTTTTCTTTAAATGTCCTATCTCCCTCTAACAAAACAAAGGAATTCCGTAAATGCAGTGAATTATCTCATCAATTTTGCAAAAATTGATGTTTGGGAAAGACTTTCAGTGATTCAATCTGGAATTTTAAGCTCATCTCTCATTCCGCTACTGCGAGGATAGGATAGATTAATTTTACCATAGTTCAATATCCCCTCAAAATTATTCACAGCTTGCCTTCATCATTCTTACTTTTTGTCCATTCCAGCACTATTTATGAGGATGTAAAGAAATCTGGTGAGCCATACTCGATTTGCCAATGTATCAGATACTGCAAAAAAAGTGGAGATTTCCACCCCAAGTGGTTTGCGGTTGAACATTTTTGGACAAAATTGGATATCCGTTCAAAACCATGGAGTTTTGTTCAAAAAATGTTTTTGCCCGATTCAAATTTCTCGATATATTGTTAAGAATTATCTAAAATGGGTTACAGGTTTAAATATATTCCAGAAATGACAGCTCCTCCTATATATTCCTCGTTGCTTTGGAAATTATTAAATTTGATCATTTATATGAGGGCAACTTACAATCTTGGACTGACTGACCCGAGAGTAATTGTGAATCAACGGCCCACATATCGAGTGCATTCCGGATGACGCAATTATCTAATGAAATGATACAGCTGCTGCCACATAACATTATTGTCGAGCAACAATAGTGTGAACATGGGGTGATGTTTACCAAGAAAGATGGTGTGCATAATTTGCGTGCAATGAGCGTATATTAACGTCTCTGTTATGTTCAGCTGGAATCTACGAATGTCTTACCTGGTGCTAACTGATGACAAGACATTATCGTTAGTTACCTACAGTTTATTGTTCGTTACATTTTCCGCAAAGCTTGAATTGGCGAAATTCATAGCATCTGTATTGGTAACGTCTGAAATACATTGCGTAACACTTCATACATTCCCTATCTTTGAGTGAAAGCTATCCTTCTTCAGAACAATCTCATCTTCGGAAGAACTTAATACATGAATCGGGAATATCGCAGATCCTCTGTGAACAGAGAAGAGTTCAGCTGCATTAGAAGGAAGGGTTTGATTGATTTGAAAGTTGAAAGTGCAAAGTATATTTGCAAGGTATGATTACGAAATCTAATAATGTTACAAACATCGAATAATAAACGCAGTAATTCAACGCAGAGTATAGCAGTTCCGGTTTTTCCCTGGAAATGCTTACTAGCCGTTCCTTGCGAAAAGCGTACCTACTTTGCATTACACGGGGTTCCTCACCAAAAAAAGCTCATTTTACAGACCTCTCTGTACGGCGGAATCTTTTGAAGTGTGGGTTCTGACATCTAGAAACCACTGTCAATGACGCGAAGGCTGGCGCGGGGGTGCGTTGTGATATATAGATATATGTATATGTATGTATATGATTTATAGCCAATATCTTAAAAACCAGTCAATGTATCAAAAAAAGTTAGTTGTAAACAGTGCCGTTAAAAGACCGTTGAAATATATGAATGTCATAGAAGTGGAAACGTTAGATTATTTGACTGAAAATTCTACGAGAAATATTCGTAGCAATTTATATAACTCTCGGCGGAAACTTTAGCCAAAAATACCAGCATCACGTGAAGAAGCTATCAAAAGACTTTACGATAGTAATATAGTGCCAATTAAAAATGAACTTTTTCGGAAGTGAATAGATACTGAAACGGGTTTTGTAATTTTTACATGTGCATCAAACTTACAATTTTTGTGCGCGAATATTAACATCTACTCGAATGGCACTTTCCAATTCGCACCAAAATTCTGGTATCAGCTATTCACGTTACATACGGTGTCAAATGGCCATTATATTCCATTAGTATTTTGCCTTCTACCAAATAAGGAGGGAATAACTTATGAAAAGTTATTCTACATTTTGAAGTGGATGTGCAGTTTGTTACCAATCCATGGCCATCATCAATAGTATTTTGTCACCGTTTTCACCTAACTCAAGCTAGCTGGAGAAAGAGCCAGTTATTGGATTTAGCAGTGATGTATGAACATCTTGCGAGTCCAACTGGACAATGGCTGAGGATAATCTTTGATATGCCATATCTGCATCCTCAAGAAGTTGAAGAATTCTTTTTGGAGGACTTCATGATCACACCACCAAATGATCATCGATGACAAAATTCGCTGACAACATGGTGGATCATTACTTGGGAGGTAATTTCCACCACAAATGTGGGCTGAAGCAGGATCATCGCAAGAGAACACTACCAACACACCACTTTCTATTTTCTGAACAATTTGGGGAAAAATTTTTATGCGGGCATCTGAGTTGGATGGCTATCACAACCCAGCAAAAAAAACGTGGAATTTTGTTTCATTTTTGAACATTGGAGACGGCAATGGGAATAACAAGTATTGTAAAAGCGGCGGAGCGGCAGGTATAGAGTGCGTAAGTTAAATATACCTAAAACAGCTTAGTCCCTTGAAGTAAGAATCAAATATTCCAGGTAGTCAATAATCTTAACAAATAATTTATTACTCATATGGTTATTAGTAGCGGCATTTTTCGCTGGTCGGTCACCAAGCTCTGTGTCCTGGATGTCAGTCAGAACGAAAATCGGAAAACTGAAATAATAAACCAGTTTTTCATTAGGAGGAAGAATGTGATACGGTTTTAGTGAGAATGAATATTTTTCATACTGTATATGATTGCTAAGACATTGTTATAGAAGAGATGGTTTTCTGACTGAAAAGCCAGTCAGAATATTTTCTAAGAACAATATTATGAATCAAGAAAAACCAGCGAATCAATTCAAGGTAGACATTAAAGATTGTACCGGGATATCAAAAATTATCTTGGTCAAGGGTGGTTGTGGAATCTGAAACGTGTCTCTTACTTTACGTTTGGTATAATTATGTCACTGTCACACTGACATCATCAATAACCTACAAATTTCATACCTATTTATTTCAGTTGTAAAACAATAATGAACAACAAATTAAAAATCATCTTGGTCAAGGGTGGTTGTGGAATGTAAAACGTGTGTCTTACTTTAAATTTTTGAATACGTTTTGTTGTGTCAGAATCTGTTAAGTCATTGTGCTGAAATTTTCTAATCCAGTTTTTGAATCATGCCTCTTACCACACAGCACAACATTTTCATGATTGAAGCCTATTTTCCGGGTGCGCTTGTTAATGGAAATTGGCAATACGGTCAACGTTTGTGTTTGGACAATTTTCGAGAGCACTTCCCAAACGTGGCAATATTACCGGACAATTTTTATGCATGCCTTACAAATTGTGTTGAAGTGTTTCGCGAAACTGGTTGTGTGACTCATAAAAAAGGTGCTGGTAGGAACAAGAGTTCGTACAGAAGAAGTTGTCAATGACGTTCGTCATTGGTGCAAAACGGTTTTCACAGCATGAGGATGCGTGTCAACTTGTGCATCAAACAAAACGGAGGGCATTACCAACAATTACTGTAATTTAGTTTTTCTAGTTACTAAAACCGTTATTTCATAATTTGTAGTTCATTATTGTCTTATAACTGAAATAAATAGGTATGAAATGTGTAGGTTATTGATGATGTCAGTGTGACAGTGACATAATTATTTCAAACGTACAGTAAGACACACGTTTTAGATTCCACAACAACCCTTGACCAAGATAATTTTTGATATCCCGGTATAATGCAGACGCAATATTGACTACGATGTATATGTGTCAGATTCACTTATTCCTGAAAATGAATATAGGGAATCATCATTCCTGTAGAATAAATTAATTCCAGGAAAGATGGTGATCAATTTTCAAACAGGCAAAACATTCAGTAATCGGACTGTATTGTGGAAATATCAAGGAATAATAACAATCGTCATTAGTTAGAGTCAATAAAATTCTGTTGCGGGTCTCAATAATGAGAAACTGCGTAATAATAAAATTGGTTGTGCCAATAAGAGCTATTCTGAGTAATTTCGTAGAATCTTAAACTCCGTTACGACTTATTTTATGATGTACTTCAGGATACACGCGCCGGTCTAGCACTTAATCGCAAACGCTGGATAAAAGTAACGTGAGAATGACAAGTGAATGGTATAAGTGGTAACTCAAGAAATTCCTCCAATTCGATATATTAGTCTACATCAGGACATTCTTTAGTGTATCAATTTGTATCTTTCAATCAGTTTTGTGCTTACTTCGAGTTTTGTTGAAGTACTTGAACATATATTTCTTGTGAGATGAAATTACATGTAAGTATGGAGTCATTCTACAGAAGAATTAGACGAGGTTCGTAAAAATTTGAATGAGGTTAGCGACCTGAAAAAAAAATGGTTTCTTATGATAAGAAACCTGGAATTTCTACCTTGGGTTCCTCTCAGTATTGAATATATATGATTCTATTAGACTCCTACTCTCAATTGATGTTCAACGAAATATGGGATTGAGTCAGTTTGATATCAAAACGGCCTTTTTAAGTAGTGAGTTGAGAGAAGAAATCTTTATGTATTCCACAAGGAGTGAATACAAAACCTGGATTGTTCTGCAGTTTGAACAACAGTCTATATGACCGTAAACAATCCTCACGATGCTGGAACATGAAATTTGACCAATTTATGAAGAAGAATAGTTTCAAACAATTCGATGATGATAAGTGTATTTAGAAAGGAAATTTTCTTGTTATTGTATATCGATCACGGTCTTTCAATTGGAGATGGTAATGTATGCTAGATGTTCATTACACAATTGAGAACGAAGTTTGAATACGAGGTATAACGTGTACCTTGTGACTTTTCGGTAAACTGCTTACTGCGGTAAACATCAAATCCTCGGGCGCCAGATTTTTCTGAAGGTTTATTCTTTTTTGAGGACTTCTGCTAGGGTCCTCACCACAAGGCTTGTCACTATGCTATATATAGATAACCTTGTCCCTAGGGTAGCTACAGTGGAGTAAAACCAGGGCCCATTGGACAGAAAACAGTATCAAAATTATAGGCTTTAATTACAATTGATACTTGGTTAAAACTTAGCTCATTTAAAGATGGAACAGAAATAACTTAATAAAACGAGAAATTCCAAATATAAAAATATATAATAATTATAATAAT
Organism: Endomychus coccineus; assembly: GCA_958510875.1. Taxonomy (NCBI): domain Eukaryota; kingdom Metazoa; phylum Arthropoda; class Insecta; order Coleoptera; family Endomychidae; genus Endomychus; species Endomychus coccineus. The sequence continues at coordinate 48,681,316 of OY294068.1, read as the reverse complement.
TATAACAAGTACACTTTCAGGATAATTAGTGAAATGCAATTGAACGGTATATTTCACAAAAATTCACCCAGACGGAAAATGTGAGTAAGCTCAAGCGGTAAAAGAAAACTGTTACAACATATCTATTTTCACGATATGTTCGGTGTTTAATTTCAATTCAACGGAACGGAATCGGTTGATAAATGATTTACATTTATCAATTCACGTAAAAGACAAATCAAGCAGTTCCTAGAGTGATGAGTGGTGTACGGTAATCATTCAGATAGCATTGTCACTTGGAATGTTGTTAAAACGCACTACGATATATCAAACGGTTAAAATTCGGTCGGATCGGAAAATATATCGTAATGCCCGAAAATAAAATATTAAGCTATCATTTACCTTATGTAAAATTCACTAACACGGGACACTTTATACAATTCAAATTTCAAATCTGACTTCACTCTGATTCTGATTGATAATAATACTTAATTATGAATTAATCATCATAATAATAATCTCGATCTTTTGTCTGTCACTGCCTTTTATATGTTTTCGAGGTTCTGGTCAAGTTCGTACCACCAATTCCATATTTTGTGCCGAGGCTTTTTTATTTATGTCCCGAACAATGCTTGAAAGTGACGCTACTTTTTAGATCTAAAATTCGCGCTCATGATATCTCGGTAGTTCCTCTTGGCATAGGAAGCAAATGATATCGGAGTTTTTTGGTTGTTCGTCCTTTTTATAAATACGGCTGTTCAAACTTTGATGCGTTAACTTACCAGATCCCCGTTTTTGCAACATCAGTGAATCGGAATGAATGCAACTTTTCAAACGGGCATGAATTCGATTCATTCATTTGAATAATTACACTTATTCAAAATTACGGAGATTTAGAAAAGTCACAATCACGGAATACCTATTCGGAGTTCACCCATATCTGTTGAAATAATGAACTGTTCAACCGGAGTTTACGTGTAATATTCGTATTTCCTGTCTGATCTAAAATAATTAATATTTCAAAATTCAAGCTTCGTTACAGAGGATGTTAGTATAATTGAATATTTTCGTTTGCTTAAGTGGTATTCGTTACGATTATATAATGAATAGAACGATAAAAATGAATTATTATATTTATCATTCATTTTGTATTGATATTGAACGTTCAATTATTGTAAGTAATATTTGAAACATTGTTATCTGTCGATGAGCTTGAGCTATCTATTATATAGAAAGTGTACGGCAGGGCTCTTTTTCGCATTTTTTGGTTGATATTAAGATGATGTTCGTTGCTTAGCTTTGGGTATGGTTTAAGAGAGTCACTTGAAGAATCACCAGTAATTTGAATAACTTCTTGTAAGTTGGCTCCAGATTTTGTTAAATTGCTTACAACAGTGGAACGATTTGAATTATTGGTTATTTTCACCTTCTTGATATCAATCTTGATACTTTGCGCGCTTAGATGTATCCACTTACTAGGTTGGCTAATACCTATTGGACAGATTTCATACCAAATATCTGTTTCCTTCTGATCCGGATTTGAAGTTAGGAACAATCGATTCGTTTTGATATTTATTGTTCTCTTGCTCAATATCTTCTGTAGTAGACGCACTGGACACTTGTCTTTACATTCTTTGTTCGATGTTAACCATTTAGATGCAGTGGTATGTTTTTCACCGCCTTGTGTAGCTTTGGAGAATATGGGTGTTGTATTCAATATGACCTGTAAGTTCACCATACATGTCGACTTCGCTCTTGGTGAGCTTTCGTTATAGTTTTGAACAATCTTGCTGATCTTTTCAGTGTTCAGAGCTGCAAATCTGAATTTTCTTGTCTCTGGAAGCGCTTGTAGCTCTCTTCTTTTCACTTCATGGCATCCTCAAAAACTGTGCCTTTGAATGGGTTCATTTTTCGATTAAAATCTTCAAAGCACTTTTTCTGAAGAAGCTTTGCGGAAATATCCCAAATCGCCTTCACAACTCTTTGTTACCATCAGCTTGCTTCATGTTGGAAGCCCAGTCTTTGAGAATATTTGCCAAGTGTTCGTTCGCAGTCTGCTCAAGAAATTCATATTTTCGCTCTTCAAAAAATGACAAAAAATGCTCCCAAACGCATTTTTGCATTTTCAGCGTATTTGCAGGCGTTAAAAATTCAATTGATTCGCTTACTTATAAATCTGGAGCTTTTCCGAAGCGATTCATTGCGATTTTAATTTGAGTTTGTTAATGAATACATACTTTGTTATTATAACAGTTATCAAATCATGGCTCCAGATTTAAATAATTGTTAATTATTTTTGCTCTGTTTGACCAACAGAACACCGAAGTGATTAAACCACGTCATCAGGGGTATATCCGTTTATCTATATATGGTAGCTATGTACAGTTTGTGATTGGTATTGAGGTAATTTATATTATATATACACATATTAAGTGGGAGTATCAAGTAAATGTGTTAATTGCTGCCATCTGTGTTCTGTTATTCCATACACATAAATGGAAAAGTTGAATGAGGGTTGCCAATAGAATAATTATTCAATGATAGCTGTACAGGGTGTCCCATTTTGGGTACTTTTGCGGGGTATCTCCTTTATTTTTAAAGATAGAGAGTTGCGGTTTTCGCGACACTGTGCTACTTTTTCGTAAAACTCAAGATGCCGTAAACAGAATTTTCATAGCCCTTTTAGTTTTTAAGATACAGGACATTTCTGAAAATGTTGCATTTTATGACCCCCCTCGTATCTCCGTTATCCTTCAACTTATCGAAAAGGTAAAATAACATTCTAATAGATTTTTTTCCGTAGAATGCAGTGGTGTAGATAACTTTTGTTACATATTCACTGTTTTTGAGTTATAAAGTAAACTTATGTTTTTTTGAATGGAACACCCTGTATATTTATAGACTATAAAATTTGTCTTTTTTTTACCTTTTCAAAAATATATGATAGTATAAACTTTTTTTCAGAAACACGCAAATAATTGACAATTTTCAGAAATTAAATACATATTTTAATAGTAGGCTATGGATAACAATAATAAACAAGTGCAACTTACATATTACTAACAAATAATTGGATACCTTGTATATAGGTATCTATTAAAAAAAATTCCCATAGATCTTTTTTCTAACAGTAAGTTTGTAACAACAGTTTTGTGGCGTAAAGTGACAATATAACAAAAACACAAAAAAATAACATTATTAAAAAAAATTAAATGTGATGTTCAAATTGACCAGCATTTTCTCTAATGCAAAATTGGCACATCTTTGAGATTCTTTGAATAGCGTTCAAAAGAACCATTGTTCTCATTCGCAGATTTCGAAAAGCTAAATGAATTGCCTCTCGAAGTTTTGCAGTGCCGTCATATCGAGTTTTATATACTTCATTTTGTATATAACCCCATAAAAAAAATCTAAAATTGAGAGATCTGGTGATCGTGGAGGCCATCTAACAGGTCCGTTGGTACCTATCCATCTTTGAGGAAAGTTATTATTTAGAAAGGCCCTTAAGAGCCTAGAGTTATGACTTGGGGCACCATCTTGCTGTAGGTAAACAGCATTATACTGGGCTAATGGAATGTTTTCGAGCAGTTCTGGAATAACTTCCTCAAGAATTTCTAGGTATCTACGTGCTGTAAGACCTCCTTCAAAAATCCTATAAACTATATGTCTACCCAAAATAAAACATGAAACCCCAACTCCAAAGCGTCCTTGTTGTGCCCTTTCAAACATTAAATGCATATTTTCACTACGCCAGTTCCTGGTATTGTGACGATTGAAAATGCCAGCACTTGAAATAAAGCATTCGTCTGACCAGATAACAAGTCTGCCAAATAAATCGTTAGCATCGATTTGTTGCAAATACCACTGGCAAAACAGTGCCCGGCGCTAGGCATCGCCAGGATGCAAATGTTGTAGCATATTAAATTTGTATGTATGATACTTATATTTCTTCAAGATCCTCTGAGCGTTAGTTTTTGGCACACCAATTTCCTTCTCAATTTTTCTACATGAGGACGAAGGTGTTGCTTCTATATATCCTAAAGTATCTATCTCTTTTCTTTCCCTGTTCTCTTTGTTGTATGTTTTAGGGCGTGGGTGAACAAATGATCCGTGCTCAACTAAATTTGCTTTTAAACGGGCAAATATCCCAAAAAACGGTTGCCTTCTTTCTGGATATCTAACAAGCAAAAATTAAAATGATAATAGAGATTTTCATAGCCATAATAGCTTACTCACTTTTGGAAATATAATTCCGAAGCTTCTTCAGAATTTTCATTACTCTGTATAAAACATACCATCATATCATATTTCTCATAATTTTCGTAAACTGCCATTATTCGAAAAAATTGTTAAATATCTATTGAATAATGATACCAAAAGAACGAAAATAAACAGCTTAAATGCGATAGAGATTTGATGTTTATTTCTGTTTCTTGTCATAAACAATATCAATGGCCTACAATTAAAATATGTATTTAATTTCTAAAAATTGACAATTATTTGGGTGTTTCTGAAAAAAAGTTTATACTATCATATATTTTTGAAAAGGTAAAAAAAAGACAAATTTTATAGTCTATAAATATACAGGGTGTTCCATTTAAAAAAACATAAGTTTGCTATATAACTCAAAAACAGTGAATATGTAACAAAAGTTATCTACACCACTGCATTCTACGGAAAAAAAAACTATTAGAATGTTATTTTACCTTTTCGATAAGTTGAAGGATAACGGAGATACGAGGGGGGTCACAAAATGCAACATTTTCAGAAATGCCCTGTATCTTAAAAACTAAAAGGGCTATGAAAATTCTGTTGACGGCATCTTGAGTTTTACGAAAAAGTAGCACAGTGTCGCGAAAGCCGCAACTCTCTATCTTTAAAAATAAAGGAGATACCCCGCAAAAGTACCCAAAATGGGACACCCTGTACTGTTTGAGGTGATAAAATAAAATTAATTAACAAATAAACTTTCAATAATTTTCTAAATATTATTCTTTATAATTGCACTACTGGTTAGCACTTCTATTAAAGATTTCCGATTCATGCTAGCTTTCATGTAATTGCTACAAGAATTATTACGGCTTAAGTGAGCACCAATCGCCCACTTTCACTTATATAGTGTTGTAATTTACTCAGACACACGTACAAGATGAATCTGAGTTTTAATTATCTGGAATACACTTCATTTTGATCCTGAAATGGAATTATGAATGAACAAATTTTAGAAGATATAATCGAAAATTGTTGATGACAGCTCAAATCACAAATTGGATATAGAACGATGGGAATTCTCGATCCCCTCATCAAAGACTGTGATGCCATATAGTTTTATCGTGTATAAGAGTTAATAATTGTTTGTCCGTAAAATAAATTCCAAATTCTGATAAATATGTCCAGATAGGAAGTTGCTTCATGATCTAATCAGAAAAGTGTAACGAACGAGAGGTAAATCGCTACTGAAATCACCCTGTACAGACGATGATAGTGAGATCCGCCATCTTGATAAAGTCAAATGGCACCATCGGGACAGATAAATAGTAAATAGAGCTTGCAGTAGCCGCCTCACATCTCGCAAATAGCTACCATAAATATCTAGGAGGCTTAGCTAATACACGACCCCTCCATTCTTTTGTTCCTTCCTCGCGTCATCTTCTCTCTCCGGTATGATTTTCTGAAAAATCTTTATTATTTTCTAACACGTAACGTAAGTTGCTTTTCTAGGCACGGTTATCGATAATTTGAACTCTCTGGGGCCGTTATCGCATCCATTTGATAACAATTTATGGGATAAATAATTTATAAGCGCCACTTCGAAAATAATAAATATTTCGTAACCTGCACGATATAAATATTAGTTTCAGAATCATAATAAATTCTGGAGAAATGAGTTATTCTCAACACTGTTCGATCAATACTTTTATCTTTACGTAGTTATGAAGACCGTTTCATTCATAAAATGATCGAATTAAAGTCTATATACGATAAGAAAGAAGTTACGTCAAAGCAGTCTTTGATACAGTCAGTTTGACCAGGTTCCTAGTGTTTTCGAATACAACTAACTTACACCATTCTGAAAATTGGAATGAATTCATATGTTATCATCTATTTATATTCCCCCAGTCAAATCTACAACCACGTTAAAATAATAAATATTCAGTGCTTTACATACTATAATTCCTTTTAATATTACACATTAATCAATAACTCACAATTATTCTCACTGTCAAATGGTTGGTACGAGGGTCGTTCATTAATTCTTAAAAAAAGATACAAATACAAAGTACTTTGTTATAATTTTTTGTAATTTGCCTCCATTTTGATTTTCTAATAGACCCATTAACGAACGCAACGTCATCACTTGCCGTGTCTTAATATCCAAAAAAAGCACGGAACTTTTTACATTTTTAGGATGGCGAGCTTGATGCGGAATTATCTTGTCATCATTATGTCAGTTTAAATGACAGTGTCGAGCATCAACAACTCAAGAAGAGAAAGTCATCGACGTGTCCAGTGGAAGAATTGATTTCAGCTAATACACAATATGGTTTAGATATTTGTACTAATAGTCGTTTTCTAGTGTTATTGCTCTTTCCAGTAGAGACGAAACTAAAATTACGGAAACAAAAGCGATCACAGAACCACTGAATCAAATTTTGACTTTCAAAATTAAGATGTTACCAACCACCATAAAAATCCCTAAATGGACTAAATTAAACATTTTTGTTTAAAAACGGCATAAAAAGGGCAAATTACAAAAAATAGTATAAACAACTCGTTTCCTAAGACCTTGAAGCACTCATTCTTTAAAAGAACTCGTGGCTTCGCCACTCGTTTTTTAAACTTGAATTCGTGCTTTAAGACGAGTCTTAGGAAACTCGTTCTTTAATATACTATTAAGCTATTGCATAAAGCTTTTATCGCGGTCTTTGAGCGCGGCGACCGAATCAAGAAAAGAAAACAAAAGATTCAGATTTCCGCAACGGAAATCTAAAGAAACAAAAAACAAATACTGTAACGAAATATCCTGACACCCACCATTCCACCTATCATGTAGCTTGGTCGAGCTTAAAATTGTCGAAATGTTTCGAAATGTTAACTTTGAACCTTTTAAAAGGTCGTGATAGCCCCAAACGGTTTTGAATTGGTTAATTTTCGATAAATCGAATGACGTTTACGTGAGAAGCGCGTAGCTCGCGAGTGCAAATTTACGGTACATAGAACGTCTTAACAAAGACTTTTCGCTCCATGTCGTTAGTTTATGAACGGGGCCAACTAAATGGCATAGTTTCGGGCTCCAAAATGTCGATTATATAGGGAAATTTAATTAAAACAGTTTAAGGTATTCTCAGCTGTCACCTACTAACAACTAGCGTGCAACGTACGAGAGGGGATTTTCTAGCTACTTAAATATATCGAAAGCGGGTAAAAGCTAGCGGCCCATAGCCCAAAATACTTTATTACACCTGGCGCCGGCCGCACGGGGTTCGAAACGGCCCCAAATTAACAAAATAGAGGTAAAATGTATAAACTCTAACTTACGTGCAGCGAGCTCCTGGAGGTATATGTCAAACTGTTTGCGTTCGTAGCTAATTACATAAGACGTCTGGCGTTCATGCAATTGTGTTTTTATACAATTCGAACCTTCTTATTTCGATAGGCCACGTGAAAATCCCGGAGCCGGAAGCGTTATCGAGATCTGAACGATAAAACTTTCGTATAAAATTGTGTTTGCAAGTAACTGTCACCATAGATAACTCTACTACCGGTAGTAGAGTTATCTATGCTAAAAGTTCCTATTAACATACATGCAGACGCTTAGTTTTTGAGATACAGGGTGTTGAAATTGAAACAAAAATTTCGTTTGTTGCAAATATCTCCGGAACTGTTTATCGTACAGAAAACATCTGTTGCGAACATTTTCTACTCATAGCAAGCTATGTTCTATGAGACCAAAAAATTTTTTTACCCATAATTCGTGAAGATTTTGAAGGGGTAGTGGATGTTTTTCTGCCCAACTTTTTCCAGTGGCGTAGTGCTATGCAATAGCTTTACCGCGGCAGTCCCCGAGTGCCACACATTTCATTTTTTTTTAAATTTTTTCACATAATCTCCTTTCAGCTCCATACATCTTTCTAAACAGTGTTTCAACCTTTTCATCCCGTCCAAAAAGTAGAATTTCGGAAGGTCCTCAAAATAGCCATTTGTTTCGGCGATGACCTCCTCGTTCGTCCCAAACCGTCGTCTGCCGAGCCATTTCTTGGAAGTTGGGAACAAGGAAAAGTCACTGGGGGCCAAATCTGGCGAATATGATGGATGTTCTAATAATTCGAACTTTAATTCCACAAATTTGGACATCGCAACTGCACATGTATTCACACACACACACACACACACACACACACACACACACACACACACACACACACACACACACACACACACACACACACACACACACACACACACACACACACACACACACACACACACACACACACACACACACACACACACACACACACACACACACACACACACACACACACACACACACACACACACACACACACACACACACACACACACACACACACACACACACACACACACACACACACACACACACACACACACACACACACACACACACACACACACACACACACACACACACACACACACACACACACACACACACACACACACACACACACACACACACACACACACACACACACACACACACACACACACACACACACACACACACACACACACACACACACACACACACACACACACACACACACACACACACACACACACACACACACACACACACACACACACACACACACACACACACACACACACACACACACACACACACACACACACACACACACACACACACACACACACACACACACACACACACACACACACACACACACACACACACACACACACACACACACACACACACACACACACACACACACACACACACACACACACACACACACACACACACACACACACACACACACACACACACACACACACACACACACACACACACACACACACACACACACACACACACACACACACACACACACACACACACACACACACACACACACACACACACACACACACACACACACACACACACACACACACACACACACACACACACACACACACACACACACACACACACACACACACACACACACACACACACACACACACACACACACACACACACACACACACACACACACACACACACACACACACACACACACACACACACACACACACACACACACACACACACACACACACACACACACACACACACACACACACACACACACACACACACACACACACACACACACACACACACACACACACACACACACACACACACACACACACACACACACACACACACACACACACACACACACACACACACACACACACACACACACACACACACACACACACACACACACACACACACACACACACACACACACACACACACACACACACACACACACACACACACACACACACACACACACACACACACACACACACACACACACACACACACACACACACACACACACACACACACACACACACACACACACACACACACACACACACACACACACACACACACACACACACACACACACACACACACACACACACACACACACACACACACACACACACACACACACACACACACACACACACACACACACACACACACACACACACACACACACACACACACACACACACACACACACACACACACACACACACACACACACACACACACACACACACACACACACACACACACACACACACACACACACACACACACACACACACACACACACACACACACACACACACACACACACACACACACACACACACACACACACACACACACACACACACACACACACACACACACACACACACACACACACACACACACACACACACACACACACACACACACACACACACACACACACACACACACACACACACACACACACACACACACACACACACACACACACACACACACACACACACACACACACACACACACACACACACACACACACACACACACACACACACACACACACACACACACACACACACACACACACACACACACACACACACACACACACACACACACACACACACACACACACACACACACACACACACACACACACACACACACACACACACACACACACACACACACACACACACACACACACACACACACACACACACACACACACACACACACACACACACACACACACACACACACACACACACACACACACACACACACACACACACACACACACACACACACACACACACACACACACACACACACACACACACACACACACACACACACACACACACACACACACACACACACACACACACACACACACACACACACACACACACACACACACACACACACACACACACACACACACACACACACACACACACACACACACACACACACACACACACACACACACACACACACACACACACACACACACACACACACACACACACACACACACACACACACACACACACACACACACACACACACACACACACACACACACACACACACACACACACACACACACACACACACACACACACACACACACACACACACACACACACACACACACACACACACACACACACACACACACACACACACACACACACACACACACACACACACACACACACACACACACACACACACACACACACACACACACACACACACACACACACACACACACACACACACACACACACACACACACACACACACACACACACACACACACACACACACACACACACACACACACACACACACACACACACACACACACACACACACACACACACACACACACACACACACACACACACACACACACACACACACACACACACACACACACACACACACACACACACACACACACACACACACACACACACACACACACACACACACACACACACACACACACACACACACACACACACACACACACACACACACACACACACACACACACACACACACACACACACACACACACACACACACACACGTGCATTGTCTTGATGAAAAAGGACCTTTTTCTTTTCAAATGAGGTCGTTCAATTTTTATTTCATGACTCAACTGATGCAATTCCGACGCATGATACTCTCCAGTTGTTTCTCTTTTTTTCAAGTAGTCGATGTAAATAATTCCATGCGCATCCCAAAAAACGGTGGCCATAACCTTTTCAGACCATTTCACCGTTCTAGCTTTTTTCGCAGTCCTTTCGGATGCAAAAACTCACTGTTCTTGTTCTTTGGTCTCAGGAGTGTAGTTATGTATCCATGTCTCATCGACAGTTATGTATCGACGCGGAAACTCATTTGGATTGCAATGAAAAGGCACTAAAATAGCCTGAGAGTCAATCACGCGATTGCGTTTATTCTCCTCTGTAACCAAACGCCGCCTTCATCTTGCAGAAACTGTTTCAACACCCAATTTTTCATGTAAAATTGTAAGCACTGTACCTTGTGAAATGCCTGCGGCCTCAACTATCTCCCGTACTTTGACGCGCCGATCGCCCAACATCATATCATGGATTTTTTCAATCATTTCTGAGGCAGCCACTTTTATTGGCCGTCCCGAACGATGTACGGCCACGTTTAAATTCATTTACCCAATTGTAAACAATGGCAAACGCTGGTGCAGATGTGCCATAAGCTTCATACAGCTCAGATTTAATGTATTTTGGTTTTAAACCTTTTAAATATTAATGTTTTATCACCAATCGAAACTCAATTTTTCCCATTTTTTTTTGAACAAACAAAATTATTCTGATTTAATTGACGATAAAAATGATTACACGTGGGCGATAAGTCAAAAACTTTAACAGCTGCTGAGTAATGACACTTTCCAAAAACAAATGATTTTAGACACGCGCGCGCCATCTTTTGTATTTTCTAAAGAGCTAATAAATGACCCTCGTATAACATTCAATCTCAACTCTTAAACATACGAATGGACTAACACATTCCCACAAGTCACTCATAATTATAATTTTGCTCAATGAAGTAATATTTTTACTTCCCTCACTATACTTATTATATAGTTTGAGGGAAATGTTGTCGGTTTTGATGAGAATTTCTGAATCGATCTGGACTGTTTTTGTTATGATGTATGTGTGTATGTGTGTGAGTGTGAGTGTAAGTGTGAGTGTGAATGTGAGCGTGAGTGAGAGTGTGATTATGATTGTGAGTGTGTATTACTTAACGTATTTCATTAGCGGTTTCTAAATCATTTCCAATATATTTTCTGTTCCTCCTATCATTTACATTTGAGTTACGTCAAAGCAGCTTTTGGTACAGTCATTTTAACCAGGTTCCTAATGTTTTTGAACTAACCTACACTATTCAAAGAATAAAATGAATTCGCATATTGTCATCTATTCGTATTGCTCCAGCTAAATCTAACATCACATTAAAATAATAACTATTCATTGCTTTACATACTATAATTCTTTTAAACATCAGACATTAATCAATAACTCACAATTATTCTCACTATGAATTGGTTGATAAAATTCACCTCATTTCTTGAACACCTGAATGCTCTAACACATTGTCACAAGTCACTCATGATTATAATTATGAGTAGTATTTTTACTTCCCTCACTGAACGTAGTATGTAGTGTAAAGAAAGTTTTGTAATTGGCTCAAAATAAATTTTCCGGATTTTCGTGGATACATCCGTTTGGATGAGCATTTCTGAATATGAATATATTCAACACGATGTATGTGTGTACGTGTGTGAGCGTGAGTGAGTGTGAGTTCGAGTGTGAGTATGAGTTTTTTTATACCATGACTACACGAGAAGAACATCGTGTGAGCCAGCGTTGGAATGTTGAGAAAAATTAGAAAAACGTTGGACGAAGTGTATCTGGCTACAAGAAGATAATGTTGAGAAATAAAATGAGTTTTGATCAAATAAGTCATTTCTTGTTCAATTTTTCAGGGACTTTTCACCTTGCCCGCGTATATACATGTTCTAATGGATTATCTCAGTCGTTTCCAAAGATAAAAATTTGAAAATTTTTTGATCCTTAATTCGTTCAAGGAACCTTTCACTGAGAAAAACAAAAATAGAAAGACTGACTTTTTTATTTCAAATAGCACCCTGTACAATGTACATTTTTTACAATTTTTGATTTCTACTCAAAATTATCTTTCCAACGATGTATCACTATCAAAGTTAGACACAAATTTATTCAAATGTCTCCATGACACACTAAGGTTTTCATTTAAGAATTATTAATTCTTCCAGTTCTACTGCAATTCTAATAATATGAAATTTGACGTTCTCTTCATCATCTCGAATGCAAAATTGTTCATGAATTATCAATTATTATTGAAGTCAAAATCAAGATTACACAAAATATCGTAGCCTACTGCAATTCTTTCAATTTGAAATTTCCATTGTCGTTCTCTCCATCAAATCAAATGTAAAATACAAAGTGTGATACATCGTTGGAAAGATAATTTTGAGTAGAAATCAAAAATTGCAAAAAATATACAGGGTGCTATTTGAAAAAAAAAATTCAGAGTCACTTCCGGTCAAACCGGAAGTGACTTTCAATTTTTGTTTCCCTCAGTTAAAGGTTCCTTGAACGAATTGGAGATCATAACCTTTTCAAATTTTTATCTATGGAAATGACTGAGATAATCCATTGGAACATGTATACTGGGACACCCGGTATAGTAGTATAGTAATATTACCAACAGTCAAGTGAATTGATGAATTCGACTAGTTTATCCGGCAAAACTCAAGTGTATTTTGTAGCTACACGTGTTTTAATTTACAATAACTTATCTTAATAATTGAAAGAACATACATCAGATCAGATACGAATAATATTGACATCTCTCAAACGAACTATAAAGTCGAAAATACAGGAGTAATTTATATAGTTGACCCTATATATTATATGAGTTGGCTCTCACATTATCAGGTTGTGTGTACGTAGGTACTTGAGTGATTTGCTTGGAATATGTACCTAACATTTGGAAAATTATCCAGCGTGATATTCATTTCAAAATTGCAAGATACGAAATTCAGGATATTGTTGTTCAGAAGTATTATAAATTCTGGTCCAATCTGTCCGGCCATAATTCCCACAGAAAAAAAAAGTTATACAAACAAAACATTTCATGAATTTTAAGCAATATTTAAAATTTGCCAAACAAGCAGCTCCACATTTTCACTCAACATGCACATCAGATTAATTTAACGACTATTGTTTCGCATGAATTTTCAATTCCATAATGCCTTGTATTGGCTCCCACTAATACAAAAAGATTAATTATATATTTATCTGGAAGCTGTGAACGGCAAAGCGTTCCCAATTATAAAGCTCTATGGTTTAATTGGCAATTTGCAGTATCTTCGAAAGCTTACACCTGAAATGAAGTTATTTCATTCAATGATTAATGCGATTAAATATTGGCGCCTGGACAACGCTTTAAAAATGAAATACTGGAAAAACATTATTAACAAAATAAAATTTATTCAAATGAAAATCAACACAATACTGGCTATTATCAGTTTGTCGGTAATGGTCTTGTAACCCTATCCAGATAGAATAGCTTCTATGGGAATTTCCAGTTTTTCCGGAACACGAGAAGAAATCAAACCAAACTTTCGATACACAGAATGTTCCAGTTTTTTCGTTCATAATTTCGATGAACGATGAACGATAGAACTTAAAAATAATAGGGGTCTTTCATATAAAATTTTAGGGTGTTGAAGTTTCGAAAAATTATTACAATTTCTTCATCATCTTCTTTCTTTTTGTTCAAACTTGGTGAGAAATCGTTTATGTGACAAAATGTTTTTCAGACAAATACAATAGCTTAGTTATGGGGTTTTGTACGCATTTAAGCCCCTTAAGCTTCTTCGCCAATGGTCGGAGATAATATTATTATTATGAGTATTTTCATTTGATCTGTATAAAATGTTCTTCATCCACAAAATTTGCTGGAGAAAATTTTCGTTGTTGTTCAGTTTCTTATGGGCAAATGAAAATCCATCATGGTACAAGATCTAGGAATTTTCAAGAAGTATTCAATGTCAATGTCTGGTTTGGCATTTACAAAAACAATATTTTTGGTCAATACGTCTTACCAGAATAACGGCCGCTACTTTTTTAAAATTTTTTGGAAACTAGTCACGAAGACATGTGAGAAGAAACATCACTCAATGAGGGAACAAATGCATGGATACAATTGGATGACTGTCCTGCCCATTTTGGAAGACAAGTATGAGATGGCCAGATAGGAAGTCCAGTGAAAGATGGATTGATAGAGGTGGTTCAGTTGCATGACCTCTTCGATCACCTGAACTCAATCCTCTAGACTTTTCAGCTTGGGTTATTTGAAAGGTAGAGCTTATACCACGCCGTTTCATAATAGAGAAGATATACTGGATCGTATTAGAAGAGCTTGTGGTGAAATGAATAATAACATGTTAACTCAAACAAAAAGGTCGCGTAGAAAATTAAGAAATTTAATTGCGCACAAAACATCATAACTACGCTACTGTATTTGTCTCAAGAACATATTGTCACCAAAAAAATTTGTCATCCAGTAAAACTAAAGTTTACCAAGTTTGAACTAAAAATCTTCATTTGTTTAGAAGATAATGAAGGAAATGTAATTAATTTTCAATACTTCAAAACCCTGTATCTCGGAAACGGAGTGACTTATAGAAAATTTTATATGAAAGACCTATTATTTTTAGAAGTTCTAACTTTCACCGAAGTCATGAACGAAAAGACTGAAACACCCTGTATAGTATCTATAAGATAACTGATACATATAAGTATCACTATCTTCCCTTACCCGTAGAAACTGACATAAGAATATTCAATGTCGTACCTCAAGCCGTTTTTGAGTTATTGAGCAGAGTGGGATTGTTTTGCGCACTGTTTGGTGCGCTATCTAACAATTTGTAGAGTTAAATAGATGAGAGAGTCTGAACCGTGAAAGCAGTACACCGTAGCCTAGCTAGCTGCACTGAGAAGATTAATTAGGTATTTCTTTTAATCGATATAATCGACTACCTCTTTTGATGCAATATAGGCGTCCGCGTACGTTGCCTGAAGGGAACTTTTATGCAAAGTGAATTGCGGTGTTGATTGACTTATGCGAAAGGAAGAGTGAGCGTAGCGAACGAAGTATTTCCTCCTTTTGGCTCATAATGTTAGCTTCTACATAGCGGTCGAACGTTGTCTCCAATTTACTATACTTTGAATCTAATTTGATTCTAAATGCCCATCCATACATTTGGCAGTACTAGAGAATATAGCTCATGCAACTGCGGCTCACGCTCGGGATCGGTTTATGGGAATGATTCTTCTATCGTATCACTGACTTACTCCATCTCAACGCTTTGAGCATGTGCGCATCGTACTAACCGACCTTTTAGTTATATATACGAATGAATATATACCTAATGTCACAATTTTCTGGGCTTGAGTAATTCTGTAGGTCAAATATAACTATGATATATAATTCACCAGCTTATAGCCAACACTAGTGGGAACCGAGATCAATTGCAATTGATTTAGAAATACTTTGAAATGTGGAGAGATGTCAAATTAGACTCTATGTCCTTGGAACTTTAATGGAATAGACATCATTACGTGTTTCACAATTCTATGTTCTATATTGAAGTATTATTATAGTTTCCTGATAGATGACATAAAATCGTTGAAACAATCAGCCTTACCCTCGTGATATCATCAATATAACTATGTGACGTCACTCTTCGATGACGTGAGCGTGACGCCATTCGAATCTCAAAATAAGAAAGTTGGATACTTGTGTATGTTCATCAAATATATCTATAACCAGAAACACGGTGTTCCCAGGATGGTTCAATAAGTCAAATGTACCAATTGCAAGGGAGCTACCGTGCTCCAAATCAATATAGATTCTATTTTCACCAGTTTCAAGCCATCCGCAAAGTTTTCAATCCGTACGACTAATAGGAATGACGTCTCCTCCGTGGTTTACGCATTCACATACCAATACATAGGCATCAACTCAAAAATAGTTCAGATGGATTCACAACACGTCGAAACGATTATTATCGTGGAAATCAGGACATTTTGTTTAGCCCGATTACAATACTTCACTCGTAACTTACAATACGTTCAATGACGGAGTAGGTAAAAAGTCTCCAAACCGATGTGAAATGGGCGTAATCCATTTGTTAGAAGAAAAGTACCAGAGTTGTTCATAATAATCAATCTCATATATTTAACTCAGTGTAAATTCCTTCGTAAAAATTCAATCACTTTCTGTGCATTCACTTGCTTGATCGAAAACATTCCCATTTATTCATTCTCAAATTGCCGTTAACTACTTCCATTCTACAAGTGAGATTATAGTTAAAATTCATTTTAGAGGATGTTTCTATCAGAAAACAAACGAAGCATTCGTAATTATCGAAACCATTTCACTGAATTCCTTTTGCCATGTAACATGAGTGAAAATTGCAAACAATCTCCCAACGCAACATATAAAATTGTTTCCATGAATACCTGTTGAGTGATTTTCAATAATGTTTTGATTCAAAGCCTTCCATACAGGATTTATCAAGTTACCCGATACCTAAGGGTTTTTGTAATTTCCATTCGATTGAAACTCTGAAAAATCAACTAATTAACTTCCTTATTTCAAATAAAACAATCAACATTTCAGTATCTACATGTCAATAACGTAGCCGACGAGTTCAATTGAGAAAAATTACATAGGATAGGATGGTGGTTAAGGTATGATTCTGTGACTCTAACAATTGAAAAAAGTAATGTCTTTACGCAGTTATGAGCCATTGAAATTTAGGAAAAAGCGCCCAGCTGTCAACACACTGACATTCATGGTAGATGGTGGACTGTAAGGTCACCGTAAAACGACTGTCACTGGAACGATTAGTAGGAGAGCGCGCAACTGTCAACATTGGAATGTAAAGTAGGTGGTGGACGGCCAGGTCGCCGTAAGATAGCTATCTAGACCGACGTCAGCATGGGAAGGCCCAGTATTCCTGAATTTTTCATGTTATTTTGGAACAATTCGTATCATAGGACCATAATTTCCAATCGATTTCGAGTTATTACGAATTTAGTGAGTTAGCAAGTTTCAAAAACCATCTACAAAGCTTCGACACTAACCAAATTGCATAAAAAATTAACAGTGGGATCAAAAATATATAGCAAATCAAATGTTTCAGAAACAACTCCGAACATGATTTTTTTCAAATAAAACGCTCCCTCAGTAAAATTGAATTGCTAGAAGCGGGATTGAATTCTGCTCCAACTGATATGTGGTTTCCTATGTTCACCTCCGAAGGTTGTCGAATTGTAATAACTTCTTCATAGGAACGTTCATGAGGATTTCAATTGCATGATTGATTGCACAGTATTTACATTCAGAAACATAATGAACAATAATGGTACTCTGCCATTATTTCATTAAATCTCGTTATGCATAACAAAATGAACAATAATTATTCTAATAGGTAGTGATTTTTAGAATTTATTTTACATACTTGGAAAGTGTCATGAAATTATTGAAACAACTAGCTATTCAAATTGGTGGAGTCGATGTAAGTGGTATTAACCTTGTGCAACCTAAGTGTCCAGAGATTATTATTGGAAGGAAAAATTCCAAAAACGACTGACATCTGCAGAGCGAGATTGTATAGTCTTGTGCTCGGGCGCTAGTGGTAGGAAGCGACTTGTTTAATGAGGAGCTCCAGGAGGAAATATTTTTGCCTCCTTTCCATCAGGTTGGATCCATACTAATCTTTTCTCGGAAGGATTCAATCATTTTATAGGATATGCAATACCAAATGCCCTGCAATTATGATTTCGGATGGTGATCACTTCCAGACTAGAAATTTGGATGTTATTGTAGTCGCTAGGGAAAACCACATAACCACATTGTGTTTACCTCTCATATGTCAGACTAAATGCAGCCGCTAGATAAGTCTGTGATGGGACTCTTATAAAATATCATAATGAAGAAATTTGCTACTTTTTAAGGCGAAATAATCGTAAATACTTCATTTAGGTATCCAACCTGTCGAATGAAATATTTCCAGTACTCAGAAATATTTCATCAAGGGAGATTTCGTGGAATGGAAGAGCGAAGTTCGAAGGGTGAAATAACAAAAAATTACATCCTGTCCAGATGATTTCGATGATGAGACAGATAAATGAACAGTTTTATTAGAAGATCTCATTCCTTTTCCTATTCTTAAAAAAGTACAAGCAGTCAGCTTCAACCCCTGACAAGAATCCGGAAGAGTCACTTTTTACAGAAGAAGTTGAAAATAAGGTGAAAAGGAAGTAGCAGGCAAATGAGGAGCAAAAAGAAGACTAATGATTCAAAACCTGGTACAAGTTTGATTGGGATCATGATGACGCCAAAGCAAGTTAAAGTGGTATTATGGGAAATTTGAAAACAACAGGCGATAGAAGACGAATAAGATAAAGATCTCTTACTCTTAGATGAATCGACTGCTGACAAAAGATTCCCGAATAGCATCAATACTCTAAATAGAAAATCTTTTCCAGTTGGGATGTCATATTCCAGATTTTGGTCGTTAGTATGAAGTATTCCATGCTTGAAGCAACATATAATACCCCTTCATATTACCTCATACGCATATTTCAAATGAACCGATATAATTTGTCACCTGCCAAAATCATGACTTTCCAAAAAAAAATTTCATTTTTGTGAGTGTTAGTCGTTTTAATCAACTTTTTTGTGTATACATTAGCTTTGTTGTATTCATATTTCTCTCGATACACTCCGAGACGATCTCAGAATTAGAAATGGTATTGGATAATTCCCGCCTTCACTGTATATTCTTGGTGGAAAGTTTCATAATATTTCCATCGATGTTTTATTTACAGTTACGGTGTGATGGTTTTCAATGGAAAACCTGATGCTTATCCCTTAACACCTATGGGTTTGGCAGGTATATTACAATAAATGAAATGCATTACAAATAGAATTCTCAATAAAAACCAGCATAAATATTGGATTTTACACGCTTGTGCGGAACTTGAAACGGCTCTGGATGTTTTGAAAATCTCACAAATATATAATTTATATATTCACCCCTGCTCATGACACACAATAGATATGTGAAATATGATTACAATTCATTGATATATGTTCGTAAAGCTATATTATTCTTCTATTCTACTTTGTGCAAAGTGAAATGTAGGAGGCAAGACAAATGGCAAGTTTCGGCCTTTACCCCGTGTTTACCCTTGTCGATTTGTGCGTTCTCTGTACTTACCCTTTTGTTGCACGGGGTCAGGATTAAATAGTAGTTGAATATAAAACACACAAATGTCAAAGTGGTATATTTTCTTCAAGCTGTTTCAGTTATTTTAATGTTTGTTTTGTACAGTTTCGAATCGCTCATTGAGCTTGTAGTGACACTTTCAGATAATTAATTCAACAAGGAGTTTGTTTTGCACTGCCTTCTCCTGGTCATAAATTATTATTATAATGGTTTCCGGCACTTCTATTTCTAAAGCGACTAATGTTCCCATAAATCTTGTGTATACTAACCAAATATTATTATTATTCCAGCATTATTCTTACCTACCATGGCAATGCTTACGGGTAAAATATTAATGTTAATATTTGATGAAAATCGAATCAATTTGTACATTACTCGAATAAATTAAAATACTATCATTTCGATCTTGAAATCATCAATTGCAATTTCGTTCTTGTTGGTGTTGTTTTATGATAAGGAGATTAATTTTTACAAATTACGAGCATATACAAATTATACACACCACAAATATACACCCAAACTCCATTCCATTGATATTCACCTCGAAATTGAATGATACTATTAAATATAACAAGTGCCTTCGCACTCAGATTTCAATGTATTACAATACCATTAAGTTAATCAGCGATAAATAACTTTTATATTTTGATTAATTTTATGATATCTATGTACCTAATTATTTTACTTTTGAACTGTTACAGTTTTTGTACGGGATAAACTTTATTGTTGAATATTTTTGCTATCTAACTTTAAATAATTTACCTGTTCGACCAATATGATTATAAGCCATTCAATCTTCAAAGGTAAACTATATACTTCCGATTTTTGAACGTTGTTCATTTTGTTTTGGCACCATCTGGAGAGGTTATGTCTCGATCCAACTGCTACGTTCAAATTGGGTTTCCGCTGGATGCTAGAACTTCAACAAATATTGGCTCAAACTACTCCATTATCATGTAAATTTTGTATCGGATATCTGTTTCATGTTGGAGCAAAAATTATCGTTAATATATTTGAGTAATTTCAACCAGTTAATTTATGACTTGTGGGTGCAGGGGTTTTCATTACAAATTTTTCTCCTATTCTCTAGAAATTAATGAGGAGCAGGAAGGAATCATATCCATTGTTCAGGTTGGTTTTGTATGAATATCAGTATGTTAATGTTGAGTCGAGAAAATAATTTTTTATGTTTTTCTCCATTTGGAGAGAAATGCAAAAGTCAATAATTGAATCATTACTTGTTAGAAAATAATCTAATCCACAAAGGTAGTATGAGTTTCTCTACATCGATCAGTGACACGACAGCTGAATATATCCAGACAGCAGTTCCACCTGCTCTGGCGCATCGGTGAAACGAGTAGAGCTGTAGTGTCACCGATCAATATCTCTGATGATGTGTTTATATACAAATCAACAACAAATAGTGATAGAGAGGAATGGAACAATTACCCACGGATGTAGTTTCCTCAGAAAAACGAATGCAATGTGAAGATTGACTAAATTGATCTTCCGTTTTTAATGAATTATAAAGAAAATTCTACCACCCTTGCTAAACACTGCTTTGTTTATAATCATCAATTCGATTACCAAATTGCTAAAATTTTAACTAAGGAATCAAATTATTATGAAAGATCTATTCTGGAGATGATTCACATGAAACGTGACTCCAAATCTGTAAATCATAGAACTGACGTTCAAGCACTGAGTCATATTTATACTAACTTAATTAATTAATTCTTGCAAATTCCTACAAGCATCCTTATAATGTTAAAAGTATATATTTCAGGTAGAATGTTAAGAGTATACTCCAGAGGTCAGACCTTCTTTATTACCTAATAAATCATGACATCTGGTTCGAAAATAAATACTGAACTCGTCTTGTTTGTTAGTCGCTCATAGACTTTGATGAAATGTGTTCGTATTTTTTGAAATTTCTACTAAGTAGTGGATTCTTGATATTATACTTAAAATATTGTTCTGATCCAATTTCTATTTCGTGTTTCTGTTCGTTTCGGCGACGTTGGCGATGAGGACGCTTTGTGTTAATACAATAGTTTCAAATAATCAGGTTATCAGAATAATATGTCTTCTGATGATGGTCGTGAGACCGAAACGTACAATAAGACGAAAATATAAAGCATAATTGTTAATGTGACCTATTTCTCGAGAATTTATATATAATATAAGTACTTAATGAAGCTCATGAAGCAAGGAAAATTCAGTAATTGAACAATAACTTGATACAAATTAATTTAATCTACAAAGGTAGTAAAGCGATCGATCAATGACACCACTGCTAAATAGCTCCAGGCAGTAGTTTGGCCTGCTTTTGCTTATCGGTGAAACAAGTAGAGCTGTAGTGTCACAGATCAATATCTCTGCTAATGAATTCATAAGACGGCAAGGTCAAAAGTTCGTGAAAAATGAAACAAGAAATGATTTATTTGGTGAAAACTTATTCTATTCGTCAACATAATCTCCTTGTAGTCCGATACACTTCGTCCAACGTTTTTCTAATTTTTCGATCCCTTCCAAATAATATGATTTCGACAATCCTTCAAAATAGCCGTTTGTTTCAGCGATGACCTCATCGTTGAAGCCGAACTTGTTGTCAACAGAGAGCAAATGCGGCACCCATCTGGCAGATAGCTTTCTCATATTCAAAAATGTATGCAAAATGTTCCGTGCCCGTTTGGTTGAGACGCTCATAGCCTCAGCAATCTCGTGCCCTTTAACTCGCCGATCGTTCAATATCATACCATACATTTTATCGACAATTTATGGCGTTGTAACCTCAATTGGACGACCAAAGCGTTTGGCGTCCTTTGTGGACATACTACCATAACGAAAATGAGTAAACCACTTGTGAATCGATCCAATCGATTATGAAGAGTCTACATAATATTTAACAAGCGATGCTTTGGTCAGCGTAATGCTTTTCCCACGCAAAAAATACTGTTCAATCAAGATGCGCAATTTATTTTTTACATGTTTACATAATTTTAATGCCTCCTAATTAAAGATGGTACATCACAAATTTCACATGAGATTTACTATTGTGGCGCCATCTGTTTCATTTTTCAGGAACTTTTCACATTACCCTCGTACACAAGTGAACAATTGAAAATGCTGGAGAGGGATACAATAATTTAGTTGAACAAATACTTGTTAGAAATTATTCTAGTTCAAAAGGTAGTATAGGTCTTTCTGGATCCATCAGTGACACCGCAGCTTAATATTTAGCTTATTATTCACTTCTGGTGTTCATGTTCAATCTAGAGAGACCTTATTACGTTTGCGCATTAGTATTTTCAATGAGTGACTTCCCACCGGGAAGTCTCCCAAACTCCCATATGGCAAATGATAATTCATGTACACACGAACCATCCTCAAACCTGAGAAACTCTATAATTCTTAACAGACATTATATTATCATACTGTTTCCAGTTGCCTTTCAATACCATTCAATTTTGATAATTCTCGGGAAATAGGTCATATTAACACTTTGTTTTAAATATTCGTATTTACGAATTGAAATTAAATTTGTGCGATTTGGACGGTTGTACTATAATTAGTTTTAATAAACCCCTTTTTTGACATAGTGAGTCTTCTGATGATGGTCGTGAGACCGAAACGTACGTAAAGACGAATATTTGAAACAAAGTGTTGATGTGACCTATTTCCCGAGAATTTTTATATATAATTCATACTGGGTCAAGAATCTTTATTATTCAATTTTAATGAAATCATACGCTTGACTCTTCTTTCACCAATACAAAGATTTTCCTTGGATAATGAATTCGGAATAAAAATTTCGGGGTGCATTTGGATGTACGAATGAACTTCGACATCATGGAATTATTAGTAATTTACGTCTCAAGAACAAAAACTGACAGGAAGTTGGAGAATAAAACTCAAATTTTACACAAAACTTTTAACATCCAATTTAAAAATGCTGACAAATTGTTTCACCACACTGTGGCATTTTCAAAGCAAGGAGTTATAACTCAGCATTTTTAAATTAAATGTTAAAAGTTTTGTGTACAATTTGAGTTTTATTCTCCAACTTCCAAAGTATTATGAATCAACACTACGTAAACGCTGAAACCATAGATATATGAAAGTACCAGTTTAGATGTCTAAGCGAGTATCTTAATAGAGCCTATTTCACGGCCATGTGTCGTAAAATGTTTTACTACAATAGCTGTTTATTTTCTGTTTTACAATTTGCCACTTTTGTTGATTATTCTTAATTGGTAATCTGATTTATCAGAAGATTCGTTGAGGACGACGTAAACAGGGAGTTTAATCTTATTGAACCGAAGCGATGGAAAATTGATTCGAAGCAAATCCATAAAGAGTACGACAGATGTACCAAAGTGTAGAAATGATGAAAATTCTATAGATATTCAAAAAAAATAACTGCCCAGTATTGTACCACTTTCCAGTCGCAAGTTGAATTTTCCGGACAGTATGGAATAAACAATATTCCTCCATCGAAGCAGCTCTAATTGAGGAACTGATCCATTTCAAACTCCTACAGCAGAAACACCCACCTGTATAGAATTTCAATACACATATAATTGTATTGTTTCATCCATGCAAATGGATATCCAGCCTTAACAGTGACAAAAGGGAGCCATTTAATACAGATTGTGAGAGATACTGTACATTTCTGAGTAAATACACTTCAGTTAGCAAACATTGCTTTTATAGAGGAAATAGATTGAATAATGGATTATATTGACGACAATGATTCCTTCCAAGTTATCTTCATACACTCAATTAATTACCATGTGGTAGGTATCGAAATCACACACTACAAATTAAGCAGAGCAGATGTAGAAACGCTTTCAAATTAGCAAGCTACTGATGGGGCTGGAACTACAATGGGGCAACCGGGGTTCCCGGGACCAGAGGACAAAAACAGAAAAAAAGTTTCGAAGTTCCCCAATTTCTAGATAATGCATCAAAAAGTGAGCTAGAACAAAAAGCTGACGAGTTCTTCAAAACATTTTCAGATGGTGTGTCATATACTTTCACCACTCAATTTCTTTCAGTTAGATCTACCTTTTCAGAAGAAATCGGTTCAATGAAAGACGTAAAAGAGCTAGCTCATTTTTGATAACTGAAAATGCGTTACAATCATCCAGCTACTCAGATGTTTGTACAGCCCTTCTCATGTTTCTGACAGTCCCAGTCACTACGGCAAAAGCTGAACGATCGTTTTCCAAATTAAAATTAATCAACAGTTACTTGCGGAGCTCGATGGAACAAGAAAGGCTGAGCAACCTATCATTGTTATCAATCGAAAATCTGAGAGCGCGCACAATTGATTTCGATAAAGTCATTGAACAATTTATCTCTTCAAAAGCAAGAAAAAAAAGTTCTGAATTTTTTTTCTCAAATATCGAATCGTGATTATGAGCATTAGGTTAATCTTTTAATACTAAAATCTTATCGAACAACTTCTGAATATTAGCGAATTAATGGTGAATATCTCATCCTTCTTTATATAATTCATAATTTTGTAATGTAAGGGATGATGCCGTATAATATTATAGCTAAGAATATATATTACTACTTTACATGATTGATGATGTTAATTAAAATAAGTAATACAACGTGAAAAATGTGTAGACAAATAAAACAAATCACTTATGAATAGAAATAATAATGGCTTGTTTTTTTTTTAACAAAAATTGGAAAAAATTGAGTTGACTTACTCAATGGAGAAATAGGGCACTTAGCCCTGCCTAGTTCCGGCTCTGGCTACTGACCAATTCAGATCATGAAGATGGGAAAACTGAGGAAGACATGAGATCATTACGAATTAAACGATAAATTATGTACAAAACATACTCGAATACCAATAGGTACGACCGTTCCATCACATGACATCTTAAGCGTGAAGGTAACAACAATATCAATGTATTGCAAATATTTTTCTTATTCACAACAGAAATACCTTTGGATCAGCTAGACATGAGGAATATGAGAAAACGATAATGACTGTTATACATTCAACAAAATTTCATCAACTCACATTGGATAGTAGTTCATGTTATGATAATTTTAGACTGTAGTTTCAACTTTTAATCAGTTCAAAATAATTTTAAATAATGGGACAGGACTTCCCTCAACAAAAATTACGATATGATCAAAAGTGTGACTAGTTAGTACTGCAGCTAATAATTCCAGACAGCTGTTTCGCTCTCTCGATCTCAACGGCGCAGTTCTCGATTGATATCTCTACTGAGGTATAAATATACCATTGACAAAATTGCTTGAGGCCAAGAAACCTACCCGGAAGTAGATTTACTGGTATCAAGTTAGTTGAATCATTGTCGCTTTATATTTCGAAATCCTCATTTATCTGATGAATCGATTATATGTATGCATTATAAATAAAATTCTCAACGAGAATGTTCATACATCAGTATATACCAAGTTGGTGTGGTCAAGTTTCAGTGTAAATACCACCATCTAACTACTGCAGGATCAATGACAACGAGTTTAGCTTACTTTATCATTAACTGAGCAGCGGAAATTCTCACAAAATAAATACTGCTACAGGAATCAGAAGAAGCGTATTCAGTTTGAGCCTCAAAACAGCCCTGAACAAAGGTCTGAATACTGTCGTGTTAATGTGACGCCAAATTTATCCGAAAGTCAAAACTTTCCAAAACTAGCCCTCCGCGGAAGCCAACTATTCAAGATAATTCATCGTTTGTTAATTTTTTGTTTGTGTTCCAAAACCTATCGAAAAATTTCAGTTTTGATTCTCTCTAAGCATTAGCCTGCCCAATTCCACTAATTTTTGGAGGTAAAAACTGATTGGACCAGAGCCAACTTGTGACATTTATCATGCCACAGCGAAATCTGTAATCCAAAAATGTCTCGAGGTAGAGCACTGTGCATATTGGAGGGAACTGCCGCGTATGTCGCACTACAGGCGACTGATGGGAGACCTCCAGCAGTAACGAGTGAAAAATACTGACGTTACTGACAGCAAACAATCTTGTTGCATTCCTGATCAGACACTTAGGCAACAAACATCCCTGCACTATGGGTCTGATGGATTAGCCTACATGCAGGGGTTGAGTCAGTCCACGGCATACGCGTTCGGATGTCGGACATATCTTGGAGACGATAAAACTACGGAGGACATCAGAAGTATCCAGCATATCAGGCTACTGAATTCATCGTATACACCGGACTGATGAGGAGATGAGGAATATGTGAGGGTAAAACAGGATACTAATGACCGCAGTGCAGTGGGTCTTTCTCTGAAGGAAGGAGAACCAACTTTACGGGGGTATGGTTTTAGTAGGTGAGAATCCGGCACATTCGAGGACACGGGCCTCTGAAGCGTCTATGCTCTATGCATAAGAAAAAGTATTGCAATCGGGGCAAAAAAGTTTTCGGTATTCCCGCGAATATATATGTTTCGAGCATATCTGAATCGATCTAGACTATTTTTCCGACGTGCTTTCTGTATCTATTTGAGTATATGTATAGCTTACCGCATCGTTCCTATTTGACGTGTGGATTCAAAATTCCGGAGATCGCATTATTGTTGTGAAAATGGGAACAGTATTATTTTTGGGGGCGGTTGTCCGTTTTGGAGTGATATTTCTGACATACACCTGAATTGTCAAATGGAATTATGGTATTTCATTGAACCATGATGGCAGCCGTGTTTTTCTGGTTATAAATATATTTCACACGTATATATTTAAGCTGCAGAAGGGTTCGGAATTTCAATTTAAAGTATCAAGTTACGTCATCGATGTGACGCCATGCTCTATTTAATGTCTTCATTCTGTAGTACATTTTGATGGTTCATGTGACAATAAGTGTCAGTATAAAACAATGTTATATTATAGTGTGAATAATTGTGGGAGTCACCCTGGCAGCAGCTGTGAGTATGAAACATAGATTTGTGAAAATTGTTGTAAAAGGTAATATCAACAATAAGCTAACCTTGCTTACGGTGCATTATTACACATGTGGCCCATTTTTTATGTCGTATCAACCTCATTATATAATTTGTTGATATAACTTGTGAACAGTTAAACAAATGGAGTAATGTTCGGAATTTACCTAATTCAGAACTTATTGAAGATAAACCCTTATTACCTTCCCATTACTTATATTATGTAGACCGTTTGAATGAAATTCCATTGTAACGCAGCGTATGATTTAAAGTCTTTCATCAACAATATATTATGTGTTCCTACAAAAAAATTCGAATTGTTTTATCAAATGGGACCAAAGGTACATTACTCCCCTATCCACCGTTTGTTCTTATAATTTATTCACTGAAATTACACAAGAAGTGTGTTTGCATGAGAAGAATATTCGTACCAAGTTTCCGTTCAATGTTTCAAAAATCATGGAGTTATTGATAAAAAAAAAAATTCACAGTTGATGTTTGGTAGCCTTCATCGTAAGCATCAGATGTCTGAATGGAAAATGACAAGGAGAAACTGCATTAGTTCCATCCCAAGAATGTGCGGTTGATGGATAGGAGTTTCAAACTGTAACACCATGTATATTAATATTACTGGTAAATTTTACGCAACGCTATTTTTTTCCAAAGCTCTCATCAGATTACTAATGAGAATTTCCACCTAACTAAATGGATTTAATTCAGGTATTAATGTGAAAACTTCATATCTAGGAAAAGCACTCGCATGTTATTTTTATTTTGTTGAATTAACAAAGCGGAAATACATATGAATGTGATGAAGCGGATGTACGATTTCCTTGTAATATCCATTACTGCATTTAAAACATCACTCTCCTTTATAAAGAATGTAAGCAAAGGGATTAATATTTCTGGTTTTATTCCAGTTCATATAAAACTTTTATTTTTTCGGAGGTTATAAAAATGATGCAGCTTTTATTCCATAAATTTATAAAGAGATCATTAACCTCGAGCTACTAAAAAATTCCCATTTTAATTAGTACTTCCTGCAAAGAGAAATTAGAATGCTTAACTACTTTAGTTCAAGAAAGTGTCGTGCCGCATATCATCATCCCAATTATTCAGGGTCTTCGTCTTACTCAACATTTGGGAGAATGAAAATTTCTGAAAACTTTCCAATTATTGAACCAAGTCGCCATACGTTTCTGTGACTCGTCGGGAATTCCGAGGAATATAAATGGGATACGTACGTTTTAAATTAGAGAACGAAGAACTCGACTAAAATAAGTCGGGCTCAATAAGTCATCACATGTTTCTAAACCCTGACAATTTTTTGATTCGAAGCTACGTTCTATGTTCTGATCTGATTGAAAAAAAAAGATAGCAACGCAACTTGAATAGTTATTGTTTTGGGGTAAGGGTAACGAGAATTATTAATCATTGCCAAAATAGTCTATTTCGCTAATCACAATCAAGGTAACTTCCAAATATAAATAGGTATTTATGCTAACTGTTATATATAACTTTGTTCGTTGTTTTTGAAGTTAGGACATTTCGTAACTCATCACAGCCGACATGTTATACTCATGTGAGAATGTGTAAAGGAACTTTCTTTGGGAAAATGAGTTCTCGATATTGGGATTTTATCATTAAGAACAAATAAAACATGGTGCAGCGATATTTATTTCCATACTGTGACAAAATTAACATTCAAAAACATATAGGACAAAGTAGTTTAAATCATACGCATTTCTATATATCAATTATTTGCATGGTAATTGCCAGAATCATTTGAGAGATAATGAGTATTCTTTCTATTTGTCATTTCAAGTACCTAGAATTGATAAGTAAATTGATCTGTGGTAGAGATAGGAATATTCGAGATATGAAAATCGATTACCTAAGTTTATTATCTAAATATCTCGATAAATAAAATTATTTGATAAAATAAATTATTTTTAGCTAAAAAAAAATCAATCTCGAAAAAAAAATGTTGCAGAAGCGCCTTGGAATTGTTTATTCATCTATTAAAAATAAAGTTTCATATTTTAATCATTAAATACAAATTGTTCATTAATATCATTCGAATAGTTCAATTAATTGGTTTAATATTGTCATTAATAAAATTTATGTTTATTTTTCTATTTAATTAAAATGATCTACTCCATATTCATATTATATTATATTTTTATTCAATCTACATGTTAATAGTTGTATGAGTGAATTATTATTAGAATCACAGTATTTAACTTTGAAAATTAAACAAAATTAGATTTATTAATATGAAAAGTATTAGCAAAATGTGTGTGAAAAAATAATACTATACGATATTTTCTAATAAGACTAATTCAAATACAAAAATGATTGAATTGAAATTATTAATTAAGATTTAATTATTTCAGCTTGTGGCATTTGAAAGAGTTTATTATAATTAAAGAGCGGAATATATGCAAAGTGCATGTATTGGTATATTTTGCATATTTTTACAAATTTCATAAAAAATTGCATATTTCGGCAATATATTGTTGTTCTTCGTTTTATCAAAAGATCAAGTGCGACCCTTGCAGATAATTGAAGTAAATTAAAAGGTGGGTAGGTTTTATTATTATATGGTTTATGGACCTATTTTATTATTATATGGTTTATTGCCGGCATTTATTGGATGTTTAGGAATTTCAAAGTAATCAGCTAGCCTAATTCACCGAACAGAAACAAGACAAGAAGGTTCACTTGAAGCTGGTGGTGCCAAGTCGTGTTCGGTGGTAGTAAGTATTGTCTCCGAACAGAAACTTCTGTTCGGTGCGCGAATGAATTCATAACAAAACTTTATTTTTTCGGGGTCTAGTTGGAATGCGGCGGCTTTCTTTTATAGTTCGGACTTCAAAGTACCGACGCCAAGTGAACCTTCTTGTCTTGTTTCTTTTCGGTGCCTAATTGGAGAGCAAATGTGGTCTCTTCTTTTGTATTTATATTGTACAGTTTTGTTTGTCGATAGATTCCAGTGTGAAAAGAGTGATTTCGAAAATATTTATTTCAAACGCCTAATATGCCGAAAGCCGCTTCGTGGATTAAACATTTTCCTGAGTTGGAGTTTAGTGGGGATAAAGTGTTTTGCAAAGTTTGTGCCAAAATCATTGTTTGTGAAAAGAAGTTCCAAATTGATCAACACTTGAAAACAGCTATGCATAAAGCTAAGTTGCAGAAAAATAAATCTGTGCCTGTTCAGCAGTGTGTGCAAACCGCATTTCAAAATGTCAAACCAAAGAGTGAAAAGGAGGTGTTTCATCAAGACTTATGCAAAGCTTTAGTCGCAGCAAATATACCTTCGAAGAAACTGCAAAATACACAATTCACAGATTTTTTGCAAAAATATTGTAATCAAAACATCCCTGACGAATCCAAACTTAGAAAGAAGTATGTGCAAATAGTATACGAAACCGTATTGGAGGAAATTAAAGTTTCACTAGGCGATGAACATTTTTATACTATTGTTGATGAAAGCACAGACTCATGAGGGCTTCAAGAAAATGAGCCAGGGAAGCCATATTTAATATCTTCTAAACAGTTAGACAAAACAAATAATGTGACCGTAACTCGATTTATTCAGCAGTCTCTATCAAATTTTTTCTTACCAAATCCAGTTCCAGTAGAGAAGTTTTTAGTGTTTTCGTCTGACGTATATGGTTAAAGTAGGCCAAAATTTGAAAATATTTTATCCCAATATGATACATGTCACTTGCCTTTTACACGGGATAAACAGAGTTGCAGAAACTATTATAACAGCATATCCCTTGGTGAACAAATTAATTTCAAATGTAAAGAGAGTGTTTTTGAAAGCACCTCTAAGAGTGCAGATCTATAGAGAGAAATTGCCAGGAGTTAGTTTACCTCCAGAGCCCGTAATTACTCGATGGGGAACATGGATTAAGGCCGCGATATTCTACGCAGACCATTTTGAAGCCATTAAAGACATAGTTTTAGATTTAGAAGACAATTCACAGTGTGTAGTGCAAAGTCAAGCAGTATTCAAAAATGTAAATTTAACTAAGGAACTTGTTTTTATTAAGGTTAATTTTAGTTTTATACCAGATATAATAACTTCGTTAGAAAGTAGGAATATGAGTTTAAGAGAATCAATTAATATTGTTCAAACTTTTTCCGACAAATGCAAAAAAGTACCCGGTGATGTAGGAAATCAAGTATAAGTAAACTCGAAGTTATTGTGGGAAAGAATGAAGGCTTTAAGTATTTAATGGAAGTCAAAAATATTTTTGATACTAATCCATCCAACGAAGTAATACCTCGGCCTTATAACTTACTACCCAAATTAAAATATTGCCAGATCACATAGGTAGATGTTGAAAGATCTTTTTCTTTGTTCAAACATATTTTTACAGACAGAAGGCAAACACTTTCATTGGAAAATTTTGAAAAATATATCGTTATAAATGCATTTTATACTATTTCAGGTTAAAAATTTTACCTATAATATATTTCTTTCAATTTTAATTAAAATAAATAATTTTTGTAAGAGTCGACGTTTCTTTATTTCCATTTTTCCATGTTATATTCAAGGCATGTAATTGCATATTTTGACAAATAAATGCATATTGTTACATATTTCAAAGAAAAACTATGGATATATATGCGCACATTTTAACTGAATTGACGTGCATATATTCCACCCTTTAATTATAATTATTAATAATACGTTACTCATCATATACGTGCGATTATTCGACATTTGACTAGATTAGTACTTCGACTTAGATTATTCTCATAGTCGTACAAGACATTAGTGGTCAAAATAATCGAGTCGATATCTAGATATATTGACCTATATGTAAATTCGAGGGATATAGGTCATATTAACACATATGTTTACCATATTTATCCGCGTATACATATGTTTTAGTCTCACAACCATCAACAGAAGACATCAGCTCAAGTGCGGGATTCCTTGAGCTAATTGCACTAAGCACTGAGCGTCTATATCGCATTAATTTCAATTGAAACTGTCCACGTCTCAACAACTAACGAAACACATATTGAAATTATAATACATTGATGTGTGAAATTATGAGAAAACCATTATGAAGTAATGTTTCCATAGTTGAAGGCTAACTTGAGAAATAAGCAAAGACATCTGAACTTCCTTTATGTCAAGTAAGTATGAAGTTAAGCAGATGTGTCTGAGATATCTATAACTACGATAGCAGAGGTCTTAGCCGTACCAAAATTCATGATTTATAGTATCGGCTTTCTACCACCTACATACCACATTAACATTATAAGCAAATGCTTAGAAATCTGAAATTATTTAAACAATTGAATTTGTATATATTCGACTTAATGATGTTCTCTGATTAACAGACCCAGAATAGGTCTTTTATAATGATTGGTATTTTCAGCCAAGATATGAACATTTTTATAATCGAACTCATGACTATAATCAAAACAATGTTTTGTTAAGGCGGTGCAATCTTCTCAGTTTTTGTTTTCAGTACTAAACGTATGGCCATACATTCTTCTTTGTTAAAATTGTATAGAGATTCTTGTGTATGTACTATCGCCGCAACCTAAACAATTTAATGTATATACCTTGTAGTTTTTTTTTAACTTTAGATCTCAAACTCATCTGTAACTTTATGCTAACTTGACGTAGAGGGAGTTTAGATATCTTTGCCTCTTTCTCGAGTATAACGCCTATGGAAACTATGGAAAGATCACTTTGCAGTAGTTTTTAATGCAATAATTTCGCACACCATGTGTTACAATTTCAATTTTTCATGATTCGTTCGTTGTTGCGACATAGACAATTTCAAATGCAATATGGACTCTCGGTGCTTAGTGTAATCAGTTCAAGGAATCCCGCACACAGATTTGGAAAGGTGGCTATTATAGGAATCATTTTGGTTCATAGAGAATTACAAATACAACATCAAGAATTCAAAATACGATTATTAAGTATGTCAACATAATATAATAAACGTGAAACTTTGACGATAGGCTGGTGACCGTTAATATCGAGATAACAAGTCATAAATCATGACGAGGGAAAAGAAAAAATATATACCTACCTGCAATAAAAATTAAATATTTGTTACTTGCCTTGTGCGTGGCACGCATGACGAGGAGAAATGTTTCATCTAAGCTAGTAAAACACGAACAAGTAAAAAATCGATGGTGGAAGCCGACATTTTGTTATAATTAATCATATTGATATATTAAAACACCTATCACTAAGATTTTAATCACTCACATTATAAAAACACTAACATAACTGTAGTTCCAACAACTACTAGTCTAGAAGCCAGAGCGATATTGATGATCTGAACATTAACCCGATGGCACTATGGTTTAACGTTGAAGGATGGTTCAATAACTAATTCATCTCACAGACCGAATTTTCCCCGGCTGCTAGATCTCGAGATACAGCATCCGCATTTTTTTTGACTGGAGGTTAACCCTTTCCAAGTTGCGGTTACTTGAAAAGCATGCCACTTTTATACACTTCCGCCATGTGCCATCATTTTTTATCTTGTCCGTTTATCAGGCCAACCAGATAAAATTGAACCGAAAATGGACTGCAAGTTAACCCTCCCAAACCTGGTGGAAAATGTTCATTGGTGTTGGCAATTGTTAACATACCCTATGCCATCAAAAGCTATCGGTCCATTTCCGAGTGTTTGGTCATTATTTGGACAGAACTGTTTCTTTTTCTTTTCTTTTCATTTTGTGGTTAAAACTTGGGTTACAAGGTAACATGATGGTACCATGTTAAATGAATCTATCGGGGGTCAAATAAGGATTTAAAATTATTGTCATCACTCCTTGCTATTTCAATCCCCAAAAACCCATAAAACCACCTCCCAAAACAAAAAAAACAACAGAAACGGGCGTTTTTATTTTAAACCCCGCCAGAATCTTAATAATTGACTAATTTATCATAAAATTGGTCATATTATCCATAATATTAATCTTTTTTTGAGGGGTGGTTTTAGGGGGTTTCGTGGGGTTGAAATAGGCAAGGAGTAATGGCAATAATTTTAAATCTTTATTTGACCTCCAATATCATAGTGCCATCCGGTTAATGTCCAGACCATCAATATCACTCTGGCTCCTAGACTATATCGTGTCATCTTCAAAACGATAATAATGTATGAATAACCATAAAAGATCTTAAGATATTAATAGTCAAATTAAGATACAAGTAACAAGTGGGGTCCCAGCTAGGATCTGGGGAATGCATTCCTCAGATTCATTGATTGAAACAGGATAATAGAGAATTTTAATGCAGAGTTGTACTAGGAAGTGCATTATGGGAAATTCTGTGTCATCAAGACATCGAAAAGAATGCTGTTATGCTGTTGTACAACTCTAATTGTTCACTTAAAATTTACCTGTAGCTTTTTTATACGTTTGAAAATTTGTACTGGCTCTAGCGTGTTTGTTTCAAATCGTCTACTCTAGTTATGCAGTATTTTTATTTCGTCTATATTTGGAAAAGTGTGCCTGTTTCGAAATGTGAATGGAGAAAGATGAATCTATTTCATTGAGTCTAAAAGATCGACATGGTTCCTTATATTCAATTTCTATACTACGACTTGAAACGTTCACATTGGAAGATTATGTTGTAATATGAGGAACATTTTCGATCTTTTAGAATCAATAAAACAGGTTCATGTTTGTTCAATCATATTTCAGGAGCAGGGCACACTTTTCCACAATTAGACAAAGTAAAAATTGAGCATAATCATAGTAGAGGTTTTGAATCAAACACACTAGAATCAGTAGATTGGGACAATCAGACTTGTACTGCAGGATGTCTTGAAAACATAAAATCCCACTTAATCCATTTACTTCTACCTATCTAGTACATTGTCGCATTGAAATGTCCTAATTACCTCATTAACTCTATAGTGCAGTCAAATGGGTATTTGAGGTCGAAATCCTTGAGAAATGGTAGTGCATGCTCCTCGGAATTTTATCAGAAATGAAGTATATCTCGTCTAGAGTTGCGCAAAAATTTTGCATTGCTTATAAACAATAAATTAACAATTTGATTAGCGTATTTATGAGATTACATAAAAATTCATGAAAAAGATCGGGTAAAGACTGTTTTTGGCCAGTAAACATATGAAAATAATTGAACAAGTAGTTGAAACAACTTCATTTGTTATAGACAATTTATTTATTAACAAATAGACGAATTCGAGCAAAACTACGAGCTAACGATCGGTTTCGAATAATTTTGGCCTCCTGAGATCGATTTTGATGTCAGTATCGTAGTATGTATACCCGCTAATTTGTTAATTTGTTATAAACAAATTATATTTACTCATGAATATATGAATTTGACCAAAATGTCGAGTTTATAGTCGTTTTCAGCTAATTTTGAGTACGATTTTATTGTTATTATGGTCTTTAAATGCGTACATTAAATTTCGAATTGTTATAAATAAGTTATTTATTGATTATTATACGAATTTGACCTAAATGTCAAGTTTATAGTGGTTTTCAGCTAATTCTGGTCTCTTGAGTACGATTTTATTTTTATTATAGTCCTTGGATGAATAGATACATTTTTGAACTGTTATAAGTAAATTATTGAAAAATATACGAATTTCGCCAAAATTCCAAGTGTAGAGTGTTTTCAAAATTAATGTATTAGTAGTCAAATAGATTATATCAAAAAAAAGAGAATCAAGCCTTATTAAAATAACAAACTAATTAATAAGAAAATGCCATGTTCAAGAAAAAAAAAAGTTAATTCAAACGCAATAATTCAATAATACTTCAAAATTCTCGTTATAATGCTACAAAAGAATATTTTTCTAAATTCAAACATTAGGGAATTTTTAATGAGCACCGTATCATACTCTAAGAGGAACGAGTTTAAAATATCTTTCATTTGTTCGTTTCAAAATACAATTTTTTTTGATATACTTTACGCTTGGAATGTTGGCGCAATTCGTATATTTATTATTGAATAATTCATTTATAGCAATTCAAAAATTTATCCATGCATTTGAAGACTATAATAAGAATAAAATCGTACTCAAGAGACCAAAATTAGCTGAAAACGGCTATAAACTCGACATTTTGGTCAAATTCGTATAATTGTTAATAACTAATTTATTTATAACAATTTGAAAATTAATGTATGCATTTGAAGACCATAATAACAATAAAATCGTACTCATAAGGCCAAAATTAGTTGAAAACGACTATAAACTCGACAATCTGGTCAAATTCGTATATTTTTTGATAGATATAATTTGTTTATAACAAACTAAGAAATCAGTGGGTATTCTTCCGACGATATTGATGACAAAATCGAACTCTGAAGGCCAAATTTATTCGAAAACGATGTTAAGCTTGTAGTTTTGGTCGAATTCGTTTTTTTGTTAATAAATTAATTGTTTATAACAAATAAGGTTATTTCAACTACTTGTTAATTATTCTCATTTGTTCACTGACCAAAAATTGACTTCACACGATCATTTTTTATGAATTTTTATGTAATATATGAATACGCTAATTAAATTGTTAATTTATTGTTTATAAACAATGCAAAATTTTTGCGCAACTTCAGACGAGGTAGACTTTGTTCCTGATAAAATTCAGAAGAGAATGCACTTCGTTTCATCAAAATCGGTCCATTGCCCAAGGATTTCGAGATTTGGCCTATTTTTATACCTATTTGACTGCACTACTACACTATCCCATTTCAATTATTCAATCCCGGCAGCGTATTTTGCAATATTGAAACCGAAAGCCCACTCGTAACTTTTATGTCATTTCATGTTTATTGATACATCAGTATCGTTTAAAAGATGACACGCTATATAAGTGATAAAAAACAATACGAGTTGTAATATATCAATATCAATTTGATATGCATTTATTCAAATTCCTAACTTAGGTAGCGAGGATACTACTTCTAACTCATAACTACCAAATTAGTAGATCATTGGAATATGCTGATTATTCTCATCACTAATCCGCGGTACATAATAAATGTACCAAATAAATTAGAAATTTATAGCTTCAATCCTTCAATATCGCGAACTATTCTAGAAGAAACTTACAAATTCACAATCTTTGATGGTTATTTCTTCATAGTTTTGTTAGTTAGGCCAACTTCACTGGAATATGTTTTGTAGTATCAACTCCCATATAGTTGTGATGTTGAACTATAACAGAGTTCATACTGCGGATACACTATAACACTATAAATATGAAATAATCACCCTTATCCACTGAGAATACTGTTGAAGGACTGAGGACCTTTCGGCTATCAAGTAGATATAATCAGAGTAAACTAAATTATTAATCAAAATGGGCATAATAATGTAAACAAGGGGTTACCACCCTCAGCTGGAAATAAATCGAAATTTAATAAATTTCCTTTCCGTTTATATATTTCCATCCCTCCTAAATCACCTAGATATTCATCTGTATCTGTACATTGTGTTTTAAAAGTGATTTTTCACTATAAAAATTACTTTATATGAGCAAAATGTTCCTCCATACCAAGTTAAAATATTCCCTCTAGTTTGATCGAGATAGCAATTTGACCACGACTCGCATTCGATTTTGAAAATCCCGGATAAGTCGGAGTCGGAAATGTTATCGGAGCTGCTGCCCAAATGGTTTTTTAGCTTGTTCTTACATCTATAAGTGGTTGTATTGCGAATTCAGAAAAAAAAGTATGGCACTTAATATTTACTGAAGGATGATAAGTGAAATTTCTGAATTTTATTGAAGTATTAATGGCTCTAATTTGATCAGTTGGGTACGTTCCAATTTCCGTTTTGTCTAGAAATTAAATTATTGATCATAGATTTGTCGTAACCGTTGTCCAACGCTATTGGCTGAAGTTTCTCAACTTAGTTGTTATAATTTTGCAGGTTCGAAGGCACGTTCAATAATCATTAAACAAGACTATTAAATGGAGCTATTTTATATCTAATTGGTGTAGCTGAATTGGCCGGGGTATACCTATTTGTTTGAATGGGTTTTCTGTATAGGTCAAGAACCAAGTGATTACCAATTTTTATAATGCTTATACCAAGGAAAGATAGTTGATTATCTGTTTCTATTATGACAGTGAATTTCAGTGGATAAAATTATTTATTAGGCATGTTCAAAAAGCGATGTAAATCAAAATTTCCACTTGTAATCGCGAAAATATCGTCAACATATCTATACCAAACTTTTGGAAACTGATTCAATTTTGATTTTAAGGAGGTTTCAAGTTCGCTTAGAAAAATATTGAGCAAAAAAGAAAGAGTGGATTGCCCGTTGCACATCCACCTGTTTGTTTATAGTGATTTTCGTTAGAAGTGAAATAATCTTGCTGCATACCTAAAGACGTGAGATCACGTATTCTGTGCAGTTTCTATGGGAATATTAATATTTGAAAGCCATTTCTTCAGATTATTTATCGACTCAGGGATTGGGAGATTTGTAAATATTATTTGTAGTCTTGTTCATAGATTTTAACTGAGCTTAAGGAACATTCAACCATATAAAGAAAAATAATGGTGGTAAATCAGCGTTCGCCGAACATATTTTGAATACAGGTCACATCATTCCTCCAGAAAGTACGGACAATTATCTAGGTAATTTAGAAGGAATGTAAATGTATGAGCAAACTCCTTGTTTACATTATTATCCCCAAATTCGATTTTGGGATCATGGTGACCTCACAATGCATAGTTAGCACTCCAAAGACTAACTTTGTGGTTGAATAGTGACTAATAGATATATTCTTATCAAAACTTAAGTTCTGTTTTATCCAATTTGAATGAATCTACAGGTAATAAATGCCAAAACTCATGAATAAATATCCTTTCTCTTATTTTTCAGTGGATATTGTGAAGGAACACAATATTTTCTTTCGTTATAAGGGAGAACTGAATCTCATAATTACCTTTCCAGGTTGGTGTCGTCTGCAAATGACTGATATGTTCATTCCATTCGGGTTAACGTGTATGAAAGTCAGGACAAAGATGTATTTTTCGAATGCTGTCACATTTAACTACAGTTAACACGTCCATCTATCACCACTACTAAGAGACGTTGTCTGAAGACTGAAAGCTTTGGAAATAAAAAGACACGAGCAATGACACGGCCAATCTAATGCTGGAAAATATCTTATTTCCGCCTCTCGAATACTGACGCTTCTAATATTTATGATTATCGACAATTTGATTAAATTAGAGCGATGTAATTGATTTCCTATCAGCTTCAATATTAAATGTTTCCAGTTTATCTGAGAAGTGTCAGTTTGAATAAATAACACCGCACTTTGAGAATACCGTTGTTATTGAATGGTATCAAAAGTATAGAAGCGAACTTCAGAAAAACGTTTAAAGCAAATACAAAATTAATTTTTTTATGTGAGAATTATTATTACTATAAATGTAGAGGGGGCCGGTGAGGTTATTCTATGCTCAAGTCAAGGCTCTTTTCACCCCCATATCACCTGGTGGAGAGGTGTCCACTGAACAATGTTCTCCCGGGATGGACAAACTGCTACCTATTCAACACACAGTTGAGACAGGTGCCCTGAAGAGGTTTTGCCCCGTCCTTGTTGTTAGTTTCTAGATATTCTTTGTGCTGCGTAGCTTTCCAAAGAGTGATCATGGGGGAACAGTGTTACGCATCTACACAAAAAGGTGCATCAAGGTTTCGTTTTTTCATGAATAGTTCAGGTTTATTTTGTGACTATTAAACGGTCCATGTCCTGCTAGTATTTGTGTTAGCAGTTTGGCATCGGCTTGAGTACCTTCAAGACTTCCTGAGACTAGTTTTTGGTAATGAGAGACCCAATAAGTGATGACTGCAACGTTCAATCTTTGGCACTCTTTCAAGTGATGTGATCTTACCCAGCCGTGGATCGTCTCTTCTATGATACTTCGCGAGAAGCCCGCCTCTAGTTCAGGGCGTATTGGGTTTTCTTTGGACCCTAGTTTTGTGAGCCGCTAAGCCTGTTTGTCGTGTGTACTCTCACGAGCTTAGATGCTATTTTCACCCAGCGCAGTATGAGCTGCTCTTCCGTATACGCATATGTTGATGCAGTTTGATGTTCTTCCTTCGTTTGGGCACAGCGCGTTACAGCTAGTATTTCCGCTTTGAGAACAGTGGCGTATTTTCTCATATCCTGATTGGCTGTTGTTGAGCCAATCTTCGTTGAAGAGTAAAACCCGAAGCCATGAAAATAAGGTGTAAATTACAATTCTGATTATTATTTTTGTGACAATTATCAAAACGATCAAAAATTTCCAGACTTCATGAACTTTAGAATCCAGAACAAATGTATAGCACATAACTAGAGTTAATATCGTTAGTCGTAAAACTGTAAAAGAAGTAGCATAACGTATTATTCTGTGATTGCTACAGGGAATATAATGAATATGTTTCTAAAACACGCTTTTGGAAAGTAACCATTTTATAATTGAAGATTAGATTGTAACATATATCATTCTGACAGACTATCAGAATATATATTATATCATTACATAGCAGCTTAGCTGTTTCTGATTGGACGAAAGCAGAGATAGAATATACATTGTGACATTTTATGTTAGAATCATATTTAAATGATGAGACATTTTAATAATCAATTAGTAACATTTTTCCAAGTAAAAAATAACTTTTTTGTTAAACTTCTGAAATCTGGTCAGAGGAAGTATAGTTTATTAATCCGTTTGGGATGGCATATTCTACACTCCCGAACCATTGTACTTCAAACTTCCGCTCGGGTGGAATATGAGCCATGCCAAACTTGTTGTATAATATACTATCCTCATCCTAATTGAGTTTTGGTTATATTAACGTGATTAGTTTTTTTCTTGGGATCAGTTTTTCCCGACGAATATGATTTTTTAAGAACATTTTATTCTATAGAATGGTTACATTATCGTTTTCTTCTCTCCCTCAATTCATTCTGCATATTCAGGACGAAGGCCAAAAATAATATTTAAGAATCCATAGCTCCTCAACTCATAGTCCAACCCCCGATTATTATAATTTTGTAACATTGTTGTAGTCAAGGGTGAAATTCTCATTTGTAATTATTTAGTTGATAACTTGCTTTGGAAAATTTGTGTTATTTAATAATTTAATATACATAATCAATCATAGGAATAAAGAAATTTAGTAGGTGTATACGATGTATTTTTATATAGTTTTCAATGTCTGGGAGATGTTTCAGGTTGGTGTTCTGGTGTTTTTATCTTAAAGCTTGGAGCATTAAGATAAAAATATTCGAAACATTTAGAGAAATTTATATCTTGAATTATCTCTATTCTTTCCTTCCACACAAGGAGACTGAGCTACTTGATACAATTTGTCACAATGAATTGATGTATTGTAGGGGTACCTACATTACATCAATTCTTCGATCGCTGGTATTCAATTGTAGGCCGTATATACGCTGTTAGCTGTTTCCGGCCTATCGACTCTCCCAGCTAAATCCCAAGCTTATTGCATATGTACACTCTATGGAGACCACGCTGCTTTCAGAGGAAATTAGCATCATTACCTCGAGCCAAATACGGAACTTCTCGAAGTATTGTATCCTTAACCAGACTATTGATAAGTTTGTGTACCCCGGGCTCTAGTTCCTCCGAAGAAGATCAAATAGTTTTCTCAGTTCAAAAATACAACTGGCGTCCTCTAGCAGTTACGACAAAACGTAATTCCCTCCTAAAAAATAATTCCAACAATTTTCAAGTCAGTGTGACCTATATAAAATTTCGGATTTTGGAGTCCTTTATGAGCTGCAATGTTAGAGGGCATTTTTCATATAGTATTAATTCAGAAAACATTGTGTCACATCCGACACTCACAGCTGTGGCTGCTGCTATCTATGTGCAATAGGACCTGTACATATTATGAAAATATTTGAATGAAAAAATTTTAAATAGTTTTATGTATAACTATAATATTATTAAGTATTATTTCACCAATAAAAGTTTTGATTTTCTCCAAAATTCAAGAAAATGTTTTTCCACCACCGAGTGCGGGAAAACTCGTTGTGTGGAAAAGTTGTTCTCCTATAGTCGAAATGAGTGTGGGAAAACCGGGGATTGAGCACGCTTGAAGAAAAAGTAGTTTTAACGCTTTCGAAGGTGAACGTTTGTTACATGTTCAAAATATTACGATTAAATTTGAAGAATTTATGTTGATTTACGAATTGCATGTTCCTTTGAATAATTCCTTTGTCGGCTAATTCAATATGGCTTTATGGTGACATCATGTATAATATTCCAAATATGATTCGAGAGATTCGAGAGGGAAGGGAGCCAGTATAAGTTTAGAATAAACATACTTCTTCATATTTTTCAGAATGTTATATTAACAGTTGAAACATTAAATCAATTAATTAGTGGTATGTGTTAATGTAAAATATAAGTAAGTATGTGTAAATATAGAGAAAGTTCTTTCAAAATATAATTATGTTCTGGGGATCTAATCACAATACTCCCTCCTGATCGTTTTAATTAATGAATGGGGAAAGTAACTATTAAATGTTCGATTTTCACTGGCTTGATAAATAAATGTGTGTTACTGAAGTTTCGCTAACACAGTTGCTTCTCCAAACAAATATAACAAAGTAGTTTGTAATAATTGTTTGAAGAGGATACTGTGTTAGTGAAAGTATAGTCACATTTATTTATTGAACTAGTGAAAATCTGACTTTCAACAGTTGTTTTATTCAAGTGTAGAATGGATTTTCAATACAGAAAGTATTGATTATGTCCACAATTAATAAGAGAAATTTGGTTTTCCACACTCATTGCAGATAAAATGTGTTCTCTACAGTCCGAGTGAAACTGAAATGGAAATAGAAAGTACATATTCTCTTTCCATCTCAGTTTCATTCAAACTGTAGAGAACATAT
This sequence comes from Endomychus coccineus, assembly GCA_958510875.1. Lineage (NCBI taxonomy): Eukaryota > Metazoa > Arthropoda > Insecta > Coleoptera > Endomychidae > Endomychus > Endomychus coccineus. The sequence goes on along the minus strand of OY294068.1, from coordinate 48,636,933 downwards.
ATTTTATCTACAATGTGTGTAGAAAACCAAATTTCTCTCCATGTTTGAAATGACAAAATCGTTCAAATTTTATCGTTTCAGCCAAAAACAGAGATGGTGACATTGGTTTCATCAAAAAAGTATGAGATTTAGATGAACAAAAAGCTTCTCAATGAAAATATCAAAATGGAAACAATGCGAATGAATTGTTGCTCAATGAATAGTGAATACCTCTTGTTTTGTCAAGACAGAATCAAAACATATGTGCCACTGGAAGTTATTATCATTTATTCAGGTAGTATTGATAAATAAATCGTCGGTCCTAAGTTGAGTTAATCTTGAAGGGGTTTCCAATGCTCAGGATTTCTTGCGGGCCTGAAATACGTGTAATTAACTTAATTGAGGGATTCCAGATTCCGGAAATACTGAACTGATCGGAATTTTCTAAAATAACATTGGAATTTTCCAGGATAGGAGTTTCTAATGAACAATTTAAATCCAGTAAGTTTGAAAATATTCATTTGAATGAGTCAAATCGAGTGGCATATAATTTTAATTTTATTTCATTTTGGTACGATTGGGATGAACTAACCTATCTTCATTTTATGTATAACTCATCTCAACCAGAAGAAAGGGAAGTACATATATTTGTTCTTACTTCACATAGAAAGTTTCTTATTCGCTTTCTAGTGGAGTTCAGCAACTTACAATTGAGAGTACCATTCCATAAAGCAAACAGTTTTATGAATCTTAATGTCGCTCAACGTACTCAGTTTAATCAAAGCTTGAATTCAAACGCTCACGATTGTTTTCGTGTTCAATGATATAATATCAAATCTAGATACTCTCCAAGAAGCTTAAATAATTTGTCCAAATATGAATGGAGTATAAAACCGAGTTTTCATGCACATAGACTAGAATAATATCCGTTGTTCAAGAACAATAATTATTACGATTGTCCCTATGGTTCTAAAATATGTTGACAAGACAATATAAGTAGGCAGTGTTTTAATCCACTACGCAATTAGTTAAGAATGTGATTGTTGCCGTACTTCGAGATTCAAGCGCTAGCTAGTGGCTGAGCGAGGGACTACGAGTTTGGCGACGCGTAAGAGACCCATGTCAAACATACGAGTCCCCAGACCTGTATGTACGACATTGGGTTAAAATCACGGTCGTACATACAGGTCTCGGGACTCGGGGCTGTTTCCTATGTGAGAAGTGGGTCCGCTAAGCGTCGACTGTCGCGTAGTACCAAAAAGGATGGCGCCGTAGTCGAAATTCTCTGACAACTATCATACTTGACTTGTAAACACAAGAAATACCTGCGTTTTGAGAAACAAATTACGAAATCGTGCATTGTGCAGGAATGCAAAACGGGGTACAAAATTGTAAAGCAAGAAACTTCTGTTTTCAAAGTGCTGAAAGATGCGAAAATGCGAAATAAGTGGATGCTTGCGATTCCGGATAGAAATCGTTTCAACGAGGTCTTTTATGTGTGCGAGCATGTATAACGAAAAACGGGAATTTATTTTAAGGTGAGTAATACATTTTGACAAGAGTAACAGTTCTATTCCTCTCTCGAATCAGAATACTTAGTAACACTGTTCGCGATTCCGGAAATAAATCGTTTTACCACTTCGATCCAAACGCTAGCTGGTGGCTGAGCGAGGGACTACGAGTTTGGTGAAGCGTAAGAGACCCATGTCAAACATACGAGTCCACAGACCTGTATGTACGACCATGGTTAAGATAGATACATTATTCGAACTTCCAATTATCGATGTTTTCGCTTTATATATCTTAAAGCAGTGGAACAACTATTATGATACCTACAACCTGTTTTCAGTATGTCATCACTTTGTTAAATGATCAATTTTTAACATGGAATAATTACTGCTCCATTGTAGCATATTACAAAGATTATATTAATAAACATTACTGCTTGTTGTTATCAACCATAGATAACTCTACTACGAAGTAGAGTTATCTAAGATATCAACAAGTACAATTCAAGTGTCAGAAGAATGTGATCGAAGCTTCTCGGAGTTGGCAGCTGTATCGACCTGATGGATCTCATTGAGATTCTTTGGAAATACAGTATTTAACATTCGTAGCCAAATGTATCTCTCTGGTTTAGGTCTTGCTTCAGGTAGATCTATTCAAAAGCTTCTGTATGGAAGGAAATTGGTACGAGAAATTTCATTTTGTGATCTTTTCCCTTCGTTAATGCGGGAACACGATGTCTTTCAAAAGTTCATGTATTTTCCACAAATTTCTTCAATAGCCTTGAATTCTGAAAAGTCCCCAATATTGATTGAATGTTCGTGAAGTCACTTATGAGGATTACGTGAATATGTAACAACCAATTCTCCAGACGCATCAATATTTATTAAGTTGTCTCGTGCAAATCTTATATGACTGGTAATATATCGAACATATTCTTGAATATATCAGCGCGATAAGAGATTTATCGGCTCACATAACGTCTGCTCGTATGTATGTCCTTTTAAATTTGACTCACTCATTGAAAAGTATTCTATTCGCCTACTCACTACTGGAAAGGTATTGAGGAAACACCCGAGGAAGGTAATAATGAATCTTCCTAATATTCTCGATACCTCATTCAGATCGAAGTACATTCCTAGGATGAAATGTTTGGACTTGAGAAGTCATGATAATCCCAACAACTTGAAGTCCCGTCTCAGAAGCTTATTTTTCATTACTCATCGTGATATTGAAGATACTCCACATTAGATTAATCTTCCTCAATTGTACTCAGGCCTCTGGCAGTGGGGTGCAATAGTTTTAAGAATGAGGTTAAAGTGCCTTCATGTAAGACAAGGTTTGCAGAATGAAGCATGCCATACAATAGATCGAAGCAGGTAATAACACAAGGTCTTAATATCTGGCTCGATCTGCTACACACTGTCACGAGTCGGTCAGGGACATAACACAATTGTCACCATAGCAGATGATAATACCGCACAGACTGTAGGCGATGACATCAAGAAGCTTCTTTGCATTGGAAGTCACGAGACCAATATACAATTTCATTAATTTCCGAGACGGAAAGGGATAATCCTAAATGTTCTAGGTACGACTTATTTTCGAAATAAATATTACTGAAGCGGCATTTATTCACTAAAAGATGACAATGTCTATACAATCTCACATTACACGGCTTTTCACACCCTTTTCGGCTAGTTGGCGCCGATTCTGTCTTCACACCGTCACCTCACATTGATTTATTATTATCTATGTAACACTTTCTCATCAATGAAAATAATTTACAATGATTGTAGTATTGTTAACACCAAACATCGATACTATTCCGAACACCAACAAAAGACGGAAATCCTATTCTTACTTTCAGCTCCTCCCCACCATTTTTATGTTCGTTTCGTGAGCTACCTATCTACTATCGTGCTATTTTTTCCCGAAGTACACCTTCATGATGAGTGCTTTTACCTACAGCTCAATCATTATAGATGAAACCGTATTCGTGTGACCAACCATCAGTCGCTGGGTTCAAGCTTGAGACATATACTCTAGCTGCCTGAAGTGTGCTATTGAGCTGGATTGGCTAGTTGGTTGCAAATTCTATTTGTGGGAATTGGATAATTTATCTACACTTCGAGTACATGATTTATCGTCTATTCTATATATCTACATATATTCAAACCTATCGTTATATCACAATGCTCTGAATCTAGATAAATTCAGTATAATTGAATGAAAATACTTATTTTTACATTCACGGGTTTGATTTGTTGGGTGAAATACTGCCTCCAATACTTACGCTAAAAAGTCGTAGCACATAATAGCAGGGTATAGTATACGTCACGTTTTTTCTTAGGTACAGTAATAGTCGTGTTATAGAGCATGTGGAATGCTAGTGAGTAGATCCTTATTAGTTTCAAGTTTTAAACAAGAGTAAATTACGTTAGATTCTGAAGTCATAAATGCTAAGAAATCAGGACAGAACAGGTGCGATGAGAAATATCCACACTGATTAATTGAGTAAGAGAGACCTCAGACATTCTGCTATCCTGGACAAGGAACAAGAATTCAATGAAAGCTCAAACTAAACTGAAAATAGTTGAAGAAAATATGGTGAAATAGGTTTTCCTGTAAGTACTTCAACTGATTCTAAATATTCCGTGTGGTTTCATAATAAAGCCACATTGAATTACTCGACAAATGAATTGTTTTATCGCACATGCAATTTTCGAATCAAGATAAATTCATCAAATCCATTTCTTATTTTGATAATTCATCATAATCGCGATGTTGGTAACATGTAACAAACGTTCACACCTAGGTGCGTGAAAATCACTTCCAATATCACCTATACAAGGTAATTTTACTCCCTTCCTTTTACTGGGTCAGATAGGATCATTATTGAAATATTGTCTCATTCATTCAGTTTTCAATTTATACATCGTCATGGTGGTGTAAGCTGAGAATATTCATAACTTTGTCGGTAAAATCTTTACTATTGATTTAGAAACTCAATACACCTATTTCGCTCGAGTTATCTCAATTCATTACCTGAAATGGTAAAATCTATTTGAGAATACATCATCATAACATAACAGAAGAGAATTGTTGATGGTATTTTATGGTGATTTGTCACAATGATAATATTATGAATGAACCAGTACAAAACCGTTGCCTCTATATGTGTATCATCAGAGGTAAAGTTATTACTAAGCTTCCGTATGGTCTATGTAGTACCGACATTTTGAAGTATCACACCCATTCATTAGGCATCATTTTCAAATGGTGATATCAAGATATTCTTCCAAGTACTGATATATTGGGTGATCGGAAACTCATTAAAATCATGAACACCAATGAACAAAATCAATTGGAAATTTACAAAAGGATCCCGCGGTCTTTACAAATGGAATCCAAAAGATGAGGCATATACAAATTGAAATGCTTCATACTATCAGTTTGGTGTGATGAGTCATTATTATTGCCAGCACTTACATTTTCTTGGTTATACGAAGGCAAATTTTCATGAATAAAATTATTTTTCATATGTATTGTATAGTTCCAATATTTTTTCAGCAATGTGCTGCTTTTACAGAAAACAAACGATACATGCATACGGCATACCAATTATAAATTACATCTTACCGACATTTAACTACTGATAAAATAAATTATCACTCCGCATAATTGCAATTTATAGCATTATATTTATTTAATATTGTAGTTTAGTGGAAATGAACCTATTAATAATTCTATCTATCGATGTGCCATCATATTTAATATTCACGAACTGTTATTATCAAACAAATACTTTATCATTCACTGGACAGTGTCGATCCGATCTAATTATTGCTTACCTGTTAAAATAATGTGAATCATGACAAATATAGAATGATACGTTTTCATCGTCTAACTTCCATTATTTCTATTATTCTTCGAATCAACCAACCTATCGTCCATTGTTGAAATGAAACTCAGTTCACCAGGCCTAAGAGAGCGGAGAGCGCCGAATGCTAGAAATCTGCATGGACTGATGTCTCTGATGGCGTCAGGCGGCATGTGTGCGCTACCGAAGTGTTGTTGCTTGACAAAAATCAGTGCTAGATATTCTGGTAGAATAGAAAGGCGGTTTTGCCTGCCTCTCTGCATGGATTACATCCTAGGTCATCAACGATGCCCATCAAATGTAGATGTTTATTCGAATGATAGTGGCCTTTAAGAAGTCCTGTCGCCACTTTTAAGCCTCTTCTGCTCATAGAGAGCGTTTGAACGAGAACTCCGCAATGTGAAGTTTCGCTTTCTTCTATGAGGCGCCGTTTGCGCCATAATTATTACTTATTTATATTTTAAACATCTTAGAATATATATTAAATTTCACAATATATATTGAATAACTTTCTTTATATACTGAACACGTTTTGTATATGTGGATTGTAGAATGTAAATATATAGAACTTGTTACAAATATATTTAGAACTTTAATTTCGTATATCCGCCACTGGTGGCGCTCAGGCTAATATATTAGTCTGAGGAATCATCAATCCGGCTTGGCAACACCGATGATGTAACGTGTAACGTGATGTAAACAACGCAAATAACGTAATATCTTTTGGCATAGCATATGTCATATTTCACTTTCATTCTGAGAAGTTCAAGTTGTGAACAACTGGAATATTCAATGAAAGAAGAAATTACTATATTCAGCTTTGAGGAAATGAGATGAAGAGAATGATCAATGAAACTAATGAAGACAGGTTCATGTAATTTTGCAATAATTACAAGAGGCAAGTGAAACAGATTTTGGCAACTATTTAACTATAGGTATCAATAATATGTATGAAAATATTGTTGTAGATCTAATTTACATTGTTTTTGTTCTAGGTATTATTTTCATACAGATGAAGGAAGAGTTGAAATATGGGCCTCACTGTTACATTGGTGAATCAACACAAACATGACATTAAACAACCTACTAAGGACTAGACAACTGAAGAGAAATATGAGGGTGACTACTAGACAAAATTGAAGACCTTGTAGATATAAAAATGTGAAAGAGGATCGTGGATATTGAACGGTCAAATGCGAACAGCTATCAGAACCAAATTATATCAAAAGCTCACATGAAGACAAGTGTTTAATAACAATGTGGAGGAAAAAATGATCCTCAAGTATATGGACAATTTGGAGTAAAGTCATTTAAAAATCTTAGCACAATATATACTATAAATTTAAAGTATGTGAGAAATAATGTAGGACACTACTCGATATTGCAGCATATGCAAATTTTGTATTAATCGCTACCAGTGTGTTAGTGTACTGAATATACAGTAATGAATACCTTGTCCAGCATGTGCACTTGATAGTAATGTTAGAAGAGCGAATAGGAACTAACTCTGTTTTAGATGAAGTTTTGAAGTATTAAACCACAACATGATGAGGAAAGCAACGAATTTATCAGAGGAGATGGAAGTTCAGACACAAAAGTAAACGAAGTTTATTTTAAGCAGTGTATTGACAACATTGCCATGGGGAATTTTGAGCTGTACGATTAGTAAATTGCACAGAATGTTTAGTCTTTGAAACAATGTCTATTTTCATCATATAATTCAAAATATGTACTTATTTTAGAATGTAGTTATTTATTTGTAATACATATTATAATTAATAAATTGATTCATAAATAAACCAGACTAAAATTACCAAAACAGAATACGTAAAACAGAAATACATTAAAATCATTCAAAACATCTTTCTGCACTTTTGAGCTAAGAAATCTTTTTACAAAATCAACAATAATTGTCGCATGATATCTGACTGGATACAAAGTAGAGATAACAAATGGAGAATATTTTAGTATACATATACTTGCTCACAGGTAGGTTTCTATTCAACAGAATAAGTTGAAATTACTTAACTTTTGAATGCCCATGTTGTTGGGACTCGTGAGTGATTGCTTTGTTAGCTTGTACTCACTGTAAATAAAACAATAGTATCTGAAGCTTTTTATTTGCCTTTTTAAAGTGAAATTAGTCGTTTTCAAATGCTTTTATAAACTTATTGTTTTAATTATTTATTTAACATAAAATAGATGTCAAAAGTTAATGGTTTAGTTTATGTCTTGGGTAAATGAAGTTAATTGGTCATCATTGATAATTGAGTTTTTAAGATTGAATTCTCTCTTCCTCATTAAGAGTGTTTTTCTTATGTGCAAAGTGTTGGTTATTGATGTCCAATTTAATCCAGTAGATCTTAGATGCAAAATTTGTTCATTTTGAATGTCATATTTGGGTCGGCCTGAATGTTAATTTCTAATTAAAGAACTATTGTTTGAAGTATGTGGTGCTGTTATATCTAGAAATATAAGAATACTAATAGTAATTGAAAAAATTAATTAATAAATGTTACTGTTCTATTAAGATTAGAACATTTTGTGAAAATTACTTGTTCATCAACCCATGTCAATACTTATAAAGAATATAACACTGAATTTAAACTTATCATCTTGTAGAATTGATTGCATTGATTGATACAATGTGGAATTGATATTGTGAAGTATCAACAATATCCCTTGAAGTTGTTCATTTGGCACATTTTGTATCAAAACTATCAAAGTGCGGCAATTAATTTCAAGTTTATTTGAATATTTAAACAGAATCCGAATGTCTGATCCAAACAAACGTCTGCGGACTTCTTCGTAATCACGAATCACTTCAAAGAAAAACTGTTCTACGGTAATTTTTAATGCATAGAAGCAACTTCCTATCTAAATCTCTGAATTCAAAAAATAAAACTAACACAAAAACGGTGAATTTCAAATTAATAATCCAATACCAAACGAAAATCAATCACTGTCAACGAGTTCTATAACTAGAGTGGACAAGTAGATCCTACCAATGTATTACATTCATACGCGAGTAGGTATGCGTTCTCTGTCGCACTATTTCTTACCGCGCAGGCGCGTCTCGTGTATTATACGACGTGGCATTACGCGCTCTATAGTACGAGCGCGTGGGGGTTACGGAAGCAAGGACATACGCACTCGATTCGTATGAATAAATGCCCAGACGCACTCGATTCGTATGAATAAATGCCTTACTTGTCCACTCTGGTTATAGAACTCTTTGATCACCGTTGTGTACATTTGTTACACCATCGGTGTTGCCAAACCGGATTGATAACTCCTCACACTAATATATTAGCCTGAGCGCCACCAGTGGCGAATATACGAAGTTGAGTTCTAAATATATCTGTAACAAGTTCTATATATTTACATTCTACGATCCATATATATAAAAAGTGTTCAATATATATAGAAAGTTATTCAATATATATGTGAAAGTTTAATATATATTCTAAAATGTTTAAATTATAAATAAGTAATAATTATGGCGCAAACGGCGCCTCATATGCTTCATACCGGAGGTACCAAGCCCAACCGATACACACTGTCTATCTAGTAGGTCTCTAAGGTCGGGTAGTCCGGCGATCGACAGAATTCCGATCGTTGGGTCGGGGCCAGGGATAATAATGGAACCATGTTTGGCCAATTCATCGGCCACTTCGTTTCCCTTCACGCCAGTTACCCATACTAGCTGAAGTTTATCCCTTCTGGTTAGTTCTACCAGGGCCTCCCTTCACCCCAAAACAAGCCTACAAGTCGATCTACGGGCGTGAAGCATGCAGGTTCGCTCGAATGTCGTTCCAGATATAACCTACCTAACCTACCTCAAGTATTTCAAAGCACATGTCCCGATTTTCCAGATCTCAAGGAAGTTGCTTTGACTCAAGGACTGGGCTTCATGCCATAATCTCACTTTTTGTGTGTAAAAAATGAAATAACGCATCCAAAATCGTCGTTTTTGAAGATCTCGACTAAAATTTTCGGTGGTGATAGACATCACCATAGTATGGAATTGTTCCCAGAAAAAATTCTCATCACTCTCCAGTCACATGGTATAAGCAGAATTTCTTTTATATGATTTTTTTGGGGGGCAGATTATTTTGCTATGAGCCCTACATTGGGTCCCTTTTATTTTTTGGACCCAAAACTCGATTCTCATGAGAGTAAAGACCCACAGGACCTCAAGTTTCAACGTCAGTACCACTCCTCTCATGAGAAGTGAGTGTTTTTCCGATTTGGCCGAAATATCCCCCACAATTTGTAAATAATGAAAAGAGTGTGGGTAATTTGATTGCTAAAATTGAATTCCAATCAAAGACAGTTCAAATACCCCGCTGTTTCTGCTCTTATCGCAAAACTTGTAGGAGCAAAAATATTTAAAACATGTTTCTGAGTACGAATTCATATTTCAGATTTCTATTTTTCATTATTTCATCTGGGAAATTTGGAAAACTCGATGCATCGGATATACAAATCAAAAAAAGGTTATTAAAATAAAAAAATAAAATAAAAGGTAATTTAAATTAAATTAATAAAAATAAAAATAAAAAATGAAAGTGCGATTCGCGCGTCACCTATTGAAGACATCAAATTGAAATAATCAAGGTATACCCTAGAACTGACATGTAGTTCTTGACATGCTGAAGAAGTAATTTTGGTATATAATTTTCCCCAAAAAAAATAATGAAAAAAAAATTTCTTTTGCTCATACCACGTGACTTGGAGGGAGTTAGATTTTAAGATAAAATTTCGTGTTTTAGTGTAAGTAGATATCTTTAACGGCGTCGGTTTAAGACCCCATAATACGTTTTCTTTAACACAAAAAGTGGAGTTATGGCATGATGCACAGGGTTTGGCCCAAAAATAATATCATCATCGTTTTTAGACGGCCAATTTGCATAATAATAGTACCTTAGAAAAATTAGATATGAAATTTCCTGACCAAAAGTTTGTGCTACTGGACTACTATGAGAACTACTTAAATATGAAACACTATCACTGTTTGAATACAATTCCTCTCTCGTGTAATGCATGGAGTGGAGTGCCTGTGCACGGGCGTTGCCCATACGAGTACTGTCACTTCATTTATAATAAAGATTATGGGCGTATACGTAATATTGAAATCATTCACTGTATTATATGCACACTTTACTTCTTTCTATTTCATTATATTCTATTCCAATATCTTCCATGAAAAATATTGGGAATATTCCATTTGAAAATTGTTCTTCCGTGCGAAGACCAAAAACGCGATAGTCAACTGTTTTTCTAATTTTCCCTTTCTAAGCAGCGGTAGAAATGGTACGCGTTTAATCTGGAGCAACCTGTATATTTGATACTACCATTTTCCAACTTTAACTTCCCTCATCTGCTTCCGAATCGATTTCAATAGGGAACTATGTGCTTACCCTCTGATTTGTGGAATTTTCTTTGAAGATTGTTCAATAAAGAGAAAACATGACTGGTGACTATTAATATTATGACTCTACTTCTATAAAGAGATTATGATTATCAATACAGTTGGAAAACGGCGAGCTAAAGAATACAATGACATAAATACGGCACGTTATAACGAGCTCGCATTTAAATAGTTCATTTTCAGGACATCCCTTTCTGCATTTGTCATTTTGTTTTATCTTCACGGCTGTTGAAGGAATAGAATAGTTGCGTCGTCAGCCTTCATTTCGTACATTTTTCAACAAGCAGGTTCTCGAGCCTCTATACATCCTGGGATGTTGTCACTAAATCTCATTACATAAGAAGAAAGTAGGTCGGAGAAATACTAGATGACACTTAAATGCTTTTAAGAGAAAATATCGTGTACATTTCATTCTCATCTTTTTCGTTAGAGCTTGAGCTGGTCAGAAATGAAACCCAATATTGTTCTATTATGATGTAAATACGAATGCCACAACACTAATGTTCATAATAATTGAAGCTGTATTTTAATGAGATCGTATATTCCGATTGAGTGTATAGGTTCTATTTAATTACTGAATATTATACAAATGCAAATTTATCAATAAATGAATATGTAGAATGAAATTCGTGAATAATTGTTAATGATACATTCTAAAGTACTGAAGATTTTCTCAACTCGGACGGAGATGCTTTAACTTCTACAGCATAAACTTTTTAAAATTCTATTCCAGATGCTAGAATCTGCAATATTTTATACCAATTTTATTCTTGATTATGTTATTAATGTAATTTTTCTTTTCATATTTCGTGATATGAGTTCGACTTGTGTTTTCAATGTATCTACTACAGTAAAATTATTATGTATTTCTGACTAGCGTGAACTATGTATTCCCTACTGGGACAAATTCATGTGAAATTCTCTTTTGTAATTCAGACTTGTGTAAGGTACCATGTATTATCAGCACTGAATTCATGGATTGAATCAAATTAAATTGAATTAAATTCAATCTAATTCCATTCAGTCGAATTGAATTAAATTAAATTGAATCAAATTGATTGAATTTAATTGAATCGAATTGAATTAAATTGAAATAAATTGATTGAATTGCATTAAATTGGATTAAGTTGGATTAGATTGAATTCAATTTAATCAACTAGAATTAAATTGAAATATATTGAATTGAATCAGTTGACATTAAGTCAAAGTAAATTGAATAAAATTGAATTAAATTGAATCAAATTAAGTGAATAGAATTAAATTGAATAGAACTAAGTTCAATCCCTCCATAATAGTTAGTAAATTAACTTTTGATCTTGCCACAATTTGTAAAGGGTCGATATTCTCTTTCAGAATAGCTCTGGAACCAATTACAACATCAAAATATTGATAACACGTTATTTTGTTTAAACATATTTTCACATACGTTTATCTCCCCTTAGCTGCCAAAAGTGGGTGGACTCGTTAGGTACTACACGAAGTATGCTCATTGACTTTCAGAATGGTTTTTCTATTTGATATCTGTACTTGTAAGATATCATGTATTATCAGCACAAAATTCTTGAATTGAATCAGATTAAATTAAATTATCTCAATTCAATTCTAGTTGATTAAATTTAATCCAATTTGATTCAATTTAATTCAATTCAATACAATTTGATTCAATTCAATTCTATCTAATTCAGTTAATTTAATTCGAATAATAAAATTGAATTTAATCAAATCAATTGGATTCCATCGAATCATATTGGATTTGATTCAATTTAATTGGATCAAATCAAGTAGCACCATTCAAATTGAATTTAATTTATTTAAATTCAATCATTTTGAATTAACTTGAATCAATATGTAGCGCAAACTGAATTAAATTGGACTGAACTGAATTAGATAGGATTGAATTGTACCGAATTGAATTGAATCTAATCAAATTGAATTAAATTGGATTAAATTCAATCAACTAGAATTGAATTAAATAAATTGAATAGAATCAGTTAACATTAATCAAACTAAATTGAATAAAGTTGAATTAAATTGAATCAAACTAAGTGAATAGAATTAAATTGAATAGAACTAAGTTCAATTCCTCCTTAATACGTTAGCAAATTAACTTTGATAGAGATTTATCACTCTGATCTGGCCACAATTTGTATTGGGTCAATATTCTCTTTCTGAATAGCCTTGGAACCAATCACAACCTCAAAATATTGATAACACGTTATTTTGTTTGAAAATATTCTCACATACGTATATCTTCCCTTATCTTCCAGAAGTACATGGACTGGTTGTTACACGAAGTATGCTTGTTGACTATTCGGATGATTTTTCCATTTGACATCTGGCCCCATTTCTTCCTATAATCTCAAGTTCAATTTCGCTCTCTTTCTTATATGTAGCGTAGTTAAGTAAAACTCTGGACTACGCTTGAATCGAGAGTATATCATCTAACTGTTATAGTAGGAATTATTGCGAAGATCCTTCGTCCACAGGAAACGAATAGTACTTGATATATCGGTTATTCACACTTTGGTAAATTGCAATAGTCAATATTATGATAAATAGTAAAATTCACATATTCGAATGACCACATTTTCCCCAACTTGTCTGAACTGGACCATAAACAATAAAACATAGTGGCTATGCTGAGAAAAAGAAATACAAGAAGAGTATCATACTCTAATATTCTTTGAGCTGAATATAATAAAAAGAACGCGTTCAACTATTCGTATCTGACATTGTTGATTTGACTATTGATGTCGACTTCGAATCCTCGAAAGTGGATTTGTAGGTAGCCCAGAGCTATGCTAAACAAGCAAAATAAAAAGAACGACAATATGAAGTCGCTTTGAGTGCAATATGTAACGTCGCACCCTACCTTTATTCCAGTTCATTTGGTAACAATTATAAAGAGTTCTATTCCAACCATACCTTCCAAACTTTCATTACTCTTTGTCACTTTGTGCTTGTAGATAGTTTCAACGGAATTTCTTTGGAAACTCTTTATAATTCAAATTTAAACGTTATCTGTGAATGAGACCATCGCAGGGGTAGAATCGAGAAAGGATGAAACAAGAATCCATCCAAGAGTGATATTTAAATATCAGTGGCGGCTTCTGCGGGTAGGCAGGTGAGGCCGTGCTTCACCATACAAATCAAATCCAGAAATAGAAAAATGAGTATTAAAGTATTCTCATTCAAAAGATTCAAATATTTCAGAGGAGATAAGTACTGAGTAAAGAATTGAATATCAATCGTATATTCAAAGGTGAATATGTATCATTCGAAGGGGAGGTGAAAGTATACAATTCAATCACAAGCATATAATCTTTGCATTTTGTTCCTAATACCCCATAGATCATTCATAACTATCAAGACCGCGGAGGTCGACCTTTCTACGCCCCCAAAACGGGGTTTCAACCCCTCAGAGGAGTATTCTTATAAAAACAATCCAAAAGTTTAGAAAATTAATGAAATAAGAGCCGATAATGACCCCTAGTAAGTTTTTTGCTGATCACGATTCCGCAGTTAGTTTTCTGGGAAAACTCCCTCCAGATGAGAAATTTGGAAAATTTATATATAATATATAAATTATAATTTTGTATAAAAATTCTCGGGAAATAGGTCACAATAACACTCTGTTTTAAACTTTCGTCTTTACGTACGTTTCGGTCTCACGACCTTCATCAGAAGACTTATTATGCAAAAAGGGGTTAATTAAAACTAATTAGCACAAGCGTCCATATTACCGATACAATTTTCGATTATTCGTGGTTCTGTTCGTTTCGACGGCGTGGGCTTTTTGATTGAAAATTGTGCGATATGGACGCTTGTGCTAATTAGTTTTAATCAACCCCTTTTTGCATAATAAGTCTTCTGATGAAGGTCGTGAGACCGAAACGTACGTAAAGGCGAAAGTTTAAAACAGAGTGTTATTGTGACCTATTTCCCGAGAATTTTTATATATATTCATACTGGGTCAAGAATCTTTATATTATTATAATTTTGTTGCAAACATTACCTCTGGTAAGTTCATTTGGTCGCTGATCACGATTCCGCTGTTATTTTTCGGGAAATTTGAGATTTTCCTGAGACTGTTATGAATAATAAAGTATAATTTTAATGCAAAAATGACCTCTAGTAGGTTTTTTGGGCCACTGATCATGATTTCGCTGTTATTTCTTCCAAAAAACTCTCTCCAGATGAAAAATTCGCTAAATTTGAGATTTTCCTGAGACGGTTATGAATGATAAAGTATATTTTTGTTGTAAAAATGAACTCTAGTAAGTTTTTTGGATCGCTCTCTCCTAGTCATGACTAGAAATGACTAGAGGTCATTTTAGTAACAAAATTATACTTTATTATTCATAACAGTCTCAGGAAAATCTTATATTTCCCGAATTTTCCATCTGGAGAGAGTTTTTTGGGAGCAATAACAGCGGACACGTTTCCAACAATCCAAAAAATCTACTAGAGGTCATTTTTGCAACTAAATTATGAATTATATATTATATATGAATTTTCCAAATTTCTCATCTGGAGGGAATTTTCCGAGAAAACTAACTGCGGAATCGTGATCAGCGAGTCAAGGAACATACTAGGGGTAATTTTCAGCTGTTAATTCATAAATTTTTTCAAATTTTAGATTGTTTTTATAAGAATGCTCCTCTGAGGGGTTGAAATCCCGTTTTGAGGGGGTTGAAAGATCGACCTCCGCAGTCTTGATAGAAACGAATGATCTATGGGGTATCAGGAACAAAAGGTGAAAAAAAAGTTGAAATTCTAGCAAACAATATTTTTTTTTTCATTTTCCGGTTCGTTGCCTGGACTACTAACTCTGTCTAATTTCTATTACTTTAAAATACATAGCACAATTTCTATCACTGTTCAATTCAGATATTTCCAGACCTGAATATGAACACAAAGAGTTTCGGAGAAAGACATAAAATGCCGGAGTGAAGAATATTATAACCATTCAATTTGAAAATTGTAAGTCGTCCTAAATTAAAAATCTGCGGAGGATAATGTTTTCTCATAAACTTGGAATTCATTTCATAAATAGGGATCTGCCGTGTAGATTAAGGAGTTGCCAACATGATAATGCCCGTATCTTATCTGGAACAACACAAAAATAAGGAAATGTCGAGTAATAATCAAGATTAAACCAAGGATGAGAGCAACCCCTGCTTGGAAATGTATAAATTCGTAACGTAAACCCACCAGATCGTAAATTCGGAGCTCTTGCTTTATTCCAGCCCAAATCCACTTCCATAAGTTCAGGATGTATCGGTCAGGTACTTATCTCTACATTTACAGCGTCAAATCAAAACTTTAAAATATTACCAGCTTGGCTTTACTGGAAATAAAACTGGATAGTTGATATTCCAGTTCATACTTATCTGCTGGAATTGAATATGCAGATATATACAGGCTGCTAGGGAGTTTAAATTTCGAGCACTGGTGAGAGTGGCGTACAACTTGCATAAGCTTGTAAATTGGTATTTAATGGTTCTTCGAATCACGTCATAACCACTCAAAATATGTTCTATATGTAAAATGATATATGGACATCAAAGTAGCAGTATATACAGTTTCATTGAATGCAATGTTTTTCTATGAGGTAATTTCAAAATATTCAATATGACATAAAAGCATTTATGAAAGTTGGCCATGGGGTCATACAGGTTAAGTTAAAAAAAACGGTATATTCTGAATTAATAAGAGCAATAATGATTCGACAAAGCTGGGAATAGGATGAGCAGGATTTTGACGTGCCTGTCTTCAGTAAATTATCTAGCGATAACTAGACGACGCATTCAACAGATATATTCCCCTAGAAGTGTTTCACTCAAATAATTTTCTGAAATCAATGTATCCCAGCGAAACCGTGAATTGTCGACTGTTTAGATAGTTGATATTGTTGAAGTTGTATAAAGAAATCGCGCGTAGCGTCCAACGACCATGATAGGAAGGCTGTTGGATCTACGCCTCGCAGAGGTCGTAAGAGAAGCTCATCGCTTAGATTATAGGACAAGGGAATGTCGACCAAAAGGGCTGGAGCATTCTCGGATTACTCGAAACACTTGGTCTATTGGAGATGAGGTCCGACCGGATCAAGGTAACCAGCACTTCCGTAGCGTCCAAGAACCAAACCAGGGGACAATCCTCATCTGAAACCAGGAGATTCCGAATGATTCAACGGAAGCACCAAGAGTGAAAAAAATACAGGTGCTGGAATAGTCGAAAGGCATGACCAATGAGAAATAATTTCTTGGAACCCAGGGACACTCCCGATGAAATTTCGATAGTTAACATTTCGATAACATTTCGACAATTTTAAGCTCGGCCGAGCTACATGGTAGGCGGAATGGTGAGTGTAAGGATATTTCGTTACGGTATTTGTTTTTTGTTTTAAGCTATTTCGTTACGGTATTTGTTTTTTGTTTTTTTAGGTTTTCGTTACGGTATTTCTTGATTCGGTCGCCGCGCCGCGCTCAAAGCCCGCGATAAAAGCTCTATGCAATAGCTTAAAAAGATTAGTATGCTGATTGTTAAATTAACATTGAGTTCTAAGTAGGAATCACTAAGATGATAACTAAGTAAAATTGGTGTTCTCGAATTAAAAAAATTATGAAGGCTTATTGACTAGAATGCAATTTAGATTGGAATATTCAACCAGAGAGTTAGTTATATTCTAGCAGTAGATACCCAACTTCAACTTTAATGTTATTCAAATTTGTGGGGGTTTTCAAATAAGATGGCAGATGATTATGAAAATGTTACGATATAATATGAGGTCCATTCTCAGGATATGTTCTTGTTAACAAATGAATGCAAACTTGTATTATACAGAACGGAGGCAATATAAGTCTTCTGCATGAGTATGTGTTCCTTTGAGCTTCGGGACATACCCTCGTAGGGTAATGAAGAAGCATAGCACATTTTTTTGACCTCGAACTATTCTGTGGAATAATCAACTGCACAAGACTAAAACAAATCAAGGATGAAGTGGACAAAACAGATCTCATTACTGAATAGACGTAGAATTAAAAGAAGCAAAGATACTCCTGGGAACCAGGAGAGATCTAATGACTGACTGCGCCAGCCTGAGGAAAATGTAAACTCAGAATATCAACGGAAATTCTAACAGGACACTGCCAGTTGAGAGGACATCTTGAGAGGCTCGGATTAAGAGAGGAGAGAGGGTGAAGATTCTGCAAAGGAAAAGAACACATGGAACCGTATGATTGGAGGACTTGCTTCAGTCGTTTAGTCCTGAATATTAAACACAAACCTACAAAAGATATTGAGATAAGAGAGAAGAAGATACCT
Organism: Endomychus coccineus; assembly: GCA_958510875.1. Lineage (NCBI taxonomy): Eukaryota > Metazoa > Arthropoda > Insecta > Coleoptera > Endomychidae > Endomychus > Endomychus coccineus. The sequence continues at coordinate 48,618,805 of OY294068.1, read as the reverse complement.
AGGGTGAAATTAGTGAAACACTTGGGAGTACCGCTGAACAGGAATATAAAGGAAAAAGCCAATAAAATGAGAGGCACATATAACCGCTAGGAAAAGCGAATTAAGTACCAAAAGGAAATTGAAGATCTATGCTTCTGTGATAAGACCGCTGCCTAAATATGGTTACAAACATACCGAAAAAGGCGGAAAATACATACCAAAAGATGGAAACGCATCGAAACCCCACTATCAGAGGCGCAGCGGGTTATGACACGCTACCCTCAGAGAAAGCCAAAAACGGTCCTCGTACTTAGCCTCTAATATGGGCAATAAAGGAGAAACAACAATAAGCACAAGAGCTTTTGATGAAAACGCAGCGGAAAACCAGCAGCGCACGAATTCGCTGAACAAATGTAAGATTTTAAGTGAGTAGCGATTAACATCTATCAAGGTAGCAGCGTTCAGACATCCCCATTATATGCAATACAATACAAATCGTGTAAAGCAATACAATGCGTCTGGCATGTTTCACCTTACATGACTCACGTATACAGCTTGAATCAGATTGAGTGGTGTGTAGGAGCATTGTGAGTGTGTAGGCAAGCCAAGGAGAACTTGAGCGGTACGGAAAGGGGAGTGTAATACGTAGTTAGCGCTGCATAAGTGTTCACTAAGGCACTTGACAAAGGTTTTCACCACTTTATTTCCTTGTCCAAGCCGGTCTAATTGTAAGTCAAATCAATAACGTTACTTGGAGTATCAAAATAACTTGGTTTATATTTTTTTCGAAAGAAGCCTCTTCTGTTGATATCGCTATTGGATTGTCACCTGTAAACTTTTGTAATGTACGCTTGGAGACGCAGGTAGGCCATTTGAACAAACATGGACCTGATAATTTCCCTTGAGGACACCCTTATGTGTTTTCTGTATGTCTGTCTCTGTGAGCTCACCTTTTGTAGTCTTAGTAATGACATACTGTTATCTTAGAGTGACCGGAATATATGCTACTCCTCTGTAACCTAGGATTTTCAGTTTATTTAATATAATGTTATGATCGACACTATGGAATGCCTTGCATGAGAGTTGCCATGTTTTGTTCAGGATTTGATTATAAGTGAATTATGCGTTTCCAAGACCATTCGTTTCTATGGATTTCATTACACTATTGATGATTCTTAGTGAGAGATTCAGATATTCATCGTCCTCCAGTTTCCAGGTAGGCCGCAGCACTCACCAGATATTGAATCTTAATTTAGGAAACGCTCAAAGATTTTCAATGACATCTGATTGCTCTACAGTTATATTTTGATAGGTTCAATTTTGGGAATATCTTGGAGTTATCTCATTTCCGAGAAATCGCATATCATCCGATATTCACCAAAAACAATTAGGCTCTCTATATATTGCTTGAAGCTGATCTGGCATCATTCAGTGGTTGAAGCATGTATTTAATACAAGTAATCAACATGGGAGAAAACGAACAGCGCATTAGACGGATGAATATTGAAAACACGAATTGCTTGTTGTTGGATTCAGCAAATACTTGATCTGTTAGTTCATTTATAGGCCTATGAGCTTTTCATGGATTCATCGAACTTACACTAGTTAAGGCTATATACGAATAATATTGCCTTGTCAGATAACTAATGGATGTCAAATACTTTATTATGGAGCAACGTTGAGGTAGAGTTTTATATAGACACTTAATAAAGAAGTAACAATTTCAGAGCCGAGAAGAATAGCAGAAGTTGCGTATACTAACTTACGTACCCCACCCTTGAATGAATAGACTCCAATTTTGTATTGTACTCGAGGTGCATCGCAGATTTATAAAGGGGAGAATATTTCCAAGAATTTGAAAGAAATGATTTTGTTTTAACAATGTCTGAAGCTTTGAAGGCTACATTGATATTACGTTTCCTTCAGCATTTAAAAGTTTAATTCACTAACAAATCTGGTTGTGCCTCATTTGAAGTTCATTCATCAATCATCTAGTGATAGGCGTGAACCGAAAAATGAGGAAAATTATGAAAATAGTGAAATGAATCTGCCCTGTCCCTGGAAGATATCAAATCTGGAAATTGCCTTCTAACTGCACATATCAATATATAAAATTATAAATGATATTTCAACAATAATTTCCTTGAACTTGTCTAATCAATTTGATTCAGATCGAAGAACTATCAACGTGATTCCTTTTTGTATTCTGACTACACTATAAGGAAACCTATAATGCTCGTAGGTCATCGTGTGAGTCAGCGAAAGAATATTGATATAGGAGATGGGCATCGGAGTTTTCTCGAAATTTTGTGGCTATATTTTCACAACTTCCTCGTTCGATAGATTGATGAAACCTGGTGAATTCAATGTAATGCACTTGTTTTCAATCAGAGAAAAAATCCTGAGCTGAGGATTCACGACGTTAATTTCAAATTTATTGAAAATGCATTTCAAACACGAGGAATAGAGAAAATGGTATAAAAAATTCGTTTCTCTAATGCATGGCTGAAAAAAAACTAATTACCATTATGAAAGATTAGTAGATAAACACTCAACTTGGTCTATTATTGTCTAAGGAACCGTTGGTATTTGACATTTGAATGTAATGCGAAAGAAAATAGTGGAACGTTTGATTCACATACCATCTAATGGCTTTCACAATCTCAATTCACTGGATAAGAGAATAATGTAATCTAAAAGTTAAATCCGATACCACCTTCAGAACTTTCCTAATAGGAACTCAGTAATCATAATTGCCACACGAGATCTCAACTACAATTTTATAAAGTACCATTTAGATCAACCTAAGAAGGCCTAAGAAGTTAGGAGATAAAAGAATAAACATAGAAAGAATATTCTTAGGTCTAGTCCACTCTATTTTCTAGTTAATCTGATACGTATTTCGTCCAAATGCATATCCTTCAGACATTCCGGTGGTAGGGTTCTACTAATGAATGAGTAAACTCACTCATTATTGCCATTATTATACTCTTCGCAGACCAAAGCCTGAAGAGTATATTGGATTTACTCACGCTACTTCTGAAATCGTTAAAAGGAGTCCAAGAGCCAAAATTCCTTCACCATGGCATTTTTCGTCCATTTTAGGCAACTTAGAAAAAATCCGCCAGTCTGTCTGAATATCCGTCACGAAATTTGACCCCATGATGACTCAAAAACGAAATGTCCTATCATATTCAAATTTTGACAATAAATCGATTGCTGTTCGTTGACAAACCTCATCGTTTTTCAGAGAAATCAAGTGACAAATACTCCTTGGGTTGAAAATGAAAAAAAAAAAGATAATTCCAAAGTATATATTGAACCCTTTCAAAACATTCACAGTGAATTTATGGTAATTTATAGCTTTCATTCAAATTTCAACAAAATCGTTTAACAAATACAATAACAAAAACAACTATTGGTGTAAACTCAATTATAATATATATCGTACATTAACAAATTAATAACAAAAGTTGCTGACACCCGTTAGTAGATGCGAGTTCTATTCCCAGCAGCGGAAAATCTGTTTTTGTACATTTTCTTGAAAACGTTATTGATTTGAATATTAATTAGAATAATGAAATAAATAATTTATTCATCCTTTACACAAATGCGAAGAGTATCTTATAGAATGTGAGGAAATTATATAGAAATCAGTAACTAAATCAAATGATTCGCGAAAAGTGACTGTGTCACGAACACTGTTTATCTATTCTTCAAGCAGTATGTTGGTTGGAATGAGCGAACAATAGTTGAAGTAATATAAATATAGGACAAGACTGATTCATACCCTAACATAGAAGTGAGGAGTCAGTGCTCAAGTGTTTAAGATGCATACCCAAGTGAACACAAAACAATTTACCTTACCACATGGTGGTCCTGCCAAGATGTTAAACACTTGTGCACTGACTTTATGATTTTAAATTAGGATTCTACGTTCATTTATATATTTATCATCGATGTCGTAATGCATCTTATAATATGAATCTAATATTAATGATGTTGAGAAGATAATGAAGATGTATTAGGAATGATATGAGTCAGCCTTGTCCTCTATTCATATTTCTTAAGCTATTTTTTACTCATTCTGAACGATATGATCCTATAACAATGTATTTTGGTATACAATGGTAGCGTCACGTTCTTATTACAATAATTATATACCTTCCTCAAGACTGAAGGGTATCATCTAGACCTACTATACTGCTATACTATAGTATCACATACAAGATATTTTTATCTTTTATGGATAATATTATTGTAAACTTATTTTCTATTTGTAAATTATGTTGTTATATGAACTTGGAAGGTTCGCAATAAATTATTATCATATAGTGGAGATTGACATAACTCACAGACAGTAACGATCTAACTACAGATTCATACATACATTCGATTGGCTACGAAGAATATGAATGAATACTGAGTTCCTGCAAGATTCGGTAGATTTCATATATTTTATACTATAAACATATTATATAGATTGAAAATGATATTCACCAGACCATTCAATCACATTACACCTTAACTCTAATATATTCCACATTATATTCATAAACCAGACACATGCATCAATTCCTAGGAAACAACATTTCAACTCAAATTACCTCAAAACTTTCCGACTTTTAGTCGAAGGAATAAAGCAGAAAAGGTCGAGAAAAAAATCGGCAGAACCTGTTTTGAAATTTTCTTTTAATCGACTCTAGAAGTCATTTAAAAAAAATGTTACCCGTTTATTTTTTCATGATATGCATGTTTGCATTCTTACAGAGGTATCTTTTTGAATACATCTTCAGGATATAATATCAAAAATGTTGAAAAAATGGCCAAATATTGCCAAAATTTTTTTAGTAGGGGGTTTTTGGTGTCGCTGATCACGATTCAGGTGTCGGATTCGAACTACGACGCACTTGAGGCTCAGTGTATTCTGGTACTATTGTCGTTTCCAGAGAACTCAATTTATATGTAATATGATATGATAAAAATCATATTTTACAATGTTAAAACAGAAGACAAAATAAAATATCGTATTTTCGAAGCAAGTACTATTGTAGATTTAACACGTCAGATTATACAGTTTAAATAATTGAAACTGGCGAATGCATAGTTTTTTCTTTTTTTTTTTTCGAATACATCAATCTCTTGACAGAGCAAAAGTTCATTTTGAAACATTGAATTAAGTATATTTTTTTACCAATTTAATGAAAATTTTTTTTATTTCTCAAGAAAAATATTTTGAATTTGAGTAAAACCCCGCCATAAGAATGGTTCTTATACTATGTACAATAACAATGAACAGAGGAAGCAGGCGCGGTGTGGCAGATGTTTGAAAAACTTTCTCTTCTTCAATACTATTATTATTATTATTATCACTCTCACGTTGTCGTACAAAAAACGAATTTTGTTGCATTTCAGAGCATATTAAAGAAAATACCTGAAGAAGACCTACATCACCAGGGTTTCCTGAGGACCAGGTGACTATTCAGGATCATGGTCAAGACCGGCAACCTCTAGTAGGACTCCCTATTAAATTTCATTCCGTTGCGGAAAATATTTTCCCGAATTCCCTGGAGACGACGATAATATCAGAATGTCCTGAGCTCCAGGTACGTCATATTTGAAACCTGGCAGCGGACTGGTGTTCAGCGACCCCAAAAACCCTCAAAATACGAGTTTGGTTGCCTTTAAGAGCATATTAAAAATAACTGCCTGGAGATGACCTAGACAATTAGGATACACTGACTACCAGGTGACCGATGGGAGTCATGTGCATGACCTGCAGCCTCAAAACGACCCCCCTCACATGTTTCATCCCATTCCAAAGGTTAATTTCACGAATTTCCTCGAGACGACGTTAGTACCAGGATGCCCTGAGCCCCAGGTGCGTCTTGGTTGAAATCTGGCACCGGAATCGTATTCAAAGGCCCAGAAAACACCCGAAATACAAGTTTGGTTGAAGTTGAAATTATATTGAAAAAAACTACCTGAAGATGACCTAGACAATCAGGGTATCCTGAACACGGAGTGACTAATGAGAATCATGGCTATGACCGGCAAGCTAAAAAGGACCTCCCTCACAAGTTTTATCCCATTCCAAAAGATAATTTCACGAATTCCCTGGAGATGACAATAGTACCAGGATGTCCTGAGCCCCAGGTGCGTTGTAGTTGAAATCTTCCACCTGAATCGTGTTCAGTGGCCCAAAAACTCCCGAGGATGAAGATGGTCAGCTTTTGGCTCAACATTTTCAATATTATCTCCTGAAAATGCATTATTCTGTAGAAATGCAAAAATACATATTGAAAAAATAAATTGGTAACATTTAAAAAAAATTTGAGAACAAATCATCACAATCGGTTTTGCCGATTTTTCATTTTGTACTTTGACCTTCTTTTCTGCTTTATTTCTTTAGCAATTGAGTCAACTGAAAATCTTTCCTCTTCTAGGAGATATTTTGGGTGGAAAAAACGTCTCTTCAATAGGCATAAATAGGATATGATGGAATTCAAAAAATCAGACTTTCCTGCTACCTGTATCATTTTGTATTTCCAATTTGAGTGTATTATTCCGGATGATTGACTTCAGCGTAATTCATATCTCACTTCTATCCAACCAAAACAGGAAATGCGGAGGCGGTGCTGATTTGATTGAGGTTGATGAGCCGCAGATGTTTGAATGGTGACAGCAATAGATTAAAATATCATTATCTACTAACAATGATCTTCCTTATCGTTTAGTTCAAACAACTCTGGAATTATCTTCTACTCACATGGGAGTTGGCCATTCGACGCAACAAGAACACAATGACTTTATACGAAATGGAACGTAAATATTTACAAGGCTAGGCGATACGAGAATAATATTAGGATCTTTTCAATATACAAACAAGTGAAACTTGCAACTCAGAACTTCGATGTATTCCTTACGAATCAGGATGATCATCTGTTTTAAATTGATAAAACACTGCAGGTTGTAAATCTGCTTATCAACTTATATACTTCTTGTTATGTGATGAATGATGATGTTCGGATGTATACGGTGAAATTGATTCAAACTCGATGTAAATTAAAATAATACTATATTTACAATATGTACAAGTTTGGTGTATAATGTTGATGTTAATGATATGATGATGTTAATATAGATGATGTACGTTCAGTTGTAAGTTTTTAAGTGAATTGAATAATGTCGCCTCAACTTCAACTACCTAGACCTATCTTCTCCCTTCAGGGTAGGGGTTTCTCGAATGTTCGTGATCGTGAACAAAGTAGTCAGACAGATGTTGGAAATACCTATTATAAACAATTTGCATTCTTCCGAATTATATAAATGAGATATTTTCAATATTGCTTTGAAACATTTGGCAGTTCTATATCTAATGTACATTCCTGAACAGATGAATAAGATTATCGAATAACCAGGTACTAGGGTTGTTATTGTGACAAATAAGAGTTGCAAATGTACAACGTAACAAATAAATATACATGAATAAGTGAATGCTGATTGATAAAGGAATAACAGTAATAATAATAAATGATATAATATTAACCTAAAGATTGGCGATCTTTAACATGCCGCCCTCCTTGAAAGATACTGAGCTTTCAAGATTAAGAATACAACTAACTAACTAATCAACTAATAAAAGTTCATAAACACACAACACACAAAAAAAATGTCCGCACATATATGTCTGTTATGGTTGGTCAGTGACCATAGGTAAAATACATATCTTTGCCACGGCACGTTTAACTACACCAGTCTGAGTTTTAACACTTGCTACACGTGTGATGCCGTCCGATCCAGGATAGATGTCTACTATTCGGCCTAAGCTCCATTTTAGTATAGGTAGTCTATCTTCACGCAATAGTACCATTGCCCCGGGTTTTAACGACTCTGATAAAGTTTTCCACTTGGTGCGAGTTTGCAGCTCTGAAATGTAGTCCTTACTCCATCGCTTCCAGTAATGTTGCGCCATGCTTTGCATGCGTTGATGGACCGATAATCTATTTTCTGGTATGTGTGCCATAGATGGGTCAGGAAGTGCTGTCAGAGGTCTTCCAATCAAAAAATGTGCTGGGGTTAAGGGTTCAAGATCGTTTGGATCAGATGACATTGGATATAAAGGACGGGAATTAAGGACTGCTTCAATTTGGGCTAAAACTGTGTACATATGTTCAAAGGTCAGATGCGCATCACCTATGACTCGTTTTAAATGAGCCTTGGTTGATTTAATACCCGCCTCCCAAAGGCCGCCAAAATGAGGAGACCGGGGCGGAATGAAATGCCAAGATATCCCTTCTCGTTGTAAATTATCAATTATTTTTGCTTTATTCGTTTCGGTTGTGAAGAATTTATGAAGTTCCTTCATTTCGGTATTTGCACCGACGAAGTTAGTGCCATTGTCAGAATGAATATTTAGTGGTTTAGCTCTTCTAAAAATAAACCGTTTTAGAGTTGATAAAAAACTGTCTGTTGTTAAATCTGTCACTAGTTCAAGATGTACGGCCTTTGTGACAAAACATATAAATAAACATAAGTAAGACTTTATTAATTTGTAGCCCCGACCTCCCTTATCTTTCAGTAAAAATGGCCCAGCGTAGTCTACGCCGGTATGAAAAAATGGAGGGGCTGGAGCTATTCGCGATTTTGGTAATTGACCCATAATTGGGTTAATACCCTGAGGATTAGTTCGAAAACAAACAAGACAATCGTGGACAATCTTCTTTGTAAGGTTGCGACCTGATATGGGCCAAAACTTATCTCGCAAAGAGGCAAGTAGTGCTTGAGGCCCACAATGTAATAATCTGTGGTGCTCATGCGTAGCTATCATTTTTGTTAATTTATGATTCGAGCACAGTAAAATAGGGTGTTTTTTGCCAAACATGAAATCTGATTTCTGCAAACGGCCTCCAACTCTGAGGACACCCTCGTTATCAATAAAGGGACTTAGTGACAGAAGCTTACTCTTTGAATTCAATTGTTTGTCTGTCTTTAAGCTATTAATGTCTTTTTTAAAGGTGTATTGTTGAGAGGCTTTGATTAATTTCGTGAATGCATTGTTCAATTCGCATTCGTTTTCTTCAATAGAATAATTGTGTCGTGTTTTATTGCATTCTTCCAATTCCCAGAACTTTGTGACTTGTTGCTGAAGAGAGTCTTCTATTGCTAAGTTTACATGAGACTTTATAATGTTGGCGGAATAATTAGAACAATGCATGTGACCACCAATAACCCAACCGAGTTGTGTTTTATGAATTATTGGGCCGTTGTTGCCTAATTTTATTTGTCCTACACAGAGCAATTCCCAGAATATACCTGCTCCTAATAGCATGTCAATTTTGTCAGATATATTAAAGTTAGGATCTGCTAGGAATATGTTTCCGAGAATATTTACATTTTCCCTATCGAATGTTACGGCAGGTATATTACTTGTTATATTAGGTAAAATTGAGCAAGTAACGATATTTTGATAATTGTTGTACATAGACTGAATCTTAATGGTAGTTCTATAATTGGCATTGGATGTAGTTTGATTTACTCCACAAATTGATAAATTGAATTTAGATTTTGGCAGTTTCAACTTATTGCACATTTCTTCCGTGATAAAGTTTGTTTGTGCACCGGGGTCTAGTAAAACCCTGCAAATATGGGCATGTCCATTATGATCAAATATTTTTAAGCATGCTGTAGATAGGAGTGCTTGGGTGTTATGTTGGGTGAATGAGTGATTTACTATAGCCCCGTCATTTTGCTGACTGGTTGATTGTATGATAGAATTGCTTGCAGATTGTGGTAGTTGTGAATTTTCTGCTAATCTTTCCTCGGGTCTGGTATCTGTTTCAATATGTAAAAGAGTATGATGACGTTTATTGCATTTCTTGCAACTATTAGATGTACAGTTTTTTGTTATATGGTTATTTTTGAGGCAGTTCAAGCACAGATTTGCCTTTCTCGCTTGCAAAATGCGTGAATTTATTGATGAGTTCATAAATGTTGTGCAATAATATATCGAATGATTGCCCTTACATATTACACAATTACAATTTTTTTGAGAACTGTGGTCTGTGTTACTTTGTTGCTTGTAACTACAATTTGTCTTGCCTTTTGTATAATGACTATCATCGTTTCGTTCAATACATTCTAAAATGTCGCACCTTCGTTTTAAGAAGTCTTTAAGATGACTAATTTTGACGGAATTTGATGGTTTGAATGATTCCCATTCTTTCCTAGTAAATCGGTCGAATTTATTGCAAAGAATGTAAATAATTAGTGTGTCCCAATATTCCACGGGCTCTCCTAATGCCTGTAATGCACGCATATGTTTTGAACTATCGTCCAACAATTGACGTAAAGCTCCTCTAGATTCCCTGTTAATTACAGGTAGATTAAATAAAGCCTTCACATGATTGTTCACTATTAATTGTTTGTTTTCGAATCTTTCTCGTAAGAGTTTCCAAGCAATATTATAATTACCTTCGGATACCTCCAATGAATGAATGACTAAGGCGGCTTCGCCTTTTAATGATGAACGTAAATAATAAAATTTGTGTACTTCGGAAATATCCCTATTTTCATGTATCATATTATTAAATGTGTCGTGAAATTCTAACCACTGATCATAAGAACCGTCAAAGGTAGGTAACTTGATAGTTGGTAAAGTAAATTTTATAGAATTGTTATTTGATGATGATGGAAATTTTGAACTATTATGTTCTATTTTCAGTTGTCCTAACAATGTCACAGCACGGGCATTTGAAAGATAATATAAATTCTCAAATTCTATTGCGCACTGTAGCTCCCTTTCTGTTTCATCTTTATCTGTCAGTAAATTCTCTAAATCGTATTGTAACTCATTGAATTCAGTTAAGAAATGTTTTATGTTCTTATGTCTTTCTGATAATTCATTAATTGATAGTTCGGAAGCATTTGAATCGAAATTATTTAGATATGTTTCAAATCTTGTTAATTGAGAGATCAGCATGGATCTTTGTTTGATGATGTCTTTGACCTTTGATTTGGACATTATGAAGTTCTAGCACAAGCAGAAAGCAGGAATAACAGGATATGATAAAGAGAGGATAACTTACAGGTTACACAGAAGCTGCTCCTTGGTAGCGTGTCGATGTTTCTCTACGTTGTGTTGATGTGATAGGACCCAATTCGGTGATGAACTATGTGTTTTCTTCACGATGTAGTGTCGAAGTGACCTAATTTTGGCACTGAATGTATGATGAATTTTCACTAATGTTTCACTGTTCCGTAATATCCGGCTCGAAGGACCATGTTTTAAATTGATAAAACACTGCAGGTTGTAAATCTGCTTATCAACTTATATACTTCTTGTTATGTGATGAATGATGATGTTCGGATGTATACGGTGAAATTGATTCAAACTCGATGTAAATTAAAATAATACTATATTTACAATATGTACAAGTTTGGTGTATAATGTTGATGTTAATGATATGATGATGTTAATATAGATGATGTACGTTCAGTTGTAAGTTTTTAAGTGAATTGAATAATGTCGCCTCAACTTCAACTACCTAGACCTATCTTCTCCCTTCAGGGTAGGGGTTTCTCGAATGTTCGTGATCGTGAACAAAGTAGTCAGACAGATGTTGGAAATACCTATTATAAACAATTTGCATTCTTCCGAATTATATAAATGAGATATTTTCAATATTGCTTTGAAACATTTGGCAGTTCTATATCTAATGTACATTCCTGAACAGATGAATAAGATTATCGAATAACCAGGTACTAGGGTTGTTATTGTGACAAATAAGAGTTGCAAATGTACAACGTAACAAATAAATATACATGAATAAGTGAATGCTGATTGATAAAGGAATAACAGTAATAATAATAAATGATATAATATTAACCTAAAGATTGGCGATCTTTAACATCATCTTCTCATAGTTATTTTTCAACATATTTATTTAATCTAACTTATTAATCACCGAGAAGTATGGTTCAAGCAGAAAGACGGAAAGTGTTGCTAAGTCCTGGACATAAACATTTTTGTGAAAGTATCTTTGATCTATGTCTTCCACTTGACTGCATAAACATTAAATTTGTTATAGTCAAACTATAAAATGTGTATCTGGAATACCTTGTTGTGAATAAGATCATATGGGACCTAGTTAATTTATAGTGTTGAATCATCATCAAAGAATATCAGTCTAATGTGGATGTACCGCAGGTATCAGTGATAGGCTCAAATTTTTTTGTCACTATCACCATGAGAATATCTATAGAAAAAGGAGAGGTATTCCACATTCTCACGATGTTCTAAAGAGGTCAATGTACTCGTAAGTGTGACATCATCAATCAGACGAATAGCTCCCTTCTGGATAGAATCCAAGAGCTTAAGCGTATGTTTGTGAGCCAAACTCCAAACATGTGAAGATAACTCAAGGATAGGTCGAATTTGTGCTTTGTAGATTTTAAGAAGCTGCTGAGATGTGAAGTAACTCATTGCACTGAATAGGAAACCAAGTTTTTGTGGAGCGATTTTTGCAATGGACCTCACGTGATCATCTCATGAGAGGGTGCTGTTAGTGGTGATCTCGACAATGGATATGGAAGACTTCATAGGAATGATTGTACCTGACGTCATCATATTATGTATTGTGGAATCTGCCTCTCTGGAGAACATGCAAGCTTGATATTTGGTAGCATTAAACTCTACTAGATTATCAGATACCCATTTTGAAATATTTGCCAGATCTCCATCAATTGCGAACACCTGTCTCTGTCTCGCTCCTCTAGCTCTATTATATTGTATAGGGGATCTAGATGAGGAAACCGTATGGGGTATACCATCATCTGGTGGACGGTGAGGTGGTTACTCCCAACAGATCGTTTATATGAAACAGAAAAAAGTTGGTGCCAAGGCAGATCCCTGTGGAACACCAGCTTCGATAGTCATTGTATCGGAGGACACTCCTTCAACCACCACATGGGGTGATTCATCTGAAAATTTGATAGTGAGAGACAAAGTTCAGGAAGGAAACCATATGACGGAAGTTTCCCAAGAAGGCTTTAGTGCCAGACTCGGTCGAATGCTTTGGAAATATATCAATGCTACAGCTAGAGATTCACGATGTTTTTGAATAGATTTCGGACATACATGTGTTACGCAGACGAGCAGGTCTCCTTTTGATCTCTGTTGACGAACGACATATTGCCGGTCATTCGCGTTTTTGAAGCTCTCTAGGTATTGGATGAGCTCGAAGTTAATTGCTTTCAGAGATCACAGATGAGAGTACAATGGGTAAATAATTACTCGGAAGTGTCTTCTTCCCTTTTTTTTGAAATTGGTTGGACTCTAGCTGTCTTCCAGCTGGAAGGAAACACACCAAGTTTGTATGAAAGTGTAAACAACTGTGCTTTCACACTTGATTTCATTAGTGAGTTTTATTTTCATTAGTTGAGCAACGACGCTTCAAAAACTATAACCTATTGATTTTATATTCATTGAGAGAAAAGGTAGATGGAGTATAAAAATGCTGTGATCAATCGATCACGTGCCTTCCCTAACTTTTGTAAGCTAAATACATTGTAGCAACAGAAAATATATTGGAAAAGATTCAGAAATAGCTAGAGAAAGACGTTGAGATATAATCTACATCACATTGAAATTCAAGTCATAATACTCTACAAAATGTATTCTGCTACTCCATGGTTCATAATACTGCCAGGTTGACTTTCGAATCATTCATACTTTAATGTGAGTTTGTCTTATACAGACGACTGCTTTCACAACTATCAAAATTTTCCACAGAGTGAACGGATAAAATAAACTATACATATTTTGGGACTTTTACAATACTTCCCTCACGCCACATACTGCGTATAGTGAGGGAAGTGAATATGGAAATATATGTCCATGCAATTTTTTGGAAATAGCTGGCAATCGATCAGGTATGGCATGGTATCTTATCTGACTAGAGGAGATATATTAAATAATATCCGAATGATTTCAAAGGTGGTTGCGTTACACCGTCACTTCAACTGCTTTAAACTCTCAAATATCATGCTGATTTTATTGGTGTTTCACCATCATCTGCTTACAGGATAATCAACGAAGTATGAATCATGAGCTATAGCAGATTTGAAGCAACGTTATATAATAATAATGAATTGTGTTCCAAACAGTTGTAGTGTCTACACCAAATGTTCGAAGAAAAAAGTAGCTGTATGTTATTATTTAAGGTAAGAAAACCAGAACATGGAATATACAGCTTCCTTGAGAGATACTCTCCAAAGCTGAAACTGAATAGCAGTGTTATGTGAAGACATTACCATTGCAACATGCAAAAAAATTATTTACACTTCTAATTTTCTCACAGCATTAGGTCTTAGCGAGTTCGATATGTTTCCAGACCACGACATGAATAATCATTATTTCTGAAGTTATAACTACGAAAACGGTCAGAAGCAGTTGAAACAAGGTTTGACGTCGCACAATCGCCATCCATTTTTTTTAAGCGGTATTTCTCGAAGAAACCCTAAAAATCAATAGTGTATTGTATTGCAGCTATTTTGACCATCATTTATTCTGACAGTTCAACTGTTTACATCCTTACACCGCAGAGTGAACACAGGAAATGAACTTCACCTACACACTTCGATGACGTTACTTGAACCTTGAATTGAGAATTCTGCACTTCTGCAGGTTGAATATAAAGTTGTGATATACATATTCCTAAGCAGAGAAGCATAGTTGACAAGTTAACATTATGGTTCAATAAAATAAAATAATTCCATTTGAAAACCTGAAGCATCTCACAACTACCACTCGAAACATGACTACACAAAAACAATACGGTTTCCATTTTTACCACTACAAAGAGATCTGCCAAATTTCAAATCGTCCAATAGGAGCGGAGCAAATGCACAGTGGGTTGCGCGCGCGTTCGCTCGCCCACACACACCCTCAGAAATGCTCAAAACGGGTTTATTATGGAAAATATTTTTTGCATCGAACACAATTCTTCCCTTACACTATATACTACGTATAGTGAATCAAGAAAAAAATCACCATCATTTCAAGAAGCTTATCGTGTCAACATGGATCATGTGAAGTAAATAATATTTAGATGAAGCATTGCGTGTCGTGATGCATAATTGATTCGTTAATTTTGCATATAATATCAAAAGCTTCTCAATTTCAAAAACAGTATTCTTATTCAATTTTATATATCGTGGTAACTTGATTTTAGTCTTCTAACGATTTGTAGCCATTGTTCTCGTTTCAAAAGCTAGTTTGACAAAGGGGCAAACATTCTACAATGGAGGATATTCACGCAATGAGAAAATTTGCATGAAAATCAATATAACAGCTATTAACGCTAGCACGATATCATAATTTTTCAGCTGTAGCCAATCACTTTGAATCAATCAATGTTTACGCAATTAATTTATCACATTCAACCTCATAGGCTACCCTGAAATACTAGTTTGTGGGGTTCAGCGTAGACCACAAATGAATAAATAATATTCCAATGATTCACACGATATATCTGAACCACTAACCGAGAGAAAGACGGCAAACGTATTCAAGAAATTGACCTGGGGGAATCACCTGTAACTATTAATCATGATCAAAAGTGAATAAGTTCTTGCATAAGACAGAAAATACTGCATTCGAGTTTGTAACGGGCTGCGTTACGTGATTATATATAGAACTCTTTGAAGAACAGAGTAGAATTCTTTTCGGCTAGGAAACTTGTCATATGATATTTGAAGATATCTGCCGGTCAATAAAACATAGATTATTGATACTACCATTCCTGATGTGAGATGTCACTATATATCGCGAAGTGGGAGGTAGAATAACGGAAGTCGAAGACAACTCATTGTGGTTTGTTTCTTTGCCTAGGTAAGTCGAGATTTCGTAATTCATTGTCGTTAAATACATTTTCTCAATTTTGCTTCCGAAATGTCATCACATCAGGCTATTTAATTTGATTTAGATTTGTTATTAAACGTCTGGATGTACAAAGCCTGATTGTGATAGTATTTCGGCGGATTTTTATCTAGATTTGCCTGGGGGGCACACCCGATCATTTTGCGGATAGCATATTTCAAAGAATATCATTTCCATCACAGCATTGATTGTTGTAATTCTTGTAGGAGAATAATCTATCGGAACGTAGGCAGGTTCTCATGATAATATTTCTGTAGTCCTTGTCAGTTTAATTCCGCATTGGCACATGCTATTTTTTTGTGATTCGTAAGAGTCGCCATTTTGTTAATCTGATACGTAGTATTCAGAGCTGTCTTCGACTGCATCGTGCTATAAATAGTATTTGGAATTATCACAAGGTATTATTCAATTATTGCTTATTGAATTTTTAATTATCAGGACTGCTGCGTTTGCGTGATTTCAGAGTAGAGTAATACATTAATTCGATGAAAATCAATTCAAGTTTCTAGATTTGTGCTAACTAACAAATTCAACGTTTTGGTTATTTCCTTTTCAATCACAATTTGATTATTTTCTTTCTATCTCATTTTTTGTATCGTTAATTCAGTGACATATTATTTATTGTTTAAAATTAAGTAATTCTTGTAATTATATAATCCTTGCAGATTAAATTGTATTTTTGTCTAAATTGATATCTCATCGAGATACCAATTTTGTAATAGTGTCTTACATATTGGGGAAGATAACATTACCGGAGGTGGAATCATTTGGTTATCCCGGCCGACGGTGTTACTTGTTCTTTGATCTCAAGTCAGGTACTGTTCGTTCTTTGAGATTACAGGGTTTGAACGTCTGAGGTTCCTCACTCCTTCACTCCAAGACGGTTTAGTGACTTTCCTGACAGGACCAGCTTCCAGTTCCTACGAGTTCCAAGGAGGGTAACATTTTCTTGTTGAGTGACCACTATTTCATTTTCTGATTTTGTTGTTCACCAAAATTGTATTTCGCTAGATTTTTTTAGAGCCATTCGTGGTCTCTTTACTATTTAACTATCCATTCTTTCAATTAAGAAATTGAGTTAATTTCATAACTATTTACTCAAAATTCTTTATATACAAATTGATTTAATTTCGTAATTGTTACTTCAAAATTCATTTTATTCATAAATTAATACATTATATAAACTGTAAATTTATTTTTGTTAATTACCAAATTCCATCTGGAATAAATCAAATTGTTAAGTTGAACTTGTATTGTCTTTCTAATTTCCATCAACTAATAAACCATCTCGTGGTGCTTAAATTCTAGACTGTGAATTCATTTATTTTTATAGTTTTTCTGTAAGCAATTGGCGCTCAAGCAATTCACCAGTCTAGAATCACAAGGCACGCTTCACTACGAGCCCTGAGATTAATTATTACAAATTGAGCTAGTTGGGTCAATATAAACCGACCCAAGCGGGTCCGTTTCAAGTTTAGGAGGAATTGATATGTTCCGAGGTTCTTTGAGTCGTGTTGAATCACGAATCAAAAGCAGAAGCAGTGAAAGTAGTTGGTTTTACTTTATTCAAAAATTTATTCTCCCAATTTCTCGATTATTCCAGATTATTTTTTTCAATTATGTATTTATAATTTCTTCATGGTTTGTTATGAATATATTTTATAAATCCATGCACCTGAGAATGACCTGTGTGTTTTTATAATATTATAGAGGAGAAAAAAGTTGTAATAATATAGTGCTATGAATGTAAATGTATGAAATTAGTGCGATGAAATTATTTCATATTTATCGAAAATAAGAAAAGACAACATCCCATCGTATAAACCTGTAGTTATTTGAATTAAAAATATGTTTATAAAATTGCATGGAATATTGTCTTGATGAATGTAATTCTATATTTCTATAATTTTTCAAAATATTTTTACTTTTCATTTTCCACAGAACTACGTTGTGCAATATTGGGGCTAAAGCCAGCAGGGATCACTTGGATGAAGATGTTGAGAATTTAATAATCGGTGTGTACATTTGTTCGAATAGGCTCTTGTGTAATATGTGTGCACGTGAATTTTCTCCAGTTTCAAACACCAGACGTCCTCAAAACACAAAGGACGGACTGGGAGAACAATGAACAATGGGCCGCTCCCGCCAAGGAGACTCTTGTGTTTCACGGACGGGTCCAAGACTGGCGAGTCAAACGGTGACTGAGTCTACTCGTGTACACCCAGAAGGAAGATTTAAGTTCCCCTAGGTGCCCTCGCAACCATTTTCTAGGCTAAGGTCTATGAGCAAGAGAGGCCTTTAACTGGTGACTCCGGACAGGGAAC
The DNA here is from genome assembly GCA_958510875.1 of Endomychus coccineus. Taxonomy (NCBI): domain Eukaryota; kingdom Metazoa; phylum Arthropoda; class Insecta; order Coleoptera; family Endomychidae; genus Endomychus; species Endomychus coccineus. The sequence goes on along the minus strand of OY294068.1, from coordinate 48,600,562 downwards.
TGTCATCTGAATAAACATCTATACACAATTGGCATTGTTGAAGACTCAGCTTGTAGTAGATGTGGAGAGGCTGACGGAACTGCCTCTCACATTCCAGCAGAATGTCCAGCACCGGTTTCTCTTAGGCTACAACACCTCGGCAGTACACATATGCCGCTTGAAGCCATAAGAGATATCAGTACATGCAAAATCTTAGCCTTCGGCACTGCCTTAGACCTGCTGGACTGACTTGGGTGCACAATGGACCCAATCAAGCGGTGTATGTGCTCTGGACCTATCCGCCCCCGTTTCACACATTGATTGAATAAATATGATGAGGATTTAATAATCGGTGTACATTTGTTTGAATAGGCTCTTGTGTAATATATGGGCGCGTACATTTTCTTATTTGTTTTATGCATACAGTTCATTACAGCCTGGTAATACAAAAACCTTATATCAAATACTCTAATTTCAATGTAAAGAAGTTTTGTTTTATCAGTGTTTCCTTATTGATCAATATTTTCAGGAGTGAATGTTGACAAATCTTTAAAGGATGCATTTTTCATATGCTTCACCTCAGTTGATTATAGAATATTTCATATTGAATTGATTCAGGGATCAATAAAACATAGATTGAATTTATTTATAGGCTCCTGCATTCCTTCAACCAGATTATTTATATGAATATGCCATCTGAATTTTGGTAAAGTTCATCTCAATCAAAGTTAAATGTCTCATTGGCAAAGCATTCTTGACGTTCATGTATTATTATTTTATTTTCCGCTGGTGATTCCACAGTTCTTGGAGAAAATCTTAGGAATCTCGTTCATTCATTATTTGATTAAAGTTACTTTTTATCTAACCAGCATTTGATAAGAAAGCTTATCTCAGTACTGGATTGTTCATATACCTCTAGTCATGTCTCGGAAACCAACAAAAGCATCCGCGTAGCAAGCAATCTTGATCTTTTTACTCATAGCACATAATCCATTTACATAAATATGGAGCAGGGTTGAGCCTAACACTTTATTAAGTATGAGAGGATCACTGAGAATACCTTGAAGTAGAGTACTTCGGAATCTATTAACCAAATAACCCTTGATTAGAGTATCACCCCTGATCAGAATGTTTCCAATTTTTCCAGGAGTTTTTTGCAAAGAAAATCGGCACTTTTTCTCACAGGAACTGATATATCATGAATATAACGCGAGAAATGAAAAAAGCTATAATTATCCTTGTCATAGATTAACTTTAACGGAAGCAAGTCCTCATTATGCATGCATTTGTTTTAATAAATGTCCACCCAAGAGTCTACATGAATTGATTAATTACAAAAAACGATTCAAGAGTGAAGTGTTCAACTTTATTTGTGTTTTAAAACCCTACTCCGTTGAAGAATTTTGAAATAGTAAATAGGTAACCTTAATTAGTTACTATTTAAATGAAATAATTCTGAATCCGATTATATATTAACTGTATGTTTTTTGCCATTGTTAGATAAAATTTTAATTTTAATGTTCTGGATTGTTTTCGAAATACTAATATGGTTGTTCAATTCTCATTTTACCTGACTCGCTTCTCACTGTTTCATTACAATTGTTTAATAAATTACTTCATATTACTTTACTTTACTTTACTATAGATTTTTGGTAAAGATATGGAGGGGATGTCTTTAGGTTATGGAAACTCTTGTAATTTTTCGGAGTAGAGTCAAGTGGTTCTACTGAATCTTTCTATACCTACCGATCCAATTTGAAGTATATGTAAGCATAATTCATTCGGAGGATTAAAACATATACTTGAGCAATGAGCTCAGCTTACATAACGGTTCAACTGAACCACTGTCTGCAGTTTGAATTTTAGTTCCCTATAAGATGAATAATTATATTCCGAATCAGATATGTAATCATACATGAAAACACGGAGATTATGTATTGTCACATAGATTCGAAGCCTATTAAAGTGTGATGATCGACATTATTCATGAAATCAGCTTTCATCATTATTATTTCATGCAACAAATTGAATACTGTCTGTCAATCCTGCTAAATTTAAGTTTTCCGCTCGCTCTACCGTTCTGTTAATCAGGTTCAATCATAAAAGCTACTTGCAACATCTGTTCCATAATTTATTCTGTGTATTTTGGGTGGAATCATGAATATCTAAATTAATCACCTGAGTTGAATATTGAGATATACATCAAAATTAACTATTCTATAAATTTCGCAAATAGACAACTTAGTTAAGACCAAGAATAGTCTGTTTCCAATTTATTATACAGGCAAAAATTGAGATAAGTATAATGTAAATGAATCTGGAGACGTTCATCAATCAATTGAGGTCAAGTACAATCATACTGTATTCATTCTTATTCGTATTCATTCATATTCATACAGAAGACAGTTATCCAATCTTGGATTCTTGATGGAGGAACAATACACTTAAATTTGTAGTGCTATTGCCAACAATTTCTAGGGATACGCCAGTAAATCTCAAAGAATAATCAATATTTTTATATATTCAATATTTCTTGCGATTCCACCGATCAATGGTAACAGTAAATTTTCATACTTTCATACCTACCTATTATGAACTATTATAAATGTTGCGTATTTACCAAATATATTAATCATCTTTCGTTAGATTCCAAATTAAATATTGAATTAGGAATAAAAATTTTTCCTTCTATCAGCCTCACATTTATTTATAGTTATTGTCGGTGACCCCGAAGCATTTCTATTCAACTGGAATGACGAACAGAATTTAAAAAAATGAGAATCAAATGAACATTTCGAGTAATTCCAGCTTACTCGATCAATTAGATTCTTGTGAGGAATAATTATCCATGAAACTGGATATTTTGAAGCTACAACAAAGTGCTACCCGATATGGCTAGAGAGATTGTAAGCCATATTTCAAATCGTTGCAAATACTAACATTACCCTCTTTGTTCATGTTAAAATGTCTTTTATGCATCAAAAGAAATATTAACGACTATAACACTCATAAAATGGTTCATGATTACTACATTCGCAATTAAAATAATATAGTCCAAAAAGTATTCAGCCTCACAAAATGGTCTAACTTAACTCGCAACCAAATTTATAGTCTACTGCTAATACTCATATTCGTTATTTAACATATGAGACATTTGAACAACAATAAATATTTTTGATTGGTTAAGCCCCATACTCAAACGAAGATTGCTTTAGCAATGATTTTTCTGACTTTTTACCTTATTTTATAGCTATCTTTGTAATTTATGCCTAATTTAGTAATTTCATACTCTATCGAATATTTTAATGTGGACTTGCATAAATTTAATAATAACTAATAAATTAAATTCTTAAATTATCTCATCTTATCCGCTTTTTTTACAGGAAAAATAGACATCGAAAAATTGGTTAACATGGTAAATAGTCCTTAGTAGAGTGTTCTTAATAATGTGCAAGAGGTCTCCATCGATTTGAACGTCGAGGGATTAGTATCTTGTAAATATCTTGAATTAAAGAACCTATCGTGAAAATATTATTTAGCCAATTTGAAGCTGATATAATTGCTACAAACGGAAATGTAAAAGTTCTTGTGAAGAAACCGTTCACGAGATATAATATGCTGTTTATAATTCTGCGCACATTTCCCCAGCACTATAATATCTACAATTTATTCATTCCATACATCAATAACCTATCATTGAATTATTGGTTAGGTGCCTGTAATTAGTAATTCAAATAAGAACAAGGAGCGTATTTATCAACAAAATATAAGTATATGGTTCGGAAATTATGAAATTGATCCTGAAAACTTGGCAATAGGACCAAAATAAGAGACTATGTCATCATCTCACAGGCGAGACTCTCAATTGAAGCAATGGAAAAATTGTAACTTCTAACATCTGAACATATAACTCAGCCGAAAGGGACGGTCTTCGCATGTTTTCCTCCTAGTTTCCTTAGAGAAGCGTATGTTCCGAATCTGATGATCCAACGCAATGTGCTACAGAGATTTCGGATATTATCAGGCTGGGAATGGGAACTTACATGCCCCATACCAACATATCACTATCATCTGGTGAACGAAGGTTCGATGAAATCTGTTCTAGGGCCATCGCTTCAAAACGAACAGCCTATCTGGAGACCAGAGCAAAATATGTTGAGGCCAGAAATATGTGCAATGAAGCAATAGACATTTCGGAATAGGTAAATAATGCCAAAATAAGATAGCTTATAGAATGCCCGAGATGGCTCACTTCCGTTTTGGACTTCCACCAAAGAAATTGGTAGGAATTGCACTCCCAGTTCAATCTCTCCCCCAATCAATAATAATGGCACACTGGCTACTACACTACAAGAAAACGCCTACCTTTTTGCTAGAATGTTTGCGGCAAATTCAACTTTGGATCCACAAGGGAAGGACCCTCCTAATATTGCTGCCATCGATATCCATATGCCTGAAATTGTATTACGCCAGCGCACAATTAGGCTCATTCTGCATGATCTCAATAGCGTGGAATCCTATGGGGTCAGACAAGATTCCATCTGTAGTTCTCAAAGAATTTGCGTTTGAGTTAACACCAGTTTTGAGTTAACACCAGTTTTGTGCAGGTTGTTCACCCTTTAATACAAACTTGGTGTGTGAACCTTCTCAATGATTATGGACTCATTGCACTATCATCTATGATCTCTAAAATGATAGAGGGAGCTATCAACATCGAGATCATCAAATACCTAGAAAGCTCCAAAATCGTGAATGAACGGCAATATGGCTTTCGACAAACGAGATCAACAGGAGACCTGCTTGCCTACGTAATACATGTATGGCAGAAATGTATTGAAAAATATGGGGAAACTCTAGCTGTATCATTGGATATCTCCAAAATCTTGGGAAACTTTAGTCATATGGTTTGCCGCCTCAACTTAACCACCTGTCTCGTCCACAGCTTTGCAGATGATGGCACACTTCTTCTCCAGGCAGGCGGATCCAAAAATCTCCCAATATGATGATGTCAGGTACAACTATTCCCATGAAGTCTTCCATAACAATGCTCAGGATCACCACCAACAGCACTCTTTCATGACACGATTATGTGAGGGTCATTGCGAAAACCGCTCCATAGAAACTGGGTTTATATTGCCAAGAGCTACTTTATATCCCAGCAGCTCCTCATAATCTACAAAGCACACATGTTCGTAGTTCGGCTCCCATACATCCGCTGAAGCTTTTGGATTCTATCCAGAAAAGAGCTATTTGTTTGATTGATGATGTCACACTTACGAGTTCTAGTGGAGTAAATCTGGCAAATGGTTGGCGAAAATCTTACGATGCTTAGCGACCCGGTGGAAAATGTTTGTTGTGGTACCAATGATAACCCCTGAAATTTGTATTTCTCAAAGTGGGTGCAACCCTTTTTTTTTGGCCAAAAAGAGGATTTTTGACATTTTTAAGGGTAGTTTAGCAAAAAAAATCAATATCTCTGTTTGTATTGAAAATTAAGGAACTAAAGTAGTACCCTTTTATTGTCAATGTCCAAGGAACTTCCAGTCCAAATTTCGGGTTGATCCTACATCCCCCCTCCCCGTAATAAATATATATATATACTCATATATGCAAGGAATCTTGCGTAACGACTAACTCGGTCATTTTTCAATCGAGTTGGCTGAAATTTGGACTGAGAATAGGTGTTATGGTCTCAAAAGTACCCTCTGAATTTCAAGTGAAATTATTGAACAGTTTTCCAGAAATTCAACTTTAAGGCAATTTCTTAGTTATTTTTCAAATTAAGATATCTCATGTCATTTACATCCGATCGGGATCTGCTTTGCGAGAAAATGTAGGTATTCGCATATGGTTTTATATCATGGAACTCATTTTTTAATTATTTCTTTTCCGGTCTATATTGGTCATTTTGGTTAATTTGAGATAAATCGAATGACGTTCACGTGAGGAGCGCGTATCTGGCGAGTTAGAAAAGTGCAAACTGGTTGTACCTAACACGGCTTTACGACAACTTTCCGCGTGCCGTTTTCGCTCCATGTAGTAGATAAGGTATCGGCCGGTGCTCGACGGCCCTTCTTCTTTCGATTGTCCATTAAATAGGAAACTTTAATTGAAATAGAAACAGGTACTCTCAGGTCTCAGCTACGCGCTTCTAACGTGCGACGTATCAAAGGGAATTTTCTAGCTCCTTAAATATACCCGAAGCGGGTGAAAGCTCGCGGCCCACAGCCGAAAATACTTTATTATAACTGGCGCCGCCCGCACGGGGCACGAAACGGCCTCAACATAACAAGACCGAGGTAAATTTCATAAACTCTAACTGACGCGTAGCGAGCTTCTCGAAGGAAACGTCAAAATGATTACGTTCGTAGCTAATTACATAGGACGTCTTGCGTTAATGCAATTGTGTTTTTATACAATTTGAACCTTCTAATTTCGTGAAAATTCCGGAGCCTAAAGCGCTATCAACTTCTGAGTCTCACAATATTCGTATAAAATTGCGAAATTTCGCACTTTTAGAAACTTCAAATTAATTGACAAGTTTTGGGGATATTAATAATGAAAATAAAATGGCCAATATAGGCCGGAAAAAAATGAATGAAAAAGGAGTTCCATTACATAAGACTATATGCGAATACCTACATTTTACAGCAAAGCAGATCCAGATCAGATGTAAATGACATGAGATATCTTAATTTGAAAAATAACTAAAAAATTGACTCAAAGTTGAATTTCTGAAAAACTGTTCAATATTTTCATATGAAATTCATAGGGTAGTTAACAAATTTGTTCCAACTGTGGCAATTAGTTTGTTCCGATTATTGTTGATATCAACAAAAAAATGAATGAATTAATAAAAAAACTCCTTAACAAACGACACACAGATGTGTTATCTCTGTTAATTTCATATGCTTCACATTTTCTGTTGAATCATCGACTGCTTCGAACCTAACTGATTTACACCGTTTGACAACTATTAATAATGCAACATCAACATAAATGTTGAACTATCACATGGACCTCTAATATTTTGTAAGTAATTTTAATCTGTTTTTAGTTAATGACTTACTTAAGTTTTTTAAATTGTTTTGTTATGTTTATTGTAGTGTCTCCTGAAGAAGTCATGAATATATGACGAAATATTGAGAAATTTAAAATAATTGAGTATTAATTCAGCATCCTCTGACCGCATACCTGATAATAATATCGAATAATTTATATACAGCACGGTTGAAAATAACTTTATATCTTCTATATATATATATATATATATATATATATATATATATATATAACTTAAGAGATATAGAATTAAATTTTCTGAATTATGAAGATAACTTAGATAATTTAACATAGGATTATAAAGATGAATAAACGTAAAAGATTGAACCATAGGCGGGATTCGAACCCACATTTCTGGATTTCTAGTCCAGGGTGTTTACCAATTACACCACTTCGGTCCTGTTAGATTTTTATATTTTTGTAAATATAAACCTCTGAAAGGATAGTAGATCATTGATGAACGCAATGCGATTCGATGCCCTACCATAGATCAACTACACGCACATTCATCTGAAGTTCAGTCGTTTTTTGAAGTAAGGATTGTAGGTTAGTACTGCTATGGTTGGCAGTTACTTGACAGTTCTTATTCAAATGACAGCATCCCGGTTCTTATATATTTCAATTCTTCAGATGAATGTGCGTGAATAGTTGATCTATGGTAGGGCATCGAATCGCATTGTGTTCATCAATGATCTACTATCCTTTCAGAGGTTTATATTTACAAAAATATAAAAATCTAACAGGACCGAAGTGGTGTAATTGGTAAACACCCTGGACTAGAAATCCAGAAATGTGGGTTCGAATCCCGCCTATGGTTCAATCTTTTACGTTTATTCATCTTTATAATCCTATGTTAAATTATCTAAGTTATCTTCAAAATTCAGAAAATTTAATTCTATATCTCTTAAGTTACATACACGATAGTGGCCAATTAGGCAAAGAAACTTTAAACTTGTTTATATATATATATATATATCTTTTACGAGGAGGGGGGAGGTCGGATTAACTTGAAATTTGGACTGGAAGTTCCTTGGACATTTACAATGAAAGGTTTTTACTTTGGTTTCTTAATTTTCAATACAATCAGAGATATTAATTTTTTTTTGCTAAACTACCCTTAAAAATGTCAAAAAAACCTTTTTGGCCAAAAAAAAGGGGGTTACACCTACTTTGGGAAATATAAATTTCAGGGGGTTGTTATTGGTACCCTAACAAACACTTTCCACCGAGTCGCTAAGCATCGTAAAATTTTCGAAAAACCTTGCCTTTTTTCTCGCTAGATTTACCCCACTATTCATTGACCTCTCTAAAACATCTTCGAAAGGTAGGAGATCTCTGATATACACGATTCCATGATCGATGTTGATCAGAAATCTCGCTTGTTATTCCACCAGGAGACATTCCAGATAGGCGAACTAGACAAGCTCAAACTAGTAACCCCTCCACTGTCAAGCTCGAGACCTGCTGAACTTCTTCTTAAAAGACTTCATTTTCATCTGCGTCTATCGGTCTATTATACTAACCTATTAGGTACTTGTTTGATTCTTTCAATAAAAAAGCCTCACTGACCTTGTATTAGAATTGCATGCCCGCTTTCAATAAACACGTGCCATTGACGAAAGTATGTGAAACTCTCAAATGCTATTTTTCTTGGAGAGAAACACTTTTCAAGCGCCTATTTCAAACATTAAACTTACCTAGAATAATTTATCAACATGTATGTTATCAACAAACTTTACAATACACATTCTTTCCAGAATCTCTTGTTTATCATGGTTTCATTTTTCCACCGCATTTCATTAATATTCGTGCCTGGCGACATTGCATGTTTCAATATTAGAGCATGAGTATTTCGCATGTTGCTACATAGTAAAATATATCACCAAGGTCAGACCTAACGCATTATAATAGTTTGAATAATATTGACGACATTCGACTGTGATTCTCATGCATACGAGAATTTTAAGGATGTCACATGTTTTTAAATCGAAGCAAAATTATTAAAAATGTATCTAAGCTATATTAAGGGATGTAATTATTCAATGAAAATTTCATCGTGTAATTGTTTTAGGAAAAAGATGATCACTTCGTATGCATAACAGCCCAGAGGTTGTGGAGTAAAAAAAGCAGTGTTCGTAATTTATTAGAGGAAATCTTTTCAGCTTAGGTCTTTAATGAAGTAACTCACGAGTTCGTTGACCTCTCTAGAACAACGTAGAAAGGTGGGCTCTCATTTTTCCATAGAAAATTCCAAGGTCGGTGTTCATCAGAAATCTTGTCTGTTTTCCCACCACGAGAGATTCCAGATAGGCGTCCTAGACGAGCTGAAATTGGTAGCTACCTGCCGAACTTCTTCCTATGAGACTTAATTTTTTCATCGAACAACGAAGTTGTGGAACTCTTCACCTACTGAGGTCTTCCCCTATGTCCATAACCTCCAAAACTTCAAGAAAAATATGAATACCTATCTCCACTCCCTTTATTTCACTGCTGGCTCACACGATGTTCATCGAACATCATGTGTTTCCCTCTCGTGTAGTCAAAGTATAAAAAAAACTCTTAGTTTCCACCTTCGGTTGGATATGAAAATTATTAACAAAGCAATGAGTTTTCCATAATTTCAAGCGTATTTCTGAAATTGAGAGTAATATCGTTTGTTATTCACAATATTGCATAAAAATAAAAGTACGATAAAAATTGTGCTAACAGAAGAAGTAACAATAGTAGTAACAGCAGGTAACCTATAGGTATATACAATAAAAATACGATAATACAGTAAGAGTACTAGAACGACTTTTTGTTTAAGTCGAGGAAAATTCATTAAATCTAGATCTTAGTAAGTTTAATTGTCCATATTTTGTAACTACTTGTTGAACTACACAACAAGAACCCTACAAGAATGTGACATTTCTCGTTTCCATGGCAAACCATGCAAAAAGAAGTTTCCTCATTGTCAATAAAAAGTCAGAATAACTTGAAAACTATCGAACATTGATACAGCTCGAAGAGGATTTCATTCTCCTGCATTTGGGAGAGAAAAAACATGGTAATACATTCAAAAAAATTAGTTGGATGCTTGATTCCGGAAACACTACCCCATCCCCCTTCCTCACCCCTTGAAACAGATAAGTACCGTAGCGAAGCAGTAGCAAATATTCATAAAATGGTAAAATTTACAAATTTAACGATAGTGAATCAGGAATTCTGTAAAACATTCATGTCTGGTGAGCGTCGTTGTTAGAAAAAAGTCACTGTCTACATGATATTCCGGAAACACTACCCCATATCCCTCCCTCAACTCTTGGAACAGATAAGTAACGTATCTAAGCGGGGGCAAATATTTATTGACGTTAACATTTATAAATTTAACAATCGAGCTTCAAGAGTTCTTAAGAACATTCATAGCCGCTGAGCGTCGTTGTTAGAAGAAAGTCACTGAATACATGAGATTCCGGGAACATTAACCCATGTCCCTTCCTCAACCATTGTACCGTATAATAGTGAGGGCAACTATTTATTGATTGATAAAATTTAGAGATTTAACTATCGAGATTCAAGAATTCTGAACAACATTTATGGCTGCTGAGCGCAATTGTTAACTGTTCCTTTGGGCGTAGTACACCTGGGAAAAATACTTTCGAAGTCAGATGTATCAGCTAGTAATCCAATCAAGGTCCTAATATAGCAACCCTTGTAGAACACATGGTGTTGTCAGTTCGAATAAACTTTCGTTTCAATGACATATAATTTGACCTCTTTATCCATTTGTGATCGTTCGCATCCTATTTTCGGTTCTTACCCGTCTTTTTGATTTTGATGTATTTGGCCTATACGTGAAAAATGTTTGCAGAACATGGTGTGAGCGAGCGTATGAATGTTGGCAGAGGAGATAGATGGACATTGAAGGTTATCGGCGCCAAGAAAGATCTCACTCAGCAAAGAATTCCACCATTAGTGGGGAAAATTTGTGATCACAGTCAATTGATTCTACATCTGAATGGAGTTAAATTTTCAGAGATAACATTCCAATCAGTTAAACATATATCTAGGAATAATGTTTCAATTTTAGTTCTACATTCAATTAACAATGGATATTATATGTTTCCAAAACATAAATTGAGATATTGATTGAATTTAATATGCTAATATTAAATATACTTCAGTGGTTTCAAAGGTGAGTTGATTTCTTGAATCTGAATTTCCTGTTTATCTTGATTTTCACAAAATATTAAGTTTCACCCTCCTCAATATTATGATCATCCCATAAACTGATGTCCATTCACCGTATTTGAGAGAGCTTCCAATATCCTGTTAAATTTCCGTTATTTCCAAATTATGACAAATATTCAAAGAATCGGTGAGCCACAGGCTCTCCGAAATCCTAGATATGTATGGAACTGTATGATATAAAAAAACAGATTGACAATTTGTATTATTAAATTCAGCACAAATGCAAACTCAAATAATGATATCAACAATAATTTTTTCAACATACAGTCGCTTCATCAAAATTAGTTGTTGTAGGTATATAAGTGGATTTAAAATAACTATGATTTATTCGGGAATATGAAGATATTACATTCAAGGTTTGGGTAGACATGATAACACCTGCGTTTGATGATCTTCAATTATTAGAAACGCTTTGACACATTCATTGATAATTGGTATACGTAACTATTAAATTTGATTGTTTCATAATTCAATAGGTTCACATAATTATATACGTTTTTGAAAATGAACTGCTCATTGAAGTCCTAAATTGCAATAAATTCGTTCAACAAACGTGCTATATCAGATCTTGTTTGTACCATATTGTTTCAGAAATTACATATTGATTATATCGTGTCAATCACTAATGCTGAGGATGCCCCTGCATGGTGAAACTATTGTTAATATTTTTGTAAATGAGGTGTAAATGTGAGTTTCATCAAAATGTTTACTCAATTTATAATAAATATACATATAATAACTCAAGAATCAATGTGAATTAATGAACTTCACAAACGTATGCTTATCTGGATACATTAACTCAAACTCGCGAATAGGTAGAAGGTTTTCTACTACTTTTTATAGCTCTATGATCTAATATAAATTATATTGATTCGAATAACTACTTCAATACCCAGTATTAATCAAGCTATTTATATGAAATTTTCACATAATATATATATAAATTCTCGGGAAATAGGTCACATTATACTTATGTTTTTCCTGTTTCCCGAGAATTTATATATAATTCATACCTGGGTCAAGAATCTTTATTACATAATATATACTCCGATACAACAAAGAAAATATAAGGTTTTCAATAACAAATTAAGGTCGGGCGAAAAATATTCAGTTTAATGGTTGCACCACCGTGATGGATTATGCACTCATTAACTCGGTGTGAGACACACTGAGTGATATGATCAATGTATAACGATATTCGCAAAAAACAATTTTTTTTTCAATTTCAACACCCTGTATCTCGAAAACAAAGCTTTCTACGACATATGTTTATGAGAACTTTTCTTCTCAAAAACATCTGTTCCATCTCCTGTTGGAGTTTGTCTACAAACAACTGACTCACCCTATATACGTCATTAGGTCCAATTGCTTGAATAACCTCAATAACGGATTCCGCTCGGAATTATAGATAATTAAACTTCCAAAGAGGTTGCTACCGACATCTGTGATTCAATGGCGCAAAAAGATCATTTTACTAATGCGCGAAAGCTCGAGAGTTGTCTCGCGATACGCGATGAGAGACTAGAAAACGGAAATAGAAAATTATCTTGTGTTGAGTCGAATTATTTTCATTAATTCATGTTTTATTAATTTAATATATTGAAGGATTATTATAGACAGTGGATCTGATAAGTTGATGTCCAATCCTATCTTAACCTCGTAGTAGACGTGTATATTTCTCTGATCGATGATATTTCACAATACTTATATGAATATCGACCCGCATGGCCACACAAGATCGCTTTTCCTTGCTCGGATCTAAATCAGATGATCATCTACTTATGTTTTTTCCCTTGTCTTTAATACGTACCGAATTTATGAAGTTAACGTTCTGAATGGTTTATCTCTTTCTTCAAGGCTCGTTTGATCAGCAATGATTCACGTGGTTATGTAGTATTCCGTGTCACCCCCATTTGACTCCCCTCTTGATGAATTTGTAACGGATACGTCTCTCAGGCTAGTCTTGGTGAGATAACGGAATAGTTATTGATCTGGATGAACTTAAAAAAAGCCGAAATTCTCATTTACTGCTTCGAACTTGTAGCCAAGATAATGCTCGTGTTGTCTATATTTCAGGGTTTAAACTCTCCATTCTTCTCCCGTGCCGTGTTGTAGAGGGAAATTCCTGGCTTTCTCCAAGCTCATCCAAGTTTCAAGGAGGGTAATATTTTTTTAGTTGGAATAACTAAATTTTCAGCTGTTTGTGATCTCTACTCAAAATTGTTTTCATCTGCAAATTAAATTCTATCTTATTATTTTGACTAAAGCAGTTGGTGCTCTGGGTAATCCGATCAATCAAGAATCTAAGTACACGTATCACTACGAGCCCTGGGTGTAAAATATCCTAGTGAGCTAGTTGGAATTATTAGACACAAAAGGTCTCTTCAGAACCTTACAAGCGTGACATCACCAATCAGAGGAATAGCTCTCTTCTGAATAGAATCTGAAGGGTTCCGCGTATGTTTGTTAGCTGACAAATATATCTGATCGTAGTATGGTGGAGAATCTTCCAAGGTTCAGAATAATGGGTTCCCCTTGTTAACCTGGTTCGTTTATGCCAGCGCTTGATTTTTCCTCCTTTTTTGCCCCATCTGTTAACCAGAGGGTACTATTAATTTAACGATTACAGGTAGGCATCATCTTCATCCCTTTGGAAGGAGATTATCTTGAAGCTTTTCGTAATGTCAAAGCCTTCCATGTAATTTGATCGCATTGCTAGTAAAGAAACAAAACGAAGTATAGATTATTGTTATTCCACTGAATACATATCCAGAATTATTCGAGGGAATTATAAAACGACAATACCTGGTTTACGCGGGTACATTGTTAATCAAACGAAAATAGATTTCAACTAATATGATAAAAATTGAGTTTCGTACTGGTGAACTCTGCGAGGGATCTAACGAGCGTGAGCTCTGGAGGCATTTTCGCCAATGTTAGATTTTATTTCATTTTTGTGTGCTTTATAAAATCACGTGTCAGATTTCAGCCTCGCTATTCAACTATTTAATTCTCTACGTTATATGATAGCAATTATTAAATAACGTCATTAAATTCTGGAACAGCAGACAAGCTAACGTTGTTATAAAATATCACGTATAAACATCAAAATAAAAGTCCGTACTATGGATGTATGTTACAAGTAAAATTTGAGACAATCATCAAAACCGGAAATATTGATTGAATCATTCAATAAGAAAGTCGATATAACCCAGAAGAGATTGATGTGTATCATAGAAAGTAGAATCCACTTCAAAGAATTGTTTCACTTCACATGATGGGGAAGACACGTCATGATATTTTTAAATCTACGATTTACGATGAATTTCAGAAATTACAACAATTCTCAGTAATTATCAAGACATTCAACAAAATGGCGCGAGAGTAATATTATGTGAAACATGCTTATAAAATTCATATTAGATTCACAGAATCGATAGTGAAATTTTCAACTGAACTTAATATAAGTTAACCCTGATTACCCTAACAATGATGAAGTAATGAAGCGTACTTACTAATAATGAGATACCAGAATTTTATTTTTGAGCATAAATGATTTTAGTAACAACGTTATATTGCACTTAAGAGAAAGCATCAATATTGGAGTGCATAATTGTTATCGCTACTATACTAACATGTAGGAGGGAACACATGTGAAAGGTTCTGAATCCCTTGCTACATGTACTGTAATCATCAGATTTACCAGTCAACAGACATGCTACAATTTTTGCTGACGACACGGTGATTTTTTCTAGCAATGATGTTTCACAACTTACTAGCGTCCAGGGCCCTGTAAAATAATCTAAACGCAATAGAAGTTTGGACCCACAAATGGAAAATCAAAATCAATTTGTTCAAGTGAATTCACACTATTAAAATATTAGTGTCCTCTATATTCCTGTTGGAGATACTTAGTGCTCACATGAAAACAACATGTGTTGGAAAACGCAAACAGTTTTACATGAAAGTTAAGGAAGGACATTGGTTAATTGATAGGAAATCTAAATTACCATTCGATAATAAGCTCCTAATACAAGGAAACCAATAGGGGTATATGATATAGACCTCTGGGGTTGTACCAGCAGATGGAATCCTCATGGTACGTTTCCAGCGAGACAGTTCATAAAGATCTGCTGGAAAGCAAGAGCCTCTCCTCTCATGCGGAGCCTGAAACCGCATTCAGGCGCTTCCGCAGGTGGCGGATACAGGGAATGCTCACGGCCCTGTTGCCAGCAGGGTCAAGGGTAAGAGTGAAACGCTCCTGCGGACCAACAGGCACCCAGACCCTGGATAGATTATGAACTCCCAATCACAAGTTGCTGAGAAGAAGGTGATGGATAGATTGTGATTGGCACGGATGATTCATATGTTCCAGTAGAGGAAGTTATCTCATCATAGATAACTTACTGTAGCAACGTAGGAAGTTATCCAATTGAGATAAATTACTAGAAGCCACGAACCATAGAATTGGATATCAACCATATTATGGCATGAAAAAACGAAATTTGAGACACAAGGTAAGACAAATAGCGCTATTCATTGACAAACGCAAACCGATGGAACCACAATCAAAAATCCCATAAGTTATTTGTGATGTACCATCTTTAACTAGAACGCATTGAAATTTTCAGAAGTGAATGGTTCTGCTTTTTCACACATCGGAAGCTTCTTAAACATTATGACTACTCTCCGCCATTGGTTGAGACAATTCACAAGTGGCTCACTGATTTTCGTTGCGGTATGACCACAAAGGACGCCGAACATTCTGGTCGTCCAATTGTGGTTACAACGCCAGAAATCGTCGATAAAATGCATGCTATGATATTGGACGATCAGCGAGTTGAGGTGCACGAGATTGCTAAGGCTATGGACATCTCCACCGAACTCGAAAGCAACATTCCGCATACATTTTCGAATATGAGAAAGCTATCTGCCAGATGGGTTCCGCATTTGCTCCCTGTTGACAACAAGCGTGACCGTGTGACAACTTTAAAGGAGTGTGTGGCGATGTTCGAGCGCGATAAGAAGGACTTTTTGTGCCGTAATCTTGAACGGAACATGGATCCAGCATAACACACAAGAGACCAAAGGAAAGTTCAAACAGTGGACTTGTCTTCGCGAATCGAAGCCGAAAAAGTCCAAAGTGAGGTTATCAGCCAACAAAATCTAGGCCACAGTTTTTTGAGATGCACACAGTATCATCCATATTGTTATTGTTATTGAGTTGTTGGATAGATTCGACTTGAAAAAACAGCGGTCGCATTTGGTACATAAAAAAGTGCTCTTCAACCAAGACAACGCATGCACGCACATGTCTGTAAGTGCAATGAAAATTGCATGAATTGCGCTACTAATTGGTTCATCATCCACCATATTCTCCTGTTTTTTCCCCCTGCGAGTTTTATCTATTCTCGAACATCAAGAAATGGTTCGGCGGAAAGAGATTTAACTCCAACGATGAGGTCATCGCTGGAACAAAAGCCTATTTTGAAAGACTGCCAAAGTCGTATTATTTGGAAGGGATCGAAAAATCAGAAAACTTTGGATGAAGTGTATCGGGCTATGAGGAGATTATATTGAGGAATGAAATAATTTTTGATCAAATAAATCATTTCTTGTTTCATTTTTGAGGAAATCCTTGCCCTCGTATTTATAAAGCACGCTCTTCTGAAATTTTCACGACATATTATAACTCATTTTCTTCTCCTCGTCTGTTCTTAAAATCATGAACATTCTCAATTTATGCTATAATGACTGTTATTCGAGGTCTAGAGCAGGCATGTTCGTTTAAATTCATCCTATGATAGCGATACCATCAGAAATAGAAGCAGTAAAAGTTATATCACATAAGTTTCCTTCACTTTTTACCTTCTAAAGAAAGGAAATGAATCTCAACTCGATTTCAATTTTTTTTCCATTTAGATTTGGAACAATTATGGTCGATAATAATTATTAAGTATCAGGATAACTTCTAATCATAAAATGAGATGAATATGGACACATATAAAATAGTTTTTGCTGGCACCCTCCATCAAAGCACGCTTGGAATTCAATTACAATTCCATAGTTCAAACAAAAATTATCACTCAAATCGGTTATCCCTGAAGAATATATATTTGCGGATTTAATTTTGGTTTCTGGAAAATGATTCAAGACTTCTCTTTTCAATCTCCTCGAATGTGATGATAATTGTTCTTCTTGACCAACATATGACATCAGGTCTTCAGTGCTGCATTCTGAAGGAACATAGATCTTTACAGTGTGTCCCAAATTCGAACTACACCATTGGAATTTCAGAAACTGTAAGAGCTACAACATCGGTTGAATGGGAAAAGCTGTGCGCTTTTTTGTTTTGTCTGAGTATCCGATTTGAAATCAAGGCCATTAGTTATTTGTACAAATTCGAAATTTCATATTTTCCATTTTGTCAAATAACTCGGAAGCGATTAGCCGCAGTAGTACAGAACTCTAACTTTATGTGGACACTTTTTTATTGTCATTTCAGTAGTGTTGTCAAACTTCTTAAAAAATATTCAATTTTTGAGATAGAAGTTTCTAGTTCAGATTTTCTCATATACGTCATATTATATTTTTACGGAATTGAATTCTACCTTAAACTTTCTCTTTCAATGACGTATCACATGCAAAGTTTTTCCATTCGTTGCCTCACTAGAAGCCTATTCTCATTCATGTCAAATGGCTGCGGAAAATTTTTATTAACGTCAAATTTTGTTTGACGTTCAGTTGTTTAGTCAACAATTGCATGTGACATTATGAGTGCGAATATGGAGTTCACAATGGTTGAAAAATATGATATGTAGAACTGCTCTATCAGAAAGACTACACATAGTATACAAGCGGTCAGGCAGTATCATAATTTATATCCGGGAAGAAGGCAGCCTCACCGTACAATTTTTCTTTCTTTACGTAGAAATTCGCAGCAATATGGAAGTTTTATTGCACCCAGAGGAAAGTATAGCTCTTATCGTTCATCCCAACAAAATATTGAAAATATGAAAACTATTATTAATGATACACTAAAAATTTCAACAAGAAATATAACCGGCATAACATTATTAGCAAAAACATCTATTCATCGACATTTGGCAATCAATAAATACTATCCTTACAGGCCATTGATTGTTTAACGATCAGTGCGAATGAATAGATAATTTTCCTTCAAATGTGTGCTGGATTGACGAAACAGGCATATATTAGAAACTCAATAATTACCTAATTACAGCATTATAAGAACGAGATTAGTGAGTGCATCAATTTGCGATTTTACATTAAATGGGCCACGTTACTTGAAGCTGCTACAAAATGAAATTTCAAATTAGTTAGACGAGATACCGGAAAAATGTCCTTTCACAAGATGGCGCTTTCTCTCATAATGCAATAATTGCGCATAATCACCTCACTAATCAGTTTGGTGTAGAATTAATAACCAGCAATGGACCTATAAGGTGGCCTCCTAGATCACCTGATCTTGCCCCTCTTGATTTTCATCTTTGAGGTTGAGGATCGAGTCAAATTTGTTTGAACGGCTTTTTCCGAACACAAGAGGTGTGTAACTTTCATCCAACGCCAACTTAACATGAAAATGAAAATCGTCTTCTTGTTAGTCAACAAAAACATTGAGTATGATACGTCATTGAAGAGAAACTTTTACGTAGAATCCAAACATATAAAAATCCAATATGGCCATCTACAAGAAAATCTGAATTTGGAACTCATATCTCAAAAACTAAACTTTTTGAAAAAATTCGACATTACTGAAATGGCAATTTGAAAATGTAGATTTTTTGAAAATAACTGAGGACACACAGCTTGCCTTGATTCCGAACCGGACACTTGAACAGAACAAAAAAATTACAACTTTCTCAATTTAACCGATGTTGTAGCTCTTACAGTAACTGAAATTGCAATGATAATAGTCGAATTTGGGAAATACTGTAAATTATTCGGGGAACATCAACTTCTTTCTTCCCGATGGATTTTACAAAAGATCAGAGCCGCAACAAAAATTGAGCTCTGCCTAGTAACCGGCCGGCCCTAGTTCCCATTGGGATTTATCTTCAAGCTATATTCAATGATTGAACTAAAACCGAATAGAGCGCTATGAATATCATTTCTCTAACAATGACATCATCGATTCAAACTACGAGTGACAAAGTTTTAGGATATACTAATTGTTCTCAAATCAGCGGTGTCGCACCAGAATAATAATTCTCAAGCAGTTGTGTGGAAAAGGTGAAATATGGTATAAAAATGATTCTTGACCCAGGTATGAATCAAATGAAAATCCTTGAGAAATAGGACACATATTGCAAATATATTTTTGTCGACAAACATATATTTGACATATGTGTAAATATGACACACTCCATAAGAATTTAAATAACTATAATCTGAATATAGTGTTCGAATTGGAATTCAATGAAAGTATAAAATTTATTTTATTAGTCCAGGCAATAAGCCCGGTAAAAGATCATAATAAAAAAAAAAATAGTAGGCTAGAATTCCAAAATTTTTTTTGCATTTTGTTCCTAATAGCCCATAGATCATTCATGACTATCAAGACCGCGGAGGTCGAACTTTCTACCCCCTCAAAACGGGGTTCCAACCCCTCAGAGGAGCATTCTTATAAAAACAGTCCAAAGTTAATGAATTAAGAGCCGAAAATGACCCTCAGTATGTTTTTTGGGTCGCTGATCACGATTCCGCAGTTAGTTTTCACGGAAAACTCCCTCCAGATGAGATATTTGGAAAATCTATATATAATATATATAACTTATAATTTTGTTGCAAAAATGACCTCCAGTAGATTTTTTGGGTCGCTGATCACAATTCCGTCATCATTTTTTCCAAATAAAGTCTCTCCAGATGGGAAATTCGGGAAATTTGAGATTTTCATGAGACGTTTGTGAATAATAAAGTATAATTTTGTTGCAAAAATTACCTCTAGTAGGTTTTTTGGGTCGCTGATCACGATTCCGCTATAATTTTTCCCAAAAAAGTCTCTCCAGATGGAGAATTCGGGGAATTTGAGATTTTCCAGATGACGGTTATGAATAATAAAGTATAATTTTGTTGCAAAAATGACCCCTAGTCATGACCTCCAGTCATTTTTGCAACAAAATTATACTTTATTATTCATAACCGTCTCAGGAAAACTCAAATTCCACGAATTTTCCATCTGGAGAGTTTTTTTTGGAAAAATAACAGCGGAATCGTGATCATCAACCCAAAAAACTTACTAGAGGTCATTTTTGCAATAAAATTATACATTATTATTCACAAACGTCTCAGGAAAATCTCAAATTTCCCAAATTTTCCATGTGAAGAGAGTTTTTTGGGAAAAATAACAGCGGAATCGTGATCATCGACCCAGAAAAACTACTATAAGTCATTTTTGCAACAAAATTATACTTTATTATTCACAACCGTCTCAGGAAAATCTCAAATTTCCCGAATTTTCCATCTGGAGAGAGTTTTTTGGGAAAAATAACAGCGGAATCGTGATCAGCGACCTAGAAAAATTACTAGACGTCAGTTTTGCAACAAAATTATAAATCAAATATTATATAATATAACTTTTCACCTTTCTACCGTATAATATAATATGTACAGCACTTAAGTTGTTTCTATTCTGGAACAATATACAATACAATGCGGTTGGCTCACTCTGACTCACAAGTCTCTTCTAGAATACACCGTTGACTTAAATTCAATCTGTATATCACGAATAATAATTAATGACCCAGAAACGACAAAGATGGGCTGAAGTTATACATAGATTTGTACATGTTTTAACAATAGCTACATAATGGTTGTGTTTAAACATTGTTCTCAAAGTATTCATGAATTTTTCAATACGCACGGTGGAAATATCATGCACCAATCAACAATAAACGTAAATATTGCTGCTTATGAAAATAACGCAATAGGATACTAGAATACAATCAAAATGGTTCAAACGCATTGAAACTACTTTCATCATCGAACATTCGTTTCGAAGGAACATGCATTTTCTACCGTACTTCACTTTGATAATGAATTTACGTTGATTTTCAATGAAAATTGTGAAGGAGTATAACGTCAATTCAATCATATGGCCCAGTAACAGACTGTTTCTATGGATTTAGAAGTAAACAATTTCTGATTTCTCAATAGTGTAGAGCTAAGCACGTGCTCTGCGTTAGCGTTACGAGTCCATTCAACGTGAATTTATTTTACACGTAGACTGTCTCAAAAGATTTTCTCATACCATGTATTCCATGAAATTAGATTGGTTCTGACCGGAGGTAGAAGAATAAATAGTTGGCCAAGTTTTATAAATAGATATATCATTTAGTTTTCATAAAGTGATACACTCCGACTTGCTTTATTCCATAACGCCAAAGTCAATGTTGTTACTGCACAAATTAACAAAGTGTGACAGCGAATCCAGTCCAATACATGCGAGATACAAAAACAAAATTTCCTCGTCCAGATTCAGTGAGTGCTTCACCCGGATTGGTGTATGTTTAATTAGTGAAGCGGGCCTTTTGAAGGGGTATCATTTTCATAATGTTGATACGAATTTGTATTACTCAACGAGAGCATATCAGCAATTCTCATTGGTATTGTTGGTTATACATCGAGCATTTGTTTCTCCTAGTATAATATAATACAAACGCAAAGATTTATTCCGAATTGTCAATCAATTCACACCATAAACTTTTGTTATAACATAATACTCAGAACATCCTTGATTTGGTAGTGAAATTTCTTGACTCAATAGTTCATGCTTCATGAGCAAGCACCGTCAAGCGAAAATCATAAACAAGCAAAAAATATGATTGTAAGGTTTTGGATTGGAGTGAAATATTTTACTCAGACAAAAAATAAACTGAAGAATGGTCTGTTCGCTCAAAGAAACAAATGCCGTCATAGTTATAATTCTGTGTAACCAGTAGAAATTTTCATTTAAACAATTGCCAACACTCTCAAGGTGTCTGTATAAAAGTAGTTGCCAATATAGATGATTTTGGATAGATTACCTTTCAAAATTCTATTCCTACTTTGTAAAGGAACGAAGGCATATATAAGCACACCAAAAAAAAAACTTCAGTTATGTGAAATGCTGTATAGCAGCTATCATTCCTAGTACAGGACTAATATTCTCTTTAAAAACAATGTATGTCGATTATCAGGATGAAATGGGTCACAACAGTTTCGTACAATTAGTACAGGAAACGAAGGCCAAAATCGACCCAAATGTCGAAAATTTGAGGTGAAAGACCGATTTTGATGTATGAGGGCTCATTCGATTTGTTTTGGTCCCTGGATCAAAGTCTGCAATAGCTACATAGGGGGATATGTCTCAGATTCTTAATAAACAATAAATATTGGCTAAAAAATGATATAAAAATATAGTTAAAAAAATTAAAAACGCTATTTTCCATCAATTTTTAGCGAGTAATGTGAAAATTGCAGTTATTTGATCAATAAACAATGTAAATTTGAGGTTCATAACAATTTATTAGTTATCTATTTGTTAATAAACAACAAAATGGAAATTTTCAAAATAATCAAGATTAGATTAATTTTCAGGTAATTTGAGGTAGCTGAATACGAATTCAATGTTATTTTTTTGATTGGCTGTTAATCCAATTAGTTAATTAACAATTTGTTAATTAACAAATTAACCCAAAAAATGGAAATTTTGAAAAAATCAAGACTAGAGTCATTTTGAGGTAATTTCAAGTCGTCGAATACAAATTTGATGTTATTTTTTTTTGATTAAATGTTAATTTAATCAATTAATTAATAATTACTCAGTTATCGAATTAACAAAAAAATTCATTGTCTTGAAATAATCGAGATTAGAGTCATTTTTGGGTAATTTCGGGTCACTAAACACGAATTTGATGTAATTTTTCGAATTAAAGGTCAATTCAAATATTTAATTGATAATTACTTAGTTACCGAATTAACATCACATTTAATTCATATTTAACTACTTCAAATTATCCGGAATTGACTTTAATGTTGATAATTCAAGAACTTTGAATATTTTTTGTTGATTCGCCAAGTGAGTAATTATTAATTTATTAATTGAATCATTATTTGATCCAAAAAGTAACATCAAATTCGTATTCAGCGACCTAAAATTACCTGAAAATGACTCTAGTCTTGACTATTTTCAAAATTTCCATTTTGTTGCTTACTTACAGATAGATAACTAGTAAATTGTTATAAACCTTAAACTTACATTGTTTATTGATCAAATAACTGTAATTTTCTACTTTACCCGCTAAAAATTGATGGAAAATAGCGTTTTTATTTTTTTTATATATACATCTTTTTTTTGGACAATATTTATTGTTTATTATTAATCTGAGACATTTCCCCCTATGAAGCTATTGTAGGCTCTGATCTAGAGGTCAAAACGAATCCAATGAGCCCTCGTACATCAAAATCGGTCCTCAAATTTTCCGCTTCTGGACTTATCTTGAATTTCATTCAGTTAATTCAGCTAGTTAATACTTACTTTAATGAATAAAGTACCAACCGCCGCCTCCATGGAAAGTGATATAAAAGGATTTTTGAGTAAGAATAATAATATACATTATCATAACACATTCTTCAAACCACATTTGTTGGGCTTATAAAAGGAAATGAGCCCCACCCAATACGTAGTATACGTAGCTGATATGCTAGGTGAAATATATGAGCTTCGAGTGCTTCGTCTACTCCTTTACCATTCCATTCTCAGCTCGATCAAACACATATGGCGTACAGATGTTACTTCGGCGGACAAATCAGCTGATATGTCGAGGCTCTAGGAGAGCAGCGAAAGTGAATAATTTTGTGTTATTGTTCATGTACAATATTCAAAGTAACTATAGTGTGTAAGTGGCTGAAGTGATATTTATTATATCAATGCGTTAGAGCAATAAACTAGAGGAAAGCATAGGTGGGATAACATACGAAGTCATTTTTATTTTCAGAATTCATTTAATTTTAGTACATTGGTCGGTGATGTGGTAGCTATTCCAAATAATTACCCACAAGAGTTAGATCTCTTTCTTCACCCATTTGGTGAACAATAGTAGTGTGTGAATTACATTCGAGATTTTAATTAATTTGAATTATTTGATATGAGTTGAGAACTGTTAATTTCACTTGTAACACAATTTATTGAATCAAATGGTTTTTTGTATTCAAATACATCGGAATACTGGTCAATTTGACAACACTGTACCACCTCCGGTTACAACGTCATTTGTTTTATTCGGTCAACAGGCCATAGATGGAGGATTTATTTGTTCTTGGTATATCGGTCGTTGATGTTGGAACTATTTTAAATAAATACCTACAAGAGTTAGATTTCTTTCTGCAAACAATTATTTGGTAAACTCTAGAACAGTGTGAGAATTACATTTGGGATTATAAGTATTCGATAAAATGATTTAAGAAACTTCGATTTTACCCGTAACACGGTTTATTGAACAAAATGGTTTGTTGTATTCAAAAATATCGAAAACCTGGTCGATTTGACAACACTGTATCACCTTCAGTTACGACGTTAATTCTTTCATTCAGTCAACGGACCATCGATGGAAGATTTGTAGAAGTGGTAAGTCCATATTGAAGATTAGACATTGCAGAATGTTGTTACATTTGAACATGAGGATCTGATTAGGCAATTTTTGAAAGTTATTATTTTTAATTCAAAGGTTCATCATATCCAAGGCCTAAACAATTTGGAACGGATCGTGCAACGATGCAACTCATGAACAAATTCAGTAAGTGTAGATTTAAAAAACAAATATTAGAATTAGTGATTCAACAGGTGATGAATTATCTGATGCTCTTAAGAGGGAGTGTGCAAGAATCAATGTTGAAGTTATTGTTATCATAATAAAGTTTGAAGTTTTGTTTTATTTACATTTCACTATATTCTGAGAATTTATTTTCTAACATGAAAGCTCAAAATAAGTTTTTTCATCTTCTGTAATTAATTTTGTTCTGTAAGATGATATCTACCAAGTGGAATAGTAGAATCTAGAATTCAATAGATTGTTGACTTTCTTTTATTTTGATCAATTGCAATCGAACTAAGAAGAAGTCAAATTTCATCTGCTTATTAACAACACTGAACATTGAACATTGGAACAATATCTCAACTTCGAACTGTTGAACAAATCTTTTCGTTTGTAACCTTCTATTGTGAAGAAATTCCAATCCATTGTATATTATATTTTTCAGAAGAAGTCTGATTTCTTTGTTAACTGATCAACAATAAAAATAGAGTTCAAACTTTTGCTATGTAGTCGAGGAAATAAAGCACTAAAATACGCCAAACCTTCCGATCTTGAAGCAGTTGGATGAATTGAGATGCGGTTTTCTGCATTCGATTGAAAATTTGTCCGGTATTTTTTTTTGCGAACAAAATTTATAGCATTTCTACAGCCAAAAAATGCATTCTTCTGAGTGCACTTCTTGAGGTGAATATAAAAACGGACTCCAATTGGTTTCTCGGCGATTTTCGGGGTCGCTGAACACGAAAATGCTATCAAGAAAATTCAAAAAGATTTATTGCATTTCTACTGCCAAAAAATGCATTTTGCTGAGAGCACTTTTAGAGGTGAATATAAAAAATATAAAAACGGATTTGAATTGGTTACTCGGGAGTTTTCGGGGTCGCCGAACACGAATATGCTATTAAGAAAATTCTCTGAGGTCCCCTTGGACCTCACCCGGGGTATCCGTGCGTCCTGACGCCCTGAATATCGATGACTGAAAAAATGTTTTTAATGTTTGTTAACTGTTCGAGA
The DNA here is from genome assembly GCA_958510875.1 of Endomychus coccineus. NCBI lineage: Eukaryota > Metazoa > Arthropoda > Insecta > Coleoptera > Endomychidae > Endomychus > Endomychus coccineus. The sequence continues at coordinate 48,574,463 of OY294068.1, read as the reverse complement.
GGTGATATAAAAGTTGCTAGTGATGATTGCAACGTGAAAAAACTTCCCTGCAATACCTGGTGGAACCCTGAGACCGGGCAGCCACGACATCTTCTAGAAATTTGCTAATTTTTCTTCATAAGATATAGCAAATTCTGGCTCTCGGGGGTTTTTAAAGTCGCCGATCATGACTGTGACACTCTCAATGTTCTGCAAATTACCTGGAGGTGTTTCCGGGTCTCTGTGTATCTACGTAATCTTTTAGGAATTTGTTAATTTTTTTTTTGTAAAATGTAACAAATTCATGCTCTCGGGGGTTTTCAGAGTCGCCGATCACGACTATGACACTCACAATGTTCTGAAAATTACCTGGTAGTGTTTCCGGGTCTCTGTGTATCTACGTCATCTTCTAGGCATGAACTTTCTGAGTATCATAATCGTGATCGGCGACTTCGAAAACCCCCGAGAGCCAAAATTTATAACCTTTTATGAAGAGAAATTAACAAATTCTCAGAAGATGACGTAGATACACAGGGCTCCAGAGACCCGAAAACACCTACAGGTTATTGATTTGCAGAACGTTGTGAGTGTCATTGTCGTGATCGGCGACTTTGAAAACCCTCGAGAGCCAGAATTTGTTACATTTTACGAAGAAAAATGAATCAATTCCTAGAAGATGATATGGTTATCCAGTCCCAGGATGCCACCAGGTATTGCATAAGAGTTTTTCACGTCGTAATCATCACTATCAACCTTTATATCACCTCTTGAACAGTTAACAAATATTTAAAATAGTTTTTAAATTGATTTCATCGATATCTAGGGTGCCAGGACGCCCGGATACCCCAGGGAAGTTCCAAGGGGCAGCAAGAAATTTTCTTGATAGCATTTTCGTGCTCAACGACCACAAAAAAAAAACGAAAAACCAATAAGAGTCCGTTTTTTTATTCACCTCAAAAAGAGCACTCAGAAAAATGAATATTTTGGCTGTAGAAATGTAATACATTTTTTCCGCAGAAAAATAATTCCGGACAAATTTTCTAAATTACCTTCTGAATAGAATGCAGGAAACCGCATCTCAATCCATTCAACTGCGCCGGGTTTGGAATGTGGAATGCTTCATTTCCTCGACTAATGTAGAAAGGACAACATAGGAAAATCAACCACAACTTCAAAATTCACCTCCCTTTCTTCCAGTGACAGAATAACTGGAGAATAATTATTGTTCTGTAATAACTTGAAATGATTTAACGAGCGGCACGTATTTGTTAAAAAAATTAATACACATTATTGTTACTTACGAAAGTCATTACATTAGTTAAGATTGACTTCACCAAAGTTAACAGATGATCAGACGTAATTGGAGAAGGAGTATATTCACGTTTATTAAGTAAAGCTGGGGCACAATGTTCTTCCTAGTTGAATTAAGTTTGATTAGAGCAGTTGCGTAGTTATTAATTACTAACTTATCGCAGTTTGGCTGAGCGGCGTAAACCATGATTGAATCAAGACTCCGGCTAGAAAAGCGGATGAGTAAAGAAACATTGCGGTGAAGCACTAAAAGGCATTACAAGTAATTTTCGTTCGTATCTACAGCCACAGACGTAGGGATTAGTTCACTCAATGGTACGGCAATCCATCTTCGCACCAACAGATTACAACCGGAAAGAGACATCACGCTGTGGAAAGACAGTGTTCTACCCCCGATGTCCCTCTTTGCACACTCGATCACATCTTATTGGTGTAATCGTGACTCTCAAGACCTCTAAATAGACATTTTTATGTCTTTAACAATTCGATTCGGTCTAGCCGCTTTGTTAAATCACTAGGAAACTAGTTGACCACGCTGATTACCTGATTTATAAGCAAAACGAACACGGTTTATCGAAGATAAACTATTTTGAATTGAACAGATTTCAATTTCATTTGAATTTATTTACATATTTAGGAACAAGCATGAACCAGGAACAGCAGATCTACCCAACGTTTTTGTTACACAGTCTTATGATATAATATTATTAAAATCTGAACAAATACTCACTGGAATTTTAACTATCTCTTCCTGTCGAACTCTTAACATTAAGATCATTCTAGCGCCAATTTCCGAGTCAATGAAACTGGCAATCCTCTAAATCACATTACATAGCGGAGAATTGAATACTCTTGGTTCAAACTCAATGGATACAGTAGAGATAAAGATGGAGATAGAGTTTATTGACCATTTGTTAAATACATATTAAAGTACAGTAATGGTAAGTCAAACATGTAAGTAGAATTAAAATTCATTAATTAACACACAATGATAATAAAGAGTTAAAATATGAAAATATTGTATTTACAAATTGATAAAAAATGAACATGAATACACATAAATGAATAAATGTGAACAAATAAATAGATAAATAAATAAATAAACATGTCGAATGATTGAATAGATATTATTTATTTAACTGAGACTTAAAATAAGTTTCATATTCTTGATTGGAATAAAAAATATTTTTGTGTAGGATGTCTTTTAATTGCTTTTTGAAATTAATTGTGTTTTGTGCTGTTAGACATTTTGGTAACATATTATACAGATGTGACCCCGCATAATAAGGCGTTTTTTTAATAGACACTCTTGTAATGCATGGTAATCATAAATTACCTCTGTATCGTGTAGAGTAATTATGATTGTCACCCACCTTCGATAAATGGTCATGTCCAGCATGAATGAATATAAGGATCTTTAGCAGATATATGGAAGGGAGAGGTAAGATATTGTCATTTTTAAATGTGGGTCTGCATGTTTTGCGAAACTCAAGATTGAAAATTAATCTTATAATTCGTTTCTGTGATTTAAAGGCTCTTTCGGAATCTCAAGACTGTCCCACACTATAATATGATAAGACAGTATCGAATATATGTGTCCATAATAAACAGACAGCAGGCATTCTGTACTGAGAACAATCTTTAGATTTGATAACAAATAAAAATGTGAGTTTAGTCTGGATACTATATAGTCTATATTCCTAACCCATTATGCTCGTCAATAAAGGTACCTAAAAATTTACATTCCTGTTCAGAGATCAGGTTTTCGCCCGGGAAGTCAAAAACGAAATTGCAAGATGGTCGCAAAGGTGGCTTGCATTCCATACATACAGTTTTTCTACAGTTCAATGAAAGTCCATTTTCAACGCACCAAATCTGGAAATCATTCATAAGCTTTAAAGCTTTATTGTGCGTCTCCTGAGGGGTAAATCCCGAGATAACCGCACCCACATTATCGGCATAGGGCAGATCATTCACGTACAATATGAACAAAAGTGGTCCAATCATACCACCTTGTGGAGTGCCCAGTGTTACATCGAACGTTTGAGAATAAACATTGTCTACTTCTACCACTAATATCTTACTGCTAAGGAATGACATTAGCCATTATTTTATTGAGCCCCTTATACCGACAGCATCCAATTTCCCATCCAAAATTTTTCTATTCAACATGTCAAAAGCATGATTTCGATCAAACCGAACAATCACAACATATTTATTTTGCTCAAGTTCGGAACATACATACTGAGCAAGCTCAATGACCGCGGCATCAGTAGATAATCCCGGTCTAAGTCCAAACTGACATGGCGTTAGTAAGTCACATTCTTCTAGATATTGCATAATTCTGTTATAAACGGCTTTGTCAAAAATTTTTGAAAAAGTGCTTATAGATATTTGTTTATAATTACATATGTCTTCTCTGTTTCCTTTCTTATGAATGGGGGTGACTTTTGCTACTTTAAGTGTGGAAGGAAATGTTCCTTCTGAGACGGAAATATTGAGCAGATCTGTTAGGCATGGTGTGAGTTCATCTGCCACTTGTTTAATCATACCTATGGGAACATCATCCAGACCGCACGATGCCTTATATTTTGAAGACATTATTATGTTGTTAATCTCTTTTTGTTCAAATGGAAAGAAAAATAACGAATTACCTACTTTACTTGTAGTTTTCATAGTTTTTTTTCTGTTTGTGTGCGTGATTGTGGTACTCACCGACTCAGTAAAATATGTTTCAAACAAATTGGCTATCTTTTTTGTGTCAGTTACTAAATTACCTTGATGTTGTATTCGTGAAACACGATGCTTCAATTTTCTGTCCAATTTGAATCTGTTTACTATTCCCCACATGCTTTTCATTTTATTAGTAGAATTATTTATCGTATTGGAGAAGTGATTAATTTTTTCTTTTTTAATATCATTTTTTATTTTATTTTTGAATTTCTTTAGTGAATTTTTGGTTTCTATATTATTACTATTTTTAATAATATGATTAAAAAATCGAAAATTTTCCTTATTATTTTCAAGGTCTTCTGAGAATTTTATATTCATATCATTATTACTAGTTAGGTTTCTGCCGTTAATTAGTCCTTGGAAAGTTGTTATTAAATATTGCACAGAACATAAACAGTATTACAACGCTCAATGTTGAAGACCTAAGGTGAAAAATTATTGACAACTGTGAAGTAATAAAACAAAAAGAAGAAGTCTTTGCCAGAGTATCGGAATTTCTTAAGAATTTGATAAGTTTTTCATTGAAGTGGAATGAAATCCTAGCTTAACAATTTCCACGTTACCTTGAATGCAGTTCCTTTCCTTGTGTTGAAACAAGAAGAGTGTTCTTGAAGATTGTTTGATATTCTTCAATTTGTAAGTTTTTAAAATTCAGGTGAAGTTACAGTTTAGGTCATTTGACGTTAATAGATTCGAGTAAAACTCAGACCAAAAGTACAAAATAACATCAGTGGAAAGGAGACAAAATTTGAAGAAAATCGGTACACCTGCAAACAAGTTATTGGAATAAATTGATTAAAAATCTTGAGCTTTGAAATTTCCTACTTTATTAATTTTGAATTTTCGGAAAAAAGTTATTGGGAACTTCTTAGCATCAATTCTCCAAGTAATATCACGCTCGAATTTTTCTATTATAATCTCTGAACATTCTGTCTAATGATCAACGACAACTGTAGTATAATTGGTATTAGTCGAATGTTACGTCATAGTAATAATAAATGGTCTAGTTCTCACAATTCGGTAGTCGTTCACAGGGAGTGTACGATTTATCAGCGAATAAAACGTACAAACTGTTATTGCAAACGGTATGAATACTTTTATATGTCATTAACAAAGCAGCTTAAAAGTTTAAGCCTGAAATGATATTAATTTCAACGGATATCAACAGTGCTTTGCATTTACAATCCAAGTTGAAATAACGTTGCAATATATTTAACAGCAGCCACCAAATTTATGAAAGTAAATATTGGAACATGAAAAGCAGCTTTCATTCCTTCTATAAAATCAGTTCAACGTTGTCCATTCTATTATACATGGCGTTTTAAAATTGGTGGCATTCATTTTCAACAGGTTGTTGAACTTTATCTATGGTTTCGGCGTTTACGAGGTACAAAATCATTTTAACATCCAATTTCTTCACAGACAGCTTACAGGCTCATGTGTGATGGACAAACTGGACGTAGTTCCTGTGTAAGGTGTCACGAGCATCTTAGCAGACTCAAAAAAGAGGACTCTGATCACGCGAATCACCTATTGGAACATGATTACGATTTTACCGTTAATCCCGATGTACCGAATTCGAAGAACATCATGTGAGCTAGCGGTGGAATATTGGGAGAGGATGTATTCGAATATTTCTTGGAGGAGAAGACCCCACTGGGCTAACTACGCGGTTCGATAGATAAATGAAGTCTGGAACTAAGAAGTTAGGCAGGTCTCGAGCTTGACAATGTAGGAGTGTCGTATATGTAAGAAAGTGTCTGTGTATGCTAGGTTGACTCTTTCTGAAAGTTTAATACTACCTCATTTTGAAATAGAACATATTTTCGATTTATTATTCATGTTACTATGAGTTCGCCAATAACTTCTCAGTTCCCGATGTGAGCATAGCCTCTTAACCGGTTTATTTGGCTATGCTCATATCTAGTACTGAGTATTTATTGGAAAATTTATAGTAACACAAATACATATCGTTTCAATTCGATTAGCTTTCCAAGTATTAATTGACAAAGTATAATTTGACTTCTTTCCAAGACTTCAACTGTTTCTACCCTATCCTTTACAATATTATTTCGGTTCCTACGAGTTAGTTATCTATGGATCATATTCAATTTACTTGAGAAATGTTGAGGATTTATGGAAAGATTGAAGCAAAGGGTATGTGAATCTGATCGATGGTGGTTCGAGAGGTCTGCTCCTCCTATCCACAGTAAGCTTAGAATCTAGTGGAGTTCGAAGAGGACTCTTTTCGGATTTGGTGAAAATTACCTTAGTTGACGGCATATGCTTCGTTTAGACGAAAAATGATATTCTCACAAGGGAATATCTAAAATGTTTTGTAGCAAGGAAAATGATTAACAGTTCTCGTTCAAAAATGCAATATTTATTTGAGCTTTTTAAATTTTTTTGTATAAAAATGGCAGCGAGAACCAATTTTTGTTGTAAGAAAGCGCCTATGGAAAAATAATACTGGTGCACAAAGGAAGGTTTATATTAGCTCCAGGAAGTGGATGTGCTGAAATTGTAGTATTGAAAAGGAGCTGTTCAATTTTTTGAAAAGCTATAACGCAATCATTGGACCAATCGAATTGATTAGAATTAATCAATTATTTTTTCAATTTAGCTATAAGGCCATAACAGTGTTCTAATAACCGGGCCAAATTTGGAATGAAACTTCCATAATAATTCACCGTTCCAACGAATATCCACTTCCTGGAGCTAATATAAACCTTTCTGTGAACTGACCCAATGGACCAATTTCCATCGGATCGGCTCGCAAACGTAAACGAGAATGAGATCGCAAAATGACAAAAAGAAGGAACCGCAGTCCCGACTAGGGTTAGAGCAATCGGCAGCGTTCCAAGGTCGCAACCGAATCAAACAATTTTTTAGATCAATAATTATCAAAATCCTATTATCAACCAAGCTCAGAATCAATTAAAATAAATTATAAGAATAACAAGGAATAGTAGTAAAGTGCACTTACAGACCATCCTCAGAAAACTTAGAGAGCTTGGGATACGTATTGAAACAAAAAAAAAAGTTTTAGAAACCTTGGCGTTTAATTATATATTGGTAATCAAAACATAACGTGTGAACGTTTAGAAAATTCAATTAACGTTAAAATCTAGTATATGTTTTGATTTTGCAACCCGATTTATTATATTTTCTGTTTCGATATTGGTGTCTGAATGTGCATGATGTAGTAACGCTAACCCTAACCAAAACATTCAATTTTTCAGACGTGTTTTTCAACCATTTCCCGAAACGATCAGCCAACATTGTAGAAGATATTACAACTTTCCGTATCAAAGACTTAGTAGAGAATATAATTTTCCACACAAAAATCGTTGTCTCAATAATTTGTTTCACGGTTACGGTTCAAATTTTGAATTTACTCAAACAAAAAATTTTTTGTGATCTTCAAATCATTGAGTCATTACCTGAAATATATTGATCAATACTAAATATTTTTAGTATAAAAGTTTATGCGAGTCAAAAAAGTGTTCACAGTTGCCAAGGGTTTGTGTTGGGGTATCTATTACCACTTGAGCCGCCAATGGATCTAATAAGAGTCAAAATAGCAACTGATACTTCCAATCAAGGCTGAATTATACTGAATCTACTATATGTCATTCTAGAGTAATAGTATAGATATAAGCTATCAAACGAGTCCTCCTGTCCGAACAGTAACATTTATAATATTCAAACAAGTTATATCCAAAACAGGAGGAAAAATAGCAATTCAATGCAACTCATGAACAAAGTGCATTGTCATGTGGTGACTCCCTCATATTTGCACATCGGAATTCTGAACATTCACATAAATTTAATGCGATGTAACTATGCCTGATTTTATCCAAATTCGATTCACGAACATGGAAATTTGAAACGAATAAAATGGAATGCGGGTTCGATAATGGAAGTAAAATAGTTACTATGAAGTTTGATCAAACATCGGATCATCTTTCAAGAGAATTACCGTTTCGTGGGTTTTCATATAACGAAGAATGTATAATTAATGTTCAGTGAAAAAAATCATCAGAGAATGTGAATTCCTGATATACTTCTATTATTCTTTCAGTATAAATGCAGATAGTTCTTTGAACATGAGAAGAGCAGGTACATTGTATGCTACTTCTCTCACTATACTTATTATAAGGAAAGTATTCTCCATAGTTTATTTCGTCATAAAATCAAGTTTACTTAATTTCATAAAGACCCCCTCCCCCAAAATTTAACTTTCTCGACCACACTTAAACTCATTTTAATTGTCACTATCATTCGCTGAAAATACTGTTAGAGTACCAAGGACCTTTCAGCTAATAAGTACTCATCATCAGAGTCAATCAAACAATCAATCTAAATGTATCAGTTTGAATACCATTTGGAATTGATAGTGTAAAAAAGTGATAAGCCTTAGCTGGATGTAAATCTGAATTCAAAAATTGAATAGAATCAGCCATCACGTGATGAAAATCCATTCAGTAACTTGTAATATTTGTTTGCAGAAGCTACTATGTGCAAAATTAAAGTCACATTTATTCATTAACTAGTGGCAATAAAACTTTTGATAGTTGTTTGATCTAAAATCTAAAAAAAATAATCTGAATTTATTAAATTGCTTCATAATTTGTACATTTTCATGCCTTCTAAATGATCTAGATATTTATCATTACTGTGTTTCAAGAATTATAGATTTTCTTGGGATATGTATTTAAAGTATATTTGGCCATCGTTGATTTTTCACCATTACTTATCTACAAGTAATCTTTATAACGAGTTAGAAGAAAAAGTTTGAACACGACTTAAAATATATATTGCAAATGCCGGATTTGTCGAATTCGGAAACTTTCTTTACCAAAGGTGTTGCCTAAACGCTTTTGCAGTTTGTTCCTACATCTATGAACGTGATGTATTGCAAATTCAGAAAATAAATTATGAAATTTTGTAATTAATGAAGGACGAAAAGTGATACTTCCAAATTTTATTGCACCATTAGGAGATCGTGGCTCTAATTTGGTTAATTCCATTCTCCTATTTTGTTTAGAAGCTCAGTAATAGATCAAATATTTGTCGTAACTTTTGGACAACGCTGTTTGCTGAAGTTTCCCAACTGTGTTGCCTGTTATTAAGCCATCATAGTGACATAAATATGTACTTCCCGTTCATTATATACAAATTTTCGGGAAATAGGTCACAATAAGACATATGCTTACTATTTACATCTTTACGTATGATTCGGTCTCACGACAATCATCAGCAGGCGTATCAAACAGGATAACGTGACTCCAAGTCTGTAAATCATAGAGCAGACATACATGAATTGTTCATATTTTCGATAATACTATAAAAAAAGTTATGACCTAAGATAGACGTAATAACCTGACATGGACATGAGATTTGGCAGAACAACAGGAGTAAGTTGTGGGCATGCGACTGCAGCTCACAGAACGACTATAACTGACTTGACAAAAATAACGTGATGTTATGTATTGTTTCATACTCTATTTATAATCATGATATTATTCTTATCGGGTGGACTGTCAAATCATGACCTCAAAACTCATCTTATCCCCTTAGGGGTGGAATTATGAAACATCCTTCCGTAGCGGGAGCCTATATCGTATGAGGGACTAATCAAGTGGTTTACTTTCCATTCCACTTCTCTATCTGTTTCTAATCGTTTGCTGTATATTTTCGGTTCCTACGGGTAAGATCTATGATATCCATATGTATCAAAATTTATTCTATTGTTAATCTTTGTATAAAACAAAAACTGCTCAATTGTATGTGTAAATAGGAGATATGGTAAACACGTCTTAAATGTGTCACGATAGGGTGGCCTGAATGGCAAATTGAACATTATTCAAATGATTCGTTCCTGCATAACAAATAAACTAGGTATTGATTCCAAGCAAAAGTCCCCGGGCAAATATATTATATTGCAAAATTGATTACCTACAACACATTATGCAGTGACTAGTTGGTCCCTATAGAGTTCATTTTTCAAGTTGACAAGGCATACGTGACCAAAATGGAAATAAAATAAACAACTTATTTCCAACACGAAAGTGAAAATATCATCAATTTTCGGACTTTGATGGCCTGAAGATTAATCCTCCATATTTATAAAAATTTGTCAACATCAACGATGTACACAATCCTGATTGATTGTATGAATATTGTAATGTAGGGGATTAGTTTATTGAGAGCTGTGAAGAGGAAGTCTATAAAATGATTTGAAAGAAATGCATATTATACTGTACCAACTCTGGGATCATAAAACCACAACCAAATATCGAAATAGGACATTGAATGAACTTATCAAAATCTCTTCTAAATAGTGATGCACTTTTATGAATAATAGTTATAATGAATGCATGCCAATTGAAAAATTCAGAAATGATGTTTGGGGATGATTGTCTTCTAGTGGTATTTTACGATTATGTTGTCACGTATTTTTCGGTTCGGCCCCCTTTATCCTAGAAATTTGTGGAATGTGGAAAGAGGAGGTGGGCATGCTTTCATTCTCGAGGAGGCGTCCGTGAGGATACCTTTACTTGGAGCGCAAGCGGACCGCATACCGGCGAAGTTTACTTTCACCAAACACTATCACATCGATTTTGACAAAAACGACGGAACAAAGCCCGACGTAAGCATGTTTACGGACGGCTCCAAAAATAGCCGGGATCAGGTTCTGGAATATTCTCCGAAGAACTTGACCTACGCGAATACATACCTCTAGGATCTCATATTACAGTGTTCCAAACGGAGCTAGTAGCAGTGACCCAAGGAGCTAGAATAGCGGCGGACAAAAATACCGCCGGCAAACGAATACGGATCATGACAGATAGCAGAGCAGCACTACAAAGCCCTTAGTAGCCAAAAGGTTAATTCAGGTTTAGTTTGAGAGTGCCACAGAACCCTCGAAAATCTGTCACAGTATAATGATGTTCAACTCACCTGGGTGAAAGGACATAGTGGAGATCAAGGAAATGAAGAGGCGGACAGGCTGGCGCGAAAAGGCTCCGGACAAACACTATTCGGCCGGAGCCTTTCTTGCCGCTAACCTCAAGCACTCTGACTGCTTTGATAAAATAAGATACCCTAAAACGGCATGCCGAACGATGGATATCGAATGATAGCTGTAGACAGGCACATACTGCTATAAAAGCACCGTGCCCAAAAATTGCTGAGTTATGTCTACGACTGACAAGATATAATCTTAGAAGACTCGTAGGAATATGGACAGGATACTGCCGACTAAATGAACATCTTCACACGATGGGAGTCGTTGTCGACCCCATATGTCGCGGATGCTACGAAGAGGATGAGACAGCGGAACATATGATTTGTCGCTGTCCGGCGCTCTCATCGACAAGAGATGCCATTTTGGGGGACCCCTGGCCAAATCTGGTCAACATTGGCGACGCTCCACCCGGTGCGGTCCTCGGGCTGATCAACGCTATTGGTTGGCTCGATGGCTGAGGAGGGACAGGGGCCTTCGCCTTCAAGGGGTGGCACAATGGGCCCAGTTCAGAGGCCTAAGTGCCAGTATAATTATACACCCTTCACATCAAAATCCATCCATCCATCCCTTTATCCGAGTTCTTAGAAACCAAACATAAGAATCAAATTCTTGGATAAATACCAAAAACGGAAATTTACATTGTAACAACAATTTGTGGACTATTATGCTCAGCGTAGTGATGACGCAGGGAGGGGCTCAGGGTCAACCCTGACAAAACGGGCGTCTACGACTAGCGCGCAGCTCATTAAAAATAATCCCCTTCTTATACCACTAGCGCGGGGTCGGTATACGACCATCGCGCGAGCTACCTGCCGTATACCTGCACCCGCAACCTTCTTTTATATGATCAAAACAAAATTAAAATGAACTTTTTCTTCGCAAATTAATTTTTTTTAAATTCATTAAATAATAAAAAGGTGGATATTAGCCTTTTTTGATTTTTTTTTCTAACTTGAAACAAACTCATAATATACATTGGTATGCAATATAAGCATAGAATGGTACGGCTAATAGATTCTTTTGCAACATTTTTACTTTGTGTTTTTTTGGGGGGTTATTTAGATAATTATAAACAAATGATTTGATTTAAAAAAATCCCATCATCATGATATGTTATGCAATCAATTACTATTTGGACACTTTCATATTTTTTCTTTGTAATTTCTGCTCCAGACAATGAAAGTATGGTCCTTATCAACGATGCTGTCAACCAAATTATAGTGCTTGGAACTATTCAAAGTCAGTTTTTATGCTAGATGAAAACGATCTATATGGATGGCACATTTGAATATTATGTCCAACATTTCCAGCAACTTCTCACCATCCATGGAGTGAAAAACAACAACTATATATCGCTGTGGTTTTGTTTGTTACCAAACAAAGAAAAAACAACTCACGACATTTTATTCCAATCAATAATTGATAAATGTTAGGAATATCTGTGGATATTTTTTCCATACAAGGTTGTTGTGTATTTTTAATATGCAATTCAAGATTCGTTGAGATCACGTTGGCCTGGGTTGATAATCCATGGCTGTTTATTCCACCTCACCCAGGCGTGGTTCAGGAAAATTCAGGAATCTGGTCTCGTTCGAGAATTCAAGAATAACCAATCTGTAATCGGAATGTGGCTCAGATGGACATTTGGCATACCTTTTTTTTTAGGAGAAAAATTACATAAATAACGACGCAAAATATCCATCACAGATATGGGCAACAGACAATGTTTGGAATTGCGAAACCACAAATGCATGCGAATCATTTCATTCGGAGTTTAACGTATGCTTCTCCAGGGCGCATGCAAACATTAATAAATTCGTCGGAGAGTTAAAGGAATTTATTGTGGAAGCACAAATATGTGTATCGCAGGTTACTCGCGCGCTAGTCGTATACTGACCCTAGCGGCTTTAAGCGGCTTTGCGCGATAGTCGTCGAACGCCGACAAAACGGAACCTGTACTGTTCACCAGGAAACGTAAGCTGCCAGAGATTATCTTCTGTAGCAAGGTTATGCAACTCAAAGAATCGGTGAACCTTCTGGGAGTAATCTTAGACTCTAAACTAACCTGGCGCAAACTCTTCGAATATCGAGGGGGGCAGGCCTCTGCGTCCTTTTGAAAGTGCAGAAGAGTTTTCAGCAGCACATGTGGATTGCAGCCAAATATTCTTATACCGCTGTGTTCGGGCCTATGATCACCTATACGGCGGTAGTGTGGTGGTCGAGAACTAGGACTGGTATAATCCAGAGGCTCCTGGACCAACTGCAGCGGCTTGCATGCGTGTGTATATTGAGCGGGCTCTTGAAGCTTCCGCACGACTACCACCTCCACACTTATATATTGAAACTGAGGCCATGAGAACGGCGTATAGGTTGAAGGGCCTAGGTCAGTGGACCAAAATGCACACTCTAGTGAGCACTCAGCGATTTTAAGTGAGGCAATCACTAGATGCACCATACTAGGAATGAAGCAATCTTGCTTCATGCTATCTAGCACGATCCCAGCTATATGTCTCGCTTCTCCCAAGATCCTCTTCTCAGGAAGAGGAGATCGGAGTAACGAAATTCTCACCTTACTGCCACCAGGTGAGCTCGTATGGTTCATAGACGGATTCAAGGTAGGTCAAGCTTCTGGGGTGGGAGTAACCTGAAGAAGCCAAGGGTCACTGTCTCAGTGACTCTAGGTGCTTACTGCACGGTTCTTCAAGGGGCGGTCTACGCAATATTGACTTGTGCTATAGAAAACCTGCGAACAAGCTATGTAGATTGGCGCATGCATATTTGAATAGACAGCCGGTCGGCTCCGGAAGCAATCGAGTCACCCAGAATCACATCAAGGCTTGTCAAAGAATGCAGAGATATACTAGCTGATAGCCAAGAAAATAAAGTTCAACTCATCTTGATCCCAGGACACGGTGAAGTTGAAGGAAATGAAATGCGCTCTATCAAATGGCGAGTCACAAACCTGCTAGAATAGAATAAACTTCTGACCACGGGGCGCACAATGGGCCCAATTAAGTAGCCAAATGATGATGATGATGATGATGATGAACTATTGTTTTCATAAACTACGTCATCTTCAGAACAGTTAGTCCCAAAAGCAAACGCTATTCTCCCTATTTACCGTGTATTATGAGGTGAGCGTATCATGTTGTTGTCACTAGATAGTCTCATATGAATGTAAGCTTTGATGGCGCTTGCGTGAATATAATTGTGTCTTTGCCAATTGAGAATAACTCAAATGAGAGGTATCGTGTAAATAATATATATAATCATATTTGTATCACTGGCACGCCATAATTTGTTTCAGTGAAGGTGTTTTGTTATGAACTTTCAGTAACAGTAATGAGCAAGACAGATTAAGATCATGATGAAATTATTAAATTTTGCACGAATAGGGGTTGAACTGAATGGAAGGAAATTGAATGTAGAAGGTCAGATTAACATAACAATACCTTTTCTTTCAGATAATTAGAAGACGAGTGGGATTGAGAAACGTGTATACGTCACTGTTCTTTTTGAGCAGATACTAAGATGTCAATATACAAGATTTTGCTGTATATTAAAGTGGCCATAATGAATTATGATTTTTTAATATTTATCATTAGATTCTTCTTTCACCCTGATTTGAAGCAAACTTTTGCATAAGACTTTTCATATAGAAAATATACTGGAATAAACTTCATTACTATCATAAGTGGGGTCAGGGTTCAGAGAGTGAACAAAGGTAATGCTATTCATATCTTCCCACCCTATGTAGGGGAACATACTGCTTGAGAATTTCTGGCTTCCTCCAGCCGGACGCTAAAGTCAAAATATAGTGACGATGGCGAATGGATAGGTACGGAAGAAGAAGATAAGTATTAAGCAAGTGACCCAACCTAACATGACCAAGTTTTCACTATCTGTCTATATATAAGGTGATGAAATTCACTGTATTCTTGGTATTCTGTGAAAATTGTTTGAGAAGTTGTCTAATTATCAGTTATGACTGAATTACTATATCTATATTGAGGTTGCATGTTTTTTTATAAAAGTATGGAATAGAAATGGCTGATAAATAGATTCATTTATCCAATAGCCAATTCATAAAATGTTGGTAGCTCTTGCTTCACTGAACCTTCATCTCAGAAGAGGTTTTGCCTGCTTGTAACCCTTTACATCGATCCAGTGTTTGGTATGTTCTCTCTGAATCAATTTGGGAATAAACTCTCATACGAGTGAGTGATATTACCTGTTCTGAAATTCTCCTCTGCGGCATCCCAGGCAACCGATCACTTCGTTGCTCATGATGCCGGAATGACCTGAGACCGTTGACTGTCGTCTGCTAACTCCTTCAAGGCTGTACGACATTCAGTCACCAGCCTTGAAAGAATTTTTGGTGCTGTTGTGCCCTTCAATTCTGCCCTGCTGTCCGAGCACATGCAATTCTGCCGACCAGTTCATTCAGTTGTTTTTAGCATTTGTCTTTCCAGTCTTTCTCAGCCTGGAAAACGATGTCGTACTTGCCCATGAGGACTCTGATTTGAAGTTATCAGTTCAGCCATATAGCACATTCACCCATACCAGATGTCTCTATCTTGGGGTACTGAGGGAGTTTTATTTATCATGAAATGTCTCATATTTCATTACATCTCAACTCATAAAATATAATATACAGAATGTATATTATAAATTATTATGTCTCAATTAATGTTTGTGACATGTCCTATCCTTTCTATGATCAGTCTACACGATTAATAAAGGTATTATCAATATTATCATTGTCAAATTGTATCATCTGCAAACCGGCCGATACTTGAAGATGAAAGAAATTTTTTTAATTTCAAATATACCATTGGTGCATCTCCCTTGAAATATACCTGCATTCTTGTTTGATTATTTTGGGTTTTTTTCTGTAATAAATCATAAAATATATTGCCGAAGATCATGAAGGGATGCATAATAGCTCAATGTTCATTATTATTTGTGCCGCTGTGCATGACAGTTCAAAAATGGAACCAGAAAGGTGCACAAAGTCAAAGGAGGTGCAGTTATTTTAGTAAGTAAATTTAAATTGAAAAAAATAGGAATGTTATTCAACGGATAAAGGCGTTGGAAATGTACTGTCAGAAGTTGTAAAGCTGCGTGTTATACTTACGGTGCTGTAATTTAGTAGTTCATGAACATGAAAACCATAACTCTGGAAAAATTGGATTATATTTGTTATCTAGTGCTATGAGAAGGAATGTTTTAGACGATCTATATGAAGGACCAGAGCATATTTAAACCGCTCGAAGAGAAGTGTTACCAACGCTTTCAAATCCGTAGACGAAGTATATCCTGGATAAAATGAATATAAGAACCGTGAAAAATTAAACATTTTTAATCGCTTAAAATAAATTTCTGAATTCTGAAACAATATACAAAACTGCGAACTCATGTGAATCTTTTCATTGTGAGCTAAAAAAATAAATTTATTATTCCCATCAAAATTTGTAAAATTTTTATAAGTTTTAAAAGGTTGAAAAATTGAAAAGTATATCGAAATTCAAAGTTTGTGAAAAGAACGAAAAAAATATAATACGAAATTAAAGAAAAATCAAGACACTCTAAGATCGCTTGTAAATAAATATAAAAATTAACAATTTTGCAGGATGCAATTTTTGAGAGGCGTTTGATTTTTCAATATACCTCAAATTAGTGATACAAAATCCAACTTTTTTTGGTTCTTTATTTCTTTAAATCTGTATTAGGTATTTATTATTAAATTATATTATTATTATTGAGTTTTATGTATTATTATGTTATATAATATTCTAAAATAAAAATTCAAATGGACAAACCTGTTTTTTATTATCTGAGGCTCATAGTATATATTGAATTATTACCTGTTTTCAGTTCAGGCTTAAATTGCTTATTTCTGAAGGTGATATAAATTTCATGGGGTGCAAACTGTATACGTCCATGCAAACATTAAGACGCATTAATATATATTCTGGCAAATCATTAACGAAAAGTAAAAATAATATCAGTGGTCTCAGTACAGAATCCAGATGAATTCCATCACATGCCCAGCTGGTGAGATAATATGTATATCTTCACGAATATTTCACGAGATGTTATGTAAGGTCTCATATGCAAAAGCGTGTAAAAATAATTGTTCTGGAATTATAATCGATGATCGCGATTAATGAACTCACCTTTGGTTCCAGGATCCAACCAGAAAACAAAATTGATGAACTATTAAGGAATCGTTCACCCAATAGTCAAATCAGCGGAAACCAATTAAAAAGTTTCCCACGAAATAGACTGAAAGTTTATATAGTTGGGTTCCCAATATAACAAATTACTACAAGAAGAAGGCACACAAACCCCTTTATAAATAATTGGTGGGAGGCTCTGTCAGTGTATCCCTACCCTCATCACATTCGTACATTCTGCAACAATCTAGAGCATTCCAACTGAACGTAATAAGTTCAAGAATATCACAAGTCAGTTTATATACAGACCCTTATTGGGTCTGTCTTCCTTTATTCGCGAATTGTAATCAGTGTAACTTACTTCGCTTCCTTCGCAAATAACTACAAATGTATCTTGAATTATATAAAAATCCGACGTGGCTCTTTCATCGCGGTTTCTTGCTTATACTTTATTCTGCCTTATTACCTTGAAAATATTTGCTGTTTTGCTGGATGAAAATCAAAATTTCTCATCATTGAATCATTTCTAATTACATACAATATGTCAAGTTATAATCAGCTTAACATATTCATATTAAATTTGCGATATCATTCTTCAAACAATGATACATAGGTTTTAAATTAATACCTTCGATGTCAGAGCCAGAGATGTAGTTATTCACAAATAATTCGACTAATTTGTATCAACATCTGTAGAATTTAGCCCAGTGGATATGTATAGGTATATATGTCTAAAAGTTTGGAATGCATATTGAAATATTTTGTCTGAACTTCAGCTAAACAATTTCCGAAAAAAATTATTTATTCCCATGCAGTGGAAAATGCATAATGTATCAGTAACATTCCTATATGAATGAATATGCCAAGCATTTTCAATAAAACTAAAAACCAGTATTTCCTCCATGACATGCCGTATATTGAATGGTTGAACGGAATTCTATCCTATTCTTTAATTTCGCTGTTTGATGCGTGTGTCTGGAATGTCCCAGGCATTTTCAATGAGATCCATTTCAGAGGAATTTGATGGCCACCATATCGTTTTTATTCCCTCTTCGATAACAAAATCGAGTACTGCTAGTTTTTGATGTGGAGCACCAGCATGAGTGACTCTCATCTTCAAAACAAGCAGAGGTGTCCGTATATTCCTTGTGAGATCGCTCCATACCCTTACACTTTCACATCCAAATGACACTTCTAGTTGAGCTGTTTGCACTTCTGGGATCATACAAATTGGAGTTTTTAATGCATCATTATATTTTCATGTGGAACGGTTTGTTTGGGAACATTTAGAGGTCATCCGCAAATTTAATGCATTTTGTTCGCGTGTTATTGTTTGCTGCCGTGAAATTTTCACTCCCACCAGCCTACCATGCTCCCTGGATATAAATACCACGTACCTTGCAGGCGATTTCTTCGAGCTATCATCGTTATCTTCACTCGTTGGTTAACATAGGGGTGTTCCATCTATCTGAGACAATTGGGAGAGACAAACATGGTCAATTTGTGATAGATGGATCAAGTTATTAAAAGACGATAATTGAATCAAGTGCATATCATATGCCTGTTAGTAATGGTGATGAAGGATGCACAGGGTTCGAGAAAGCATGTGATTACTATGTGAGGCGGGAGCGCATATAAGAAAGTAAAAACAAATTATGAGCTAGAATAAGTTTATGTGAATTATTATTATGGCATATGACTATGCTATGATTGAGTTTCATGAAAGTATTCCATATATTACCAAAATAAATCAAGAATAAACACATTTTGTATTCAATTCGCTCTCATATTCTTTCTCCTTGTTCTGGTCCTCCCGGTTCAGCTATATTAAAGGAGTGGTCCATCTGTCCCGGATAACTTAGAGACAGATGGACCACGTAACACTTCAGAGGAAAATACTTGTACTGTTCTGTTATTTCTTTATTTATCATTTCACCGATCTGAAATATTGTAGATGAAGGTATACGTAGATTGATCGTTTACAGTTTGAGAGGTCAAGTATCTAGCTCACGCTTCCATTGTGAAGCTCGATAGCTGCCAAAATTATTCTTACCAGATTTAAGTTTTCTATCGAACAGCGAAGTGATGGAACTATTTACCTTGTGAGGTTTTTCCTCATGCCTATCACCTCAAAACCTTCAAGAAAAATTCGAATGATTATCTCCATCTACAGTATTCCACCGGTGGCACACACGATCTTCTCCGAATATTATAGGTCTTCATCTCGTGGAGTATATATGTATATATACGAAAGAAAAAAATGTTCCAATTATCTTCATGACATCCTGTTAATTTATCTATAGAAATAGGATGGCGAACCTCCAATAAAATCAGAAACGACGTTTGCATGTTTCCACTAGCACGGTATTTGAGTCTTGGAAGCAGTTGAAATAAAGGTGGAATGCAACCTCATTTGAAATCAATTGGATGTTATTTAATACTCAGGCTGTTTATAAAGTACTGGAACAAACTTCGAAAAATAAATCTTTGACTGCTTTTAAGACAAAAAGTTCATATGAACATCGATCTGCAACGGCTTGGTTCTTGAGATACAGGCGTCCAAGAAAAAAAAATTATTTAATTTTTTGATTATACCTTTGTTCAATACTATGGCAATTTGACGAAATTCGGGATACTGGAAGTATTAATGATGAGAAACTCGGATATTTATTTAGTTCTTTGTTTGATGCTAGAGGGCGCCACATAAAGTGGATTGAAATGAACACAACTTTTTTTGTCACACTGTATGTAATTCTTGACTAAACAGACCTATTCTCCATTTACTTTTACATACAAAAGGTACTCATTGTATTTGTCGCTAGGAGCAGCCGTTTTGGATAAAAAATGGGTTTAAAGTTAAGCCTGCGTTGAAATTTTGTAAGTTCAGCTTTAAAAAATAAGTGATATAACGTATCTTTTATTGTTTGTATTGTGATGTGACTAACTTAGATCATTTACAACACTAGGACTAAACTACTTCTACAAATAAGTTTATAATATTTATAATATTTGCTGAAAATGACCACCGTCTACTGCAACGCATGCATCAATTCGCCTTAACATCGATTGACGAACTCTTTCGAATATACCTTATGTCTGATTAATGATGGCACACGATTCAAATATTCTGTTTCTTGGATCTTGATCATTTTGGACTGAAATTTTCTAAACTACTGACGTCAAGTAATCAAAAGGATTCAAATCAAGTGATCTGGGAGATCAAGCTTGCGGTCCCGCTCTTCCTATTCAACTGTTAGGGTAATTCTCATCCAGAAATCGACACACAACCAAACTAAATTGCAGTCCAAAATTAACAAGACCCAAGAAACAGGATATTTGAATCGTGTGCCATCATTAATTAGACATAAGGTATATTCGAAAGAGTGCGTCAATCGATGTTAAGGCGAATTGATGCACGCGTTGCAGTAGGCGGTGGTCATTTTCAGCAATTATTGTAAATAACTTATTTGTAGAAGTAGTTCAGTTAGTTAGTTTTTTGAATGATCATCACAATACAATCAATAAGAGACACATTTTATCAATTATTTTCACAAATTCAACTTACCAACGCAGGTCTAACTTCAAACCTGAATGGAAAATAAGTCTGTTTAGTCAAAAATGACACACAGTGCGGCAAAAAGTGTTATGATTATTCTAATTCAGGTACAACACTGTATGCAGCGCCCTTTAACTTTGAACAAAAAATAATTAAATATTTGAGTTTCTTTTCATTAATACTCTCAATACCCTGAATTTCATGGAACTGCCATTTTATTGAACAAAAATATAATCAAAAAATTGAATAAAACCTTTTTTTGGTCCCCCCATATCTCAAGAACCAAGCCGTTGTGGACCCATGTTCATTTGAACTTTTTCTTTTAAAATTAGTCAAAGATTAATGCCATTTTATTGAACAAAAATATAATCAAAAAATTGAATAAAACCTTTTTTTGATCCCCCTATATCTCAAGAACCAAGCCGTTGTGGACCCATGTTCATTCGAACTTTTTCTTTTAAAATTAGTCAAAGAATTCATTTTCAAAGTTTGTACAAGTACTTAATAAACACCCTTTATATCATGTAGTCAGATAAGTGATACCACACCATAACTAATTGTTGATAATTCGATTGTCAACTATTTTCAAAATGTAACAACACACATTTGGATAGCTTTACTTCCCTCACTATACGTAGTATATAGCGTAAACGAAGTTTTGTAACCGACCCAAAAAAATGTGCGCTCACTCGGTGGCGAATTTGGAAAGTTCATGTAATAGCAGGATACAGTATGAAACAGGTTATATTATCATACTGCCAACCTGACAGTAGGTGTAAGCATACAACACAGTTGTGAAATACATTATGTAAACCATGTGAATAAAATGTAAAAGTTACATAAAATATGATATACCTACCGGTATTTCAAAAATTATCTTGGTCAAGGGTGGTTCTGGAATCTGAAACGTGTGTTTTACTTTACGTTCGAAATATTTATGTCACTGTCACACTGACATCATAAATAACCTACAAATTTCATACCATTTATTTCAGTTGTAAGACAATAATGAACTACAAATCAAAAATTATCTTGGTCAAGGGTTGTGGAATGAAAAACGTGTGTCTTACTTTGAATTTTTGATTACGTTTTGTTGTGTCAGAATCTGTTAGGTCATTGTGCTGGAATTTTCTAATCCAGTTTTTTAATCATGCCTCTTACCACACAGCACAAAATTTTCATGATTGAAGCCTATTTTCGAACGGGTGCGCTAGTTAATGGAAATTGGCAATACAGTCAACGTTTGTGTTTGAACACTTTTCGAGAGCATTTCCCAAACGTGGCCATATTACCGGACAATTTTTATGATTGCCTTACAAATTGTGTTGAAGTGTTCCGCGAAACTGGTTGTGTGACTAATAAAAAATGTGCTGGTAGACCAAGAGTTCTACCTGAAATATCATGTTTCTGAGCATTTTTAAACGGATTAAATGAAAATCGAAAAAAACTGGAGTATTCAGTAGAATGAGCAGAAAATGACAAACTGAAAAATGAATGTTTATTCAAAAACGGTTTACAATGAATATCAACAACAATTTTCTAGTTACCGTTGGCATAGAAATATAATATGATAATTTTCTCTCCTAAACTGTTCGACTATACTATAATAACAGAGGGTATGGTAGCGGTTGAGGTATTGTTCGATCGAGGCCATACTGTAGATATGCTAAGAACTCTAACAATTAAGAAATGTTATATCATCTAGCCAGGATGGATCACTGAAAATGGGGAAAAAGCGTTCAACTGTCATAATTCCAAAGCATGACGGGTGGTAGACCGCCAGGTCGCCGTAAGACAGCCGTCACTGGGACGATTAGTAGACCGATGTCAGCCGGGTACATCTCGTGGCTCTTATTATTCCAAAATTCAGAACATTCTGACCTTCGACATCATTTAAATTGGAAGATAATAATATAATAATTATCTTCAGTATATTTGCAATATTGTGCATCTCGGATTT
Organism: Endomychus coccineus; assembly: GCA_958510875.1. Classification (NCBI taxonomy): domain Eukaryota; kingdom Metazoa; phylum Arthropoda; class Insecta; order Coleoptera; family Endomychidae; genus Endomychus; species Endomychus coccineus. The sequence continues at coordinate 48,551,712 of OY294068.1, read as the reverse complement.
TGATACATTTTGACAACTCAGAGTTATTTGAATATATAAGCCTGAACTGAAATAACAAGCAGTGTAATCCAATTAAAATTTGGAAACTCAACCAGTTTGACAGGGACGAGGAGATACAATAACTTTTAAATAGATATTTGAGTTTAATTTCGATCTGCATACTCATAATTTTCTTATTATTCCTTTTGCGGCAGTTCGTTCCTTGTAGAGATTATTAGGTTGATTTCAACATCACCATTACCGCTCTCGGAATTTTCCATTATCTTTTTTCTGGATTGCTTGATTTCACCAATTCCTTTCCTTTGTAATATTGAGACAACGTCCTAAGAAGAATGTTCTCAGACGAAGCGCCCACAGCATGTAGGTTCGATGACAAACATGAAACGCAACAAGGACCTTCATTAATGATTTGATGCGAATTCTGCCGGAGAAAATTGCGTTACTCTCAAAAATACCGTACATTTCAACAATATCTGAGTATCAACTTGTGTTTTTACTTCTCTCACTATTCGAACTGAGGGAGACTGAGGCTACTTGACCATTTTTTACATATTATTTTTTTGAAAGCAGACCACTGACACTTTATCAGTACGTTATATAACGAAATGTTGATCATTTCTAAAGGTATAAGGCAGCGTTTCAAAATCTTATTGTTTGAGCTCATGTTGGATTAATTGGTTATTCATTGTAAGAAAGCATTGTTAGTCTAGAGCCCCGATTGGAGGAGGGGGGGACTAACCCTCTTTGCGAAGGTTCAAGAGAGAAAAAACGCCATTAAGGAACAGACTTTTATATTATCCCATATAAATATCTTTCATAGATAGATTATAAGAAAAACAAGAGTTGTGGTCAAAACAATTATAAACAAAGGTAAGTTGGAATGTGTTGTACTAGAGACTTATCAATGAGGAATAACAGGAAGAGATCAAAGTCAAACATAATTTTCCTCATAGATAACACATTTTTGTATCAACCAAAGGGTAATCACGTATAGGTAAATTCAGACCTACAACAATAAAAAAAATACGGGCAGTCACCGAGCACTGCTGACAGAAGTAAAAACTGACATTATGGAGTAACCAATTTATTCTGGGAATTCCATCCAAATTCGTATGATTCCACCAGTATCATCTATTTCTACATGACACAATTTTCCGACAGTGCCATTGGACAATCCATCCCCTGCATCTATGTTATTAGTTATCATGTATGGTCTGTTAAGAACTAAAATTAACTAGTATGGTAATCCACTCCTATTATCGGTTCTCATTTTATTCAACTTCTGGCTGACGGTTGCTCAGCATTATGACAACCAGCGAAAACATCCGATGCCACAGATACTATTGTTTACGGAGTTTAGTATGCAGTTGTTGTACTCGTTGTAGCATCCGAAATTACCATTCTATCATTTTTAAATGAAAATTAATATAATTAGTTTTTCTCTAGTTTTCACAACTGTCAGCATTTCAATCAACAATTATACATATACATTTTCATATTTAATGATGAAAAAGTATAATGGGCGGTACAATCCCTGTAAAGAGTTTGGATGTAACCCGATAGTCATTATAATAAATACACACCATATCATTCTCGAAACATATTATTTATTGATATTTACATCGATGTAAATGAAAGTAATGTTAAACAGCACGAGGATCGAGGATTGAGTAAATGAATAACGTCGTGTATCCGACTCAGATATGCACACGTGTGAAAGGGTATAAAGAGACTGCCTGAAGCCTGACCCAAGTAGTTGCGCACGCGGCAGTATACATAACACCTAATATACAGGATGTTCCATCTCAGACGAGCCACCCCGTATATTTCTTATCTCATAGTGAGTGGAAAAATCTTTTGTTTGGGGGACATCTTTTGACGTATATTTGAGGCTTGAACGAGCAACTCCCTAATAAGGGGCGCTTCAACCCCTCAAAATTGAATAGAGGAGGGGGGTTGAGTGATATGTCATTTGAAAGGTCTTAGAAGCTCCTTTACAACGGTGAATGAAAAACGTAAATTTGATGAAACGTTTTCGCCAAAAATTAATTTTGTTGCTCGAATGCGCCACCTTGAATATTTTGGTTATTTGTAACAATGTACAAGCTCATTTTTGTTAAGTCTTTTTTACAAACTTAAACAATCTTCAAAAATTCACATTCGTAAAAAAATTGAATTGTGTTGTCATGCTTACAATGAAGTAAATTAAATCTGCGTGTTTAAATCAAATGTTCAAACTGTTCTTAGAAGGTGTTTAGGCATAACTATAGAATTTGGAGCGATACAAGTCCTCATGTATTTCGAGAAGCTCACACTCAACATCGGGAAAAGCTAAACGTTTGGGTAGGAATTTTGGGAAACCACCTAATTGGACCTCTGTTTATTCCTGGTAATTTAAATGGCGAAATTTATCTTGAAATGTTGGAAAATGCGATTGATCCGTTGATAACTGAACAATTAGAAAACGATCCTCTACTACTTGAAGAACAGTTGCATTTCCAACAAAACGGAGCTCCTCCTCACTACGCCGCACCAGTTCGTCAATACCTCAATTTGCAATACCCCGGTCGTAGGATTGGAAGTAGAGGTCCTATGGAGTGGCCTGACTGATCTCCTGACCTGAACCCTCTGGACTTCTTCTTGTTGGGACATCTTAAGTCCAAGATTTTTGTGACTCAGCCTGAAAATTTGGACGAACTACGCCAACGAATTGTAAATGAGAGAGACGGTTTTCGGTCAAGATTGTATTATTGTATGGAAGTCAATGGAGGACAATTTGAACATTCGATTTAAACACGCAAATTTAATTTTTTCCATTTTAAGCTTGACTTTTTGAAGATTGGTTAAGTTTGTAAAAAAGGCTTAATAAAAATGAGCTTGTATATTGTACAAATAATCAAAATATTCAAGGTGGCGCATTCGAGCAACAAAATTATTTTTTGGCGAAAACGGTTCATCAAATTTACGTTTTCCATACACCGTTGTAAAGAGGCTTCCAAGACCTTTCAAATGACGTATCACTCAACCCCTCTCCCATATTCAATTTTAAGGGGTCGAAGCGCCCCTATTAAGGGGTTGCTCGTTCAAGCCTCAAATATACGTCAAAAGATGTCCCCCAAACAAAATCATTCGACGCGTTTCGGGAGATTTTTTCACTCACTATGGGATAAGAAATATACAGGCTGGCTCGTCTGAGATGGAACACCCTGTATAGCTACAGTGTGGCGGCACATAACGAAATCATGATTTTACCCCCATCTGAAATAGCACAACGCACCTAAAGAAGTTTTCACTTCAAAAACTAAGAAATGTAAGCGAAAAACTGCCTCGTACAACTAGACGTCTACACATTAGCCATGCATATTTTGGTGACTTTCATGCAGACTGTTCTACAAAACATCATCCGATTCACAGAGCACACAGACATAGAACTGTATGTTACGTTTGACGCATTTCTGATGAGCCCACTTGTTATACACTACACACCAAACATACTCCGAAGGAGACGAATTCTTTTTGTATAGCATAGAGGGTGAGGGACTTTTTTTTCCGAGAAGAAATCTTCGACCATACTTAAGAAGTGAAAAGAAACAGTCAAATAACCCCATTCGAGATTCCAACATATTCAATTCAGCACGTGTAAGAAATCAACTAGCCAGATGAAACTATATAGCGCAACTTACAGTCAATATACTTTGTAATCCAAAAATACTCATCAGAATATATTAGTCAGCTCTCAACGGTTGGAATTTCATGACAAGTTATGTCTAAAATGTTTACTTACCGGCAATGGTGTTGAATTTGTTATTCTTAATTGCACAACACGCAAGCATCTGTTACACATAATGGTCAGCTGCGTCATTGTAGATAGATAAAATTGTGAAGAAATCTACTAGGTTCAGAAACAATTGAAGTGAATTAGTCAACAAAACACATTAGTCAAGTATCCCCGGTCTCCTCATTTTTGTCGGATTTTCTCAGAAATATCAGTTTTAAGCCTTTCTCAATCGACCTAGACTACTTTTGAGATGATACATGTGTAAAAAGCATACCTTACACGGTCAATATCATTGAAGCAATATTATTGACAAAGTATTGGTAAGAAAACGGTAGCCCTCACACGATCCAATAATATTGATCAATAAAGTGTCAGTTTCAATTGTGCAGTCAGGGAGGATGTATCTACCGGTTCTAATCGTGTCTGCTTTGTTCCTCAAAAAGAGGAAAAGAAGAAGGCAAATAACAGTGTGGACAAAGAGCTGTCTAAATAGACGTACGAGTCATGGATATGGGGAATTGCTTCGAGGACTCAACAGTGAGCCAGATGACTACAAGAATTTTTTAAGAATGGATGAACTGTTTCAACACCTAGTTGCATTGGTTTCACCATTTATAATGGAGCAGGATACCATTATGAGAAAGGCGGGTCGACTTGCAGTGTGACCGCCTTTCTCGGGAAAAGATATGTTCTTGTTACACGGAAAAGTAGAAAGTTATCACCACCGGGATGAGTGATCCAGGGTCGTATATTTCCCGTTGAATGAAATTTGACAGATATGAATTGATTGATTCCTCACCAGTTGAACACAGATGTTTATATATATATATATACAGTTCATTAAAGGAAATGATGGATTATAGAAAATGTATGTACAAAAGAAAATAAATATTTACACCTACTCTAAATGAACAACAATTCCATGAAATTGCTTCACTAGTCGGGATAATATAATTCAAATCAGGATATCTATTCTCCTGATACAGTTGGTTACATCGAACAGATGGTGTAAAAGAAACTTAGACGCCAAGTAGTGTACGTTTGGAACGTTGACCCGCAATAAGAAACCAGCCGAAATAAGTTAATAGTTCTTTAGTATCTGTAGCACCGTAGACACAGGTAGTGGATTTATATCGAATCGTGGTAATTTACGTGATCGCTAATAATATTCGAGTTCTTTAAAGATCGGGTCAATTCCTCAACACAAATAATAAATTATTTGGTTTTCGCTACTATTTAGGAAAAAACACACAAACAACTCTTAAATAAATAAAACACTCCTAATAGTACAAGAAATAGAAACAACCCCTACCGCGTCTTGAGCATGACTAACGTTTTATTGCACAATATGGCAATATACTCCTCACATGTGTCAATAATATTAACGCCGCCTCAATATATTTACGGGCTTTCAATAAGAATCGAACTGATTTTATTTTCTTCAATTATTCATTATTGCCATCAATATTATTATTTCAATATACTCCTTACGCGTTGCGTATATTGATCAATATCGATATTGCTTCAATAATATTGACCGTGTAAGGAACGCTTATGCCACTGTGGAGACGATTGCGCAATTCATATTGGTCTTACGGATTTTAAATTTTGCAATCTCTTCAAAGTGGTGAAAAGAGGAACCATTTTTCGTAACTGCTAGAATGATTTGTGTGACAAAACAGTTGTTTAAAAAGTGTAATGGCTCATCATCCTAATGCAAAGTTTGAAAATTATGAGAAACTAAATACTAGATATAATAGGCACATATTACCAATGCACTTTCGACTCGGAAGGAGGCGCTGAAGAATATTTGAATAGGTAGGCCTAATATTTCAAAACTGATTTTCTGAAGATGAAAACCTGATAATAGAACTTATGCTAGATCAAATGAGGACTTGATAAACTTTGGAACTTTTGAAAAACTGAGACCAAACAAATATGCACAGCCAGATCGGGAAAATGCATGAGTAAAAGTTAAAGAAAATCAAAAATTGTTTCTTGCGAAAAAATAGATGAAGCCGTTGATATATCAAAAACAGGAACTTGATAAATATTAAAATATCCTAATGCTGATGATCTCAAAAGGTGAACTTCTGCAGGTGGTAGGTACTTGCAACAGGTTAGGGTGAATAGGCACATTCGGCGCGATGTTATATGGTCAAATGAAAATTTCATTAGTAGTACCGGCATCTTCAATCCCAAAAATCACAAATTTTGGTCCAATCAAAATAACTTTGTCAGACTTGAGCGACAACAACAAGGTTTTGGAGGATCATATTTCATTCTGGATGGAAGATTAGTATACCATTTTTTTGTCGATAACCTAATGGTGCCAGATACATTGAAATTTCAGACGCGTGTCTACCAGAGTGGCTTGACAATATTCCTCTTGCGCAGTTGAGAAATATCTAATTTAGTGAGACTTTTGGAAACCATCGGACCAGTAAGATGGCCAGCTAAATCCTCGACCTTTCTGTATTGGATTAATTTCTATGTAGATTTCTGGGAAATGAGATGTATCATAGGCGACACATAAACCGTAATCAGTTATTTAATGCGACAAGGGAAACTTTTGAAGATTTAGGACGTCAATGTATTTATCTAGTGCAATCGAAGAAATTTCCCACCGTTGTGAGATATGTTTGCATTAAACGGGATTCGAACAACTGTTATATTAATTAATTCTTACTTGTAAATAATACAGATTTGATTAAAATACAATTATTGCTAGCCAGAACAAGTGAATGATTATTGCTCCTTTCGGTTTTCTATCAGTCTGAATCTAATTCGTACCGTAGGATGGAATTGGCATACTGCCGATTAGCAACTTTTTAATATATTTCTATTTGGGTTACAATTTTCTATTTCATATCACATCAAAGCTACGAAATTGCTGAGAGGACATCGCAAAACGAAAAATAAAAAATTCATAATTGCAAGTTGCATCTGAAAATTTGTACTAATTGCAAGTTACGACTGACAGTTACCACTAATTACAAGTTGCATGTGACAGTCAGGCCTGATTACAAGCTGCAACTGACAATCATCCTAATTGCAACTTACAACTGGAAATTAGTGCCAATTGAAAGTTACACAAGTTACATTTGACAGTCAGGTCGAATTGCAAGTTGCAACTAATTATTAGCCTGATTCCAAGCTAAGCTAATTGTCAGTCGTAATTTGAAATTAGGGCTGCCGTGCCGTCTGATGCTACTTGTTATACGTGGTAATTATCAGTCGTAACTTGCAATCAGCACTAATTTCCAGTTGCAACTTGCGATTACACCAATTGTCAGTTGCAACTGGAAGTTAGTGCAAATTTCAACTGGAAATTAGTGCTAATTGCAAGTTACGACTCACAACTAGCCTTATTGCGAGTTGCAACTGGAAATTAGTGCTAATTGAATATTACGACTGACTATTAGCACTGCGTTACAATTATCGACCCTAATAGTATTACCTGATTAGTGAATCTCCCACTAGATCGAGTAAGTTTCACGTCGTCTAGTGGAAATTTTGGTGTGCAAAAATTTCCACACGCATGTATCATAATTTAATAATTATAGTCACTCAATATTACAATCACATGCTAAATAATGTTTTTCTTGGATAATGATCATCTAGTTACAATTTTCACAACTTTGCCAAATAGGTTTTATGATTGGAATCATTATAGGAAAACGTGAGATAGGAGAAAGGTGGAACTGACATCACGTGAATGAAAGTTTTTTTGACAATTCCCATAGTATAAAGCATTGGTGTCAGTTGAATGATATTGACGGTTTGACGGACGGTATGATGTGTTCCACTTACTTATCCTGAAAGGGAATACTCAATATGATAAAAGATATATAATATATTAGCAATGCCATCTGGAATTGGTCTTATATTCCCATCAATATATTTGTCATATCAAAAATAAAAATCCTCACGCGATGACACCGCAATTTATATTCATAGCCACTTGATATATTTAAATATATTGAAGGGAATACATCTAGAGAAATAGATTTCCCGCATAAAGAATAATAAATACAATAACGTTATGTTCGATAAAAATTTATTTTCAGTTCATTGTACGCTATATGGAGAGAATGTTCCCTGAATGTAAGTGAGACACGTTCTAGCTGAATACACGTTGTAAATATAACTCAAAAATTTGCATGTTACATATGGCTCCCTTATGAAAAATACTCGCCGCTCGCGAAGGAAAATTTACAGTAATAAATTGTATTTAGTATTGAGCACTTTACGTAGCTAAATTGAATTTTACGTACATGTTGTTAATGCATAAGAACACTATATTCCGTAATATATCGCTTTAAGAGCTAAATATGTTTCGGATCATTTCAATACTCTCACTAATATTATACCTGATAATCAATAATAACCTTACGATAATACTAATGGTCGTACACATTATTTGTCAGTTGAAAGGCCGGGTTAATACATACAACAAATTCCTTGTATTATAGTCCAGTAGCACTAACTTTTGGTCAGGAAATTTCATATATAATTTTTCTAAGGTGGTTATAATTATGCAAATCGGCCGTCTAAGAACGATGGTGATATTATTTTTGGGCTGAACCTTATGTTCCATGCCATAACCTCATTTTTTGTGTCAAAAAACACTCATTATGGTGTCTCAAACCGATGCCGTTGAAAATATCGACTTCAACTTTTTGGTGGTGATAGACAACAGACAACAATAAAACACGAAAATCCTTGCAAACAAAAACTCCTCACGTCCCTCCAGTCACGTGGTATAGGCTGAAGAATTTTTTGTCATGCAAATCGGCCATCTAAGAACGATGGTGATATTATTTTTGGGCTGAACCTTATGTTCTATGCCATAACCTCATTTTTTGTGTGAAAAAACACTCATTATGGTGTCTCAAACCGATGCCGTTGAAAATATCGACTCCAACTTTTTGGTGGTGATAGACAACAGACAACAATAAAACACGAAACTCCTTGCAAACAAAAACTCCTCACGCCCCTCCAGTCACGTGGTATAGGCTGAAGAATTTTTTGTCATGCAAATCGGCCATCTAAGAACGATGGTGATATTATTTTTGGGCTGAACCTTATGTTCTATGCCATAACCTCATTTTTTGTGTGAAAAAACACTCATTATGGTGTCTCAAACCGATGCCGTTGAAAATATCGACTCCAACTTTTTGGTGGTGATAGACAACAGACAACAATAAAACACGAAACTCTTTGCAAACAAAAACTCCTCACGTCCCTCCAGTCACGTGGTATAGGCTGAAGAATTTTTTGTCATGCAAATCGGCCATCTAAGAACGATGGTGATATTATTTTTGGGCTGAACCTTATGTTCTATGCCATAACCTCATTTTTTGTGTGAAAAAACACTCATTATGGTGTCTCAAACCGATGCCGTTGAAAATATCGACTCCAACTTTTTGGTGGTGATAGACAACAGACAACAATAAAACACGAAACTCCTTGCAAACAAAAACTCCTCACGTCCTTCCAGTCACGTGGTATAGGCTGAAGAATTTTTTGTCATGCAAATCGGCCATCTAAGAACGATGGTGATATTATTTTTGGGCTGAACCTTATGTTCTATGCCATAACCTCATTTTTTGTGTCAAAAAACACTCATTATGGTGTCTCAAACCGATGCCGTTGAAAATATCGACTTCAACTTTTTGGTGGTGATAGACAACAGACAACAATAAAACACGAAACTCCTTGCAAACAAAAACTCCTCACGCCCCTCCAGTCACGTGGTATAGGCTGAAGAATTTTTTGTCATGCAAATCGGCCATCTAAGAACGATGGTGATATGGTTTTTGGGCTAAACCCTGTGCTTCATGCCATAGCCTCAGTTTTTGTGTTAAAAAAAACGCATTATGGTGTCTCAAACCGATGCCGTTGAAAATACCGACTTCAACTTTTCGGTGGTGGTAGACAACAGACAACAATAAATCACGGAACTCCTTGCAACCAAAAACTCCCCACGTCCCTCCAGTCACGTGGTATATGCTAAAGAATTTTGTTGTTGCTAATCGGTCATCTAAGAAAGATGGTGATATGATTTTTGAGCTAAGCCCTGTGCTTCATACCAAAGCTTCACTTTTTGTGTTTAAAAAAAAGCGCATTATGTTGTCTTAAACCGATGCCGTTGAAAATACCGACTTCAACACTCTGGTGTTGGTAGACAATAGACAACAATAATACAGGAAACTCCTCGTGAATAAAAACTCCCTACGCCCTTCCAGTCCCGAGGTATAAGCAAAAGAATTTTTTTTCATGATTTTTCTTTGGGAAAATCATGAACCGAAATTAACTCTACCGCACGTAAGAACTACATTTTAGTTCTAGAATGTACCCTAATTTTTCAAATTGATATTTTCAATAGGTGACGATCAAATCCCACTTATATTTTTTGACTTCAGCACCTTCTGCAGTCTCCCAGGTTCGTCTTAGCAACTTCTAATTGAGCTCATTCTCTTTGGAGAACTTTATCCTATATTACCCTAATGGTGTAGGAATTTTTTTTTCATAAATTCGCTCTGAGCGTCTATTATAGGTGAGGGTCGAGATTTGAACTCGAATTGAGTCGAAATCGAATCGAGTCGCGGCTTAGACCCTTCGAATACTTTTTTTTTCCTTCAATTTAAGCTCAAGCAGACCTTGATACGATGAGTAGATTCGAAAGGGCAGTTTTTTCGCTTTGGGCCCTACATTAAGCACCTTTTATTTTTTGGACCCAAACTTTTTGTTTTTACCAGTTTTACCATAAAAGCAAAAACAACGAAGTCTTGCCAAAAATCGTTCATTTATATAATATGCGATGCATCTTTTCCGATACAAGCAAAAACAACGGAGGTACTGAACTTCATGTGATTGAAATTCAATTCTAGCTATCACACTCTTTTTTAATATCTCTTTACAAATTGAGGAGGATATTTCGGTCAAATCGGGAAACACCCACTTCTTATAAGAGAAGTGATAATGTCGTTGAAACTTAAGATCCTGTGAGTCTTTCCTCTCATGTGAATCAAGTTTTGGGTCCAAAAAATAAAATTGGCTCATTGTATGGCCCAAAGAGAAAACATATGACCCTCCGAATCTACTTATTGTACCAAGGTTTGCTTGAGCTTAAATTGAAAGGAAAAATTGATGTATTCGATTCGACTTTAGAGAATCAAGATATTCAACCTCAAATTTCGACCCTAACCCTTAATGGCCGCTCGGAGCAAAAATATCAAAAAAAAAATATTCTACACCATATAGATGATACAGAATAAAGTAACTCTATGAGAATGAACCAAATTAGAAGTTGTTTAGACTACCCTGAGGGATTGCAGAAGGTTCTGAAGTCAAAAAATAAATGTGCGATTTGTGCGCCACCCATTGAAGATATCAAATTGAAATAATTTCGGTATATTCCAGAACTAAAATGTAGTTATTGAGGTACTGTAGAAGTAATTTCGCTTCATAATTTCCCCTAAAAAAATTGCATCACGTGACAGCCGGCTGAATCTCGTCTGCATACTTCATACCCGGCTAGCCAGTTATTTGAAAATTTATTTTTCTAATTGATTGATTTTCTTGCCCTTGTGAACTCATGCAGAAACTCAAGACAGCAACGTTGTCGCAAGTTAGCTTATTGATTTTCTATAGTTTATTGAATTTCTCTGAATTGTTGGAAATACTGGATTGGAAGAAAATTTGAAAGTTTTTCCTTGTAATTGACTCATTTTCTTTACCCTTGTAGACATGTACATGTACATGTGAATACTAGGTTAGGAGTTTATTTGAAAAAAAAATTGTAATTCATTCATTTTCGTTGCCTTGCCCATACGTAGATTGATCTCAGTGGCGTTGTGTCAAAACTAAACACGACCTCTGTGTATCTTATGGTTTCTGTTCAAAAAAATGTAAGCTTGGCATATATCTCGGAAACGGTTATACCAACAAAATAAATACGAACTCCATTGGAGACAGGGTATCAAAAATCGGTCTTCACCAGCATTATTTTCCCGAAAAAGTAGATAGAACATGGTCTCGAAATCCCCATCTTTTTATCTTTAATAATGAGCGAGATACCTTACAAAACCAAAGAAATTTGGACACCCTGTACATTCCAAACTCTTCACACACCCTAACTATATTGTTCACGTGTGTTTACATTTATATCATCGGTAATGTTGCAATGGGCTTTATAAAAACTATAATTTGAGTAGAAAAGGCAGATAGATAACTAAATTATTTTATAGCACATTCTTCAGTCGTTCCTTATGAGGATATATACAGGGTGTTTCATCTCAGACGAGCCACCCCGTATATTTCTTAATCCATAGTGATTGGAAAAATCTCCCGAAACACGTCGAATGATTTTGTTTGGGAGACATCTTTTGACGTATATTTGAGGCTTGAACGAGCAACCACCTGATAGGGGGCGCTTCAACCCCTCAAAATTGAATGAAGGAGAGGGGTTGAGTGATACGTCATTTGAAAGGTCTTGGAAGCCTCTTCACAACGGTGTATGAAAAACGTAAATTTGATGAACCATTTCCGCCAAAAATTAATTTTGTTGCTCGAATGCGCCACCTTGACTATTTTGGCTATTTGTACAATGTACAAGCTCATTTTTATTAAGCCTTTCTTACAAACTTAAACAATCTTAAAAAAATTACATTCGTAAAAAAATTGAATTGTGTTGTCATGCTTACAATGAAAAAAATTAAATCTGCGTGTTTAAATCAAATGTTCAAATTGTCCTCGATTGACTTCCATACAATAATACATTATCTCAAACTAATAAATAAAAAAACAGCAAAACATTTCCTTACGTTGCCTTCATTTTTTGTTCTTAGAAGGTGTTTATCTGGTTTTAACGTTTTTGATCAATCTGTTGAGTTACTACTTTGCTGATTTGTTTAAAATTTCAAAAAATATGGTGTACACATTACAAGAACGTGTTGAGCTGGTTAGCCTTTATTACCAAAATCAAAATTATGCCCGAGCGGCTGCAAGGATATTTAACGAAAACCATCCTGAACGTAGCGTTCGCGATAAGTACGTAATGGAATTGAATTCATCAAAATTTGTGGAGACGGGTTCAGTAATGGATGAAAAAAGGACACCCATTGGAATTGTTAATGATGAATTGATGAAGGAGCAGCTGTGGCGTTATTGGGACATGTCCAACTTATGCCAAACACGCAATCTGTACGACAACTTCCTGCAACTTCCGATATTAGCCAATCTAACGTTTTCAGAATTTTACATAAACACAAGATCCATCCGTACAAAATTAAATTAATTCAGGAATTAAATAATGATGATTGGGATCGAAGGCAAGAGTTTTGCGAAATTATGGTCGAGCGTATCAACAATAACCCAAATTTCTTGTACAACGTTTGCTTTTCTGACGAATGCACTTTTTTACTTTATGGAGAGGTTAACCGGCATAGCTGTAGAATTTGGAGCGATACAAATCGTCATGTATTTCGAGAAGCTCACACTCAACATCGGGAAAAGCTTAACGTTTGGGTAGGAATTTTGGGAGACCACCTAATTGGACCTCTGTTTATTCCTGGTAATTTAAATGGCGAAATTTATCTTGAAATGTTGGAAAAAGCTATTGATCCGTTAATAACTGAACAATTAGAAAACGATCCTCTACTACTGGAACAACAATTGCATTTCCAACAAGACGGAGCTCCTCCTCACTACGCCGCACCAGTTCGCCAATACCTCAATTTGCAATACCTCGGTCGTTAGATTGGAAGAAGAGGTCCTATGGAGTGGCCTGCTCGATCTCACGACCTGAACCCTCCGGACTTCTTCTTGTGGGGACATCTTAAGTCCAAGTTTTTTGTGACTCGGCCTGAAAATTTGGACGAACTACGCCAACGAATTGTAAATGAGTCTCGTCAAATAACTCCAATTATGCTGAACCATGTTAGAGACGGTTTTCAGTCAAGATTGTATTATTGTATGGAAGTCAATGGAGGACAATTTGAACATTTGATTTAAACACGCAGATTTAATTTTTTTCATTGTAAGCATGACAACACAATTCAATTTTTTTACGAATGTGATTTTTGAAGATTGTTTAAGTTTGTGAATAAGGCTTAATAAAAATGAGCTTGTACATTGTACAAATAACCAAAATATTCAAGGTGGCGCATTCGAGCAACAAAATTAATTTTTGACGAAAACTGTTTATCAAATTTATGTTTTCGATACTCCGTTGTGAAGAGGCTTCCATGACCTTTCAAATGACGTATCACTCAACCCTTGTCCCCTATTCAATTTTGAGGGGTTGAAGCGCCCCCTATTAGGGGGTTGCTCGTTCAAGCCTCAAATATACGTCAAAAGATGCCCCCAAACAAAATCATTCGACGTATTCCGGGAGATTTTTCCACTCACTATGGGATAAGAAATATACGGGGTGGCTCGTCTGAGATGGAACACCTTGTATATATTTTAAAGTTGTATATTTCATCAATGCAATCGAATGTAATTGGATAGAGTATGATGTGTTGTAGCTAGCGAATTTGTATCATTATTATCATCATATTAATTTTGACTTCTGTGTAGCAATATGCGAGATGAGATGTAATAAGATTACATCAACATACTAATACCAATAACTATGACACGTCCTGAATACAATAAGCCAATTCTACCAGAAACAGACTTCTATTCTGAATTCAATCAACTTTACTTATATAATTTGCTATGCACTATTGTTTTCCCAATTTTAGACAATGCGAATTAGTTCGTTGAATCTGCCATATTGTAGAATAACAACACGAATTGAAGCATGTGTGTAATGATAACTATCAATTACCTCTTGGCATATTCAGTGCTTTTCTTATAATTTTTGAGTGGTTTAAGAATGCCCAAATACTGATTAACTGTTTTCCCCGTGACTTGAAAATTTGAAAAAATCTTTGAATACAATCTCTTCTGCGACGAAGAATAGAATTGATTCAGTCCGGTCCGGTCATGTTGTTCCTGGAATAAGACACTTTTTTAACTTGTCGCTCTAAATATGATTTAACGAACAATCTCAGATCGAAGCTTGTGATAGGATCAGAGCCTATGAAATGTCTAAATAGTTCAGGATCAAAGCTGTCCAAAGAGTTACCGTTCGTATTGAACCTTCGCCAAGGAAATTGGAACAAATTTTACATCTGGCCTCTTTTTCCCTAACTAAAAATGATGACAAACTAACTACAAGACAAGAAGGAAAATTCAAAATTTTGTTGAAATGTTTGTAGCAAATTCCACATATAATTCAATATTACTATTGCTACACTGAATAGCCATTTCCCTGGAATTGTCTTTGTCATACAGGCCCATCCTGCTTCGCACCAAAAATGCTATGAGACCAGACAGAATTCCATCTAACGTTCTCAAGAAATGTACCACAGAGTTAACAGCATTGTTTGTAGACTGTCCACCATTTCATACCAGCTTCCTATGTTCATGTCTCGAAAAATAAAAGGAAAGATTTTAGTCAGACGTTATTTTGAAATCCACTTCGGCTGGTATTTGATAATACATGCATACGTAATTTGAATAGTTTAGAATCTTGCTGTTTTAATAAATCATACTTTCTTACGCAATTACTTTCATTCGATAAAGTTGGCTTCGAATTTATGTAAATGCATAATTTAATTCAAAAAACGTTTTTAACTGAATTAAAACGACATCACACTTCAAACTTTGATGTAATAACTTACGACAGCGTCCCTCAAATATACAGCAATTACTGCATACAATCGAATAATGTATATTATACTATTTGAGATTGAAATTTTATTCTGATACTTTCAAGATTATTTAGAATTCTTCATTCTGCGTTCATTTATTGCCTCTGAAATTCATGAATGACGATTTCACATTCATTTGAAAATACCATCCTCACATCATTCAACGCTACAATTTTGTGTACTCAATGACAGTAAGGAGAGCGCAAGGACGAACTCAATATTATTACGACCTGTGCTGGAGTAGGTACTGTTCACAGGTAACCTTTAATCCATCTAATTATGGAGTTGGTATGCTTGGCTAGCTAATGATGATAGATATAACCTCTATTGTTTCTCTTGGATGGGATCAAATGAAATTAATCTTAAATAAAAATGTGGAACTTTACTATTATTTTCCGAAACTCACAGATGTATATATGCACAATTTACAAATATCGATTCATTAAAGATGAGACAATTATTGAGATTACATTATTTCTCAATTCATTAATGATGTAACAATTACTAAATTTCAGCTTATGAATAAACAAATATGATAACTTAACTTATCAATATTCAGGTAGTTTTATGTTCATTATTGTTTCCATTATATCCTTCAGTATATACCATGTGGTGATTTATATCCTAGCTATAATTCAGTAAGGAATGGAATGTCCAAGTTTTAAGTAGATACAGAAATGATCCAATATCCAATTTCAAAATTTATATAAAAGAAAAGGAAAAAAACTGAAAGAAATCAGGTAAATTAATTTTGTGAATATTTAAAATGTTTTCTTCTTCCTTTACGATCTCTGAATATTTCTAAAATTTATATATATTTGAATTCGATACAGAAGGAGAAACAAAGTATAGCTCCAATTCAAATATGGCTACTATCAAAATTCTGAAATATTTCGATTTCACGATATATAAAGAGATCACAAAAGAAATAATTTTGAACCTAGTAAGTATTAATCACGTTTTTGATTAGTAAATGCAAATTATTATATTTTAATTATTGATTACTAAAATATAAATAGATTAATTGAAAAATGATGAGGGAAGCATGCGGCTAGTAGATAAAAATTGTATAAAAATAACATTGAATAATTATATAACGATATTAATCAATCATATTGCTAATTATGGAGACTTCCGCCTTTTTTTTATGACGTTTTTCACTGATAACTATTATTAATTATTGCATTTCATATAAATTAGCGAATGCTTACTTCATTTTAACACTGGATTACGTGTTACAGACACAGGTGTTGAAATCGAAGAAGAACAGTTACCTTAAGCAGAACGCGTAGCTGAGATGCATCACGCATGTCACGCATGGCAACTAGATTGATCTTGATAACTTCCAGTGGAGAAATGATTCACTAGTGGCGTTTTATTTATAGTAATTAAGTGAACGGACATATTAACCGTTACAATGTTTGGAGTTCGGCTCTCGAACATACGCTGAAGCTCTTGGATTCCATCCAGAAAAGAGCTATTCATCTAATTGATGATGTTACACTTACGAACTCATTGGCATGTCTAGAACATCGTAGAAATGTGGGCGATTCCTCCCTTTTCTATAGATATTTCACGTCACCATGAAAGATTCCAGGTAGGCGAACTAGTCGAGCTCAAACTAGTCAGCCCTTCATTTTCAAGCTCGAGAACTGCCAAACTTCTTCCTATCAGACTACATTTTTCTATTGAACTCTTTACCAAGTCATGTCATTCCTTTTGCTCATAGCCTCCATCGACATATACATATGGACTGCGCGTGGCAATGATAAGCGCGGCTAGTGCAGGCGAGAGAGGGGGAAAACGAAAAGGCCGGCTCGGGACGTAAACATACTAGCTACAATACGCAGCGGCCAATAGAAACGCAGTATTAGGCCTCTCCGTTTTCCCTCTCTCACGCCTGCACTAGCCGCGCTTATCATTGCCACGCGCAGTCCATATGTATATGTCGATGATAGCCTCCGAATCTTCAAGAAAATTTTAATGCTTAGCATTAACATTCAATCGCTAGCCCATACGATGTTTTTCGAACATTATAGGTTCCTCTCATGGTCTCATGTAGTCAAAATGTAGAAAAAAATGTACATACCTTCTTCGATAGGAATTCATTCATGATTCTTTAGAACATAGCATTATAGTTTCTGAAGCTGACGTTCTCGTTTCAACAACTCAAAAATTATATTCTACTATGAATCCTATATTTTTCATTACCGGATTTAGTTATTTGTTCATAATCCGTGCATCTATATATAAGTATGGCATATTTTCTTATAGAGCAATGCTACACCCTTTGCAATAATATTGCTGATAATATGGATATTGAATCGGCTCTCTCAACATTCCACCGTTGGCTCACACAATGCTCTTCGAACATTATAAGTTTACCTCCCTTGAAGTCAAAGCACACAAAAAATTGACATGCATTCTTCAATAGAATTTCATTAATGGTCCTTTAGAACATACCGTTATAGTTTTTGAACCTGATGATCTGGTTTCAACAACTGAAAAATTATATTTTATTTTGTATCCTGTCTTTTTCATTACCTGTTTTATTTGTTTATAATATGTGCATCCATAGTATGTACGTATGCATATTTTCTCATCAAATTAATTTTACCCTTTGCAATAATATTGCTAATTGACTGAGTAATGGATATGGAATCGGCTTATTCGTGGTAAACAACTTAGTGTTTACATTACATGAGAGTATTGTTCCAGTTCGAATCGTTGGGATGTAATTTGTGAAGGTCCAGTTCAACTGGATCAATTGGTATCATATTATAGGAAGTATAATTGCCTGGAATAATTGGAACATAAACGTATCTGTATAATATTTTATCTTCGAAGAATTTGATGGTTGATCATTGACTCATAACTACTTTCGTTTCATTTCAAACTGAATGTAATGACACAATTTTCTCTTGGAAAAGAAAGGAATATCGCAGCTTGTTAAGAAATCTCTTACTTTCGCATCAGTCATGAGAAATCAATTTCGAGATTGGTTTAATAAGGATTCTCCGAATTCATGAAATATTTGTGCGTACAGGATCCGTTGCGTATGACTGTAAAGGAAAACAGTAGAATACGTGGGAGTGTTTGAATGGAAGACAACATCATAAGCGTTCAAGAAGCCATTGTAAATACATAGCCCGGGAATGTCAACTCGGAGATTATCATTAGAAACCGAGACATTTGAGCCCAGCGTTCGCAGAATTCTCCATCTTGTTGTTTCACGAATGAAGCCATACTACATTTAAATTATACATACACCTTCTGTTGCTGATAAAATTGCTCGCGTACAAGTTGCGTAAACTTTATTGCAGCTGGAAGAATTGACCCTTCTGTTGTTTCTTCGTCAGACGAGGTTGGTTTCATTCTGCAATGATTCAACAACGTAAGCACGTTCCCCGAAATAAGCAATGATAGTTTCGATTCTAATTTAACATTCTCTGACATCCCGACCGAAGAAGAAGGATCTGCGAAGAGATTGAGATATCAGGAAAGTGATCCACTAACTTGTTCTGAAAATTGTACTTTTGAAACTCATGATTTCATGAATTTCCAAGGAAAAAATCGCGATACATCCTCGCTGAATCGAGTACATTCGGGAGTAAATGATCAGGTATTCTCGTTGTTCATACTGAACTCATACCGTCAATAATTTCTTTCCTTGCACGTATTAAAAAAATTGAAATAGTGAACTTTCGAACCATTTCTTCGAGCTCCGCTGTTGAATATTCATATCCTAATGGAATACCAATTCTAGTTGATATTCAGAAACGATATGAGCCATGTGTTCTCTCTCATGTTTAATTCTGAAAGACCTTCATCAGGAATGACACACATAAGTGAATATTTCTCACAATACTGGAACTGAACTAAGGAATGACTGTTGAGAAAATACCAATGGTTGCAATATATCATTTTCTATATTGATATCAATTATATGATGAAAAGTTATCTTCACCAAAATGAACTCATAAAATACCCCTACGGCATCATTTCTCTAAAAGGCAAGAACTTAAATCGAATCGGTCAGTCCAGTCATAAATGACAGTAAAATAATGTCGCATTGAATTGATATTTTCTTGTCTTACTTGAACTCGAATCAAGCTAGCTAATGCGTCGATGTTCCTGCAAAGTGATACGAGATAGTTGACATTCCAATAACGATGCCGTGCCAAGTGCTATTTTACATCACAGCAGCCTCGCATGATCTACAAAGCACACAGATTTAATTTGTCTCGACGTACTGTTCACATATTTGGAGTTCAGGACCTGAACTTACTCTGATGCTCTTCGATTCAATTCAGAACAGAGCTATTCATCTGGTTGGTGGTGTCACACTTATAACACATTGACCTCTGGGACAGTTGAACGATCTTTCCTTTTTCTACAGATATTTCCTAGGTCAGTGATCATCGGGAATTTCGTCTGTTATTCATCCAAGAGGTATTGTAGGTAGACAGACTAGACAAGTGTAGCCGTAGCCTGCCGGGAGGCTATGGTTCAGGCTGGTCAAGTGATGCTCATCATCATATTGTCAAGCTTGAGACCTATGACCTCCAAGGTTTTAGTAAGAATACCAAAACTCATATCTTCTCCCAACATCCCATCGTTCACATATAGCCATCAGAAAGAATCAGCAGTCAAACGTCAGACTATAATTGCGTAATTGTTTTACTTAACGAATGCAGCTGTTCAGGTCTCGTCATACTTGACTCATCTATATATAAATAGCGTGGTGTGAGGGGAAATTCGATATAGGAAAGTACAAAGAGAAGGTTGGTGGTTGAGGTATCGTTCGAGAGGAAATAGACTGAAAACATACCAAAAACTCTAATAATTAACGAGATAAAATGTTGTTTGGTTAGGATGAATCACTGAAAATTGGGGATAGGCGCGCATCTGCGAATATGCTGAGATGCATGTCGGATGGTACATCGCCAGGTCGACGTAAGTATCACTCGGCCGGTTGGTAGGACGATATCGGCCTGGGTACGCCTATTCTCAATAAACCACCAGCGAGTTTTCATCGCTCAAAAGCGAGTGATCAGACTAATGTTCACCATGGGAAGAAGGGATTCCTGTCGACCTATTTTTGTATTAAACAAATTGATGACATTCCCCAGCATCTATAAATGCCTATTGAAAATAAGAAATAATTTGGACAACTACAAAACAAATGCCAACTATCATTCTTACGAGACTAGGCAGGAGTCAGCATTAGCCAGCAAAATACATAATATACTTGTAAATATAAAAAACTACTTCATATAATAGGCATCAAACTATTTAATTATTTGCCCGAAAATATAAGAGCTCTGGAATTGCGAAAGTTCAAGTCGTCAGTTGAAACCATGCCTCTCAAGCTCGCGTTTTATACTGTAGATGAATACTTGAAGCAAAAAAAAATTAAATTTTTAGTATGTCTTAATTGTAGTATTATTGTTATAATGTCTTCATTTTATCAATTCTAGTTTTGTACCTCATTTTAACTTCATAATCTAACTTTATGATTGTAAATGCCACTTTTTATTATTCAATATGAAGTGTCCTATCCATTTTCGTAAATTGGCTTCTGGATGAATAAAATATTCTATTCTATTCTATTCTATTCTTTTTCTGTATGAATTATGCATTCATAGCATTTTTTTCCGACACGGAGAAATCTGATTGTTTTGAATGTGTTACATTGCCATAGCTGAATAGATAATTCATCTACAAAAATGTAGAGGGAACGATAGATAGATAGATAGATATATCATTTTATTCATGTTATGTGAATGATATGTTTACACTCCTCATCATGAAATATAAATAAGGTCACAATATTAAATTTAAAAACTTATCTAAAAAAAATCTTCTGTGGAATGAAATATATTATTTAAAATGATATTTTTAACTGATTTCTTGAATTCTTCCAATAGTATTCCTCTAATGGGCTTGGGCAATTGATTAAAATATTGAAACGCTAAAAATTTTGGCCCATTTTGAGATTTTTGAAGTCTCAGAAAATCTGTACGGATATTTCTCTTATTACGAGTATTGTACTCATGAAAATCCTCACTCAATGAATAATTATCTCTACAATTATGTGTAAACGTGAGACATTCATATATATACAGACTTGGGAATGTTGATATACCTAAGACCTTGAATGCGTTTCTTTGTAATCTGAAAATCTAATTTTTTTAGAACAATTACGCCGAACTAAAATAGCGTAGCGTAAGTGGCTTTCAATCAAAGAGAAATACGCAGTCATTTCAACACAAGGAGATAGCATTTGAGACAAGGTTCTCAAAACAAAAATATCTCCACTCAATTTTGTCATAAGTTTATCTGCATGAACATTCCAAGTAAGTCTATCATTTATATGTACAAACTAAAATTTTTGTATATTTGTCAAAACAATTTGTTTCCTTCAGGGAAAACAGTATTTTCACAGTTTTGTTCTCATTCATACAAATACCATTTCTCGAGAACCATTCCACGGCTTTATTCATGCTTATTCTTCTCTGTTCCTCCACATGATCTAGATCCTCTCCAGAATTTGACGCTGTTACATCATCAGCAAATAGTACAGTAGTAAGTAGTAGTAAGTAGTACTCGTGGTCCGACACTTCCGTACTTATGACTTTACCAATGTAATTATTTGAAGAAAGATTGATAAAAATATTATCCAGACAATTTTTTTCCCTAGTGGCCTGTTTGCTTAAAACTAGAAGCTTCCATGGAATCACTCAGAGTTTTAGTTTTTTTTTATGTGATAGAACATTAAAAGTTACATTAAAATCTCCACTGATGATCACTTTATGAGACACTATAGGCTGTGGAATATTGTTCATAATTTCTAAAAAATTATCAAAATTCTTCAGAGGTGATCTATAAATTGACAAAATAACAATATTGCATCAATTCAATTTTATTGCTGCAACCTCACAATGTTTTTCACAAACATTTCGATAATATTATCATAAAGATTCTTGACCCAGGTATGAATTATATATAAATTCTCGGGAAATAGGTCACGTTAACACTTATGCTTTATATTTTCTCGTCGAGACGAGAAGCATAAGTATTAATGTGACCTATTTCCCGAGAATTTATATATAAAAGATAATATTATCTGGACATGGATAGTCATTACATCTAGATTAAATCATTACCCCTCCATGTTTGTATTGTGAACGAGAGAAAAAAGCGGCTGTAATCCAACCATCTAAAGTAAATTGTGATGCCTCGTCACTACTGAGCCAATGTTTTGAGACACAAAAAATGTCACTTTTAATATTATTTGCTTGTATGAAAGCTTCAATTTCATTTCCTCTGTTTCTAATACACTGAACATTCATGTGAAATATATTTAATCCTTGATCATGTTTTGTTAAATGTTCAGGTTTTGAACAAAACGCTTCGTAGAAAATGTATTTATGGCTACGCCTTCTGACCATAAAGAGGTTTCCATTATAGATACTGGATAATCACTTCTTAAAGATAATTTAAACAAAGAATATGTTTCCGGATGTTGAGACTTACATTTTTCACAATTCAGCAATTGTACTGCCGGTTTCAAGTAATTTATGATATCTTCTGACATCGTTAAAGGATCCAACCTTGATGTTACATGTACATGAGACATATTCACTGTTGGTGCTCCTTTCGAGGTATTTGGGGACATGCTCCAATCAATGGTTTGGATTTGCGTTGTATTGGCATTGATTTGGTTTAGAAGCATTATAAATTCTACTAGTACTCATGGAACTATTCTTTTCCACCCGGATATTTATTATTCATGTATCAATGAAAGAAATTTCCTATGTAGTGATTTCTCTTTGGGAGCACAATTCTTTGAACCTGCAAACGAAATAAGATCTTACAATAAAAATATCATATTCTGAGCTGTTGAGTAATATTCATCGAATACCGGAAATTATATGTAGCCTGCATTTTCCATTATGACATTATGTGAAATGAATTTCATCTGAAAATTGAATAATGATGCTCGGCAAAGTGAATCCACCACTGGAATAGATTTGTTGGAAGGCGTATCTTTAGTTGAATAGGCTAAGTCTCCTCTTATGCTTGCACATCTCGTGAAACTGATATTACTCTCATATTGCATTGGCAACACGTAATATAATGTTGAATATAGAAAATGTAATTCAGAATACATTTTGCTAAACGTTGGGTGTGCTATATGACTTTTATACCGTTATCGTTATATTATAGAAATTTAGGCCTACCGAAGTAAGTAAGCCTGAGAAGAATCCACAAACATGATATAGAATCATTCGGGATCAAGCAGCAATTTCTCATTAACTCAATTCCTTTCACATTAGGATGTTCAAGACAAGTTACTGGTAATTTGTCTAAGTTTGTATTTACTTTATATCGTCAATATGATGGGTTTATTCCGTGTTAACTTCTTATATTCTATTTGTGGTGCTAATGCGGTGGTTTAGTTTGCGATATCTGACTTTCCATTTAACTTGCATTACGAGATTGAATTCAGAATACTATGTGAGCCAAATTCACGATTCCTATGCTAATATTTGCGTCTAATTACTTGAGAGAACTTATGTCATTGTAAAATAATTAACATGTCTGCAAACAGCTTATCTTTATTAACGTAGTTCGTGAAACTGGGGTATTTCCTTTCATCATGTACCTAGCTCTGACATGATGTTTTTCAAAAAAGTTTGACATATGAACAAATGCAAGATATTTGTATGCCTTAATCGGATGCATATTCTTAGATACAGTTCTATTATAAGACAGGTAGTTGATGAATTCCTTCTGGCCATGTTGATGGAAAGGAGAGAAACACGAAATTCATAGATTTTTAACTTAGCAGATAATAACATACAGAATAGTTGTCGATAATAAATTTTTGAATACTATTGCGCCGAAAGAATCTGCAACTGAATCAATTTCGCACCACATTAAACTATCGGTCTATCTAAGTCTCTATTTCAAAACATTCCATATAGAACACATATAATAATGATAATGATAATAATAATAATGTCTTTATTTAGATAAATTTACAGAAGTGTAATTTTTTCGGGCGAAGTCTACCTAATTAGCTACTTTACTCAACCTCATTTTAATAAATGCATAAAGAAGGAAAGGAAAGATAGAACAGCGATTATGAACTGAAATATGCATGAAACAATAAACATAACAGAAACAAATACTCCCTCCCCCTCCCCCCGCTTCATCATGTTTAAAAAAACAATAATTTTAAACATCGTTATAAACTGTAACCGCATTATATGTGGATGATCTACGAGACATGGTAGTGCGAAAACCAGGCGAAGACAGCTGTGACACAAAGCGTAGCCGAACGCTGTGAAGATCACTTCTGAAAACCAGCTTTTCGCGCAAATACACAGGCTAAAATTTTGCTAGGACTTGATGAGTTAACACTGTCAAACTGTGTTCATAGATAGGTTTAATCCTCAACCACTGGAGTTCTCTAATTTTTTCGGTTATATGGTCATACTTCCTTAAGCCAAAAATATCTTCTGCAGTCGGTTCCTGCACACAACGTCCAGACACGGAAAGTATACTACCAAACAATTAATTATAGACGAAACTAGAGATTCGCTCTGCTTCTTTCTTAACTTAAAGTTAATTATGAGAAAGTTTTGATACAGCAACCTTAGCGCGATATACGATCTTTTGACCAAAAGGGATACGTGAGCCCCGAAACGAAGATTGTCATCAAAAGCCACACCCAGTATTTCGGCGCTACCAACGATTGGAAGCTGTCTACCATCGATAAAAATATTTAAACTCGATTTAATAGTCTTTTCAACTTTCGCAGGACAAAAGCACATAACAGAATATTTTTCAGAATTTAACATCAAGTTATGTCTCGCGGCATATGCCGAAACAGACTCCAAATCATCATTTAACATCTGGCCTGCATTTATCAAGAATCAATGGCCAGAAGTGTGACAAATCTGAGTGTCGTCCGCATAAGATTGAAGTGTTGTGCACCCTACAGATTCACACATGTCACATGTATAAATTAAGAAGAGAAGGGGTCCAAGAATGAACCCCTGCAGTACGCCAGATGTAACATAGGCAACATCTGAGGACATACCATGGCATACAACTTTTTACAACCTACCACTCAAATAAGACTCAAAAAATGCAACCGCCTGCTGATCGAAACCCAGAAAGGACAACTTTCTGCAAAAGCAATCCATGGTCCTAACAATCAAAGATCTTAGGGGAGTCAGCCCTCCAATTGATAATGAAATAGAACTTGCGTTTGACCTATGCTTAAGTCAAATATATTGCTAGTTTAGTAATAAATTTTATGAACTGAATTCAGGTCTTGCTATATTGGTAACCCGGGGAGTTCTTTATTAGCAAAAATTGTAATGTCTGATATAAAAGCCAACATTATGAACTGTTCATTAACAAAAAATCACATTCAATTTTGGTATAGAAAAGTAGATGATGTACTTGCTTTCTTTCGTTCATTAACCAGCTTCATCCAAAAATTAAATCCACATTGGAAACAGAAAAAGATGAGGGATGAGATCAACTTTTTAGTTTTAACACTAATACGTGACCACAATAGAATGAGCTTCAACATTTACAAAAAAGTCACGTTTACAGAAGATGGTGCTAAATCTATTCAGGATATTAACCACCTACCCGGTCCCGACAGGGATTGGAGTAGGTGACTGTTTGTTTATCTCAGGCACCCGGTGAAAACTCTAGAGTGGGAACCAATCCCGCCTACCTCTGAAGCCAGGTGAATACCCTCGAGTGGGAACCGCTCCAATAGGGCGTAGTTTAAATAACATATCACGAAGATGGTGTTACCTTTTTAGGAATCGTTCACCTGGGGGACAATGGTGAACACTCTCGAGCGGGAACCGCTCGACTAGGTGACACGTTAATCGATAACCTGGGGAGCATGGTGAACACTCTCGTGAACTGCCGCAATGCTCCCCCATAATTAGTATTTAATCATTTAAACCATCTGTCTATCTGAGTCTCTATCCTCGAACATATTAGATAGACCACTTAATAGCTATATAATTGATAATCAAATAGAGCTTGCGTTTGACCTACGCTATGCTTAGGTCATAACTATTGCCAGTTTAATTATGAATTTTTTAACACAATTCAGGTCTTGGTATGAGTAACCCGGTGAGTCCACTATTAGCAGACATTTTCATTTCTGATCTAGAGTACAACATTATGAAGTGTTTCATTAACAAAAAGTCACATTCAATTTTGGTATAGATAAGGAGATGATATACTTGCCGTCTTTCATTCATAACGTTGGAAACAGACGAAAGAGTGGTGATCAACTTTTTAGATATAACACTAATACGTAACCATATCAAGCAGTATAATATCACTAAATAATTCATAGACCATTTTCAGTACCATTGTGAAAGAACATGTGACAATAGAGTTGGACACAATAGAACGAATAGCTATCAATAATGGTTTTTCGGTAGATGGAATAACAAAATTAATTAACCGCAAACAAGAACAATCAACTTATACAATATTTACCCATATAGATCTATCAACAAAAGACATTTCTATGAAGTATTCTGATTCCCTAAGCGAAAATACTGCTGATATTTTAACACTCCATAATTTTTAAAATCAGTTCCAAATCACGATATAGACTCTGCCATCTTATATAAAATGCGAAAAACAAAACCATTTGATACAGTAAACCTGAAGTTCATAAGCTAATTTGCCCAGACTGTGATAACTTTTATAAAGGTAGAACTTGTCAGTTTAAGCTTAGATAACAAGATTATCTTCTTTCTTTCAGCCTGAACAAAAAAAACTCAACCTTTGCTTACCATGTTTCACAAACAAGTCATACCTTTCCTGATTTGGATAGCCTGAACATCTAACAAGATTGAATCAAAAGTTTCAAATTAAATACATCAGCATCAATAGAGATTTTTAAAGGTGACAAAAATAGTCAAGGAAATAGAGCAGAAAAGGTAGAGGATTTTTATTTCGAATCGATTCTAAAAGCCATAAAAAAAAATGTTGCCAGTTTATTTTCTCATGATATACAAAATAGGCCGGATTTTTTCACTCAGGGGTTGCTGATCACGATTCTGGTGCCAGATGCGAACGCACCTGGGGCTCAGGACATTCTGACACTTTCGTCGTATCCAGGGAATTCGTGAAATTATCTTTTGGAATGGGTTGAATTTCGTGAGGGAGGTTCTTTTGAGGTTGCCGGTTGTGATCAAGACCCCCAATAGTCACCTGACCTAGGTCATCTCCATGAATAGCTTTCCAATGAGCTCTGAAATGCAACCTGATTCGTCTCTCGGTGATTCCGAAAGATAGTTTCACGAATTCCCTGGAGACGACGATAGTACCAAGATTCCCTGAGCCCCAGGTGCATGGTAGTTCGAATCTGGCGCCAGAATCTTGTTCAGTGGTCCCAAAAATTCCCGAGATACTAATTTGGTTGCATTTCAGAGCATATTAACAAGCAATCCTTGGAGATAACATAGGTGACCAGGGTATTCTGACTAGTGGTGGTCAGAACACCAGGCTACTATTCAGTATCATGAACATGACCGGCAACCTCAAGAGAACTTTCCCAACCAGTTTCACCCCATTGCAAAATAATTCCATGGAGACGGCGATAGTACCAAGATTTTCTGAGTCCCAGGTGTGTCCTAGTTCGAATCTGGCACGGATATCGTAATAAACAACCCCTAAAACTCCAGAGGAAAATTCTGAACCATTTAGGCTATATTTGGCATCTTTTTTCAACATTTTTAATATTGTCTCTTGAAAATGCATTCAAAAAGGTACATATAGAAATGGTAAAATGCATATTATGAAAGAACAAACGGGTAACATTTTTTTGAATGACTTTTAGAATTGAATTAGAAAAAATCGTCAAAATCGGTACTGCCGATTTTTTTTTGTTTGCCCTCCTTCCTGATTCATGTTCTCGACTGAAAGTATAACAATATCCTGATTGATCAGCTAGACCTATACCACAGTGATCTTTTTCTTTGTATTAGAATAATTCTTGGAATATTAAATGATAATTGTCCTAATGTATAAATTGTTTCTTAATTCACACTGTATTTTCCCGGTATCTGCCTGTTTCGGAATTTCCGATGATCCCCTTCTCTCAATTCTAATCTCATTAATCCAATTGTCTTCTAGTTCATATTCATGCTTGAACTGTTTATTGCTTACTTCATAATTTCACATCTGTTTGAAAATGGCATTCCGGTGTTTAAACTATAGTAACCTTCCCATGTTATTATAGAAAGTAATTTAAAAACAAAGTAATTGTTCTTTCATTCAATCATTAGTCTACATCATTTTGTTAGTTCAGAATTTGAATTTATCATTTTTCTTCCATGAAATTTATAGCAAGATGTACAAAGTTTCCAGAAAACTACTATTTCATACATCGGTGCGACAATGCAATGACTGTAAATATGAAACGACATTGCAACGCCTATTACTTTACTAAAGAAGGAGAAGAGGTGGTGACACTGTTTGCCCCCAGTTTTAACCAGATATATATTGACACTCTCCGTTTAGACTGTTACTAGTTGTTAACTCGCAATTATGATCAGCTCATTTCTCAATTTAACCCAGATGACTAGTGAGGGAAGTAAGTGATCTATAGATCACACTTATTCTGTATATATTCATGAAAGAATTTATGGGAAATTCTATTTCAGAATTGAGCAGTTTTAATTAAAAAAAAATGATTTAATTTAATTATTTTACCAAATAATCTATTCAATAAAAATTTTCTTGTACAATTCAGTACATTATTAGAACTTTACAATTATTGAAGCTTAGAGGCATGAAACTTCGCGGGTGACATGATTTGCGTGCGCCCTGTGAAAGTCCACCTCCGTCCGAAGTTGTACATTATAGTGCTGCTGACAGGTTGTAGGTCACTTGTGTCTTGGCTTGTGAATGATTCGAGTTTTTGAAAAGTTTCATTACGCTTCAGTAGCAGACCAGAACTTGTGAGATTATATTTTTTATTTTCATTTATTTATTTACAGGATTTCGTTTTATAATTTACAAATTTATTATTTTAAATAAAGCGTTGAAATTTAAAGATGGATAATAAATGCTAGGAGGTTCGCCAGTGCGCTACACTTGAGAGAGAGTGAGCCGAAAGGGGGAAAGAGTATTCTTATTGATAATAAATTTATTTGTTAAGAATTCGTAATAATTCGACGCAATATAGCAGACTACCTCAAACTTTTTCAGGCAAGATGGATTGAGATGCGCTTTGCAGTGTTCCATACTGCAATAGGAGTAGAAAAAATGTGGGAACGTTGTTATCGGTGCAAATTTGAAATTGCATCGGAAAAATGCATATTCTTGAAGCAGTTTTCGAGCCTGCTTACAGAAGAAATATTAACTGCTGAATATTAGCTACAATTAATCCAATTTCCTTACTCGGGGGTTTTTCGGATCGCTGAATACGAATATGATATTTGAACAAGAGTCCAATGTACCTGATGCACAGGACACCCTGGTGTCAACTCAAGAGTTTTCGAGGTCGCTGTATTAGCTACAATTAATCCAATTTCCTTACTCGGGGGTTTTTCGGATCGCTGAATACGAATATGATATTTGAACAAGAGTCCAATGTACCTGATGCACAGGACACCCTGGTGTCAACTCAAGAGTTTTCGAGGTCGCTGTATACGTCATTTAGAAATGACCTCTGTGTACCTGAAGGTCACCTCTGAGATAATTAAGGATTGAAAATCAGTAGTGTATTATTGTTATCGTATTCACACTATTTTTACCTTCACTTATTTTGAGTACAATTATTTACACTACTCCACCACATTTCTGCAGGTTAAGTACATGCTTGTGATACATATTTATAAACACAAAAATACCACTCGAAACGGCGCCACCGCGTCCAAAAACGATATAGTTCCTATTTTAGATCGATTCAGAAATGCTCAAAACGGATAATATTCGCCTGATTACAATACTTAAATAAAATAACTATTAAAAGTTCAATTTTCAGACAGTAACTTCTACGAACAAATATTACATATTAGCAAAAAAGCTGGGAAAATTTTCGGGCAACTACGATCGACTCCGGGTTTTTTACAAAACTTCCCTGAACGGATTCACAACATTCCCGAAAAAAAACTGATTTGTGTTTTTCCATTTTTCAATTGTTATAGAGGAATGTAGAGGAAAATGGCCAATTTTCATGGCCAAAAAATTAGGAAATTTCAACGAAAATGGCTAGAAGACTGTACTCGAGGGGTTTCCGAGGTCGCTGATCACGATTCCGAAATCGGATTTTCCATTTTTCGATTTATTCTCCAGTTATTGGTCAATGTTGATGGTCAAAACGCGGAAATTTTGCAATTTTCAACGCTGATTACGATCCAGATTCAATTGTTTTATTATAATGGAGTAGTATGTATGTATGGTTGTAATTTTGTAGGAAAGAAAAAATTCAATTTGACTATTGTTATATGAATTTCCGGTGTTGTTAATAATGTTTCTGGATTTAAGTATATTACCGACAACTTGGCTACATTGTCGTGAAAATATGATTCAATATTCAATGTTAAATGTTATCAAAAAAATTTTGTAATCTTACTATTTCCATGCTTTTATCAGTATATTTGATAACTTGAAAAAACTTGGATACTATACTCATAAATGATTGATCCGTAAGAATGATTTTTAATTAAGGACTGGCAAATGATTAAAAACAAAGAAATTTTGTAATACAGGAGGAATAACATAAACAGACACGTAAAAAATTTTGAACTAATTTTTTACTCATTATCATATATACATATATTAAAATTTTGGTTATATAAAAATATTTTACAGTCTTTTGAATAATTAACGTAAACATAATATCATCTAACTAAATAATAACTAACCTAAAAGATATATACATAATTTTGCAATAAATAGAATATTTTTTTATGACTATACTTACAATATTTTACGAATGATTTTTTCATATGACTAACCATTTATATCAATTATTCGCTTTCCTGATTCTCATCTTCATCATCATTTTACTCTATATTCCTCTATAACAATTGAAAAATGGAAAAACACATATTAGTTTCTTTTCGAAAATGTTGTAAATCCGTTCAGGAAAATTTTGCAAAAACCCGGAGTCGATCGGAGTTGCCTGCAAATTTTCCCAGCTTTTCGTCTAATTTGACCCGACTAATAGTACGAACTTACTACAAAAGAGGTACCTAATACATAAATTCAATGATAATCTTATAGTCTAGGAGCCAGAGCAATATTGATGGTCTGAACATTAACCCGATGGCACTATGGTTCATGTTAGAGGACGGTTCAATGACCAATACATCTCACAGACCGAATTTTCCCCGGCTGCTAGATCTCGAAATACGCCATCCGCATTTTTTTTTTGACTGGAGGTTAACCCTTTCCAAGTTGCGGTTACTTGAAAAACATGCCATTCTTATACACTTCCACCAAGTGCCATCATTTTTTATCGTGTCCGTTTATCGGGGCGACCAGTTGAAATTGAACCGAAAATGGACTGCAAGTTAACCCCCCCAAACCTGGTGAAAAATGTTCATTGGTGTTGACAATTAATAACATACCCTATGCCATCAGAATTTATTGGTACAAGTACAGTGGCCAAAAATGTTTCTTTTTTTCATTTTGTGGATAAAACTTGCGGGTTACAAGGTAACATGATGGCACCATGTTAAATAACTTTATTGGGGGTCAAATGAAAATTTAAAATTATTGACATCAATCCTTGCCTATTTCAACCCCCCAAAACCTTCTAAAACCACCCCTCGAAAAAATATGGATCATATGATTATATGATCAATTTTATGATAAATTTGTCAATTATTGAGACTCTGGCTGGGTTTAAAATCGAAACGGCTCTTTTTTATTTATTTTCTTATTTTCCCGGATGATTTTTCAGAGTTTTGGGGGGTTGAAATAAGCAAGGAGTGTTGGCAATAATTTTAAATCTTTAATTGACCTCCAATAAAGTTATTTAACATGGTGCCATCATGTTACCTTTTAACACGCAAGTTTTATCCACAAAATCAAAAAAAGAAAAATTTTTGGTCCAAATAATGGCCAATTACTCGGAAATGGACCAATAACTTCTGATGGCATAGAGTATGTTAACAATTGCCAACACCAATGAACATTTTCCACCAGGTTTGGGGGGTTAACTCGCAGTCCATTTTCAGTTCAATTTTAACCGGTCGGCCTGATAAACGGACACGATAAAAAATGATGGCACATGGTGGAAGTGTAAAAGAATGGCAAGCTTTTCAAGTAACCGCAACTTGGAAAGGGTTAACCTCCAGTCAAAAAAAAATGTGGTTGCTGTATCTCGAGATCTAGCAGCCGGGGAAAATTCGGTCTGTGAGATGAATTGGTCATTGAATCGTCCTCTAACAATAAACCATAGTGCCATCGGGTTAATGTTCAGACCATCAATATCGCTCTGGCTCCTAGACTATTAGGACAGATGGTTATTGAAATTTTGACTAATTGGGTTTAACCCATTGCATTGGGGATTAAATGATAAACTGATAGCTAACGGAAGATCTAATAGTACAAATTTAACAGGACAATTATTATGAAGTATTTGTTGGTCGTTCAATAGGATGTTGGTCTCTTAATATAATTTATGACAATACTTTCTTTATAGAAGAGGAAATGAAGCGTTCCACCTTCCATCTCTGGCGCAGTTGAATAGATTGAGATGCGGTTTTCTACATTCGATTCAGACGGTAATTCAGAAATTTTATGCCGTGCTTGTTTTTTGCGGAAAAAATGTATTGCATTTCTACAGCCGAAAAATGCATTTGTCTGTGTGTACTTTTTGGGGTAAATGAAAAAAACGGACTCGAATTGGTTTGTCGGGGGTTTTTGGGGTCGCTGATCACGAATATGATGTACAAAAGTTCTCCCTGAGGTCCTCTTGGACCATCTCCAGGTTATACGGGGCTAAATCGATTAGTTTCATGAAAAAATATTCTTAAATGCTTGTCAACTGTTCGAGTGAAGATATAAAGGTCGAGAATGATGATTACGACAAGCAAACATTTCCAGAACACCTGGGGATAACCGGAGACTATATATCTACGTTATCTTTGAATTTGTTAATTTTTCTTCATAATATGTAACAAATTCTGAGGTTCCACGAATTATCTGGGGGTGT
This sequence comes from Endomychus coccineus, assembly GCA_958510875.1. Taxonomy (NCBI): domain Eukaryota; kingdom Metazoa; phylum Arthropoda; class Insecta; order Coleoptera; family Endomychidae; genus Endomychus; species Endomychus coccineus. Next base: position 48,517,928 of record OY294068.1, on the reverse strand, counting down.
TTCCAGTTCTCTGGGGCCCTGCATGTCTACGTAATCTTCTAGAAATTCGTTAATTTGTCTTCATAATATGCAACAAATTCTGGCTCTTGAGTCGCTGATCACGATTATGATACTCAAAAAGAATTTTCAAAAAGCTATAATTTTTTCTGGGTATAAGAAATATCAATGAGAAAAAAGCCATAGTTTGCGTTCTCAAGATCACGACTATAGAAACGCAAACATTTTTTCCTCATAAAACAAGCGCGGCACAATATTTCTAAATTACCTTTCGAAAAGAATGCAGAAAACTGCATCTCGATTCATCCATCTGCGCCAGTGATGGAAGGTTGGACCTATTATAGTGCTTTATTTCTTCGACTATCACATTATATACTAAATATAGTGAGAAAACTATCAATAGGACGTTTACTGGTACTTGGTCAAATGTCTTCTGTACATCTGTGAAAACAAAGTCTCTCATCTAGGGGCTTGGTAGTAGTAACATATTCGCTTCGGTATTTGTACTTTGTCCTCTTCTATGATTTCGTTTTTAATGTGAGACACCAGTTATATCGTGAAATTCATCATTTACGAATTTGTAATATTATTAAGTACTTGTCGAGAGAATTTATTCTAATAGCATTAGGTACATTATTTCTTAGCAAAGACAAGTTATGCGCAGTTGAATTGAGTAAACTGAATTCATCTGGTTTTGAAATGAAGGTATACCCAATTAATCAAACAAAATAATGCTGGTTATGCAACTAATTAGAATTAGATAAAAATTCAGTGCTGGGAATTGAACTACATAATTTCGTTCATTATGTTTGGAGAACATCCGTACCGAAAGAAAGAAAAAACTGATTTAAATTTTAATCGATTCTCCTCCTACCTTTTATGCAATAAAGGCGCTCTAGCGACTTTAGGAAAACGATTGAAATAGCGGGCAAATTAACCACGTCTATCATAATGATCCTGTGGAGGCTACTTTAAGCTACTGACATTTACTTCCATCTTGTCATAACTACCTGATCCGAATTATTCATTAAATTAAGGAAGACGAGCCTTTCCATTGTTGTAGTTAATGGAGCAAATATCTGTAGTTACAAAAGCCTTTAAACCATTAAATTTTATTCCATTGCACACTTCATTACCTTTTATTGGATAGCGATTCATTTCTCGAATGCCTCGATTTGATCGATAATACGAAATCATCTCATGATATTGTAAAATTTGATGAAGATTGAAAATACGTAGGAATGAAAAATTATTGTGATTCAATTCTTCTTTGCATTGTTTCATCACCACTGATAACAAGATCATTCCCTTGAACGAATTAATATAAATAAGCGCAGATCTCGTGGTTAACACTTTTCTCGATACTACAACACGTTTGCAAAATACTACGTTAGGAGTTTTTGATCTTGTATAATAGCAACTTCAAAAAGATTGGGGTATATGAGTTACCCTGTGAAGGATGAATGCTGCGATATGTTTATCATTTTGATTCATATACGAAAAGTATTTGGATAAATTCAAACACAAGGAGTCAAATCCAAATTTATTAATCTCAGTATAGTTTTGTTCCAAATCAAAATCTACAAACATATCTAGTACTTACCTAGTCCAGGCAACGAACCGGAAAAAAAATATATAGTAAGCTAGAATTTCAAATTTTCGTTTGCATTTTGTTCCTAATACCCCATAGATCATTCATGACTGTAAAGACCACGAGGTTCGACCTTTCTACCCCCCCAAAACGGAGTTTCAACACCTCAGAGGAGCATTCTTTTAAAAACAATCGAAAATTAATAAATTAAGAGCCGAAAATGAACCCTAGTATGTTTTTTGGGTCGCTGATCACGATTCCGCAGCTAGTTTTCTCGGAACACTACCTCCAGATGAAAAATTTGGAAAATTTATAAATAATATATAATTCATAATTTTGTTGCAAAAGTGACCTACAGTAAGTTTCTTGGGTTGCTGATCACGATTCCGCTGTAATTTTTCACAAAAAGCTCTCTCCAGATGGAAAGTTCGGGAAATTTGAGATTTTCCTGAGACGATTATTAATAATAAAGTACTATTTAGTTAGTAAAACTACCCCTGATACGTTTTTTGGGTCGCTGATCACGATTCCGCTATTAGTTCTCTCGGAAAACTCCCTTCAGATGGAAAATTCAGGATTTTCCTGGGGTTTATAATAATAAAATATAATTTTGTTATACTGGAGATGTTTTTCCGAGAAAACCAACAGCGAAATCTTGATCAGCGGCCCAAAAACCTACTAGAGGTCATTTTTGCAACAAAATTATACTTTATCATTCATAACCGTCTCAGGAAAATCCCAAATTCACCGAAATTTTTATCTGGAGAGGTTTTTGTGGAAAATAACAGCGGAATCGTGATCAGCGACCCTAAAAACCATACTAGAGGTCATTTTTTGCAACAAAATTATACTTTATTATTCATAACCGTCTCTGGAAAATCTCAAATTTCTCAACTGGAGAGTTTTTTGAGAAAAATAACGATGGAATCGTGATCAGCGACCCAAATAAACCTACTATAGGTCATTTTTGCAAAAAAATTATAAATTATGTATTATGTATAAATTTTCCAAATTTTCCATCTGGAGGGATTTTTCCGAGAAAAACTGCGGAATCGTAATCAGCGACCCAAAAAACATACCAGGGGTCATTTTCGGCTCTTAATTCATCAATTTTCTAAGCTTTTGGATTGTTTTTATAAGAATGCTCCTCTTAGAGGTGAAACCCCGTTTTGGGGGGGTATAACGGTCGACCCCCACGCCCTTGATACTCATGAATAAACTATAGGGTATTAGGAACAAAATGCAATTTTCGGAATTCTAGCTCACTATATTTATTTTTTTCATTATGGCCTTTTTCCCGGCTTATTGCCTGGACTAACATGAGGTTTACGATAGATTCTGATTAAATATCAGAGAATGAACATTTGAAGCCTACTTAAACTACACATGAAGTCCCAAATGAAGGTGAATGATTTGTTTAGTGGAAAAAAGGAAAGCATCAGTTTTTATGAACACGCGTTTCCCTTTATATAATTTGGATGCTACGATCTAGTTTCTTGGGGAAGGGCACACGCGATTGAGATAAATTTCTTAAGGGAGGTTTTCGAATTTTTTTAAATATAAAATAGGTAAAGACCTGAACGAATCAGTTTGCGCTGCAAACCATTATAAACGTATAGCTTGAGAAATTGTGAGTAAAGTGATACTGTTACAATTGTTTGTTGTTTATTTCCAGTGTTGTTGTTAGGGTAGTGTTACATGCGAGTTTTTGGTCTAGACGCCCTTGTTGTTCTATGAGAAGTTAATTCGGAAGATCGGAAAGATTGTTACTATGTGCTTTTTTATCAGTATTATTCACGATAGTTTTGCTAAGGAAATTTTCTTTTATTTATTTTGTAACATTTTATGTTGTAATGCCTTTGTGTTGTATACTACCCACATTTAATATCAATTGTTATGTTCGTAATTCTTCTAAGACTTATTATTCAACATTTGCTTCTCCACAAGACGAGAACTTGGAAGAAAAATGAATTATAGGAATTCAAAGATTCTTACATTCCTAATAAAATGTCATACAATGTTGTAAATATTTTTCCGACGGTGAGATTATTAGTGAAGACGAAATAACAAAAAGTGAGGAATATGTACTCGTGTTATCTAGAAAACCTCTACAACTTGTTCAAGATTGAGTAGGTATCTATCATTCTCACGAATCGCATGTCCTGTTTGACAAAAAAAGGTTTCATTAAAACGTAAACATTGTGAAGAAAGTCTATAAACATCGCGATAAGATTGATCTCCAAACCTGGCTGGAACATGATATTTCAAAATTCGAAAGCCAAAAGTTTCATAGGATATTTTTGATAGAACTTCCGAAACAGCATTTGCTTTTCTTTTGATCATTGTTAACAAGAATATGGATTATGTTCCGAAGATTGTTTTAGGTTTTAGTATTGAGAACAATTCAAAGATTTAATTTTTTCAGGAAATAAAATTACACATTCATCTAAATTTATATGGCTTGTAGGGGAAGACGGGAATTGTTCAAAGAGATCTCAATTTGATTCTATTATCAATCATATGCATATATTCAATTAAATTTCTTGGAGTTTATTATTATTATTGTGTTGAGAGTCTGGAGATTTAACTTTGCCAAATTCCAATTAATATCCGGTGAATTCAAATGTCATTGAAAAGTAATAAGTTATTCATCAATGTAATTTTAGATGTTATCCAAAGCCGAATGAAATTTTGATACAACGCGATCGATTTTTCCGATTCTTGCAGAAGATAGTATAATACCTTCATCTGCATTGGTATTCCTTGTGAGAAAATACAGGCTTTTTTCAAAATGGTCTCAAATTCATCCATTTTTCCATATTTTTTTGTAATAATTGTATTGGAGTCTAGTCAAATTCCAACCATTGAAAAAAATAAGCAATCATCTCAAATGTCATAGGATAATTAAAAAGAAACATAACGTAATTTTGAATGTTATTCAAAGATAATTTTGTTCATGATACAATGAGCTTCGAGTAGTAGAATCGGCCCAAAATGGTGACATCACAAATTTTAGGAGATGAACTCGCACTCTATTAGGCTATGGTCATGATATTGAATATCATATCATGCAATGAGCACGGAATGATGCTAGGTTTGCATGTGCGTCCGCCTTTGGCTCGTGCTGTCATTCATATGATTGCAAAATTATCGTTTTTTGTAAGTTCCATACTGTACTCTTTCTACAACAACCTACTACTCACGTCTAATATTCTAATGAAGCATGGAAATATCAACAGAAATACTGAAGCAATTTATTCAAATATCCTTCCGCTAGTATCATATTTTCGAACAAGGCACCCATGATCCAAAGAAGACCGCCCACTAACAATAATAGTTCATATCCATCTGTTGCTAGGCAACAAATGCAATATGAATCATATTGTGTCAGGACCACTATTCAAAATGATATCCTGTGCATAATGTTGCTGTCTATAATTAAATTCACGATTGCTTAATGGACATCTAATCTATAGATTTGAAATTGGTTAGTACAGTCGCTACAGGAACGAAATCCAGCGCATATCGCTTGAAAAATGAAGGTGTAAATTTTGTATGCTTTTATGTCTATTTTGATGCGCTGAAAACAGGAAAAATGAAGGAAAAATTCCTACAAGTTAGCCTCAAAAGTTACGGCCATTTTTTGGCGCGAAAAAATACGATTTTCATATTTTTTGCGTTTAAAAAGAAAAACGGTGGCACAAATGGAAAAACATGTCTGCAGACAAATTGTACAAAAAGTGAAAACGGATCGTTTGAGCAGAAACATAAGTCATTTCGATGTTACAGTATTGAGATATGAACAAAATAGTGTTTTTTTGAGGGAATACGAATGTTTTTTTCCTCATTCGAATATTGACCAGAAAAATATTCTGTTCAAATTGAAATATATTTTTATATAAACTTTCTACGGTGTTTTTTTTTTATCTTTTCATTTTGGCTCCACAATCGACCATTTCCAAAAATCCCTAAAACTGAGATTGCCAGCCGAAAAATGGACTTATCGACAAGAAAAAAAAATTCTCTCATACATCTCAACAAATGTGATACAAAACATCTTTCAATACTATTTTTGAGACTTAAAAAAAATGTAGGACAACTTTGAAAATTTCGGTCCTCGGAAAATGTGCAAAATTTTCAGGTAAAAAATTTTTTGGGATGATTAAATCTCAGATTCTGTTATAGTATTTTACGACGCGTATTTTACGCTGAAGAAAACTTTTCTAGGTTGAGTAGAAGTTAAGATATTGATATAAACGTGTTTGGGCTTCCCCAGAACCCAATTTTGGGCCTATAGAAAAAAATTGGAGATAGTTGGGAATAAGACAAATTTTCTAATTGCAATCCAAAAATGAGACCTCGTAGCTATCACCATCTCGAATTTAGAGTGCGTTGACATAAAAAAAATCACGTGTAAAATAATGCAGCGGCTTAAATTTCTATACCGCTTATCTGCTGTAATAGTAGATTCCAACTAGTAAATTGAAATTTGAATTTTTTTTTGTATTTTCACCACTTGATTAGAATCAAAATAACTGAAAAATGATCACATCAATCTAAAATATTATTATTGCACATTGAACAATGAATAATTTGTTTTAACCTTTCCTTTCAACGCTTTAAAACATTATACTTCAAGTCATTATAACTTTATACAAATATACAATAACCATTACAGGTTCAGAAAAAAATAAGAAAATTCGAGCCAATAAATTAATATACGTAAGTATGATGAGTCATCGATTAGTTTTCCGATTCTTTTGAATATACTATTAATTTGAAGTTCATGGCAGCCACATGAAAATGCGTTTACATTTGTTAAATATGATTCTTGACAAAAGAAAAATAATTTAAATTGAATATAACAATGTGCAATAATAATATTTTGAATTGAAGTGATCATTTTTTAGTTATTTTGATACTAACCAAGTTTTAGGTATTCAAATTTTTTTTTATTTCAATTTACTAGTTGAAATCTACTATTACGGCAGATAAGCGGTATAGAAATTTAAGCCGCTGCATTATTTTACACGTGATCTTTTTCATGTCAACGCGCTCTAAATTCGAGATGGTGGTAGCTACGAAGTCCTATTTTTGAATTTAGATCAGAAAATTTTTCTACTTTCCAACGATCTCCGATTTTTTTCTATAGGCCCAAAATTGGGTTCTGGGGAGACCCAAACACATTTATATCAATATCTCAACTTCTACTCAACTCAGAAGAGTTTTCTTCAGCGTGAAATACGCGTCGTGGAATACTATAACACAACCTGAGATTCGATCATCCTAAACAATTTCTAACCTGAAAAATTTGCACATTTTCTGAGGTCCGAAATTTTCAAAGTTGTCCTACATTTTTTATGAGCCTCAAAACAGTATTGAAGGATGTTTTGTATCACATTTGTTGAGATTTACAAGAGAGTTTTTTTTTCTTGTCCATTTTTCGGCTGGCAAGCTCAGTTTTAGGGATTTTTGGAAATGGCCGATTGTGGAGCCAAAGTGAAAGATAAAAAAAAACACCGTAGAAAGTTTATACAAGAATATATCTCAATTTGAATAGAATATTTTTTGGTCGATATTCGAATGAGAAAAAAACCTTTGTATTCCCCTAAAAAAACACTATTTTGCTCATATCTCAAGACTGTAACATCGAAATGACTTATATTTCTGCTCAAACGATGCGTTTTTACTTTCTGTACAATTCATCTCTCGACATGTTTTTCCATTTGAGCCACCGTTTTATTTTTAAACGCAAAAAATATGAAAATCGTATTTTTTCGCGCCAAAAAATGACCGCAACTCTTGAAGCTAACTTGTAAGAATTTTTTCTTTATTTTTCCCATTTCCAGCGCATCAAAATACATTCAAAAACATACCAAATTTACACCTTGATTTTTTAAGCGATATGCGCTGATTTCTCAAGACCATAACCTCAAAATATATTTTACTTCATTCCAAACGATGCGTTTCCACTTTTTCCACGATTTGTCCTCTGACATGTTATTACATTTGAGCCATCGTTTTATTTTAAAACGCAAAAAACATGAAAATCGTCTTTTTTCGCGCCAAAACATGCCCGTAACTTTTGAAGCTAACTTGTAGAAATTTTTTTATAATTTTTCCCGTTTTCAGCACAACGAAATACATATAATAACACTGCAAATTTACACCTTCAATTTTTTTTCCTTAATTTTTTCTTTGGTGACTGGCCTATATGGGGAAAAACTACATTTTGTCTTCAATTCTTTCTGTGGCCAGTATTACCTCAGAGTAACTGTAGGAAATCTGATTCATCATGAAATTTATTGAAATCATTGATAATAACCTCCTAGTGATCCATTCGTTAACCAATCTGATTCAGGAAATTCGAGTATGTCTGCACTATTGAGTAAACTTTTCCAATCCACTAGAAATTAATCGCTTCCAAATAATCTTTCTATTAATATATACAACGTTCCGATTCATCATTTTGAGTGTTGAGTTGTACCGTAAAATTGAATCGCAAGTTTAATTATCGAAGTGATATTTGACAAACTGATTGTGTTTCATTTGTTTATGTGTCATTCATTAGTTTGCTGAGGGAGCGAACATTCAAAAAAACCCGCTCCGCGATTATAACATCTCGTAATTGAGATTGTGTAGAAGTGTAATCGATCTAAATCCTAGAATGAAAAACATGAAATTCTAACGCTGCACCTAAATTGAATCTGGTGGAAATATCGTCGTCTCTTTGTTGAAGTTTTTTTTGGCGTATTGGGCATTCGAGTTTATAGTGATTACACTCTGAAACTTCGGGGAAAACAAGTAGCATCAAACAACGAGAAGCTAAGCCGCAATCTGATGTTTTGTGTTTTATTGGGTGCTGTGTTTCGCGGCAGGGTTGACCTCTCTGTACAATAAAGTGCGATTGTTCGCTCCACTTTGTTGACGTCATTATTCTCCCTTCTTTCCTAATGGCTTTCGTTTAGTTATATCATATAAATCGAAATCATATCTGTCTTACAGTACAGATGAATATTTATATTATTTCATTCCCTAGTATCGAAGTTTTAATAGTGGCATTTTGTTAGATAAAGTAAGCTCCATGTATGCCTGGCGTTATACATCGAAACGGCGTCATTCCTCCAATAATTTACAAGTACCTACAAGAAATAGGAATGTTTTTGCATATTTGTTAGCATGAATCCTGGACAATGGAACGTCAGCTTTGCGATCCTTGTTAACGTTTGCGCTATTTACTTGGATGTTTTGTGAACTATGTCTTGTCAGATTATATACAGTATCGGAAATAATTCTTCTGGGGTATAGACATAAATCTACACATGCAACAAGGAACGCAATGATATGATAATACCACATAAACAAGAGAGACGCACTGCTATGCGCCCCTCCCCTTACCCCACCCGAGGCGTTAACTGCTACTCGCACATTCGCCCGTATGGTGCTGGTATGATATTAACGTCTTACGTTCTGAGCTGACCGGCTTGAAATTGTAATGCTCTCTCTATCATATAGCAAGCTATTCTTTACGCTCTCATGAAGCCACCATACCCAAGATAAATAATTTCCGAACATGTATAATATTCCAGCTGCTCAAGGAGCGAAATCGCATAAATTTTAATATTTTTGAACTTTCTTGTGAATAACTTTTTTTCATGTATTCTGATGTACTCATAAAGATGTAAGAACGGTGCTAGAAAAGGTACTGCAGTTTTTTGCGGCAAAAAATCGCTATTTTTCAGTAATTTAAAAATAGAATAAAAAATACAGGTTAAGTAAAAATGTTTCTAATGAAAGTTGTGCGCTTTTCTCTGCTAACTTAAACATTTTATTCCATCTATAATAGTTAAATGATCACAATTTTTGTCTTCTTTTCCTTTAATTTTTGGTTATTCAATTTCTCTCGCCAAAATCGTGTATTTTTGTAAAAAAGTAAAAACGCGATTACTAAAGAACAAATAGGTGTCCCAAATCAAAGTGCATTCTGTAGACTTTGCCATCCTTTAACTGATAGAATAGGTGGTGCAAGTTTTTTTCAATTCCGAATTTCTAGATGATTTTGATTAATTGGGATCCTCGAAAATTAGATTTTTTATTACGTTAGGATTTGAAAAAACAAATTCGGGATCTTATTAGAGATATGCACATTTTGAGCCTAAGTAGAACAGTTTTGATCCAATAAAAGACGAGATATCGAATGAAACGCGTTTGAGCTCACTACGGGCCTTTAATACAACCTCAAAAAAACAACTCAGAATGAAGAAGAGGCTTAAGACTAACCAATTCCAATTCCTTGAAATGACGTCCTCAATCATATTTTTACATGGCAAAGTTAGGTAGGTATCGTAGATTACATGCACGCTCATCTTAATTTTGAATTAGATACTTAAATATCAAAATTAATGCATGAAAACAGTTAATAGGTGTTTAGGGTATTATTAAACTTACGAAAATTTATTATTCATAGATTTGATTGTATAATATCGACGATTTTGGTTTTAAAAGAAAACCATGTTTTCAAAAAAATATTAGAATAATTATTATATTTAATTTTCTTACAAATAATACAAAGAATTCGAATGTATAATACTGTGTTTCACCTATTAATTTGTGCTATTTTTTTTAGCTCGCTGTAGATATTTTAATTTTAGATCTGGAGTGGTGAAAATTAGAGTTAGTTAGTTTTAAGCCTCTTCTTTATTCTGAATTTGTTTTGTTTTCTTGAAAAGGTTTTATTATGGGCCCATAGTGGGCCTGAACGCGTTTCATTCGATATCTTGACTACTACTGGACCAAAACTGTTCTACTTGGGCTTAAAATATTCGTCTCTCAATTCTCTAACAATTTCTTGAATTTTTTCTCAATAATCCTAACGTGAAGAGAAATCGACTTTTTGAGGATCCGAATTTTTCAAAATCATCCAAAAATTCGAAATGGAAAAAAATTTACACCACTCATTCAATCAGTTAGAGGATGGCAACATCTACAAGATGCATTTTGATTTGGATAGAAAGATGCATTTGTTTTCAAGTAATCACATTATCACTATTTCTCAAAAAGTTCGATTTTGCAGCCAAAAATTAAGATAGAGCAAAAAAACAAAAAAGTGGACAAGAAATGTGATCATTTGACTGGAATAGCTGGAGTTAAATATCTAAATTGGTAGAGGAAATAATGTTTTAACATTCATGAAACAAAACGGGTAAAAGGGCCCCATCTCAGGCCCCCAGTGACTTCTGGTCTCAAACGACACGTTTTTCTTTTGCGCAACTTTTATTTATTTTTCAATCTATTTTTAAAATACTGAAAATCAGCCATTTTTCCGGTATCTTTTCTAGCACAACTTTTACGGCTTCATGAGGAGAAAATTCGTAATCAGCACATCAAAATACATAAGGAAAGTTGTTTAGAAAAAAGATCAAAAAATATTAACCAAAATTCCTTGAGCGACCGGACTATAACTAACGCTAAACGTTCATATCGAATTTGAGCCTTTATATCTTCTAATGGATATTGATTTACTAATAACTCTCATCTTCAAAAAAGATACCGGAATGTATGTGAGCAATAATAGACATACATTCCTGATACGCTTAATTGTATGAGTTCGTCATGACCTGATTTCGAACCATGTGTCTCTACAACTGATTCCAGCGAGTGTAATTAACAACCTCTACTCTGATTATGCAAAATTTTATTTCATCTAAATTTGGAAAAATGTGCATTGTTTCTAAAATATGATTCGATAAAGATGAATCATCGAGTCTGAAAGATCGAAGATGTTCCCTATATCTAATTTCTATATTACGACTTAATCCATCAATCACACTCCGAACAAGTTAATTTATACACTCTTCAGCATTGAACAAAATATAAAAAAGTTTATTTTGAGTTTGAAGCTTTCAAAGTATACATTGAATCGATTCAAGAATTTACAATAAATTTGAGTTAATTTAGAACTGGTTTCACCCAAATTTCAACAAAATTGTTCAACAACAAAAAATAATTATGGAAATAAAGTTAAACTTACTTGTACTTCAACAGCTTATATATTCTATCGGCGTATGGTATGAGTGCTAGAATATCTGACAATCACGCTGTAGACTTGTGCTCGATTCCAGAAGTTAAAAAATTGTTTTCGTACATTTTCTTCAAAACATTAATTGGAATATCATTTAGTTGTGAAAAGATAATGAAATAAATAGTTTATTTCATTATCTTCACACAAATGCGAAGAGTTTCTTATAGGATGTGAAACAATTAGATCAATTGAAAATCAGTAACCAGATAAAATGATTCGCGAAGAGACTTTGCCATGCACACTATTTATCTATTGTTCAAGGGGCAACATATTTCTAGTTTATAGTTACAGTAAATATAGGTAGAATATAGAGGGTATTCACATTGATGATCTTCAATCATAGTATCATTACGTAAGAACTATTTAAATACCTTTGTTCTTCTGTGAAACTGTCAACAGATTGTAGTTAGTAGACGATTGATGGTGAGTATAATCAAACAATGAAGTTGTCTTTGTTTCGATACATATAAATAGTGTCCAGAATCTGAATTATTGAAGAATTTACTGCAAACTCGGTTTTCAATTCAATGCAAACTCCACTTTGTATCAAAATAGGAATTCGTCATTGCATAATTAGGCTCACTTAGCTTGATCTTCATACTAAATAGACAGAATAGACTATAGAGCTAACCGAAATTTTGTCTGTATTCTGGCTTGTCTTATATCCATGCTTGGTATCACCGTAAACAGCATCATGACATCATGTGAGGTCTATTGCGAAAATCATTTCACAAGAAAAAGGTTTTCTATCACATGCTAAAAACTACTTCACATCTCAGCAAAGCATAAGTTCCACCTGTCTTGGAGTATGTACTGTTCACAAATCCAAGAAGAGAGTCATCCGTCTGATTGATGATGTCGGACTTCTGAGTTCATAGACATCTCTAGAGCATCGTGGAAAGGTGAGAGATCTTTCCCTTTTCTACAGAAATGGTCGATATTCATCAGAAATATCGACTGTTGTTCCACCACGAGAGATTCCAGATACGTGGACTAGACGAGCTCAAACTAGTCATCCCTTTATTGTCAAGTTCGAGACCTGCCAAACGTCTGCCTACCAGACCGGAATTGTGGAACTTTTTACTTAGTTTGATCACTATGCTTAGAATCTCCAAACCTTCAAGAAAAATTCGAATGCCTCCTCTTCCAACGTTCCACCGCTGGCTCACACGATGTTCTTCGAACATTATAGGTTTCCCTTCCGTGAAATCTAAGTATAAAAAAAACAGATTCCGGAAATACTCTCGCCGGTCTGTAGATCTATTGACTAGCTATCGGCTATAGGGATCTGAAATGATGGTTAGGTACCTGCTTTACCATTCCAGTATGGCGGACGAGTTGTCACATCATTTGTTTATGTACATATATTTTCTTTCTAATTTAAGAGGTGATCCTCACAAAATAGAAGACCAAATTAATAAAAATAATGGTTCTATTTTAAGCATGAAATGTTCATGCAAGGCAGGACAAGGGGGACAGTGTAAACATGTCATGGCAACATTATTATATTGCTACAAGTAAGAGGTTATGTTAACATAAAAACATCAATATATGATTATCAATATTGTGATTATTATAAAGAAAATAATGTTTACCGATTGACTGATAACATCAAAGAAATAATAAGGAACATTTTCAGCTTATAGTCAACCAGCAATCTGCACAGTTGGCTTGACAAATTAAATGTAGGTATGTGAAATGAACGACTGTTTTAAAAGAATAATCCAAAGTTTAGAAGGAGATTATATTTCCATCTGTGAGGGAAGTAGTTTAATTATGATTTCTGGAGAAGTCATAGGAAATATCGTATAACAGGTTCCAGAGTTTACGAAATATACACTTATGACACTAATAAAAATGCTAATTGGAATCAAAAAAGTAATACGTACTTCAATCCGCAAAAGTTCAGGAGTGAGTACACAAACAGGGATTGCGAGTGAAGATAAAGCCATAGAAAAATTCATCTCAGTTTCAACAACAGAGGTAGTCGAAGTGGGTTAAATTGTTTCTACAAAAAATTATTGGCTCGCTTACTCTGCTGATGTTGTAGTTGTGGAGAATAGTAAATCCAAGTCTTTACTAGAAATAAAATGTCCTGCCTGTAAAAGGATCAGAAATGATAATTGAGGAAGCTTGAAAATGTTTATAAGTGTATAACACAGTAAAAGAAATACAACTTGTTAGGTTAAGTTAGGTGAATAATAGAAATACAACTTGTTACTCTTTTGCACAGAAAAATGTAATCAAACGGGTTTCATTTATTGTTTATTATTCTTACAAGCTACTGAATGTACAATAAATTTCCAAGTTTTACTCCAAAATACTCCAAAAACTCTAGTAAAACATATGTTTATATATGTAAATAATATTTTCTGTGACAATTCGTTGTTTCGGTGTAGAAAACACCAGAGGGCGGTAATGTCATTTCGGATCCCTATATAATTCAAACTTTTGACTTGAACGAAAATAATGGAATGTTATTTTTAGACCTTAAAATCATTGAATCAAATGTAATTTTATATTTTTATATCCAATTGAAAACACACATACGAATAATTACAAATCGACTGATTCAGATACTTCATGGAACTAAAATTTAAATTTTGTGAAAATGTTATGCGGACCAAACAAAACGGAATATTTGTACCGGATATGAATAACATTTGCATCATATTATTATTGTCAAAAATCGGTATTTTCTAGAATAGTCTACCAATTTTTAAATACAGTTGCAGTAAATTCGCAAAATAGTCTGGGAGCCATTCATATGTATCGAAACAAAGACAATATGACAACTAACGACTTAATTATACTTATAACATTAATCGACTACTGAATTTGATCTATTATCGATTTACCAGAGAAAGATAATTTGTTTTTGCACCAAGATTATTCGAATGAGTATGTATTATCAATGAGAGACACTCATTCTCCCTATATCTTCTGTAAATATAAATAACCAACAATATCAATTTAGTGTATTCTCTTATGATGCTAGCATATCTATAGCCGAATGTGCTTAAGATTGAGAAAATCCATAGTGGGAGTCAGTGTTGTGATTTTCCTATTTGTGAGTACATTCAACATGGCTTCTCGATGTTGATCTGATGAAACAGAAAGGAGAACGCTAGTAAGCTTTTTATTTATATAATTATTGAATTTAACAACAGTAGCCCAATTTTCGATGTTACGGCTATTCCAATTAGAAGGCAGATCACTGCTTCCAAGTGGGATATTCCTAATATAATGAAACTATATAACCAGATATCTTGGAAGTACCTACTTATCATCTTTTCAATACAACATGCAATGAACCAGCACTGAAGCTTCGAAATAAGCTTTGGCATGAATAATTCTCATTATCCAGTATTTGAAAGTTCTGCTTCTATTCACTTGCGGTTTACAATGAAACATAAAAATGGATTTATTCATCTCATAGTAGTCTGGAGAATATTCTATTGTTTGGAATATTCCTATGATTATTGATCCTCTATTGCGGGCCAAGAGAATTCCGTTGCAAAATAACATTATTCTGAATTCGTACATCATCGAATTGATATACAACATTATTTATTCTTGTCACTATTGATCTTTAGTTCAAGAAGTAATCCATCAAATTGGTGTTGGATCTTATAGTTTTTCTAACTGAACAATGATACCAAATTTGAATTTTCCTTAGCCTTTAGCAAAATAAAACTACCTGCTAACTGGGCTATTATGTAAATATGAGAGTGAATCTTCAGTTACCGTTCATGCGATCTCTAAAAGCCGAAATTAATTTTTACTCACCTTTGGGATTGACTAGTTGTGATTCATCAACAGCATCAATTGAATATACCTACCTATCAATACTATGGAATTTTCAATATTGATATGGCATTTATGACCATTCTTTCGCTCTTGTGTTGACCACAGATTCCAAAATCTTATTGGCGATTCATCAAATTTCTCTTACCTGTAATAAAGAAAAAAATACTTGAAAATAATAATTATATTGTTATCCCGGAGTGTTGAGCTTATATCACATATTAAACATGAACTTTAATCCATAGTAACTTTTGAATATCGATGTCATATATCGTTGTATCATATTGATATAATGAAATACTGTCGCTATGTTTCTATATCACTCACATTAAGCTTATGATCTTCAACTTTTTCTTTCGTACTGAAGATGACACGTATTTGTACGAAACTATTGTCCTAACAGTGTTCTATACAGTTAGTCAATTCGAATTCATCTTACACCGTGTTTTTTAACAACAAATCCTTCCGAAGCGACATGTAGTCTCCACACTAGTCATAGCAATACCTTCTAGGGAGCATTTGGGCAAAATATTATCGTTTAACCTTTGATACGTAGATATACTATCTGTGGTTCTATAAATTGTTTCCCAATCATGTTTTATCAATACAATAATTCATGGGCATGCTACCTTGTCACCGAAATTGATCCCGTTTTAACTAAGCGTTTCAAACCATGACCAGCGCTAAGCTTTCAATTACCAACGAATCTAACCTAGTTAACCGAGACGTATCACCAAAGCCTTATGGTGCATCCAGACTTGACATTTCAGTCCGAATGAACAGAGCAAATAAGGCGAATGAATCGAATTCGCGTTTAGCGTGGATGCTCCTCCAAGCCGAATAGAACGCGGCGAATGTTTTTCGATATTCGTCGGTAATGTTGAATTGCCCAAAGGAAATTATTGTCCTCCGAATGAATCAGTGGAGAAAAATTAAGTCTATTCGCTCTGACTGCAGCATTCGTGAGGATTTGTGGTGCGTCCAGGCTTGAAGTTTATTATTCACATGTCTGCATAAAAATGAAGACTGATTATTGAGCAAAAGTTGTACTTCCCAGGCATATATTCAATATACGCTCCTGGCGGATAGTGAATTAACTGATTGAATTCAATGTTCAACCTGCAACGGCGGTTCTGGTACGGTAATGAATTTCATTTCGATTTCAAAATGCCAAGCGGCAAAGACTGTATTTCAATTTTTTCTTATATTCTCCGTAATATATTAGGTCAGTATCTTATTTGAAATGTAATTGATTGATTGATGATCCTTCTTCGTACATATTTGATTTTCCTTGCCCTTGAACACATGTATCATTAAAGTGGATGTACACTGATGTGGGAGATACGACTTATGTTTGCTGTGTATGCTCATATAACCCAGTGTTGAGAAGATTTCGCCCTTCCTATTGGTTGCACGGATTCGAAATTTCAGCAGATGTGTGGTTTTTGGCACCTGTAGCTCAGTTATAAGTGGTATTTTTGACATCCATCTTCGGTTTTTCAAATTGAATTATAGGATTTCATCGAACCATAACGACATCAATGTTTTTCTGGTTATGAATATATCACACGTATATATTCAACCTGTAGAAGTGCCGAAATTCTTATCAAGTGTCGTCATCGATTCGACGTCAGAGTTTACTTTATGTGTCTACTCTGTGGCATTGAACTATACTGCATACACTATAATTCTTGGCTCTGAGATATAATGGAATAAGGTTATGATAGTGTCAACAATTTTGATAGTTCAAGTGAAACCTGCTATCAGTATGGAGAGAGGTTACATTGTAGTCTGGATAATTTTGGAAGTCAACGTCCTGTAATGATACTAAACACCTAACTTATAGTGTTTTGCAATAATTATCATTGTAAGGGCAATTAAATATCAGAAAACTCATGAGGTATCTATTAATATATAGGAGGAAATCTATGAAGATTTTTCATCATTACGCACTTCAATACGGGGCCACATCCAAAATGGTCGAAATTTTCTGAATGTAGTTTTGATCATTTTTGGAATTCTGGATGAGAAGCAACAAATTTCCTATGTAGATGTATAAAATTATTATTCAGTAATCTCCTGTGTTTTTTTTTTCTGGTTATAGTTCCTTCTTTCCCGGACGTATTCTGATATTTTCATCCTTTTCTGAAAAATCTCTTTCATTCTTTTGCGTGTTTTCACCTTCGCCCTTCCTCCACGTGGAATGTGATGATTCCTCTCAACAATTGAGTTGATTATGCTGAAGGCAATGGGCCTTTGTTCGGACTATTCTGTTCTGCTTGTTCCTGCTCGCTCAGTCAGTTCTGTTCATTCGGGCTGACATGTTCAAGTCTGGACATGCGCCATTACAATCTAAAGATCACAATACTAAATTCAAAACTTTGTACAGTGACAACAAAATTGGCACATCTACCATATTTCGCCACCGAATCATTCATCGCAAAACAAAACCACTAATATTTCCCTGTTTATTTGACAATTAGGGTATAATTTATAATCAGGAAAATCATATTTCTGGCATACAAGCGGTCTAAACCTGTTTCAGAATAGTTTCAACCGGTACTGGTTGCAAATCGTTTCGGTTCGCCAGCTCAGTTGTCTGGAACGAATCAGAGTTGGATTCGCTACAATGTGCACACTCGAGATATTTTCTGAAATAACTGGTTAAAGTATTCGAATCACTTCTCCTACGGATTCCCTATATTGCACTTTATGAACAAAATGGTTCTTTCCTTAATTAATTTCCTATTTGATAAAGACGAAAAATGTTCACCAAATAATGAAGGAATAGTATAACAAGGTTCATAAAGGGAGAACAGAGTAATATGTTGCCTCAAATTCTTTTGATCTGAAAAACTAAAGTACGCAACTGTGGCTGGGAAGTTAATGAGAATTCAGCTGCTGCGGCCGCAGGTATTTTGTGAGCAGAGTTAAACATTATGCTGCTTAGTTTTAATTGAGTCAATTTCCTAATATTTCCTTTTTTGCAATTTCTCTATATAACAAGAAGAATATTTGAAGATATTATATTTTCCTTTCCTAAACACACCAAATTTCTACGAAGCATATTATTTAATTTGATAAATATTCTTCGTTATTTTGTTACTGAATAGCAAAATGTGAATTGAACGCTAATATAAAATACAGTGAGTCCGAAACACTTCTTGACCAAAGAGGGAGACATGAGCTACCACAAATATCATTTTCAAATTTCGCGCTACTGTGAGAATAGTTGAATGATAATCTACAATACCTCGTCATATACTCATTCATGTGACAACCTCATATGTTCCCCAATGTCGATTGATTTGAATCGCCGCAAACATATTTTGAAAAGTTCAAAGTGCTCATCATTTATCAAAATTGTGGGGAATATGTTTATGAAGTATAGTGTGTTTTTCAATTCTGTGTAGTTTCATGCATTGTCAATAGTTTTACCAAGACGTTTTAGTTCTTTTGTATAATCCAACAAACTCGAGGTGGTGCTGACATAGAGATCTTAGGATAGAGGTATCGAGTGGCCTTAATTTTGCAACCGTTTAAAATAAAAACTCGGGATTACGCTCCGCTAACTCAAAGCGCGATGCTCCTGTTTGCGTTGCGTCAAAGATTTCTGCTCAGTATTTATTTACGGGCAGTCTATAGGGTGAGCGAATTGTCCGAGAAAGTAGGGGTCGATTATTATGGTTATTTATCCCACGATTTTCCTTAAACGGTTGCATATGGAGCTCAATACCTCTATTCTGAGATATCTGTGGACACTAATTGCGACATTCAATCCGTTCACTGGAGAAACATTGAGACAGTGGTTCCACATTGGGGTGGGTCTGAAAAATAAGAGTTGGAATTTGAATCTGCAATATTGTAACGTTCCGCCGAGCGTTGTGTTTTTGTAAAAATAAATCTGAACTTACTCCAGATTGCTCTAGATTTAATATTTCCCAAAATAAGTGAATAGGTTCGGAATCCTATCTCACTGCTTGTAACAGTCGGCTGGTTATTATTTCAGGTAGCGTTAATACCTCATCGACGTGTTATATAAATTAAGATTAGTTTGTTGGAACCTGCTCGGGTATCGAATAACTTAGTTGATCCGTGTACCCTTGAGGTTCTTTTAAATCTGCCACCACTAGGCGTATATTTCAGCTCACCTAGAAGCTGTTTTTGACTATGAGGCCGCGATCCCTTCCAAGGGACCGGCTCGTACATTTACCTATACTTATATCATTATATCTATTCAAGCGTAAATTCTGAAGGTCGTATTCGCTGAGAGGTGATTAGGGATTTCCAGTTAAACTCGTAAATCAAATTAAATAATGAATGTATATAGAATAAAACAAAATTAACAACAAAAAATACATTAACCAACGACAAACGATTATAAAATTAATCCTAAATTTGGTTATAGGAATGATAGCATAGATTTCAAAACGTCTATTTCAGGTTCACCGCAAAAAGGGCACCTGCGAAACCGTTATCAATGTCGCTAGCTCTACCCCTTTTCCAGCGAGCGAGTTCCTGCTCAGGTTCTCTTAAGAGAGATTGAATCAATGTAAGCTAATAAGCCCACACGGAACCATGATCGCTTTCGCTCTCGATCACGCCGATAAATGATGAATAATGTTCAACAATTAAAGGATTCCTCCCTCTATAGCAAGATACTCTATTATATTACCTAAGTGATCTCCGATAAGCGGAATTTGTATAGAACACTCAAAATAGCCTGAATGGCAGAAAAAATTATATTAACAAATAAAACATTGGCGGGCGGAACCTGATCTGAATGGTAAATAACCACATTATATTATATTGCCGATTTCGAGGTTGAAGTCAATATAACAGTTGTTCTTTGGCAATCAAAATGCACTTACCCTGTTGGTCTAATAACCCAATTCTCTCTCGAACCTCCTTGTAGTGATAAGGCACAAATAATTTAAACACTCGATTTTTACGTCTAATTAAATTTGGTATGATGTGGAATTGGCACAACAAAAAAAGATTTTTAAATAAGGGAACAAACACTTTACGCGTGACGCGGAAGACGCGAACAAGTCCAGCGCTGCTTCAGCCCCCCAGGGATGTATAACCCTTGTTGCATTGTTAATTTAATATCTACAAATTTCTTGAACTTGATTTGTATATTCTGGACAAACATTATATCAATTGATTTGATTTAATGCAACAATGAGCATCCTTGTGGACATAAAGCAAGCTGGCCTTACCGACAAGTACCTGGTGGAGAACTAACTGAGAAGGTGGTTGAGAACTGCCTTTTTTCCTCAAAGTAATTAGTTTTTATGAAATCATTGAAGCGGGGGGCCACCTCACGCTCAATCTTAGGCTAAAGAATTGCTCTGTTCAACTCCACGTAAGCTTTTCCTGACTCAGGGAAAAAAGTAGCATTGACCTCGTGCCGTGCTTACGTTTGTAAAACATGGTTCATGGCTGACCGGCCAATGATACAGGAAAGAGGACTCAGATTACCGTCGCTAGGTCTATCTGGTTTATCGTATTCAAGATATAATAATTTATAAAATTTTCCATTTGAATTTAAATCAATATTATTCAAAGGCCCCAAGCCAAAAAGTAATAATCCGTCGCATTATTACAATATTTGTCTCCATTTTTCTTTCACTTTTCTGTTTTTGGTTTTGGGCATGATTTTCTACTAACTTCGACATGCTCTATTCATTTTGAACAGAGGCGAAAGTCACTAAATCTCCATGAAAATAGATACAAATTCAATCCCGTCATGGAAAATCCGACAAATTCAAAATTCATGCAAAACGCAATTAATTTTATTTTGTCTATGCCATGTATGAACTTATCGTCAAATTTACATTAAAAGGTCTAAGGATGTTTGTGTACACCGTTTCATACTACTTCTAGTTATATTGATATTCTCTCAATTACACGATTGAGGAGGAGTTTGGTGTTAATACGTTTTGAGAAATTCAAGTTTCATAATCAGAATATTTGAAAAAATATTGTGTAGATTCGAAACAAATGTTTTTTAATGACTTTTGAGTGAAGTTCCCCTTTTTTGAGAGCACGCACAGAAGCAAATAATTTTGCCCGATTACAATACCTCCCTTACACTATATACTGCGTATAGTGAGGGTATTAAAAATGCTTGCAGTTTAAAATATTCTCCTCAAAACTGGTAATCATGTGAAGTCATCATTCCTTCGTTGTTAGGGGTTCAAATGTACTGACTCCACTAATTACGATTGCTGGTGAAGTGAGGCATAGTGTAATTGTCACCAATAAACTTAGGAAGCTCATAATTCGAATCATTGATTATGTATAAATAGATGTATAGGATTAGAGTTTCCTCAGCTATTGCTGGTTGATGTACTATCGAAATTAACGATTTTAGTGCCGACAGCAGTGACTTTACACGCTCCACTATTCCAGTAGCTCTAGTCATTAATATCACGTGATCACTTACAAGATGCTATCTGAATATATGAGCTCATAAATAACATTAATTCCCTCAACTAACTGTCCTTTACTCCATCCCTAAATATCTCAATAAAATGATTATTGTCCGACAGACGATCGGAAATAATCAAACAGGAGTATAAATTCGATTTTATGGAAAATGTTACGACCCTTTGGCCAATTTCATTTAATCGCTCTGTTTTATAGTTCCAGTTTGCAACATCCGTTCGAGTAGAAGAATTACCGAAAGCATTAAAAATTATGAAAAGATCTATAATGGAAGTCATTTCATTATTGAGTTCTGAAATTTGCAGTGATGATTTTGTGGTAAGCACTGTGTGTATAATACAATTCAGATCCCTTAAGAATGTAAAGAAAGTTCCTAAGAGTTGACAGCTGTTTCCATCTGTCGGGTCTCGTTAGGACTGGGTGACTCTTGATTCTATCCTTCCTACAGTTAGATGTGTCCTCGGATGTTTCATATTATATATTTATGATACGTGCTTTATATTGCGGTAAGTCATAACTACTAAAGCAATGGAATCCACGCTTGTTATCAAATGTATATCACAATACTAACTTTTGTCCGCAGGAACCGCCACCGCGATGCCATACCTTAAGTTACAAGACTTAAATGCATATTTGATATGAGCAGAAACAGGCGTGGAGAGATTTGAACTTGAAATTATACTTAGGTGATGTGGACGTTTATTTGAATTGACAGGGATATCTATGTTCAGGAGTGGTTTGTCACGGACAATAAATAACAAAGTATCAGCTGCCTGCCTTCAACTGTAATAATGTATCGATCTATGGTGGTATCTATCATGGAAACCTAACTTGATTACATTAACTGTTGGGTTATGTTGAATCCCTTTTACATATTTTGGGATAGAATTTAGAAGTATCCGATCGTATTAGGAACCCACCTACCAAATTTCAAGGTAGTCATAATTTCAGAAATTTCGTGATGAGTGAGTGAAGGAAAATTTGAAATGAGAAAATATCCTTTCGAACTGATCATCTTAATCTGAGAGATAAAACTACAATTGGCCCAACTAAGCATTCAACCTCTCTATACGAATAGACATTTCACTATTCAATTTATAAATTATATAATTCGATTCCGAAACGTTCAACAACACAAGAACCAAGTTCATTTCAAAAAAAGCTCCATACATATCACATTGTATGTCTGACTAGTTTAATGTTGTAGCAATATGTGAAGTCAGATATTTTAGAGGTTATTTGTGAATTATGGATGAAGGGCGGAATATATGCACGTCAATTCAGTTAAAATATGATGCACATATGTATGCATAGTTTTTCTTTGAAATATGCAACAATATGCATTTATTTGTCAAAATATGCAATTATATGCCTTGAATATAACATGGAAAAATGGAAATGAAGAAACGCCGACTCTTACAAAAATTATTTATTTCAAGTAAAATTAGAAGAAAAATGTAATAAGTAAAATTTTTAACCTGAAATAGTATAGAATGCATTTATAACGATATATTTTTCAAAATTTTCCAATAGAAGTGTTTGCCTTTTGTCTGTAAAAATATGTTTGTACAAAGAAAAAGATCTTTCAACATCTACCGATGTGATCTGGCAATATTTTAATTTGGGTAGTAAGTTATAAGGCCAAGGTATTACTTCGTTGGATGGTTTAGTATCAAAAATTTTTGACTTCCATTAAATACTTAAAACCTTCATTCTTTCCCACAATAACTTCGAGTTTACTTCTTACTTGATTTCCTACATCACCGGGAACTTTTTTGCATTTGTCGGAAAAAGTTTCAACAATATTAATTGATTCTCTTAAACTCATATTCCTACTTCCTAACGAAGTTATTATATCTGGTATAAAACTAAAATTAACCTTAATAAAAACAAGTTCCTCAGCTAAATTTACATTTTTGAATACTGCTTGACTTTTTGCACTACACACTGTGAATTGTCTTCTAAATATAAAACTATGTCTTTAATGGATTGAAAATGGTCTGCGTAGAATATCGCGGCCTTAATCCATGTTCCCCATCGAGTAATTACGGGCTCTGGAGGTAAACTAACTCCTGGCAATTTCTCTAGATCTGCACTCTTAGAGGTGCTTTCAAAAACAATTTCTTTACATTTTAAATTAATTTGTTCACCAAGGGATATGCATGCTGTTCTAATAGTTTCTGCAACTCTGTTTATCCCGTGTAAAAGGCAAGTGACATGTACCATATTGGGATAAAATATTTTTAAGTTTTGGCCTACTTTAACCATATACGGCGCTGCGTCAGACAGAAACACTAAAAACTTCTCTACTGGAACTGGATTTGGTAAAAAAAAATTTGATAGAGACTGCTGAATAAATCGAGTTACGGTCACATTATTTGTTTTGTCTAACTGCTTAGAAGATATTAAATATGGCTTCCCTGGCTCATTTTCTTGAAGCCCTCCAATAATAAGATGTGCGATATATCGACCACATGAGTCTGTGATTCCATCAACAATAATATAAAAATGTTCATCGCCCAGGGAAACTTTAATTTCTTCCATTACGGTTTCGTATACTGTTTGCACATACTTGTTTCTAAGTGCTTTCGTCAGCGATGTTTTGATTACAATATTTTTGCAAAAATCTCTGAATTGTGTATTTTGCAGTTCCTTCAAAGGTATATTTGCTGCGACTGAAGCTTCGCATAAGTCTTGATGAAACACCTCCTTTTCACTCTTTGGTTTGACATTTTGGAATGCGGTTTGCACACACTGCTGAACAGGCACAGATTTATTTTTCTGCAACTTAGCTTCATGCATAGCTGTTTCCGAGTGTTGATCAATTTGGAACTTCTTTTCACAAACAATGATTTTGGCACAAACTTTGCAAAACACTACCCACCTTTCAAATTATTTGAATTATCTGCAAGGGTCGCACTTAATCTTTTGATAAAACTAAAAACATAAAAATATGCACGCAAATTTTATTTTTGCCGAAATATTCAATTTTTTATGAAATTTGTAAAAATATGCAAAATATGCAAATATGTACTCTTCGCATATATTCCGCCCTTTAATTATGAAACTATTCTTGATTGTCATTTGAATTTATTTTTTATTGGCAGCAATATCAAAGTAAAGTTATTACGTAGAGAATTATAAAACTCAATGAATAAATATTATTATTATTATTATTAATTTTTAAAATGACCTCAAACATGCTTTGCACCGAAGGAATACAGTTCCGATGATTTGTGCATCGAACCATTCACAGACAAAGAAAGGTTCTAAAACTGAAATCTTAGCAATCTCAGCTTTGTTGAGCAAGTTGAGGAGCGCCATCTACCTGCTCAAGGTGTCATTGAGTATTTGCCAAACCCATCACCATCGAAGCAAATAAAATTATAATGTAGCAGATTAGGATTTCACCTTGTAGATTTGAACTATAGTGAATGTATTTTATTAATAACTAGATCACTATGCTCATATTGATTTTACCAAAATCATTTCATTATCGAAATAGGGTGTTGTGTCATTTTCCAAGTAAACTTCTACAGCGCAGGTCTTTCGAAGCTTCAAACTTTTTTACTATTGCCATAGGTCGGAAGAACGTATTAAAAATGAGAACCACATAACCTATATGATCGATGTCTCTTTTGACTGGGTCAAATATGAATGGCAACGTTATTCTTTGTGTTGAATAATAACGAAATGAACAGAGCTAGATGGATACCATATTGATGGATTCTTTGGGAAGGAACCAATAAAAATATAAGAAATAATATTGGATACTACATTTGAGGATGAACGAATTGAATATCTAGTGTATCGCTCCCAAAATATAGAAGTAATGCAGAAAGTGTTCATTTTTATTAAATTACTCCGCCCTCACAAATCTCTTAAGTAGAAGTTTTCACTTCTCGTATAGGTATTTATGCATTTCCATTGTCAATTTTCTATGTTGATATTATTCCAGGAAGTATATTATGAGGATGTATACGGGTTTCGCATTTAGAACTATAAGCTTACACTAGAAAGTAATTAATATT
This sequence comes from Endomychus coccineus, assembly GCA_958510875.1. NCBI lineage: Eukaryota > Metazoa > Arthropoda > Insecta > Coleoptera > Endomychidae > Endomychus > Endomychus coccineus. The sequence continues at coordinate 48,491,968 of OY294068.1, read as the reverse complement.
TATCGCTCACTTGACATTTGCCTTGCCTTGATAACATAGGAAATATGTCCTTGTCTCGATAAGAATCAAAGAATCACCAAATGCTAGGGGTGGATTGTGAAACTGTATGAAGTTAAATGACAATCATGAGTCTATCTCACATTATGATTCTTTTATGCTTAGTTTCAATTGACTCTCATTCCTCCAATGAATCTGTAACTACCTTTCCGAATGTAAATTGCACAATTTAGGAGAAGAGGCAGTGTCAAAGTAATTGCCATTCCTTCAGAAGCTCAGATTGCTCAGTAGAATTTGAGAATGTGCCATTCATTATGCTGCTATCTTCACGTATGACGCATTTTTCATACAATTAGAATTGAAACAATTATCCAACTGCCCTAAGGTCAAAGAATGTTCACAAACACGTATATTGGAATAGGGAAAGACCTTGGATAGTCCTGAACTCATAAAATAAGATACTGGAAAGTAGAACCTCTGACAATGAGAGAATTCCATATGATCAGTGATTGATTTTCTTCTGAACCAGAACACAAACAAATTTATAGAAGGTTACTTCATACCATTATTTTTCACGGGTCGTACACTCAAATAGTTACTGATTTGGCACTGATCTTACCTTAGCACTAATGCCTTTCCCAAGATTCTAATTGTGATGCATGTTTTTCATCCATCTACTTGATGTGGGGTTTACATTATACTTTGAGAGAGCAGTTTTGATTCCGCTGAAGGTAGTCTTATAAAACGCAACTTCATTATAAATGAATGCACATTTTATTACCCAGCGATCTTTCGATTAGGTTAGCAGTAAAGTGTAGAGCCGATTCCGTTTATCATCCTCGGAGGGTTGCATATTATTTCCAAAGTCGAAGTTGGGTGGTTCGATTTCGGCAGGGTATAGTCTATAAGACCTGCTGTCTCCATCTCTCAGAGATATATCAGAATGTGATACATGATTTCCATTAAGATTTCCAGATCCCATTGTAGAACACTTTGAAAGATCCTTTCTAATCCTGATATTTTATGAGGAGAGGAGCTCTTAGTGGGCTAGGTTATTCGAGCCTTTTCTATGCGGTCATTGGCCACATCCCAGTCCTCTTTAGAGGGATGTTGAGATGTAGCTTTGGGCCAGCCTTGTTGAGATACATCAAAACGAAAATTGAGTCCTCACTAGGATTTCGGTATCTCCAATGGGGTATTTGTCATTCGCTATATTAGGGACCTGATTACTTGCGTAGGGTCCCTAGAGACTACTTTATACAGCCTTGCGGCAAGACAAGTGTTCACAATTCTTCGCAGAGAGTTCTTCAAAAATCCAAATCCAAATCGAAAAAAGCAATTGTGTTGATGATAAAATTGATTATAAACTTTCAAAACCTTAAAATAATCTAATTCAAACTTAACCATATTGAGATAGTTTGAATTACCACTTCCTATTGTCTATTTAATTCAACCTAAGAAGATAATGAATGTATCATCTGACATTGTTACAGTTGCGACAGTGACAGTTTTGGAATTAAATGCTACAGAGTGATTTTAAACTTGATTGATGTCAGTATTATGAATGGAATGTATGTTATAGAATAGCTAATATATAAAGTAACCATAGTTATTTAGATTGATTTGTGAAATCATAGAATAGTCTCTAGGTATCTAGGTATTCAAGTACCTAGATTCAATCCATTTCAATTACATCAATTTGATAATTAGTCATAAATTACTCTTTCACGCACAATACAATGATTTTTGCAGTTTTAATTGGATATCAAAGCACAAGTCGGCTGCAGACGCAATTCATTGATCAAAGTCATCTATTCTTTTCTAAATTACATGGAAACACTGAATAACATAACAATGTTTGATGAAGATGAAAATATATTATGGACACGTCAAAAAACCGAAGTCTTATTTTATTTTTAGTCATTTTAACTTCGACATAAACATCTAAGCTCTTGAGCAGATGAGCAGACACTTCAAAAAGACTCCTAAAGTGCAAACTAATATCACGTCATCATTCGTTAAGAGATGAAACCGAAATAAAGACATTAACGAGTGGGAACTAGTATTAATGTTCAATAAAATGTAATTGTATGTAACATTAACTAAACCGTAAACCACACCTTTACTGCACGATATTAAGAGCAAATTTTCCGTACGTTCCAATTACATTTATTCACTGCTCTTCAAGTTAAACTTATATACTTTGAACAACTGATAAGAAAATTAATTTACAAGCTCTTCATCACTTATAATTAACAATGGCGAAGATAAATTGAGTATTACCAGCATAATTACAACACTCAAGAATAGAAGCTTACGCCATTATTTTGTTCATCAAAACGCTCCAACGCATAACTTTTGTTCGATGAAATATGAGAATATTTTGACGCTGCCAGCTTCATTCGTTTCAGAAATTCTACCTAAAATTCGTTAAATTTTATCGCTGGATTATAAGATAATTCCACGGAACAAATATCTCATCAAGTACAAAACGAATATCTCAACAAGTACAAAACAAATATCTCATCAAGTACATCACATATCATCTATCATCTAAACTTGCATTGCTGCCCACTTGAATGAAAACATGATGAATATAAAAACCATATATGTAGATAAATGAACATAGCTTGACTAAGAAAACCTATACAAGATCTTCCAATATCGTGTGAGCCAGCGGTTCTATTCCGTGCTTGGAGTACTCTTTGTATGTATAGACTTCAGCTCCCAAAAATATGCTGAAGCTCTCAGATTATATTTAAGAGAGCCTCAAATTCATTGACCTCTCCCTCTCCTATTTTTGACTAGTTGGTTTGATCTGTGGACTTGTCTTAAGACTGGTCGAGGTTGCTTCAACTCAATATTTCATGGTACATTTTCATATATTACGTTCATTTTGAATTACTTCAATTGATTATGAACTATTTTGTGATTTTGTCAGGAATGTCCACTATAATTCGTTTGAAGGTACACCCAGCAAAAAAAATTTCAGAAAAATACCTGAATTGCCGATGACGGTACAAATACTACACATTTTATTGGTTGAAAGATGTATTGAAATGTCCAGTAATCATTAGATTTCCCAAATTGTAATGTTCGTTTTCAGACTTGTTTGTTTCCGGGATTGTTCAGTCGGTGTTATGTGCCCATGTTATCGTCGATTCATTGTTACGTTCAATGTCGTTTTCGTCAGTGGGATAGACACTTCTGGTTGTGCGTTTGTAAAATGAAGCCGTCGTTGGGTTTTTCTTAACAGAAAGGGTATACACGTTGTTTCAAAAACTATATTGTGATTTTTCTTCTGTTGAAATCAAAGACATCATCCATCATTTTGGTTTGGAATTATTGGTATATGGATGGATGTGTCTCCGTAAAGGGATTATTACCCCAATTCTGACGCACGCTGTGTGACTTGAATGCAGAGGAATTGGAACTCGAGAGAGCGTGATTTAGAGAACGCAATTGATAGCTTCTTGTGAAAAGGAAATTTAACCCCATTCTCTAGAGTTTTTTCTAGGAGTCTACAGGTCTCCCCTAAGTGTTATCCCTTCGAGTGAGTCTGCTGTAAAGTTCCTAGAGGTCGATTATTGAGGCAGGAGTACAGTATTAAGTTAAGGAAGTACATCTAATAGGATTGTGTCCTTGCTCAAACAGGAAGTGAAACTTCACCAACTTGAGGTCAGGCTATCGATGACAAAGAACCTTACCAACACAGGTCAAGTGTCGTAACGATTATATTAGTGCATATTATAGGAATTAAGTGTATACCTCCTAAGTTAGCAGAGTGTTGGTTCTCACCATTTTTTTTGAATAGTTGTATTGTAGATTTGTTTCATTCCTTTCACCCGTTCATATTTCAATATCATTCAACTTTTGTTTTCAACCATTTGTAATACTTTTTCATAGTGTGTATTCAAGCCGAATTAATTTCTGAAATAAATTTCAGTCACACTCAGAATGAGCTTTTTTTTCTTATATTTTCAGGGTGATTTAACTTGAGTGTTTGAATCCCCTAGTTAGGAGCAATTTATTGGTTGGTTAAAATACTCTGGCGCTCAAAACTTAACTTCCCAAGACCCGTCTTCACTGTAGCTGCCGGCAACCAAGCGATAAAATAGTAACAATAGCTTATCCGCGAGTAAGAGGAAATTGATACCCTTATACCTACTGTGAATATATTACAACACTATTCATGAGAAATAATCACCCTTATCCACTTAAAAATACTATTAAGGTACTTGGAACGTTTCGGCTACCAAGCCATCATCAGAGTCCTCAGTACTTTAATAGTATTTTTAGTGAATAAGGGTGATTATGTCTTATCAGTAGTGAATGAAGTTCTTCATTTATCATCTGAACTAGCATTCCTGCCTACTTAAATAAAAATATAATAAATATAAAAAGTACACATAATTAAATAAACGAATAAACATAGACACGGAAGAAGAAAACAGGGGAAAGGAGATGAACAATTAGAAGAATACTGTGAGTAGATACTGATCTCACCATAGATTATATCAATACAAATTACGAGGATTAAATTTATCGAACTCACCAAATTGGAAATACACGAAACAACACTCAAACACAACCCACATTAACAATTCACTCAATACAACATGTATCACAGCAACATAATGAAGAATCTTATATTTGGGAAGAGCCGATCATTAAGAATAACCTCATCCCTCATGACTTACTAGGAAATATAAGATAAATCGAAATCAATATTTTCCTAACTGAGAGTATCGTAACATACCTATAGCATACATGGAGAAAACGTATAAACACATTACATTCTACCAATGCACATTAATGAAGACATATGTCACAAGAACATTACAGCAGCAACACAATAGAGATATACTAGCAAGAATATTTCCTAAATAAGCATCAACTCGACGAATCATAGTTACAGGAGGAGTATAATATGAAAGAAGCACTGAAATAGTAATTATTATGGCCTAATTCAATCCAACATGATAACTAATTTTATTCAGAATGAAGTAGGATACGAATTATTTGACAAATGTTAATTCGAAGTGGTTGTTTTGGTATCACCAGAATATTTCCTATATAAACATCAACACGACGAATCATAGTTACAGGAGGAGTATAATATGCGAGGAGCACTAAAATATTCATTATAATGGCCTAATTGAATTCGACGTAACAAAATCCTAACTTCATCTAGAATGAAGTAGGATATAAAGTATTTGACAAATGTTAATTCGAAGTTGTTGTTTTGGAATCTCTATCTGATAGTTAGCGCGACCAAAGAAACTGTGGTTGGACGTTTCATGAAAATTCATTGGACGTTGAATCGTTTGAAAACCTGTCCTGACTTTGTTTAGCAGTTCCGAGAAATATTTTCATCAACTGCTTTTAAATCAAGATTAGTTTGTGGCCGAGAGCTTACGTATCCCTTGAGATCCTTGTTTGAGATGAGTTGCAAGTGATTAGAGAGAAGCATCATTGGAAAAATTAAAACATAATAAGATTTATCAAAAATAACAAATAAACTAAAACATGATGATAAATAATTTGGTATAAATGTTAATTGTGAATAAACATATTAACATAAAGTGAATTGAATTCAATATATGAGTGGAAATGAGAGAAAATTTGATAGTACAACTATAAACGGAACAAATGAATATATGAGTATACAAATTTATCTCATTAGGCTTTTGCAAGGTAACAATGATGAAGTCTTCCTAGTTCAGATAGATCAGTAACTTCACAAACTTATAGTTCCAGATAGCTGTTTTTGCTTTTTTCATAGTGGAACGAGCAATTTTCTAATTCTATCACATTGATTTGATCCGGTGTCTCAATCTGGCGCACTAATATGTCCCACATTCTTCGTAACTTTTGTGACATTCGAGAAATATAACAGTCAATGTGCTACATTGCTCGATTTCTTGGTGGGACATCTTTTCGTAGAAGGCATGTGATATTTTGGTATATTCACCACGTTGTAGGCCGGTTGTCCCCACCTTCAACAGAGATCGCTTGGTATCGTTGCAAACTTGCTCGATCCACTGATGAGCTCCATGAAAGAGCGAAACAGCTATTAGCGACGTGACTTATCTGGAATAGAAATACTATATCATTGTTATCTGGAGAAACCCAACGTATGATAAATGATCATAAACATATACATTCACATGTTTTTAGTTCTCTTAAATCAATTTTCCATTGGATGTAGAAAGAAAACATTACATTCAGAACTATCTTTTCACACGCGTAATTAGAGTTTGAATACTCAATTTTCCTCACTTATACACTTCCGATCGCTTATATAGACTTTATTGCTGACTAATTCCTGAATCTTGCGATCCACATTTCACACGGTGTTGAACCTGAGATCCGTCAGGTTATTGCTGGCAGCTCAGGTTCAATACGGTTGTGATAACTGCGTGTTAACTTAACTTCACAATATAAATATCTGAGGATGGAATGAAATTCGACTGACAGGAAATTATATCACAACTAATTTAAATTATATATAAATTCTCGGGAAATAGGTTACACTAACACATACATATGCTTATTATTTTCGTCTTTACGTACCTTTCAGTCTCACGACCATCGTCAGAAGACGTATTATGTTTATGACGGGATTCCTTAAATATAACTGTATCAACGCAAAGCGGCCTTACCGAAACCGTAATATATTAGTGTTTTAATTATATGTACATGTATCAAGAATCCACTGTTTAGCAATTTTCTTATATAATACGAACTCATGTCAAACAAAGTTTAAATACGACTGAAACCGAAAAATATAACGCTCAAGTATCCACTCTTGAACCGGATGTTGAAGTTTTATGAGGTAATAGGAAAAGGTTGTCAGACCCTATTAGAAATATTTCTATTTGATCATTCTACTTCGAATATATATCCAACATTATGAAGACGCATGTAGGGATTTGCAAAGGTTTCAATTGACTAAATTAGTATAAATCTGACATAATGACTGAATAACTGTTCTGAGATTTACAGACTTGGAGTCAAGTTTTATGTGAATCATCTCCAGATCTTTTATGACGATTTGTTTCCTTATTTAAAATATTGAAACTTTTGTAATCGAATCTATGGCTATGTTCAAAGCAGTGCTTATTGAGGGCGATTTATCTTAAAATTTTTCGTTTCATGTACTATACTTATGGTCATACCTTCTTTCTTGTAAATATAGTTCAGATGTTCCTGTATAAGTTTCATCGCAATATGAACAATTCAATGTGTATACTGTGTGAGTTTGTTAGATTTGAAAAATAACACAGTTAGTAGCTTTAAGCGCAACATTTTTATTACACTTTTTAAGGAATTTCTTAATTTTATCTAGGTCTCCGGAATGTATGGTACTGTTATAAAATGACATGTATTACCGTTTATGTTATTTATATATGACGTTCCATTATAGATTTAGTTTATTCTTTTTTTGATGATGGGATTGAAAAATGTTTTTGAGTAACCATTCATCATCAGTGTATTACGTACAATTTTTAAATTTTTGAGACAGTCCTCTGGGTTGGACGAAATTATTAAGCATATATGTTAGTGTGATCTATTTCCCGAAAATTCATATATAATTCATACCTGGGTCAAGAATCATCATAAATAATATGAATGCAGTTTCATAATCAGATATTACATTAAGATATCTAGCTATATAAATTTAAAAGATCATTATTCTGTTAAATACGAAAAAAGATGATCTACAATGAAAATATGTATAGATTGATGATGATTTAATTTGATTAAAACAGGAATAGTGATAGTATCTTAATATTTGCATCTGTGTGAGAGGAGAAAGACCTGTCTGGTGAATTGTTAGATATATAATTATGAATGGCAGCAATTGAGAATAATATGAAATGCAGTTGTGATGAAGGTATTCGCTACACAAATAGGACAATATCGGGAAGTTGATATCGATAACCTTTTGATTAAGTTCCTAACTCTTCCACTTGAGTAGACCATTTTGTATAACATCAAGTTGATTCTTATGTGAGATGCAATGAATGGATTGTCACGGTACTCATTTCCTGAACCTGTGGAGTAAAATGATTTCCATTCCATTATCTTTTCAACTACATATTTTATTGTGACTAGATAGCAGTGCTGATGCTTGTTTGTTCTATTTTTGATAGAATTTTGATGTACAGATTGCACTGTACATCATATGACAAGACAGCTATCATTTGAATGCACCCGTGAATTCTGCTCGCCAATGCAGATATCCAAATCCATATTTAATACGTTTGTATCACTAACCACTGCAGTACATGTATGAGTGAAAATACTGAACATTATGTTACTGTTAATTAGTACGGTTCCATCAAATTTGACGAGGTCAATATGTTACGAACAGTTTTGGAATATAATAGAAAATGTATCATAAAGAATAAACAATCAGTTACATTATAATATATACAGTAACAATTGACGGCTGAACTAGTTTAGATTAACGAGGAAAAATTCTGAATAAACAAAAAAAATTGAATTATTGTAATTAATTTGCAGCTGAATTTCAACTGCTCAACATGTATTTTATATAAATTAAAATGAAATTTCACATATAAACTTAATCATCTAATTGAAGCCATCTGACTTTAATTTTATATATTGAATCCATACTTTGTATATACCTGAGGGAGAGGTGTCATAATTGACTTCGAAACCTGGTAGTATGAATCTACACAAAATGGATTATGAGAATTTAACATTAATATCAATATTTACGTCATATTTGCTCAATTATAGAGAAAATGGAGAATTTTTTCAGTGGAATTGTTCTTGTCGTTTGTACATTGTAAGGAATTTCTAAAATCGGAATTATGTTATCATATTTTCATATTGACTATTGAATGGGCATTGTTTCAATTATTTTGTAATTCCAAAACATGGGCAATCCTATTTTGGGATGGTTATTCGATTACACCACCCTAATCATTCATTTAACGTGTTTTCCGGAAAACGTGGAATTGGCAACCAGAATTTCATTGTTTCCAAAAACTGTGAGTGAGCAATGATGATGAAATGTTGATCAATCGTGAAAAATCATCAGACTCAGAAAAATGGGTTGCCAGCCTGAACTTGGTACTCGAAAAAGTTTGTTTTTGAGAATTCCTTCAACCACTAATGGTCGAACGAAACTGTTGATTGGCATTTGTGAATAATCAATCGCCATACGAATTCCGCTCAAAGATTGCTGATTTTTCATTTTTGTGATGCTTACTGTACTCACCTCTAAGTTTTCTTACATCTCCAAATATGGTTTCCATACCTTTGACGGAATTTGTCAAACAGTGACATCATCGTCTCAGTCGTCCCGCTGATGAGCTCACGAGAGAGCGAAACAGCTATCCGTGACCCATAGACGGGATGTCACTGTTCGACCCAGAGGAATGTTAACACAAATTATTGTATATTGAAATACCTTGGAATGCTTTTGGGGGAGGAAAATTTCTAGGTTTTCCCTTTGAGTTGGACATCCAAACATTGGATATAATTTCACTCTCTTTTTAGAGTAAATCCATTTTCGTCGGTTCTGATTAAACTCATGAATAGACTTTGTGCAATATTCATTGTCGATTGAAGCAACTAGACTTTTACAACACTGATTATCGATCTATTGTCATTCTTTCCAAATAAATGGTTACAAATTACCATCCAGATGATCATTAGATAGGGAAAAGTGGAAACGTCTCGAAAACAGCTGCCATTATGAAGATTTTTTGTGACAAATATCAAAATTTGCTAATTCGTTCTTCAACAATCTCCATATATCTTGGATTTTAACGGCAATAATCGCATTCTCTTCGTTTTTGAAACTTTCTTAACCACCTTCGTGATGATAACATTGCATGTTCTATTTTACTGAACATCAGATTGTTCAATTCTTTATGTGACACACTTGGTTGAATTACAGGGCTAATTGTTGGAATAAGTCATTCTTAAAATCGACATTATAAATAGACAACATCAATAAATAAGCGTTACATTTGACTCATTCTAAAATTGAATCAGACCAGATCTAGACTATATAATGTTATCGTAGATTCATAAAATTATTGGTGAGACACTTCATTGACCAACGTTGTAGTTGCGAAGGCGTTGATTGGTACGTCCCTTATAGTTTTATGTGCATCGAAAAACAATTCCATCCTATTTGAACGAAACAAACGTAGGTCTGTATTAACGAATTTCATCCTCTCTCTTGTTCTGCAAACATTTCTGTCCATGATCAATGTAACATGAAGGAAGAACAACATTGAATGAATTCCGTAATGTTTATGAACGTTTTTAGAGCCTGAGGCAGAACAAACGATTTCGTCCGATGTTGTGTTTAGGGAAATTGGAACTGCAGCAATTGAAATGTATTCGGTATGTTAATAAGTTTATTGTTTATATAGTTCTCAATATGCAATCACGCTTGAGCATAATACAGTCCTGGTAATGTTGATAATGTTACTCAGAACAGAATAGTTTCAACATTATTCAAGCTACTAGGCGTACCTCGGCCGATATCGCCTTGATTCTCAGTGCGTTGACAGTTACGCGCTTTACCCTAATTTTCAGTGGCTCATCTTAGCCAAACGACATAACTTTTTTCTATTCTTAGAGTTTTTGGCACATCAACAGTCTAGACCCTTTTCAATGATACATCTGTACTTTTCTCTGTCAAACTGGTAACTAACGCTATTAATAGCTACGATCATCTATTAGATGATTTGGTTATTGAATGACCCAAACTGTTGCCGGACTAAGTTAGGTTATTGGTGTTGGTATTGGTTGAGATGGTAGTGGGCTTAATATAATGTTCTTACTTAGCCAAAGACTCTTGTAGCCTATCCCCTGCTACGTTTTTCAAGGGGTATTTGGATACGCCGCTGCTCGACAGAATCCAACGTTCTGTTTTACACTTACATCCTTTATGTCATTGGCCGTGATGATCCCCGGGCCAAGTCAGGTAGGCCTGGCTCGGATCAGCGCAGAACATCCAAAAAGAAAGTGTGACGACCCCACTTTGTTTCCCTCGTATCTCATACAGAGGGGAGTCTCGCTTCTCCTCACTGTATGTTCAAATTTCATCAGATTTTCGTGACCTGTGCAGGTTCCGGAGATTTTCCTGGTGCTTTGCCTACTCATCAAGAGTATCTCAATTGCCTTCAGATCTCCCTCATCTCCAAGCAGCACTTTGGTAGTTTGGCAGCTGTCAATACCTCTCCATGCTGAGGCATTTTCATCTTTCAGAAGTATATACCGCCGTTGCAGGAGATACCAGCAAGGTGGTCTTGAGGACCGTCCAAACCGGCTCCCGCTCTAGTTAGTTTGTCCGCTCTCTCATTCCCTTTCCGACCTATGTGACCCGAAATCCAGGTCAGGTTGAGCCTGTTTCCACCGGCTATCCTATTGAAGATCTCCTTGGTATCCCTGAGAGCCTCGAGTACACAGTCAGTCTTTTCAGTGAGCCGAGCTGCTTTTCCGCACATCTGTACGTGGCAAACTCGGTTTGGAAGACTGTGTTGAGTATCCCCATTCGCAAGGAGTACCCATCAATATATCTAGGACCACAAAAGCCTGCTCCGACTCTTGGATTTGTAATAGATTCATCCGTATACCAAATTGTGCCGTACTCTGGCGTGCAGCCATTTTCCCATTCCTTCCTCGACAGGATGAGGACCCTAAAATGCTGTTCCGCGAACCAAACGGGATTGATTCTGTCCTGCGGTTCTAGTATCAGCCTTTCAGGCAGCCCCCTAAATAGACTAGCTTACTCTGCACTTCATTTCTCCAGAGAGCCATTGCAGCTAAACGAGTGAACCAACACCATTGCGAGATTCCTTATCGTCATTGATAGGGTGGCACGTGCAGCAAGGCCCTCAATGCTGCAGTCGGTGTACTCTTCCTAATGGATGTAATTCCTTTGAGGAAGAGTTGCTGTATTGTATCTAGAAGTTTCTGGGCTGTAACCATTTCGGTTTTTTTCCACCATACCAGGACTGCATGACCGAGTTTTCTTTTGCTTCTGCCAGAGTAGTATTTCATTCAAGGTGACTGCCAGATAGTTCGCCGTCTCTGAGAAGTCAACTGACTTGCCTCCGATTACCATCTTCTTCAGAGGCCCGATTTTGTACCTTCTGGTAGTTTACTTTGACAGAATGGAGAGTTTATTCTCTCTACACCAGGCTTCCGTAATTATCAAGGCTTGTTGAACCAGCTTCTGCAAGGTTCATTCGAAGGCTCCTTTGGAGAGTATTACCATGTCATCCGCATAATTAACCGCCTTAATACTAGCACGGTTTGACATTACAAGTTGCTCATCCACGACCAAACTCCATAAAAGAGGTAGAGTACCGCTCCCTGCAGACGCCCTTCTGATGAAAATTCTTCTATATTTCATTCATTCATATCTTGCAATTCATTCTAGTAAATTTCTTTCAATTGAATAGCCTATTCATTTCCACATACGATCGTTTCTTCAGAATTCGTTTCAATTTCTTTTGCATCAAACCAATTGAAACAGTTGGAGATTCATCATTTTGCACAGATCTTAGGGAGAAAATCACTATTGATCACAAACAATATAACTTTTCATAGTACTTCTGAGCATTTTAAGAATATCTAATAGGTACTAACAATTCATCTTTAATTGGGTGGATGTAGCAATCATGTTGGTAAATCTGTTATAAATTTGATCTTCTCAAATGTGATCTCTTCTTGATTCAATTTTTAGTTACACGAGTGAAACTTTTTCGGTTGTACTATTGTTGGAAAATTATATCACAAAGAGGAAACTGGTAGAATGTCTACAATTTATACAAGAGCATAAGTATTGAGAGCATCAACGCTCCTGAACATCAAATATCATCTACTATTTTCATCATTAATTATAAAGCTGTAGCAAACATGCTAGTAATTCGGTAGAGATAGAATGTATTGCATTTGAAGTAGGAACTGTGCAGGGTTATTTGTTTTAAAGCCCAACCGGCATACTCGCTGGATGTGAAATCTACATTTATATTCAAACAACTGCGTCGCTTGTTGTTTCTATTCGACTAAAAAATTTACTCCAAAGCATTTTAAATAAATCTCTTTGTTCAAAGCATTTACTTTATTCCACATCTTGAGATGAAATGTCCCTCCACTGGCAATACCTGCCTAAGAATGTTGTCAAATGAATTCGTTTGTAGTAAGTTCATATTATCCGGGTGAGGTTCTTTCTATATAACTTACTACAGGAAAGAACCATGACCTTTTATTCAAGCTTCATAGTTTTGCTTTATGTTGTCGCTACCTCTGAAATAGCACAGATTTATCTGATAGCAAATTGACGTTTCCAAACTTTTTCGAAGCCTTTTATGGGCAAGATTTCCTTCGTCAGTTTGATCTTTTTAAACTATGCAAAACACATATCGAAATGATTCAGAGAATAGACAAGAAAGTGCGGAAGCAGGTAGAAACGATATTTTATTGAGTAGAAACCCCAACATTGAAATTTTCACATAAGATTCATGATAACATTTAAAAAATATTATGCAACAAGTTGCACCACCATGATTGAGGTCGCGTTTATTCATAATCCATGAGGGACTCGGAATCAATAGGCTTTGAGGTATATCATTCCAAGAATTGAATATGAGAAACGAGATATCATTGAGATTATCTGAGGAATGGAGTAAGCTACCCAGTCTGGTACCGATCATATCCCAAACATGCTCAATGAGTGAGCGATAAGGGGAACGTGCAGGCCATGAATCATATGCTTCTAGATTCCATAAGCCTAGGGAGTGTCCTGAAGCATCGCTATGTAGCTAAGTGCATTGAAATTCCCCCGAAGGAAAACTAAAGGTGACCTAGTACCAAATCATATTGCACCCTGAATCTGCACTCCACGTGAATATAAGTGCAGTATGGTGTTCAACAGCTAGTTGTGAATTCCTCCGTCTCGCCCTTCTTCGACCATCATGTGCCCACAAACTGAATCGGGAGGCGTCATTAAAGACCATTGTATTCAGTGTACTCGTTCATTATATCATTCCAACCTGCTTGCACGAACAATAAGAGTAGGGGTAGGTTCAGAGATGGTTGGTAAGAGCGAAATGAAATTCATAGGATCAAACTTGTAGATATACGAAGCGATAGAAACAATTGATTTGCATTACCGATATTGAGTGTTGCGGTTTTTATTTAAATTAGTACATTGATAGAGAATAGTAATATATGAACAAAACACAAATACACATCAATAACTATATATATTAACAATTGTTTCACCACACTACAGCCTATAACTAATTTTGTGGATGCCAACTTTTGGTGAAACAATTAATTAATGAAAACGATCAATGGCCTATACGTTAAGATAATTTATCATATTGATATGTAAGAAAACACGGGTTATTTTGTTTTTCATCACTTTATATTATCGAAAGACTAATGCCGAGTTCACACCAAACGGACTTTTGTCAAACAAAACACGGAAACAGTACCCTGGTGACTGTTCATGAAATATGCAAGAACTCTTTGGAACAAATTAGAAAACAAACTATGAACAAAGTTTGGTTCGAACAGTTTTCTGCGAACACACATAATACCGTTTCTGGTTGGAGAAGATAAAAATTTTCGCGTCTTGTTTCCGTTCGGGCGGACTCAATTCGCTTGTGTTGAGGATATGTGGTGCATTGTGGGCACAATAATCTCGCCATATTTTGTATTAAATTAAATTGTTATATGTTTGTCTATGACTAATATACACAATTTTCATTATTCATCAGTTTCCTTTTATAAACCATTTGCATTATTGGGAAAAGTAGAAACTAAGCTCATATAACCATATGCTCCGGTATGCATAAAATAATCTGTAAACGTTCTTCTTTGTAAAATTTGTGATATAATAGAATCGCGCCATATTTTGTATTAAATTAAATTATTATATGTTTGTTAACGAGTAATGTACACAATTTTCATTATTCATCAGTTTCCTTCTATAAACCATTTGCATTATTAGGAAAAGTAGAAACTTAGCTCAAATAACCATATTTTTTCATTGCATAAAGATACAAATGCTCCAAAATGCATAAAATAATCTGTAAACGTTCTTCTTAGTAAAATTTGTGATATAATAGAATCGCGCCATATTTTGTATTAAATTGAATTATTATATGTTTGTTCACGACTAATGTACACAATTTTCATTATTCATCAGTTTCCTTCTATAAACCATTTGCATTATTGGGAAAAGTAGAAACTCAGCTTATATAACAATATTTTTTCATTGCATAAAGATACAAATGCTCCGAAATGCATAAAATAATCTGTAAAAGTTCTTCTTAGCAAAACTTGTTATATAATAACATATGCAACTTTGGTTCATCACTTTTTCACCTCATCTAAAATCTCGTAGAACTTGATCACCATCGTCATTTCCAGAAGATATGGCAATAGCACGTTCACTTCTTCACTGCTATTAGAATCACAACCCTCCATTTTTATCAAAACTGTTTCCCTTACCCGGAGGAAAACTTTCGTTCGTTTGCGATCGTCGCTCTTCACTCACTGCATGCGTATAAGAAAAAAACTAGATTTTTGTAATGGTGGTTGAAGAAATTTGTGTTTTGTCTGTTAGTGTCCGTTTAGTGTGAAATCGTGACTACAGTTTCGCCAACTATATGTATATACATTAATATCGCCAACGATGACACCCTAGTTCTCGAAACTATCGTCACGTTAGTGTCTCTATACTATTATAAGTGATGCAAAGTAAAGTAATAAGTGTTTTATTATATCAATTACTTAGTAACTCTCACTGATTAGTTGTTAATATACTTATTAATTCCGTATCTTGCAGGAATGACACTTGTGCGTTTCCTATTATACAGAGTATTTTCTGGGTAGTCTAAAAAATTTAAGGGTGTGATCCCTCATGTCTTTTTATTGAAAAATTTCACATAAACATGGGGTCTAAATTGTTTTGGATCAACAGAATTTTGAAAATTAAAAAAAAAGTTTTTCCTAATATGTCGGGATCCACTTTAGATATGTTGCTACAATTTAGGTATGTAGTATCTAGGTTAAAGGCAGTCTCTTTCCATAACCAATTATCTTCCTACTTTAAACCAGTGGTGTCCGTACGTACACGCCCCTGAATTATTTGTTCAAATTAAATAGTCCTCGACTTCTTTTTTCAGAGAGAAAAAATTGTTTCTTAACGAAATTGGTGTCTTGAGTTTTTTTCGTACGTCGAACGGTTTTCGAGAAAAAAAATAATCAACTTCATTGCATATCCCAAAACTTCTAAAAACCGGGCTTCTATCTACATGAATGTCAAGGTCAAGGGATAACTGATGTTCCATTTCAAATTTTCAGATTCTTTTCTCGAATCGGAAACATTCACGGAAGAGTTGCGCGATAGTTAAAACTTTTGGATTATTGAATTTCAATTCATGATTAAATTCTAAATTATTGTTATTCTGGATTTGCTTTCATTCAAAATTACCTCAGATAGTATTTTTGGTTCCATTACTATTCAATGGTTGTATAAATTTTTAACGTTTTCTGTTCAAAAACAGGACAGTTATAAAATTTAGTACAATGATATAACGCTAGATAACTGACCAATTATTCTGTGGAGGGTTCATTATTTTATGAGATTAACACAATTAAATTATTTACACCATGTCTCCAATTCGAAAATGAACACGAACATGTTTTAATGGATGACCATCAACATATTCAGATGTTTACGGGTGGTTTCATTAACTTTGAATTTTGCCATCTTCATTACGGAAATTACAATTTTGATAAACACTTGACGTAGGTGAGCCTTCTACTCTGAATTTATTCCAGAAGTAATTATTCTATTTTAAATGATGAATTGTGGATGAAACACAAAGTTTAGTTGGAGAACAATGTATTGTCAATTAACAATTATTGTTCCCTCGCATAATACCAATCTCAGTATAAATTGAGCATCAATCTGAATAGAACAGTTGCGAATATATTATGACTCAAGGGTGAACTTGTATTTTGTGGATAACTATCCGTTTCAAAGGGCTTCCTCCACAGGAACACTCAACAGCTATCAGTTAGGGGCCGATGAGAAAATGTCGATATAAAATTCAGCTCGAATCTACGAGCTACTACTAACCTAACTTAAGAAGTTTGTTTCTTCTGATAGGGATGATCAATGTCTGAGCTGTCATTCTATGAGCTGTCTGTGATTCAAACCTCACGTTATATCTTGTTATGGGTTTATCTGTGGTCTGTAACGAAAATCCTCATCTGTGATGTGACATCAATCAATGAGCAGACGTCACATTATAAGGATTACAAACGCCTTTTAGCTCCTCGGGGCTCGAAATGCAGAAAATCATCCCAAGCGGATTCCTACATCATCAAACAGAGATTTCGTGATGATTAAGTCAGTCAGGACATGTTATTCAATCACCTGCTTACACATGTAGGAACAGTTAGCAGCGTCGGTTTCGCCAACGTTTCAACTAATTATTACATTGAATGATTAGGAACAGATAATGTCGTGCAAAGACGTCAAACTAAACTGTCATAAAAATTGGATACACATTTGAATTGACAGGAAGACGGACACGCATACATTATGTGTTATTATGATATTTTGCTGGCAAGTGTTCTGTCAAAATCATTGAATGACAACTCCTTTTATCCCCTTTCGGGTTGAATTCCGGAAGTCCGTTCTATGCGGGTGCCTACGTCATACAAGCACCTTAGGTGATGTGTTCTTATGTATTTTTCTATGGCCTGGAACGGACAGTCTGTACTGTGATGAGCCATCAGTTTAGTAGCAGAAGTCGCACTATATCGATTACAACACTCTCACCCCCTTAAGGGTTGAATTCAGAAAAATCTTTGCTTAGCGGATGTCTGTATCATCAATCTCACCTCCCAAATTTCAAGTCTGTCGGCTTCATATTCTGGCAAATTACGTGATGAGTAAGTCAGTTAGTGCGCATACTAGATGTAATCCTCAGACTTCGCCCGCGATTACCTATAACAGCCAGCAGAACAATTAGCGGCGTCGGCTACGCAGCTACTTAAACTATTATATTGCTAAATGATCAGAAACAGTTAGGGTCGTAGAAAGACGTCAAATTATAATCAACGTCATGAGATCCAAAGTTTTGTTTGAATTGACACAAATAATCGACAACGGGATTAAACATAAACATATTCTATAACTTTATCTACGTATTATTCTAATATTTTGCCAACAGGTGAACTGTTAAAATCATTGGATTAAAACCTCTTTTATCTTTTTTTGGGTTGAATTCCGGAAAATCAGTTCATAGCGGATACCTTTGTCATATAAAGACCTCAATCGGTGTCTTGCTATAGACTTATCTGTATTGTGTTACGGACAGTTCGAGATGTGTTGAACAATCATTGAAGTTTATGTTACATTTTGAAATGAATTGCAATGTTCATTCAATTCTTAGATCATAGAGATAACCAGACGAAAAGTATGTTGTTGATTTCAAATTTTGAATAGGTCGATCTTTCCGCCATTAACCAAGTAAACTTTTATCAATGCCTACTATTGAAATAAAACAATATTTATGAGACTATCTCAAACAATATATGAAATAAGCAGACTATCTGTGAACACAGTTACTGAAAAACTTTCCCTAGCGGATACCCACGTCATTCAGCCTACCTATCAAATTCCATGTCTGTCGGCTATACAGTTTGACTGATTTCGTGATGATTGAGTCAGTGAGCATACTGGTTGTTCATTTATCAGAACAATTCATGGCGTGGCTTCGCCGCTACTTAAACTAATATATTGCAGTTAATAAGGAACAGCTGAAGGCTAGAAAAGACGTTAAATTACATTTTATGTTATGACATTGGAAGTTCATTTGAATTGAGCAAGATATCCGAATAACAGATTCAGGTACATTCATCTCAAGTTCAATCGTTCTGAAATGAGGCATAAAGTCCAGGCTGTAAACCAAAAAAAAAAAAAAACTCCGGGAGTGCAGGCAGAAGTGAAAACTTGAACTTATGGCGCGTTGGGCACTTTTTTGGGTGAGCATTTTTAGGTGCGCTCGCGACATGAGAAATTGTTCATAAAAAATCAAGTTTATCAAAGCAATGTGGGCACTTTTTGAATAGACATGAAGTATAATAATATAGAAACTATATTCGAAGGAAGTGGTTTTATTTAAATTAGTAAATATTAGTAAATAGTAAATACAAAATTTATCAATTCTCATCCATAATTTCAACAACTCTTACATCATCATTATCAGCATTTTCATCATTATTATCAGGATTTTCATCAAATTCTAAAACTGAAACAATAGGTCTATGGTAACTAAAGTATGAAATGAACAATTTTGATTTAAATCTATTTATATATCTTGTGAATACTGCATCAATAGTAGTTTTGTATTTTGTTGTGCTAAGATTGCGATCATTGGACATCGTTAAATCAAATTCTTCATATAAAAATTCAATTAATGATTGATTTTTGACATCTGCAAAGTTTTTGTTGAAATCTCCAGTCAAAATCATAGGATAATGATCAAATCTTCTATTAATTTTCATCATAAATAGTGCGGAAGCAGCTTTAGAATAAATGAATAAATTTGAATACAAGAACAATTTTGAATACAAGAACAATTTTTTCGGGTTTTCCTACTTTTCCGGCTTTCCCATAATTTTTAGCGATTTTCTGACCGTCGATTCACGTCCCTAGTGAAATTCTCTACTAAATTGAGTATATTTTCGATTTTTCGGGTTTTCCTACTTTTCTGGCTTTCCCATAATTTTTAGCGATTTTCCGACCATCGAATCACGTCTCTAGTGAAATTCTCTAATAAAATGAGTATATTTTCGATTTTTCAGGTTTTCCTACTTTTCCGGCTTTCCGATAATTTTTAATTCTTAGCTGAAATGAGCATAGAGTTAATTTTCCTAATTTCCCAAAATTTCGAGATTTTCTGTAATTTTGTAAAAATTTATCAACTTCAAACTTTAAATGCAGCGCCTTTTTAAACGCTAGCGCCAAACTTGTATTCTTGTAATGTAACTGTTGGTAAAACAGGAAGTTGTCTCCCTAGCCGAAGAAAGAGACAGCTGATATATACCTATGCGTATACTAATAGTATTGTACGCTATTGTAAACATATATATATATACCCCACGTGTTTCTCTTTTTTTAGATAATTTTATTTAATAACGTGTTGCATTTGTTTATGTACGTATCATGTACGTAACAAAATTTACCAAATAAAATAATAATTTACTTACGTGATGACGAGCAGCAGTTGTAATAATGTATACAAAATATAGTAACACTATAGTATACAAAAGCACTACAACAATGTTTTTATTAATTCTATTTACACTTTAGATTTGTGTTTTTAACACAATACCATAGCAGCAACACAAGTCAAATGAAATATTCAAATAAATAAATTTTCCGTTTAATATTCATTTATAAAATAAATATAAATAAATATAAAAAACTCTCAATCTCGTCTGTCGCGAGGGCACGAACGAATGCCCATGCAAAGACTGCGTATAGCATGCAGCGCTCTCGCATACCTATACACTCTGAGTATACATAGGTATGTAATCTCGTCTGTCACGAGAGCACGAACGAATGCCCATGCAAAGAGCGCGTATAGTATACATATATTATAAGAATACACGCGGAGTATATCTGTGTAAAATCTCATCTGTCGCGAGAACGGCTGAAAATGCTCTCCCACAAAAGTGCCCAACGCGCCATAAGAAGTTTTCACTTCAAAAACATGTAAGTCCGAATCAAAATTTTTTTTTGCATTAGCTTCAGTAGGTTCTCAGGATCATTCATATACCTTAAACCTCTTGTGAACCCCAACCCCACCCAATGGTGGCGAAAATGGCCCGAAATCTCCAAGTCTTGAACTGTATTTTCTACAAAAAAAGGTATTTTGGCATTTCGAGTGCATCTAGGAGGTTTTTTGGGTCGCTGAACACGAATCCGTAGCCAGATTTACTTGCAATCCATAGTAGGGGTGGTAAAATCGACGAAATTGGCCAATTCTGCACCCCTATATGTTGCAATTTACGTGTTTTAGGCATTTCGAATGTACCAAGTAAGTTTTTTGGGTCGCTGAATACAATTCCGAAGCCAGATTTACTCGAATATCATCGTAAGGGTGGGAAATTCACAAAAATGGCTAATTTGAAACGCTTCTTAATTTTTATTATTTTTGCACCTTAAAATTACTTCGGAGTAAATCTGGCTTCGGAATCGTATTCAGCGACCAAAAGAACCTCCTTGGTGCATCCGAAATGCCAAAAACACGTTAATTGCAAAATAACATAAAGGGGTGCAAAAATGGCCAATTTCGTCGATTTTACCACCCCTACGATGAATTGCAAGTAAATGTGGCTACGGATTCGTGATCAGCAACCCAAAAAACCTCCTTAGTGCATTCGAAAAGCCAAAAACACGTAAATTGCAAAATAACATATAGGGGTGCGAAATGGGCATGTTTTGTCGATTTGATCACCCCTACGATGGATTGCAAGTAAATCTGGCTACGGATTCGTGATCAGCGACCCAAAAAACCTCCTTGGTGCATTCGAAATGCCTAAAACACGTAAATTGCAAAATAACATATTAGGGGTGCGAAATTGACCAATTTTGTCGATTTTGCCACCCCTACGTTGAATTGCAAGTAAATGTGACTACGGATTCGGGATCAGCGACCCAAAAAACCTCCTTGATGCACTCGAAATGCCTAAAACACGTAAATTGCAAAATAACATATTAGGGTGCGAAATTGGCGAATTATTTCGATTTGATCACCCCTACGATGAAGTGCAAGTAAATCTGGCTACGAGTTCGTGTTCAGCCACCCAAAAAACTTCCTAGGTGCACTCGAAATGCCAAAATATCTTTTTTGTAGAAAATACAATTCAAGACTTGGAGATTTCGGACTATTTTCGTCCTTAATGGGTGGGGTTGGGGTTCCCAAGAGGTTTTAAGGTGTATGAATGATCCTGAGAACCTGCTGAAGCTGATGCAAAAAAAAAATTTTTGATTCGAACTTACATGTTTTTTTTTTTATTATAGCTGAAATCCCGGTTCACAGCCTGGACTAATATAGGAGATGAGTATTACTATGATTGGCAATTAAGTTTCAATGATAGCATATTGACCTGCCATTTTTCACTAGAACTGACTGACAAAACTTCTGGGTGAGTATGAATCAGCTTAAAATGTCTGTGCCTAATGGGTTACACTTCGGGGTAAGTATATTCAGAGATATAGATGTATGACTTCATGATTCTGGATACAAAGTTATACGGATCAAATTTCTTTGATGTTGATTTCATTCTTCGTATGTATACATTTCTACAAGCTTTACGTTTCAATAATATTGCTCGACTGGAGGCGTTATTTCCAGGTGAATTGTGTTCTAATTCAAATAAAATATGAAATATCTTGAATTTTAAGTCATACCAACACAGGAGAAAGCTAGAAGGTCATCGGAATCAATAGATAACACAGTAAATGACTATCTAATTTTAGAGACTACAAACAACACTTGAACTATCCTCAATTGACAAAATCAAGTAAACCACACATTTTGTCGACCGGGGCTTGTTGCTAACAAGATCGAAGTTATGGATTTTCAAGAACCCTTCAAGTATAAGTTTCTCACATCATGTAGGTATTCCAAGTTTTTACATTGAATGAAGCACAACCCTATAGCAATACAATACGTGGGAAGTCGATTGGTGAGACGTTCACTCAATTAGTCAGTCCTAAGAGGGTTTGTGTACGAAATGCTTGAATAAAAGAGTTCTTCCTGAATATTTTTTGACGTAAATGCAGGGACCTTGATTCGTAGCAACCAATAAGCTAGTGACACGAAGATGTGGGTAAGAAATGTTCAATAGGAGAGTACCTTCCTAAATATTGATGGATGTGCATTGACCGTGATTTGAGATATATTTGAGATTTAACAATTCTCAAACAGGATAACCCTTTTGTTTTATTTTGAACAGTGAGAATGAATATTTGCAAGACCACAACATCACTATGCTGATTTTTTCTGATCGAATTGAAGATAACTTAGGGAGAAGAAATGTAGATTTTATATCCCGGGTATCCAGGAATGATTGTTCAGTGAGACTAAGTTCTTAAGCATAATTTGTTGTGTGGTGTTTTCAGAATTTTTTGCAGCTTTTTGAAGGTTTAAAGTTGGTAGTCAGTATAAGAAGGTACATCTCAATCATCATGGCGGCATCAATATCGGTTTCACCTGTTCCTCCCTCATTAAGAGAAGACGGGAAGTTAACATTGAGGAATGGATCCAGGTTGAAAGATCGTGGAGAAGTTGTCTGAATCGTAGATGGAACCATTCACTTATGATGACATTCTCATGTCTATTTCTATTTCGATATCCATAAATTTTCGAAACCAGGATGTTGGAAATGTGTTTATTCAATTTACGATACTTTGAATCGTGGTCAGAGCACGCCACTTGTTGCCTACCAATTGTTTCTTACAACATGGAGGAAGTAATCATTACCAGAATTTTGCGCTATTACGGATCTACAAGGCCAAAAATTGATATAGTAACCAACATCGTCATATTTACTTGCTTTCCAGCTCGAAAATGAAATCTGCAAATCAACGAACAGCCCAGAACGTAAAGAACTCCGCTACTTCGGAAATCTTTATCATTCATACATACTAACTTCAGGACAGGAGCATCCAAATTATGGAGCATGCATTCACACATATCTAGTATACAATCCTCCTAACAGTCAGAACATATTATTATGTTCACTATCTTTAATCGTACAAACAGTAACCCGGAAACCCATCCAAAGCGATTGCTAATTATTTCAGATTAATTAAATTTTATATTTTTGAAATAGCAGATTGATGATGTAAATATCTAACTTCCCTATTCACTGCACTGGATAATATGTTATCAATGAATGACGCGAACAATAATCAAACAGTTTCATCAACATCCAATTCCAATATAGCTATTCAGGGTATGGAAGCTATTGACGGCCTTCTTAGATTAACATTGGCTATTTGAAGTGTGGAATGAAACACAGGCGAGAACAAAGGCTTACTTCAATCACCCTAACCTTAAGCCAGGAATTTCACCCATCTATGAAGACCTCATATGTTAAATCAGTGGCCGATAATCCAGGTCGTGATCTAGTTGAGAGCTTGCGTGAAAAACTATTCCCCTGGCAGCTCTCTACTCAGAAACAGGTAATTCAAGTAATGATTTTTGTTCCATAGAATTCCAGACATTCAATTTAATGCCATTCATTCATTATTTAACAGAGTAGAAAACAAGCAAACCCACATAACACACATTTATTTACTTTGAACGTTCAAGATTTGAGTTGCAAATTCATTTTCATTCCGTATTCCGCAGCTTTGGATTAATATATAGATAAGATTGGTCTCATCTTATCTCTTGTACCAATTATTATATATTCCTATCGACCATGCAGATGCAGATGAAGAATTAACTATTTCGTCATTTCTAACTAATCACGAATTGATTTCTGCAAAAGTTCAGATAATGAATTATATCAACTTAGATAATATCAATGAGGTTGGATGGTGCGGAGACGTCATTATGTTGTTTCAAAACAATCTCGTTTTCACCGTATTGGTGCTGACTTTGTGTCAGATCTGTTGAGTCAACCATGAGTTTTGCGTCGTATAGTTTATAATACATCTTGAAGACTATTTTTGTGATTGTTTCGAATATTTGGACTACTCGCAAATGTCTCCATGTGCAATGCGTCGTTGTTGCACCGGAATTACATTTCATAGGTGAGTCTAAAGAAAGAAAGAAAGGAAGAAAGAAAGAAAGAAAGAAAGAAAGAAAGAAAGGAAGAAAGAAAGAAGAGAAAGTTTATTGACCACATTGCTGGATCTACATTTGGCATAATAGTCAGTCAATACAATGTAAATATGAGATAAATATATATAAAAAATTAATTTAAAAAATTACAACGTTACATATATAAAACATAGAAAATTAAATGAACAACATATATACTAGACTAGCAAATCACTCCACTCCTCAAAATTCAAAAATTCATTGATAGGGTAAAAACAATGAGCAGTGAGAAACATTTTAAGTTTGCTCTTGTATTTTCTGTGCTGCAGGTTTCTGAGACTGAGCGGAATTTTATTAAAGAGTTGGACCTGCCAGGAATTTTTCCGAGATCCCGTCAGGTTAAGTTCAAGGGGTCGCAGATTTTGTCCCAAACGAGTGGGATAATGATGTACGTTATCATTCGAAACGAATGAGCGAATATTTTCATGAATGTACAGAACATGATATAAAATAAACAAGTGTCAGTATTTTAAATTTGACAAAAAAAGGTCTACATGAATCCTTACTATTATAGCTAACGCATATACAGAGTTTCCCCATAGATCCACCCCATAAGTAATATAGGACTGGAATAATGCGTGATATGTGAAAGAATTGTTTCAAGTCGTCGAAGAAGGAATCATTGCGCAGAGAGTTTTTTTGATAAGGTGCTAATGTGAAACTTCCAATTTCACCCAGGATCGAGATGGAATCCTGAAAGTCGTACAGGCTCGTCAGTTTGATGTACTGGATTTGCCGAAAAAATAATATTTTGTGTCTTAGCCAGATTTAATTTTAGTTTATTTCTGGTGAACCAATTTTGTGCCGTATCTCCAATTTCCATCTTACATTCACAAGGTTTCCTGATTTGAGTGATATGTAACGGAGCTATCATCTGCAAATAAAGCCGATTTATGAGGTAAGAGAGCCGTAGGGAAATCGCTTATGTAAACTATGAAGAGAAGGGGACCAAGGACGGAGTCCTGCGGCACGCCCCACTCTTAACTTGCAGGTTCAGAGAAATTTCCGCTGACATCTACAACCTGACAACGATTTTGTAGGTATGATCGAATGAGTTCCAGACTGATGCCCCTTACCCCATACGCTTCAAGATTGCATAGTAGAGTGCTGTGACAGACACATTTAAAAGCCTTCGATAGGTCACAAAGGTAAGTACTGGCACATTTTCCGACCTCGAGACCTCGGACTACCTCTGCCACAACCGCTCTTACCGCCATTGCTGTGTTTCTGTTTCGACGGAAACCATACTGGTCCTCAGTGAGTACCGTATTTTGCTTCAAAAAACCAACAAGTCTCTTATTTACTAACACCTCAATAACCTTACCAAATAAAGGAACCATTGAAATAGGTCGATAATTGTCAGCCTCATATTATTTGGGAAGTTTATAATTTGTAATAAGTCAAAGTAACCATTTGATTATGTTGATTATATCCATAATATATCCAAGATTCTTAATAGCTGACTCTTGAAATAATGTAAGATATACTAGGAATCGAAATCAGCCTTGGTTGGCGAAACAAACAGTATTGATTTTACCTAATAATAATCAGACAGGAGTATTCTCACTTTCACTACTTAGGGATATAAATGAGTTCCCAGTAATTTTAGCGTCTGTGTCCCAATTTTTCAACAGATTTCACGATATCATTCAATAAAAACTGTTATCGTTCAGCCTGATATATTTTATACTCTATTTATCATTTTGATATTTTTCTATCTTGTGAACTGTTACAACCATTGGTTCACGACGTTTTCCATACTTTTCTGGTTCAATTTAAGAAAATCAGTCGTAGCAGGTGTCTACGTCTTATATAAAGCTTACGTCTTATTATGGTACATCTGTGGTCTGTGACGGACAGTCTGAGCTATGATGATCCATAATTGGAATGATATTACATTTTGAAATGAATTTCAATTTTCGAAATGTCTTTTCGAATTCAAATTATGGATAACAAAACGGAGATATAATCATTGGTGTATACTTAGATTTGGAGGAACTTTTTTAATTGAAAGTATTCAAATTCTTATGACCTGATTCTTGCAATGATGTTAACTATACTGAGAATCAAAATCTTTGTTTTCAAAACAACCAGAATTCATTTCATCTAATGGTAAGGAGGTAGTTATATTCTCAGTAATACTATTCAGAAATATAAATGATTTAATAAACTGTGCCTGAATTTATCAACAGTTTTCACCACAATATCAGATATTCAATACAATCTGTTCTTGACGAGCTTGATCTATTGCATCGGGTAGAATTATTAGTATTCTCCTAATGCTATGTCAACATCATCTGGACATGGATTCAATGATTCTCCCTATATAATTGTTTATTTCATTCAACTTCAACATTTTCGCATGAAACACATTTACACGCTACCGGTCCAACGTTTTCTGCAATTTTTATTGGATTTTAACACAAAGTCGGCTGTAGACGCTTTCCTTTGAGCATCCATTCTATTTTATATTACAAGGAAACACTAAAAACATACACATGTTGATAAAGATGGTAATAAAGTGATATTTTCGACATTCATCTTTGGTTTTTCGAAAATAATTATAGCATTTTATTCAACAATAATAACAACAGCTTTTTTCTCGTTATTTAACCTGCAGAAATGCCTGCAATTCTCATTTCAAGTAACTTCATCGATGTGGCTTCACAGTTTAATTTATGTGTGTTAACCCTGAGGCAACTTTTGATAGTTCATGTGACAGCAGGTGTAAGTATGAAATATACAGTTCTGAAAAACACTATGTAGACCATTCGAATATACTATTCCGAAGTAGCATAGAGTATAATTTAACGTCTTTAGCTGTGTTCGATTCATCTTGTTCATACAATCATACATTTGACCCTCAGTCGTATCCGAATGCTATGTTGTTAACAAAAGTGGGGAAGTAATTTATTGATCACAGTTTTTTTGAATACTGCAACAACAAAATAGAGAGAGAGTTCAAAGTCGAACATCCGATTTTCTCAATTTTTTCATATGTATTTTATGTTAAAAAGTGCTTTTATTTTCATCGATAACTTATATCTTGAATCATCATCATTTTTTGAGATGTTTGATAACAAAAAAATTGATAGAATTGCGAAATTGGCAGTAATACAAATTGCTGTACAAAAATTATAGAACATAAAACTATAATTACAAGAGCGATGTGAAAAGTCCCTGTAAGATAAAACAGATGGAGCCACAATCGAATATCCCATGTGTGTGATGTATCATTTTTAATTAGAACGGATTAAAATTTTCACACTGACATGTCATTCAGTTCGGTTTTGACACTGATTGAAAGCAAGCAGCCTTGAAGATTTTTGTAGTAAACATGGATAAAATTGAATTTCACGTCTTGATTAAATATTACTTCTTGCATGGTGAAAACATTACGCAAACCAAGCAGCGCTTGTTAAACATTTTGGGGACTCTTCACCATCAATTGGAACAATTCACATGGGTTTACAGATGTTTGTTGTGGTAGTATGACCACAAAGGACGCCGAATGTTCTGGCAGTCCAATTGAGATTATAACGCCAGAAATAGTCAATAATATCAATGGCATGATATTGGACGATCGGCGAGTTAAAGTGCACGAGATTGCTGAGACCATGGGCATGTCAACCGAATGAGAACGGAATATTTTGCATGAGTTTTTGAATATGAGAAAGCTGTAAAGCCAAAATGTAACGCCCTAACTGTGGGGTATAAAATTGTAAGGGTTACACTTTGCTCTTACTAAAGTATAAACTAAAGTTCTATTTTATCACTCGGTTGCCGACAGCTACAGTGAAGAAAGGTCGTAGGTTATATTTTGGATATTAGAAATTTCGGGCGCCAGAGTATTTTAACCAAACAATGAATTACGTATATAACTAGGGGATACAAATACTCAAGTCCCCAGGTTAAATTACCCTGAAAGAAAAAAATAAAAGACCTGTACCCAGAATGATTGAAATTTACTTGACACACTAATATTGATACGATTTTTAACAGGTCTTATACTAATGAGGTATGAAGCGAATGATAAAAATATATGACTGAAATTAGTTACTTTAAAACATTTAAACAAGTGAACAGTTGATTGAATTTACATAATATACAATCCTCAATGTTATTAAAATTGATACACAAACCACAATCGATAATTGGACATGGTGGGAGTTAATGTTATTGAAAATTGTTACACAAACCACAATCGATAATCTGATCTGGTGAAAGTTCATGTTATTATTTGCTTGGTGATGATTTCTTACTGCTACTTCATGTAGGGGTCCTTGCCACAGTTATGATACCGTTTCCACGATTGTACAGCACAGATAAATCAGCGACTCCTAGTGATATTTCCACAGTAGATGCAATCCAATTCCTCAACACAAATTCATAAACACAAAATAAGAGGAAGAAGAACCAAAAGGTAGAAGTGGGAGTAGAACCCTCTATCACGATAGGGTTTTTTCCTTCTAATATGGCAACTTTATTTCCGTTCCCAATCGGATTCGTCGAAACTAGGTTTAGATCCCCTAACGCACATTATTTACCCACTAAATGCCTAATATTCCAATCCAAATCGGTGAATGATGTTTTGGTTTTCAACGGAAGAAATATTCCCATAATTTGGTTCCAAACCCACGCTTGGTATCACCTCCCTGTTGAATAACCTAGCAATCGACTTTCCACTCGAACGAACTGACCAGAAGTGCCTTTTCTCGGTAACTGACACCGAGCAACCAAGACCCTTAGAATATAGGTACGGATCATGACTCTTAGAATATACCGAATATACGGTCCAGCATAGCTGACGTCACAGGAGTTAATAGATTGTCCTACAGCGGCCATTCCTAAGCCGTAAAGTGGAATTTACACGCTACAAAGCTATCTGCCAGATGGGTTCCGCATTTGCTCTCTGTTGACAAGAGGCGTGAACTTCAAACTTCAAAGGAGAGTTTGGCATTATTCAAGCTGGATAAGAAGGACTTTTTGCGCCGTTTCGTAACCGTGGACGAAACATGCATCCATAACAATACATCAGAGACCAAAGAATAGTCGAAACAATGAACTTGTCCTGGCGAATCGGAGCCGAAAAAGCCAAAGTTATGGCGACAGTTTTTTGGGATACACACGGTACCGTCCATATCGAATACCTTGGAAATGGCAAAACGATCACCGGCGTATATTATGCAGAACTGTTATATAGATTCGACGCCGATTTGAAGCGGAAGCGGCCGCATTTGCCTAAGAAAAAGTGCACCGCACCGGCGCACAAGTCCGCAGTCGCAATGGCAAAATTGCATGAATTGCACTATAAAATAGTTCGACATTCACCGTATTCTCCAGATTTGGTCCCCAAGTAGGTTATGTTGAGAAATAAATTAAGTTTTGACCAAATGAATCATATCTTGTTTCATTTTTACCTTGCCCTCATATTATTTAAGCCATCATTCTCCACAGCCAACTAGTTGTAATAAAATAATTGAAAATCTCTTTTTGCTATTAAATTGGAAAAATTTCCGGTATAGGGAAAGCTTAATAAAAATGAAAACACATAGGAAGTCTTTCCACTTTTTGAAATAAAATACAGGTTGTTTCATATATGAATTATTTGAGGTTAGATTAAATAGACAAGAGAAAGTGATAATTCAAAATATTTGAATTTGATTACGTTGTAATCTCTTTTTGCTATTAAATTTGAGGAATTTCCGGTATGGGGAAAGCCTAAAAAAATGAAAACATATAGAAAGTCTTTCCACTTTTTCAAATAAAATACAGGTTGTTTCATATATGAATTATTTGAGGTTAGACTAAATAAGTAAATATGCAAGAGTAAGTGACGATTCAAAATATTTTTTTATATAAAAATTCTCGGGAAATAGGTCACATTAACACTCTGTTTCAAAATTTTTGTCTTTACGTACGTTTCGGTCTCACGACCATCATCAGAAGACTCATTATGTCTAAAACTTGATTACTCAAAACTAATTGTATTACACGAAGCGTCCAAATCGCACCAATTTCAATTAAAATGCCCACGTCGCCGTAACGAACAGAAACTGTCAAATTTAACAGTTTCCGCTGTAAACTTCAATTCACTTGTGAAATAGAAGTAAACAAAAACATAAATTTCCTAGATATGAACATTAGGCATGATGCAGATAGAAAAATAAAAACTTCTTGGTTTACTAAAGAAGTTCGGTCTCAACGTTATCTTCACTTCAATTCCGTTGCACCAGCTTGTTATAAAAAAAGTGTCATAAACAGCCTCACAGACCGCGCGGTAAAATTTCTCACGCAGAGGACCGTCCCAAGAATTTAAAAATTGTTCGTAATACACTGGAAATGAATGGCTACCCAGAAACTTTCTTCAATCCGATCATTAAAGAGAGAATAAACAGAATCTATAATGGTTCTTCATATAAAAATAACATAAAAGATAATACAGACAATTATATAACCTCACCATACATTCCGGAGACCTCAGAGGAAATCAAGAAATGTTCAAAAAGATACGATATAAATATCGCGCATAAACCTACTAACTGTGTTGGAAAATATTTATCAAATCTAAAGCCTTTAATACTTAAAGATAAACAAACCCACACAGTATACAAATCAAATTGTTTAGATTATGATGAAACTTATACTGGTATCTCTGAACAATATTTACAAAAAAGAATGTACGGCCATAGGTATAGCACAAAAAACCAAAACTCAGAAAATTCCACCGCCCTTGCTAAACACTGCTTTGATTATAACCATCAGTTCGATTACAATAACGTTAATATTCTAACTAAGGAAACCAATTATTAAAAAAGATCTATTTTGGAGATGATTCACATGAAACGTGACTCCAATTCTGTAAATCATAGGACAGACACGTAAAATCTAAGTCATATCTATACAAATTCGATCAAATAATATCTCTTGCAAATTCCTACATGCCTCGTATAATGTAATAGTACAAATTTAGGTAGAATGTCAAGTATACCTCCTGTCACGACAAAACGTTTTCTATTAGCTCGTAAATCTAACATCTGGTTCGAAAGTTGTATACTTAAAAATTAAATTTTATTTGTCTGGTCTCTGGTCGATCACTTTCTGTGTTGACATGAGTACGCTCTTATTAAGAAATCTTCTTTCCAGTGGATTTTAGATAATTTTATTATAGCATCGAGGTTTACAATTTCGTTTAATCGTGTTTCTGTTCGTTTCGGCGACGTGGGCATTTTAATTGAAATTGGTGCGATTT
Organism: Endomychus coccineus; assembly: GCA_958510875.1. NCBI lineage: Eukaryota > Metazoa > Arthropoda > Insecta > Coleoptera > Endomychidae > Endomychus > Endomychus coccineus. The sequence goes on along the minus strand of OY294068.1, from coordinate 48,459,781 downwards.
GGACGCTTTGTGTAATACAATTGGTTTTGAGTAATCAAGTTTTAGATCTAATAAGTCTTCTGATGATGTTCGTGAGACCGAAACGTACGTAAAGACAAAAATTTTAAAACAGAGTGTTAATGTGACCTATTTCCTGATAATTTTTATATAAATTCATACTGGGTCAATAATCTTTATTATTATTCAAAATATTTGAATTTTATTATGTTGTGATCAGATTATTATAAAGTTCTGAAGGACTGGAATCAATGTTCATTACACAATTATTTTCGTTGATTTTGAAACTTTCTATTATCAAACGTGTGTCATTATTCTTTTCAATATTAAAAATTTATGTATTGTTATTGTAGAATTGATGGTTTGTGATTCTTTATTATATGTTTACATATATTCCGCAGTTATTCTTTGTATTAACATTCATTAGTACTACCAGGAATAAAAATTAATCTTCTTTTCGATGCATCCATTCTAAATTGGAGATGGAAACACTAATAAACAAAATAGATTTTTGATGAAGATATCAATAAAATATAGAATCGTGCAAACGATGATCTATTTTATTGATACAAGTACTAAAGAACGTCGTTAATTTTATTATTTGCAATATAAGCCAATGCTTCTAGGAACTTAAAACGTAAGCCGAACGATCCCGTAAAGGGTATCTTAGTGGAACTCCATTGAATGCAATTAATATGTTTAGTCCAGTATCTTCTTAAATTCAATAATAAAGCATTACATGATATCACAGATTTGCATAATATTCAGTTGCATATTTCACGTACATCGGAATACATTCTGTCATTGGATGATACTTATTATTTACACATGAATTACAGTAGACAAAGAGCTTTAAAGTGCCTCATTAGCATATAGACTCATAAGTAGAGATTAATATTATGCATCTGAATTATTTTCACACGACCTCTAGCTGAACGACTCAATAAGTAATCATTCCCAAATGAACGTGTTCAAAAGTTTCCAATCGGGAGAAGAACTTTTTTAAGTGCAGCTTTACTTTACAATTTCCGATGAAATTCCGAAGCACGTGTGTTGTTTGTGAACTTAATTTTGCCAAACAGTCTTCCTCTCCAATTCCAACTTTCAAGGAATAAAGGTCAGAGCTTTAATGTACTCAACGCATTTCGTTTTCATCGGCGGCAATTTATTGCTTCCGTATTCCAGAAATCTTTTCGGTAATCATGGTTACTCTGTTCAATTACTCAAGTCCTAGCTGAAGTTCAGTGTGAGTTACAACTTCTTGCAATTATTCTATACATTTCATTGGCAGTATCATCATTTATGGATAGCTAACAGCAGTTTCGGTAGATTATCTAAATCAGAAATATTTACTAAATGATAGGAACGTTAGCTAGTTCCTTGTATTTATGGTGTTATAGCTCCAGGCATTTGAAATTTCAATCCTGGTCGAGAACATCTTTCTGTGAAATGTCATTATAGCCACCAACAAATGAATTGTACAACTTACTGTGATAGTTTTATGTTTAAACTGATCTGGAGCTAGCTTATAAACTTCATTCGCTTGCTTCATCTCTTCGATCCATACAATATAGGATATACTATTCCAAATTTCACGAATATTTACATGTGAATCAAATAACACCTGGAAAATGAAGCTAGAACAGAAATTTATTTCCATTACACAGTCACAATTCATACAATTATAAGATTCATTTGATCTAAAATATATAATGACGTTTACTGAAACCTCGCAAATTATGCAAAATTGTTGATAATTTCATTTAATTGAAGTTAATTGATTTCCAAATAATAAATTTAGATTCAGAATGGTTAAAGTTTGAGTGAAAAAAGATGATAGTGTGAATTATATTATATTATATTACATTACACAGTCGTACCTCATATACAAGGTGTTCCATCTCAGACGAGCCACACCGTATATTTCTTATCCCATAGTGAGTGGAAAAATCTCCCGAAACATATCGAATGATTTTGTTTGGGGGTCATCTTTTGACGTATATTTGAATCTTGAACGAGAAACCCCCTAATAGGGGGCGCTTCAACCCCTCAAAATTGAATAGGGGAGAGGGGTTGAGTGGTACGTCATTTGGAAGGTCTTGGAAGCCTCTTCACAACGGTGTATGAAAAACGTAAATTTGATGAACTGTATTCGCGAAAAATCAATTTTGTTGCTCGAATGCGCCACCTTGAATATTTTGGTTATTTGTACGATGTACAAGCTCATTTTCATCAAGCCTTTTTTACAAACTTAAGCAATCTTCAAAAAATCACATTCGTAAAAAATTGAATTGTGTTGTCATGCTTACAATGAAAAAACTTAAATCTGGGTGTTCAAATCAAATGTTCAAATTGTCCTCCATTGACTTCCATACAATAATAAATTCTCTCAAAATAAAAAAACAGCAAAACAGTTCCTTATGTTGCCTTCATTTTTTGTTCTTAGAAGGTGTTTATCTGGTTTTAACGTTTCTTCGATCATCTCATGATTTTAATCAATCTGTTGAGTTACTACTTTGCTGATTTGTTTAAAATTTCAAAAATATGGTGTACACATTGCAAGAACGTGTTGAGCTGGTTAGTCTTTATTACCAACATCAAAATTATGCCCGAGCGGCTGCAAGGATATTTAACGAAAACCATCCTGAACGTAGCGTTCGCCATGAGTACGTAATGGAATTGATTTCAAAATTGGTGGAGACGGGTTCAGTAATGGATAAAAAAAGGGCACACATTGGGATTGTTAATGATGAAGGAGCAGCTGTGGCGGTATTGGGACATGTCCAACTTATGCCAAACACACAATCTGTACGACTACTCCCTGCAGCTTCCGGTATTAGCCAATCTAATGTTTTCAGAATTTTACATGAACACAAGTTCCATCCGAACAAAATTAAATTAATTCAGGAATTAAATGACGATGATTGGGATCGAAGGCAAGAGTTTTGCGAAATTATGGTCGAGCGTATCAACAATAACCCAAATTTCTTATACAACGTTTGCTTTTCTGACGAATGCACTTTTTTACTTAATGGAGAGGTTAACCGGCATAACTGTAGAATTTGGAGCGATACTAATCCTCATGTATTTCGAGAAGCTCAAACTCAACATCGGGAAAAGCTAAACGTTTGGGTAGGAATTTTGGTAGACCACCTAATTGGACCTCTGTTTAATCCTGGTAATTTAAATGGCAAAATTTATCTTTAAATGTTGGAAAATGCGATTGATTCGTTAATAACGGAACAATTAGAAGACGATCCTCTACTACTTGAACAACAATTGCATTTCCAACAAAACGGAGCTCCTCCTCACTACGCCGCACCAGTTCGCCAATACCTCAATTTGCAATAACCCGGTCGTTGAATTGGGAGAAGAGGTCCTATGGAGTGGCCTGCCCGATCTCATGAAATGAACCCTCTGGACTTCTCCCTGTGGGGACAAGTTCAAGATTTTTGTGACTCAGCCTGAAAATTTGGACGAACTACGCCAACGAATTGTAAATGAGTGTCGTCAAATAACTCCAATTATGCTGAACCATGTTAGAGACGGTTTTTTTCAGTCAAGATTGTATTATTGTATGGGAAGTCAATGGAGGACAATTTGAACATTTGATTTAAACACACAGATTTAATTTTTTTCATTGTAAGCATGACAACACAATTCAATTTTTTTACGAATGTGATTTTTTGAAGATTGTTTAAGTTTGTAAAAAAGGCTTAATAAAAATGAGCTTGTACATTGTAAAAATAACCAAAATATTCAAGGTGGTGCATTCGAGAAACAAAATTCACTTTTGGCAAGAATGGCTCATCAAATTTACGTTTTTCATACATCATTGTAAAGAGGCTTCCAAGACCTTTCAAATGACGTATTACTCAACCCCTCTCCCCTATTCAATTTTGAGGGGTTGGAGCGCCCCCTATCAGGGGGTTGCTCGTTCAAGCCTCAAATATACGTCAAAAGATGTCCCCCAAACAAAATGATTAGACGTGTTTCGGGAGATTTTTGCACTCACTATAGGATAAGAAATATACGGGGTGGCTCGTCTGAGATGGAACACCCTGTAGGTTAGTTTACGTTGGATGAATTTTATTCGGATATATCTTATTCACTAGCTACAATTTACAATTTTTTCGTTAATCACTTCGTTGTTACTGATATAAAATTTAACCCTTTACTATGGTAACGCTAAAGTATAAAATCAATTGAAAAGCATTCCTTGAAAACTGAAGTTCTATTTACAAAATAAGAAATATTTCATGCGCACCAAAATTACATGGATTGTATAACTAGGAGGTCGGTTATCATGCTGCGCATATCTATGACGGAGTATGTGAGTCAGCCGAATAGAAGAAAACTTCGTTGGCTACTCCCACGCCATCCTAATTAAATTAGTGTAATGGGTTACCCTTTGTTCACATTATTATCCCCAAATAATACTCAAACAGGCACATTTTGATTTATAATTCATCTTACTCTGATGATGGCTACTTGCGAGCAGAAAGTTCCTTAGTACCTTAATAGTATTTTTAGTGTATAAGGGTGATTATTTCTTATCAATCGAGAAGAGATTTGTTAGTCTAACTTATTTTGGAAAAAATTCAAAGCATTTTGAAACATCATGAATTGAATATTGCATTTGAAGCCCATTCCGAATTAGGACATATCTTATTTCATAATAAAGACAAACCCAAGAGGACAATTGATAAATCTGGAGTTCATGATCTATCTTGTCAGGAATGCGACCCCTTTTTATACAGGCCAAACAGGACATTGATTTTCTATTAGGTTCAATGAGCATGAAAGATGCTTCAAACTGTCAAAAGAGGTTCCACAGATGCAGATCATTTTTTCTATAAGAATCATTTTCTCTCTGAAATAGACTGTATACATATTGTACATACAGCTGATAACGACTCGGGAATAAACTTGCTGGATTCGTTGGATATTCACATGACATGACCAATACCTTACTTCTTGATAATCAAACTGACCTTATTCATTCACCATCATTCAAAGCTATGTAAACTATTCATTCCACGAATTATTGTCGTGATTAGCTTCTACACACTGTTGTTAGTATCCATCCGTCATTATTAGAATGTAAAAGCTCATCATGTAAACCTATAGTGAAAGTCCTCTAAGTTCATGAATGATCGACCACATTGATCTTTTACTACATAATGATAAGAATATTCATAGTCCAAATTCTGTATTTCAACGGTATTTGAATACCGTCTGAAGAAACCGTATAATAACTCTGAAACTCGAGTAACGGAAATTACAAATAAAAGTGATATCAACACAGCAGTGTTTTAATTTTTCAATATATTTATTTGATTCCCTGAATTAAACAAACAATCAACTCTAATTGAAATAATTGGAACGAAGTTTGAAATACTCACCCCATTCAATTGAATATTCTCAATAAAAATCAATTAGAGCTACAGTTGCTAATCCAATGAATAACTGATTTTTTTCCACCCTATTGTAATATTATAATATCGTTATCACTTCGCACAAGTCCACACGATTATCATTATCTTGTTTGAATAATGAAAAATACTAATCACGATATTATATGTTTAAAAGAATTGTTGTGTGTGGGACTTTTCATGGGAAAAAAATGGTACTGGCGGCGTACCTTGCAGAATTTCAAATTAATATAAAGCAGTCAAGCTTACAAAATTGATGTAACTTGTAGTGATATTTGTGAAGCTATCTGTATTGCAATTGAAGTTACTGTAACATAAAACTGTTCTCATGTTGCATTTACATGCCTCCCTGCTGTAACGATGAGCACTTCCTATATGATTCGAACATTCCCTGAAACAGAGAAATTGAAACGATCCAATGAATATTATATTCTGATCAATTTTAATTGGATCTTCGATCAACTTAATAGCGGTTACAATTCCTCGTAGATGAATATCAACAAATACATTTATCCAGCAATTTATAGTTTTGATCAATTTATTTAATTATTGGTATCAAAAATTGAGAAGATAACATGGAGGATCGAAAGTAAATTTATCTGTACCTGAAGTAATCAATGTCGAAAGATAGGCTTTGATCACATCGTGATACTGAATTATTCCAGCCATAGTTTTTTTCTCTAACTGTTAGTATAGTATTGATTACCATTCAATTTTGTCGTACAATTTATCATTTTGGGAAAAAATAATTAAAAATTGTAGTTAAATGCAACTAATTCCTAAGCAAAAACGGTTTACTTAAAATCGAGTTAGCATTGTTGCTAAGGAGGAGACATTTTGAGAAATAATTCGTTTTACCCCTTGTATTTGTCAAAGTAGTATCAGTAAGTGCTAAAAATGCTAAATCAGTCTAATTCCCACATGACCGATATACATTTTGTTCATGGTCTGGATGACGGTAAAGCTGAACCTGCCAAGCATACCTACCAAGAAAGGTCATCATGTTGTTCCAGATAGTCGAACATTTACAAACGTGCATACTTGACATCATGGTTCTGAAGTGTTCTCAACCTATTTGTAAAAATATTAGCTATCTATTCAGTTATATAAGATCAATGATTAAATAAAGTATAACTTTACTTTCCGTGAGAATTTTCTAGCAGATTTTCAATATTCCATCAACCGAATGGTGGCTGGTATTGCTTTGTCAACAGGGTTAATAACTCAATATTCAAATTCCATGAATTATATCTCTCAAAAAGTAGTTAAATGTAATGGAATAATTATGTATTATGATTACGAGACAGGTTGGTGCGACAGCTTGAAAAATGATGATATAATAATTAATTCGTATTCCCCACAAGAATAAGCATCTGCTGACGATCCTTTTTCATTAGGTTGATTGAACAACATAACAATAATAGATGTACGTTTAATATCACATATTGAACATGATATTAAGAATTACCAAGCTATGATAGAGCCTATAACTCTAACTCTCTGAATCATCATGTAGACGACACTAGCGAAGGTGGGATAGAGAATATGTAAAAGTTTATTGGTCAGTAAATTCATGAATAATTCATAGAAGAATTGTATAAAGTCACGACAAACGCAAATAACACCAAGATAATCAGTCTTACTCAATTTATGAAGTGGTTATTAAAAAGATCAGTTCAGTTAGGTATAACCAAATTAATTACCTATATAACATAACTGAATAATTACCAAATGATTTGATCCACTGATTGATTTTTCAGGTTGTTTCGAATAAGTTTCGAGTAGAAACAATAACTGAAATATTTGAGGGTAAGTCATCATAAATAATAAGGTGTAGAAATGAACGTCAGTCTTTTGGGATGCACACGGTATCGTCCACATCGATTACCTCGAAAAGGGCAAAAACGATCACCGGCGTATATTTTGCAGAGCTGTTGGATCGATTCGACGCCGATTCGAAGCGAAAACGGCTGAATTTGGCGGAGAAAAAAGTGCTCTACCACCAGGACAACGCACCGGAGCACAGGTCCCCATTCGCAATGGCAAAATTGCTTGAATTGTTGTACGAGTTGGTTCATCATCCACCATATTCCCCAGATTTGGCCGCCTGCAATATTTTACTATTCTCAAATTCGAAGAAATAGTACTATTTGGAAGGGATCGAAAAAATTGGAAAAACGTTTTGCGCAGTGTGTCGGGCTACAAGGAGATTATGTTGAGAAATAAAAAAGTTCTGACCCAATAAACCATTTCTTGTTCAATTAGTCAGGAACTTTTCACATTTCCCTCGTAGTTAGTATATGAATTATTATCAAGTAATCACTAAATCCATATAACTTTGTATTCTACAATTAATTGAATCAACTAATCATTTAATCATATTTATTGGTAATCATTTTGGTACACATTGAGGTAATTAATTCGATTACATATTAACTAATTGAATTCTCCCAAACAGGAATATTTTGAAAATAGAGCTCACGCATATAAATAAGGGAGTTGTTTTAGCTTATGTGCTATGTCCAATATACAGTTAGTTTCAAAGCGCACGTAAACTGTTCAATGGTAGGAAAAACATATAGGCAGGGAATTTAATGTCATTTATTTTTGCATGACATATTTTTTTCCCTGCCAAACTACCATCTGACTGAACTAAAGAGTTATATATCATATATTACATGATATGGTGCCACCCATTGTTACGTTTCAAACTCATCACAATGGGAATATATTCTATGTTGGTGAATTATTTCTTACGACAGAATGACAATTTTGCGATTTTGATATATTATTTCAATCAGGAACGCAGGAATATGACTGGATGAATCAATGAAGAGTGATATGAAATAAGTGTACATCAGTTTATTATAGTCGGAAAAGTAGTTGAACGAAATTGGTGAATGCATAAAGTCCAGTTTGTTTAATACATTTCAAGAAGCACTAATTTCTTTTCAATAGGTTCATTATATTCCCAATAATACATGCTTCATCATAATTATGATAGCATAATAGAGTAAAACGTCATGGCCTCATTTCGAAATAGTATAATCTGAATAGCAATATAAAATTTATGAAGAAAATCGATAACTTCATCAATTATCGGTTGAGTTAGTTCAGTTTCCTTGCATATGAAATTCAAAATTAACACCCATGCAGACATGATGCCGTTTATGGTAATAGATGTATCAATGCTCTAAAGACCACAGACTATATTGGACAAATATTTAGATAATGATGACATGTCAATGAGCACCTCCATTCATTCTAAAACGCAATAATTTTTCTTCAGGCGTTTTCTCTATTTCATTGTTGAGAAGAATGTTTCGCATTTAACAGACAGCTGATACATTGTGTCACCTAATGTCCGTCACAGATCATTCCATAACACAGACATCCTTAGTTAATTCAAATAAGCTTCCACATGACGGAGTATAATTGTATGTCTTTCCACGCTTTTAACTCTTTCAACTCATTATGAATATTTTTATTGAATCCTGGGAAATGGCATTACGTCGACGCTCACTCTCAGTCTATCATCTTTTCCTCACCAACGAAAAACAGCTCGTAACATCTATGTCTGGGATACTAATGCAATTTTCAACAAGAAAGCGCTACACGTATTCAGAGTCACAAATAGTTGGGCATGCGCATAACGTCTCCATGGAGCCTGCAGTGATATTTATATTGAAGCCTTTGCCAGTAGTGTCCATTTTAACAAGCTAAATACGAATGTTGCCTCTGAACTGAATTCATCAGTATCAGTCGGTCGTATTTAGTTCCAAGGTAAAAAAAATAGGGATTACCTTCAACAAGCTATGTGAGAACAGAATAACTTCCGTCTCATATTTAACAAAACAGTTATTTTCTTCTCTTCAGTACACTTCAAAATAAGACATTGTACTTTCATCTCATTCATCATAACGATCAATTTACCAGCTAGTATTGTTCACTGGTGCTCATGCCAGTGAGTGGATCAAATTACGTATTATAAAATATAGAGAATTACAAACACATATCGTGTTAGAACTAAATAGACAAAGTTTTGATTCTTCAGGTTGAACAGTACAACAAGTCTTTCAGTCCAAAACAACTGTTTCGCTATTCTCATAAGCTCGTCAGTGGAGCAAGGCAGACATGAAATCGTTGATCAATAATCTTCGAAAATAATTGAGTAAGCACCCTTCAAAAATGTTTGGCGCACCTAGGTGTTCCAACTGCCCGAAGACACGTGTTCAAGTCATCTAAGATATTCTAGTCTTATATCAGATATTCGAACTGTCAATTGTTCAAGGAAGGTTTATCTTCGACTTCAGCATCATCATCAGGAAGTGAGTTATATATTCGAAAATTTGTTACGTCGGAAATGGTGATTTTATTGCATATTCGGAATCTACGTGATGTGCTGAACAATAATATACTATTTATATAGCGATTGATCTGGCCGATCTTCCGCGATTTTGATTCTTCGAAATATATTATTATGTGTATCGAACAAAGGTCTCAACGCGTAGACAATGAATTTCATGATTTTTAGTGAAAAAATTTAATACGGTCAAAATGTCGACTTTAATGTAACTATAGCTTTATGGGTATCAAATGAAAGAGATGGACTTATAGAGTACAAAATTGATATATGCTGATCTATGAGATGTCAACTGTCATTCTATGAATTCTCTCATGTAATAACTATAGCGCCATCTATCTACCGTAGTGGTAGTCATTATATGAGATGTCAGGTGGTCGATCAATAAGCTAGCATAGCTGTCAACCTATCAAAATACGAGTAGTGTGAGTATCAAATGACGCGAAACAATGCACGAGACCGAGAGTCAGTTTGAATGAATTTCTCAGTTCCACCAGAAGTGATGATTTTTAGCGCATGCCCATTAATACAGAATTATAACTTCAGATTTTGAAGAATAAGCTGTTATGATTAATATTCAGATCTTCCGCTCATCGAAGCTTTCACTAGATATAGATATCATAGTTCACGAACTATGATCACCGTACGATGACGCCACTAACCGTTTCAATCAGGTGCTTCAACAATGAGTCACTTGCTCATTACTAATAATGAAACCCAATTCATGTTAAAGTATTGAAAATTCTGGAAATATGAATTAACTGATTAGTCTACAACTGAAAACGTCTCTCGACAGCGCTGTATCCTTGTATCATAGGAGGTATATTATTATGAACATAATATGAATCTTCTGAATTGAACTTTCAGCACCATTCTCTCCATAAACCAAAAATAGCGTGGATGATATTTTGTTGTCACCATCAACTGAGATAAAACATTTTGACTCAATGTAAACTTCACCTTTGAATGTCATGCCTAATTAAAAGGTGTAACTGATAGAGTGCAAATTCGATTTTCAAGTTAGTTCCATTAGGTCTACGACTGCTTTACAATTCAAAGGCATTTTAGAGAGATTTAATCACTAGTGAATAAAGGCTCATGATAGACTATTATTACTCAAGAGCAATTATTAAGAATGCCAAGAAACATGCACGGGAAATGTAGTGCAAGTTTAATGCAGTTGCAATTAGCAGCGCCAAACTATTACGAATATGAATAATTATTTCGAAATTACTTTCTACTGACATGTGAAATACATACAAGCTCTTAGCGGAATTGTCGCTCTACTTTGATACAACCGAGAAAACTAAAGTTATTGTCGTGAATTTCTAAAACGGCCACGCAATACAAGGCATGACATGAAAATCTTCAATTGAATGTTACGTACGTATATTTTTGATTTCTTAGAAGATTTAGTCTTAAAATTATTTACGTTTTCGTAATAATTATTCAGTATTATTCCAAATTCTATGAATGGAGTTCAATGATATTGTTCTTAACAATCGCACTTTCCTGTGAGAGCGTTTTCTTGATTGTCAATCATCATTACCGTTATGGAGTATTATTTAAATTATATTTTGTGGTATGTAACAAAATTTGGAATATTGTTAGCCTGTAATTTGTAACGAGGATTCGCTTCCAGCCATTTTTATCGTTGGCTGTGAACCAAAATGTGCATTCATTTGAAACTGGAGACAAACAGTGTCCCCACCTATATCTTTTCTAGCCCGCACCCTCGCGTTGTTGGCCACAAACATCGCATTAGTAGCGTATATTTGATGCTGCGTTTATTTGAAGATATTTATGATATTACTACTTTACACCGACCACTTCCATCAATATTTTAAGTATGTAACACAAACATATGTCTGGCAACCGACTGAGTGTTTTGGCTGCGATCATAAATACAACTCTTTTGTACCTCCATTCCAAATAACTTTCACTGCTCTACCCGTGAATCAAAGACTCGAGAGAGCTCACGATCAGTACCGATGTATCGACGGAAAATAGAGGTTTCCGACTTTGATAAGGAAACTGAGCCTCAAAGTTTAATTAGTTGTACATAAATTCAGGTGATTATCAACATCGCACAACTACCCCAGCGGGTAGTGAATATTAATAGGTTAGGTACGTGTATTCATGAATATTTTGTTTGGGTATTCGTGAAAATGGATAATCATCCAGTTGTATCACGTGTTGCCTTCTAACAAGGGAATGAAGAGTGATATAGTATTACACTACAGACTGACTACTGGATACAGTATAGGTGTGATTGTCTAATCATTGGAACAAAATCGGAATCATCGAAAAAAAATATGTCATATCAATGCTTAACAATGAAAGATTTACCATAATTTATCCTTCATCTATAAATACCTACAATTTATTCACGGATGCTCCCTAATTTTCCAATTACTCCATCCATTCAATTATAGTTTCTGTTGATAGGCACTACACTACGTAATGGGAAAGTTTTATAAAATTTGAAGATCTTAAATCCTGTTTACGATGAAAAACAATTGACGTCTAAGTATGTAGTTCCCTGACACCATTTCATCCGAATAATTTCCTCAAATAAGTGCCCCTCTATCTTCGTCAAACTAGGAATATTCAATTGCTACAATTGACAAACGTTTCTATGGTTGTTTGATAAAAGAGTCTATATTATTCAATTGACTCACTAGTTCATTAATTCATAGTCCGGCCAAATCTCAATGAAATTGAACTCCAGAAATATAGGACTGTGATTCTACATAGAAAATTTCCTCGTCTGCGAGAATGTTGAAGCTACTATCATCGAGTGTTAGGCAAATGTTATCCTAAATCATAAATTACTTTGGAGAGGAAAATAAAAATAGAGGGCCATATTCTATATTTTACTGCCATTCACAGGCAGATATTGATTCACATGGCTTTTTGAACAAGCTTAATGAACAATTTGATTCACTGTTGAAATAGGAATAGTAGTATAATTTGGTGCTATAATATTGTAATCAGCACAAAAAAGTTTATCCGTTTTGAGCATTCCTCAATCCATCTAGATTATTCTTGATATGCTTTGCGCGTGCGTAAGATGATGTGAACGATAACGCCGTCCCTACTAGTCTATGAATTTGAAATTTTGCAGATCGCTTTGGAGTGATGAAAATAGGAGCTGTATTATTTTCGGGGCAACAGCGGTATTCTGCTTGAAATCCTTTGACAGGTTTTCTAATTTAATTATAGTATTTTATTGAACCATAATGACAACCGTGTTTTTCTGATTATAAATATATGTTACTTTGAATGTCCGATATTAGTGAATGTTAAGATGCACCAGTGTGTGTCGACAATCACCAATATTAATGGTGTAAGTCCAAAATTATTTCAATATTCTGTTTGTTTTGGACATACACCGGTGAATGTTATCATACTCCAAGGCGATTTTGTGTGTCTCAGATACTGCAATTTACTAATTACGTGAATGTTAACACACGCCAGTGTTTGTTCGAAATGAAGTGAGAAAGTTAGAGTGCTATTGTTCTCTCTTTTTTCCACGACGACCACCCGTTGCCGAACCGCTAATAGGGCAGAATATCAGAATCCGAAGTATGTTTACTGTGCAACAGAAAAGAGGCATTTAAAAGAAACATAGAATTAGCGAAACTTGGACTTCAAGATCAAGGAAAAAAAATGCTTAAAGTATCGCAAGCAAATTTTCCTCCTGCAAAATATAGAGATACTGTAAGGTTGCGTGCAGGGCCGGATTTAGAGAGTCTGGATGCCTCGGGGCAACAAAGGAATGGAGGTCCCCTGGCCCCAAATTGTTTTTCAAATAAAATGAACAATTTTTCAGTCGAGTTTTTCGATAAATAATTTATTGTGAAACCAAGTAAATTCCTTTAGTATTTAACAAACATATATAACTATAATAAGAAACAAGAATTAGCGAGAAAAAATATCAAAGGAAAAGTTGTTTACTAGTGTTTACTAGTCGGAATTTAAAAGATTTCTTTTCCGAAGTCTATTATGGGGGCCCCTCTTTGGTGGAGGCCCCGGGATGTAGTCCCCGATTGCCCTCCCCTAAATCCGGCAGTGGTTGCGTGTTCCTGATGTTGATAGAGGTCGTACAGATTCCAGAAATATCCTTACATGTGTTACAAATGTGGATGGTGACTATTATCAACTGGCTACAAAACATGGGACGTAATCACAGATGTATACTAGAAAACAGTTTTCCATCAGTAAGGAAAATTTTATCAATATATCTGAAACTTCTTCTACAAAAATATCAATGCGTGAAATTGTTGCTTTGGAATCAATATTTGGAGGACAAGGATATAAGCGTTGCAATTGCGCACAAAAATGCAACACCAAGAAATGTACCTGTTAAGTTCGTGGAGTTATTTGTATTTCTAAGTGCCATAACAGTTTGCCATGTACTAATAAATAAGTTTTTTTTCATTCTTATGGCGAAAAATGCTGTAATACCTAATTACCTATGAGTAGGTACGTTGTAACGAATGAGTATTTTTTAAATTATATAGCCAATATGGCAATAGCATTAATGATAAGTGTACGTTATTGTTTACCTTACTTGGCAGGTAATGCTATTTGTATTACTGATTTAAAATTTCGATTAATAAACAAGTTCTATTTGTTCTATTTATTATAGTTCTATGATTTTATTTATTGTAACAATTTGTGAGTTCATTTTAATTCAGGCTCGAACTTCTGTTTTGCAGATATCTTTGCTAAATCATCATAATTTAACTCATCATGAAGAGAATGAAGATAAACCAAGTCGTCGTGGTGTATGATAACATTCACTGGTGAATGACCGAAAACATAAAGAACACAATAAATAACAAACAATCACCAGCTAGCTTGGTGGTTGCTAACATACACCAGTGTATCTTAAGATACACTCCGCTTCGGACATTCACAGTAACATATATATCACAGGCACATATTTGACCTGAAAATGGTCCGAAATTCTCATTCTAAGATTCAATGACGTGGCCTTCACAGTTTAATATATTGTACTCCAAATTTGGAGAAGCTGACGAGTCTCCTTGCAGCTGAATTTATTGGTAAATCTCTCGCTTTATGTGAGACAGGTATCTGGATCGAAGCCCGGCACCGCTTGAAGCCCATGAGTAGATCTTGTCAGAATGTTGCACATTCGAATAATTAAACCAAAGGGAAATCACAGTTTACATGAGATCTAGAAAAAACTACCCCATCTATCTTCCACACCCCATAAAGCTAATAAGTATCGATCTTGATGAATTTTTGAAGTGTTGACCATCAAAACAAGAGAAGGGTTAATTCCTACATGAGATTCCGAGATAATAAGTATTGACCTTCGTGAAACACGTATATTGTCAATTCTAATGAATTTATGACAGAGTGTCTTCCCACATCTTCATTTGCTTCTAATCATTTTCAATATATTTTCAGTTCTTACGAGTGACATATCTTATATTTGCATTGATGGTTGATTCTTGCAGAAACTTGAAAATGAGAAGATATCATGCTGAGACGTTAATCATTTGGTACTACATATTCTCCACGAACTAATAGCGAGTACATGAAATACCCCGAAATTACGCGATAGATGGGAACGACGAAAATCGATCTCATTTGCTGTACAACTTGTACATAAATTGTCTTGAATCAAGCCCAATAGCTCACAAGAAAAATATTCCAAAAAAAAGTACATAATCGAAAATATAGTTCTCCCAGAATATTGATACAAAATAGTATTGGAATAGATGAGTTACGTAAATCGGAGTTATCTAGATATCGATGATTCCATAAAATCTACCCAACTTTTTTTCATAGCGAGCTAATCATTTTTCGTTCTTTGTCCGTTAGCTATAAGCTCTTCGTTAGAGTCCCTGTTTTACAAAATTTCCGAAGAGCTTCCATGTAGCTAGATATTGTCATGAGTTTTTCTGGTGCAACCGGTTCTGAAGTTCCCAAATCTTAAGTAATTACTTTTCGCTTACGCATCTCTATGAGCTTCAGCAGCAGGAGGAACGTAATAAGAGGGGGGAGTCAGGAGCCTGGAACACGAGTTCTCATAAGTCGTAGTATTACCGTTAATGAAAGTTATATGACTCTCTTCCACCCTTATATCAATCTCAATATCAATTTAAGTATTATCGCTGTTAATTTTATAGATTCATTTGAGATATTGAGGGTTCGTTTTGAAGCAATAGCTTTTCTCCACACGTATATCAAGCTGAATAACCACTTTGATAGCGCCACATAGGATTTCGAATTAAGTAGACACACGATGTTTCTTAGAATAATTGTTCGTTTCAAAGATATGAGGTGATGAAATTTCGATGAAAAGTAATAGTTATAAGAAAATATGATCTGATATGCATCAAAATGATACAGGTCATCTTAATTTAAGTATGAATAAACAGATTAAGAAACATTATTGGAAAATTGTATAACTCTTTACTAGGTAGTATGAAATTTTAAACAAATTTTGAAATTAAACTCTACCATCTTGATGTCACTTTCATTTGTAACTTCCGTTACTCGAGTTTCAGCGCATTAAGCCATCTCCAGACAATATTCAAATGCAACTGAAATACATAGCTTCAAACTATAAATACTTACCGGTAGCAAAGAATTACTGTGATCGGTCTTTCATGAAACTTAGAGAAGATTATTACTATAGGATTACATGGTGGGTTATTTCATTTTAATAATGAGGATTTAGTTTGTAACAGCATAGTTTAGAATATAATTAGGACAATAGTTCGTGGAATAAATACATTAAATAGCTTTAAGTAGTGAATGAATTAGGTTTGTTTTGTTCGGTTATTATGAATAATTATTGTTGAAAAGATGATCTGCAAATGTGAACCTATTTCTCAGAATCGAAAGCATCTTCTATACTGATCAAACCTGATAGAAAATGATCGTCCTGTTTGGTCAATTTAAAAGGAATCACTCCTGACAAGATAGCTTATAAATTCCAGATTTATCAATTATCTTTGTTTTGTCTTTATTATTGAATAAGATATGTCCCAATTTGGGATTGGGTTTGCATGCAATATTTAGGTCCAAAGTGTCCAAATCATTTTGAAACATCATGAGTTATAATGAGTTACTTCTTCCTCACCTAGGTCTCTCTGTTATCAACGTAAAATTTCATGATGTGATATCATTGTTAATTCAATTGTTGTTGATGACATTTCCGCAAATTTTATTTGATAGAATCAGCCGTTACGTGATGGAGTTACAATTTAAAGTTATATTTTCAGTGAATAATTTAAATTAATGAAAATAAAACATTTAATACTTATTTTATCCAAGTTTTTATTATTTATTTATACTCACAATATTTAATATAATACGATGAGAATGAAATACGGATGGCTGTTATGGTATAATACTTGCTAACGAGAAAATATAAAGCTATTCAAAAATTTTCGAATAAAGTAGTCTTAAACTATAGAAATAACAAGTGTGAGCATGTTTGTTATGCTACACTACACCTCGTTCACTTCATATTCTAAGTGCGTCACTTCATACATACTGGAACACACATTGAGGTAATTCCTTCAAACAACAAAACAATCCTCACAACGAATAGTCAAGTATTCCAATATTTCGCTTACAGTAACAGTATTAGATCTCTTTAAAAATGTACATGAACATCTGTGAGTATTCCACATTTCTGGATTATATTTGTTTTAATAAATTTTTGCCTACTTTGTATATTTTCTTTCACTAGTGCAACTGTTTTGCTCGATTTTAGGACTTGAATAAATTTACGCATGTAGAAAGAAGAAGCCTGTTCCATCTATAAAACTCATTCTGGTATCATATTAGTCTAATGTTGTTTCCAATAATTTATTATTCATTCAGCTTACTGACATTTAATTTGTTTGAGAGTTCAACTCAGATACGAATGAATAGATTCATCCTCAATTAGAATTGATTCTGAATTGAATTACCATGTAGCTTCATAATAAGTGTGTCACGTTAGTTTCTTAAATTTAAAGAAGAAACTGATAAAGATTTCTCTAGATTTAAGGTCACACAGGGATTGTTAACTCAGTCGAGAACTTACTCAACTCACGCT
Source organism: Endomychus coccineus (assembly GCA_958510875.1). Lineage (NCBI taxonomy): Eukaryota > Metazoa > Arthropoda > Insecta > Coleoptera > Endomychidae > Endomychus > Endomychus coccineus. The sequence continues at coordinate 48,441,894 of OY294068.1, read as the reverse complement.
AACGCTCTCTGTAATTTCAAAGTGTTTTACCAGTAAAAATAATTTTTCTGGGTACCATCTCTGTTACGATAAGATAACTAACATTCTGGAATACAACAAATTCTATACCATCATAATTGAATGATAATAACCCAAGTTTCGGAAACAAAACGATTCAAATCACAATAATTGAAGATGGCGATGAATATGAATCAATCGATTGATGGAGCATTTGATTATTCGAACTTTAGTAATCGTCGACTGACAAAGTCATCACAAAATAGATTGAGCATTCAATTATTCTGATACGAAAGCAAGGTCCCTGAAAAATAAAACAGATGGCAACACAATCGAATATCCCATGTGACATTTGTGATGAATCATCTCCAACTATAACGCATTAAAATTTTCAGACTGATTTGTCATTCAGTTCTGTTTTGACACCCATCGAAATCATGCAACCTTGAAGTAAACATGGAAAAAATTAATTGCGCGTCTTCATTAAACATTATTCCTTGGGTGGAAAAGACATTACGCAAACCAAAGCTCCTGTTAAACATTGAGGAGACTCCTCACCATCGATTGGAACGATTCACAAGTGGTTCACTGATTTTCCTTCGTTTCGATCGTCCAATGGAGGTTACAACGCCTGAAATATTCGATGAAATCCATGGTGTGATAATGGACGATCGGCGAGTTAAAATGCACGAGATTGCTGAGGCTTCGGACATCTCAACCAAACGGGCACGGAACTTTTTGCATAAATTTTTTAATTTAAGAGTTATCTGCCAGTTGAGTGCCACATTTGCTCTTTGTTGACAACAAGCGCGATCGCGTGACAACTTCAAAGGAGTGGAGGAAACACGGATCCATCACAACACACCAGATATCGGAGAATAGTCTAAACAGGGGACTTGTCCTGGCGAATCAGAGCCGAAAAAGGCCAAAGTGGGCTAATCGGACAACAAAGTCATGACGACAGTTTCCAGGGATGCACACGGTATCCGTCCATATCGATTACCTTGAAGAGGGCAAAACAAAACGATCACGAATGTATATTATGCAGAGCTGTTGGATTTGAAGCGGAAGTGGCCGCATTTGGCAAACAAAAAAAAGCTCTACCACCAGGACAACAGACCACAGGTCCGTAATCGCAATTACAGAGTTCCATGAAATGCGGTTCATCCACCATATTCTCCAGATTTGATACCCTGCGAATCATATCTATTCCCAAACGTGAAGAAATAACTCGTCAGGAAGATATATGGCTTCCAAACGATGAAGACATCATCACCATCATCAATCCTTAAATTGATAATGTGATGTCCATCTGCACGGCGTTTGTAGATATATTGTTCCATTTGGAAATCTACATTGCTTGTACCCAAATGGGTACCAGCCGTCAACATCTTAGTTACATCGTCTTCTTCCAAAGGTCGTATATTCCTCTATTTTGGAGGATTGGCGAAATACCATTATTTGGAAGGGATCGAAAAATTAGGAAAACGTTGGACGAAGTATAACGGGCTACAAGGGAATCAAGTTGACAAACAAAATAATTTTCGACCAAATAAAGTAATTCTTGTCCAATTTTTCAGGGGCTTTTCACCTTGCCCTCGTAATTGAGGAAATAAGTTCATTTCCATAATCCTAATCATTCATTCAAACGAGATTTGAATGTTTATAACAATTTACATCTTTATCGTCCATTTGTTCCTAAAATACTCATACTTTACTCGTAGGAGGCATTATGATGAGAATCAAACTGAAACACCAAAGAATGATGTTTGATCATTTCCAATTGACTAATAACCGATTGCATACTAACATCAATGTGATTATTTTACTGATAAGGTGGGAATAACTTGTCGATGTGAGTAGCTAACAACAGGTTGCTATAATAATTCAGCAAAGATATCAAAGAATCGATGTAAAATACATAATAGCGTAACTATGGTATAAATCTTACTGGGACAGTTCGAAATGTGGTGGATGTCGGAAAACTAAGTCGCGAAAAATTTAACGAATTAAACGGCGATAACATTGCTGCCTGGTGTTTCGAACCCACGCTATGGATGCAAGCGTCATTGTTATGGCTGGTTAGTTTGTACAATTTTCCGCGACAGAATACTGAAAAATATTTTTCAAAGAACTGTACGCGAAGTGAGTACAGCAGTTATACATTCCGCAAAATGCAATTTCACGACCGCTGCCCTTAGTAATGGCCCCGAAATTAAAAGTCAATTTGACTTCAAAATTTTCCTAATGAAATCTTTCATTACTATACAGGATGTTTCAGGTTTTAGTAGCAGAACTTCAACAGTCGATAGAAAATTTTATTTTGAGAAAAAAAAATCACATTAACATATATGCACAGACGCTTAGTTTTAAAGATACTGGGTGTTGAAATTGAAAAAAAAATGTCGTTTTTTGCAAATATCTCCGGAACCGTTTATCGTACAGGAAGCAGCTTTTGCGAGCATTTTCTAATCATAGTAAGCTATGCTCCGTATGATAATTTTTTTTTCAGTCATGATTGGTGAAGATTTTGGAGGGGTAGTGGGTGGTTTTCTCCCTAACTTTTACGTCACTGGAAAAAGTACGGCTTTGAGACAACTATTCGAACCGCCAATGTTTTCTACACAAAAAAGCTACTTTTGGTTATAAGCTCTAAAGTTGACTGTTTTCGAGAAAAATCAACTTTTATGTTGAAAAACATGGTCAATTTTTTGGTTTTGTTACTTGTTCTAACGTTTGAATAAATTTTGTTTAATTAGTAAGAATTGACCATGTTTTTCAACATGAAAGTTGATTTTTCCCGGAAACGGTCAACTTTAGAGCTTATGACCGGAAGTACCTTTCTAGTGTAGAAAACATTTGCGGTTCAAACGGTTGTCTCAAAACCTTACTTTTTTCATTGACGGAGAAGTTGGAGAGAAAAACACCCACTACCCCTTCAAAATCTTCATCCATTATGACTTAAATTCTTATCATACAAAACATAGTTTACTATGAGTAGAGAATGCTTAGGAAAGCTGTTTTCTGTACGATAAACGGTTTCGGAGATATTCGCAAAACACGAAATTTTTTTTTTAAATTCAACACCACCCTGTATTTCAAAAATTAAGCGTCTGTGCATATATGTTAATAGGAACTTTTTTTCTCAAAATCAAATTTTCTAACGAGTGTTGAAGTTCTGCCACTAAAACCTGGGACACCCTGTATATAGTTTTTGAAATCGTTACAACATTTTTCATACTGTCTTTCAGCCTTTTGAGGTACTTAACTCCCAATAGCAGAATCGACTACATCTTTTAACTCCGGAAGAGTGCATGATATTGAACTACCACTATCAGACATCATCACAAATTGAAAAAATATTTCTCGTAAATGTCAGTACAAAATTACAGAGAGACTCGATTTCCATAGAAAGGCTAAGAAAGTAAATCCGAATATTTTGAATTTTGAGTGAATTCTTCTCACAACTTATTATTATTTATATATTTCATGATTGTATAAGAAATGGTGTTTGTATCGATGATTTATCTCTCGATTGCTAAAGAATCGTTTCGCGGCCTTGATATAAAAATGAGTATTTCATTCGTCTGTGATGTTACTATCCAGTAATGAGTAGATAGTCATTTAAATATTAATTATTCAAAGCAGAAGATATGAAATGATTAATTGTTCAATCCGAATGGAATAATTGCTCACTACAGCGGTTCGTTTGATCGTTGCCATCTCCAATCAAAATACACCAGTTTCATTCTAATATTAGCACTAACTATTCATATCACATACCATAAAAATCAAAACAAATTCTGAAAATCATTCTCGCTTGAGCGAGGAAATAAATTTTTTCGCTGGCGATACCCTGAGAATGTGATAGATAGAGGAAGGGTAGGGAGAACGAAGACTCCGGATCACTTCTGCCAGGGGAACTTGTCTGTTTAACGGACGGGGCCAAGATCAGCGAGTCTAACAGAGCCGGTGCTTACTCGTGCACACCTAGAATTGGGCTTTCAGTTCGGAGCGCATGGAGAACCCGGTGTAATAAGGGTTTAATACAGGTTATTTACAATATTTGAAACCAAAATCATTCTTAGAAAATTAAAATATCTAAAAGTTAAGAACATCTAGGGGTTGCCAGAGAGAGGGTTGCAATAAGTTCACAAAGGTCTTGTGTGAAGGAAATCATAAATCTGTCAAGATCAATAACCAATATAGGACGAGAAACTAATGGGTAGCTACATGTAAAATCCTAATGTTAACCATCTGGAGATGTTTTATGTACATTCAAATCAGTTAGTGATATTTAGGGAAGGACAGATAGATTCAAGAATCCCCACCGAAAACATTCTGAACTAGAGACCTCAAGAGAGGAATCTTATTGCTTATTGGTCAAACAATTCAGGGATCCTTTTCCGAATTGTAGATTGGTTCTTGGGATAAACGACGCATGACAAATACTAGGGATAATGCCTAGAATTTTCAGTTATATTTTTTAGCTTGAATTAGTCTCTTGAGAAATAGAGTTGTAAAGTAGATTTTTGATCAAAGTTTTTGTTCTCAGTTTTCATTCAAGTTAAGTTCAATAATACTTTCAAATCATTTCATTCCTTTCCGATCCCCTAGGTTTATCTTGGTTGGGTAATAATTTAATAATCTTAGTTTTATTTCTCTTTTAGTTACTAAGTATTCTATTTGAGTATAGATTTTGATCTTAGTATTTTATTCTTATTACTTATAAAGGTAATTAAAATATTCATTTTTCATTATTTTTTATCATCATCATCATTTAATTGTTACTTTTATTATTAAATTTCATTGTTGTTGTTGAGTACGAGTTTATCTGATTAACATTAGCGTTTACCCCTTCCACTTACCTTCCAGTGTGTTAAAATTTTAAGTATCTCGTTAAAGAAAAGGGTAAGTGTCAATGATATTTTCCACGGTTGTTCTGGCTAATCAATGATTGGGATCAAACTCATGGTTCTCTAAATAAAATGAACACACTGTGAATGAATAAATATATTGAGAATTGGGAATAATATAATATAGAGTTACATCAATAGAGTATCATGTTACACTGGTTGAAGTAACCAGAAATAACAAACTTCAGCTGCCTACTCTATCTTGAAAGAAAATGAGGTGGCCTATGAATTGGCCAAACAATGACCGGGCTCCAGGACGTCATAGTGAAACTGGATAGACAGTGGCTTTCGGTTTGGTGCAGTATGAGGCAGGCGAAGCTCCACATTTCGGAGCTCTTGCCCAAACGTTCGAAAACCCTTCGCTCTGTGAGCAGAATAGGCTTAAAACAGGTGACAAGACTCGTCACAGGATACTTCCATCTGAATAAACATCTACACTTACGACGAAACTGCTCCTCGTATCCTCGTAGAATGTCTAGCACTGGTTTTTCTTAGATTCCAACATCTCGGCAGTGCATACATACCAGCTGAGGCCAAAAGAGACATCAGTCTATGCAGAATTCTAGCCTTCGGCGCTGCCTTTGGTCTGTTGCACTGAGTCGTACATCAAGGAGCGCACAATGGACCCAATCAAGCATTATCAGTGCTCTGGACTTGTTCGCCCTCGTTTTGATTGGATGATTGATAGCTCATAGTAGGTAATGTATAGTAAGCACCGGGGAGTGTATTCCCTTAAAATTGCGCTAGCAAAATTCTGCCTCGTAGGGGACGATACTTATGCTTCATGCTAGAAATGTACTAGGATCGTAGTACACAGTGTTGACAGTTTCAGCTTTGTTCCTGTAGTATTACAGTCGGCTGTTCACAGGCATAAAATTCATCAATAGTCATTGTGAATTCCATTACATAATTGATATGATTTGGGTCTAAACAAATACTATATAATGTTCTTCCTACGCATTGACATTGAGAGGTTACCATTCAACATTAAATTTTCCATTAAGCCGCAATAGTAACGTCAAATATTGGTTTATATTTTATTTATTTGCTGGATTACAATTTACCAATGTGAGAAATTTGAATGTATGTCTAACCGGGATTAATTCCCAAGGAAGGCGTGGAGTTCGCAATTCTAAAAGCCCACGAGAAGCGGAATCAGCCAACTTGATTTATATGATTATCTTCCACACTTACACCTTTAGGCGCTCTATTCACACATTCATTGCATTACGCCTTATTCTCGGAAATTAACCCCTAAGCAAACTTTTACAAATGAATGTAAATTACTTTGCTAATACAGTTATCCGTGTTAGGGTTGCATTATTTGAAATTATGTAATATATACGCTTCTTCCGGTCCCTTGGGTGCCTTGTTAATATTGAAATCAACAGCTTCCTGAATAAACTCTCCCGTTCTTTTGGAACAAAAAGATAATAGTTTGAGATCAGCTCTATCACTTATGTTTTATGAATGACCCAACTTTTGTTAGATGATAGTGTTTTCACATAATTTGATTCAGCTCAGTCTGTTTGGATCTATTTCTCACCTGCTCCCACAGAAGAAATTGTTTCTGAATTTTGCATATTGACATAAATGTATACTGATTTAACTGGTATTCCCAAATTATCTATAATTGTTACATGATATGTATTTCGATACATCGAATGAAAGATTTGAAAGAAAATTAATGGTAGAAGCCGTCACTTCATCGTAATTTATCATGATTAAATGGAAGATAAATTTAATTTGTTTTATACATGAATTCTCGGGAAATAGGTCACATTAACACACGTATAATTTTCATCTTTACGTACGTTTCGGTCTCACGACCATCATCAGAAGACTTATGATGTCTAAAACGTGATAACTTGAAACTAATTGTATTAGCACAATGCGTCCTTATGGCACCAATTTCAATTTAAAATGCTCACGTCGCCGGAACGAACAGAAACACGAATAATCGAAATTGCAACAGATTAATGTTATAAGTATAATACATCAAGAATCTCAGTAGTGCTTATTAGTATCCTCGTGAAATAGGAACTCATGTCAACAAAGTCTATGAACGACTAAAAACAAGAAAATTACGTTCAAGTATCTAGTTTCGAACCAGATATTAAGATTTATGAAGTAACAGAAAAATATTTGTCAGGCCTCATTAGTATACTTTTGACATTATACCTGAAATATGCTTTTAACGTTATAAAGGCGCATGTAGGAATTTGCAAAACAAATTTGGATAAAAGTGATAAAACAATCATAGTGCATACAAACGACTACGAAAACAAAATAGGAAATCTATTAAGTGATGGAGCAACTTACAAAAAAATAAAATCTGACCCTACGTTATCAGTACAAAATGAAATGAATACAATGATAACTAAATGATACAAAAATAAGATAATCCCTATCGAATTGAATAATAAATTAATTTGCCATAATGGGCAAGCACCTCATATCTATAGGGTTTCTAAACTGCATAAAAATGATATATCTTCAAGACCCATTGTAATCGATATATCCGTACCCATAGATTATCAATTAATTTTCTTGCACGTTGTTTTCTTATATATCAATATACCTGTCGTTTTGGAGTTGAGTAGCATCAAAAAACGTTGGGCAGAGATTAAAAACCACACACCTCTAGATGTATCTGAATTCATGAATGCAGTACAGTTTTGTTCAGAATGCACTTATTTTCAATACGGTGAGCAATATTTTGGACAAATATTCGGCACAGCAATGTGATCTCCTATTTCAGCTGCTGTTGCTAACCTAGTCATGTCATGTCATATTCTTCAAACCATATGTAGATGATTGCCTTATGTGTGTTCCCAACAATAAAATTCAGTAAACCTTAATTTACTTGTGGAATAGAAGTGAATAAAGACATACATTTCCTAGATATAAACATTAGCCATGATGCAGATGCAACAATAAAAACTTCGTGGTTTACTAAAGAAGTTTGGTCTAAACGTTATATTCACTCCAATTCCGTTGCACCGACATGTTATAAAAATGTGTTATAAATAGCCTCACTATCACGCGGTAAAATTGTTCCACCTAGAGGAACAATTTAAAAATTGTTCGTGATACACTGGGAATGAATGGTTACCCGAAAACGTTTTTCAATCTCATCATAAAAGAGAGAATAAACAAAATCTATAATTAATCTTCATTGATAAATAACATTAAACGTAATACAGACGCATTTATATCATTACCATAGATTCCGGAGTCATCAGAGAAAGTTAAGAAATGTTTGAAAAAGTATGATATAAAAGTTGCGCATAAACATAATACTTGTGTTGGGAAATATTTCTCAAATCTAAAACCTTTAATACCTATAGATAAACAAACCCACAAAGTATACGAATTAATTTGTTTAGATTGCGATGGGACTTATACTGGAATCTGTAAACAATATTCTCAAAAAAGAATACATTGCCACAAGGATAGCACAAGGAACAAATACTTAGGAAATTCCATTGCCCTTGCTAAACACTGCTCTGATTGTAACCATCAATTGGATTACAAAAATGTATATATTTCAGCTAAATAATAATAATCTTTATTTCAACATGGTTTGTCTACATTTAAAAAATTAACATGAACAATACAATATTAAAAAACGTCGTAGTAACTATATGTATATACACTTCACTACATATATATACATATATAAACAAATAATAAATAATATAGAAACACTATCACCGTAAAATGTTAGCACATACTATACAGACTTATTGCTCTAAAAAATCTGCAACTGTATAAGGTTCTAAAGTTATAAGCAATTTAGTAACAGCTGCTTTGAATTTTTTTAATTCCTTAATCTCTTTAATCTCTTTTGGAAGTTTGTTGAAAAGCTTAAGGCTCATGTATTCCTTATTTTTTTGATATAATGTCAAGTCAACCTCTGGGTAAAGATATAAAATCTTACGAGTTTCATATACTTGTCCGTTTTCATATTCTGCCGAATAGTGTTTGTTCCTGAAGTTGAACATAAGACTTTCCGAGATATAAAGTGCCGGAACAGTTAAAATATTGTATTTGCGAAAAGTACCTCTACAGGAGTGTCGATGCCTCAGGCCATAAAGAAAGCAGTTATCATAATAGATCTATTCTGGAGATGATTCACATGAAACGTGGCTCCAAATCTGTAAATCATCAGATATTCAACCATTAATTCAGATTTATACAAACTTAATTAATTGAAACTCTTGCAAATTCCTAGATACGTCTTTATAATGTTAAAAACATATTCTAGGTAGAATGTCAGAAGTAGATTTCCAATAAGGCCTGACAAAACATTTTCTATTACCTCATGAATCTTAACGTCTGATTCGAAAGTAGATACATGAACGTAATGTTCTTGTTTTCAGTCGCTCATAGACTTTGTTGAAATGAGTTCACATTTTATGAGAATACTACTAAGCAGTGGATTCTTGATGTATCATACCTACTTATAACATTGATGTGTTAAAATTTCGATTATTCGTGTTTCTTTCGTTTCGGCGACGTGGGCATTATTAATTGAAATTGGTGCAATAAGGACGCTTTGTGCTAATACAATTAGTTTTGAGTAATCCCGTTTTAGACATAATAAGTCTTCTGATGATGGTCGTGAAACCGAAACGTACGTAAAGATGGAAGTAACAAGATGGAAGTAAAGTAAAGTGTGCCCTATTTCCCAAGAATTTATATATATAATTCATACCTGGGTCAAGAATCTATCTTTTAATTTGTTTGTATACCTCTTCAATAATAACAAGAAAACGTTACTATAGTTTCACACAGATACAACTACTATGAAGTAAACTATAAACATTGCAAGTATGAATAGGAACTAAATGCAATAGTGTTAATGAGATTGAGAGTAAGGGATTATCGGAAATTCTTAAACAGGTTGATCCCGGGAATGTATAATTTAAATTGAGGTACACCTTGTGCATAAGGATATTCTAAGAATTATTCTAAGAGAGCTTCGAAAGGCAACGGAAAAGATCACTTTGGTATAGATCTAACCGATCATTTAGGATATTGTTATAGGAGTTTCCACACCTTTTTAAATCTTTAATATGTAATACATTGAATCAATAGAGATTTATAAAGGTGTCGAAAAATCCTATAACAAGTTTTTAAATGATCAGTTAGACCTACCAAAGTGATATAATATATAATTTAATATATTAATAAAATCATTATTATTACAGCTAAAAGGACAAAAGGTTAGTGATCTCCAAATAGTTGAGCCTCAAGCCTCGATCAGGTAATCCATTAATGAACAAGCCCTTGATATTCTATTATTGACAAAACAATTTTATAATTTAATAACAGAGATAAGAATAATATCATGGGTAGGTAGCATAAAACTTAAAAAAAGAAACAAATGAGGAATTTACGAAAAATGGCAAAATGTGTGAAAAACACCTAGAATAGGCAAAATAGGCAAAAAAGGCAATTCGCCCATATAATCCGAGCTTTAGATATCTATATGTATTTAACAATTTTCAGATAGCGATAATTTCTTATTTAGAATTGAATATGAAAATAGCCGTAGTTTGCATTCTCAGAATCACGACTATGAACTTTTTGAGTGTCATAATCGTAATCGGCGTCTTCGAAAACCCCCGAGAACTAGAATTTGTTTCATATTATGAAGAAAAATTAACGAATTCCCAGAAGATGACGTAGATATACAAGAGCCCAGAGAACCGGAAACACCCTCAGGTAATTTGTGGAAATTTTTGACTGTCATAATCATGATCGGCTATTTCGAAAACCCCTGAGAGTCAGAAATTCACACATAATATGAAAAAAATTAACGAATTCGTAGATATCCGGTCTCCGGGTATCCCAAGGTACTGCAGAAAAGATTTTACATGTCGTAATCACCATAAGCGACCTTTATATCCTCACTCGAACAGTTGACAAGCATTAAAAAATGATTTTTGATGGAATTAATCGATATCCAGGGCGTCGTGACCTTCGTATACCCCGGGGATGGTCCAAGAGGACCTTAGGGAATTTTTTGAACATCATATTCGTGATCAGCTACCCCAAAAACCCCCGACAAACCAATTTTCTATTCAACTCAGAAAGTGCACTCTGAAAAATGATCAGTTGGTTCCAGGCTGTAGAAATGCAATAATTTCTTTCCGCAAAAACAAACGAGGCACAAAACTTATAAATTACCTTCCGAATCGAATGCAGGAAACCGCATCTCAATCCATCCAACTGCGCCAGTGATGGAAGGTTGGATCTATTCCATTGTTTTATTCCCTCGACTAATAGCTTTCATTCAAAATTCGAAATATCAGATCACATTTGAGCAAACAGCTATTGCAGCTTTTGTGCAGATGATCTGAAGCCATTGTTACAAATCCACATACATGCTAATGCATGCATTTTTGTAGGACCTTTATTTGTTAGTAAAGCGCTTCATATGCATGCTATGGACCCACATGAATGGCTGGTGCATGCATTTTTGCTAAAGTTTTCTTTATCGATAAAGAGCTCCGTCTTTATCCGCGAACAATTTCACTCAAGTCAACCGCGAGGTGAGTCGTTTACATTCAGGAAATGAGTTTCAACCTGGTATAATTGTGTAACATATTATGATATATCCTGAGGACACAGCAAATAGATATTATGGCATTAGGGAATTTCCTAAGTTAAACATCGAATGATATGTGGATCATGGGAAGATGCACACGGTGACATCGTCTTTTCTACAAACATGGGAATTTCTTTCTTGCATAAAGTGTTCTGCGCTAGTTCTACATTATTGATGGCATCGTGTTTATATTATCCAGTGATAGATCTGAAGCGGCAACGTTCCTCGAGATACACACATGAAAGATAGAAAATTATTGTTTGTCATTAGCATAAAACAAGCAGTAAAAGTTGAGACAAGTACAGATGCATTTCCCAGGACTGAAGAAAGATCCCCTGACTCCACTCGGATTGAACAATGATTTTTTATTCCTATTATTCGATATTAACGAATAACTAAAATGCTCCGGAGTTAATTCAGCCAGAAATGTAACCAAGGTTGTAACGAATAACGAGGAAAATGAAATAAATATTCTGGTGTATCTCTTCAATAATACCTGCTGCACAGAATTCAGGCTTGCACATTCTTTAAAATCACCTACACCTATCCATCATAGATGCTCACTACTAATTACGATTCATTCCAAAAAGTTACTTGAAAATTTAAATTGACACTTCAAAGCCCAATAATCTGAGGAAACGTCTAGATACAGAAATTCAATAGCTTTCTATAGCTGACTCGAAAAATCTAATTAATTGTGCCTTATTACTATTTTCTTCCTAATGAACGCTCAGAAGTCAATAACTATTGGAGATAGTTCTCTTCACCTAAGCTATCGAAATAAAATTATTTCTGAACTATTTTGTACACTTCACTCGATTTAGTTGTGGAATATGAATCCCTAGGATTCTGGTTAATTGAGATTCATGAAATATAAAGATATGAAGGTTTTTTCAAAGAAAAAGATGTGAAATGAGTGATATCTCAAAATTCTGCAACATGGGCATATATTTATGGAGAGAAGCCATTCAGAAACATACAGAAAATTCAAATGTATCATTCAAATGTATGTTCTATTTGGAATTTCGAAGGGTCTTCTACCTACTACTTCTAATAGAAGACTACATGCTCGAAAATATTTTAAGAAAAGAGATCTCACCCACTGATTTAAGGAACAAAAGTCTCAGATCTCCATGTGTCTAATAGTTCAACACCAAGAAGGAACTTGTAGAATGAACAAGCCTGAATTCACTAGTATGAGTATAACGGAATTTTTCGAACAGCTTATTTCAATTCATGGCTTCAAGTCCTGGGTATTTATAATCTAGTTTAACTAACGTGTAGCTAGTCATAAAAGAAGAGATCGTACCTACTTATATGAGGAACTAGAGTCTCAGATCTCCATGTGTCTAATAATCCAACCACCAAGAAGGATCCTGTAGATTGAACAACCCTGAATTTACTAGTATGAGTATAAAGGAATTTTTCGAACAGCTTATTTAAATTCGTGGCTTGGAAGAGTCCTGAGTATTTAAAATCTAGTTTAATTAATGTATAGTCAGTCAGTCAAGGCGTTCGAACAAATGTTTGACACATTTGAAGGCAATTAGATGAAGAAGTGCCTAATTTATCGTCTCCAAAGTTTCGAATGTTTCCCTGTTCAAATATAACGGTATAATGTACATAGTTCTCATTCGGTAATTCTCGTAGAAAGCATAAATCATCATAGTCTATTGTGCTCAGACATTTATCTGCTAATACAAGAGTATGCTGGAACGCCCAAACTTCGGGTTCAATCTCTCGATCTCTCGTGTTCGTCGCCTTATTCACGTTCACTACGTGGCAACTATGTCAAATTTCATACACGGCGATATGTACTTTGTGCTTCGACTTTATTTATATTTGAACGTGAAACTAAATTTAGCCGAATTTGGGCATGGCAACTTCTGAAATGAATTATGAGGTTGAGATAATTTCCATATTCGAACATTTTCGTTGTGATTTTAATTTAATAACTCACTCTATCATCAATTAAATACTATTCTGAGTTTAGCAATTTCATCAATGATTTCGATTTACCAAGAGGTGTCGCTCTATATAATGTTACGTTTCCATTTTTACCTAATTGAATTATTACCAATCTATATTTTTCTTCAATATTGTAAATCATTTTTATCCCTATTATAATCTTTCAGATGTTTTATTTCAATGTATAGTCTGATTATAGAACTTACCTTAAACCATTTCCTATTAGTCGGAGTTAATTTCATCATTATATACTTTTATATTGCAAATAACAGATGAAACTGTGATGTCAGCATTAGGGTTCATTATTCTACCGAACAAGTTCATTCACCGTGTGAATCCTAAATTGCTGGATATCATCAATGAGGTCTACATAAGCCACCGATAGAGGAAAAATGGGATATATTCGATCTGAATAATGTAAGTAATATTTTTTCATTCACATATAATAGAGAATTCATGAATTAATCGATTTCTTTACAAAAATATTTATCATCATGTCCTTTAAATTAACTGGGCTTATTCTGAAATCATTCATCATTGTATTTGATTACTCGATTTATGTAATACCAAAGTGCCGCACTCAATTTAAATAGCGTCATATTTCATTTTATTAGTTAATTTGTTTAATTATAATTTATTAGGTTAGTTTTACCAATGTTGTATCTCTCAAATTACATTTAATTTATCTGAAACAAGAATCCCCAAGAATACGCCATACCTCTAGCCCCCAAGCCAATATTCACTCAAGAAACTTCAGCTCTACCAAAAAAAAAACTGGCGCGTGGCAATAATATTACTATACATAAATATTTCCTCATAAACAAAGTCTTTCATCATTCATGTTAACACCCTCACGAATCCAAGTAGGCCTAGAAATTTGTACATGACAAATTTTTCATAGGGTTGTAGGGTTGTTTCTGAAAAGTAATCAGGTGAAAGTAAAACCTGGTCTGCTACGATTATTCAATAGAGTGTGCGTTTTTGGAAAAACCACATTAGGCAATATTTGATCGGAAGAATTATGCAAAAAGGTTGTTCTGCGTCTATGAGAATGATCATGTGCCAATTTTGATGAAAATATCTCAGTTGGTTAGTTCCCTATGGGTGTGCAAACTTTAAGAAAAGGAAATCTATGATGCCATGAAATAAAAACCAAATGATTGTCAGATCATTAATAAATTTCCAAAGACAAGAGAAAGATCTTTATCGTGATAAAACATTGTATTTTCAAACGATCTACAAGTATTTTTCATCGTTACAAGTTAATTATTCCAAATTCGATTTAATTTTGGGTGGAGCTATTCGTATACCTGTAACCGAACGAATAAGCTTGAAATTATTCGTGCGTAACGGAATAGATCCAGCATTTCTCACGTTAATCACGTCTTCCAGTGTCCTCATCTGTACTGATTAGCTTTCTACACTATGAATAAGAAACAATCACCCTTATCCAATAAAGATAATTTTGAGGTTAGGACCTTTCAGCTACCAAGTAGCCATCATCAGCTGAAAGGTCCTCACTTTATTTCTATTTTCAGTGAATATGGATGATTGTTTCTCAATTATAGTTTTATAGTATTGTATAGTGTATCCACATAGTTTATTAGATTCTCTCGAAAAGCAAATCGCCATAGTTAGCAGCATATAACTTTTTGATACATGGATCAGTTAAAATCCCATTAAGTAGAGATAATTTCCATTTAGAATCAAACAGATCTTGCTAAAAATAAGGATCACAAAGTCCAGATAATAGATAGAATACTTTGAGATAATACTTCGGAAGTTGGAGAATAAAACTCAAATTTTACACAAAACTTTTAACATTTAATTTGAAAATGCTGACAAATTGTTTCACCACACTGTAGCATTTTCAAGGCAAGGAGCTATCAACTAAAGCTAAATCTAAAAGTATGTCCTTGAATATCAGGGATCAGAATGTGATACAAATTGAGGGATGAGGGTGGATAATGGTGGGAGTGTGTTTACAAAATTTTTAACAAGCGGTGAATTATATGTATCGATTTGATCATTTAATATTACATTATTATTGTTTTTTGAGTGTTTCAATATTTCTGGAAAATATTCCTATCTACGTCCTTGTACAAAATGTCTGATTATATTTTTTGTGTTCGCTGAGTATTATTTTATGATCACGAGATCAAAACAGTTTTACGGAAGAGTCCGGAAAATGAAAATATACCATTTCTACACGACAAACTTTGATTATTTTGTTTTCGAAAATGTTTAACCAGTCATGATTTTCCTCACTACAGATTTCACTGAAAGAAGTAACATTCTGGAAAACTGGTTATAATGTTATAATATTATATTATATGTTATAATTCCGATTTCATGTTTCTGTTCGTTTCGGCGACGTTGGCATTTAAACGAAATATGTGCGATAAGGACGCTTTGTGTTAATACAATTAGTTCTAAGTAATCGGCATATTGAAGTAATAAGTCTTCTGATGATGGTCGTGAGACCGAAACGTACGTAAAGACGAAAATATTTATAACAGAGTGTTAATTGTGACCTATTTCCAGAAAATTTTCATATATTTGTCATTTGAGAATGATTTTTGACTGCTTATTAATAGTAATAATCACGAGCCCCTTTTTTTTCTGACTAGCGATGTGTAAGCCATTCTGAAATCGATGCAAAAAGAATTTTGTGAGGGTCTATAAAATCTCAGTAATGACCCCTTCACACTTTTGACTGGACTAACTATTCGAGGACCATTTCCATACTCCTAATTCATCCTTCGTCAAAAATTTTATGAATAAACTCCCACTCATGCCATTGTCTACCTCATACCTACATTTGTGCCACATTCAAATTGATTTCAATATTTGAAGACATAATTTTAGATTTAGATTTAGTTGATTACTCCAAACCTTGAGAATACCAGAGTGTAGTGAAACCATTTGCCAGCTTTAATTATTTAAATTCAAATGTCACAAGTTTTTATGTGAATTTGATTTTTATTATTACGGTCCAGGAAGTTTGAAATCATTTTACTCAACGTAAATGTCAAAACCATAGATATAATTGGACATAACTTCTGATACCCCATTTAATTATATGAAACTCTTCATTACAACTACAAGTTAGAAGAACCTGATCATATAGGGTCACGCTTAAGAAGATGTATATTTGTTCCAACACAGTAATATAGAACACTGAACATATTTTGAATCTTATTGATATCCACATCTTTTGTAAATAACTTTATTCATTATCTTCTGTAATAACGAATATATCAAACATCGTCACAATAATGCCGCACCTCATAAATATTAGGACATTGCCTGCAAAAATTCGTTCTTAATACATACTGTTTAAGATAGGACAAAGTAAAGATATATATCGAACTAAAATTTACAGCTAATTCCGAGATGATAATTATTGTTATCGCAAATCGTTTATTCCCAATTTCCGCTACACAATCGTGGAATTTACCGTCTGGAATACCTAATGAACAATGATTTAGAGGCGATGGAAAAGTCCTTCAATTATCTCTTTTCAAAAAAACATTTATTACAAGTTTTTGCCCAATTCCAACGGCTATAAAGCAAACTTATTGAAGTATAGCACCTAGAAACTGGGTTTTGCTGTCTCACAAGAATTGATAGCGGAAAGGTTACGAGAGAAAATTATGAAGCAATTTTGTGGGTGCTACAGTCATTAGTCTTCCATTTCGCGAGTAGATGGCGCAAGCGCTCCGAAGTTAAAAACCACAGGGTGCTTTATAACGTCACCACTTGCCATTCCAGATGTTCTTCTCCCTTTAACCTGCCAAGTGTAATAATAATTTCGAGCTAGTTTGTCTTGACGGTTCAAATGAAACGATTATTTCCAACACTTACAGAAATCAGCGTCATGAATCGTGTAAGCCTTTAAATCACGTACGCAAGAAGTATGTACATTTCATAAGGTTAGACACCTTATTCAACTTTCATAAGAATTGCAAATTTTATATCGCTTGGTTTACTCAATGCTGCTATCTGCAATTTAATATTCCGAGAGCTGTGAGGAATGTACTGCTCAGTATTATTAAATGTGCTTGTTGTTGCTTTTGCAATTTCAAATTTGAATAGAGAATAAGGAAATGCGAATAAATAGAAATAAAAGTGCATTGTGCCAACGTAGTTCCTCATATACATTTATACAGCATACTCAAATAGCTTATGGCGTTGTCCTACATTTTACATTCTGGTTTATAACATTCAGTGACAGTCCCATTTCATTTAGTTACACTGACCCATAATCACATTGTTACGATTTGAAACAGCGGTATCCCTCTCTTACCGGTCTTCAATTGCGACTTTATAGTTAAACATGTACTAAACTGTGTAGGAGGAATGCCAACTAGGTTGACTGGAGCATTTTGTAAAATGAATGTGATATACACAGGATGCCTTGAGAAAGTGTGACCATGAAAAAGTTATTTTTGAATTATGTGAGTGTAATGATTGTTTTTGAATGGCATATGAGTATTATTTTTTGGTCGAGTCCGCAGATTGTGGCCAAAAATTCTCCCGAATGTTTCATCAAAACATGAATTCCACACACGGAATACAAACAACATCTTCGTACCACTTAGAATCAATTGGCTAAACTTCCACGTTATAAATAAAGTTCACAGTCTTAAATTAAATTGCTCTGTCGTTACTATAGGAATTCATTTTTTCAGCAGAAAATGAAGCTCCTCCAAGTCTTCTTTCCAACCCGATATCGTTTTTCAGTCATGTTAAAGTGTGACGTTGCCAAGTTAAACTTAATTACTTATTTTCGGTAAGATATTGGTTCCTTACTAACAGTCCTGAATCTTTCTAACGGATTGTTGTTGCGTCTCCAAATTTTGGTTGTGGACTTGAATCAATGTATTATGTTGTGGAGCTCATTCATATCATCTAGTAGATAATCTAAATATTGATATTTTTAAACCGATTTCTAGTGATATTATTAAATAGCACTCCCTACCCTGTGTCTGACATCATCAACTAATACAGCGTTGAATTCCCCTTAACTTCATATCAATAATGGTACCTCTCTTGTCAGTGGTTATCCGGAAATAACTTTCTTATTTTATGTAACATAGCTGTTGTAATATTTTAAGTAAGACTCTACCCAAAACGTTGATACTCCAGTTATCTTGAAAATTGTTGACACGAATTGTAATGTCGGTTTTGGGTATCATAAAAATGAAAATTATGCATATCCACAAAATCATTTCTGTGAAATTTGCATTCGTCCATACACAGGACATAGGTATTTAAAAAAAATCTTTCGGTTGATGCTCCTAAACAAATTTAAGTGTAATTTGGTTCTGTAACCAAAAAACCTGAAATATACAGGGCAGGACGCTCTATTATATAAAATTACTTCTAGATGTTTGAAATTGACCATAAATGTTACTGAATCAGGAACATTGTTTGCATCACTTTGGTTATCCAATGCTACAGATAGGAATTCCCCATGTTTTTCCAGAGATTTTTTCCATAGATGTATTACAAAGGCGAGCAGGTCTCCTGTGATCTCTGCTGATGAAAGCCGTATTGCCGATCATTCATGATTTTGGAGCTCTCTGGTTATTAGATGAACTCGATGTTGATCACATTAAAAATTGAAAAAATAACATGTTGATAATTCAACAAAATAATCTACGATAAAGTTGGCGCTTGGAGTTTCGAAATCAATGTTGATTCCGCATTAGCGATCTCAGCCCATGCGGTAGGACCCTGGTTTCACATACCTGGCAACGATTTTGCAGTTCAGGTTGTACATTTTCTGACAGGTTAGTTTTCTGAATTTTAAATATTTTTGAGAATACTAGCTTCATTGTTTATTTGAAAGTTTGTTTTTGTAATTGATTGATTCTCCTTGCCCTGGTACACATGTATTTTTAAGAAGCGTATATACAGATGTATTTTTGAATGAAAATGAATTCTTCCGAATAGTGATTTATCAATGGCATAATACAATGCCAATAAATCAAATTCACCGGTGAGTGCTGGAGATTATCCATAATGACTTATTATTTCGATAAATTATTCATATTTACCAAGCGTAATTGGGCTTATTCATAATTACCGAACTTTAGGCATAATCGATTCATTACATTTACCGTAACATATTATATAACACCATTTCCGGTTACCTATTAGTCTGTTCAGTTTGAAAGAAAGATTAAAACTTTATTGTGTGGATTAAAACAGAACTCATACCGTGATATCGACCGAATTCATTTTCTCGCAATAAATTATCAACGAATCCAAAATTTTTCAATTTGACATCTGCTCCAATAAAACCGTGAGATGCTACTTCATTGAACACTAACTACTTTCTTGTTCCGTCAGATATTTGTTTGATGAAGTTGTGCTATCATACTTTCAACTGTCCTAATTCCATTTCAATTCAGATTTAGCATTATGGCGAATGAGCCGGGAATAATTATATAAGTAAGACAAGTGAATTGAAAATATAATCCACAAAATGTTGTTCATATAGAGTATAATGGAAAGCTTCCAGAGTTACACGGTTATGATTCCATCGTGGTAGGTTGATTCCGTCGTTATCATTAGAAATCATGATAGGTAGCAATTATCAATATAGTCCAGGCAACGAACCGGAAAATAAAAAAAATTTATATAGTAAGCTAGAATTTCAATTTTTTTCTGCATTTTGTTCCTTATACCGCATACATCATTCACAACTATCAAGACCGCGGGGGTCGACCTTTCTACCCCCCAAAACGGGGTTTCAACCCCCCGGAGGAGCATTCATATGAAAACAATCCAAAATTAATGAATTAAGAGCCGAAAATGACACCTAGTATGTTTTTTGGGTCGCTGAAAACGATTCCGCAGTTACTTTTCTCGGAAAACTCCCTCCAGATTAGAAATTTGGAAAATTTATATATAATATATAATTTATAATTTTGTTGCAAAAATAACCTCTAGTAGGGTTTTTGGGTCGCTGATCACGATTCCGCTGTTATTTTTCCCGAAAATTTCTCTCCAGATGGAAAATTCGGGAAATTTGAAATTTTCCTGAGACGGTTATGAATAATAAAGTATAATGCTGTTGCAAAAACGACCTCAGTAAGTTTTTTGAGTCGCTGATCATGATTCCGCTGTTATTTTCCCCGAAAAACTCTCTTTAGATGGAAAATTCGGGAAATTTGAGATTTTCCCGAGACGGTTATGAATAATAAAGTATAGTTTTGTTGTAAAATGACCTCTTGTCTATTTTTGCAACAAAATTATACTTTATCATTCATAACCGTCTCAGGAAAATCTCAAATTTCCCGAATTTTCCATCTGGAGAGAGTTTTTTGGGAAAAATATTAGCGGAATCGTGATCAGCAGCCCAAAAAACCTACTAGAGGTCAATTTTGCAAGAAAATTATATTTTATTATTCACAACCGTCTCAGGAAAATCTCAAATTTCCTGAATTTTCCATCTGGAGAGTTTTTTGGGAAAAATAACAGCGGAATCGTGATCAGCAGCCCAAAAAACCTACTAGGTGTCAATTTTGAAACAAAATTATACTTTATTATTCACAACCGTCTCAGGAAAATATCAATTTTTCCATCTGGAGGGAGTTTTCCGAGAAAACTAACTGCAGAATCGTGATCAGCGACCCAAAAAACATACCAGGGTTCATTTTCGGCCATTAATTCATTAATTTTAGATTGCTTTTATAAGAATGCTCCTCTGAGGGGTTGAAACCCCGTTTTGGAGGGGGGTAGAAAGATCGACCCTCGCGGTCTTGATAGTCATGAATGATCTATGGGGTATTAGTTACAAAAAGCAAGAACAATTTTGAAATTCTAGCTTACTATTTTTTTTTATTATGGAAATCTTTAAATATATACTTCTTAAATTGGGAATATATACTTTTTAAATTGGGATCATCTATTGAATCTGTCGAACTAATAATCAATGTATTCAAAAGATGGCATTATTTCCATGAGAGTTTGACAGTTTATGTTTGAGTCAGTTGAAAGTTCTGGGAATTGACCATTTCTGAGTATGTGTCTCTTTGATGTGTTATGATTTCCACACCAAACGGAAATCCTGATTTCCATTCATGATTTTCACATTGGCATGAAACCTGTCCCAGAAGTGAACCAACAGTGTTCCATAATCCAAATTTCTCACTCTGGATAACACACAAAGCCGTTGATAGTTCCATATCATAGATTGGAACTAGTGTTGCCCGAAATCGGTCTTGATCTTGCAGTCTTGGTCATTTTGCATTTTTGCAAGACCAAGACCAAGACCACGACCAAGACCAAGACTGACCGTGCAAGATTTGAGCAAGAACATCTAAGCCTCCGAGACTCTTGCGTCTTGCGGTAAAAATATATAAAATTTTGAAGAAAAAAATAGGCAGAAAATAGGAAGACGTGAAGTACAGATATAAATGACTATCAGTGCATTCTCGTTGAAGGGGGAATTTACGCAGTCCGAATAAGCAAATGAAAAATAATATTTTAAATATATTATGAAACTAAATAAAAATATGAAAATTATAAAAACAAATAATAAACTATATAGAATAAAGCGTAATAAAATTACATGTAGTATGTTACCGAGAAAATGTTTATTTTCTTAATATTTCTAAAGTTACATGCTGAAAAAGAGATCTTACAAACTGATTTGAAATCTAACATATAATAATAAGGTAGGTATAAGAGCGAAAAGCAGGACGCTATAATGTCATGCGTCTGTACGCCGCATGCGGCATCCTTTGATTTGCGACGGCATCCTATAATGAGAGCCGGCACGTGTCAAGGCGGCGCGGTACAAGGCGACACTTTCTAAGCGAATGTATCATAAATAATAGTATTTATTTCAATTCCAGTCATTCCCAATTGGCTTCGCTTCGAGTATAATGTAATAATTGTTTTTACTCTAATCCTTGTTGTTCTCGGAAAACTTATCACGTTTACAATTTGACATGAGTGACGAAAATTCAAATAGTTCTAGTCGGAGTAGTGAGAGTTGGAGTTATAGACCTGATAGACCTAAAAGCAAATTTGATGAGTTTATCGAAATAATTCATGCACCCCAAATTGCTTTGTGTAAATTCTGCCAACATAAAAAGGTTGGAATAGAAATGAAAAACAGAAACACTAATAGGTAATTGCGAGACTTGCGAGACTCTTGCTGCAAGACCAAGACCAAGACCAAGACTGGGAGCGCAATACCAAAACCAAAACCAAGACCAAGACCAGGTGTATTGGCGCAAGACCAAGACCAAGACTGGCTAAGCCTTGCATTTGGGCAACACTAATTGGAACAGATTCGCAACGAATTATATATAATCGAAATAATTAATCTTACTTTTACAAACTCGTTTAAATCATAATCATTTAAGATTGTGTAGATGAAGCAAACCGATGCATGCAATATGCTCACTCCTCAGTTTCAAGTGTATGTGATAATACCCTTTTCTCATTAATTATCATACGTAACTCATGAGTACAATGAATTAATTCCGAAAGTAATCATATCCTCTAGGTATGTAATACAGTTTCATAAATTTTCATCATTTCATAACACTTGAAGTGTTTTTTGGGATACGTTATGTAGAATACAATAAATTGGTATTCTGTCTCTGAGTCAGACGAGGATATGAATGATGGTAGTCCAAATTGAGAAGTAAAATTGGTTCAGTAATTTATACCACGTCCCAAAATTCAAATCTAGTATAAGAAAACGCTGTTGTACATATATCGTACAAAATATATGTGTATGTATTGTATCTATATATGGTACAAAATATTTATGATATACTGGTTACCTAATGATCGTAGATTCAGAGTATCAAAATTTTCAGAGAGCAGTAGCGCTTCAGTTTTCTCTAAAACCCAAATTTTTTGGTGATATTAACCTCTTACATGCAATTTTCCAAATATCTCGGGAAACATACCTACTATGGATATGAGCTAAAGTTTTCTACGAGTCATCTTTTTTATAGATGAGTAAATGTGTATCGAATTTTAATACGTCAGGAAATACCAAACTGAAGAGTTTTTGTTGATTACACAGAAAATGATAGAGGTCAGTTTAACGCAACATTCCTTCATTAGCTTCAAGCTTGATTCGCAATATCATCAATTACACTAAATATCTCTGTCGTCATAACAGGACTACAGAATACACTATGCTCAGTTTCCTGAAGGACAGTGATACATTGATGACTGACGATTATGCCTTGAACTGCTTCTGGATGACGGTGGAGAAGTAAAATCCTGATATATGTGCAATTTCAGTATCCCAATTATATTTTTGTTATTATGAACTAGGCTTACCTCTCCTTCTTATTTTGTTAATTTGAAACGAGTATTCGCGTTTCTCTCGAAAACGGTGAGATTTTGAGAACCTCATCAGAAGTACATTATTTATGTTTGAAATGAAAGTGTAAACCAGGAGAGTGTGCAAAGAAAACAAAAAAGTATTCTCGAAAATGTTAAGCCTAAAAGAATTGCCGAAAAATCGAGTACTCAGTGCCCTCTACCGCATATGCAAGAATTTCAATGGAATATCTTCAATTGCACAAGAGCTACAACAAAATTTTGTTTTTCGAAAATCAAGTTCAACGCCTGTATCTCCGAAATGGAAGAAGATGATAGGACCGTAGTTTATATAAAGGAATCTGATCATTTTTTCAAACATACCATACCCTGCATTTGGGTGGTCTTTCTGAAACACCCTGTAGAATAGGTTCACAAAACAGGTACTAAAACGTTATTTAACAGGTTCAGATAATTTTGCCATATCTTCATCATGAAATCATTGTCTTGATAAAATCTGATTGACGTGTCGATTTCATGGGAGAAGAATAATTCTAAAGAACCCTTCTCAAAGAATGTTTCAAAGTACTCCAAAGAATTCAATGATATGTACAAAATTGCAATTTTTGAAAGATTATCAGGTCATAAAAAGTGTGAAGTATCAGTTGTCAGATGCTCAATGAGGGGAAATCCATGTATATAAAAGGCAAAGACCATTTACATAATCACTCAATCATCACGAATATGCGAAAGCTAACCAAATTGAAAGTTAGGTAGGTTAATTAAAGGTATCCGCTAAGAACGGATTTTTCGAAACTCGGTCTCAAACGGGGTGAAAGGAATTTGATATATTTTGACATTTCCGACAGACAATGTAATAAGGTACAATTTATCTGACAGAAAGTTTCATAGATTATGACAGAAGGTTCCATAGATTAATGGATCATTATCACAGTTCACCCTGTCTGAGCTATGGCAGACAACACGTGACTCACACGGCATAGAGTATAATTCTACGTAATTTCATGCTTTCAGCTATTTTACACTTTAGGGATATTTTTGTTGTACTTGGGGAATGACATCGCGGTGATGCAGCCGAAACTTTCTGCTACGGGTCACAGCTTGCGGACCCCTTAACCATGTATTGACTATTCTTGTGAGCGTAGCTAGCATACAACACCTAGTACATAATAAAGGGTTTTCCATTAAAGCCGGGTAGATGTTAAAATTGAATAAAACAGGTTGTGTGTGAGATATCAACGAATTTTTTGTTTTATTTGAAAGGCCTATTAATGACATTATGTGTGAAATATTACATCGTTTGAATGGCCTCCGCGGCTTCGGTGGGTGTCGCGCATTCGAGAGGTCCAATTTTCGACGACTCTGGCGCATAGATCAGGTTGAATTTGAGCAATGGCACGGGTTATGTTGACTTTGAGTGCACCGGTCGTTTGCGGTCTATTGGCATAGACCTGCGACTTAAGGAAACCCCACAAAAAAAATCTAACGGGGTCAAATCGCAGGATCTCGGTGGCCAGTTCACGTCACCTCTGCGTGAGATAACCCTGCCCTCAAATCGCTCGTGCAGAATGTCCATTGTGCCATCAGCTGTGTGGCACGTGGCGCCGTCTTGTTGAAACCATATATCGTCCACATCCATATGATCCAATTTGGGACAAAAGAAATTGGTTAACATAGATCGGTAGCGCTCTCCGTTGACGGGGATGGCAATGCCATCGCCGTTTTCGAAAAAGTACGGACCGATAATGCCGCCGGACCACAATCCACACCAAACAGTGTTTTTCAGCGGATGCATTGCCACTTGATGGACCTCGTGCGGATTGGCATCGTCCCAAATCCCGCAATTTTTCCTGTTGACGTACCCATTCATCCAAAAATGGGCCTCGTCGCTGAAGATGATTTTTTTGTTAAAATCGGAGTCTGCTTCCAACTGCTGCAGAGCCCAGTCAGCGAACTCACTGCGTTGTCTATGGTCGTTTACCTTCAGCCTCTGGGTCGGTTGGATCTTGTACGGGTGTAGACATACGTCCCGACGCAATATTTGCCAAGTTGATGTCTGCGAAAGGCCGAGTTCTTGTGCGCGGCGCGGAATTGACTGACTCCGGTTCTCCTGCCCACTCTCATGGACAGCGGCGATGTTTTCGGCAGTGAACCAGTCAACTCAAATTTGTCCACGAGACGTTGAATAGTCGACTGGGAAGGACGACCATGCAAACCGTAAAATGGGCGCAACGCGCGCATCGTTGCCAAAAGACAACATCAATTTTGATAATAAGGTTTTATCATTTGAACGCGTTGCTCGACACTGTAACTTGTCATGGTGATTCGTCTTGAGTGACTGAATAATAAACAACAGATTTGACAGATGCAACCTAAATAATATGGCTGTCATGAATTGTCAAAATCTACCCGTCCCTATTGGAAAATCCTATAGATTCGGATGAATTCACTTGAAATATGACTGCAATATTAATTACATACAGGCAACTCATTTTGAAGGGAAAATAATATATAATAACAGGTGCCCAATACAGAACAATGCTTTTTCGAGTCACAAACAAGCAGCGAAGATTTGTTGACAGAGATTTCACGACCACACATGAATTCAGAGTCCTTAGGAGTGATCTGAACACAACTCATCACTAACGGTTTCGAATTGCGGTTATATAAAATGTTACATAGTGATAACCTGAACGTTCCTGTTACTACTGGTTATAAACTCTGAAGTTATATACTGCTCCCCGAGGAATGTGTCGGAATGATTATTTATATTGCTCCATTCGAGCTTTTCAAGAGATTCATGTAACAGAGATATTGCCATTACTAAATTATATGGATTCATATCACGTGAAATTGTTGATTATAAATTCACAGTTATCAATGAATGGACAACTATTTTCATGAGACCAGTAATCCTTTGAATTAAATAGAACATTGAACGTTATAAGATATATTAGAAGTTGATTCGGTAATAACATCACTGAAAAAACGAAGCTGCAGGCATAGACAAGATAACCTTGGAAATCCTAAAAGAGCTGAAAGGATCCGTATGTAAACATATAACCTGTTCAATAAATAAGACATTATTTGAAGTCGGTACTGTCAAACCTTCATTTTCATTTTTAAATTTTCTTTAAAAACATAATATCATTTTAGACCATCAATTCGGATTTAGGCAAAATAAATCTACTGAGGATACTATTGCATTATTAATATGAAATATTTCTGATGCATTTGATAATTGTACTCTTCACTTTGTGTTTTCATCTATTTGGCCGATGCCTTCGATACAATAAGCCATCGTCATTTACTTGTAAAACTAGAACATGTAGGAATCAGAAGTCTCGGTCGTGAATTATTAGCATCTCATCTAACTGAACGTGTCCAAATAGTAAAAGTGGGTGAAGTGTACACCTCAATTAATGAAATGGGAGTACCACAAGGTACTATACTAGGCTCATCAGTATTTAATATTTACTTGAACAATTCATTCAGAATAATAACCACCCGAAAATATTATATCATTACCTAATAGACACACATCTTATGTATCGCATTATAGGGTGTGAAGGAATAAAAGATATAGGTACACATGCGTTCTTTAGCTATATTACAAAAATGGTTTCCTAAAATTATTTACAAGAAGTTCAAATCGTATTCCGGTAATACTCTATTCTTTTATCTCCAAATTCTTGATCTTCGTCAAATATTTTGTAAAACTATGCTAGAATTTAACTACGAAAATAATAACATATCCGGAATATGAGTATAAAACACCTGAAAGAAAACAAGGCACGATAATTGTTCTAGAAGTATTGGTAAAAGCAGATTCACATATCTTACTGCCAAATATTATGATTGCCGGAAGTATGCCAAGAAAGTCATCCATGTTGAAACCAACATGAGAACTTCCACCATAGCATTAGATTTCATTACATAATGGCTGATTAAATTCAATCTTATACAGAACGACATGATTCATTCTATTAGTTATGATATGAATGAGAAAATTTACCAAGGAATCCTTCTTCATTTCATGGCCAGTTGACTCTCAATTCGCAATAAATTGAACCCCGTTATGAAATAGGGAACAAGCCGACGTAATGTATATCGAAATATTAACATTACATGGATTCAAATTCTTTCTCTATGATTCTCCAATAAGCAATCAAACATTTTTAGTATTATTGCTATATATTGAGCAATAGTTCTAAATCGCAAAACAAAGCTACTCAAAGTACAGTTTTCTATAAAGAACCAAATGCATTCGTTTTCTTATTGTAGGACTTTTTCTCATTCAATATCCCGTTTTGCAAATTTTTTAGTCGTACAATAAACGTTTCAATCTTATTTTGGTAGTATTTAAATACTGTGTTATTTTGCCAAAATAGATCATTCCCAATATATCAATATGATTGAACAAATTGTGCCTGGAATAGTTCAAAAATTGATAGAAAACTTTGGCAGTTCAAGTCTAACATTCAAACATGGAGAAAAAAAATTTTAGAAGCACCGAAAGATAAGAAGATATAGTCAATCCAAAAAAGTTTTGGATAAATCAACTGATTGAAAATTAAAGAGAAAAAGTTTCTAAAATATTGAAATTATAGCATTTCTGTAAAAGCAGATTGCTATGACAATAATGACTACAAATAATAAACAAGAGAAGGAAAACGTAATGAAACCAAGTTTAAAACCGCTAGGGCCAAATTTACCATTTAGTGGAAGCAAAAATAATAATCGATATTAAATACTATTCACATCTAGTCCTTGCATATATAGATGCATCTAATGACGAATTGGATTTTGTGTTAGACGTCTAGTTCAAAGTTCTATTTTTGGCTTTTAAAGTGTTTTGTAACATGATAGTTATTATTAGAAGCAATAGAAGACCAAGCGGTTTTTAAATTAAGTAATAATGCATTATCACAATGTTTGGTATTGTATTGACTTAGTTCCTTTCAAAATCAGGAATACCTGAGTTTCAGTTGAGTAATAGAGATCCAGTTGATTTTTTATACTAGGAGTAACTTTTTTTCATTATATTTATTAGAAGAGTTGTTTCGCTTATATAGTTATATACATCTGAACGTATACTTGCTATTTTTCGATACAATTTTTTTTTTAATATTCCAATTGAAAATTGTAGAAGTTTTTCTTAATTTTCTCCAAATAGTTCAACTGCTGGTTACAACCAATTATGTTAGATTCATAAATACATTCACTTCCAGTTGGATTGATCATTTATAAATTAGATGAATCTGTCCACAAGCTGCATATTTTGAATCTTGAATCTTGAACAAACGTTATTAGTCGAGGAAATGAAGCATTAAACTAGGTTCAACCTTTCATCACTGGCGCAGTTGGATGTATTGAGATGCGATTTTCTGCATTCGATTGCGGAAAATATTAATTGCATTTCTACAGCCGAAAAATGCATTTTTCTGAGTACACTTTTGAGGTGTATAAAAAAACGGAGTCGAAGTAGTTTCTCGGGGGTTTTTGGGGTCGCTGATTACGAATATGATATCCGAAAAATTCCTTGAGGCCCCTTGGACCATCTCCGGGATGTACGGGGTTCCGAAAACCCTGGATTTCGAAGAATTTCATTCGAAATTATTTTTCAATGCCTGTCAACTGTTCTAGAGAGGTAATGAAGGATTTTTGGACATCATATGTCCATGATCAGCGATCCCAAAAACACCCGAAAAACCAATTCGAGGCCATTATTAAAATCACCTCAAAAAGTGCACTCAGAAAAATGCATTTTTTTTCTGTCAGAATGCAATAAATTTTCTCCGCAAAAAACAAGCGCATCAGAAAATTTCTAAATCCGAATAGAATGCAGAAAACCGCATCTCAATCCACCAAACTGCGTCAGTCTTATTATTATTATTATTCACTTCTGCTTGATAAATAAATAGCCATTTCATGTGATGATAAGTTACAATGACACAAGACAATTTTGTTCGTTATGTGAATTTTGTGTGAAGAGTGGAATGAAACATGATACGTTTAACAGCAGCAAGTTCAAATAGAACCGATTGGGATATCAAATTCAATTCTTCTATCATCTATAATAGTTTTCAAATGCTTTGTTCAACTTTCTATAACCACTAATTGGAATCGTGAATGATTTCTAGGGCCACAAGAGTGCTGTTTCCTATTCTTCCTAACGTGGATTCGGGTTGTTATAGTTTGAACAATACTTCTGACACCAATTCAAAACAATAGGGAATAAACAAGTAGTTTCCCGTCCATTAAGCTGAATGGTATCATTCTTTGATGTTTTTGAATGTTTTATTCAACAATTGAAGCATTCTTCATACGTTCTACACGACAGCCAATTACATATTCTGAATAAAAGTCACAATGTTTTCTGCTCTCAGTATTCGAACAACAGCCCTAACTCCTCCAATCTCTCTTTGTCTTTTCTCTTTTTAGGCCACTTTTATGTTCCATTCACAATATTGCTATTTTTTATGCATCTCGTTGGTAGAGTCCAGTTCTTTCTGATTCTACCTGGACCTGGCATATGCGTTGATTCCGTAGATGTCTGTTATTGTAAGTAGCCTTTGAGCCACACAAATGAGGTTTGATGAACATTTCATGAAGTTCTACAGAGTGTTTCATTAATGTTGCACGAAACTTTGAGGTCAGATTCCTTCGGTCAAAATATAGAAGGAACTTCATATAAACATATGTCCGATAACGCTTCGTTTCACAGATACAGGTTGTTCAAGTGATGTGTTCAAAAATATGTCACAATGGCCGTAAGTTTCAATATTTTTTTTCTGAAATGTATGCTTATTGATGGCATCAAAGTAAATAATAATAATAATGATACCACGGTTAGAAACTCAAAAATGCGTTACGAGCCAAAATTTTATAGCATTTGTTGAAAATGGCATCCTCCAACGTGAACACATGTATCAATTCGCGTCTCATTGATTGGCGAACACGTTGAAAAGTGCCTGGAGTGTTTTCAATTGTTTCGCAATAGGCAATAATTCGGTTTCTTAATTCTTTGATTGTTTCAATTGAAGTAATTTAACCTAAATGTTTGAGATGATCCCATAGGACAAAATCTATTGAATTTAGATCTATCCAGCGATTGGGATATACTGTATCTGAATGTTGTCGAGCTTGAATGTGGTGGAACATTTGGTATTTCAAATTTAGCGGGACATTCTCCAATAGCTCCTGCAACTCTTCTTCAAGGAAATAGAGACAAACCTCAACATTTAGCCTGATTGGCCAAAAAATTAAAGTAAGCCGAAAATTGATGTTGATGGCGACTTTCAATTATCTGTTGTGGATTTTCATCTGCCCATATGTGATCGTTACGGAAATTCATTATATCATTTCTGGAGAAATTGGCTTCGTCCGTAAATAATATTATTGATAACAACTGAAGATTTCTTCCGATTAACGGGTTCAGAGATATGCATAGGTTTGGTTTTCATTTTTTTATTCGAAAACTAAGCTGGATACAGAAAAAGTCAAGGGCCATGAAATTTTATTTTCAGTTGCTTCAACCAAAAAAATTACCAACATCTGAAAAAATCTAATGCTATTTCCTTGTGCAAAAAACATCCCTGGTGATACTCCATCAACTGTAATAGGTCCAAAAGATACTTCATTAAGATGTCAACAATATATGTGAATCTTATCAAAATCAGTTTCAGCCTTTTCTAGAAATTGATGAAAAACCGATTTTTTTTTTAAACTTGAACACCCTATATGTGAAATGCATCGTTTCCTGACATATGTTTATATGAACTTTCTTTCACAGTTTGACCCAAAGTATCTGACCCTTCAAACTTTCATTCAAACACGCTGAGAGTCACCATCAACTATGATTTATTTCAATAATAATACTCTTCTGTGACTCAGATCCAGTGCATATAGAGCATTATATTGTATTGCATCATGTTGGAGATATCAACATACTGTGACTCAATAGATCGTTTGTGTCCCCCCCCCCTGCTGCTGGGCCGTTCAGTATGTTTCCACCGCTGCAGCAAATTCTGCAACTCTGTACATCTTAGGATTCAGAATGTCTGATGACTGCAAGTTAGAAAGATCTCCCTATTCTATTTAATATGAGCCTAGGTGTTGTACCCTTAGATCCTGCAAGGTATTGCATTCTGTGGGTATGTGGATAGAAGTTTCGTCCTCCTCTTTGCAGAAACTGAAACTCTTCTTCATCTATTAATCCAAGCTTATAAGAAGTGTCCATTCAACCAACAGTACCCTGTAAGGATTGCCGTTAGTATTCTGAGTTTTTTTTCGCTCAAGTTGATGCTGTCTTCAGGTCTCTTCATGTTATAGTTTCCCAGAAGTTTATTTGCCTGCCTTAGTTCTTGTAGTCGTATCCAGTGAAGAGATCTTTTAATAATTACGTCCTTTTTGACTCATTCAAGAATTGTACTGCCGCAGATAGGTTCAGGTCCAAGAAATGATATTTCAGCCCCTTTTTTGCGAATTCGTCTGCTGTTTCCTCCCCCTCCACTCCGGCGCATCCAGGAATTCATAGAAGGAAAACTACTGTGTCCCTAGGCATTCCAGATCATATTGGAGCTGACTGCGTGGGAGTTCAGCGTGTTGATGGCGGATCCACTATTTCCTGTCTAAGAAAATGTCTTCGTATATTGAACTGGATACATTTCCGAACGGCTCTTGGAAAACTCTCGAAGTATTCGGTTCGATGTCCATTTACTCCTATTCCAGTTCTTTCTGTTATTCTAGAAGCGTCAGTGTATCATTTATTGGCCTTTCTACTGAGTCTTGAGATGGTTTTTTGGCCCATTCCTATTTGCTACTTAGCTTCGTGGTGAATTCGTCCACGAAGCTGTACCCTTTTTCATCTTGTGTTGGGGCAAATCTCAGGTTTGCTGATTTACAGGGAGGGATCCATACTTATGATTGGTGATTCCCTCTCCAGTATTTCTATATGTTGTTTATCGTCATAATCTCCACTATCATATGGAGGATTACTTCTATAGCGCTGTTGAGCTTGTTCTCATTACATATATTATGTATATACATGCAAGTCTTTGGATTTTTGATAGATTCATCCTTGAACTCACCCAATTTGTTCTGCTATCCCGAATTACTACCCCACATGTGATGATCGGTCTCACTACTACCATGTACACCCACCACAAGGTACTTGGGTTCCAACCCCAATTTTTCGCCGCAATGTTTCTGCACATCGTTGTGGCTCTTGTGGCAGAGGAAGAGGTAATTCACTCTGATAGTGTCACAACGCCAACTGTACCTGTCGTAGATTCAAATGTGTATTTTGTACCTTTATCAAATTAATTTCCATTTCCATGTACCCACATTCATTTGTATGATACTTCAAGTAGTTATTCATTCAATAACTCTGATTACACCGTAATCTTAGACCTGAATAATTTATATTTAATTTCCATTTTTTTTTCAATTAATCAAGCAAATCTATCTGATCACATTCTTATACGTGTTTTTTGTTGGAAGTTCTCAAATATTTGTTATAAGAGAAGATAAATAAAACTCATGAAGGGAATTGTAACCATTATTACTAAGTGCGATAAAAGTCAATATTAGAGCCTTCAAATTTACTGATATTCTCCTGACACTGAGTGGTGCAGGTGTGATGACATCACTATCGGAGTCAATTACTTAATTCATTTTGATTCTCGTAGACAGTTCAGACAAATTCAATATCTAAATAATGTAACACCTGAACTTCCGAAGATAAATATTATTCTATCGCATTGTAATAGTTTCATAGACATATGGATGCTACTAATACTGATCGCGGAAAAATCGACTGCTGAGAATTGATCTGAAAATATCTATGCCAAAACAAAACAAAAAAAATATGTCGATAATATTTTCGGCACTATACCTAAGTGAAGATTTTAATTTGATTCACTCAACTTTACTGTAGAAATAGAATTCCATTCCTTGATATTGACATAACCAAACATGGTCATCACTTGCAATTCAACATCATATAAAAACACTGAAACAATAGATATATTTCTGTGCAGTAAGACCAATTTATTATGAAATAGCTCTATTCAATAGTCTTGTTCATAGATTATTAAACGTCGCTTCGATTCATTGAAATTGTAAAACGGTGGTGAGAAACTTCATCAAAAAGCGTTGGATACTGTTTACGACTAATCTTTGATCAATAACTAGATTTCTAAACAAAAATTAAAAATGAAACTTAACCTTAACCAATCTAGAGGCACTACCTTCGAATCAATCAATGAAAATCTTCAGAAATTAATAATATATAGAATTTTTTTTATCCAAATTCACAATACAACCAATTCACAGATATACGAACTAGATAAAAAACCGTTTAGGCAATATTTTTGATCAAATTTCCGACTTCGACAAATTCGAGATTCACAAAATCATGTTCAAAATGCTATGTGGGGCAAACTAGAAGGAGCATTGTGACTCGATTCAAAGAACATTTTGCTCACATGAAGTTAAACAATTATGAGAAATCAGCTCTCTAGGGAGCTTGTTACTTTTGGAACACAGATATAACAAATATCTAGGTAAGAAATTGATGAATTCAGATTTATTTCCAGCTGCGTAATATCTTGTTTTTCTCCCATCGATGTATATACCATCATACAGAAATTTCACAACTGAAAATCATAAAATTCATACTCTACGCGTTAAGACCTTCCATTTGATACCCATGAAGCTATTATTTCGAAACTTTCGACTGACGCTGTTTTTTTTTTTAAACAGGTCACACCATTTGTCACATAAATTCTTCACTTTTAGAACACACTGCGGACAAATATCTAGGTAATTTCGAAAGGATGGAAATGTATAAACGAAAAAATCAATTCTCTGAATTCCGATTTATCTTCATCTGAGGGTAACCCTTTGTTTACATTATTATCCACAAATAGTATTTAAACAGGCACATTTTGATTTCTAATTCAGTTTACACTGATGATGTCTACTTGGTAGCTGAGATATGCTCGGTACTTCAAAACTACTCTCAGTGGATATGTGAGAATTCATTTATAGTTTATTGAATAACTTTGATTGTCCTTATTTTGTTACTTCTTCCAAACTATACCTCACAACAAGGAGAAGTTGAAAATCATGACATTTCTCATTCATATGACTGTCTACTTAGATTTCGGAAAAACTACCACCCAAACTTTTGAAGCAAATATGTACGGATTTAGATGAACACAAGAGGAAATTCACTGCTCACATTACATTTCGAAAATACTATCTTATCTCTGTCTCTCATACCCCTCACCAGTTTCTTGAAGCTGTAAATACCGTAGCGATCAACTGCCGATTATTTATAAATTGTTTTTGTTTGCAAATGGAAATATCGAGAGTCAAGAATTCCTCAGAGGCCACGGAGTGCGAAGCGCCGCGTATATAAGCTAGCATAAAATAATCAGAAAAAATTATTGCTGACGTTGACACAAGCTATGCTTATTATTATTTACTTGAAGTTATCGTGGATGAGGTATGAAAAACTATAGCATTGCATACATGTATCGTTCTATTTTATGGCTGGGTGAAATAGGTGTTTTTATTCATTTGTGTCACTCAAATTCAAATTAATATAATCACGAACATTCATGACCACGATAATACTATTTTAATGTATTTATTCAGCGTAAACACGTTCTTTGTTTCTATGAAACGGTGAAATGTGATGCGACGTCCACAAATGCTAGTTAGTGCTCGGTCAATAACAAATTTGCCCATAATATAAGCAGTGATATAAATCATATATCTGCAATATCCGTGTTACTCTGATTGTAAGTATCAGTAAAGTAGTATAATTTATGATATTTCATATACCGGAAATATGACTTCAAAAGCTGTTCATCTGTTCAATATACAGTATGAGCACTAGCAGCTCCTAATAATATTTTTTGAGGAAGTAAAATTAAGACTCCAATCTGTCTATAAACTATACAAGGAGCCCGCATGAATGTTAATGCAGCATTATCCTGATTTTCGTTTCTGTACTATTGTAGCTCTTGAGACAGATTACCAAGCACAAACTCAAGCTTTTATCTCCTCCAGGGAAGCGGATCCCACAATCCCTTATATGATTATGTCAGGTACATTTATCCATATCAAGTCTTCGATATCCATGCTCGGGATCACGACCAACAACACCTTATCATGGGATGATCATATGAGGTTCATTGCGAAAACGCTCCACAAAAACTTGGTTTTCTATTCCATGGCCTCATAATCTACGCAGAACAGATTCGACCTGTCCTGGAGACCTGTTCACATGTTGGGAATTCGGCTCCCAACAGTACGCCGAAAGTCTTATATTCCATCCAGGAGAGAGCTATCCGTCTGATTGATGCTGTCACACGAATTGATTCACCTCCCTAGAACATCGTAGAAATGTGGGCGATCTTTCCCTTTTCTATAGATATTTCCATGGTCGGTGTTCATTAGAAATCTTGTCTGTTATTTCACTACGAGAGATTGCAGGCAGGAGGACTAGACGAGATCAAGATAGTGACCCCCTTCATTGTCAAACTTTGTCCTACCAGACTTCATTTTTCTATCGAACGGCAGAGTTGTGGAACTCTTTGCCTAGTGAGGTCTTTCCTAATGCCTATAACCTACAAATCTTTAAGGAAAATTCAAATGCCTCTTCCAACATTCCACCGCTGGCTCACAAAGTTTTCGAATATTATAGGTTCTCCTCTCGTGTAGTCAAAGTGTAGAAGAAAAATATATAGATAATCACTTGTTTTTTGATACTAGGAGTTATTTTTCCAGTATATTTATTGGAAAAGTTTTGCTTATATCTTCAAATTACTTTTTATTTGTAATAAAAATTTCTTTTAATAAATATTTCAATTGAAAATTGTAGTAGTTTTTCTTTATTTCCTCCAATTAATAGAAATGATGTTTGATTCTTTGTTGTATTATGGATTCCAATTCATACAGGTTGAAAATCTCGCCTCAATACATCTTAGGGGTAGAGCCGCCATTGAAAGATCGAAAATTTGAAACGAGAGAACGTATCACAATACAACCGTTCAAATTATGCGATTAGCACAATAGGAAATTATCATGTGTTTCATCCAATTACTCATTCTGAATATGTGTAAACAGACAGCACTTGTGATTATAGATTATCGTTGAATACATGAAATTCTAACAAATATTGTACGACCCCTCCATTGAAATCAAGTGTACTTCGAATCGCATTACGCGATAGTTATATTATATCTCGTAATAATTAGTCTGGACGTAGTTTGATTCACCACATATGTGTAGGCAATATCAACAGCAGTTCCGTATAATCTAACTCCAAGCAATAAAATCAGTAATATCGAATAAAATTACACACACAAACTCTTACACAATGCACTATAAATTTTTGATGGGATTCATCAAATCTAATTGAAAATACGATATGCTCACGAAATTTATTGTACGAACTGCTATTTTTTCTTACGTACTTGTCCTTCTCACACATCACCCGCTACGTATCATCAGACTCCCGTGGTACGGTTGGCTGGAATCCTTCGGGGGGATAATCTGAGTTGTCCGAATATTGCTTCTCTTTTGCGATGTACAGTCTCGCATTCTGACAATACTTGTCTGGCTGTTTCAGATCCTTCGCCGTATAGTCTGCTGGGAAGGTCCCAAAAGCCTCATTGTGTGCAGGTGTCCTCTCATAGGACTATGATGGCAGGTGAGAAGAGATTTTATTGTTTATGCTGAATAATATATCAGCTCCGTTCTTCACCAATTCCTCATTGAATGTTTACTCAGATCTATGCCAGGAGCTTCATTCCAACATTATCTTTGTCATTCTTCGACCCAATCCCGCATGCATTCCCGTACAACGGTTTTTCTCACTCGGAGTACACATCCTGGGCTGATATATGGGGTTGGAGAGCTCATTACTGCTAGTTCATCAGCTTTGTCGTTTCCCTTGATACTACAATATCCTGGAACCCACACAGTTATTTTGTTGTATCATGCCAGAACTCGCGAGTTCTTATCGGCATTTCCATATCAGTCTCGATGTCACTATTTGATCAATAAAATATTATCTCCAGTGAAGGCAGGTTGTTTGTGTGTATATCCTGATCTATGAATTACGCATTCCACTCATGTTGCAGAATTTCGTACACTGCCGCTTAGAATACGGAAAAGTATATCACCCAGGGAGTTTCTCGACTTACTGTATATCTCAGCATCTGTCCTCCCCTGCTCGTGAATCCGTCTGCGTAGCAGGATGTGGTAACTTGAGCTGCTAGGGACAGCCAGAGATTAACCAGGTTCTCGGGGTTAGGTATAAGCGGTTGATCGGAAGAGGTAGGATTATACGATGGATGTTTTATTGTAACACTTACACTTATAGTTCAGAAGATAGTGGGGAAGTAGCTCGAACATGAAAAATTCTTTTTGCATCGGGTTTCTTGACCCCCAGGAGTAATCATTACATTCAGCCCGTTTGCGGCCTGCCAACCTGGCGAAAATAGAGGCGGTTGAAGCCCTCGAATTGCCTCCAAAATTGAACTATAAATAATAATTTTAATGGCAATTTTACATTCAGAATCTGTTCTTGATAGTTCTCGAGGTCACGAATTCGAGGTCTCATTCGGGAAATTCAACATGGCAGACCGGAAGTCGAGGTATTGCCCATAAAAAATTCAATAATGGCCATTTTGCTTTGAGGTCTAATTGAATAGATTCAACATGTCGGACCAGAAGTAGAGCGATTTTCTTGTGAATATGGTATTTTTTTTTCGTTTTTTTGTTGGAAATAATTGGTACTTGTGGGGTTTCCGAGGTAGTTGATTACGAATCTGAGGTCTAATTTGGTGAATTCAGAATGGCGAACGGGAGGTAGAGTCATTTTCTCATAAAAATCCTTGTTTCCTTTCCGTTTTTGTTAACGTTGGAAAATTTGTTCTGATTTCTTACAAGTAGGGTTGGTACGAGACCCAAGAAAAATAATAGTCTAGCCTATCCTATAACTCCCGGGTTTTTCGAGCCCGAAACAATTCTACTTCATATTTTTCATAATTTATGTTAATCTTACATCAGATTCAAGATCAGCGAGCTCGAAAATTTCCAAGTACCCTTTCTCAGCCCAAAAACTAAAAAAACAAGATTTTTATGAGAAACTTACACTACTTTCGGTCCGCCATTTTGAATTTAACAAATTAGAACACAGATTTGTATTCAATGACCTCGAAAACTCCCGAGTATGTATGTTCAAGGCAAAATTTCCATTTCAAAATTTTTTATGTGAAATAGCTCGACTTCCAGTCCGACATATTGAATTTCCTAAATGGAACCTCGAATTCGTGATCAGCGACCTCGACAACCCCTCGAGTACAGATTTTCAAGGCAAAATAGTAATTTAAAAATTTTTTTTTTTGAAAGCTCCATTTGGGGGTCATCTCGAGGGCTTCAACCGCCCCTAACTTCGTCATTTTGGCCGTTCGCAAACGGGTTAAGTGTGATGAATACTCCTGGGAATCCAAGGAACACGATGCAAAAACAATTTTTTTATCCGAGCTACTTCACCACTTTTGGACTTTCGACATTTTTTCACGACTCATTTACTGGACTATTAGTAACTGTCATCACCATTGTTGACTAGATACTATTACAAACTACGACCGATCGAATGTGGCTTTGTATTGACTTCAATGTCACTGATCTTGATATGTTATCACATAGCATGTTTATTGTTCAGTAAACATTGTGGTGCTATGAGAAAATAGAATACTACTAGTTTAGTTATAGTTCAGGAATTATGGAAGATGAATCCCTTATTCGTATGTTACACCTCCCACGGAAGAGTGAAAAAATATAAAAGTATGGTTTACATTTTTTCCCATTCATTTCATACAGCTTATACTTGTTACCTACGTTTACATATATCACAGAAGAAAATCGCATTTGGTAATACTAATTATCATTATTCTTTGAGGATTTGCTCAAGTTCTTCAGTTCGGTGTTACTAATTAGACTTGCTGTATACACTTTTAGTTTTATATTTCTCGCAAGTGATGATGTGATTGATTGCATCTCAATATTGTTCTTATTTACTCCTGTCAAGCTTTGTTAAATTCTGATAAAATTTTTGTTATGTTTTGTCAAATTATTTCCCAAAACATTCAACTCAACTGAATGTATGAAATATGAGTCGTAATTTTGACCTAACATGGCAATTGTCATCGGCTTATAATGCTGGGACTGATTTTCAGCACACTAGTAACCTCATTAATTGATAATGTTCTCCATTTATAGTGAACGCTGTATAGGGTCTGCATTTCGGATTCAGTACTACCTAGTAATACCCTTGTGACGAATCATCCATGTGGTAACTTGAAGATTTATTCATCAATATTTCGACTTTCCTCAAAGAAACGGCTGACAAGGACCGTCTTGTGATAACTTGAGCTGCTAGCGTTATCAATGGTTGATAGGTAGAGGTGAAATTATAACGTTAGTGAATTTATAAGCTTAGTAACTGTCATCGCAATTGTTGAAACTACTTCATACGATCTAATAATCTATGAATAAAGGCCAATCACACGGAAATGGATTGATAACTTTTGATGACATGGAGTATGTTAACAATTGTCAACACCAATGAACATTTTCCACCAGGTTTGGGAGGGTTAACTTGCAGTCCATTTTCGGTCCAATTTGAACTGGTCGGACTGATAAACGGAGACGATAAGAAATGATGGTGGAAGTATATAAGAATGGCATGCTTTCCAAATAATCACCTCAACTTGAAAAGGGTTAACCTCCAGTCAAAAAAAAAAATGCGGATGCTGTATCTCGAGATCTAGCAGCCGGCGAAAATTCGGTCTGTGAGATGAATTAGTCACTGAACCATCCTCTGACGACAAGCCATAGTGCCATCGGGTTAATGTCCAGAGCATCAATATCGCCTTGGCTCCTAGACTATATAGTTCAGGATTCATGGCAGATCCCTTATTGGAATATTAGCAGATGCTCCTGACAGATTTCTCTCTCATGTTGTCACCTGTCCACTGCCTTCAATCTTGTATGTGCACCCAGTTCGCATTGAATGAGCACTTGAGAGTTGTGGTTGAATTCATTTCAAGAATTTCACTTCTCACTTCATTCTTGTTCATGTTCTGTCCCGATAATATTTCCATGGATGCTGTTGGTGTTGTTTTCACAGCTCTCATCATAATGCAAGGCAAGTCTCACTACCTAATTCAACTCGTCCGCAGCTACGTTTAGGCAATCTCTGTCAACCATACCAATTATCAGTAAATGTTCATATAAGGATGAGGATTCCAAAATTTACTAAACAAAAGAGCTGATTTCATTGAAACGTGTATGTGTGGAGTTTCTAGGTCATTTCAAGATTGAATACACATTAATCGCAGTGAGATTACTCCAGATCTTCTTATCATAACTATGTTTCACATTTTTTTGGCTTCTGATAATTATATGATCTGCGTACTCAATTGTTCTGTGTCCATCCCTCCATCTTGCGAATAGTCCCTGCAGATCTTGGCAAACAAAAAAGTATTCCTCCCAATAAAGAGGGATAGATCGTTCTTTCTTCCAGTATACAGTCTATCCATCTGAAGCAAGTTTCGTCAATGATTTTTCTTCTTCGTAAGATAAAATGCATTATAATTTCAATAAACCTTCTCGAAAAAATCCTAAAGCGGTTTACAAACATTATTATAGTCTGCAATAGATTATGAGTATTATAGAAACTCATTCAAGAAACTACAAAATTCGACATGAATTGATATTAACGGTAACAGCAACTTGTTAACAAAACATTACTCGATAACTTTTGAATTGCCTTGTGGAGACCATTGTTGATAAGTATGATAAAAAAATCTTAAATTACTCCCTCAAATCAATCGGAGAACCTTATTTATCTTGAGATTGCAATCTACTAACTCCAATGTTGTTATAACACATTACAAGGAGATCGAGTTCGCAACGTAAATTGAATGAGTGAAATAGAAAAACAGTCTGTTATTGTTGATTACACAATATTTCATGTACAATAAAGTGTACGCGAAGGAAACTCAAACTTTACCATTATAGTTGGAAAGATGACCTGAACATTTCTGATACATTGAGAGTGCAAAGTTGACGACAGTTTGGAATCGAATAAGTCGGAAATATTACATTTTATGTTCGTTACAGTGACAGTATGGTATGTCCTAGATATCACAATGTAAACGATAGAATGAAGTTATGTTCTCCATTCAAACGAATTTCTATAAGATTTGATGAACATTCACTATAGAAAGATACTAATTAGTATAATAACAGAACCTCAAGTTGGATTTACTGGATGAAGGCATTATGTAGGTTTTACAAACATAATGATACTATTGAAGTATCAGCTGGGAAATCATTGGATTCCAATTTCATTTGAGTGAGAAAAATTTCACTAAAGACTGTCCAAGCCAACAATAAGCATGACTGATCTGATCTAGTCTATCATAGTTCTGTTGGTAAAAGAATGGTGAAATATCACTCTTGGATAATTATGATACACATCAGAATAATCTGGGTTGATAAAAGACATCCATAATGGTTATTTGTAAAAAATTTGATAAAAATGAATATAGGAATATATTCATTCATCTCATGTTGGCTTCTGCCAGACAACTCTAGTCTAGATTTATCAATAATAAACAAAATTGACTATCAGTCAATGTCGTATATTGTTTGATTTCTTTGTTGGACATCTAATCGTGGATGGCGTGAGATATTTTGGTCTTTCCGCCATGCTGTTGCTCGGTTATGCGTACCTTCAACAGAGATCGTTTAGTATCGTTGCAAACTTTCTCGGTCAAATCAAGAGTTTGATTGATCTAGACAATAGATCTTATAATCACATAATGATTATTTTATGTATTTTGTAATGTACTATTGAAGTAGAATAAACTCTTTTTCAATTTTCCTCAAAAAATCCATAAAATTGTTCAAAACGGTGCAACATTCCCAGTTTCAGAAAAGCATGAAATGCAGAAATGTTCTCTCTAGGATTCGATAGTATTCGAAATTGAAAGTGAAACAAGTTGCGAAGTACATATATGTGTGACAGAGCTGGAGTCCTATATAAAGCTTCATAATACCAGTAGGTCTGCACACGCTGAACATAAATTGGAGACTTATCGTATTATCATCTTTGGAGAAATGCTCATATATCTTATTCCTATCAATCGAAAATTACCTAAACTATTAAAAAATTTTAACTAGAGACGAATTATGAATGAAAATGTTGAATGCATAAAAACAACAAAGCAATAGGATTTCTTTGTGAGAGTAAAGTCGTTTTGACATTACATCTTAATTACGATAGAACTTCATTCCTATTATATTCCAATTACTAGGTGGAATAAACATCGACCTACTATTGTAATAGAACATTAGTGAAACAGTTTGCATAATACATAATATGCGTCATCAGCAAGGTTTCAATATACTCCTCATTTAATAGTTATTGAATATGGGTACGACGTGCTTAGAGGAATATAAATATCCATCCAATTTCATTCAGTCATGCATATAGCTCACATTCAGAATACCCAGTGTATGCTGATAGCATAGTTATCCCCGTATTGTTATTTAGAGTTGAGTGTTATCAATTATACTTGGTTGTTATGGAATCCTCTTTCATTCCAACCCTATAACTTTGAACCAACCGGAAAGTCTGTTCTGATATAAGATGGCAAGCAGGCCAATCATGTTATCACATGGCGATCCTGCCAGTTGTTCCGTCAAAGGAGGCATTGGCGACCAAGGCATAACGAGGAGAAAAACTAACGTGAGTAACAGAATTTTTGGTTTTTGTTGGAATTATATGGAAAGTATACAATGAGGAATACACGACTGATGAAAGAAGCCAAGCTGGCAACCTTCAATTTGAGCAGCTCAGAAGCTACATCTATATGGTGTTCGTATTTTTCCATTTTTCAATGTGCAAAAAATTATTTTGAGGAATGAATGTAGCAATAATAGAAAAAACTACACATACTCAGTTAAATTGGTGCAATTATTGATCAGACTGTCATAATCGTTTCATTACGATGTGAGTAGAAGCGTAGTAGTTTCTCTATTCAGAATTCACGTCAAAGAGAAGAACGTTTATTTTATTATACAAGACATATTAGCATATTAATATATCATTTCCATTTCATTTGAAACAATAATGTAGCGGACGTTACTATATTATATTATGTCAATATCAATAATTCAATAACAATAAAGTAGGTAGCGATAATAATTCAAACTGAAGCTAATGGCTCAAACCATAAACATCATCATTAATTTATGAAGGAATGTGTATGATCGATAATTAATCGAAACATACAGTATTTTTGTAGCACAATAATAATATTTTCTTCATTCAAAATTCAACGTGACTCTATAAGGAAAGAAATCACA
Source organism: Endomychus coccineus (assembly GCA_958510875.1). Classification (NCBI taxonomy): domain Eukaryota; kingdom Metazoa; phylum Arthropoda; class Insecta; order Coleoptera; family Endomychidae; genus Endomychus; species Endomychus coccineus. The sequence continues at coordinate 48,397,599 of OY294068.1, read as the reverse complement.
TAGCTTTATACATATTTCTATAGGAAGTGAAATTCGTATTTCTGAACAACAAACTTTTAATGCTATTGCGAATAATGTGCCGGCTTGTTACGTCTAATTTTCTGTTTTCGATCAATTTTTTCCTCTCATTTGATTCATTTACAGATATATTTTTCGACATAAATCATCAAGACACTTTGTTTCATAACGTCTGGAAAATGTAACTTCAAGTCGTAAATATTCGGCAGGAAAGTGAAACAATACATCACAAAGGTTACCTAGCAACACTTTCCGGACTCTTTGGCAAGAAATCTCACAAATTTCATATTTACAACATATTTTTTTTCTCGTACCCGAGGTCGGACCTCTTCATGCATTTGCTTGGAATCAATTTTCCCATTGCTGTGATGGTTTTAGATTCAATGTCTTTCCTGTTTACATCGCCCGAACCAGATGGAGTGTCAATTTTCTTGACAAATAAGGGAACTGTTATTTTGACACCAGGTATAGATTACAATTTGAAATTCGCTTTTTTTAATAGAACAAAATGAAATAAAATAAGTAATTGCTTAGAAATTCATGAGCTTGTACTTCAATAAGTCATTTTCAATCCTTTTATCTTATTTTGTTTGCAAAATATCTCTCGGATACTTCTGCGGGTCAAACATATGATTGTAGGAACAGAAACCTCGATAGTCCAATATTTTCGATGGGTCCCAAGATCAAAGGGGCAGGGAGGAGGTAGTTGTATTATTGCAAAGAATAAAAAGTAAGACTATGCCTAGTGCTGTTACCAATACATAAGTTTGATTCAATGAAGGAATGGAGTTTTGAAAAGCATTGGTCCTTCGAGCCGGATCAGTGTTTTTTACAACTTTATTTCTCTATCAGGAAAAAATGGAAATACAGCTTCAACTGTTATGTAACAGGACTCGACAAAGTCATATTTTTATTCTTTTTCAATGTGTGAAACTGAATGAAGAAAAGTTACGTTGGATCATTTTGGAGAGTATCCTATTTTATAGGAAAGAGCACCTCTGTTCAGAAAATGTATCTAGCGACTTATCTCTATGTAGCAATGCTTCGAAATTAATGTTAGTTCAAAACCGGGAAGCATTTTTTTCATGAGAATAACAGTCAGATCGGAGTTATGGAGTTATGGACAAAATATAATCTATATTTTCCAGCTTATGAGATGTCGGTGATTTGATTGATCCGAAGCGTTTTTCAGGATACAACAATAACATCTTCATATTTTGGTACGAGCACAATAATATCATAGAACTCTACAAATGTTTTTCAATATTTCGATAATATAATTACGTATTACCAAAATGTGTTATCGAGTGAACCCTCATTGATTCTGCAATTAAGTACGGTATGCTGTACGATCGCATGCGAACATCGAATGCAATTTCAGTAGTAATTACATGTCAGACGAATAATAGCTAAATGTAACATACTCTCGTGAGCAAATTCTCAATAACGTGAATTAACGTTCCTCATATTTTTGTGTAAAGCTCTTTAGGTCGCTCACCTACTATTATCATAGGAACAAATTGCGGTTTTCGAATTATCTCTATATGAGTCAAACATAATTGCTGGAGCAATTGAACAATTATGAATTAACCTATCGATCTGTAAACTTAGGATGGATGTAAATGTCAGGAATAAATTCCCAGAAGCTTGATTAAGCATTTGATTATTTTTTGTTGCGGATATGAGATACCAATCTAACGGAGAATCTGGAAACTATCTATATACGAGAGCAGCGCTAAGAACGGTGTAATATCAAAATCTTATCTTTCAATATAATCCCTCTGGCATCAATGCACATAAAACATCGTTTGAGCAACTATTCAATACTCCTGGAAGAATAATCCTTAGGTTTGTCTAGTCTATGGTGCCTCAACCTTGTCGACTGAGTATTTGTTATTACATAGCATGCTTATACTCTAGTGAACATTGTTGTGAGAAACATTACGCAATCAGAAAATAGAATAATACGAGTCTATTTGCTTCAGGTTTTATGGAAGATGAATCCCTTATTGGCTATTACATATCACCAAAATGGCGTCCATCGAAGGTGTTTCTTCGAATTTCTGGACACGTGATAGTCACTGACGGCCAAATGTGGACAATACGGAGGGGGACCGATTCGTTCAAAACCACAGTACCGAGTTGCGGATTGCGTAACTCCAGCAGCATGCATGGCTGAGTTGTGATGCTAGAAACGCACATCTGTGGTCAGTTTTCCGCGTTGTTTCCTTCGAATTTTTCGTCATAATTTGTGCAACAGTGCAGCATCATATGATTCGTTGATTGTGGTATTGCGTTCTTCACAGTCACCGATTCACTTTTGGACCAAGGGTCATAGTAGGAAACCAGGAAACCATGGTTTCATCTCGTGTGATAATTGTCTTCAGCATGTTCCTATGGTTCACCTCACAGAGCTCCAACAATGGGACGACACTGGCGCTGAACTGCCGTAATTTGCAAATTTTCAAATTCGTACGATCAATAGTAGTGGCGGAATCGTCACCACAGTGAAACATGCTAGTGCTTGTCGAGAGGAGAGTTGACTTGTTCTTAGATCTGATGAGCAACTTTCGCTCCTGAACTTGTTTTCGACTGCGAGAACAAGAGCGAGGAAATATCAGTTCTCACTATTGTACTCGTTACTTAGCAGTAGTGGGACTGAGAGTATAAAGAGTGAACTATAAAAGATTTCCTCACTGTGGATACAGTATAACACTATAAGGAACGATCATCCTTATCCACTAATAATAATATTTAATTACTGAGAACCTTCCAACTAACAAGTACCCATTATTTAGAGTAAACTGGAATTTCGATTTTATGAATATTTATAATGATATAGAAATATCTAGAGTTCCTATTTCTCATTTCTTGTGATAACATGACTTCGACTAAATTCATTCATTCGATGTATATTATGAGAATAAATATATTTTTTTATTACATGCGTATGCATTTTTTAGTATTACTACACATCAAAAGTCCAGACCTATATTCAGAAAGTAATGAAGTTCAAAAAGTATGTTATAGACAGGTATGTTATATTTTCATAATCTAACCAGCCGATCTCGACATAATAACTGTCGGACTCAATGTCACTAAAACTTCTGTACTCCCGTCACGGGTTGCGAGTCTCGCTCTCGTCACTAGAACGAGGGTGATGCGAAGAAGTTCTCGCTCTCATGCTAGCATTATTCACTTATGTACGCTCGCACACTCACCATTGCAGTCCCTCAAGGCCTTTGCATCCCGTCTCATCTAGTGGAGAAGTTCCCACTCAGCTACCAAAGGGCGTTTCACAGTCGAAAGCGTTCACCATGCTCCACCGTGAATGATTCCTGAATACCGTCTTCGTGATATATATTACCTAACGTCGGGCTAGTGATGCAGTTCCCAGTCAAGAGTGTTCACCGAGCTCCAAAGATGGTCGGGATCGGTTACCAATCAAGAGTGTTCACCAGGTTCTCGAGGTGAGCAAACACCTACCTACCTAAAAATCTTAGGAAAGTTTTCATATCTAGCCTCTGGATCTTTTCAGTATCGCATCGCTACAGAGAGTGATCTGCAGCTTGGGGGATCATAGTTACGCATCTGCACAGAGTGTGCATTAATGTTTCGTTTTTCCGATACATCATCACCCGCATAAAAGTGAATCGCTGAGATTCATCTTGTGAAGGTGCTGATTGAATGATCCGTGTTCTGTTAGTATCTCTGTCTGCAGTTTGACGCATTCGTTTCAACCATATTCCTCATTTGCTGAGACTAGTCTTCTAATGTGCGTACCAATCAGTCCTTCCGACGAACTGTTACGGTTCACTGGTTGGCACATCTCCGAGTGTTGTGATCCAACCCAGCAGTGAATTGCGCCTTTGAAGCTCACTGCTGGTTCGAAATCTATTAGGGGTTCTTCGACCCCCAGTCAGGCAAGATCAACGGCTGTTTCGTTTCCCCTCATTCAGGGTGACTGGGGACCCAGAATAGGGTGAGTTTGGTTAGGTCAAGTTAGGTTGTCTCTATTATTGCGTTTCTTGAATCACGATTAAAGATTGTCTCGGCTAAATCCTCTCTTGCTGCAGTCAAGAAGAGTACGTGGCGATTCGATGTTCATGATGTCGACATGAATTTGAGTCACATCCGTGTGTTTAACAATTATGTTTGTTTACGTGGTCATGAACATGAAATAGTTCGTGAGAGTTCTCAAAATAGCATAGGTACGTCAGAATTTTATTTTTACCAGAGTTTCTTCGCGCTGGGATTCTTCATATAATGTTGTTGTCAGTGCACCGATAGTATGTTCAGAAATGAGTTGAGGTCGTTGTTTTGGACAGTATTGTCTGTACTTCATTTGAGATTTTCTTTATCCGCTCTTGTTGTGAGTGCCTCGTCAGTATAGCTCGAAAATAGGTCGAACTTGGTTTTGGACAGTATTGTTCCTTAAACTGCGTATAGTGATGGGAATAATTATATCAAAGCTTCACAAAATCTTGATTTTCTATTCCGTGCCAAAAGCTACTTCATATTTCAGCAGCTCCTCATAATGAACTATGCACAGATTCGACCTGTCCTGGAGTATACTGTTCACATGCTTGGAGTTTGGTTCCCAAAAATACGCTGAAACTCTTGGATTCTGTCTAGAAGAGAGCTATTCGTTTGACTGACGATGTCACACTTACGAGTTCATTGACTTCTCCAGAACATCGCAGGAAAGTGGGAGATCTCTCCCTATTCTATAGATATTTCCATGGTCGGTGTTCATCAGGAATCTTGTATGTTGTTTCATCAGTTTTTAGAGACCGATGTTGATTCTTCAGGAGCGTCTATCAATAATGTAATATATATCTTCGTTGCTGCTATACCTTTCTTCCTAGTTATTTTCGAGGGAGGGACATCTGAGAGTTTTTGGTTTTGGATTATTCAACATTTCTTTCGTATCATCACTTGGAATTTCTTTCAACCTACCAGACATTTTTGAGAAGAAAAACACAAGAAGAGGTGTTAAGAAGTATGATGATGAACAAACAGAAAATGAGCGACCTTAGTTGGAGTTGATGTCTTTTCTGCTCCTAAATCGTTCAACTTTAGTCTTTGATCTTCATATGTTACTTCACTGTCATCACTTTGACTTTCTTTCCTGGTACGAGTTGATGACAAAAAAATCATCAACTCGTACCAGGAAAGAAAGTCAAAGTGATGACAAGGACGTAACATATGGAGATCTAAGACTGAAGTTGAACGATTTGGGAGCAGAAAAGACATCAACTCTTAACTAGGGAAAAATTGAAAGCAATTCCAAGTGATGATATAGACCTAGAAATATTGCAACTATGTCATTTTTATTATTTAGTGAATGAAGAATATCCATCAGAGTTACACAGAAGGCTCTGATAGTCGTTCAGCCCTTTCGCGATCTGTTTTGCGGATCATCTAAAATGTTGTTTTGCTCGAAAACGATTACGTGTTCAAAATATGTCTTATTATATTTCTTTCAAAAATTTTATATCTAGGTATAGGCCTATAATTGTGAATATTGGACTTGTCACCCTTTTTATAGATTGGTTTTAATTTTGCATATTTTAGTTTGGCAGGGCATACTCCATTTGACGGGCCAGGATTAGTTATTTTGAATGGTTTTGGTGCTCATTTCTTTAAAATTAATATCTATAGTTTTATTTAAAAAAAAACGGATGTTTTTTGTTTGATAAAGCCACCGTGTGTTAAAACATGTCACGTTTTGTTCAATAAAACGAAGTTTGTGAACATTTATTACAAGTGTTATTTTAATTAAAACTGTAATAATTATTTGGCATAAGGGCATTAGAATATAGTTGGCACATCGTTCAATAAGTGGAGATTTCATCTTTTCACGCAGAACAAGAGTATAGGTATTGACTGAAATTATTAGTTGTAGACGTATAGTCCAGTAAATGAAGGTATTAAAATTTAAATTTTTTTGTTATTAGCCGATTTTGATCTGTGAGGGCTCATTTTCTTCGAAATGATGTCTAGAACAAAGTGCGAGGGTTTATTTTTCTGACTAATTGTTTATATTGTTAATAAACAATAATTAGTGTTAAACCAATGCGTGTCTCAGAGCCTTATAAGAAAAAATTAAAAAGTACAGGTTGTAAGCAAGTAATTGGATGCGTGTTAAAGTAATAAACAAAGGTACACAAAGCTTACTCAATGTTCATAAACAATTTGTTAATGAACCATTTGTTAATAAACAATTTGTTAATCTGGTCTGGTTATGCGATTTTGGACTCGATTTCGGATATTTTCAACTCGATGAACACGAATTTGTTAATATAATTGCAATAAATTGTCCAATTCATTTGTTAATAAACAATTTGTGAATTAACAAATAAACGAAAAAATGGAATTAGGTCTGGTTATGCGATTTTGGACTCGATTTCGGATATTTTCAACTCGATGAACACGAATACAAATATCATTTCTTTATTAACACAGGGGGCCCAAATGCCATTTCTTTATTAACATATAGAATAAACATATAGAATAAACAATTTATTGCAATTATTAAATTACCAAATTCGTGTTCATCAAGTTGAAAATGTCCGAAATCGATTCCAATATAGCATAGCCAGACCTCATTTCATTTTTTCGTTTGTTTGTTAATTAACAAATTGTTTAATAACAAATGAAATAAACAATTTATTGCAATTATATCAACAAATTCTTGTTCATCGAGTTGAAAATATCCGAAATCGAGTCCAAAATCGCATAACCAGACCAGATTAACAAATTGTTTATTAACAAATGGTTCATTAACAAATTGTTTATGAACACTGAGTAAGCTTTGTGAACCTTTGTTTATTACTTTAACACTTGGAAATATTCAATTACTTGCTTAAAAGTTGTACTTTTAAATTTTTTCTTATAACGCTCTGAGACACGCACTTGTTTAACACTAATTATTGTTTATTAACAATATAAACAATTAGTCAGAAAAATGAACCCCCGCACTTTGTTCCAGGCATGATCACGAAGAAAATGAGCCCTCACAGATCAAAATCGGCTCATAACAAAAAAATTTAAATATTCAGGTCGATTTTGGACTTCATTTACTGGACTAGTGCACCTAAACTATTATTCGAAGAGATAACAATATAATGTTGTCACTACTCAAATGTGATTCCTTCGAATTTTTGCGGATATTTCCGTTTTTAGCATTCCTCAATCGATCCAGACTATTTTTAACATGATGTTTGTTGAAGCCAGATATGTGACAACTCAAAAACTATCCAATTGTGTGAACCTATCGTTCCTTATTACTCGATACAAATATTATTGATAGTCGAAAGTAACGGTATGAGGAATTGCATATCATGAAATTTAGCTCAGTCTCCTCTCTCTAATGATGTTAACGAAATTGTGACATAACGGTTCCATGATCATAATGAATATTGGGTAATTCCTAATGTCAGAATGCGTATTTAATTCACCCCAATTATTGAAATGATAAATTTAAGGCAATTAAAGACTTATCAGAATTTGCAATCAGCAACTTCACCAGGTCTCAGATTGAAATATATCCTTTCAGTTATCTCACCGAATTTCTCAGCAGGCTAAAATATTTCAAGCACAAAGCAAAGAATAGAAAAATGTGTCGTCGGAAGAAAAAGCAATGTGTACAATGTAAGAAAAGCGCGAATGATAAATGTAGGAAGGGGATTGTAGACGCATTGTAATGAAGAGCATAGCACCAGCGAATTTATTTCAGTCAGCTTAATAAATGCACGTGTTTTTAGACCTGTGGATACGGATTTGGGGAAATATGTACACCATCAACTGTTTCCGAAAAATAAAACGACCGGAACATTGCGCCGTATTTCAGGAGTTTGTATTATTAAAAGCATTTCGGGTGCTTTAAGTGTTTATTTAGCTCTTATAAAGCGAATGAGGGAATTTCCGTAACTGCGAATTCAACCGTTCACTTGGAAGGGGTTCTTTACATGCATTTATAATATATAATTATTCATCCGACCCGTGTACATTATCCAAGACGCTCCTAATATTTCCCTTCAATCACTTCTAACTAAACTAGATCTACAAGTAATTATGTTATATTACCATTGGACGTAGATATGCATAAGTCGACCAAGCGCCAAATCCATGTTTCATGGTTTCATCTGTCGGACAAATATGTTACCTTTCTAAGAATAAATTGTGGGAGTATCTGTTTTTAGGAGATATTTTAAGCTGAACTGAGTGCCGGACAGTTTGAGTCATCAGCAACATTATGCATAACAAGATACCATTAAATATTGCAGAAGGTGACCAAACGCCACGATTTTGGCGTTTGGTTTAGTTATTCAAATCTGCGAGGGGTACTCGATTCTTCAAGCATTATTGTCAATTTGACAATTCCAGTATTGTGTACAGGATATATTTATATTTCTCCATTAAATTTGATAAAACTAAAATCAGAAAAATGATGGCACGAACTGCGTTTATAACAAAACAAGCGCATGAAATAAATTTATAGCTAAGTAAGCGTGGGAGGCCACATAATAATGTTACTACAAAAAACATTGCCTATTTTGAAAATCTACTTACAAATTATTGCCTAGTGGGAAACCAATTTAAAAAAAAAGCTCGGAGGCAAAAGATGATGAGCTTTTTTGCAAGAAATCGGTAATCTAACTATTGACTATTAATTAGATGGATTTGATGGGCAACCGGATTTGGGCGATCAGGTATAACAAAATTACTAGGTAGTTATTAGGCATTTATGTTACATTTCATTTTTACTCTCCTCACTATACGTAACATAAGGCAAGTATTGAATCGGGGCAAAAAAAAATGTTTCTCAGAAAAAAAGTCACAAGACAGGCTTCTACATACGTCGTTTATTTTGGGATTTTTCTACAGTATTTTATTCAGTTCAGTGTTAATTTGTGAGGAGTATATTGAATTTCCAACAAGTCAAGATCTCAAAATTTTTAAATTTAGTAAGCGTGGGATATGAAGAATATTGTTACTCCAAGAAAATATTGCCTATTTTTGAAATGTGCTTCCAAATTTTTGCTCAGTGAGGAGCCAATTACAGAAACAAAACTCGGAAGCAAAGGATGATAAACATTTTCATAAGAAATTGGTCGGTGATCTAAGTATTGACGAATAATTAGATAGATTTGATGGGCAACCATATTTGGACGATGAGGTATAATAAAATTACTGTGAGTTATAGATAATTCATTTTTAATTCCCCCCCCTCACCCTTCCACCATACGTAACATAAGGCAAAGACTGAATCGTAGCAAAAAAAAATTATCCTACTGAAAGTCACATGACAGGCTTTTCCACACGTCGTAGTGTTTTCTTTTATTTTTATGATGAAAGTTTATTTAGGAATTTTTTACAGTGTATCATTCAGTGCAGTGTTGATTTGTGAGATATAATGAATTTCAAGTCCAGTTCGATCTTACAATTTTTATTTTTAGTCAGTTTTCCTAACCATATCCTCAAGTTTTGATAAGCTTTCGTAAGGGAAAACTTTTTTTTGTAGAGTTACAGTCAAAAAATTAAAGAAAGAGTTTTGTATAATACGACCCAAAATTGCGTTCTGGTATCATTCTAAGAAAAAACATTCTAATCGTCTTCTAAAAATTTAAAATCCATGGACGAAATAAGTATTTTACTTTGTGCATTACAAATAATTCGATTTTACAAATTCTGACTGAAGTTTTAACAGTTAAACTGTCATTATCAAACGATAACAACTACAATAACCTATTGCTATCATTTGAAAATGATAGTTTGACTACAAAGTAGATAATTATACAGAGAAAAGGAACAATATTATAAATGTGCAGTAACGTTGTATACCAATATGAAGCCCACTGAATTACAACTAACCTCAGAACGCTTGTTGGGGTGCTGATATGTAAATCTCAATTTCCGAATATCACGATACAACGGTATTGTGAATATTTCTTTTTCGGCACTTCGTCCTTGATTAAGTTGTTTGTTTTTGCGTTTATAGTTTTTTGAGGGTATTTCAACCTATTTGTTCTATTCCAGTTTTTCAAACTATAGTTTAGTCGAAGAATAGGTAAACTATAAGACATCCAGTTTGAAGTTCCATCGTCGATACTCGGTTACTTTCGGATGGCTATGCTCTAGCTGAGCTATCGTATTGGGCGAGAGCCATTAGGGTAGACTGCTAATTCAAACGATTCCCACAACTAGTTTAAAGGACCATGCAATTCCGAACGCCCTTCAGCTTTTCATATTCATTTGAAATATGCATTCGTCTTGAAACTTGAGGAATAACATCGCGGTGTCCGAAACGACGTCTCAACTATTCCTATGGATATCAGGTGTTTCAGGGGGCGTAGCATGCGGGTAACAGCTAGTCTATATATGTATAAGGCAAATACCTCTCACTCAACACGAAATCTCCGGAACTATAAAGCGGACTGACTTGAAACTTGGCAGATATGATCCTTTTATGACGTAGGCACCAACTTAACATGGATTTTTCAAAACTCATTCCCAAATAGAGTACAAAGGATACGATATATTTGGGCGTTTGAACAGGTATTTGTTTATGTTTGAATTGCTTCTGAATATTTTGTGGACTGAATTTTGTAACATTTATTGTATAATTTGAACATGCCTTCGATCGCCGTCAACGTACCAAGTCAACTTCTCTGTCACTGCTCGAACGCTCAGTAAACCAACATGTAGCCACATTGACAATATTTTAAATATAATTTTGAAATAATTGAACAAAACTATACAGTAATATAATCACAAATAATTCATATGACAGGCAGTTTCATGAGTTGATGGATGATAGACAACGCAACAAACAGATCAACAAGACAGGTAACGTTGACATGACAGACAGCTGATATATTGACATTCACATGATGTCCGTGACAGACCATTCCATAACATAGATATCCATGTTAATTCCATGGGATTATCATACAAATAGAGGTGAAAAGCGTCACACATAAGTAAGTCTCATCGTGTATGATACCTACTGTATAATTTTTGAGAATATGATGTAAGTAGCATTGGGATGAGTATGCATCTACATGCTTGACGAGTGTCGTCATGTAATGTGCTTGTGTAATGAACACAAACATTGAGCATGATGATATTCCTCACATGAGACTCTGAGCTAGGCCAACACCCTCTATACTAGAAGGCCTCAGAGCCGAATTCAAATATAAGTAGGGCATCATCATCCGGAGGCTTGTATCGGAGATCGAATGACGACGACGTTGTGCTATATGGTGCATGTACACGATACTGCGTGTGAAAGATCATAAATATAACAATTAACAAATATTTACCTACTTCTTGTGAAAAATAATATAGAGCACCTGAGCCTTAGTTGTCCTAGTATAATTGGAACGTACTTCAAGATTACATAAGCGTGTAAGTAAGAAAGTTATGATTGAATAAAGGAAAATTTCCTCACATGAATTTTCAATAAATGTACTTTTGAGTTCTCAATAGAATTTCAGGGAAAACTAGTGATAGCAGAGTGAAAAGAAATTGGAAATAGAAAACAACCTGATACCTTGTATCATATAACATCAACAATGCAGAGTTCCCTGGAATATTTCACTCAATTCATATATCACAGTTATAATAAAATTGAATTATACAACAGCACTGATGATTCCGGGTGTTCTGAACAAGTTCGAGACACCTTTAGTGAAGTGCACAACTTCTATGAGGTTATAAAACGAAATGTCAATCAAGATAATTATATCGTTCAATGTAAAGTGAAATTCTTGTTGTAGTGCCCACGAATGACTCTCAATTTGTATTGAACTTGTGAGTTCCAATTAGGGAACATTCTACTGGACTAATTTGCCAGACAAAGATTCTTTCATATTCACCGTAAGTAATTACTTGTAATAAAGCCCTTGTAGTGTAGTGGTCCTTCACTCCAGGAGCTTCCAAAAGTTGTGTGTACAATTCCTCTGCAGATTAATAATCTCTTACCTGAAAACAAAAAGAGAAAATCGATTACATACTGAATAAAAATATCATAATATCATAACGAAAAAAATAATTCGATAGTTATGTAGTGTAATATGGCGTTTCCAATATTCATAGCAAAATCATTTTTGGAAAATCAAAATTTCATGTGAAAGTGAAATATCTACAAGGAAAGTAACAAAAAAAATTTAGGATATCAGATTCTGTTCAATATTAATGACAAATGTAGCATGAGAGAAGTAAAAGAATTTCTAAAATAAATATAAGAAAATGCACACCCGCTTCAATGGGGGTGATGGCATGGTCAAGATGGCTTCAATAATTTCATACAAGTTTCTTGTTCTAAAGGAAATCGTGAACCTGTGAAGATGAATGACCAATATAGGACGGAATACGGATCCTAAGCTTCGAAAGATCTTAATGTTAACCATCTGAAGATGCTTAGGTAGCGAATTTTCCCAGAACCGCTGTAAATTTTAATATGGAAGTTTCAAACGTCTTCCTTTCATAATTTACATAATTAATCAAAGTATATCAGACGTAAATCGGAACGTAAGGTAATATCTTATCATCGAAATTGCAATTAAATATAGTCTTGATTATAGTTGGAATAATCAGTAACGGAGGAATCAGTTAGTGAAATTCAGAAATAGAAATATAGGTTTAGAACTCCCCATCGAAAACGTTCTGAGTTAGAAGCCACAAGGAAGGGAAGGACTTATTAACTATCTTACTGCTTATTGGTTAAACAATTCGGGGATTCTTCCCTAATTGCAGATTGGTTTTTGAAAGAAAGGACGCATTATAAATGACATTAGCAATGCCAAAAACCTTTAGTTATATTATCCAACTTATCAATATTCTCTTGACAAATCAAGTGGCCCTTAGTCAATTTCAATCAATTTAACTTAATAGTTTCTTTAGAATGTTTTAGGTAACATTTCAATATTACATTCAAATCAGTTAACTCAGTTTCGATCCATTAGGTTCATCCTGGTTGGTGAATTTGTTTAATACTCTCAGTTTTATTTCTGTCTTTTATCAGTATTATGTTTGTTTAACTTGAGTTTAGATTTTGATCTTATTTTTCATCCTTATTAGTATAACATTCTTTCATAATCATTGTTTTATTATTATTATTTCAATTGTTATTTTTATTGTCAAATTTTATTGTTGTTGTTGAGTACGAGTTTATCAGATTTATTTTAGCGTTTATCCTCCCACCTACCTTCCTGTGTGTTAAATCTCAAGTGTCAATGGTCAAAAGGGTAGCTGTCAATTATATTTTCACGTTTGTTCTGGCTAATTCATGATTGCATCGAACTCCAACTTGACATGGTTCTCTAAATTAAATGGCCACACTGTTAATAATAAATAGGAATAATATAAATTCCTAAGTAAAGTTTCATAGAGTTTCAGAGACAGAGAGCCATATTATAGTATTGTGATGCATTTCACATTTAGTTCATATATTCCTAAAATTGAATAGCAATTACGTGATGAAAAACGATTTTAAACTCACATGAAATAACTAATAAAAGTTTCATTTTCACTGATTTAATTTAATTAGTTTAATTTAATGTAACTATATATATTTATATTTACTTATTCAAACAAATAATACAAAGTACTCACTCACTACAAAGAAGCCAACCTAATATATAAATTTAATGATCATTCAGGGATAGAAGGTAAGTAGAATTTTACCCGATTGGGCTTAATTCATCAAGGGTTTAAACGGTGGGAAATAAAACAATTATCAATTATTTGCCATCCAACTTCTTATATTCATTAATTTCTATGGATTTCAGCAAATTTAATCCGACACATTCATTCTGAATGTTTAAAATCTTGGAATTATATTGAAGTTATGGTTTTCCATAATTATATGTTCTGCAATTGTTGAATCAGATTCATCCACAATGAAACTACGCCAATGTTCTCTGACGTGTATTGGTCAGACAGGAAGAACCTTCAAAAACCTGATCAAAGAACATAAGCGTGAATTCATTATTGATGAATCTGATTCAACTTTTGCACAATATTTGAACCATAAATTTAACGTTAATTTTAAGATTTTACACCTTCAGTAAAAGTAATGAATTAGATTTGCTGGAATCCCTAGAAATTAATGAATATTAGAAGTTCGATATCCTATCGAACGATCAAAAAACACTTAATGATTGTCCCTTGTCAAATTTTTATAATTAGATTTTCTGTTTGCTACCAGTTTAAAGTATCTATCCTAAGATTATGATTGAAGTTATTTATCAGGTTAGCTCTTTTGTAGTAAGTTAGTACTTTGTATTATTTTTTTGGATGAACTACAGTGTTAGCTGAACTACAGTTACATTTATTTAGTGAGCTAGTGAAAATCGAAATTTTAATAGTTATTTTGGAGTTCATATATTTCTATTGATATTTGTATTAAGTTATATATACAAGGTGTTCTATCTCAGACGAGCCACCCCGTATATTTCTTATCCCATAGTGAGTGGAAAAATCTCCCGAAACACGTCGAATGATTTTGTTTGGGGGACATCTTTTGACGTATATTTGAGGCTTGAACGAGCAACCCCCTAATAGGGGCGCTTCAACCCCTCAAAATTGAATAGGGGAGAGGGGTTGAGTGATACGTCATTTGAGAGGTTTCGGAAGCCTCTTTAAAACGGTGTATGAAAAACGTAAATTTGATGAACCGTTTTCGCCAAAATTTAATTTTGTTGCTCGAATGCGCCACCTTGAATATTTTGGTTATTTGTACAATGTACAAGCTCATTTTTATTAAGCCTTCTTTACAAACTTAAACAATCTTCAAAGAATCACATTCGTAAAAAAATTGAATTGTGTTGTCATGCTTACAATGAAAAAGATTAAATCTGCGTGTTTAAATCAAATGTTCAAATTGTCCTCCATTGATTTCCATACAATAATACAATCTTGACTGAAAACCGTCTCTAACATGGTTCAGCATAATTGGAGTTATTTGACGACACCCATTTAGAATTCGTTGGTATAGTTCGTCCAAATTTTCAGGCTGAGTCACAAAAATCTTGGACTTAAGATGTCCCCACAAGAAAAAGTCCAGGGGTTCAGGTCAGGAGATCGGGCAGGCCACTCCATAGGACGTCTTCTTCCAATCCGACGACCAGGGTATTGCAAATTGAGGTATTGGCGAACTGGTGCGGCGTAGTGAGGAGGAGCTCTGTCTTGTTGAAAATGCAATTGTTGTTCAAGCCCCCTATTAGGATGTTGCTCGTTAAAGCCTCAAATATACGTCAAAAGATGTACCCCAAACAGAATCATCCGACGTGTTTCTATGGGATAAAAAATATACGGTGTGGCTCGTCTGAGATGGAACACCTTGTATATATTCTCGGGAATTAGATCACACTAACACATATGCTCATTATTTCCGTCTGTACGTACGTTTTGGTCTCGCGACCATCATCAGAAGACGTATCAATGGCTGAAACGGGATTTTTTAACATAATAGTATCGGCACAAAGCGTCCTTATCGCACCATTGTCAATTAAAAATGCCAACGTCATGGTGCTGATACTATTAGGTTAAGAAATGCTTTCAGACATTGATATGTACGTAAAGACGAAAATAATAAGCGTATGTGTTAGTGTGATCTATTTCTTAAGAACTTATATAGTTCATACCTGGGTCAAGAATCATTATTAATTTGTAGTTAGTTCAATGATACTGACTTTATAGATTTAGTAGTATGAAGAATATGATAGGAATAAAAGACAGAGTAAATTAGTCAATGGTTATGTCCAAAATGAAATGTAGAAAAGATTTTGAATTATTGAAGTAGGAAAGAAATCAATAAGCGAATAAATATAATCAGCGATAACGTGATGAAAATCCACTATAAACTTGAATAATTTTACTATAAAAAGTAACATTTTCAGTTTAATATATGAATGTGACAATAGTTTCGCTAGCAAAGTACCGGGATATCAGAAATTATCTTGGTCGAGGGTGGTTGTGGAATGTAAAACGTGTGTCTTACTTCAAATATTTGAATATGTTTTGTTGTGTCAGAATCTGTTAAGTCAAATTAATCAATTTGAAGTTTCTAAAAGAGCGAAATTTCGCAATTTTATACGAATGTTATAACACTCAGAAGTCTCTAGCGCTTTAGACTCCGGGATTTTCACTTGGCCTATCGAAATAAGGAGGTTCGAATTGTATAAAAACACAAATGCATGAACGCCAAACGTCCTATTTAATTAACTACGAACGTAATCATTTTGACATATGCCTCGAGGAGCTCGCTGCGCGTCAGTAGGTATGGAATTTGTAGGTTATTGATGATGTCAGTGTGACAGTGACATAATTATTTCAAACGTAAACATACACGTTTAAGATTCCACAACCACCCTTGACCAAGATAATTTTGGATATCCCGGTATTTTGTAATATTCGTTTGAAGAAGCAAAACTACAGTCACATTTAATTAGTAAAATAATGAAAATCGAACTTTCAATTGTTATTTTATTGAAGTGACTAAATCAATCTCTGGTGTATTTTATTATGTAGGTAATTGCGACTCTCACAGTTATATCTGACTGTATAATCAAACACTAAAAATTATCAGAAATTGGGATTCATGTTATATGCTTGTTTATTTCAAGTTTCAATTAAAATTTAATTTTCCAATGAGAGTTTGCCTGCGAGAAGAGACTCTTCGTTGATTGTTGTTTTATATTAATTGTTAATGAGTGATTTTGAATGATTCATTCTGAATGCATCATTGTTCCTATTCGATCGGAGAGTTCTGGTGAACTTGATCATTCAATACTTTGAAGGTTGTCGCGTAATGCACGTCAAATAATAATACAAAGTTCCCGACAAATTTCTCATTAGAATGATTTTCTTGATGTACTGCATTCCATGATGAAAACAGCTAATGAACATTCTCTAATTTAATTTGCACAACAAAGATTCCCCCTGCGATTTGCAAACTATTCTTCACAGAGCTAAATTTGTGGTGGTGTCTGATAAATTATTAATGGTTCAATCAAATTAATATAGAAAATAGTTTAACTAAGATTAATTATTTCAAAATATAATTAGGAAATTCCTTCGAGCTTATTTATGGATGTGGACGGTGAATGAACATTATAGATCTTCGTTTATTCGCAGCGTAGTGGGAATCTTCGAAATATGAATATGATATTTCAGTAAGCTATATTCTGAGGATAGATCGGGAAATAATGAATATATATTCGCTACATACGACATAATTATCCTATTATCATGATATTATCCATCCTTATAGCAGTCTAATTTCATATTCCTTATATTATTATTATGTTGAATGTTGATAATTATTGGGAAATGCAATCAATGTGAATCCAATTGCATTGATATACAAATAAATGAACATTCGATCCAATCTTAAATACGCAATATGAAGGTGAATATTGCTTAAATGAATACATAGCGTGAATAAATGCCATATTCAAGTAACTATATAATTAACACTATTGATAGGAAACAATTACCCTTATCTACTAAACATACTATAAAAGTACTGAAGACTTTTCGGCTATCAAGTAGCCATCATCAGAGTAAACTAAATTATGAATCAAAATGAGCCCGTTTAAATACTATTTGGGGATAATAATGTAAACAATGGGTTACCCTTAGCTGGAGATGAATCGGAATTTAATTAATTAATTTTTCGTTCATACATTTCCATCCTTTCTAAATTACCTAGATATATATCTGTAATATGTTTCAAAACTGATCAACTTTCTTGAGAAATGGTTTGACCTATATTCAAAATATGTTCAGCTATCGCTGATTTTTCACTGTTATTTTCCTTTATGTGGGAAAAATGTTCCTTATAACGAGTTAAAATGTTCCTTCCAGTTTTAGACCAGTCGGCGGAGATTTTTGCTTGCATTTTCCGGGCAGTAGCGATATTTCGATTGATTCTTATGTATTTTCTGCCGTAGGATATGATTATCGTCACCCGTACTCTGTACAAGTTCTGCTTCATTTTTTAATTTAACAATTTGTGAAAAAAATGACTTTTTTTTTACATTCTCCTTTATATCTCCTTTCCTGTGCATTTTTAGTTTCATGCTCTCCATAATTTTTTGTTCCTTACCTAATTACCAACAAAATGAGATCTGGTGCGATATCCCATGTGTCATTGTTAACCTGCAAATTGCGATGAAAGTTGAAAAAGCGTGTTTTTGTGAACATTCAATATCTGAACAATTGAAATACCTAGGAGCTTGAAATGCTCAGAATATGTTGCTATTACTAATATGAATGGATGCATCGAATTTCAAAATGAACGCTTTTCAACTTTTAGAGTTATTAACGATCAAAAGCTTAGTTGCATAATGCGCCAAATTGCTGTGATCGTTTGATTTTGATCAAACTGTTCTCCAAAATTCAGAAAAATATTCAAATTTGAAATTCCGTTAGAATTTTTGGATGAAGTTGATTAGAATCGATTTTATAACGATTTGTTTAACACTAGTAGTTCTATACACACGTTTAAAACTATATATTTAAAAAAGAAATGAATATTCATGATTCTTGTTCATAACTTCAAAGCTGATATTTTTCACAAATTTAAAAAAAAATGTCCTAGCATGCACAGGAGCGGAAATATATATATTTTTTCGATTCCTGAAGTTATAAAATCGGTTCTAATTAACTTTTTTCGAAAACTCCAACGGGATATTAAATTTGAATATTTGTTTGAATTTTTGAGACCTGTTGAATCAAAATCAGACGATCAGAGCAGCTTTGGCGCATTATTTAACTAAACTTCGAAAAAAAATTTTATCGTTGGTAACTCTAAAAGTTAAAAAGTGAACATTCTAAAATTTGGTGCACGCACACTTTATATTAGTAATATCAACATTTTCTGAGAATTTCCCAGGTATTTCAATTGCTGAGATATTGGATGTTGAAAAAAACACTCTCTTTCAACTTTCAACGCAATTTGCAGGTTAACAATGGAACTTGAGATATCGCACTAGATCTCATTTTATAGATAATTAAGTAAGGAACAAAAAACTGCATAATGCTAAAAATGCACAGGTAAGGAGATATAAGGGAAAATGTAAAAAGAGTCGTATTTTTCACAAATTGTTAAATTAAAAAATGAAGCACAACTTTTACAAAGTAAAGGTAAAAATAATCGTATGCTACGGCAAAAAATACATAAGAATCAATCGAAACATTGCAACCGCCCGGAAAATGCACGTTTCCATATTATTTCGTCCCCGCCGTCTGGTCTATTTGACGCACATATAATTTTGAACACGATTCACAATTGATTTTGTGAATCCCGGTATTTTAGCTGGTTCTTACATCTATAAGCTGGTTGTATTGCAAATTTAGAGAACAAACTATGGAATTTACTAATTACTGAAGAATAATATGTGAAACTTTCAATTTTCATGAAAGTATTTCAAGATTACATAGATATTTCAATTTTATTTATTTGAATTGTGAAATTATTATTTTTCATTTTGATCAGGAATGTGTGGATTTACAAATTCTGGATTGGATGAATAAATAGTGCATCTAGATACACCTGAAACAAACTATGTTAAAGTTTCGGCGTTTAGTAACCGTAAATTTATTTAAATTGATGAGTAAATGCAATAAATACTCAAAGCATACATATTTATGATAATAATAATGTATATGCAATTTTCTTGTTTTATTCGCCTTTTACTAATAAATATAATCAACACATTTGTGTTGCTTTTCTGATTGTTCCGAATCATTCGTGTCATTGAAACTATCAAAATCGTAGGGACTTATCAATAGTGTGTGATGAAATATTTCAGAATAATCTAATTCATACAGTTTCAATCGCAGAGGAGAAGAAAACTGTTCGAAATTCAAACAGTTCCATTCCGTGATAGCTTCCGAAATTCTCGAATGAATAGCAAAAAACCGCTATTATACCGCACATCTGCCCTCTCCCGAGAGAGCGATCAAGGGCGTTGTAGCGATAAATCCCTTTCATATAAGTATCAGGTATTCACAATGCGTACTCGAATTTTAATTCTTCAAGTAGGTAATCATTTCTTCGTCAAACTGTTACCCTCCCAGTAATCAGTTCGGTTTTTCTCAGTATGTCATGTTTGATGTGTTCTATAACATGTTAATCCTATTAGGAATAATCAATGACAATAAAAGCAAGTGCAACGAAAATTATAGATAATTTTTGACAAATATGCAAGAATGCTTGTTAAGATTAACTTGCACGAGGGAACGTTTATCAAAATTTATCTGTATCTTCTATTACATGAATTATATTTAATATTAAAATTTAAAAATTTGGAACTGTAGTGGTCGTATATTTTTGGAATTGAAAGATAGTTTCAGACACTCCAATCAAAAACAAATGAACAAATTGAAAAATCTTGACTTCCGGATGAATTCCGCGTCACGATAGCACGACTTGATGCCGACGTCATTACAGGCGGCATCTTCAGGGCAGGCTTGAGGCCTGAACAGTTCAAGCCTCAAGCCTGCCCTGAAGATGCCACCTGTAATTGTTGGCGAACCATTGGCATCAAGTCGTGCTTTTGTGACGCGGAATCCATCCGGAAGCCAAGATTTTTCGAGATCAGCTATCCGAGGAAGTCTACTATTTAAGAAAAGAACAAATTTGCAATGAGCTGAAAACTGAAATGAGCTGAAACTCATAAAATCAAACCAATCAAAGGTCAATTTACGTATGAGACGACATAAATGAATTCAAAAAATGCGAATTTTGCAAAGGCGTGATAAATGCACCTACCTTGAACCAACAGATAGACGTGAAGTTCCAATAATTGTGACCCAACCTCTCAAAAACACAAGATTATTCAGCCTTGATGACATACCTACTCAACTGCTAAAACTTATTGCCCTAATACTATTAGAACCACCAACTTTCAGAACTTCTAACTTATGTAAAGAATAAAGCTCTTCAAACCGGAGTTTTTGAAGTGAAAACTTCCTTAGGCGCGTTGAGCTGTTTCAGATGAGGGGTAAAACTATGAGTCCGTCACGTCCCGTCACGCTTTAGCTATACATATTAGGTATTATGTATACTGCTGCGTGAGCAACTGCAACCGTGCGGAACTCGGGTCAGGCGTCAGGGAGTCTCTCTATATGCTTACACACGTGTGCATATCTGAGTAGGTGTTGGTGAGCCTGCCTGTGTGAGCCAGTGCTCTCGATTACTACAACGGCACGCATATACTCTACGTTATTCATTCACTCAATCCGCCGTCCTCGTGCAGACGAAAGTTATATTTTTATGCTAACTGGAAGAATGGATCTTTTTTTGCAATACAACTCATACTTTAATTATCACATAGTAAAAAGTAATAGTCAAATTATGTGTGATCGGTTATAGTAGCCTGTTTTTATGTATGAGCACACCTGATTCCACAGTATCTTTCATGCTTGGATCTAATCTAATAATTTAAGTGTCGTGGAAGTTACCGATAATGACAACGCTAATGAAGAAAATGCTGTTTAACATTAATATGAATACAATGACTATCGGGTTACATTTATACTCTTTAGAAGGATTGAACCGCCCATTATACGTTTCTTATTATAAAATATAAAAATGTATATAATTGTTGATTGAAATGCTAGAAGTTGTGAAAACTAGAGAACATATTCATTTAAAAATAATAAAATTGTAATTTCGGATGCTACAATAATTCAAAGATAATATAAAATAAATTGGTTACTTCATAATGTCAGTTTTCACTTCTGTCAACAGTGCTCGGTGACTGCCCGTATTTTTTTATTTAAGAATATACCGGGAAAGTATCGGACGATATCAATACCATCCGATGTGTCCAAGAGATTTGAATAAATAACAAAAGACTTCATTCTTTCTCGAAAAACACCAACATTATTTTATCAAGACATAGAGGCTTCATGAAAAAGAGGTCAACAAGCAGGGTATCTTCCAGGTTCTTCGGGCAGTATAGGAAAGAAACAATGAGAGATATGGAGTTGCGGAGGTATATGTAGACCCGTCAAAGGCATTTGATTGCTTACACTCATTCTTCTCGCAAAGCTTGAAGATCACGGAGTTAGAAGTATTCCAGAGAAATGATTTCATACAACGTTACTCACAGATTAACTTAATGTTGTGTCCTATACAACTTACAGCGGTAGAGGTGATTTTCAAATGAAATTGTCTAAGGCTGATTTTTGTATTTAATACTTTGTTTATTTGTATGATTTGGATGGTTTGACAGGTAGTTGAGATATGTTCTCTTCACAGAGTCTCGTTTCATAATATTGTGAAAAATAGGTATCTTGAATGGTAGCAGTTTCAGTTGAAGCCTCAAGCCTACCTTGAAGATGTCACCTGTAATGATTGGCTAAACTTCGGCATCAAGTCGTAATATTGTGACACGGAATCCATCCGGAAGTCAAGATTTTTCATGAAAAATAGGTGTTACAAAATTTGGTAGGAAATATACTAGACTAGTTTTGGTTCTCCAGGTTGAACAGTGACAATACGTATATTATTTCCATATAGATGCTTTGCTCTTCTGATGGGTTCATCAGTGCAACGAACTCAATGATGAAGTCACTGATCATTCCACTGAATAGAAAATTTCGATATAAATTATGTATTGATACTCACTCAACAAGTTTGGCAATATCACAGCTTTCGTAAAGTTCGAGAAATCAATCAGTAAATGTTGGTAAATGCTTGGACATTTACTTTCGGTAGATGACGCTAGTTATTTTGGTTCTCTCTACCAGCCCTTCAGTCAAGTTATATATATCTCCGACTGATCGTTCAGTAATATACAAATTTTCTCATTATGCTGATGAGCTACATGATAGCTGAAATGATGTCCAGAACTATTAGTTTGTAAAGTTGCTGATCGATCTAAGGTGAGAGGTTCATAGTTATGGAGGAGAGATTTTACTATCACGCGAACCTAAATGAGTACGTATCATAGAATCAGATAGTTGATGTCCTAGCGCCATGTGCAGGACTAAAGAACCAACTTGCGAAACCAAAAATATTTTGAATGAAGTCTGCTCTGGAGATTCAAGGCTACATGGATTCTTATTGCAGAATCCCGTATTATATTTGTAACATATGCTGGATGCAGTAGTATCTGGTTCTGTTTTGCAAATTTATCGACCTATATTTAGGAAGAGAATACTGTGGGCCATTGCAAATATAAATATATTTTGTACTTTGTGTGAACGACATATTTTTGGTTCAATTCATTCAAGATGTACAAGAAGTATCACAGAGTTTAGTTTCTGGAGTCTTCTTCAGCTCATCATAACACAAGTCAGGTAGGTTTATTATTTGTTTCTGAATGTTTTTTTGCTTATTTGAAATCCATATGCAGTGAAAAAATGTGACAGTAGTCAATTTGAAAGAAGAAATCAAAAGCACAGTTTGCACTTGGAAGAAGTGGAAACTGTCAGATTTTGTTACAGCAGAAAATGGTGAAAAAACTGTCATGATAACATTTGACTTCCTTTTTCTCATATCAGTACAAACATATTGCTTTACATGAGATAGCTGTGGCATGTACATACGTTTGATATTTGGATTGAGGGGAAATAGACAGGAGGAGCAAGAGGTACATAGAAAATGTTGGAAATCTAGTTCTTTGAAGCGATTCCTGTGGGTGTCAGAACCGGAACTTTGAAATGGTGGTTTTGCTCAAATGCGTTTAAGAGGAGTCGCTTACGTTTGAGAAGTGTTGGTTGAGATTTCTCGTCTCCTCTCAAATGATAGTGTCTTTGTAGACCTGGAATTTGCTACTGAAAAACAACAAGATATTTTCTCCCTGACATTACACTAACAATGTAAAAAAATGTAGAAGAAGATACCTCATTGGTATGAACAAAATGAAAACATTTCGTCAGTACTAGGAAATTAGGAAAAGCAACTAATCACAGTAAAAAATTTGTGATGATAAATTAATCGAGGAAATTAGGTTCCTGAAGAATTCAGCAAGCTGCATTGGCTGAAACGGATGTAAGTAGACTGATTTTGAAGAGGTAAAGAGTGAAAACCTGAAGCAAAGTAATTCGAACTACTATGGTCAAACGGATAACCAGTGGCTGCACCAAATCTAGGCACCCAGGGCCCCAATCCAACTACCGAAATTTCATCGACCACCGGACTCCTCACCCCCGAGGAGTTACTGTACAGACAGTGGCCCTAGGTATAACATGATGCCTCTAGTATGAGGCAAGCAAAGCAAACGCCCGAAAACCCTTCTCTTCTGGAGTGGAAGCACTGGTTTTCTTAGGGAGCAAAATCAAACACAAGCAGTATTCTCGTTTTTGGCTTACGGCATCTAGAATTTGTAGTAGCAATGTCGCGTTTTGGACATGCTTCCAAGAAGAAATAGACAAATATATTGACAACATTACAAACAGTGATTACCAAGAAATGAAACATTCACATATGAAGACGTATTTTCATTCCGTTCGTGCAATTATTATGCAATTATTGATAATAATTGCACTAATGAAAAATTATTGTACAACTTTGATATTTAGTTGGCATCAGCAACGATTATTCCATGGAAATGCTTTGTAAATTGTCAAATTGGACAGATGAGGAAATTTTTACTATGTAGTAACCACTTTCACATTCATTTTTTAACTCAGCTCAAAAACACAACTTGGGGCAAGTCTTGTTAAAACATGCTAAGCTCCAATACTAATATAACCAAAAAAAAAACACAATATGAGGTATTAATTAAGGGAAGTATTTTGAAATCTGACATTTTTCCCCGGGTTTTCGCGGAAATGTCTGCTCTGAACCTTTCTCAATCGATATATACTATTTTTGAGATAACGTTTGTATGTGCTCATATATGTGATTGTGAAAACGATTGGGCCGTTCCTATTGGTAGTACAGATTTTGAATTTTGCAAATCAAAGTGGTGTAAATATTTAGCGCAAAGGCCCCTTTGCAAGCATTATTTTTGTTTTGATATTCATCTTAAATTTTTCCAATTGCTTTAGAATTTTATTTTTCTGATTATAAATATACACATTTATATTAAATAGGAGTTGTATTATAGACATATCGCTGTAGATTTTTAAAGAAAAATTACGTTTTCCGTGAGTTGTAAATCAGTATTCCCTGGTTTAATCATGAATGTAAGTTTGACTGTCAATGAGTTTTAATGTTCACCTGAGCGAAAAATAATGTGATTAGTTTTGATGAGATAGCAATGCAGGTTTACTACAAATAGAAACATCAACCAAGCAGCGGATGATAGAAGCAAGTAGTGGCACAAGAAAGACAAAAGCTTGGTTATATGGGGCAATTCAGAAAACTGAGTACGTATTCTGTGAGTTGTGAAGCAGTGTTCCCTGGTTTAATCATGAATGTAAGTTTGACTGTCAATGAGTTTTAATGTTCACCTGAGCGAAATATAATGTGATTAGTTTTGATGAGATAGCGATGCAGGCTCACTACGAATAGAAACATCAACCAAGCAGCGGATGATAGAAGCACGTAGTGACACCAGACAGACAAATGCTTGGTTACATGTGCAATTCAAAAAACAGAGTGGGTACTTGTATGAACCTACAGAAAAAACTGAATAAAAATGAGTTCCTTGGAGACGTGGTAACATGTATTCTGTATAAGCTTCTAGTAAAGAAACAGTATTGATGGATCAAACAATTGAGTTGAATAAAATAAAGGAGGGTGACAATAGTTGGTTTAATTATCTATATGTCAATATTATTTCAAAGAAGTGTCTTGGAAGCCTCGCAATACTCTTTACTTACCGACCTGAATAAGCACCTTTATATTATTTGAGAGTATGAAATGTCTGTAAATGGAAATGAAATCAATGAAGCACTGCTGAAGTAGCTATTTATGTAGTGAAAAACATGAAACGCAAAATAAATAGGAGTACTCAACTAAATCATAAAAATCAATTGGCTTTGAATCATAACAAAAAGATAAAAATTCGTTAGCTTTATAAATAACATGCCATCGATAATTGGACTAATGTATGTTTTTATCAGGTAAAAATTAAGTAGTCTACAAGGTTACAGATTTTGAGTCTTAGTAATCTTTTCACCGCATCATCTGAGTAATTCAACCTCCCAGTACTTTACACTATCCATGTTGAATTAATACATACATCGAATCATTGATTCATTCCATCTTTGTATCATCGTGTTTGAGGTATATATTTTGATTTATCGCCAGCTCTATCGAGCAGATATATACACTACTGCTAAAAGCTTACGGTTGTGGGGTTTCACTTTACGGAATTGGTTTGAATTCCCACTTTTATTTTGTTTTCTACACAACAAATGTTCTTGACGATTCTTTACATTGTTTCAAATTGGCGCATTATTCAATGTTAGAATGTTAGTCTCCTATTTATCAAGTTCTAAATAAATACTACGAACAAGCATAAAATATGTGTTGTATTGAACACATTCTATTTCTTAGTTTTGACTTGACATTCCTTATATTATAGTACTTCTGATCTTGAGTTATATTCTGCATATTTTTCTTTCACCATACTTCTACAACACAACAAGTATTTTGATGTTTCACATGAAGTATTGATTGTATATTGTAAATGTTATCTGAATCGAATCGTAAGGTTGATAAAACTCATGAAAAATTATCAGATCAGAGAATGAGGACCAGCATGTCTGTTCCTATGATTCCAGAAGAAGAATGCTGATTCACAATTTATACTACCGCTTTCAACCCCTATGGTGATATTGTTTCTTATCGAGATATCCGATAGTAGGAAAGTCGAACTGATCCGAAATAAATTGCTGAGGATATAGATACACATATTCATATTTAAGAAAAAACTATTCCGTTCCTGAATTCCTAAATATTACCTGAACTTCTGAATTTTGAAACAATCTTACTTTAATTTTCAACACGGAAAATCTCAATCCAAAACTTCTCTCAAGAACACTGGAATCAATATAATGAAATCCGGGGCTTGCGGGGCCTGTGATATTTCATGAACCATGAGAAAGCAATCAACATCGAGCTCATCCAATAAGTAGCTTTCATATCTTCAATGACCGGCAATATGGGTTTCGTCAACAGAGATAAACAGGAGAACTGATTGCTGTCGTACCACATGTATAATATGTAGCATTGAATATCTCCAAAGCATTTGAACGAGTCTGACCTTGAGAAACTTCCGTCGTGTGGTTTGTCGTCTCAACTTTTTCGCTTACTATTGAGTTTTTCCTCGGATAAATCACTTCATGCGGTGATTGATAGAGTATCCTCCTATACAATGGCTATCAACACTGGTGATACACATACAACAGCTCAGCAGATGATGGTACACTCCATACCGCTTTTTCATCTAGAGCCCCTATACCATCGAATGGAGTCAGATGTGCGAGATAGGGACAGGTTGAAGCAATTAATGGAGATCCGGATCTGATAATCTAGTAGAATTCAATGCAACCAAAACTCAAGTTTGCATCTTCTTCAGGAACGTGGACGCATAATCTTCAATATGGTGATGTCAGGTACAACTATTCCTATGGAGTCTCCCATATCCATGCTCAAGATTACTACCAACTACGCTCTTCCATGGGATGATCATGTGAGCGCCGTTACGAAAGCTGCTTCTCAAAAACTTTTTTCTATTACTTGCCATGAGCTGCTTTACATTCCAGCAGCAACTCATAACAGAGAATGTATTAGGATAATGTGATCATCCCTACAATCTTGGAAATATATGAGACTATACCAAAGAACACTTAGTCAAATAGTTATCAAAAACTATATACATATAGCTTGGGCTCTGATGCATGATTTTGTTGTTGTTTTGGGGCATAATTTGTCTTATCAACCCTCATAAAATGATGAAACAATTTCCAATGTATATCTATTCTTCACTTATTTCATTGTGGCATATATGCAACAACATCATGTCACCGTGATATTCAATTAAAAATCGCGAAACATGTACACTGCATATATCCTACCTCGGTGCATCAGAACAAATCGCTATTTGTTCACGAAACTGCACTTATTCGTCACCAGTGACATAAAAGGCAAACGGAGCTATGTGATCATTTGAATTCATATTTTGGCCCATCTGTCGACGAGGACCTCAAGCAAGTCAGTAAGGTTACTACCATCTCGAACATTGTAATACATTCTTAGCGTTGAATCGCGCTTCAAAGTCTGAAACTACACTGGAGGACATATGTTGCAGATATGAAACATGATGTTTTCTAGGACTAATATTAATTTTTCATGCCACAAGAGACGTTGCTTACTCGTATCACTTTACCTTATTCGAGTCTGAATGGTTGTAGTCAATGTTTCCATGTTGATTTGATAGTTTCCCAACTCAATTCAGTTGAATATATTGAGCCTATAGTAAAATATGAAAACTATATACAGGCCGTTCCGGATCTATCTAATAAAAATAAAACGATGACCTCCCATGCCTATTTGAAGGGGCAGTTTCAAATAAAAAATTTCGATTTATTCGTTCCATGAAAAGTTATTGCCTTTTACAGATTGCTTTCAAAGATGGCAGCTTAATTGTAGGTTTTATCGATTATATCAGAAAAGACGCAATTCAAAAAAAAAACAAATTTTGTGTGCAACACACGATACAAACTGTGGGGGTTTTAACGCCCCCTGCCTTCCCGTCGTTAGACTCTAGACATGTTCATAGGGCCCTCTCCTACTTAACAGCACGCCACTGCCCGACAGAGACCAACGCCTTACTTGGAGAGGAGACGGTCTTTTGAACTGCCTGGGCCCCTCTCCCCCTGTCTACTCGTGTTAGTGTTATATTTTTATAACAGCTCCCGTTTGACGAGTCGCCGTCGACCTCTTATCATCGGTCTTCCACATTTCGTTGCCTCGGCCGCGAATCAATTTCCCAGGGGCCTGGCATATGAAGCACCGACACCGGACTTTATGAGTAGAGCCATGTGGTGCAGCATTCTACCCCCGCAGAGGCAGCTTTTGTTCACCCCCGGCGGAGTTACTTTAGGCGTACCCACTTCAGGCGGACCCAAAGTGGAGCTACTTGCTAGACTCATATAATGCCCATTCTGGGCTATGGTCAATTCCACCTCCTCGTGTTACCTGTTTCACCAGGAACGTTTGACGAGTCACCGTTCGGCTTCGTTCAAATAGCCTACCGCATTGTCTACCAAGCCCGTGAATTAATTTCTACCAGAGAACTGGGATAGGAAAGCACAAAACTTGGTTTTAGTGATGAACTGCATGTGGTGCACAGTTCACCGGATCTTAGGCATTGACAATGTTAGTTTCTCCCCGTAGGGTAACTTATCTCGAGAACCACGAAAAGGTGTTGCTTGCTGAATCTACTCCCGGCCTAACGCCGGACCAAATTGTTCTCTCTCGAGAGTGTGCAACACAGTGAATAAACTGCCCCCATTAAATTTTAAAAGCGAACTTATCTTTTTTCCAATTTTTTATCAAACAAAAATATTGTTAAGCTATCCTCATCCAACACAAAATATTTTGTCTCTTCAAAAATTTCATTATCTCTGCATTAGCGTAGAAAAACACATTCTAAGGCTGGGAAGAAAATAAAATCATTTCTGTTATAGTAGCCTTTGCAAACATGTAATTCAATTGGTGACAATATTATAAAATTAACACCTAACAATAACTGCTCACCGAATTGATAAATCAGTGAATCCTATATTTCAGCTACCATCTTCAAAATGTCATAACTTTTTATGGGAGGCCCAAATCGAAAATTTTCGTATGAAACACCTCCTCACATATAAGGCAGTAAAGTCACCGTTGCATTTTTACTAGGAAGTTCTAAGTTCTTCAAATTTTGTTTATTCCCAAACTTTTCTGTACAATATAAATACATTTAAAACTCTCCATTCAACTTTTAATTACAAAGAGAAACTAAAATCTGATGCATTACTTTAAGGAACTATAATTTTCTTCTTCTGAATGGTTTATTTCTCACCTAAAGTGTTGTTTCGGTAGTGGTTGACATATTTATCTTTGAAAATTTCAATATTAACGCACTTAGGATTAATTCATGTATGTTCATTAAATCCGTTGTAAAAATCGTTACTGAAATTTCCTTTTATTTTTATTTAGAACCATTTCATTATAATTTCCCCTAGTATCCAAATGACAGTGTATATTAAAGCAAATAATAGTTTATTTTTTGTTATGTTGTAATTCTAAAACTCTTAGCGACCAGAGAAATAATCAAAACATAAAATGTAACTCATGATTCCTCCAGCTTATATTTACGTGTTGTCCGCAATTTATCAAATTGTATCACATACATGGTTCATTTAAATAGCTGATGATAATATCTTAATTCCATAAAGTAGAATGGAAAATAACTGTTATTAGAAAGGCTGATAAAATTGCGGCATTAAAATATACATTCATATTGAAACTCGAAATCGATGTCAGTCTCAATCACCGGTTAATCTACGAATGTCCACTTGATTCGGGCGTGACTGTTAATAAATGGATAACAGAGGGCAAGGTGAAAAGTCGCTGAGAAATTGAATAAGAAATGGTTTATTTGGTCAAAACTTATTCAATTTCTCAACAAAATCTTCTTCTAATTTGTCGATTCCTTCTAAATAATACGATTTCGGCAGTTCTTCAAACTAGACGTTTGTTCCGTCGATGACCTCATAGTTGGAGCCAAATCCCTTTCCGCCGATTCATTTCTTCAATTTGAAAATAGTTGAAAATCGCAGAGTGGCAAATCTGGAGAATATGATGGATGACAAAACAATTCGTATCGCAATTCCTGCAATTTTGCTATTGCGGCTGCGGACCTGTGCGCCGGCGCCGGTGCGTTGTCCTGGTGGAGGGGCACTTTTTCCTTTGGCAAATGCGGCGGCTTCCGCTTAAAATTGACATCGAATTGATTCAACAGCTCTGCATGATATACGACGGTGATCGTTCAGCCCTTTTCAAGGTGGACAATATGATCTATACCCTGTGCACCCTAAATAACTGTCGCCATGACTTTCTTAGCCGATAAGCCCACTTTGACCTTCTTCGACATCGATTCGCCACAGTTCCGACAGTCCTTTGGTCTCTGGTGTGTTCTAATGGATCCATATTTCGGCTACGGTTACGAAATGGCGGTAAAGTGCTTCCTATAACGCTTGAACATCGCCAAACACTCCTTTGAAGTTGTCACACCATCGCGCTTTGTAATAAGGGTTATGTACAGGTTATTTCTAATATTTAGAAACAAAATCATTCTTAGAAAATTCAAATTTCAGGTAAAATTAAAATATCTAAATGTAAAGAACCTATAGGGATTGTCAGATTTTGCCAGATGTTTTCAATAACAAATGTAGCTTGAGAAAACTAGAGGAATTTCTAATATAAATATGAGACAATTCACACTCGCTTCAACGAGGGTGGTATGATACTATAGCTAGCTTGGTCAAGATGGTAAATGAGTTCACAACAATTTGGTTATAAAGGAAATCATAAGCCTGTCAAGATGAATAACCAATATGAGCTGAGGCTGATGGGTAGCCACATGTAAAATCTTAATTTTAACCATCTGGCTATGTTTTATGTACATCCAAATCAGTCAGTGATATTTAGAAAAGGACAGATAGATAGATTTTGAAATCCCCCCGAAAACATTCTGGACTAGAGACCTCGAAAGAGGAATCTTATTGGTTATTGGTCAAACAATTCAGGGATCCTTAATTTGTTTTAGATTTTTGATCAAAGTTGTTGTTCTCAGTTTTTATTCAAGTTAAGTCCAATAATACTTTCGAATCATTTCATTAATTTTCGGTCCCCCAGAATGATCCTGGTTGGGTATCTATTTAATAATCTTGCTCTTATTTCTCTTCTAGTTGATTTAGATTATCTAGGTATTTTATTTGAGTATAGATTCTGATCTTAGTTTTTTATTCTTATCACTTATAAAGGTAATTATAATATTAATTTTTTCTTATCTTTTATTATCATCATTGTCATCCAATTGGTATTTTTATTATCAAATTTTATTGTTGTTGTTAAGTACGAGTTTATCTGATTAATATTAGCGTTTACCCCTTCCACTTACCTCCCAGTTCGTATTTTAAGTGTCTTGTGGAAGAAGAGGGTAGGTGTCAATGATATTCTCCACGTTTGTTCTGGATAATCAATGATTGAGATCAAACTCCAACGTGTTATGGTTCTCTGGATTAAATGGCCACACTGTTAATAAATAAATGGATTGAGAATTGCGAATAATATAAATTCCTTAAGT
The DNA here is from genome assembly GCA_958510875.1 of Endomychus coccineus. Taxonomy (NCBI): domain Eukaryota; kingdom Metazoa; phylum Arthropoda; class Insecta; order Coleoptera; family Endomychidae; genus Endomychus; species Endomychus coccineus. Next base: position 48,365,299 of record OY294068.1, on the reverse strand, counting down.
GAAGTTTTATAGAGATTCATCAATAGAGTACCATGTTACAGCTTATTGTCAACAGAGAGCAAACGTGGCACCCATCGGGCAGATAGCTTTCTCATATCCTAAAATTCATACAAAATGTTCCGTACGCGGTGGGTTGAGATGCCCATAGCCTCAGCAATCTCATGCAATTTAACTCGCCGATCGTCCAATATCATACCATGTATTCCATCGACGATTTGTGACGTTGTAACCTCAATTGGACGACCAGAATGTTCGGCGTCTTTTGTGGTCATACTACCACAACGAAAATCAGTAAATCACTTATGAATTGTTCCAATCGTTGGTGAAGAATCTCCATAATGTTCGACAAGCGATGCTTTGGTTCGCGTAATGTTTTTTCCACGCAAGAAATAATGTTTAATCAAGACGCGAAATACTCCTCATGAGTATTATTGTGAAAAATTGTAATCAATAATTTTTTCCTTTTGAAAAGTATAATTGAATCTTGATGATACCGTAATTTGCAGCTACTGAAGCATGACGCTCTGAATTGTCCATTATTTCCCTGTTGAACTGGGTTATCATTGACGGCATCCAAGACTCCTCTACATAACCAAATAAGTTAGTTTATATTTGGTTCCGAGCTTATCTTGAAATCAACACAACATCGGTGTGAGAGAAAAAGCCGCTTGAGATGTAGCATTTTCGCTCACAAAATCTACGGAAATAATACGCTTGAATATCAATTCTTAACACTATGAATGAGAACTACTCTTATTCGTAAATAATACTGTTGACTCACTGAGGACGTTTCAGCTACCAAGAAGCCATCATCCTGAGTGAGCAGATGAGCTTACTCTGATGATACTTAGTGCAGGTTGTTTACCCATTCAAACAAAATTGCTGTGTTTCCTTCCAGCTGGAAGACGGCTAAAGTTCAATAAATTCCAAAACAAGAAGAGAAGACCCTTCCCAATAATCATAGACTCATTGTTCTATTATCTGTGATCTGGAGTGATGAAGAAAGCGATCAACATGGAGGTGCTCATCCAATACCTAGAGAGCTCCAAAATCATGAATGACCGGCAATATGACTTTCGTTAGCAGAGATCAACAGGAGACCTGCTTTTCTACGTAATACATTTATGACAGAGATCTATCGAAAAACATGAGGAATCTCCAGCTGTAGCACTGGATATCTCCAAAGCATTTGACCGAGTCTGGCACCAAAGCTTTTTCGAGAAACTTCCTTGATATGGTTTTCCGCCTCAACTTTGTCGCTCAGATACATCATTCCATATAGTGGTTAACGGAGTATCCTCCGATACAATGGCTATCAACGCTGGTGCTCCCCAGGTATCTGCCTAGGCCCCAAATTTGTTTCTGTTCCATATCCAGGATCTGCTGGGAGTGACCACCTGACCCATTACCATTTTATAGATGATTCATATACATTTCCTATCGATTACCCACCAAGAGCCCCTATACCATCCAATGAAGCCAGAGGAGCTAGACAGAGACAAGTTGACGTGATTAATGTATATCTGGCAAAAGTTTTGAAATGAGGATCTGATAATCTTGTAGAGTTCAATTCAACCATAACTCCAGTTTGCGTTCTCTCCAGGAAGGCGGATCCCTAATATGGAGATTACAGGTACAGCTATTCCTATGCATGAAACTATCATGCGAGGTCCATCGTGAAAACCGCTTCATAAAAACTTGGTTTCCTATTACGTGCCAAGAGCTACTTCACATTCCAGCAGCTCCTCATAATCTACAAAGCACAGATTCGACCTGTCCTGAAGAACTATTCACATGTTTGGAGTTCGGCTCAGAAATATACGCTGAAGCACTTGGATTCTATCCAGAAGAGAGTTATTCGTCTGATTGATGATGTCACATTTACGAGTTAATTGTCCTCTTTAGAACATCGTAGAAAGGTGGGAGACCTCTCCCCTTCCCATGGTTATTTTCCTGGTCGGTGTTCGTCAGAAATCTCGTCTGTTGTTCCACCACGAGATATTCCAGATAGGCGCACTAGACGAGCTCAAACTAGTCATATCTTCATTGTCAACCTTGAAACCTGCCGAACTTCTTCCTACCAGACTTTTTCTATGGAACAGCGGATTTTTGGGACCCTTTACCTAGTGAGATCTTCCTCTGTGCCTCCAACCTCCAAGCCTTCAAGAAAAATTCGAATGCCTATCTCCTCTCCTAACATTCCACCGCTGGCTCACACGATGTTCTTCGAACATTGCAGGTTTCCCTCTCGTGTAGTCAAAGTATAAAAAAAACCTGAATGATCATCAGTACTTTAACAGTATTTTTGTGGATATCATGATTGTTTCTTATTCAACGTTTAATAGTCCAGTAATTTTAGAAATTTTCATAATAAAAAATCTTTTCTCGAATTTTTCTTCAGTAATTGTTAGTTTAGGGTTGATACAATATAAAATCACAAAAATCAGTTACAGGGGTGTGCCGCAATCCCCTCAGAAAACCACCCCTTTGGTGAAAAAACCGTTTTTTGCTGATAACTCGTGAACTTTCAGAGATATTGAAAAATTACCTATGACAAAAGAAAGCGTGAGTAATTTCCTACAAAAAAGGTCCTCTGTATTTTTTTCATATCCACTATAGTTTTCAAGATAAATAATGTTGAAAAATCTGCGAATTTTGTATATTTAATGCGCGTGAAATATTACTTACGCACGAAATTTCACGCGTTGGCTGCAGAAAAAATTGAATATCTCAAAAACTGAACAAGTTATAAAGAAAAATCGAAAAGGGTTTTGAAGGGGATAGTTAATGTGACCTCTTTTTCCGATGTAGAAGTAATTTTGATAGTTACTAGTCCATAAAAACAACGATATAATACCGTTACCCGGCGAATTTTTACGCTTCTCGTTTTTTCGAAGACACATGAGCATAACTAAGTTAAATATAAATCATAAATCAATTTTCTTTTAGTCCAAGGTGTTATTTGAATGTAAAAAAATTCAGGATTGAGAAGATACACATGCGCAAATTTTCCAGGCTATCCATTTTGGCGATTTTTGGCCAATTTTCTGCCATTAATGAAAAAGAAAAAAAACCAACAGTTTAATGAAAATATCGTTAAGACATTTTTTTTTCCATTCATATGTTGTATAAATATTCATAATCAAGACATTATTTTAGAAAAAAATACCATTAAAACGATGAATCATCGAAAAATTGCATAATATCCATTTTTTTTAATTATTTTTCAAATTGATGGCATATCCTCAGATCCGAAAATTTTTGAATCTAACCGGTCTAGAAATAAAGCTGAGACTTCATATTATTCGATAGTACTATTTAAAATTTTAATACAAGCCCACAGGTAGAAAAAGAATGCTGCTTAAAAGAAGAGAATTTCAACGCACCGCGACGTTAAGTCCCATAGTAGGCGCGCACATTTCTACTGGGTACTATACTATACAATATAAGCATGCGACGTTTACTATTCATTTAAAATAAAACAGCTGTACTCAAATTCTTCTGCTTTTTAATGTAGTTTATGTATGTTTATAAAATAGAGTTGATACACGATAATAAAATATATAGTAGTTGATTTTAATTATTAATTTTTATAATGAATGAAATTTATTTCTTTTCATTCAATTGAAAAAAATTTCGTGATTTTGTTGGTTTTTTCAAAATAAACTGCAGTTGAACAGCGAGGTAAGCTATTTTTTATGAAAAATTTTAAAAGTTATTATGAATATTCAATCCAATGTATGTAGTTAGCGAAGACATCGATGTGTTGGTAATTTTAACAGCATTGGCACCTCAAGACAGAGATTTTCTTCTTGAAATTGGGAAAAGGAAAAGAAAAGCGGAATTTTCATTCCTCTAAAAGTTTGGATCATATGCCATTTTGTAAATCTAATGTATTATTTTTACAAACAATATATGGATGTGATACTACATCTTGCTTTTACTTCAAAGACAAAAATTCCATCTTTAAAATGTTTGAGCAAGCAAGTAGTGAGGTCTAGAGAGCTGTAGAAATATTCAAACAGACTGATCAATCTGTTGAAAATATTACTAATAATGGAATTCGGGTCATCCTTCATATATATAATGCGGGAAGTAATCGTTGAGACATGTAATTTTCCTCAAAAATATTGTTAAACAGAAGGCTGTCAATATTGCATCCCTTCCTTCGACTAACGATGCAGCAGCTCAACATTGTTTGAGAGTATATTTACAACTTCAAATGGCTGTCAAATGATTTGTCACCATTACAATGGGGATGGGAGAAAGACAAAATATTAACACCAATAATGATGACGAGACCACCAGCACCGGATGAAATTATGAAAATCATTTTTTGTAATTGTAAGAAAGGTTGCGGGAATGCTTGCTCCTGTAGGAAGGCTGGTTTATATTGCTATGAAGCTTGTGGTACTTGCACCGATACTTGTACCAACAAACACCCAATCGAACCAGAAGAAGTGGATTACGATGATGTAGTTCACTTAGATGATGTAGCAGAAGATGACGATTTTTAATATTTATTTATAATCCATAATTGCATAGATATAAATAGATAGATCGTATTTATATAGAATAGAAATTAATAGCATACAGAATATTTTAGTCAGATTTGTAATTAAAAATTAGTTACACTGTTTAAAACTTTATTAAACTGTTTTATTTTCTCATTTGGAAAATTACCAAAAATCTAGTGATTTTTCTAATTGATTTATTATAATGATATCCTAAACAATTGAAATCTTTCATACGCTTTTTCATAGAAAGTTCATCCACTTTCCAAGAGTTTAATAAAAAACATTTACTCCCATAATCTCTTTATTCTCACAAAAAATGGTTTTCCAGCATCCAGGAATTTTTGTTACCTATTTTCTTTGGTGAAAAATGACACTTTTCAGACTTCGCTTCAAATTGTTCTCACTCATAATGCAGATGGCGAAAATGTTATAATTTAATAACGCGTTTTTACGAAAAAAATTTTTTTCTCAAATTTTCGAGCTAAATTCTTTTTTATTTCATGTAATTTTTTGATATCTCCAACGGTTAACGAGTTATAAGCGAAATAAACGAAAAATACGAAAAAATGATGATTTTTCAGGGGGTAGCGGCGCATCCCCATAACTGATTTTTATGATTCTATGTTCTATGAACCCTGAACTAACATTTACCGAAAAAAAATCTTAGATAAGATTTTTTATTAACTTTTGGTTTATTTTTTACTATATTGACTGAACTCTAATAGTGTATCCATATTGGGAACTGTTTTATAGTTTATCATCAATATTCAATTTACTAGATAGAATCTATATCTATAATATTCACACAGGTGTTTATTCATTTATCTATAGGTATTCTTTCCATTTTCAAAAACAACATCGGCAATTCCAATCCTTCTCGACGGATCACACGGATCGCACAGATATTCACAAAACTAGAAAAAAATCACAAATAACAATATTTAAGACTCAAATCACAAAAGAAGTGGGAGAAAACATAGATTTCTCAACCGATTCGATCTGATGGAACCTGTCATAACTCTGGGATAGAAATGAGCGCGGCTCTCATTGTCAAACACATCGCTATTATGAACATATAATTCGACAATTGTAAACGAATTGGATGTCTCCGTGATTATTTCTAACTACTTGAGCCTTCATATGTCCAGTTCTCGGAATGCTCTCTGGAATATCACAATAATAAGGATGCTCAATGGAAATAAGTTCATATTCTACCATTTTTCCTTTAGACTCACATTCTTCAAGAATGAGGAGGAACAAAATTCATGTTGATATCAGTTATACAACCGGACAAACGGTTCTTCCTAGATATCTACAGATTATGGAATAAATGCATTCAAGATTGAATAAATAATAACGTAGAAGTGATAATTATATTGCCTGAATACGGAATTGGTAATCACACCATTACAAAATTTATTCCGCTAATTATATTTATAGGGGTGAACAGTTTAGTGTAACAAATTATTCAAATCAAACGCCATACGTAATAATTGAATAACTGGTGGCTTTGGATGTAAAATGATGAATTGTAGTAAATATTAGTTGTGTTATTAGTGCCAAGCTTTTATGCTAGCTATTGCTCAAAAGAAAAAGTAAAGATCATGAATAATCTATTAATTTGATGTATTATTATTCTGAGTATATAGAAAAAGTCGATTGTATTTCGGTTCATACCTTCGGTTGATTCTAATCCCACTAAAGTGATGGACATTATAACTAATATTGATAATGTGATATTCAATGAATTGATTTTGGAATAAATTTACAGAAACAGTTCTACGAACATGAGTGTGTTCGCATAACGTTGCTTCCTGATGTAATACGAAGAATTTTTTTTGGAATCAATTTTCGTTGCTTTACGCTCCCGCATAGAATAAATCTATATGATTGTTGTATCTAAGAACCGAACCTTTCTGCGCTGGGTAGCATGAGAATAACATCGAAGCTGGTGTGGGAGTGTATCAACACGCTGAACGATCTTGGCGGAGACGAAGACAAGCTCAAACTATTCTGGGTCCCCGGTCACTCTGGAATAAGGGGGAATGCTTGTAAAACTGGCGACTATAGAGTCCCCTTTCCCCTAATATGCCCCGAACCAGCGCTGGGCGTCTCGAAGAGTAACATCAAAGAGACGATCGACTGCTGGGTCAGAACACAAAACTCGGAAGAGTGGAAACTAGTGAACCAGTTGCAAAACTGCTGACACAGATACTGACAAGAGTTTAACTACCACCTCTACAAGATGGACCTTAGCGATTCACCTTTGTGCAGGTGGTTCAAACGGAAAAACGAAACATCAATGCACATTCTGTGCAGATGCAACACTGTTCCATCCAAGACGCAGAGCACTCTTGGTGGATTTATGCGACACTGAGGAGATCCAGATACTAAATACGAAGATGGTGCTAAGTCTCTTCAGTGCATTGACCACCTACCCGGTTCCGACTGGAAGTTGGGTAGGTGGCTGTTCCTCCACCTCAGACACCCGGTGAATACTGGAATAGGAACTAATCTCGCCTACTTTCGAAGCCAGGTGAACACCCTCGAGTGGGAAACACTTCACTAGGACGAAGTTTAGATAATATATCACGAAGTTGATGTCAATCTCTTTAGGAATCTTCCACCTGGGGGAGAATAGTGAACACTCACAGGAATTAACCACCCCTCGTGAATGGGAACCACTCTACTAGGTGACACGTCAATCGTTAAGCTGGAGAGCATAGTGATCACTCTCGTATGGGAACTGGCCTGATGAACACTCGTCGGTGGGAACCGCTATAATTGGAGAAACGACCTAAGCATTGAGGGACCGAATTGCCCCCTCTCACATCAATCAATAATAATTGATGATGTGATGGTATAATTATTTGATCTGGATGTACATAGATAGTCACATTTTTCAGTCACTGCTTTATGGGAGTGATTTTTCTGATACTACTTGGACAATTAGAAACGACGATAACACTATTCACAGTTTCACAACTCTTATTTCAGAATAACTACAACCAGTTAACTGATTACTAATCATTCTCCTTCAGATTTCAATATCGTAATTCAATAAAATGTTATTCGTGTTACTGTGTACTGTCCAGATTGCATATATTATATTGAGAAATGGGATCAGACGCTTGCTATATGTCTGATGTGAGCACAATTTGACAAAACCGATTTGGAACTATAAAACGATACATACATTGTTTTGATAATTCTGATCTTCCAGAAGACGATGAAATTGGAGTAATTTTCCTTTGGTTATGGCTGTAAACGGAAAAATTTTGGAGTACATGAAATTTTGGGAGAAATATAGTATTGATGAGAGTATGGTGCCCTATTTTGGCCGGCATGGTGACAAACCATTTATAAAAGGTATGGCTATAGTGGTACTTGTGTGATCCTTTAGTAAATCTGAACCCTATCAATAAAAGCAAAACCATGGCCTTGGTGACGGAGGTTCACTGATAAATCTCATAAATGACATGCCTCGAGATAAGCCTTTTGAAATGTATGCAATATGTTTTTCAGCTCTCCCAAACTAGCTAGACTTCAACAAACTGTCTTTGGATATACTCGACCAATAAGATATAATAAGATTGAGAGGTGTCTGATAACTGTAGCCGAACTTATGGAAGAAGAATCCCGTTGCTGTTATAATTTCTGCACAGACACAAATAATAATGTTACTATTACAAGTTGGAATGACAATCGAATTGTCTCAATAATTAGTACCTGCTATCTGGTGGATCGATTAATATCGGCACAAAGAAAAAATTCAGTCCGCCAGACTTTTATTGTATCACAATACAATATGCTTATGAGAGGCGTTGACCGAATGGATGAAAATATTGATATTAATAGAATTTCAATCAGATCCAAGAAATGGTGGTAGGCTTTGTTTGCTTTTTAAGTTGACGTAAGTATACATAATGCTTGTTAACATTATAGAAAAGGAGATGGGAAGAAGCTGAATTATTCCACGTTTCGTCGAACAATTGTCTAAGTTTGTTTTCACAAGTGTGGGGTTCCCCTACGGGAGTCGGTCGTCCTATGACATCTAAACAATTACTTACAAGAGTAGCCCATCAGGTTAGTTATGACAGAAGTGGGCATTGGCTTGTCAATGCAACTTAATGTAATATATGCACTCTATAAATGCTCATATAAAATGCCAACAAAACTTGCATGAGTTTTGTTCAGTTTCGTATGAGATAAATATGTTTGATACTATGTAATGTTTCTCTTAATAGTGAGAAAAGTGGTTTGAAGTATACCATCATAAGCAAATCTGTGGTCGGAACCGGATCAGGAGATCAATTGATAAGTAATCTACAGATAGACAGTGCCAAAACTCAGGAAATAATATATTGATGAATTGATGATCAAACCATTATAGTTTTGAGGAACCTACATATTATAGGAAAATGACTACCTATATTTACGTTTCGCGCTTATCGAGTTATATAAATCACATACTTCATCATCATCATCAAAAAAGGAGGTGAGAGGCTAAGCTCCCTGATGCACTTAGGCCACTTAGTTGAGCCCATTGTACGCCCCGTAGTCAGAAGCTATTCTAGCAGGTTTGTGGCCCGCCAGAAACCCAGAATATTGCCAGTGCCGGCTCCCATGAGTTCCTCCGGGAGCAGCTCTAATTCTCCGAAGTGTCGGTGCCTGAGGGATGCCAACGCTGGGCATTCCAACAGGATGTGAGAGGCAGTTTCTTCCACCTTTCTGCATTTCCTACATATTGGGTCATCTGCGATGCCCATAGTGTGGAGATGTTTGTTAAGACGACAGTGACCGGTTAGGATTCCAGTCATCTCTCGGATGTCCCTTCTGTTCAGAGAAAGGAGTTTCTTTGAGAGCCTAGGCACAGGCTCTTTGATGAAGAACTTGGCCTGCCTCATGCGTGGTGATTCTCGCCACAGTTTAGGCCACAATCACATACTTAGTCCAGGAAATAAAGGTTTTGAAGCAGAAAATTTGAGGTAAAGGACCGATTTTGATGTATGAGGGCTCATTAGATTCGTTTTGGCCTCTAGATCAAAGTCTGCCATAGCTACATAGGGGGAAATGTCTCAGATTGTTAATAAGCAATAAATATTGACCGAAAAATTATGTGTTATAACAATATATAAAAAAAATTAAAAACGCTATTTTCCATCAATTTTTAGCGGGTAAAGTAGAAAATTGCCGATATTTGATCAATAAACAATGCAAATTTGAGGTTTATAATAATTTGTTAGTTATCTGTTTGTTAATAAGCAACAGAATGAAAATTTTCAAATTAATCAAGATTAGATTTATTTTCAAGTAATTTGAGGTCGCTGAATACGGAATCGATGTTATTTTTTTGATTGGCTGTTAATCTAATTAGTTGATTAACAATTTGTTAATCAACAAATGGACCCAAAAAATGAAAATTTTGAAAATAATCAAGACGAGTCAGTTTCAGGTAATTTGAGATCGCTGAATACGAATTTGACGTTATTTTTCGATTAAATGTTAATTTAATTAATTATTTGATAATTACTCGGTTACCGAATTAACAGAAAAATTCAGTGTCTCAAAATAATCAAGATTAGAGTAATTTCTGGGTAATTTTGGGTCATTTATTTTTTGATATAAGGTTAATTTAATCATTTTATTGATAATTACTTAGTTACCAAATTAACAAAAAAAATCAAAGTCTTAAAATAATCAAGATTGGCGTCAATTTCGTATAACGTAAGGCCGCTGAACACGAAATTGAAAAATTCAATTCAAATTACTTTTTGAATCGAATGATAATTCAATTAGTTATTTAATTCACTTGGCGAATCAACAAAAAATATTCAAAGTTTTAAAATAATCAAGATTGCAGTTAATTTCGGATAATTTGAAGTAGTTAAATTTGAATCTAATGTGATTTTTCAATAAATTGTTCATATTATTATTTGATTGATAGCGTTGCCATGGTAACTGAGAGAAGCGCAAGGACATATGAGCTGAATTCAGAACCAGTAATTCGACGTAGCCGTAAAGAGGAAGAGTGGTTTTTCATGTTATTAATAAAAAATAGTTTCCCAGCAATTTATTCAAAATTTAACATCAAATTCGTATTCAGCGACCTTAAATTATACGAAATTGACTCCAAGCTTGATTATTTTGAGACTTTGAATTTTTTTGTTAATTCGGTAACTAAGTGATTATCAATTACATAATTATATCAACATTCAATCAAAAAAATAACATCAAACTACTCAGCGACCTCAAATTACCTGAAAATAAATCTAGTCTTGATTCTTCTCAAAATTTACATTTTTTGGGTTAATTTTTTGATTAACAAATTGTTAATCAACTAATTAGATTAGCAGCCAATCGAAGAAATGACATCAAATTCGTATTCAGCGACCTTAAATTATACGAAATTGACTCCAATCTTGATTATTTTGAGACTTTGAATTTTTTTGTTAATTCGGTAACTAAGTACCTAATTATTAATTGAATAATTATGTTAACATTCAATCAAAAAAATAACATCAAACTACTCAGTGACCTCAAATTACCTGAAAATGACTCGTCTTGATTATTTTTCAAATTTCCATTTTGTTGCTTATTAACAAATAGATAAGTGACAAATTGTTATAAACCTTAAATTCACATTGTTTACTGATCAAATAACTGCAATTTTCTACTTTATCCGTTAAAAATTGATGGAAAATAGCGTTTTCAATTTTTTTTTATTATGTCAAAAACATGCCATTTATTGGCCATTATTTATTGTTTATTAACAATAGGACAAATTTCCCCCTATGTAGCGGTGACAGATTCTGATCTAGAGGTCAAAACGAATCGAATGAGCCCTCACACATCAAAATCGGCCTTTTACCTCAAATTTTTCTAATTTGGGTCGATTTTGTACTTTATTTCCTGGACTAACTGTTATGATTGCGAATTTGGAATAATTACGGACAAGCGACCGTACCACCCACAATGTATATTTGTTAGAAGAGAATTTCAAGCAAATGTGATTGCGTTTTTCGTATACATTCTCCTGTTCCTTTTTAATTATCGACTGTTCGTACTCTTTATATCTGGATATAATATAGATGAATTTCATCTGTTTTTGTAGTTCTTGATTAATCACTTTACGTAATGTTTATATCGAATCTTCGTCAAAATATTTTCTAATTATGAAGGTAATTGATAGCAAGTGTACCGTTAATCCCCGACTTTGGTCCATTCATATAGGATTTCTGTAAATCTGATCTGGTTGTGCTGTTTACTGTATATGTGTTTCACTCGCATAGTCAAGGCTGCTTTGGTGTCTGTGCATATGCTGATGTGGTTTGCGTTTTCTCTTCCATCACTGTTTGGGCAAAGCGCGTTATGGCCGGTAATACCGCTTGGGGAATGGTGGCATATTATCCCAGAGGTATAGTAATACCTTTACGTAGGCTTTTGTGGTATATTTCTGCTCCCACTGTCCATGGTTTCTGGCTTCATCAGGGAACGAAATTTCACCTCGAGTTGGTGGGGGTGGTTGGTTGTTTGTTCAATCTTCTTTGGAGGCTATACGTATACGATACTCCTTGAAGAAGATGTTTTAACGTGTCATTCCTCCCGTTCTTCTGATTGGATATATGAGATGTGTTTCTCCAGTGATTTATAGTGAGCTAAGGCTATCTTCAGCCTTTCACAGCTCTAGTGATCATAAATCTGTGGACAGCTCTTGTTTCCTCTCCTTGCATAGTCGTGACCGTAATTTTCGTATCTCCCGTGGATACACCTTGGATGAGTTCTCTCAGTTGCTCCAGCCCTGATTCAGTCGTTCGAAGCTCTGTTCTTTTCCACCACACCGCCGAGGCATGTGCCAGCCTGGTTATACCTTCGAATATTCACATTATGGTGTTTGGACTGAGGCCCCAGTTGTGGTCAATAACACTTCTGCACAACCAGGAGGCTGCAGTGAATTTGCGACACTATCGTTCGAATTGTGGTCTCCATAGGAGTTTCTTGTCTAAGATGATCCCTAGGTATTTAGCTTGGTCGCTGATTTCAATCACCTGATCAGCCACTAATCGTGGTGTTACCTTGTAGGTTCCTGTTCTCCAGCATGCCCTGAATTCAGGTCCTCACTAAGTTAGGTAGTGGTATTTGTGGTATTGTTGAAGGCGCATATATTATAGGTGTTCTTTCCTGTTGCAGTGGTTGATTTCGTGTCATATGACGTTGCTGATGTCGTTACAGTAATGATTCCATGACAATAGAGGTTGATTATATTATATTTAAATAATTAATAATTTTTCTACCACGCAGTGGCTTCGTTAGAATATTCATTAATTGAGTACAGTTGGGTAAATTATGAGTACACTACAGTTCCTTACGTCTTATGTGACCTATGTTTATGCAGAGCAAGCATCACAGCTCAGGTTATAAACTTCGTATTTTATCAAATTAGTTCCCATTGATATTGGATTGTATAAGAATTTGTATGTATTGATTAAAGAGACAGTTTTTATTTATAAATTTAAAGATACTTCCCTACGTAATCGTGTGGTAAAAATCGTGTGGTAAAACAAATATCAATATACATACTTTCATGAAAGTGTGAATTTATATTTCTCCATGATTTAAAAACTCTATTGGAATGAATGTATCTGAAAGGAACACCGAAACACTCTATATTTAACTGTTGTTATAATTTCTCATACAAGAGTATAAAAGAAAGTGTCATCTCTTAGAAGTGGGAGTGTTAAATTGTTTTCGATATCGCTGCCTTTCAAAACCTGTAACGTTACTGATCAGGTTATATTCATTCCCAAATTCATCCCAAAATGATAGTTTTAATTCTATTATACGAGATGTTATTTTCTTAGACTTGTGATTTTCAATGATTTTGGTCTCAATTCATAGGATGTTTACTGACTTTCAAGATCAAAGTTCAAGTTAGTGTAAATAAGGCACAAACAATTATTCGTAGTTGGCGTATGAAGATTTTTTATCATTGGAGTTTCTCCATATGGTTTGAATGATATTATGCTACTTGAAGATATTAGATCTTCATTATTTCGAACTACTACTTTGCTTCTGAAGTTTCAATAATGGAGCTTCTACGACACGATTTGTTGACTCACTTTTCTGGATGATCACATGGAAAGAATGCAGAAGTAATATCCCCTGCCAATAACTTCTTATCAGCAATTTAGGAAAATTAACACTGATGATGGGAGGTAGGAGTAGTATTGATGTCTAGAGTAGATTATCACTGAGAAAACCTGTCTTGAATACTGGATAGAAGTTTCTCGCTCCTTTTATATCAGAGGTACTAATGTGCGGACATAATTTGTTACGAGGGATGCTGATACAATTATTGAATGTGACGTATTTAGAATATTAGCAAACAGCCTATCAGAGCTTAGTCGAAGAAGTCATTTTTGGGTTCCCATTCCATCTTCTATGTGAAGTGAGTAACATGCGAATAAACCTTTTTACATTATCAAAGTAAATTTGGGATAGAAACTTCGAATGATATGTAAACTAATACGTATAGCGTTGAGTAAGTTATTCCAAGGATAAATTTTAACTTGACATTAAAGCTGTTTATGGGGAGAATATTTCAGATTGTAACATTTAATCAAGTTAAAGTCTGGTCAAACTTAAATTAGAGTTTGAAACGATGATTTTATGAAAGGCAAGTAAGTTGGGATCCTTTGCTATGGCTCATGATAAATGGATGTTCTCTCAAGCGTCGCGGGGCCTCTGGGACGAACATGATCAGTCGACTGTCATCTCTGTAATAAAAGGTCCCATGTCTTCTTTACAAATTCATTCATTCTTTTTAATCCATCTATTATTTATGAAGATTTTATTGCAATCCGTATCCTTGGAACAGAGGTAAAGAAGCCGGTAGTGTTGGCATTTTGTCAGTGTAATTCGAATTTTTGTTGTATTTGGTTACATCCAAATTGATGGTGTATGAGGAATATGTGAAAATTCAAGTTTCATCAGTCACAAAAAGTTTTATTGCATATTTTCTCTGTTACGGAACAAAAGTGATTTACACCTTCAGACATACGAAGCATATGGAAAGAACGATCTAAGTCACATTTTGAACAATTTGAGATATAATTAAATTTAGGTTTGAAACGGCACTAGTTTTAAGTTTCAATAGATACGTAAACACTGCTTCAGGCAAATTTTAATTGTTAATATGGTGATATCTCAGATTACATAATAAACCCAAAAATGTTTGGATGAATGATCTAAGTCCTTCCTTATTCACAACACATAAAAACAGATATTTCATAGTAATTGAAGTAGCAAATTCTTGCGATAGCCATTAAATGAAAGTCAGGCGTCTTCCATTTTACATTAGTCTAAGTTTCGACACCATATTCCGTCATCAACAGGACAATGTAGCTTTAAGACACCTTCCGTAAAAAAATAGAGTGAAGGCATTCAAGAAAAATTATGAAATATGCAGATTTTCAACGTTTCACAAGGCATCTTCAGGTATTTCTCCTACCTTCGGAAGTGTTCTGTTATTTACATAAAACTCCTATAATAGTGATAAAAGAATGATTTCGGATACTGAAAGTGAAGATTTAGGGCTACTTACATCGTACTCATCATCGCTTCGATCTTGAACGCTACCAACAAAAGGCAATTCTTCATAGAAAGATTGAAATTCCTCTGAGATAAATAGTTTGAATTCTTGAAGTTGGTGTACTTCTTTTCTGGAAGCGGTATCAAGTTAGCGTAAAGTCGATCTAGACTGATATTGGGATTCCATATCACATTAGCACCCGAAATGACAAAATCGGTTATTGCTGCATTGTATGCCGTTTCTCTAATTCCTACAGTACGAGAATGATCCTTACTGAACTGAATTTTTCGAAATGACCTAGTGGCGAATGAGTGAGTTTTTCGCTAGTATGGTCGCAAAAGAGTTGCCCACGCGAGGAAAAATTCTTGCTTGCAGTCATATACCTACATCAAAAGATGTGGGCTCAGATCTAGCAGTTTAAAACACGTCAAGCCATTGGGCGGGAATTTCCACAAATGATTTCTCAATAACTAGTCCTTATAATCCAAATATTTTGAAAGCGGAAAGTTCCTCTTTTGTTCGGCGCAGAAATCACAAAATATAGTTGAATGTTACACATCCGATTCGAGGACTTTCCAACAAAAATGATACAAAAAGTACTTCACTTCGTCAACCCTTTTTTTTCCACAGTTTGAGAATATGCATAAAATATTGATTGATTGGTAGGCAATACATGAATATTAGAGCTACCAAAAGTATGTGGCCAGTTATAGTAGGCATCAATTGTACTGATATTCGACGTGACAAATTATGGCAATTTGTTTTAGTTTAAGTCATTTTTCTTCACATTTGTCTTACTGTTGCACTGAATTTTATTAGAAGTTTGTAAAAAAAGTACTATTTTCATAAAAAAAACTTCAACAAATTCATGTGAGTATAAAAATAATTTCAATATTTCCTTAAAATAAATTAGAAATTCTAAACAATTTCAGATCTGACTAACTTCTGAACAAGAACCAACCAACGGATCGCTCGCTTTCTTCATTCATTTTAGTTTGGTGTTCTTTTCTCATTGACTTCAGGTTTTCACATAATTGATGAAACTGTTGGCGAATATGGGGCAAAAGGATACATAAGCTTGTGATAGGTAATTTTCGGCTTTTTCGTTACATGCCAATGGCAGGGTATCTGTTGTTACATTTTTATTGACAAGCTGTGATTTCTTTGTGCATGATTCTTCAATTTTTTTGTAAAAAAGCTATTTTGTTTCCCTTGTTTATATGAAAAACTTTAATGTTATTCCACACAACTTTTTCTCCTGATATATTCTGTGAAAAGGCTTGAGATTAGAAAACCCACCTGATCTGAAACTCAATCCTCAGCGGCAGACTGTGCAATTTCTCTAGATGCTTCAATAAATCGTTCTGTCTTTGAAGTGATTTTCATAATGAACAGAAAGTATAACTATTATTGAGCGAGACAAAGACCACTGTTACTTGACGACTCTTCGTTTCGTTGTTAACTGCATCTCTGGTGCAAGAAAAAGACAAGGTTGAATTGAATCTAAGACATCATTGTGAAATTATAGAAAACGCAAGCGCAATAGTGTAAAAATAGACAACTTAAACATTTTTGTATACGTTTTGTCGCAGTATAAGAATATTTTAAAATGTCTTACAATTTATACTATAAATTGTGAGCTATCCGAAGAACTCATCTCTATGATGAAATCATTTTTTTAAATTGTCACTATATTGCGCAAAAAATAAATAATGTTCGAAAAAATACAACACAAGCATATGTGTTTTTTTGAACTTATAAAATGTCCATTCAAAAAGTTAGACTATTGCACCACCAAATGAGCAATTTAACATTCAGAACATAAGATTAACTCAAAATCGAGATTTCTTGAGTTGCCTCAGTATTGTTTCTAGCACAGCGACATATGGAACGCGCAGCGCTCGACCGGTGAGCGGCTTTTAGAGTAGTGGGTGTCTTCGGTTTCCGATTAGGTTCAACTGTAATACCGTACTTGCTCCATGAATGGAGTAGCGTCTCATTTGATATGTGAGTTTATTTTCCGGAGGAAACGACGCGACGATCCTCTTTTTTGTAGATAGGGATTCTAAAAGATTGAGAAATAGCGACAAGTTCAAAGTATATCTGTAGATAGGAGATATATCCAGGTGGTAGTTGTGCGTTTGGTTGTATTGAAATTTTATTCTTCATTTTGTTGTTTATTATGTTGAGAAAATGATGTTTGATTCTTCCTTACTTACCTCGTAAATTGAGATGTGTGTTATATTAATTAATCCAGAAGTCCGAAATTAAATGCTGGAAAATTTCGTGTTTATACAGTTAACTAGATCTGAGTCGACTTTCTTGAAAGTCGATTTTCCCTCTAACTCGAATTATTTCAATAGTTGCACTATTTTCCTTAAGTCGAATTCGCTAAATCGAACTCTCCTCAACTCGAACCTACTATTAGTCTCTCACATAAAATCAGAGTGTATACCCGTAATTTACTATGTCTGCGGATGCGTTCAGACTACTCGTGCTTGCGGTACTTGTGGGTCACCAGAGTACCTAGTGTAGATAGACCTGAGGGCAAGTCACAATACAAGCCGGGCGAGCAGTGCGAGCCAGATACTTGAGAGCTAAGAGGATCCGTCCGGTGTCGGTAAGCCAAAGAGGTTTGCGACATGTCACGGAAGAGGAGAGATGTTCGCTAGCCAGTTGCATTGTTTCGTTCGTTCAGGGATGGAATAACTATCTCGCATTGTAATGCATGAATATTCATAAGAAGGTACCAATCCTATCTCCAAATTCTTGTGTATGTTTACATTTATCAAGAATTGGAAATCGATTTTCCAGATTTAAAGTAAAAGATGACCAGCATTCTTGTAACATACTCAACAGTCCATCAGAGGGAAAATGTAGTGTATTTGCTGGTTTTGGCCCACCAGCATGATCAGAGTATCAAAATCTAATGGGGACATACGGAAAAATATTTTGAGATATACATTATCTAGTCTCAAGTCCCCCTAAAGATTTGTTCCATTATTATTTTGGCGAATTCATCACGACCTGCATCATCTACGATTTCCATTGAGTTTCTCTTTATTATTAGATGATGAACTTATCACCAAGTAACTAGTGCTTGCGACAAATCAAAATTCATATGGATCCTCTCGAGTCAAAAAATGTATAATAAAATTCCCCAATCATTGAAAACATTACATTAGATCATCTCAAGAACAATTTGAAATCTCTAGTTATAAAACGAGCCTATACTCACTGAATGGATATTTTACGGATAAAGATATTTCAGCTATTCCTATTTAGTCGAGGAAATAAAACACTAAAATAGGCCAAATAAGGGAAAGTTGGCGCAGTCGAACGGATTGAGATGCGTGTTTTTGCATTCGATTCGAAAAGTGATTTAGAAACTTTGTCCGGAATTTTTGTTTTGCGGAAAAAATTTGTTGCATTTCTACAGCCAAAAATGCGTTTTTCAAAGATGCAAAATTAAGTACTTGGTGGATGATGCGTGAAAAGGGCTCGAATTGGTTTCTTGGAGGTTCTTGGGGTCGCTGAACACGAATATGATATTTAAAAAATTCCCTGAGGTCCCCTTCCACCTTGGACCTCCCCGGGGGTATACTAGCGTCCTGACGTCCTGAATATCGCCGAAATTAATGAAAAAATTATTTTTAATGTTTGTCAACTGTTCAAAAGGTGATATGAAGGTTGCTAGTGATGAAAACCACATGAAAAACCTCTTCTGAAATACCTGATGTACCCTGCGTCCGGGTAACGATGTCATCTTCTAGGAATTTGCTAATTATTCTTCATAAAAGGTAACAAATTCTAGCTCCCGGGGGTTTTTAAAGTCGCCGATCACGACTGTGACAGTCACAATGTTCTGCAAATTACCTGGGAGTATTTCCGGGACACTCGAGCCCTGTGTATCCACTTCATCTTCTAGGAATTTTTTTTTTTTTTAATTAAATGTAATATATTCTAGCTCTCTGGGGGTTTTCAGAGTCGCTGATCACGACTGTGACACTCACAATGTTCTGCTAATTACCTGGGGGTATTTCCGGGACACTCGAGTCCTGTGTATCCACGTCATCTTCTAGGAATTTCTTGTTTCTTTCAATTAAATGTAATAAATTCTAGCTCTCGGGGGTTTTCAAAGTTGACGATCACGACTGTGACCCTCAAACTACGCAAACTACGGATTTTTTTTATTCTTATTGATAATTTTTTTCTTAATACCTAATAATGTATTATCATTTCAAAACTCTTATTTGTACATACATATTTCTATATACGTATATGTATGCAGTTAAAACTAATGTAATCATACTCCGGTCCAAAAATAATGTTACGTGAAAAAAATATTACCATGAATTAATTCATAAATTCATGGTAATATTTTTTTCACGTAATATTATTTTTGGACCGGAGTATGATTACATTAGTTTTAACTGCATACATATACGTATATAGAAATATATATATACAAATAAGAATTTTGAAATGATAATATATTTTTAGGTATTAAGAAAAAAATTATCAATAAGAATAAAAAAATCCGTAGTTTGCGTTATCAGGATCACGACTATGCATGAAAACTGTGAGGGTCACAGTCGTGATCGGCAACTTTGAAAACCCCCGAGAGCTAGAATGCATTTTTGGCTGTAGAAATGCAACAAATTTTTTCCGGAAAACAAATATACCGGACAAAGTTTCTAAATCTTTTTCTGAATCGAATGCAAGAAACCGCATCTCAATCCATCCAACTGCTCCAGCTTTCCCAGGTTCAATGATTTATTTCCTCGACTAATTTCTAAGTATTCTAAGTCACTTTAGTCATATCTGTATGTATCGTTTCCATTGCAATGTAATGAACCTATACGCATTTTAATCTGTTCACTCAACGTTATTTTTATTAACGATGATAAATATATTGTAATTCATATTTATATAAAATTTCAACTTGAAGTGGTCCACGCTTCTCTGAGGTATTCTTCCATATATTTTTTTGTATTTATATTGTATCTGAGGAGGAAAAAAAACTAAACTGAACTGAACTAAAGTCTAAGAGCAATTGAAGTCTGTTTGGATGCAGACCAGACAATTACGATGATAAGCTTGACAACTCTCCTAGATTACCGTAAGCAGAATTGCAAATTGTACAGGAACTCAGGAACAAACGTCAAGCTTACAACTATTCTTGAAAAGATTACGTCATCGCAACACTTCTCAGACCACCAACAACCCATAAAGAAAAAATTCAATACATATAATATGTACCTACTGTGTACATGAAGGACGTATAATTAAAACACTAAATGAAAAGATCTTCAAAATGTGATCTTAGTTGTTTACGTGCAAGTTTCAACGTTTTCTGAATTCGTGAACATGAAAACTCCATGGTCATGGATATACGTAACTTTTATTAACGTGTCATTGAACATTCCATATAAGATGAACTTTCTTCAACTCAAACGGTTTCAGATGGCAAATGATAATTCCAGTTAAGTATAGTTGACGGTATTCATAACCGTGTGTGTATACACACAACATATGTTTCATATTGGTGTTATCATTTCCAATGTCTCCGTTGCATGCCTCCGACTGACGCAGGATGCGATAGCCACTGCTGTCAGGTTTCAAACTCCAGACGTCCTCATAACCCAGGGGGTGGACTGAGAGAACAAGAACTCTGGGCCGCTTCCGCCTGGTGTGGTTCACGGAAGGGTCTAAGACTGGCGAGTCTAGCGGAGCCGGAGTTCACTCGTTTATACCCAGAAGGGAGATGTCAGTTCCCCTAGGTGGCCACGCAACCATTTTGCAGGCTGAGGTATGTGCAATAAGGACAACCTCGGATTAAACTACAGAGGTAGGCGGATTTACATATGCACTGACATCCGAACGGCTCTGGGTGATTTATAGGCTTGTCTTCATCGACCACCGGGATCCACGCCCTCAAGGAGCTACTGGATAGATAGTGGCTCTCGGTCTGGCGTGATTCCCCCATCAAAAGGCGGGCGTAGCTCCATATTATGGAAATCTCGCCTAAACTCTCTAAAACCTTACTCTCTAAGAGTAGCAGAGGCCTAAAACTGATGACTCCTCACGGGACTGTTATCTGAATAAACACAATGGGCATTGTTGAAAACCCGGCTTGTAGTAGATGTGGAGAGGCATACGATACTACCTCTCACATCCTATCAGAATGTCCAGCATTGGCATCTCTTACGCTACAACACCTCGGCTGCACAGATATGCCGTTCGAAACGATAAGAGATATCGGTCCATGTGAAATCTTAGCACTGCTGGATATATTCTTGTATCGAGGAACACAATGGACCGAATCAAGCAGTCTAAGTGCTTCGGACTTGTTTGCCCCCGTTTCGATTGATTGATTAATTGATTGTTACACATCACATTTTTCTACTTGAATTATAAACTAAATATATTAGATACCTCGTAAATGTATCTATGAATCTTGGTTGAAAATTTGATTGTACCTATAATAGACAAAAATATGAGACTCAATAATATGTTCCTATTGTTGTACGTTTAGACCCGTAAT